>CM037598.1:41532684-42881850 GCA_021018995.1 Chloranthus sessilifolius
AGGGAACCTTCTCATCCAAGATGAAAGCAAGTGGTCTGGGAACGATGCCCAACTTCTCAGAGAGAAGAGGAGTAATGAACGAGTGACTAGACCCAGGGTCTATCAGTACTTGTGCTTCAGTTTTACTCAAGTCACCTTCATGACTCATATGAAGGGTACCTTTTATTAAGAATTTTATCATTAATTATATGCAATGATTTTTTTTAATTTTTCAAAATTATTAGTAAAGAACTTATAGTTGAATCAATGTAAACTAATACAAGAATTTATAATATGAACTTTAATGATACCTTGGATCACGTCATTCAACATTTGGGCATTCTGCGTAGTTACCGCATAGGCTTGACGCTGAATAGTAGGTCGCGACGATTTCTGCATAGAGATTGACGTAGTCTTTCCCTTGTCTGCCTCAGGACAATCCCTGATCATATGACCAACCTTTTCGCACTTAAAGCATTCCCCAGTGGTCCTTCGGTAATCCTCCATCTTATGTGGTTTCCTACATCGTGTACATGCTGGAGTAGGAATAGGAGTAACATTGGTCTCCGCGATGAGGCCTGAGCCATAGAAGCTCCAGTCGCAGTAGTGCTCCGAGCTCAGAAAGGTCGCATGGTGAAGAACTCTACGGTTGCTGATAGGATGAAGATACAGGTCCGGACGTGGTTGAATAGGATAGTGAGGAGGTCTCGAGAACCTTGGATCTTTATTCGCCTGCTCAGACGCTCTCGACTGTCCATTGCCAAATTGGTTTTTATTTCCCTGTTCTCGCCTCAGATACTGTTTCTGGATGTCCTCCTCTCCAATGAGAGCCTTTGACATGACACTCGCATAAGTCTCCATCTCCCACATTGACACCCTCTCGTGCATGTTTGGCCTCAAGCCCCTCTGAAATTTTTGGGCCCTCATCAACTCCGTGGCCAAGTGTAAGGGTGCGAATCATGCAAGTCTATCAAATTTTGTGCCATACTCCCGCACCGACATCTCATTTTGTTCCAGCTCAATGAACTGGACTTCCCACAGATTTCGTACGATCTTTGGAAAATATTGATCATTGAATATGTTCACAAACTCTGCCCAAGTTCATGGAGTGTTGGGGTAGTCCTGCTCTCGAGTCCTAAATACAGATTTCCACCAAGGACTGGCCTCGCCCAATAGCTTGAAGGTTACCCAGTGCACCTTCACAACATCGGTGCACTGTAACACCTCAAATATTTTCTCCATTTCGTCGATCCATCCCTCACGAGGTACCTATGCCCTCATCAATTTCCTCGATAGGAGCCATTCTAGGCCCTTCTCTACCTCGGCCCCTGCCTCTAAATCATGGAGCCATGCTGATCTGTCATTATTGAAGAACAATAACAATAGATCAGTATTGATTGTAAGAAACAATCATGCCCTTAGTCCTAAGACTCTGAACCTAGAGCCTTGCTCTGATACCAACTGTGACGACCTGACTTTTCCAATCCTTAAGGTATAGGAAAGGTCGGTTCATCAACTTATTCATTTCTCAATAAGCCGTAACCGACAGCATAACAAAGGACAAAACAAAAGTAAAACAAAATTAAGCGAGAACAATAGCTCATTCAAAATAATATATATCACCCTGAGGAATCAGGAAGAACCACCAGTGATGGCCAATCCAACACCTATAATAGTGGTTCCTAATGATGGTTCCTCATGTGATATCCAAAAAGACAAAACAATGGCCTAGGGCCCAATATTCAAGAATAATTCTAAACCCAAAAGTACCAAAAGAACGAATCCAGATCAAGGAAAGAATTCCTCTGCTGGGGTCTCCAATTCCTCCTTAGGAATATAGTCGGAGTCTTCCAGATCTAGATCTTCAGATCCCAAGTCAGTCTCAGCACCTGTGACATATAGTCGGCGTGAGCTAACATCGAAGCTCAATAGAGGAAGCATATCCATTTGCATTTTTATCATAAATAAGGGTTTTCTAAAGACAAAATCAGATCAGATATGGTTTTTAAAAGATGCTTTAATGTCTAATTTCCAGTTCTAAAATCGACAACCAAAATATGATTTCATAAAGCTAATGTTTTGATGTTTTCAAATTCTGAAATAACATGCTTCTTGTCTTAAATTTATAACTTAAAAATAATCTCTCAAATTACATACTAGCATAAGAGCACGAGTATCAGTGATGGAAAACCCTACTGACCATCGTCGTTCATGAACCCTTTTTCTGAAGTGCAACAAGCCCCTATGTAATGAGGGAAACTTGCCCCAAATTAAATTACCGTCAACACGGTTGGTAGGATCTAGGGTTACGTTCATATGTGCCTCAAATCAAATGCAAATGCTAAACATATCATATGTTATGTAATTAATATATTTTCGGATTTTTAGAATTCTGATTCAAAGTTCACATTCAAAGATGAGGTTCGAAAGTTCAAATTTCTGAGTTCTTATATCAAAGTTTCAAAGTTCTTACGCATGCACTGTTTATCAAAGTTCTAATTTCATTCTTGTAAACCAATAACCAAAACTTATAATAGAATGCAAATTAGGTTTAGGGTTCCTCTACCTCGACTCAGTTCAATTCAAACACATGCAAAGTAGTCCTCACAATGGACTCCTATCACAAAACCTACAATAATTAACACCAAAGGTGTTAATTAAGTCCAAAAGGTCAACAAAGAGACTCCCCAAAACAATTTCCAAAAGTTTTCAAAAACTAAAAAAAAATAGGGCAAAATTCGACCCTCGAATTTATTTTTGATGGTCGAATTAAAATTCGACCCTCGAATTCCTAAAATTGCATCAGGCCATAAAAGTCTAAATTCGACCCTCAAATTTATATTCGGTGGTCAAATTTCAAATTCGACCCTCGAATTTCTTCAGGTCTATGGTTTTCAAATTTTGTTCTTCTTTCTTGCAATTTATTCACCCAAAACAAAACCTGTTATTTATTCTCATACACACCATTTATCTAACTAATTAATATATACATAACCTTAGTCCAAGGTGTTTAGGAACCTACCTCTTGAAGTTAAATCCTTCGGCTCCCGTTGCTCCAAATTCAAGCGCCGAAACAAAACCTCAAGGATTAGTAGGCTTGGACTTCCAAGTCAGTCCATCACAACCTTGCTTCAAGAGCAATAGGCCAAAACCCACCCAGAACTATCCACTCTCCCCTATCTCTCTCTTTCAATACATTTAACAGATCAGAAATACAATACAAGGCTATTCAATGGTTGAGATGGGGAGAGGGATTCTAAATCACAAGGGATCTAAGATTAAAGAAATGAGGTAAAGGGTTGCAAAGGGTTCAAATTCAAGCTCGTACGTGATGGAGAAAGATGCAACTTCTTCTCCACTCCTCCCTCTTATAATAATAATTGCAACCCAAATAATATCTAGATTTTTAAGTTACAATCCTATCTACTTAAATTGAAACTATATCCGGCGTTAAGCGCATATACTAGACTTAGCTTGTATGTTACCAAAAATAAAACTTCTACAAGTCCAAAACAAAAATCCTTTGGCCACATCTCTCATCATATCCTAAGCTACCCAAATAAAGTGAAAGAAAAGAAAATAGCTTCCTCTTACCCAAAAGGGCTTCGAATCCTATTTGTGCCCCTCCGTTCCTACCGAAAAGTCGGTGGCGTAACGGCACAAATGGGAGGATGGAGGGAGCGAGAAAGAGATAGGAGAAGAAAGGGGAGAGCTGGAGCCGTCGGGCCCTTGTAGCACCGTAGGAGAGCCTTGCATGGCTTGCTTTGGTGAGCTTTTGAAGGCTTGTGTGGTGGAAATAGGGGTTCTAACCTCTAAGGCTTGCTACCTAAGAGGTAGAGAAGGAAGGTACATAGGTAGCATATACCTAAACTGTGGGATCTAAGATGAAAAAATATCACTCAAAGGAGGTTTTGAAATTCTAGATTTTGTATGGGAATGGTGCACCATAGGGAGAAAGATCTTCTCACTTTAAGCTCTTTCTCTCTTAGGTAGAAATTCTCAACCCTTAAATTAAGGGGTGGGGGTCTCTATTTATAGGAAATGGGTGGGTTAGGAGGGTGTTTAGATGCTAATCAAGATTAGGAATTAGGTTATCTAACATCTAACATTTCCTAGGGTTTTTGGAGCCCTGAAATGTGTGAGATGGTCATCCAAAGGTGGATGATGGGGTGAGGCCTTAAGTCATTTGAAGGGTTGCAAATAGGTAGTGAATGGGTGCAACAGAACTATCAAAACACACCCCAAGAGTTAAGGTTATCAATAAGTCAAACCCCATACATGAATTTCTGGGCAAAAACTAGAAGTTACTGTTCATTTGCCTGGTGTAACCAAATGTATTGTAAAATAGTACTGAACAGTGCTTGGAAGTTGGCTCGCGAGGGTGGGGTCCACTTTTAAAATTGGTGCAACTATTAGTTGCTAGTTGTGTCAGGCAAATGTATAGTAAAACAGTATTGAATAGTGCTTGGAAGTTGGCTCGCAAGGGTACGGTCCACTTTTAGAACTGGCGCAACTATTAGTTCCGCCAGGCTTAAATCCTGGGAGAAGTGGCCTAGTGCAACTAATAGTTGTGCCAGGCCAAATTGTACCTGGTTCAACTAGTAGTTGTGCCAAATCCCTAGGGGGACTCGCATGAAATTATCCTTTTGCCCTCCGAGTTCGGACTGCCATATCTTTCGATGTACAACTTCGATTAGGGTGATTCTTAGACCGTTGGAGAGCTGACGACTTCTACTTTTCAATGGTGTGAGATTTGATCATAGTAGAAGGCCATAGCTTGTCCCGGTGCACCACACCCCTTTCCAAGGTCGATAAGGTTAGGTTTAGGTTCATAACGAGTTCTAAGGGTTGGGATTGATTTCTAGAGGTTCGAGGCAGGTTCCTAAGGGATCTAGGATGAGTCCTAAGGGTTTGCTAGGGTGGTTCCTAAAGGTTCCATACATGCCATCAAAAATTTGAAAGCACACCTTTCTAGAAAGGTGTTTCGATCGGGCCTTGGGCTAAATTTGGGTGTCTACAGGTCATTACTGCGTGAAAGAAATATAAAGATGATGATTACATATGTAAGGGCCATATATTGAATGCGCTCACGGATTCTCTCTATGACATCTACGTTAGCGTGCCCACTGTAAAAGAAATCTGATATGCACTTGATGAGAAATATATAGTAGAAGAATCTAGAAATCGTACTTTCTTTGTTGGAAAGTTATTTGATTTTAAGATAGAAAATGATTAGTCCATTCTTGCGCAAGTGTACGACTTGCAACTTATCATTAATCATCTTAGTCCTATTGGGATTGAACTTCTTGAGGAATTTCAAGTTGGTGCTATAGTTTCTAAATTACTTCCTTCATGGAATGACTATAAAAAGAAGATGAATTATTGACAAGAGAATGAATATTTGTCTATGACTCAACTTTTATGTCATCTATGAATTGAGGAAGAATCAAGACTTCGATATTCTTAAGATGATAAAAGAGTTGATCCCAAGACAAATTTTGTTGGAAATATTAAATCAAATGATTCCAGACCAAATAAGAATTTGAAGTCAAATAAGAATAAAATCCATTTCAAGAGGAAACCCAATGCCGATCAAAATGACCAGGACAAATCCTAGAAGAAATATAGAGTTTGTTATGCTTGTGGTAAATCTGGTCATTTTGCTAGAGATTATCGCGTTCGCAAGAAGCAAGAAAAATCATCTCAAGTGAATGTCACTGAGGAGAAGATCATTGCCATGATCAATGAAGAAAATTTTGTGACGAAAGATGAAGGATGGTGGCTAGATACCGGTGCTACAATTCACATCTCCAATGACCGCAATATGTTCAAGCATATACACCTATGAATGATGGTGCAGTGCAACTTGGTACTCATGTCATAGCAAAGGTTCTTGAAATTAGCACAGTGGATCTCAAGTTCACTTTAGGCAAAGAAGTCACTCTTACTAAGGTTCATTACGTACCTGATACACGTACAAATCTTGTATCGGGTGACATCTTAATAAAAGTGGTATCAAGATGGTTTATGAGTCCGATAAGTTAATCTTATCAAAGAATGGAATGTTTCTGGGTAAGGGTTACTCTTGTAATGGGATGATCAAACTTAACATTGTGAATAAAAATTCTAGTTCTGCTTATATCGTTGATACTTTTAGTTTGTGGCCTGATAAATTAGGGCATCTAAATTCTAGTTCTATGAAGAGTATGATAATTTTAGAATTAATTCCTAAATGTGATACATCTGTCTTGGATAAATGTGAAATTTGTGCACAGGCGAAGATTATTCAGAAACCTTTTCCAAGTGTTGAAAGGAGTTCTGAAAAATTAGGCCTCATCCATTACGATATATGTGACATAAAAAATACTGAAACTCGTAGGGGTAAGAAATATTTCATTACCTTTATTGATGATTTTTCTAAGTTTACGTACATCTACTTATTAAGATCAAAGGATGAAGCACTTAACAAATTTAAGATTTATAAAGCAGAAGTTGAGAATCAATTGAAGACTTCAATTAAGGTCTTACAGAGCAATAGGGGTGGAGAATATTTATCACATAACTTTGATGATTTTTGTGAATCTCATGGTATTTTCCATCAAGTTATCGCCCCTTATACACCTCAGCAAAATGGAATTACAGAAAGGAATAATCATACTCTTGTAGATATGATTAATGTTATGTTGTTAAATTCTGATTTACTGAAAAATATTTAGGGTAAAGCTTTACTTATATCTTATTATATATTTAATAGAGTACCTTTAAAAAATCAGAATGTTCAATCATAAACCTCACTTAGGATACTTTAAAGTTTGGGGTTGTCTTACATATGTGAGAGTTCCCGATAATAAGAGTCCTATGTTAGGGGCTAAAACCGTGAAATGCATATTTATTGGTTATGCATAACATAGCAAATCATATAGGTTTTGGGATTTAAAAAATAGTGTCATTATTGAATCTAGGGATGCAAAATATTTTGAGAATATACTCTATTTTGATTGCCACAAATCAAATCATGATTTTAGTATCTCTAGTTCTTCTAACAATGATATTGTTAATTCTAGCAATGGTGTTATTGCTTCTAACAACGATATTGTTGTGAGTAATAAGCCTACTTCTGGATCCATATAACCTAAAAGGAGTAAAAGAGCGAGACATCATAAAATTTTTGGACCTGACTTTTAAGTTTTTCTCGTAGAGGGAAATAGAAATAATATTAAAAGGGAATATTGTATTTTTAATATTAATGGTGACCCTACAACCCTTAAGGGTGCATTATCATCAATTGATTTATTTTTTTAGAAAGAAGTCATCGATGATGAAATGAACTCAATTTTAACTAATAACACTTGGGTGTTAGTCGACTTATCCCTTGGTTCAAAACCAATAGAATGTAAATGGATATTTAGAATGAAATTGAGAGCTGATGGATCCATAGATAAGTTCAATGCTAGATTAGTGGCTAAAGGCTTTCGACAAAAAGAAGGAATTGATTATTTTGATACTTATGCACCTGTTTCGAGAATATCTACTATTAGACTCTTGTTGGCGTTAGCTTCAGTTCACCATCTAATCATTCATCAAATGGATTTAAAAATAATATTTTTGAATGGTGATCTCACTGAAGAGATATATATGGAACAACCTGAAGGGGTTGTCATGAAAGGTCAAGAGCGTAAAGTGTGCAAGTTGGTCAGATCATTATATGGTTTAAAACAGGCTCATAAATTATGGCATGATGAATTTGATAAAGTGATGTTATCAAATGGTTATAAGGTTAATGAAGCAGATAAATGTGTAGTAAATTTAATAAAACCTCTGATATTATTATCTGTCATTATGTTGACGATATGCTTATATTTGGTACCGACATAGAGTACATCATTAAAACCAAACTATTTTTATCTTCCAATTTTAAGATGAAGGATATGGGAGTAGCCAATATAATTTTAGGAATCAAATTAATAAAAAATTATAAGGGTATATGTTCAACTCAATCTCATTATATTGGGAACTTTCTTAGAAAATTTTATCACTATGATTGTCATCTAGTTTCTACCCCAAATTGAGAAAGAATACTGGCAGGTGTGTTTCTCAACTAGAATATGCAAGGATAATTGGTAGTCTAATGTATGCAATGCATTGTACTCATCCAGATATTGCCTCTGCTGTGGGTAAACTTAGTAGATATATTAATAACCTTGATCAAGAACATTATGATGCTATGCATCGAGTACTCAAATATCTTAGAGGGCCTATAAATTATGCCTCGCATTATTTTAACTATCCTGCTGTTCTAGAAGGATATAGTTGTTCCAGTTGGAACGCAGATAGTGAAGAATCAATGTCTACAACTGGTTGGATTTTTACTATGGCATGTGGAGCTATTTCTTGGGGATCTAAAAAGCAAATTTGCATAACTCATGCCATTATGGAAGCTGAGTTTATTGGACTTGCTGTAGCATGTAAAGAAGTAGAATGACTTAAAAACCTTTTGGTAGATGTACCTAGAGGGGATAAAGCTGTCACTATAATTATCATATACTGTGATAATGAAGTGACACTTAAACAAGCGAATCATAAGACATATAATAGTAAAAATAGACATATAAGTTGGAGACCTAACTATGTCAAAAGTCTACTCAAGGGTGGAGTAGTGCCTTTAGATTCTATAAGGTCGAACGAGAATATGGTCGATCCTCTTACGAAGGGCCTTGCAAGAGAATACTTAAATAAGACATCTAATGGAATGGGGTTGAGGTCTATAAACTAAAAGTCACCTTCAATGGGAACCCAACCTAAGTTATGTGAACCATCACTTTGGTTCAATGGGAAGAACAGATTGAACGAGTGATTGTGTTGGCACTAGAATGAACTATATGTTCAAAAGTAACTCACTCTCTTATGTCTGCGAAACTAGTATTAAGCTTGTGAGAGAGGATGAGATTGATTCTCTTAATGAATCTATAGCCTTATTTAAGTTGGAGTTGTATACAAGAGCCACTCTTGATAGATTCACCTATTTGATTGTGGAAGACGGGCTGCTTCCTATGAAGCAATAGACTCTCCTAGAGAACTCAAGAAATTGGGATGAAGCACATGACCATAAATGTGTTGGCTTTTTAAAAATACTAAGTTTTATAAATTATAATGTGTGTAGTATATCCGGTTTGTTGAAGAAGGTCCTTAGTTCAAGACTATAAGTTACGAGGCAGCTTGATAAACTTTGATATACTTACACTAAGTGAAAGTTCAAATCTTTAAGATACTTTCATTTATGTATTATAATTTTCATATGCTCAAATAAATAAAATTTTTAAAAAAATTTAAAAATTGTGAGAGATTATTGTATATGTTTTAAAAACTTCTTAAAATAGTGGGAGATTGTTGTATATTTTAAAGAGTTTTATAAAACGTTCTTTTTTGATTATTTGAAGATACACTTTTTCTTTTGGAAAAGAGTTTTAAATAAATTTCTCTCTTGATTTATTTTAAGACTCACTTTTCTTGGGGTAAAAAATAAGCGTAACAATCCTTAAAGATTTTTTCTCTCTGAAAAATGTGCCTTAACAGCTAGTATCTTTTTCTACGAAAAGATGTTTTAATAGATAATTTTGTGGAAAGGGTTTTTATCGGTCATCTTTTCTGTGAAAAGATATATTATCACTTATCTTTAAGTGAAAAGACACAACTCTCTAAAAAGACAAGTGAATCGATTTCATCTTTTTACCGTTATGTGAAAAGTCACAACTCTATGAAATGACAGATCTGAAATCTCTTCACCATAATCTGAAAAGACACAATGGTTCGAGAATTTCTCTATAAATAGAGATAAGATCTCCGTAAGAAAACACACAAGAAAATAAAACTTTCTTTCTTTCTTTTGAGCATATTACGTAGTGTTCAGGAATCTCTTTTGTGAGTGCAAACTAAAAAAGAATTACAGAGGGTTGGGCTTAGTTGTATCCCGAGAACGTGTTTATTATTCTCTTCTTTTGCTATCGTGGTTCTACTCGGAAGGAGGCAAATAACGTTTAGAGAAAGTGTTTATCTTAACGTGCCTCTAAGTTCTACCCTTGATTTCATCTCCTTTATTTTTGTTTCCATATTTTTAATAATTTTTCCAATAGTTTGGAGCCTTATCTGCTTGATTAGAATAAGAAGCTGCAGTAACAGCAGACGTAGGACACATAAAGAAGTTTCGGGAACCCAACATCACCAAAATTTCCTTTGGATCCAACGCTGAATTATGTTGTGGATTGTTTACTTTAATTTGTTGAACGAGTCACTGGACTTGTGTTTTGATCTTCCAGAGGCATCACCATTGGTTTTGGAATCATATGATTCGTTTCTTTGTGCATGGTTGCGAAAGGAAGCCGCCATAAAACTGCTACAAAAATTGGATTAACATTTAGGATCATAAGAATATTGAAGTATCACGAAAATTGAAAATATTTACCTTTTCCAATTTTTGTTTCCCTAGAAAAAGTAAAGACATGAAGTAGGTTAGAAAAATGTTAGATATAGAAAATATCATGATCTCTATTTTTTTTTTCCTAGATAATAGAATAATTCATTAAAAATGAAATGGAACCTGCACTTTAGACATGGTAGGTTATCATGCTTTCCCATATGAAAAGGTTCACGGCGCAATCGATTATTATCACCGGGATGATGCGTGTCATTCAACATATAACTGATTTTATATATGGAAAACTCAATAAATGTGATAATAAACATACCTATAGAGAGCAGAATGATAGTAAGAGGCATGAAACTGGAGCATAATGAATAGACAAAATATAATGGTGCAACACCCTTGATCATGTGGGCGGTCTCAACCATTTATGATAATTCTGACCATCCTTAAGAGTTGGTTAAAGCTAATCCACCAGAAAAAGGTTCATAGAAATCAAATTTTTGTTCACATTTACTTGATTTACTAAATAAAAATCATGTCTGAATCTTAGGGTTTGTAGAACATAGGGTTTGAGCGAGAGGAATTTAGGGTTTAGCGAGAAGAATTTAGGGTTTGGCGAGAAGAATTTAGGATTGGGCGAGAGGGTGTGTTGAGCCAGCCAAGAAGTCCAAACTAAGGAAAGTCAGAAAGCTAATCATTCAAGCTATCCAACTCATTAAAGAAATCTCAGGCATCTTCTTGACTTCCATTGAGAGTAACTGAATCAAGTTAATGGCTGTATCATAAACCCCTTTCAATAATATACTGAACTCATCCATGTCGACTTGCCCAAGTCAATAATATACTAGGGCAAATCACGAGTCAATGGAATATCATACATAAACAAGAGAATATTATACACCTTCCAAAGAAATAAATAAAACTTAAAATAAATAGATATGGTGACCAAAGAAATAGTCTAATAAGTCATCTTCTATTTTAGAAATAAATTTAATAAAGAAAGAAAAATAGATACTAACAAATGGTATGGACGTTGGGTATCTGAAATCTGGTTATTTGAGCACCGAAAAATACTTAGAGTTCATTTGAACTTTAAATTAATGAGTACTTAATACAGATACAAAATAGAACATATAAAAATAAAAACCCTATTACTAAAATCATGAAACGATTTCGACAGAAAAAGTTGTTTTACTTTATTAAGGAACTGTGCAACTGTGGGAATCGATACAATCCAGTCGCGACGATGCGCTCTCTAACGAAAAAATATAGAGTCGCCACCCGGAGCTTTCGGTGTCTTGGGATACATAGTTCATTTTTATGAGCACTGAAGTGCTAAAAATATGACTCTGAATCCGGTCCACACCAAAGGCTCTTCGGTAGGGGCTTCGATTATCGATCGGGAAGGTGTTAGGCACCCGATCAACCCGCTTAACCCGGTCTCTACTAATGGCCAAAAATAAAATGAAGTAAAAGAAAAGAAAAAAGCTTCCTCTTGCCCAAAAGGGCTTAAAATCTCATTTGTACCCCTCCGTTCCTATCAAAAAGTCGGCGGCGTAACGGCACAAATGGGAGGATGGAGGGAGCTAGAAAGAGATAGGAGAAGAAAGGGGGGAGCCAGAGCCATCGGGCCCCTATAGCACCATAGAGGAGCCTTGCTTGTCTTGCTTTTGATGAGCTTTTGGAGGCTTGAATGGTGGGAAAAAGGGTTCTAACCACTAAGGCCTACTAGCTAGGAGATGGAGAAGAGAGGCTAGGGGATCACACACACCTAGGCTAAGGGTTTTGGGTATAAGAGAAAGCTTGGGAAGGGATTTTTGAGTTCTGGATTTTAGGTGAAAATAGTGCACCAAAGGGAGGAAGAACTTCTCACTTGGAGCTGTTTCTCTTTTAAGCAAAATTTTCAACCCTTAAGCAAGAGGGGTGGCTCTCTATTTATAGAGGAAGGGAGGATTAGTGAGGGGTTAAAGTCCTAATTGGATTAGCAATTAGGTAATGGGAAATCTAAGGTTTCCTATAGTTTTTAGGGCCTTGAAATGTGTGGGAAGGTCCTCTAATGGTGGATGATAGGGTGAGGCCTTAAGCCATATAAAGGGGTGCAAATAGGCTTTAAAAGGGTGCAACAAAACTAGCAAAGTATACCCCAAGGGTCAAGATGGTCAACAAGTCAAACCCCAATCACGATTTTTGGGATAAAATCTAACAGTTACTGTTCATATGCCTGGCGCAACTAATAGTTGTGCCAGACAAATGTACAGTAAAACAGTAACGAACAGTAGCCTGAAAGTTGGCTTCACGAGAGGCTATTAGTCATAACGTTTAATTTACAACTCCGATTAAGGTGATTCTTGGCTCGTTGGAAAGCTGGAGAAGTCCTCTTTCCAATGGTATATGATTTGATATCAATAAAATACATCAGCTAGTCCTAGTGCACCACTCTTCATCCATTGCTCGGGAAGGTTAGGTTTAGGGTTCGGAATGGGTTCTAAGGGTCGGGATTGATTTCTAAAGGTACGGGATAGGTTCCTAAGTGATCTAGGGTGATTCTTAAGGGTTTGGGGTGATTCCTAAGGGTTTCATACATGCCATCAAAAGCTCAGAATTACACCTCTCTCGAAAGGTGTTTCGATCGGGCCTTGGGCCAAATTTGAGTGTCTACAGATGCCCCTCTTTAGTGTTCGATCACTAAGGATCATATGCTAAAGAAAAGAGACATCCGAAGAGGCCCAAGGCATTACTGATGGGTCTGCTGCTTTCAGAACGAACTTCAAATATCAGGTGAGTAACACGGTGAGAAAACGAAAGCCCTGGGATGCCAGGCTAATCATTCGTTTCTCGAGATAATCGGTTCCCAAGCGCTTAGCGACATTACTGGGCATAACCAAGGTAGAATGAGTTGCGAAAGCCCAGTAGCTGGGAAAAACGTTCACCGCTCGAGTTGTAAAAGCCCGTTAGTCAGGAAAAATGTCCGCTTCTCGAGATGATTTGAATGTGATTGATGTTTAAAATTCATTCTGAATGCAACAGCTTCGTGAGTAAGAGGGGTGATCGACCTACATTCAAAGATAGGCGCGAACTAAACACACGCAAGGCTCCACAGTTTGCGTCCAATCCTACAAGGCATTTGATGGCCCCATTGAACTATTCGCGGGTGCCCCTACTAAAAGTAGGGTTCAAGATCATTGGGCGAACCCATCGATCCCAAAGTTTATTTAGCATGACCACCCGAGTGAAGTGAATAGATGTCATAACGCTTTTTGGGAGTACATGCCATTTTTTGAAAATGTGCCCTGGATCAACATAAGCTAGAGCATCCAGCTTCAACTACCTTGAACAAATCTGACCAAACATTGGGTGTCTCCTAAAAAGGGGGCATCCAATCCTAGTCTCTGTTGACAATGATCATAGTCATCAATTAACTATGCATAATCATGCACCCATCGGGGGCAATAAGTAACAGCAAAGGCGATGGAAGCCCCGACTCGGACTCGCCCGAGTATAATTTACGGGGACAAACGACTATTATATCGATACCTAGATGCATGGCGTACACTTTATAGGGATACCACTTCCCATATAGGTTTTAAGCCGGCAGAAAATAAAAGGAAAATGAACCCTTCTGAATGCATGGTTGCATATAGTTTGATTGATATGTAATCTCATTCTTAGCAGGTTGGTTTCAACCAATGATTGACCTTTTCCAATAGAGAATTTGAAGCTTAGGACACCCACGTTCATATGAATCCAAAGGCAGAGCGCTTGGCTCAAAAGATTTAGTAGTGGAATCAATTCGATCCAAGCATTGACTGTTTGACCGAAATTGACACTATTGCTCCTACTTTGAACTAGGATCCATGGATCCAAGGTGAACCTTTGACCTAGGACATTAATTTTGCACAGCTGCGTTGTTGATAAAATATTGACATTTTACCGTATTGAAAATACGCGAGTGCGTAGCTCTGTGGGGAAGCACAGATTTATTCTTTTTCTCTTTTTTTTTTTTAAAGCTTGCTTTTTTTTATTTTCATTTTTTTTTTTAAAACAAGCATTATCTAGACCTCGAACCCTAGGAGGTGCACGCCCAGACAACGCATACCAAGAGCCCGTGCCTCCGCAATAGTTTATGATGAAACTGAAGCCAACGTACTCAAGTTCATGTGATATCAAAAATATGGAGCGATCAGGGCAAAGATTTAGCGGTGGAATCAATCCGATCCGAGCATTGACTGGTTGACCAAAGTTGACACCGTCACTCTTATTTTGAAATAGGATCCATGGATGCAAGGCGAACCTTAGACCTAAGACATTAATTTTGCATAGCTGCATTGCCGGTAAAATATTGACATTTTACCGCATCGAAAATATCCGAGTGCGTAGCTATGCGTAGCATGAAAACATAGATTTCTTTTTCTTTTCAAAATAATTTTCATCAATTTTTTTTGTTTTTATTAGACCTGAAGTTGGTGGTGAGATGCTTTATCTGATTTGTCCATCGCTGAGAAGTTGCCTGCTTCAAGGCTTTGGACTGTGTGATGTTCCTACACATTCTCAAAAAAACGTCAGTCCCTTTTTTGTTTATACATATAAAGAAAATGCATCCTAAACAATAGAAGAAAAAGTAGATTTCTACCTACACTTTTTCATTTTGAAGATATTTTTTGGATTTTTGTTTTTGGAGATTTTTTGTTATATTTCTTTATTTTTGAGGTTGAAATATGATGCTAGAAATATGTACATGAAAATGAGTTGAAATATATACGCATGCTTTGGTGTTTGGGTTTTTCTTGATTTTATGTTTTTAGTTTTTCTTCTTTTATTTTTTATTTTTGATGCCTTGATAGTGAGACGGAGTAACGGGTCCCATTTTGAGCATAGTCGAACTCTTTCATGCAGTTGGACCTGAGTGAGTTTTCAGATTTTACCAAGGCCGGAACATTGATCCCTTTGGATTGAGTTAAACCTTTCTCCTTGCCTCGGGTCATAGGTTTGATGGTGCGGGTTTCACAAAGACAATTCTGGTCGGGACCCGATTCGAACTAGTATGAGCGGCCCAGTCAGACAAGAGGGTACAGGAAGAGTAACAGGAGGGTTCCTCAAACATCAATCTTTTCAATCAGTCCAAACCTTTCTTTTTCAATTTTTTTTTTTTTTTTTTTTATCTCCCTTTTTTTACCCGTGGCGCCCTTTCGAGTTTTCACCACGTCCATGGGTTTAGCTCTCTTACCCCAAGCGCCCTTTTAGGTTTTCACCTAGTCCGCATAAGCTTGTTATTTTTACCCGTCCATCTTGCTTTGAGCTTGTATTTTTATTATATATATATATATATTTATTTATTTAATTTTTTATTTTTTATTTTTTCGAAAGCCACGATATAGATGTCGATTCCGTCATAGCCGGCTAGATGGGGCTCTAGTGTCGTTTCATGACTTGGCTCATGTTGACTTAACAGATATTATGACTGCTTATGAACCTACAAAGAGGGCTTTCTTCAGAGTGTAGCTTGGCCATTGGTCAGGTTAGGATTTGATGGTATGCTGGGCTAAAAAGGTTTCCATGATACGACTTCAGTTTTCTCAGCATACTTTCTTCTTTGAGGGTTTTGTTGTACATGCCCCGTGATTCTTCTATACACATTTTTTGTTTATTCTTTTTGCTCTATTTTAGGCAATCTCTTTTTGAGGTTTTGCTTTTTCGATTTTTTTTTGGGTATATCTACACGTATTTTTTTTAGGGATGCTTTTGGGCTACTGTGCTTGAAATGATAGCCTCTTTCGGGTGGTTCTTAAGCAGTCACGTATCTGTTTCACTAACACTTACCTTGTCGTGATGGACTAAGAGAAGAACCGTCGGACGTATCCAGCGTTGATGGGCTTAGGAAGATGATCTCCGTCAATGGTGGCGAGGCGGATGGCATATCCCGGTAGCACTTCTCGGATGACGTATGGTCCTTCACAGTTTTGTTTAAACTATCCTCTCTGATCGGCGTGGAGGGATGGGAAGATCTTCTTCAGCACTGTGTTTCCTACCTTCAAATCTCGATTGCAGACGCATTTATTGTAAGCACGTGCAATTCGCCCCTAGTACACTTGGGTATGGCATAGGGCTAGGAGTCTCTTCTCATCCAATAAATTTTATTGTTCAAAGTGGGATCTCTCTCTCTCTACTTCGGGTAAGCCTGATTCCATGAGGATTCGGAGTGAGGGTACTTCAACCTCTACCAGGAGGACGTCCTCGGTTCCCTACACAAGGGAGAATTGTGTTGCCCCTGTAGCGGTACGGATCGATATTCGATAGGCCCACAAAGCAAATGGCAGCATTTTGCCCCAACCTCGATAAGTGACAAACATTTTCTCAAGGATGTGGACGACTGTCTTGTTCACAGCTTCCACGGCTCGATTAGTTTGAGGCTGATAAGGGGATGAGTGATGGTGCTTGATCTTGTATTGCTCGCAGAAGTCTCGGATGCATTTATTCACAAAGTTTGTGCCATTGTCCGTGATGATATCTTTGGGTACTCTAAATCGGCACACAATATTATTCTTGAGAAATTTCTCAACGTGATTGGCCATGATGTTGGCATATGCCGTCGCTTCTACCCACTTAGTGAAGTATTCAATGGCGACGAGAATAAACCAATGTCCGTTTGATGCTTTTAGATTAATCATTCCAACAGCGTCAAGGCCCCAGGTAGCAAATGGCCAAGGAGTGGTCATGTAGTGAAGATCAATGGCAGAAGCATGTATCAGACTGGAGTGTTCTTGACACTTGTAGCATTTTTGAACATGTTTGTAACAATCTGATTCCATGGTGGTCCAAAAGTATCCCTGCCGTAGGATTTTCTTAGCGAGTATGTGACCGCTAACGTGGGCTCCGCATACTCCCTCATGGATTTCCGTCATAATATTGATCGCTTCACTTTCAGTGAGTCACCTAAGTAAGATGTTATTATAGGATCGCTTGTAAAGGCATTCCCCACAAATGACATAACCTGCCGCTAAACGTTGAATGGTTCGTCGGTTTGTCTTGGATGTACCCTCTGGGAAAGTAAGGGTCTCGAGAAAATTCTTGATATCTGAGAACCAAGGTGGCTCATCATCAGGCTTTGTAGGTTCCTCAATCTGGAGACAGAAGGCCAGCTCATTCCTCTGCTCAATCATGATCGGCTTCATCTCAACACCATAGGGAATTTCAATCATTGACGCCAAAGTTGCTAATGCGTCGATAAAGCGATTCCTTATCCGGGGGACATATGAGAAAGTCACATCTTGGAAGCAAGCTATCAGATCCTCGAGGTTTTCATGATAGGGAATCAGTTTCTCGTCTTTCATCTTCCAGTCACCATTCGTCTGGCATATGATTAACTGTGAATCACCAAATACTCAAAGGTGAGTTACATTCAGATTGAGAGCCACTTGCAGACCAGCGGCGCAAGCTTCGTACTCAGGAATATTGTTAGTGCAAGGGAAGTTGAGCTTGATAGAGACCGGTACATGGGATCCTTTTGTTGAAATCAGGATGGCCCCAACTCCTTGCCCTCGACATTTGCTGCCCCATCAAAGTGCATTACTCATGATTCTTCTGCTTCTTCTGTATCATCTTCTGTCATGAACAGGATGTCCTCATTAGGGAACTCAGTTCTCAAAGGCTCATCTTCAGGTAAAGGATTGTTGGCAAGATGATCAGCGAGCGCCTGCCCCTTGATCGACTTCTGAGTGACGTATGTGATGTCGAATTTAGATAATAAAAGTTGCCATCGTGTGGTTCGTCCAGTGAGAGCTAGCATTTCAAATAAGTATTTTAACGGATCCATTCGGGCTAAAAGCAGAACGACTTAAGATAGCAAGTAGTGGCAGAGCCTTTGAGTAGCCCACATGAGCCAGGCATGCTTTCTCCAGATGAGAGTAGCGTGCTTCATAATCAGTAAACTTCTTGCTCAGATATTAAATGGCCTGCTCTCTTCTTCCTGTTTCATCGTGCTGCCCCAAGACACATCCCATCGAAACTTCCATCGTGGAGAGATACATTAAGAGTGGTCTCCTTGGCTCAGGTGGTACCAAAATAGGTTGATTAAGGAGGTAGCTTTTGATTTTTTTGAACGCTGCCTGACAATCATCGTTCCAATCAATGGGCGAATTCTTCCTTAGTAACTTGAAGATCGACGTGCATATTGGAGTTAGTTGTGCAATGAACCAACTGATGTACTGTATTCTGCCCAGAAACCCTCTAACCTCTTTCTCGATAGACGGCGATGGCATTTCAGTGATGGCTTTGACTTTAACTGGGTCGACCTTGATCCCTCTCCTACTAACAATGAACCCTAGCAGTTTCCCTGACATAGCACTGAAAGCACACTTTTGTGGGTTCAGACATAGCCGATACTTCCTCAGCCTTCCAAACAGCTTCTGACAATTTACCAGATGGTCGCTTCGCTTTGGTGATTTGGCTATCATGTCGTCGACATACACTTCAATCTCTCGGTGCATCATGTCATGAAATAGGGCAGTCATAGCTCTCTGGTACGTTGCACCAGCATTTTTCAGCCCGAATGGCATCACTCGATAGTAAAAGGTTCCCCAGGGGGTAATGAACACTATCTTCTCACCATCAACCTCTGCCATTTTGATCTGATTGTATCCTAAGAATCCATCCATAAAAGAAAGCATCCTGTGCTTAGCTGTGTTATCAACCAAGATGTCAATGTGCGGTAATGGGAAATCATCTTTTGGGCTCGCTTTATTCAAATTGTGAAAATCTATGCACGTGCAAACCTTTCCGTCTTTCTTCGGCACAGGTATGATATTGGCTAGCGATTGTGGGTATTTGGATACCATGAGAAACCCTGCGTCATACTGCTTGAAGACCTCGTCTTTTTCTTTCAACATCCACTCGGGTCGAAAATGTCTCAACTTCTGCTTGACTGGCTTCACATCAAGGTAGAGGGGCAACTCATGCTCGACGAAATCAGTATCCGGACCAGGCATGTCCTCGTACGACTAGGCAAAAATGTCTTGGTATGACTGAAGGAAGTCGATCATGCTTTTTCTTTCCTCAGGAGACAGTGACGTTCCGATTTTGGTTACCCTGGGAACCTCCTCAGTTCCTAGATTGACGTCTTCGATCTCTTCAACAATACGGGTAGGGCCATAGTCAAAGTCGGCAAATTGGTCAAGGAGCTCATTGGGGAGCTCCTCAAAAGGGACATCCTCATCCAGACTCGTGATCCCTACCTCCTCTTGTATTTCTATAGGGAAGGGGTCGATTTCATGTGGGACAGGCATTTTGATAAAGGCATCTTTTTGTGGGACATTTTCTGAAAGTTTAAATGACAATATTTTTGGACTTTGGATTTTTTCAATGTTTTTGGGATCTTTTGTTTTTTTCATGTTTTTGAGATTTTATATTTTTTCCATGTTTTTGAGATTTTTATTTTCTTCGGAGACGGACCCTTGGCAACACGAGTTGCTATATATACAAGGTATTGCACATGAGGCTTATCTCACTTTTATAGGTTGTTTTTTTTGAAGCAGGTGCCAAATGTTAGGCCCTCCCCTTCCGAGTTTGGGGCAAAGATGCCCGATTCGTACGAGGGCCGCTTCTTTACTGTTGGGATGGAGGTGTTGACATGGCTCATTGGAGTCAGCCTCCATCAGATTGATCCCCATTTCGTTTGGGATCCTGTCCTCAAATGATAACTCAGTTTTGTGGTGATTCACCAAAGGGGGGGTTTGTTCAGGTACCAATCGTCGTTCCTCGAAAAGGGACAATGCGGCCAAATCTATCTCCAAGCTGGGAAGGGAGATCTAGGGATTGGTAGGATGGATTGGGGTCGTGGGTTTGTGTGGGGTCAAATGGGTTGCCCCATTTCGATCGATTTTTACGGCCCCTGCGCTGACAAAGGAATCCCTGATGTGCGGCCTAGGGCGAGGTTTCTCTTCTATGTTGATTCCTCAAGCTCTTGCAGCGACCCTGGCTTTCTCTTTGGCCTCTCTGACCTCTTCTTCTGTGGGCTTGTATCCTAACCCGAATCGGGCCTTCTGCCCCTTAGAGACAACTGACTCTTTTCTTCCTTGTAATCTGGGTCCCAGACCCCTTCCTTTCTGATAACCCCACTTTTGGAGCATTGCCACTACTGCTACCATACTGCCTCCTGTTTTAGGCATGATGCCCTCGATGAGCTCCGAGAGTATTGCCAACACCTCGTACTCGAAACTGTGGAGGTTGACGTCCTCAGTGGTGTGTGGTATATCTAGCATATTGAATTTTTTGACGCTATTGGCGGCCTTTTCTTTCTCACTGTGCCCCTCATCGATGATTGTGATAATCTTATTCCGGATGGAAATTTGAGTTTTTGGTGCAATGTGGAAGGTATGGCTCCGACTTCATGTAGCCACGGGCGCCCTAACAGCAGATTAAATGAAGATTTAATATCCATTACTTGAAATAAGATGGAAAAGGTCATTGGTCCTATCAACAGCTCAAGATCAACTTCTCCCATTATTTCTCTCCTGAGATTGTTAAACCCTCTAGTGCTGGTTTTGGTGGGCCTTAACATCCACGGATCAACCCCAATCTTGGTGGCGGTTCTTAACGAGCATATATTCATTACAGACCCATTCTCAATTAATACCAAGGAGATAATCATATTTCTGGACTCAATGGTTATATTCAATGATTTTGAGTGACTCCCTCCTTCCTTAGGTAAATCGGCATCAAAAAATGAAATGGCATTTGGAGCCATCACTTGACCAATTATCTGCCCGACTTCATCTGGGCTAACTTGGATTGATACATGCGAATTTTTTAATGCCCCCATTAATGCTTGGAAATGGAGTGGGGACGTCATCAACGGATCCCATACAGTGATATGGGCAGGCATTCTTCTCAGCTGAGTCTCCAGTATATGTTCTCGACTCATCTTCTCGAAGGGGTTCACCGCGTTGTCTTTCTTTCCTTTAGGTTGGGCCTGTGCTACAGCTGGTGCTTCTGGCTGCTTTGATATCCTCCTTGACCTAGTAACAAAATCTACTGCCCCTTCTCTGCTGCTGCTACCAATATTGACATCTGTTTGTTCGTAGCTTAGTGGGACCTGATGAGGATCCTATGTTGGTCCCGAGAGCTGGAAAGGTATGGCTGTCGATACTTGAGGTACTTGTACTGCCGACTCAGGAGGTGCGGGCAACACTTGATTCACCACGGTGGCAACGGGTTGGGTAGAAAGGTTGGGCCAAATGGGAGTGATGAAGCTTGAGGGTGGTGGCATTGAAGGGGAGGTAAAAGTAGGCCATCGATAGCTGGTGGGTGCTGGTGGCAGATGGGGGGTCTAATGGGCCGTTAGGTAATTGACCGGGGTGGAGGGTTTTACCGGTGGCTGAACTGGGGGTGATGGGGTGGGCACAGGCCATTGATAACTGATGGGTGCGGGTGTCAGATTGGGGGCCAGGTGGCTTAAAGGGTAATCGATGTGGGTTGTGATGTATGGTGGTAATTGAAATGGGCCGGGCGCAGACCATTGATAACTGGTAGGTGAGGGTGTAGGATTGGGGGCTTATAGGATAATTGATGGGGGTTGTGGTGTATGGTTGGTATGTATTGATATTTACATAATTGACAGGTGTGGTGGATGGAAAGTATGCCCGGAGATCTAAGGGTTCAAATTGCAGGGTTGGATTGGGGAAATATTCAGACAAACTTAGGGGTTCAATTACCCCAACATTCCTTTCTTCATCATTCCTCGACAATGGTGCCACATAATTCTCCTCCTTATCTTCTACCATTCTGATGGTGGGTCTGGGACCTACTCCTCCGGTAGGATGTGGGGGTAGTGGCACTTGGTGAATATTAGCATGATAAGAGGGTGCAAGGGGAATGATTTTCCTGGCATCGATCAAATCTTGGATGGCATGCTGCAATGGGAAGCAGCGATCAGTAGGGTGACCCGGACCCTGATGAAAATTGCAGTGGGTATTTGGGTCATAGTTCCTTGAGATCGGATGAGGAGGTTGTGGTTGACGGATAGCCACTAATCCCTTTTCTACTAACAGGGGCGAAAGTACACTCAATGATTGTGTGAAGACTCGGTCGTAGTGGGCTCTCCTCTGTTCCGGGGTCATTTGTCTTCCTTTCCCATTCCCCATTCTTTGCGTCTGCTCAGGCCTAAAGGGTGCTGGTGGGGCAACTTGAAATTGAAATAGGGTTGCATTGTTATTGGGCCGGGTATTGACTATGTTCTGGACATCGCCCCCTGTTCTCTTCTCATTCATTTGCTCTTAAAATCTTCTAACCCCACTAGGTCCACTCGGTATATTCTTATTCAGACGTCCCTCCCTGATGGCGTCCTCGCATCGATTAGCATTTCTCACCAGATCAGCAAAGCTGGTCTACTGCTGATATACCAAAAAGTTTGAAATCACTGGTAGAGTGTTCTTTGAAATCATCTCTATCTGTTCATCATCAGGTATTCTATTCCAGACCTAAGCTGCCAATGTTCTCCATCGCCTAAGTTAGTCTTTGAAGGTCTCATTCTACTTTAAGCGGGCCTATTGTAGACATACTATTCTTGAAAGAGGTGTGTCAAGTCCCTCCACATTTTCATCATAAACGGTTCTAAAGATGTGAACCATCTCAAAGCCGGACCGGTCAGACTCTTTTCAAAAACTTTTATTAGTAGTCTTTCGTCCTCCCTATATTGGCACAAGTCCCCAAGATGGGACTTGGTCTGTGATAAGATTACCGTGCCATTATATTTGTCAAAGGCTGGCATTTTAAATTTGGGGGGCAGGGGGACCTCAGTGAACAAACATAACTCTGTGAAGTCCGTGGCATGGATTTTAGCACCACCCATTTTCATTAGCTGTTTTTGTATTTTGTCTAACTGTTCTTTCAGCTGTTCCGACTCTTTTGATATAGGAGTCGCTTTCTCGGCCGTCAATTGGACTTCACTCTGGGCCACCAGGGGGTGGGCAATTATGGGAGGAGGGTTAAGGCCGGTCAAAGCCCCAGCATAGGCCCCGCTATTTCTAATCTCGTCCTCTTCATACTGCTGGTCGGCATAATGTGCAGTGAGGGCGGGATTCTCCTATTGCTGTTGCATGGGTTGGATGGGAATGACATGAGTGGGGGTTGGGTGAGCCCATTGGGGGTGAGGAAAGATTTGTTGGTTGATGGGAATTTAGTTTTTAGGTGGGACTTGATAGGGCCATTGGGTATGGGGAAGGTTTGGAGATGGCCTTCGGGAGGCCATGGGAAAATTGGGTTTCATGTATGGCATGGTTTTGGCTCAGCTGTGAAGGTTGGGTAAAATGTTGGCGGTATTGTGAAACGTATTAATGTGGGGTTTGGGTTTGGGCCATGAACCCTTGGCCTTATTGGGCCACAGGCCATTGATAGGTTTGGGCCATGGACCCTTGGTGGGTGTGGGCCAGTGGGCCTAGATAGGTTTGGGCCAAGGGCCCTTGATGGGTATGGCCCATGGGCCCTTGGTGGGTCTGGCCCATGGGCCCTTGGTGGGTCTGGCCTAATGGGCCTTGATAGGTCTGGGACATGGGCCCTTGGTGGGTCCCGCCCAATGGGTCGTGATGGGTCAGGCCCAGTGGGCTGTGATGGGATTGGGCCATAGGCCCTTGGTAGGTCTGGCAGAATGGGTCATGGTGGGTCTGGGCCATGGACCCTTGGTGGGTCTGTGTCATGGGCCCTTGGTGGGTCTGGGCCCTGGGTAGGCTTGGGTGGTGGGGTATTGGGTCATGGGGTCCTGGGATATGTGGAAAAAGGGGGTTTGGGCCAATGGGCCTTGGGGTATGTGGGAGTTTGGACATTGGGCCATGGGGCCTTGGGGTAAGAAGGTAATGGAGGTTTGGGTGGTGTGGATTATGGGGGGTTGATGGGGGTCATGGGGGAGTGAGGCATGGACATTGGCTAGGGTATGGGATGGGTTCATGGGCATGGGGACTGGAGGAGAGGGGGTGTTTTGAGAAGCCTTCCACACGGAATAGGCTTCGAACATCTCCTCCATCATGGTCATGGAGGAAGGGTAGGATGGAGATGGGGGATTTAAGGGGTGATGGGGTATAGATGGGATTGAGGTGGCGAAAAAATTGGGCATGGCCCTGGTATAATCGGGAATGGCCATGGTAGGTGGGGCGGTATGGGGTGGATGAAGGGATGTATCGGGTATGTGTTGGAATGATGGGGGGAATGATGAGGAGGGATGAGGAAAGTTGGGCATGGCCCCGGTAAAAATTGGCATGACCTGGATGGATGGGGGATTTTGCGGGGGGTTGGATAGGGTGGAAGTGGTGTATGTGAATGTGGGTGGATCGGGTCTATAGGGGGATGATGGTAATTGGGGCATGGATGTGGATTGGGAAAATGGGTTTGGGTTTTTTATGGATGTGGATGGGAGATGAGTTGGACTTGGCATGGGCATGGCTTGGGCAAAAGATGGAGAGTGGGGGGTTGGATTTTGGATATTTTGGGGGGTCGTGGTTGGGAATATGGGGGCGCCGAATGGGCCGGTGATGGTAAAGGGGGGTTGGGTGAGGGGGATGGTGGAAAAGACTTCTCCCGAATGGGAGTGGGTTGTAAAATTTGGCAGGGATGAGTCGGGATCAATGTAAGCCGGGTCCACTACCCACGACATTCTTCGGGAGCAGGTCGGGTGAGGGTGCCTTGGATAAGGCCCAAAAATCCTCCTCCTTCTTCCCCTACGGGACAGCGGAGGCTAAGATGATGTCGTTGTGCCGACACCATAAACTATATTTTTTCGGGTTTTGATTATATATAGTTTTTTGAATTTTTTGAAAAAGTTTTGAAAAACAAAGGTTCCGAGGCCTTGGAATTCCCTTCTCGGGTGGCTCTCGTACTTTAATTCAAGACCCGCGGCGACAATTCCGACGCACTTCGGAAGAATCGAAGGAAAACCTTCGATCTATTGAAGGCATGGATATTAAGGCAAACAACCCGATCCCCCGGAATGAGCCAAAAAGAAGTTGCCCTCTTTTGATCGGCGGGGGAGTATTAGGTGTGGGAGATGGTGGGGCCTAAACAAGGCACTAAGCACATTGATCGGGGGACTCGAGAGGTGAAGAAGGCCACAGATTCGGGCTGAGTTGCTGTTAAACAGACCTGGCACAACTAATACCCACGCCCAGGTTGCAAGGCACTATTTTTACACTGGCGCAACTATTAGTTGCGCCAAGGTAAAAAGAGTGGATTTTAAAGCTGGCGCAACTATTAGTTGCGCCAGTTATAAATTCCAATGTTTTTACATTGGCACAACTATTACATGCGCCAGGCAAAAATTGTCACTCTCCAGAATGTTTGACAGCAGCCACCAACACCCGAAATGAGTCTCTTTTTTGGTTTTTTTGTGGAAGCTAGGCTTCCAGGAACTGAGCTATTTTTTGGTGATCGATTCTCTCCTTACCACACCTAAAGGGTTTGAGTCTGGCATAACTCGCTAACGCACTCCTCAAGGGTTTTAAGCTTCAGAATGGGAACCCACCCGATATACCTCCAGCGCAAGCGCTTTCTCAGATACTAGGTGGGTTGGGACTTTTCTGGATCATCACCAGTAGGGGCTGCCGCCATACTAAGACCCGGGTAGTTATATGTGTGCCTAAACCCAACCCTTCAAAAATCTACCTCGTAAAAACAAATTAATTAAGCTCCCTAACTTGGTTCAATTTTAATTTTTTTTCAAAGCTTTTCTCTTTTTTTTTTATAAGTTTTCTTTAGTTCAAAGACCGGGGGTGATTATCCCATGTCGCCACTACGGGCCGGTGTCCACTGTTAGGATATGACAAGAAATAAAAAAAATGATGGGACCAGTCAAGCGACTAGGCGGGAAATATAAAGTGCTGAAATTTAAAACCGAATCGTAAAGGTAACTAAGAAAGGCGCCAGTCAAGTGACTTCGCGAAAACTGTTGAAATTTAAAGCCGAAACGTAGGTAAGCAAGAAAGGTGCCAGTCAAGTGACTACGCAAAAATTGCTGAAATTTAAAGTCAAAATGTAGGGGTAAGTAAAAAGATGCCAGCCAAGTGATTAGGCAAAAATTGCTAAAATTTAAAACTGAAACGTAGGGGTAAGTAAAATGACATAAACAGAGGAGTGAGTAAAAAAAGGAAAAAAAAAATGCACTAAAAAATAGCAATAAAAGGTTAGTAAAAATAAAAAATAAATGGGCCAATTTCAATGGGAAGCTCTACAAGCTAGTCCCCAGCAGAGTCTCCATCTGTGCAATCGTGGGAATCGATACGATCCCGTCGCGACGATGCGCTCTCTAATGAAAAAATATAGAGTCGCCACCTGGAGCTTTCGATGTCTCGGGATACCTAGTTTATTTTTATGAGCACCAAAGTGCTAAAAATATGACTCTGAATCCGGTCCACATCAAAGTCTCTTGGGTAGGGGCTTCGATTATCGATCAAGAAGGTGTTAGCCCCCCGATCAATCCGCTTAACGGGGTCTCTACTAATGGCCAAAAATAAAATAAAGTAAAAGAAAAGAAAATAGCTTCCAAGCCTAAAAGAGCTCAGAATCCTATTTGTGCCCCTCCGTTCCTATCGAAAAGTCGACGGTGTAATGGCACAAATGGGAGGATGGAGGGAGCTAGAAAGAGATAGGAGAAGAAAGGGAAGAGCCAGAACCCTCAGGCCCTTGTAGCACCGTAGAGGAGCCTTGCTTGGCTTGCTTTTGATGAGCTTTTGGAGGCTTGAATGGTGGAAAAAAGGGTTTTAACCACTAAAGCCTACTAGCTAGGAGATGGAGAATAGAGGCTAGGGGATCACACACACCTAGGCTAAGGGTTTTTGGTGTAGGAGCAAGCTTGGGATGGGGTTTTTGAGTTCTGGATTTTAGGTAAAAATAGTGCACCAAAGGGAGGAAGAACTTCTCACTTGGAGCTCTTTCTCTCTTAAGCAAAATTCTCAACCCTTAAGCAAGAGGGGTGGCTCTCTATTTATAGAGGAAGGGAGGTTTAGTGAAGGGTTAAAGTCCTAATTAGATTATCAATTAGGTAATGGGCAATGTAAAGTTTCGTATGGTGGGAAGGTCCTCCAAAGGTGGATGATGGGGTGAGGCCTTAAGCCACTTAAAGGGGTGTAAATAGGCTTTAAAAGGGTGCAACTAAACTAGCAAAACACACCCCATGGGTTAAGATAGTCACCAAGTCAAACCCCAAATATGATTTTCGAGGAAAAATCCAACAAGTATTGTTCATATGCCTGGCGCAACTAATAGTTGCGCCAGGTAAATGTACTGTAAAACAGTAATGAACAGTAGCCTGAAAGTTGGCTTCGCAAGGGGTGTGGGGACCCATTTATACCTGGCACAACTATTAGTTATTCCAGGCCATTTTTAGGCGAAAAAGACCTGGCACAACTATTAGTTGCACCAGGCAATTCCAGGGGAAAAATGGCTTGGCGCAACTATTAGTTGCGCCAGGCAAAAATCCCTCCAAAAAAGCCCGATGTTCAAATGGTCATAACTTTTGATATACAACTCCAATTGAGGCAATTCTTAGCTCATTGGAAAGCTAGAGATGTCATCTTTTCAATGGTATATGATTTGAAATTAATAAAATATCTCAAATAGTCCTAGTGCCCCACTCTTCATCCATTGCTCGGGAAGGTTAGGTTTAGGGTTTAGAATGGGTTCTAAGGGTCGGGAATAGTTTCTAAAGGTTTGGTGTAGGTTCCTAAGGGATCTAGGGTGATTCGTAAGGGTTTGGAGTTATTCCTAAGGGTTCCATACATGCCATCAAAAGCTCAGAATTACACCTCTCTCGAAAGGTGTTTCGATCGGGCCTTGGGCCAAATTTTGGTGTCTATACAAACAAATAAAGTACTCATTTTGGTTAAGCTGCTAATTATACCCTACTTGATCTTTTGTCTTCAAATCTAATTGGAATGGATGGAATCACATTATAAAGATAAATCAACTTGTAATAATTACAGAACTATGGGATTATGCACGCAGATACAAAATGAATATTAGCGATACATGTCTGAAGCATTAGGTATGGACTAGAAGCAGTTGGGCAATCTCTTACAAAATGGTCTGGAGATCCACACATATAGTAGGTACGGTCCACCTATTTTCCCACAGGGTAAACAATAGATAGTTAAATGGCTAAACAAATATCCCTGTTGATCACTTTTATACCAAATACTCACTCTTTTCTTATGGCACAAGTAGCATTCAATGTAGGAATGCCAAAGAAATAATTGACTTTGATAAAATGATAGTTTCAAGATCAAGAGACAAAAAAACCATTAAAGCAAGTGAGGAAGCAAATGTGATCATTAGCATCAATCAAACTACTACATACCAATTTGCATCAATTTTTCGTATTAGAAAGTGAAGCTTTTTATAAGATTATATCAGGCAATATTTCTATAAGATTATATCAGGCAATACAATCACTTTAGGCCGTTTTTTCACTTTTTATTGCCTGATACAAACTAATGAGTTTGAATAAGAAGTTGCCTACTGATTTTTTATTGAAGAAGTTAAAGCAACAGATGAGTTTCAAACCATCAGAACCAGAATATGCATTTCCTTATTAGCAATAATGAATAAAATATTACTTGACTAAATTTGATCTTCAATAATACATTACTGAGATAATCTCATTAAAGAAAACCAGAATATTCATGCTCAAATAAGCTACCTTTTTGTGTCCACTTGTTGCCATAAAATTCCCAGCTCCATCAGACAAAACCACAATTTGATTCCTTAAATGAAGAAATACCACGTTTCAAAAAATGTTTATTAAAAGATTTTCCTAATTTTTTTAATACACGAAGCAATATGAAGTTCAGCACATGTGAAGGCTTTACCTGTAGTATTAACCCACAATCCTTTATTTTTCTTGGTAGATGAATTAGCTGGAGTGCGAAAAGAATGATGAACCAGCTATGACCTCAAAAATAAAAAACGAATAAAACATGTGCATGTGATACTTAATGGACAATCAGTTTACAGCCCATCATTACATATCCAAAAGATGTGCATGTGACACTTAATGAAACATTCATTACATGTTGTTCTACAATAACAACTGGCACATAGGAAGGATCACCAAATATATGCATGTCTTGAATTGCCCGACTATTGATCTGCATAAAAACCCATACCATTCAGATTCTCCAATGGACTAAATGAAAAATTTTAATAGCATCTTTATGAGGATGAGATCTCACCATCATTTGGGCAATACTTCGTAGATGAAGCTCAGCACATGTAACTGCAGCTTGTTGTGATTGCATAAAAAATTTAAAAAATATTCTAAGACTAGTAATGACAAAACTAATGCTGAAGTTTGTTAAAGGACATAAAAATATGTTTAGATGCCAAAGAATGACCTAGAGGATGTCCATAGGGCAAAAACTAAATGTGCATACGGCAAAAACTATCATTTGGTAATTCTACTTATGACTTTGACCTTATAGCTCAGTAGCAACTGTAGAAAGAGGGAAACGCTAAGACAAGGGAAATAGAATAGTTGAAAAAACATACCTTAGCAATCCAGTTAATGTGACAGCCTGAATTTCAGCACCTTGAAACCCATGCCATAGGCACAACCCTTGAGGCCGTGCCCCAATGACATATGTGGAACACTTGGTATATCCATATAACCATAAGTAAAGCATGTACAAAAGAACTAGTACTGAACTAAATCTCCAGTTCTATAATTTAAAGTCATAACATATAACCCAAAAGATAGTTCTAATCCATGCCACTGCATGGGCAAAAGAACCAACCCGAACCATCGGTCACCTCAGATGGTTCGACAAAAGAATATCACACATAATTACATTATCCCAACAAAACAGAATAGACATACCAAGCCGTATAATCTCTCTCTCAATCTAACTATCAAAGTACACAGAGGGTCTTCTAAAATGACTTCTCAGGAGAGGGCTTAGACTCCACCGGAACGTAATCCGAGTCCTCGGGATCGACGTCCCCAGAAGTAGCCGCTATCTTAGAACCTGTGACGTATAGTAAAAAAGAGTGAGCTACATCCTAGCTCAATAGGGAAAGATATCTGAACATGTAAATCAATCTTACTCACATACATTTCATGACATAATTGAAGTATGATTTCATCAATATAAATAGTAGAAAACAGCTTGAGATATAGGAAAAATGAACAGAAAATATTTGCTACACTACACATGGCATCTTATGCTCAATTGGTTCTCATATTACATCAGGGCTGGTCTCATGACTTAAATCAAGTAACTTAAATAATTCTCGAGCAATATAGCATCAAGCCCTAGTAGAATACCCTCCAACGTCGTCCAATCAGACTATTTTTCATGTGATATAATCCAAGTCCCTTTCACATAGGCGACGGGGCACATGACTCATATACATCCCTGAGATGTCTATTGGCGTACGGATTGGCCACAGTACCGATCACGGATATCCTGCCGAGTCAGTCACGGCTATACCGCCGTGTCAGTGGGGTATTTTCCAAACCTTAAATCAATTGTGCAACTATATATAGTTATTCACCGTGTAGTTGTGATAAATATTAATAATTCAAAGCCCGTTCAAATCCCAATCATACACTTTCACATCACGTGGATATTCCCGTTAACTATACATCCCTGGGATGTCACACGTTCAGATGCATCACCTAGATTCCTAATTTACATATACATCCCTGGGATGTCTCTTTTCTTATACTTATGTCTTTCTCATTTCCATATACGCACACACCTTAATTTTACATACTTATCTTGACATTTTAGCACATATACTTAACAATGCTTTATATAATTTTGAATACTTAGAACATCACTACATACATGCTTTTGTAATCAAGTGTACAAGTTCAGAATATTCCCTACCTCATATGCAAATTAAACCCATGGATTCCAAAATCCGAGCTAGCATGTAACCACCCCAAGGTCCGATTCAACCTAGGTATGGCCAAACACATGCAACATATCACAAATGGTGTAAAAATATTGGGTTTAGTAGCCTAACCCTAACTTATAAACAGCTCATAAGCAAAACCCAACTAAAGCCTATTTAGCCCAAACCGATCAAATGATTCTTAAATTGATCGAATGATTTGGAAAATCGATCAAACGATTTTAAATCGTTCGAATGAATTCCCAAAATCGATCGAATGATTTTATTTCGTTCGATCAATTTCCTCAGAAATCCTTACTCCTTATTTTATTCTTCAGCAAAACCGATCGAATGATCTTAATTTCGTTCGAATGATTTTCCAAATCGACCAAACAATTCATAAATCATTTGAACTATTTCCTCATAAATTAGCATTTCACTTCTTTCTTCTTTGGCCAAATCCGATCGAACGGTTTAAATTTCGTTCAAACGATTTTCCAAATCGATCGAACGATTTCTAATTCGTTCGAACGATTTCTCCAAAACTCTGCATTATACTTTCTTTACTCTGTGGCAAAATCGATCGAACGGTTACTAATTCTGTTCTATCGGTTTTGCCCATTTCCAGAACAGATCAAGCTCTAACCATTAGAACTCACCTCATCAACATCCATACCCTCTCTTACACATTTCTCACACCTAATCAATTAAATTTATAACCTAGCAACTATAATTCAGTAAAATAGTCAAGCTTACCTTTTCAACTGGTCAGATCCCTTGATTCAAAGCTCCTTATCACACAAGGGTTTCATAAACCCCAAATCTCAAATCTCCCTTCAATACGAAGACTCCAATCCGCAAGCTTTCCAATTTATACTCAATCATACGCATTTAATATGCAACTTTTAACACACACACTACTTCACACTCCTCTCATTCTTCCCCTCTTAAATTCTCAACAACCTAATCAAATGAGAATTTACTTCTCCCTTATTCCTTATAACTTACTAATGACTTGGGTGTAAAGCATACATACCTAACTAGGTATATGTACTATCCAATCCACTAATTCTTATGGTGCACACCACACTTTACACTTAGTTTATCTAACAAAAATAAACCAAGTAAGTCAACCAAGTCATCTTTGACCCGATCCAACAAGCGACCAGTCGGGCACACTTCTCGAGGTACACTATTCAAGGTACAAAATTTCTTGGACGTTACATTCTCCCCACTTTGACAATTTTTGTCCTCGAAAATTTGACTCAAAGGCTCCCCTCCCCCCTTTCATAGGATTTGATGTTTTGAAATCGAAACCCTCAAGAGACCTAACAAATCAACTACAACATGCAACATTTGACCACACAGAAACATTCCCATAATTTCAATCAAAAACACGATTTAAAGCCCCAAGGTAGAGACATCATGCACAATAGCAACCCATGAGTTGCTAGGCCACTAAACCATTTAGGGAAAACACCCCATTTATGCACCTGCACAACCCAATAGTGACATTCACATCCTGCATAATTTCAAACCACACATCTTGCAAAAATTTCAATGTGTATTCCTCAGACTACAAAACAACGTAGTCACATGTACCACACACTGAATCACATGTAATCCAAACACATGTAAGCCAAACATGACAATATCTATCACATAGAAAAACTCAAGTAGTTAAACCATATTAACATAAGGGCATATCTAACCATATGGGAAAAATAGCAAACACCACCAAAATGTTAATTACAGATTTTGTGGCAACCATGCCACGACTATTAGAAAAGACTCATGTCCTCGGTACCTGTGTTAAACGTTTTCAATATAAAAAAATTTACATAAAGCATTCCCAAAACTTTAACTCCTTAAAATATCTGTCAAGACGCCGCGCCACCGGGCTGATCGTCGTCATCGCCACGCTCTCCCACACCTGAACTCGATACATCCGAGAACCATGCCTGCGCTGCCACCATGCGTTGAAGATAATCGGCGGGGTACATGAAGCGCATTTCTTTAGTGTGTAATGCATCATAATAGTCTAACCGGAGATTAAGTTGGCGGTTGTTCTCTGCCATTTGACGAGTGTTGGCCTCCATGAGAGCATAAAGGTCGGCAATGGTAGGCGTAGAAGCGCCCTCAGGTAGTAGTGGTGCTTGTGTATGCGTACGGCGCCGAGCACACTGTTGAAGCAGAAAGGTAACAGCTGGCTCATCCGGAATAGGAGCATCATGAAGTGGCTAGTCTTGTGCTTGAGGTGCAGGTGGTGGGGGTTCTTCTATAATAGGTTTCTTGGTCAACTTCACAAGCGTACGGTTCTAATCAAACATAGTATATGGTTGCACATTACTCATGAGCTTCGGTCCATTCTATGAGAGGGTGTATGTCTCATCATCGGCATAGTCCTCAACCATGAGTAAGATGAGACATGCATAGGGAATATCCTCAATGGGTTTCTTAGCTCCCTCTAAAATTTTCTGTTGCGTGTACTTCATTCCCTCAATAGCGACACTTGGCACATTAAACCATCGGCCACTAAAAGCCAAAAATAAAGCCATTTGGATTTCGCCCACACGTTTCGTTCTATGCCGCAACAGATACAAGTTGCACTTCATGATAGAATCGAGCATCCATAGCTCACGCGGTAGGTCAACTCGTTTAATTGAGTGACCGGATCCCGTTCTACCGTGTGTCATTTCGGCCACTACAAACTTGTAATCCAAAGGGGTTGGAAAAGGTTCGGCCAAGGCATCGGCCACGTCATCATAGGTAAATTTGTAGTGCCTATTATCGATTTTTGTTCTAAGGATGGTCAAGTTCCTAACATCTTCCATATTCTGGTAGAATAACCTCACAATGCGTGGGTAGAAGTTTTCTTTACACAGTCAGAGTATCCTGGTTAAACCTGCCATGGATATGTAGTTAAAAGCCCATAGCGTTTCCTCACGCTTGACAAAAATCTTAGGATCAATGAACAACTCCTGTTCAAAATCTTTGTCGGCCCACCACTCATTGGGTTGCTCACATTGAGGTGGGGGGGGCGGTGCCTGTTGTGGTGGTTGGGCCTGTGTAGGTGGTCTCGACGAAGAACCTGTTCGTGTTGAGGGTTTCTTCGGTGGTGGTTGTGATGAGGAACCCGTCTCGGGTTTCTTCGGTGCGGCACTCGCCGTGGTTTGGCGAGTTTTAGGTGCCATTGTAAACACCACAAACACAAGGGATTTGGGCAAGGGTTTTGCCCCAAATTTGTTAACCCTAAGGTATTGGACACAAATTTAAATTTTCAAGGCTTGAGAGGTTAGAAATTACCTCTTTGCGCTTCCAAGGAATTATTCACGCGAAGCCCCGAGCTCGAATGGTGCCGGAAGTCGTCGAAGTTGGGTGGCACTTTCAAGCCCTAGAACCTTTCTAAGGGAAGAAGAAAACTAAATTTTTAAAAGTTTTGATTGTGAATGAGAAAAGCAAATGCATGCCCTATATATAATCTCCAAAATCGATTGAACAATTTTAAATCGTTTGATCGGTTTTCAAATATTAAAGGCTGCCCCCAAAAATTTATTCGATCGGTTACTAATTCCGATCGAACGATTTCCAAACTTCTTTTTCAGTCAATTTTTGATGTCACTAACCTAGGGATTTCGTTCGAACAATTTCTAAAATCGATCGAACAATTTCCTAGCAACTGCCTAGACTTCACCTCAGTGAATTTCGTTCGATCGAATTTTAAATTCGATCGAACGGTTTTCTCCAAAACAGAGATAAGGCTGCTTTTGCATGCCTTCACCATCTATTTACAATAGTCATCAATTTTTGCTTGAAATTTTCAAGATTCCTAACATCAATTTTATATCCAATCCCTATGTCACTGCATATACGGTTAACTAACATGCATTTCTCCAACTTGTTCATTAAATTCCAGATTTACCAGCCCAATTTATATAGTAACTTACCCACTATTTATGCACCAAGTTCACAACTCGGACTCCACAATGCTGAAACAGCTTAACCATAATTTGTGCATCAAGTCACACATTATATATATTTCAACACAGATTAGTTTGGCTCAACATACAACATTCAAAATTTGAGAGGCCAACATATGCATTACAAGAAAATTTTGATTCTTGCTCTACACCTTGCACTTAGCGTCTATGGTTTCTCAAACAAATGGGGGTATAGTTCCTTGATTTTGACCTCGCGTTCTCAAGTCACTTCTTCGGCCGGATGATTCCCCCACTTGACGTGTACTAAAGGGATAATATTAGTGTGCAGAGTTTGTTCTTTTCGATCCAAAATCTGAGTTGCCCCTTCAATCATGGTCATGTCTTCATGCATCTCAATCGACTGATCTCCCAAGACATGTGTAGGGTCCTTTACATGCTTCCAGAGCATTGAGACATGAAACAAGTTGTGTACCTGATCAAACAAAGGAGGTAATCCAATGCAATAGGCTACTTCACCAACACGACCCAAAACATCAAAGGGCCCAAGCTAATGGGGACTTAACTTTCCCCTCTTCCTTAGCCTCATCACACCCTTCATGGGTGATACTTTGACAAACACATGATCGCGAACGACAAAGTCCACGCTCGTCCTTTTGATATCAACATAGCTCTTTTATCTACTCTAAGCTGATTTGAACCTCTCCCTTATCATACGAATAATGATGGAATTATCTTCAAGCAACTCCGGGCCCAGTATAAACTTTTCACCGGTTTCTTCCCAGTTGATAGGCGACCTACACCGCCTTTCATAGAGAGCTTCATATGGCGCCATTCCAATGCTTGCTTGAAAAATATTATTGTATGCAAATTTGATCAATGGTTGATTTGATCCCACGATCTTTATAACTCAAGCATACATGCTCTGAGCATATCTTCTATCACCTGATTTTCTCACTCTGTTTGCCCATCGGACAATGGATGGAACACCGAACGAAAGTCCAATCAAGTACCCATGCCTTCTTGGAACTTTTGCCAAAATTTTAAAGTATACAGTGGGTCACGATCAGAGATGATACTGATTGGAATCCCATGCAAACGTACGATCTCCTTCATATATAGTTTTGTGAGTCTTCCTACCGTATACATCGTGTTGTAGGGCAAGAAGTGAGCTGACTTTGTCAGCCTATCTACTACAACCCAAATAGCGTTGTACCTCTTTGTTGTTCATAGCAACCCCATGATGAAATCCATAGAAACGGATTCCGGTATGGGCAGAGGTTGCAATAATCCAGTAGGGTGTCGATGGTCTACCTTCACCTGCTGACATGTTGGTCACCTTGACACGTACTCGGCTACATCTTGTTTCAGACCTCTCCACCAATAGCTCTTCCTCATATCTTGATACATTTTGGTACTACCAGGGTGGATTGCATATCTAGACTTATGGGCCACGTCTAGAATAATTTGCCGCAGATCAGCATCAACTGGAATACAGAGACGTCCCATAAATAGTAAGGAACCATCTTCCTTTATAGAGAAGTCTGGTTTGGTGCCTTCAGTCACACCTTGTCGAATGTTGACTAACTCTGAGTCTTTCATCTGTAGTTCATGAATATGCTCAAAAATCATCGATCTCACTGTGGCGTTGGCTAAGAAAGCCCCTGAAGCTTGCACTTTGATCTTTGTGTCATACAATGATAGATCTTTAAACAATTTCCACCGGTGCATTCCCATCACTAGGCTAGCTAATTGAGTTGAACCCTTATCACTCAATGCATCCACTACAACGTTAGCTTTACCTGGGTGATATTGTATAGAGCAATCATAGTCTTTGAGAAACTCCATCCACCTTCACTGCCTCATATTTAATTCCTTCTGAGTGAATAAGTACCTGAGGATCTTATGGTTGGTGAAGATCTCAATGGTCTCACCAAATAAATAGTATCTCCAAATCTTCAATGCAAATATGACCGCTGCAAGTTTCAGGTCATGTGTCGGGTAATTCTTCTCGATCTTTTAGCTGCCTTGACCTGTAAGCAATCAATTTTTTATGCTGGTTGAGCACACAGCCTAAACCATTATGAGAAGCATTGCTATACACCGCAAACCCTCCACTGCCTGAAGGAATTGCTAGTACTAGAGCTGAAGTGAGTCTCTTCTTGAGTTCTTGAAAACTCTTTTCACAGGCTTCAGTCCATTCAAATCTCACATCCTTCCTTGTGAGCCTCGTAAGCAATCCTAATATTTTTGAAAATTCCTTCAGAAAATGTCAATAATATCTAGCTAGGGAAAGGAAACTACGGATATCTGTTAACATCTTTGGTTGTTCCCATTACACCGCTGCCTCGATCTTAGCTGGATCTACTGTGACACCCTCATTTTAGATGACGTGTCCCAGAAAGGTAACTTACTCTAATAAAAACTCTCACTTACTGAGCTTGGCATACAGTTGGTGTTCACGCAGAGTCTGTAGAGCAGTTCTCAAATGTTCTTCATGCTCCTTCTTTTACTTTGAATATATCAGAATGTCATCGATGAATACTATGACACAAGTATCCAGGTGTGATTTAAACACCCGATTCATCAAGACCATAAATGACAATGGTGCGTTCATCAACCCAATTGGCATCACTAAAAATTCGTAGTGTCCGTACCACGTCCTGAACGTCGTCTTCTGAATGTCCTCTGCCTTGACTCTCAGTTGATGGTATCTAGATCTCAGATCAATCTTGGAGAAATATCTCACTCCTTACAGCTGATCAAACAAATCGTCAATCCTTGGCAATGGATAGCGATTCTTAATGGCTAGTTTATTTTAACTGGCGATAGTCGATGCATAACCTCATCGACCCATCCTTCTTCTTGACAAATAAGATCGGTGCTCCCCAAGGAGACATGCTCGGCCTTACAAACCCCTTATCTAAGAGCTCTTGTAACTGCTCTTTCAATTCCTTCAACTCAGCAGGAGCCATTCGATATGGTGCATTGGAAATCGGCTCCGTTCTAGGTGCTAAGTCGATGGCAAACTCCACCTCTTGATCATGAGATAATCCTGGAAACTCTTCTAGAAAGACATCTTCAAACAAACATACAACTGAAATTTCTGAAATGACATTCTTCCCTTCTTTGTCTTCCTTCAAAAATACCAAGTAACCACTACACCCATTTATGATCAAACGCTCGGCTCTAATGGCGGACACAAGTAGCAGAAATTTCATTCTCACCCCTACGAATCGGAATGATCTCCTTGTATTCGGTCTAAAGATAATCACTTTGTTCTTATAATCGACTGTTCCACAATGAGTTGACAACCAATCCATGCCAAGGATCATATCAAATCCTTGTATATCTAACATAACTAAATTTGCTGCTAGTTTAAAGGCGTCCCCTGCAACGATTCCCAGATTTGTACACTACGCAGTATAGATAAGAGTCCGGTCAGGTCAAACATGTCATTAGATTGAAATAAATCCCTATAGAACATATATACACTTAGCTTGGTATAGCCACATTATATTGATAGTCCCTGTTTGTTGTTTAAATGTAAAGTAGTTACACTTGAAACTAATAGTTGAAGAATAGGGCTCTGGTCTCAGTCTATCTAATATTAAGGTATAAATAAAGATGCCTCATACAGGATGTTTTATTCCAGCGATTTGGTCATTTTAGTGAAACAAATTTGTTTTAGTATAATAGCTTTGCACTAAACTAAAACCTTGTTTTGGCTTATTCAAGAGTACATGCACAAAGCCAGTGCTAGCTACATAGAATAAAAAAAAAAACCTTCGAAGTGTATAAGCTGCTTGTGTTGCAGTTTGTGTACACGAGGGGGTGAGTCAATAGGTGAAGCATGCACGGAAAGTCCAACTACCTTGTTATAAGAAGCAAGAGAAACATCGGGCTAGTTTCATTTTCCCCACAAGCCGACTCTGCACCTGTGATAGCCAAAAAAACCAAAGCTAGTTAATGGGAATAGTAAAACAAAACAATGACCAACCCTAGTGTTAGTATAACCTTAACCACCATTTGAGAACATAAGAATATGAAGTAAACCGCCGGTTCTCATTCTTCGAGCTTGATGCCATTGATATCAATTTTGTATCATCGTCATCTCACATTCACCAACAAGGTATGCCGTTCGTTTACTTACATTCATAGTAGAGTCGTTCATATGCAGCTTTAACTCGACGTTTGCTCTCAGCTTGAATACATAACGTCTGAGTGCACATTGGTGCACCAATTTCAGAGTCATGTATATCAAGTCGCTCCGAATCTCCACACCAACTTGAGAAATACCATGCTGAAATTTTGGCATTTTGGAAGGGAGAAAATATACATATATATATATATATGATATATATATCTAAGGATATATATAGAGACGGAAGCAAGTGAACCAGAGGGAGAACACCAAGAAGACATCATGGCAAGCCAAGTGCTCAGGCTTGCCACGACAACTTTATAATCTTGTCACGGCAAGATGCTCAGCTAGTGAGTTTTCCACTGCAACCTTATAAGGTTGTTGCGGCAAGGTGCTTGCCGCGGCAACCCTTGAAGCTTGCCACGATAACCTCTATCGACTGCTGTTTTCGATTGTGCTCTTTGCATAATAGACTTTGGGTCCATTAAGGGTCCATATGAGCATATATTTGGGTCTCAGGTAAACCATGAGCCCATCTGTTATATACTAAACTGCTATCTTAATATAGATCTATTCTATTTATCATAGATAGGTGCAGCGTGGTGCACTTAGGCAGTTTCAAGAACATATGTGAGAATGATGTTCTCGGATGCCTAAACATACATCGACTACAATGCACGTAAGAATCTACAAATAGGTAGGGAATTTACTTTGCTAAATGCATATTTGGTTTCCTTATTCTCCCATCGATTGCAATGTATTGCTTATATATGAATATTGATAGAAAATGCTATATAGAACATATAGCTGCCTTGAAATGCGTTACTATTTACCCTATGTTGAACTGAAAAATAGATGATTAAACATTATAATGATATATATTCAATAAATGCATGAGAAATTATCCGTTTTATAAATAAACTCATAGTAGTGCTGTCCGAACATATATGCATCTATATTACGAATTGAAGAAATTCTGAAATCAAAATAGGAAGGTTTATGCTAGATACGGCTAAATGCTTGTTTACACACATGTAAGTGCAATTTATGGTATATACAGGGTTGATATATGCTTAGATGAGATCTATCCTAATAATATGGCATACATGTTGCCATGCATAATCATGCTTCGTCCTCTCTGCTATCTTTGATGTCCTGTACACATTTTAACCTTTTTTTGGAGCCAAGTGATCCCGCTAACTCGGGAGCTTGACAGGATAAACCTTCATTGTAAGTGATCCGGCTTACTCGGGAGCTTGATATGTGATTCCGTTTGGAGCTTGTTTTGTCTTGATTCAAGTGATCCCGCTAACTTGGGAGCTTGACAAGTGATCACGCTAACTCGGGAGCTTGATTTGCTTGTTTCTGTCAACATGTGTATCTTGTTTCAGCTTGATTTCTGTACTGGTCACACCATGAGTTCATCTAGCATGTCAGGATGATCATGTAGTCACATGATCATCCTTGTTTATAATAAAGCCTTTTTTATATTATATGTTGATATATGCCTTGATTTTAGTTTATGTTGGTAATCTAACGTATGAATTAGCAATGTAATATTCTCTACTGATCTTTGATGGTAGCTCCTTCCATGCCTTAAATGTCTTAGTTGCAGAGTCGGATCCTGAGCAAGCCGCAGACCCTACGTACGTGCCAGAAGAGGAAGGAGAAGACAACGACGAAGATGAGGAAGACAATTTTGCAGAAGAATTCTTCCCAAAGTAGGTTTGTGGCTGGTGGATTGAGAGAGAGAAGTTTTAGATAGAAACATGGGATAAACTTGTATAAATTCTAGATGATATTTTGAGATACTTTTATATAGGATGTATAGGTTTTCTTTCCATTGTTTAGATGACAGGTGACCATCATCGGTGGAAAGTTATACATTAGATCGTTTGTTCTTGTATATATTGTTGCTAGTTCCTGCTTAGATAAGTAAAATCAGTTATTTTGCCATATTATCAACTGTCAGAGTAAATTCATTGCTTCTGCATTTATAAACCTTTATAAAAGAAATTACCCCATAGATGAAAGGATCATTTTAGGTGATCCGATGATGCGACAGTTCTAATATACTATGAAGGGAAACGTCGGGTCGTCACAGGTGGTATCAAAGCCTCGGCGTTAAGTCAATTGGAGACTTAACTCTGGCATACATATATGGCAAAATGTCTGATAGTTGGTTAGTAGTAGGAATTAGATTGAGTTATATTGTCTGATCAAGTTGTTATCTGATCAAAATAGGTTATGATGCTGCCACGTTGTGGAAGAGGTCGGGGTAGACCACCGTTGCCCCATTGCACTGGGCCGAATGTGATTCTAGTAGCAGAGTATGAGCATGGCACCGCTTCAGGAAGTGGTGAGAATGTACATCTGACCGAAATTTCAACGACGATGGAGAATGTTGCAGAGCATACTCCGCCATCACAGACGCCGCCAACTGTAAATACTTCTCTGATGGGAAGTACTCCTGGAGTTGAACGAAATGCGGGACACAATCTATAGTTGATGGAGACTATGGTCAACACTATGGCCATGCTTGTTGTTCGATGTCCCGATGGTTTCACAGAATTTGTTCGACTTCGACCACCTAGTTTCCATGGTCAGCATGACCCAATGGAGGCTGAGAAGTGGTTAACACAAATTGAGAAGGTGCTACAAAGAGTCACTTGCAACGAGGAAGAAAATGTTAGGTGGCGGCGTATAAATTGGACAGTGAGGCAGAGCCATGGTGGCAGTCTGTCGAGAGAACAAGAATGCCGGGAGTACCATGGATATGGGCAGAGTTCACTGAGGCATTCAATGAAAAATATTTCCCAGCACCTGAGAGATATAAGCTAGAGGTACAATTTGCAACCTTAGTTCAAGGTCAAATGGCTATTCTAGAATACGAAGAAAAATTCACTCGCCTCTCTCGCTTTACACCATTGCTAGTAGCCACCGAGTTGATGAAAACATAAAAGTTTGAGCAGGGTTTGAAACCCCTGATCAAGGAACGTATTTCATTATTTCAAGCAACGACTTATGCCAATGTGATGAAATTGACCCTGATAGCAGAAACCGATGTGGATACCATGTTCAGAAGAAGAGAAGAAAAATAGAAGGCCAGAAAATCTCCATCTCAGTCCTATAGTACCAGTCAAATCAGTAAACGACCAAGATTCTAAGGACAAGCCGCATTTCAACCAACTATAGAAGCATTGCACGGCCTTATAGTTCGCCGATGTTTTCATTACCACCAAGGATTCCATGTGTTAAGAACCAATCTTTTCCACCTACAGCCAAAAGTACATCTGGGTTTTCACAAGCATGGCCGACAAGTGGGAAGGCACACAAAACAGATGAGTGTCGTAAAGCTTTTGGTGTATGTTTTCAATGTGGCAAGATGAGACATCGAATTAAAGAATGCTCAGAAACGGTCAAAATAGCAACAAAGGCAGGACTAGTGTTATGATCGGCACGGCCTACGATACAAGGCCGAGCATATGTTGTAACTGCAAGGGATGCACGCAATAGTAATGACATCATTCAAGGTATGTTTGTCCAGTAAATACCTACATTAATATTTTACATAATTTTCTTTAGATAGAAAAGGTGCACCTAGTGAACTAGGAGAATTTCGTCTATATTTGGGTATTAAGATATTGTGTTACTATCTTATTGGGTATTTAGACATAAATTAGCTAACACTAATTTGTATGACTTTGGTATCCTTCAATTATATCCAAAAGATGCTTATTTAAGTTATGATGCATGAGTTTTGATAGATCCCGGATCTACACACTTGTTTGTTATAGCCCGATTTGCTGAAAAATTGAAGAAGTTGGAAGGTAGTCCAGAACCTCTTGACTTTATTTTAGACATAACACTTCCAACTAGACAGTTTCTCACGACTGATGTGGTATATCGATTGATTATCATTTGGATCAAGGACTACTAGGGATATGAAGCAGTAGCCGACTTGATCTTACTTTCGATGCAAGGATACGATGTAATCCTTGGCATGGATTGGTTGTTCAATCACCATGCGAATGTTGATTGTTGAAAGAAGATTGTCTCTTTTCGGTCGTAAAAGAAGAAATCAGCTAAATTTTATGGTGTACCGTCAACTAATCTTTTTCTGATATCCACAATTCGAGCACGACAATTACTTAATGATGGTGCTCAAGGGTATATTACTTTCATTCAAAGTAAAGATCAGGAGGTGAAGAAACTTTCACTTTTAGATGTACCAATTGCCTGTGAATTCCCTGATGTGTTCCCTGATGAGTTGCTAGGTTTACTGCCTGACAGGGAAGTGGAATTCGCGATTGAGTTAGTTTCGGGTACCAACCTAGTATCGAAAGCACTATATAGAATGGCACCAGCAGAGTTAAAAGAACTCGAAGAAGAGTTATAGGAGCTTCTTGATAAAGGCTTTATCAGAGCATGTGTGTCTCCATGGGGTGCACCAGTGTTGTTCGTGAAAAAGAAAGATGGTTCGATGCGCTTCTGCATTGATTATCGTCAACTCAATAAACTGGCGATCAAGAATAGATATTCGCTCCTCCGAATTAACGATCTCTTTAATCAGTTACAAGGAGCACGGTTCTTTTCAAAGATTGATCTACGATCAGGTTATCACCAGATGCAGGTGAAAGCTGAAGATATTTCGAAGATAACTTTCTGAACGTGCTAGGACCACTATGAGTCTCTCGTCATGCCCTTCGAGTTGACCAATGCACCTGCTGCATTTATGGACTTGATGAATCGAGTCTTCAAGCCTTATCTTGATCAGTGAATCATGGTATTCATCGACGATATACTCATTTATTCAAAGACGAAGATAGAGCATGAAGATCATCTACGTCTAGCATTGTAAATATTAAGAGATTCACAGTTGTATGCTAAATTCAGTAAATGCAACTTCTGGTTGAATCCAGTCAATTTTCTGGGTCATATTATCTCTGAAGCGGGTATTACGGTTGATCCTACAAAGATCGAGGATGTAGTTCAATGGAAGCAGCCACAAACAGTAACTGAGATCCGAAGTTTTTTAGGTCTCACAGGTTATTACCGACGCTTTGTAGAAGGGTTTTCGTGACTTGCTGGACCACTCACTCAGCTCACTTGAAAGAATGTTAAATTCGAGGGGACTGAGGCTTGCGAAAAGGGTTTCCAAGAGTTAAAAAGGAGACTCACTTTCGCACCTATTTTAGCATTACCATCAGGTTGTGGTGGTTTTGTTGTCTTCAGTGATGCTTCATATAATGGGTTAAGTTGTATTTTGAATCAATGGGAACATGTAATTGCATATGGTTCCCATCAGTTGAACGATCACAAGAAGAGTAATCCCACTCATGACCCAGAACTAGCAGCGGTCATCTTCGCGTAAAAATCTGGAGACACTATTTATATGGTGAAACTTTCGAGATTTTTACTGATCAAAAGAATTTCAAATATCTCTTAACCCAGAAAGAGTTGAATTTGAGGCAGAGAAGGTGGATGGAGTTCTTGAAAGACTATGATTGTTCTATTCAGTACCATCCCGGCAAAGCCAATGCTATAGCTGATGCGCTTAGTCGTAAATCATCTGCCCAGTTATCTCATCTAGTGACACGACTACCAAGGTGGAAATTACTCAATGACATTGTATCATTGAGTGTCACTCTGCGAGCAACGTCCACTGGAGGTTTACTTGCTACAGTAATGATCCAAGCTCCACTTTTTGATAGGATCAGAGAGCTCCAGATGCAAGATGCAGAAGTTATTTCTATCAGACAGGGAGTAAAAAGTGGGCTACCGCCAAAATTCTCAATCAAGGGCGATGGGTCCTTATTGTTTCAAGGTCGAGTATGTGTACCAAATGATCGTGCCTTACGTCAGGAAATTCTCAAAGAAGCTCACAAGTCGGCATATGTTATTCATCCTGGTAGTACCAAGATGTACCAGGATCTAAAGCAGACATTTTGGTGGAACGGTCTAAAACGCGACATAGCAGAATATATTGCGAAGTGTTTAACCTGTCAACAAGTAAAGGTTGAGCATAAGCCCCCTGTTGGTTTGTTACAACCATTGTCCATTCCAGAGTGGAAATGGGAAAATATTTCCATGGTTTTTATTCTCGATTTGCCTTGTACTCAGAAAGGTTACAATGCGATTTGGGTGATTGTTGATCGTCTCACCAAATCGGCACATTTCTTACCCTATAGTACACGATATACAACATCGAAATTAGCTGAAATCTATATGAGAGAGATTGTTCGATTACATAGGATACCTGTAAGCGTTGTGTCAGATCATGATCCTTTATATACTGCGCGATTTTGGTAAAGTTTCCAAGAAGGTATGGGTTCAAAGTTAGACTTCAGTATTGCGTTTCATCCTTAGACCAACGGACAGATGAAAAGGGTGAATCAAGTGATTGAAGATATGTTAAGGGCCTGTACGCTAGATTTTCAAGGATCATGGGATAACCACTTACCCCTGAATGAATTTGCATACAATAATAACTTCCAGTCAAGCATCGGTATGGCACCATTTGAGCACTGTATGAACGTGAATGTAAATCTCTGATTAACTGGGAAGAAGCAGGGGAGCGTTTGATTTTAGGCCCTGATTTGATCAAAAGAACCAATGCAGTTGTTTACGTTATTCAGGAATGATTGAAGAGTGCTCAAAGTCGACAGAAGAGTTATGCCGATCTCAAAAGAACAAGTGTTGATTATCAGGTAATACCCTAAACTGATAAGTCTTTTGTGAATTCACTAAACTATATTCTCATTCTGATGAATGGTATACAGATTGGCGAGCATGTCTTTATCAAAATCTCCATAACAAAAGGTGTAATGTGGTTTGGGAAAAAAGGCAAGTTGAGTCTTCGTTATGTGGGACCATTTCCCGTTTTAGGCAGAGTAGGGGAGGTCACGTATCGACTAGCATTACCTCCACAATTATCGAGTATTCATGACATATTCCATGTGTCTATACTGAGGAAGTACGTCAGCGATCTAACACGTGTTGGATTATCAACTGTTAGATATCCAGGAAGATTTAACGGTGACCAAAGAACCAAGTCAGATTTTAGACTACAGAGATCAAATTTTGTCAACAAAACGAATCTCACTTATCTTGATCCAATGGAAGAATCATGGATCTCATGAGGCTACCTAGGAGCGCGAAGCCGATATTCGTGCTTAGTACCCTCATTTATTTCCATCAGGTACATTAAGTATTGTATTTAAATATTTCTGTTTAACTGCTCATGATATGACTGCGTTACTGCAGTCTGCACCTAGATAGTTTGATTTAGGCATGATATGAATGGCATTGGTTACTTAACGAAGTGTATAATTCTTTAATTTATGCACACCATACAAGAGGCCACATAAAATAGAGTACAAATTGTTGTTGTTATATACCTAGATACACTTACAATTATACTTACAATATGCTAAATTAAAACTTATTTGGAGGAAAGATATAACTACAAAGTACATCCACTATTTTTAACAGATACCTTGTAGAAGTGACATGTCCCAGTACACCTTCTCACTTCAAAGTTAAAGCTAGTAGGCCCATAGAGGGGCTGACACAGTACATGTCTACCTAATACCATAAGGTGCAAATATTCATTTAATCAAAATAAAATAATTTACCGTATCAACATGCTTCAAAAATGCTAGAAAATATTTCTCTACAGACCCTGTATATGTTAAGTACACCGAGGTACCAAAAATGTTGCCAACGAAGCCAATGGGCCTTGAAATCTGGGCCATTGGACATTTGGACCCCCTTGTCGCGGCAACCCTGTGGAGCTCAAGTGGGTCTGAAACACTAGTTTAAGCTATTTTCTATTATTTCTTCCAAATCCCACGTTATCCTCCTTCCATGCAAGAATCACCATGCCAAGAAATCTAACCCCAAAGTTGTTGCATGTATAAGATTTCATCTTGCAAGTCTCCATTCTCTTCTATTTCAGCAATTTTATCCATATTTTGGTGTCTGTGTGAGGTAAAACCATAATCTTAGCTCCAGTTTTACTTCCTTGTCTTTTAAGTTAAAAAGGATGCCTCCTAGAAAGACTGGAGTATCCAGACCCTTAAAAGCCTCAGTCCAAGCAAAGGGCAAGGCCCCTGCTACTTCCCATGACCCACTCGATCCACCAGTAGAGCAAGAATAGCCCGCCCCATGGTGGGATGCGAAGGTTATGAAACTTGAGTGAATCATTGACGATCGACTACTTACACAAATCGACCAGACCGCATGACCCATTAGGTATATGGAACAAGCACGGTTAGACGCCTTATACCAGCCCTTCCATACTCATTTTTATCCACGTCTGGTCCGCTTGTTTTATCAAAATTTAAAAGTGTCATCAATAGTTGGTTAATTGGAGACTGAAATCGATAATCGAAAATTTTATTTCAACTTACAAGACATAGCGCAAGCTATGGACTGTAGTCCAAATTTCAATGTCAGTCTCGGACTGCAGATGCCTCGATAAAGGGATGTAAAATTTCATCACATCACTACAAAGATGATTGATGGGCAGACCTCTTCTGCTCACGGCCTTGCAGTCCGCTGCAGCCAATTAGCACAGAAGATGTGGTTTCTTGACTGTGTATTCTGTTATAATTTATACCCGATGCAGAATGAGAGAGAGCGCCGAGATGCTCTCTTACAAGCGTTATTCGTTGTTCATGAGAACAGATGCTCCAAGGCCCCAAAAGTAGTATGGGAAGGCATAAAATATGCCAACATTCATTTGCAAAGAAACGTCTCTAATCCCATGCCATCATGCCCCTATCCCCACTTGAACACCCGCCTCTTAGAAGGCCACTTTGATAGTGTTAATAAAACCCCTTACCAAGTTCCTTTGAGTGAAGAGATCCGCACCGATAATATGCGGGTCTTTAGCCCCGCGATATGGCGAAATGTCTATCAACGGTCATCCCAAGCTATGCGAAACAGCCAAGCCCGTCACATACGTCATCCTCCACCACCTCCACAAGCAGCACCCTCAGTACCAACCCAAGACATCCCCATTCCCCCTCAACCACATACTCAAACAGAAATTGAATCAGTTCCCTCGGTTCCCTCGACATAAGGGAGATATACCAATGCTGATCTAATACAGCTCATGCGTGAAAACCATGAGCAAACCCTTCTCCAATTCGATAATTTATATCAAAATCACTATATGCTCCATCAAAGAATAGATTATATTGAAAAAGCGACAAACATCATGATGGAGCATACATTTCAGACTGCTGCCACTCCTTACATTGGGTGGGCGTGCAATTGCGTCTCCCAATACACCCACAATACAACATTACTTGTGCCAGAATTCCAGCAAGGCTTTCAGCAACAAGATGAGGGTCCTTCCTTAGCTGGTCCATAGCACCCAAGTCCCCAGCCTGGTAAGTTATAATCTCACACGCTCATAGTTTATGTATGACATTTCAATTTTGCCTCGGATTATTAAGAGTTCATCTATAACAAGATTGTATATTTGTGTTTAATTGTGTACTATTACTCATGTCTATATTGATGATTGATGATTATTGTTGTTACTATAATTGAGGTTCTATCTGTTTTGTTTAGATTTTGTTTTGGTTATTTGAGGATTTATTGTATTTTACCTTACTTTATATATTTCTTATTGTCATGTACCACATGTAGTATGGGCTAAGCTATGATGTTCACTAAACCAGTGTATCTTGCTGTCTTACACCATTGACTTTACCTCTCCTACATCATGACTTAATTTCCATCATTGTTCGATTTATTTTCGAGGACGAAAATTCCTTAAATAGGGAGAATGTAACGATTCCCAGATTTGTATACTACGCAGTATAGATAAGAGTCCGATCAGGTCAAACATGTCGTCAGATTGAAATAATTCCCTATAGAATATATATACACTTAGATTGGTATAGCCACATTATATTGATAGTTCTTGTTTGTTGTTTAAATGTAAAGGAGTTACACTTGAAAGTAATTGTTGAAGAATAAGGCTCTGATCTCAATCTATCAAATATTAAGGTATAAATAAAGATGCCTCATACAGGATGTTTTATTCCAGCGATTTGGTCATTTTAGTGAAACAGATTTGTTTTAGTAGAATAGCTTGGCACTAAACTAAAACCTTGTTTTGGCTTATTCAAGAGTACATGCACAAGGTCGGTGCTAGCTACATAGAATAAAGAAAAACCCTTCGAAGTCTATAAGCTACTTGTGTTGCAGCTTGTGTACACGAGGGGGTGAGTCAACAGGTGAAGCATTCACGCAAAGTGCAGCTACCTGGTTTTAAGAAGCAAGAGAAACATCGGGCTAGTTTCATTTTCCTCACAAGCCGACTCTGCACCTATGATAGCCAGAGAAACCAAAGCTAGTTAATGGGAATAGTAAAACAAAACAATGACCAACCCTAGTGTTAGTATAACCTTAACCACCATTTGAGAACATAAGAACATAACGTAAACCACTGGTTCTCATTCTTCGAGCTTGACGCCATTGATACCAAATTTGTATCATCGTCATCTCACATTCACCAACAAGGAATGCCGTTCATTTACTTGCATTCATAGTAGAGTCATTCATACACAGCTTTAACTCAACGTTAGCTCTCGGCTTGAATACATGACGACTGACTGTAGATTGGTGCACCGATTTCAGAGTCATGTATATCAAGTCGCTCCGAATCTCCACACCAACTTTAGAAATACCATGCTGAAATTTTGGCATTTTGGAAGGGAGAAAAAAAAAAAAAATAAATAAATAAATAAATAAATAAATATATGATATATATATCTAAGGATACATATAGAGACAGAAGCAAGTGAACCAAAGGGAGAACACCAAGAAGACATCACGGCAAGCCAAGTGCTCAGGCTTGCCGCGGAAACTTTATAAGGTTTCCACGGCAAGATGCTTAGCTGGTGAGCTTTCCACGGCAACTTTATAAGTTTGTCGCGGCAACCTCTATCGGCTGCTGTTTTTTACTGTGTTCTTTACATAATAGACTTTGGGTCCATTAAGGGTCCATATGAGCTTATATTTCGGTCTCAGGTAATCCAGGAGCCCATCTGTTATATAATAAACTGCTATCTTAATATAGATCTATTCTATTTATCATAGATAGGTGCAATGTGGTGCACTTAGGTAGTTTTAAGAACATATGTGAGAATGATGTTCTCTGATGCCTGAACATACATCGACTACAATACACGTAAGAATCTACAAACAGGTAGGGAATTTACTTTGCTAAACGCATATTTGGTTTCCTTATTCTCCTATCGATTGCAATGTATTGCTTATATATGGATATTGATAGAGAATGCTATATAGAACATATAGTTGTCTTGAAATGCATTACTATTTACCCTATGGTGAACTGAGAATCAGATGATTAAACATTATAATGATATATATTCAATAAACTCATAGTAGTGCTGTCCGAACATATATACATCTATATTACGAATTGAAGAAATTATGAAATCAAAATAGGAAGGCTTATGCTAGATAAGGCTAAATGCTTGTTTACACACAAGTGCAATTTATGGTATATACAGGGTTGATATATGCTTAGATGAGATCTATCCTCATAATATGACATACATGATACCATGCATAACCATGCTTCGTCCTCTCTGCTATCTTTGATGTCCTATACACATTTTAACCCTGTTTTGGAGCCAAGTGATCCCGCTAACTCGGGAGCTTGACAGGATAAAACTTCATTACAAGTGATCCCGCTTACTCGGGAGCTTGATAAGTGACCCTGCTAACTCGGGAGACTATTTTGTCTTGATTCAAGTGATCCCACTAGCTCGGGAGCTTGACAAGTGATCCCGCTAACTCGAGAGTTTGATTTGCTTGTTTCTGTCAACATGTGTATCTTGTTTCAACTTGATTTCTGTACTTGTCACACCATGAGTTCATCCAACATGTCAGCATGATCATGTAGTCACATAATAAAGTCTTGTTTATATTATATGTTGATATATGCCTTGATTTTAGTTTATGTTGGCAATCTAACGTATGAATTAGCAATGTAATATTCTCTACTAAGCTTTGATGGTAGCTCATTCCATGCCTTAAATGTCTTAGTTGCAGAGCCGAATCCTGAGCAAGCTGCCTACGTACGTGCTAGAAGAGGTAGAAGGAGGAGACGACGATGAAGACGAGGAAGACAATTTTGCAGAAGAATTCTACCCAAAGTAGGTTTGTGGCTGGTGGATTGAGAGATAGAGAAAGAAGTTTTAGATAGAAACATGGGATAAACTTGTATAAATTCTAGATGGTATTTTGAGATACTTTGATATAAGATTTATAGGTTTTCTTTCCATTGTTTAGATGATGGGTGACCATCATCGGTGGAAAGCTATACATTAGATCGTTTGTTCTTGTATATATTGTTGCTAGTTCTTGCTTAGATAAGTAAAATCAGCTATTTTGCCATATTATCAACTGTCAGAGTAAATTAATTGCTTCCACATTTGCAAAACTTTATACAAGAAATGACCCCATAGATGAAAGGATCATGTTAGGTGATCCAACAACGTGACAGTTCCAATATACTATGAAGGGAAACGTCGGGTCGTCACATCCCCATCTCTAATGGTTACTATCAGCGACTTGTAGACCAAGTCCGTATCAATCGATTCTCCAGTCGGAATAGACATTGCCAAGACAAAATCCGATGTCTCTGGACTGACTTTCATCTTTTTTGTAAATCCAGGAGTAATAAATGAATGAGTAGACTCTGGGTCTATCAACACTCTAGCCACATATGCTACAACACTCACCCTCCCATACACTTGTAAAGTACCTATAGAGCACATATATTTTAGCAGCCTACTCATGCATCATAGAAAAATATAAAATCAATTTGATCAAATAAATCTACATAGATAATCTATATAAGTACACCTTCTCTATCTAAAATTTAAGAATTCAATGCGATTGATGCAATGCATCAACCATGTCATTTAAATTTTCACCTTGTATGATATCATTGGCGTTCTGAACATCCTGAGCCGTAACTGCATGGGCCCTTCCTTGCACGACCGGCTTCTTCGCTTGTATCGGTCTCGGTATGGAAGCAAAATTCATTCTCTCCTTATTCATTTTCGAGCAATTTCAAATCATATGGCCTATCTTCCCACACTTGTAGCATCCCCGAACTTCCCGTCTACAATCAGCTATTTTGTGAGACTTGCCATACTTGACACACGTCTCATTTGGCATAGAAGAAGCTGCCCGTGAGAAAGCATGAGTAACTGAGACTCCCATGGTGGCAGTAGGGCTTTCATATCTGATTGGTCTCACCAAGGTAGTTTTAGGTGGCCTAGAATAATTCGTGTAAACAATTTGTCTAGGAACTAGAGCTAGTGTCATAAATCTCAGCTTTTTATTCCCCAAGTCATACTCACCCACTCTTCCCTAAACTATTCTACCTCTATCCTGCTGATCTCTCTATTTATACATATTATTAATATCCCTTTCAACAACTATTACCTTTCTCATCACGTCCGCATAGTTTTCAAGTTAAAATATTGAAACTCTCTCGGAGGTTCGGCCTTAGACTTTCCTCGAACTTGCTGGCCTTCATTAATTCAGTGGATACTAACTCCGGTGCGAATTGTGATAAGCGTGTAAATTCCACCCCATGCTCCCGCACCGTCATGCTTCCTTGCTCTAAGTTTGTGTAGTCTCTTTTCATTTGTACTCTCACCTGCTTGGGGAAGTACTCTCTGTTGAACTCCCTAACGAATTTCGCCCATGTCCATAGATGATGAGGGTCCTCAATTTCTCATTTTCTCAACACTAATTTTTACCAGGGATCAGCATCTCCCTCAAGCTGGAAGGAAGCCCAGCCTACCTTCTCATCCTCTGTACTTCGAAGTCTATCAAAAAGTTTTTCCATCTAATTCAACAACTTGTCTGCCTCCAATGGATCTGTCTGCCCATAGAAACTAGGAGGTCTCAATCTCTTAAAATCAACCAAGGATGAGGGCAACAATACTGGAGTTCGTGGTGGTGGTGGTTGATGATTATAGGCATTGATAGCAGCCAGTAGTGTGGTCTGCTCGGCCAATAATGTTGTTTGTTGCATTTGTTGGGCCATTGCAATGGCCACAGCTTCCATGGCCAACATCATTCGATCCGTCGCATCACTTCTCCTATCTCCCCCATTGTGAGGGTTCCTTTGGTCTCTACTAGACCCCGCTTGGAATTCATCCTCACTTCTCAAATTCCTACTTTGGCTACCTCTAAGTCGATCCCTTCCTCTAGAAGACATTAAGATGTGCACATGAAACCAAAGTTTCATTAGCAGAAGAACACTATACTCTGGAAAAATATTAAACTTGTTAGAAATTCTAAAGAAAATGTTTTGATACCAACTGTGACAGCCCAGATTTTGGTACCGCAAAACCTGTGCCATTGGCACGACTCTTGAGGTTGTGCCCCTATGACATGCGCGAAACACTTGGTATATCCACACAAACCATAAGTAAAGCATGTACAAAAGAACAAGTACTGAACTAAATCTCCAGTTCTATAATTTAATGCCAAAACATATAACCCAAAAGATAGTTCTAATCCCATGCCACTGCATGTGTGACAGCCCGATTTTCCCATTACCATAAAAACCACCATAATATCTATCTTATTTAAAGTTAAACTTAAAGCAATGGGAACATCGAACTGCCAGATCGTAGAGCACAATCCGAATACAGAAACTTGGTACATCCACACACACATGCGAAAATCAAAGCAGATAAAACAGATGACACAAATAGAAACTCTAGTTCTAAATAAACTAATAGAAAGGCATTATACAACATCTAAAGATCAACTCTAAACAAAAGGCCGGACATACCAAGCCGTAAAATTCCTTACACAACACTAACAAGTAACACAGCTCTGTCCACTACAAGGACTATGTCGGAGGAAAGTAATCTGAATCCTTGTCACCAGAAGCAGCAACAACAAACTCTGAACCTATGACGTATAGTCAAAAGGGTGAGCTACATCATAGCTCAATAGGGAATTAACTGATGATGTAAATCTATCTTACACATATTTCATGGTATAGGCAAAGCATGAAGTCATAAGCTGAAAACTGATTAAAACATGTAAATTACTGCAAGCATGGACTGCATGCACAGGTCACATTTCATATCTTATCTTTTTCACTTATCACATGAAAGCTTATCCTTAAAACTTAAATCAAATAATTTAAATAATCCCCAAGCAATAAAGCATCGAGCCCTGATGGAATACCCACCATCGCCATTCAATTGAACACTTTTTATGTAACACAAACCCAAGTCCCTTTTCCAACGGCGACTGAGCACTGAAATTCACATATATCCCTACGATGTTTTTAGAGTGTACGGGTATCCCGGTGTACCGGTCATAGATATCTTGCCGCTTTAGTCACTGGTATACTGCCGCGTCGGTGGGGTATTAAACCTTAAATCGTATGTGCAAAATACATATAGTTTATGATCGTGTAATTGTGCTAAATATTATATCACAAAGCTTTCTTCAAAGTTTCACATGCATATTGATCACATCACTTAGAGGTTCACATCACATATACGCCCCTAGGGCGTCACATTCACACACACATGCTTGTTTCTTGCTTAGTGTTCACACACACACACCCACTTAATCCACATGCTTAGCTTAGCTCAAATCTGAAAACACAATATCACATTTACATGCTTAAAAATATACCTACATCTCACTACACACATGCTTTTGTAATCAAGTATACACGTTCAGAATATTCCCTACCTCGCACGGTTCACACGTAAAGCATCAAGGTCCAGACTAGCTCGCCAAGCCAAAATCCCATATGCACAACATAAACACATCAAATCCACATCTCACACATCAGGAATGACGCAAAACGGAAAGATACAAGATCCCCTCACAAACCCCCAGACAAAGCACAATAAAAACCCGAATCAAGCAAATTCGATCGATCGATTCCACATTTCGATTGATCGAATTTGGTCCACATTTCAATCGATCGAATTCCAAATTTGATCGATCAAAAATAATTCGATAGGTCGAATCCAGGATCCTTCAGAAACCAAAGTCTGGCACCACAATTTGAATGAAGGATTCTAATTCGATCGATCGAAATAAATTTTGATCAGTCGAATCCAGACAGCACAAAATCCAAAATCCCTGTTATACCTTTCGATCGATCGAGTGTTTGACTCTATCGGTCGAAACACATTTCGATTGATCGAATTTAATTTTGATCAATCAAAATCCTTCAGAAATTGAAATCCACAATCTCAAATCAAATTCGATCTATCAAAATCCACAGATTTCGCCCATTCTTGATTTTTTCTCAAATTATCCTCTTTTCTCTTCCTTTAATTCATTATTTAAACATTAAATCAAAACTAAAACATCACATACATCACGGATTAACAAAACCTTACCTCAAATCCAACGTATGATCGATTACATGATTCGAATTAAGAGCTAGCGTTCTTAGCTTTGAGAATTCGCAAATCACACGCACCTTCCACGGAGTTTAACGCGTTCTCATGGCTTCCACGCACACTCCACGCATCAAATCACAAGCATCAAATCTCCTTTCCTTTCTTCACTCCCTCTCTTCTCCTCCTCTTTCTCTCATAAGAAAAACCCAAATGTTCAAACCCTTCAAACAAATGGCTTCTAAGTCAAGCCTCTTCTCCTTTATACCTAAATGACTCGGTTCACTTGCAAAAGACACATACGTGCATAATGTATATATGGCCCAATCCAATGGCTCTTATACCATACTAGTGTGTATTTTCACACCAAAACTAATCCAACAAAAGTCATCGAGTTGACTTCCACATGATCAAACTAAGTGACTAGACGGGCACGGATCCCGAGATACACTATTCAAAGTCCAAATTTTCAAAATGTTACAGCATGGGCAAAAATGAACCAACCCGAACCATCGGTGACGTACCAGTGGTCACCTTAGATGGTTCGATAAAAGAATATCTCACATAATTACATTATCTCAACAAAATAGACTGGACATACCAAGTCGTATAATCTCTCTTTGAATATAACTATCAAAGTACACAGAGGGTTTTCTAAAGAACTTCTCAAGAGGAGGCTTAGACTCCTCCACCAGAACATAATCCGAGTCTTCGGGATCGACGTCCCTAGAATCAGTCGCTATCTCAAAACCTATGACATATAGTCAAAAAGAGTGAGCTACATCCTAGCTCAATGGGGAATGATAACTGAACATGTAAATCTATCTTACTCACATATGTTTCATAACATAATTGAAACATGATTTCATCAATATAAATAGTAGAAAATAGTTTGAGATACTGGAAAAATGAATAGAAAATATTTGCTACACTACACATGGCATCTTATGCTAAATTGGTTCTCATAATACATCATGGCTGGTCTCATGACTTAAATCAAGTAACTTAAATAATCCCTGAGCAATATAGCATCGAGCCTCAATAGAATACCCTCCATAGTCATCTAATCAGACTATTTTTTATGAGATATAACCCAAGTTCCTTTCACATAGGCGACGGGACACATAACTCATATACATCCCTGGGATGCCTACTGGTATGCGGATTGGCTACTGTACCGGTCACGGATATCCTACCGAGTTAGTCACTGATATACTGCCGTGTTGGTGAGGTATTCTTCAGACCTTTAATCAATTGCGCAACTATATATAGTTATTCACTGTGTAAGTGTGCTAAATATTAATAATTCAAAGTCCGTTCAAATCCCTTTCATGCACTTTCACATCACGTGGATATTCACGTTAACTATACATCCCTGGGATGTCACACGTTTAGATGCATCACTTAGATGCCCAATATACATATATATCCCTGGGATGTCTCTTTTCTTATGCTTATGCCTTTCTCATTTTCGTGTACGCACACACACCTTCATTTCACATACTTATCTTTATATTTTAGCACATGCACTTAACTATGATTTATACAATTTTATATACTTAGAACACTACTATATACATGCTTTTGTAATCAAGTGTACAAGTTCAGAATATTTCCTACCTCATACGTAAATTAAACCCATGGATTCCTAAATTCGAGCTAGCACGTAACCACCCCATGGTCCGGCTCAACCTAGGTATGGCCAAACACATACAACATATGACAATTGGTGTAAAAACATTGGGTTTAGTAGCCTAACCCCAACTTATAAATAACTCATAAGCAAAACCCAATAAAAGCCTGATTTAGCCCAAATAAAATTGAACGATTTTTAAATCGATCGAACGGTTTGGAAAATTGGTCGAACGATTTTAAATCGTTCGAATGAATTCCCAAAATTGATCGAACAATTTTATTTCGTTTGATCGATTTCCTTAGAAATCCTACTCCTTATTTTATTCTTCAACAAAATCGATCGAACGATCTTAATTTCATTTGAACGGTTTTCCAAATTGATCAAACAATTCATAAATCATTCGAATGATTCCTCAAAAATCAGCATTTCACTTCTATCTTCTTGGACCAAAACCGATTAGATGGTTTAAATTTCATTCGAACGGTTTTCCAAATTGATCGAACGATTTCTAATTTGTTCGAACGATTTCTCCAAAAGTCTGCATTATACTTTCTTTACTCTTTGGCAAAATTGACTAATTCCGTTCGATCGATTTTGCCCATTTCTAGAATAGATCGAGTTCTAACCATTAGAACTCACCTCATCAACATCCATACCCTCTCTTACATATTTCTCATACCTAATCAATTAAATTTATAACCTAGCAACTATAATTCACTAAAATAGTCAAGCTTACCTTTTAAACCAGTCAGATCCCTTTATCCAAAGCTCCTTGTCACATAAGGGTCACAAACCCCAAATCTAATATCTCCCTTCGATATGAAGGCTCCAATCCGCAAGCTTTCCGATTTATACACAATCATACGCATTTAATATGCAGCTTTTAACACACACACTATTTCACACTCCTCTCATTCTTCCCCTCTTAAATTCTCAACAACCTAATCAAATGAGAATTTACTTCTCCCTTATTCCTTATAACTTACTAATGACTTGGGTGTAAGATATACATACCTAACAAGGTATATATACTATCCAATCCACTAATTCTTATGGCGCACACCACACTTTACACTTAGTTTATCTAACCAAAATAAACTAAATAAGTCAACCAAGTCAACTTTGACCCAGTCCAACAAGCGCCCAGTCGGGCACACTTCTCGAGGTACACTATTCATGGTATAAAATTTCCAGGATGTTCAGTTAAGATCAGTGGTGTTCCTACTCAAAATTAGCGGCGGGAGCAGCCAAGGGCAGCAATACTGCACAAAGGAATTTGGCTCCAATTTCATAACAAATGCAATGAACATAATATTTAAAGTTTACTATACCCTTACATGAACATTAATCAAACTAGATATTGCTATAAGCCATAGAATCCAGTAAAAAGTGATGAAAAATATAACGAACAAAAGAATCCTGTAAGCAAAAAATACCAAAAGTGATGTACACAACTGACATAATTTTGAGTCAGTTACAATTTTGTTTCATCGTATATGACGAAGATTTCACTGGAACTAAGATTAGATACCAAAAAATAGCATATAAAAAAAAAGGAGGGGGAGATGAATCCTAAGATGACATAATGTGAACAAAAGTTATCACGGAAGTTCTCACAAAAGAAATTTCTCAATAAAACCATTATTAGTTCTTTAAAGATGCAAGAAAACTAAAATCAATCCTTTGAAGGATGTTTCCCTTCAATGGATATATTCTGGTGAGTACTAAAAATCTTACCAGAAACATGGACATTTGAGTTGCAGACCCAAGCGACGCCTAAAATTATATCCTAAAAATATATGCATAATTGAAATAATTAGGAAACTCATAATAATATTAATAAAAAAACTGAAGAATGCTCGGGTTGCTTACCAACTTGTTCTTGAAGGCAAATATGATTGCTCTTGCATGTTCAATAGCATTTCCGATGATCGGTACCACAATTATGCCAATGAAGCCAACCATGTAAAATGATGAATTTAAGATTTAAAAAACAAGGGAAAAGGTAAAATCACCATGTAAAAATCTATCTATGGAGGTAAGCCTATATGGCCCCTTGGCCTTAAAATCACCAGCCCTAACCATGTATTGTTATAACTGGGTTGGGGCAGGCTGACAGGTAAGCCCGACCTCATCAGACCGCCCTATTGATAGCCCGATCGCATCAGACCATATTTTGCTTGGTGAAAATTAAGTAAAAATTGTTCACTCAGAATATTCAAATTCGAGGAATTTTATTGGACAACCGATGGGTGCATGCATAGAGTAATCCATGAGCCATCGAATCATCCATTGTTAGGTGGCTTTGGGAAATATGTCCATTGGCTCTTTTATGCAAAACACAGCTTGCCCGACAACATACATTAAACAAAAAGAAAAGCAGCTGCAAGAAAACCTAAAATTATCAATATTTAAAAAATAAAAGAAAGGAAGAACGACAAAAATACCAACAAATTAGAAATAAAAGAAATCACAAACATCATAAATCTAGAAATTTCCAGCACATTAAAAAATAAATGAATCACTATAAGAAGTCTTCTCCATGTTGGCTTTTTTTTAAAGTACTTACTATGACAGTCCACTGACCAAGTAAAATAAATCAAAGGATATTAATATGTCTCATCCCTTGACAGCCCACGGGACCTCCAAAATAATTTTTTAAAAAATACTTAAAATTTATTGAATAGCTAATGAGATTCTAAACTAGAAAACTACCAATAAAAAGTGGGAAGAATGGAGGCCTAAGATCAGTCTCACCTCGTAGTTTTTAGGTGAGGGTGATAAAAACTCTTGATCGTTCTCTCATTATGGCAGGAAAGGAATCTTTTCTCTCCTCAAGATATAGGAGTTTTCTCCTTAAATACAAATAAGAGTTCCCAAAATACTGGGAATCTGAAAATCTCCCTTTTAGAAACTCTCCTTATTAAATAGAAAGATCGCTCTCATATTTTCTTTATTGAGGTAAAACAGAGGGAAATATTTTGTGGTTTTTAAATTTACAAGTGGGACCACAAGGAGTCATGTGACCACAAAAGGTGATGGTACCTAGGAAATATTCCACCTTAGGAATCCACAAACTAAACTTCAATAGCTGCTCAAATGGAAATCTAGACCAACTGGAATTGGAGGCCTAATCAGGGACCATGTAAGAATAGTAGTCAAAGAGTTTTCAAACCAGTAAGTTAAGGGGGCTCAGGAGATGGAAGGGACTGATATTCCCAATGGTATGCTCAAATGGAGAAGAGGAATGGTACTCATGGTGGGAGTCTCGGAGACTATTTTACTATATAATAGGTACTTGACTGCTGAACTTGAGAGGTGTTGGTGAATTTACTTTTTGCTTTCTTAGTCTCATGCTCAAAACATCTTGCTTTGGTGTTAAGCTTCTTTTGGTTGTTTTTCTTTTATAAATGTATCTTTGATTAAAGATTTTTTATTAATGATAAAACAAGATATAACAATATAAATACTTTGGCAAAAAAAAATAGATGACAAATGTTGTGTTGATATTCCTGTTTGATAATGACAGGGAGAATATTTTAATTTTAATCATATATTTGTACTCATAAATTTTCATGGATTGAGAATATCATGGAAACATAAAAATACCCAAATTTCAAAACAAAGCAATCGTCAAAATGCAGCAAAAAAAATCTACAAATTGAAATCATAACTAGAAAGCACATTGGACCTTCAGTAGTGTGATGATGTTTTCACAAGTTTAAAATCGCTTCTTGAGACAATGTAGAATAAGAAAAAGTAGCGAAGTACTAGAGTATTAGATTTCATATTGATGAGAAATCAACCTACCAAAAAACAAACCTATTATGTTGGCCTCACATCAATATTTCTTTGATCTCACAACATATCTGGAAGAAGCCAACCTACAAACAGCAGAACTTAAGTGAGGGTGGGCACTTCATATACAACTTAAATCACGATCTCATATTATCCGGATATACGTAATTCTGCCCAGGTTGTGATTCATCAATTTTCTCAAACATAGTTTTTTTCGTAAAATTTAGAAACTGAACTTGTGAGAAAATACCTCTCTTCTTTGGAGGACAACAAGAGTAAGCTTTACTTCTTCAATGAATGGCATTGTCACTGAAGGTGTTGGTGTTGATCGATCAATGGGGTGATGATATTGGCATCTTCCATAAAGCTTGCATCACCCAGTTTTCATATAGTGCTGCAGCACTCACATTATAAGAAAACGAAAAGATAATTATATTCACAAAACAAGTAGCTGGTGTACCAATAGGGTACCCCACTTTTGAATTGTCATGGAAAAAATAATATAAGACAGAAAAATTAGATTTTAGTTGATACTATAGAATTGACATTTTACTAATTATTCACATACTGATACTTGATGGAAATGTTAGTATTTATCATAACTCATGTTTTTTCTACAAATGTAATTTAGTTTTTGAGTTTATCGTCTCTTACTGTTTTCAACAATTACAATTTATGGAACCGAGTCTATCACTTTAAATTATAGCACCAAGTCTATCACTTTTTACCAATTTCTATATACCTACAGAGAGCTACCACGGAGAATACATGATTTATTTTCCATCCATCAAGCAAAAGTATTATGACCCATCCAAACATGTCTCTCTTTCCCCAAAAATGTGACATGACTTTTTACCACCAAATTAGGGCAATAATACAAGACTGTACCAATATGTACATCATATGAAAAAAAAAGAGAGGATATTTCAATAATTTCCAATTAAAATATGAACGACCTCATTACTCTTCAAAGGATCACAAAACCAAACTGAGTCTTGTAATTGAAGAGTTGGCCCAAACATCAATTTTGAAGGCACATGTAGTTGATAGAGACTTGGTACTTGGTCCAAAAACTCAGCTAAAAATTCAATTTTGGAGGGGCTATGTGAATGAAATTACAAAGCAAGTTTCTAAGAAATTCAGTTGAGTCAACTTGGAAAATGCAAAAAAAGAAAAAATTTGTTGACTTCAAAATTTTAACTGTATGAATTAGAGTCTTCATAACTGTGCAAACACATTCATGTCATTGCAAGTAAGGGGCAATGACCAGCTAATTTTAATTAGCTATAATATCGAACTAACCTTTTTACAAATTCTGTTAACTAACTTGTGCACAATTTCAAAGAAAAACTCATGAATGATTTCATGAATCCATGAGAAAAAATAGTACCTGATTATGCTCCTCAAAACTAAACTTTTGCATTAGAAAAGCCCTCACATCCATAGTTCCTGGGGGATTTCCAATGCCTGTATTGAGAAAAGTTTCAGGTTTTATAGTAGGTAGCTAATGTCACGTGGTATGTGATCTCGACATTGGTGTAGCATTCAAAAGATACACCTCTAAGGCAGCTACCCCTTATCCATATAATATGTGTGTGTGTGTAAATTGAGCACTTTGCATTGACTGTTGACAGCTTTGCACTGATCGACAGCTCTGAAACAAAGCTTCCCCCTGCATACAAACAAGTAGTCAGCATTTGATACCCATCTCATTAAATCTGCACTGCAGCTGCCAATTTAGATATTTCAAATATTGAATGTGCAAAGTAAGAGAAATAGGCTCTTCATAGCTGTGCTGATGCATGAGCAAAGTAGTGTGGGACCAGGTTAGCATTCTTGTGAATCGATATGCATACAATAATCCCATGACGCAAGGCACTATCATTTGGTACGCAAATTCAGCCTCGAAATAATATGGACCCATCAGCCTTAATCGAAAAGTCTGGCTGGAGCCCACTGAGTACTCCCGGTATGATGGCAATACGCTCTGCATCATGCATCTGGAGTTCTCTGATCCTATTGAAGAGTGTGGATCATTTGATCATCACTACCACAATCAAACCTCCATTTGACGTTGCCCTAAGAGTGGCATTGGATGACACTATGTCAATAAGACTTTTCCATCTTTATAGTTGTGTCACAAGATGGCATAACTGAGCGGACGACTTCCAACTTAGTGCATCAGCCACTACATTGGCTTTGCCGAGATGGTACTGAATATTACAGTCATAGTTCTTCAAGAACTCTATCCATCTTCTCTGCCTCAAATTTAGCTCTTTCTGGGTAAAGAGATACTTGAGACTTTTATGATCGGTGAAAATCTCGAAGGTTTCATCATACAAGTAATGCCTCAAGATCTTCAAGGCAAAAATCACCGCAGCTAGTTCCAGGTCATGAGTGGGGTAGTTTTTCTCGTGATCTTTCTACTGTCAGGAACCGTACACAATCACACTTTCCCTCTAATTTAATATACAATCTAACCCACTATACGAGACATCGCTGAATACCACAAATCTGCCAAGGCCTGATTGTAGTGTTAGTACGGGAGTGAATATGAGTCTCCTTTTCTACTCCTGAAAACTCTACTCCTATGTCTCAGTCCACTCGAATTTGACATTCTTACGAGTGAGCAACATTAGTGGTCTTGCAAACTTTGAAAACCCTTCAATAAAACCTCGATAATACCCTGCGAGACCTAGAGAGCTTCAGATCTCGATTACAGTTTGTGGCTGCTTCCATTGCAGTACAACCTCTATCTTTGTAGGATATACGATAATACTAGCTTTAGAGATGATATGGCCCAAAAAACTGACTTGATTCAACCAAAAGTCACATTTACTGAACTTGGGATACACCTGAGAATCACTCAATGTCTGTAAAGTAAGACACAGATGAACTTTGTGTTCTACTCTCGTCTTTGAGTAGATGAGAATATCATCGATAAATACTACAATACACTGATCTAAATAAGGCTTGAAGACTCCATTCATCAAGCCTATAAATGTAGTAGGCGCATTGGTCAACCCGAAGGGAATGACGAAAAACTCGTAGTGACCATATCGTGTCTAGAAAGCGGTCTTCGAAATATCGTTCGCTTTCACCTTCATCCAGTGATATCCCGATCGTAAATCGATCTTTGAAAAACACTGTGCCATTTGTTACTGATCAAAGAGATTGTCGATTTTGGGGAGTGGATAACGATTCTTGATCGTTAGCTTATTTAATTGATAATAGTCAATGCAGAGACGCATCAACCCATCTTTCTTTTTCACGAACAACATCGGTGCACCCCACAGAGACACACTCTGTTTGATAAACCCTTTATCAAAAAGCTCTTGTAACTGATCCTTGAGTTCTTTCAACTACACTGGTGCCATTTGATACGGAACCTTTGATATTGGCTCGGTGCCCGAGGCTAAATCAATAGTGAACTCCACTTCCCTGTCAGGCGGTAAACCTACCAACTCATTAGGGAAGACATCAGGGAATTCACAGGCAATGGCACATCTAAAAGTGAAATTTTCTTCTCTTCCTGATCTTGATTTTGACTAAAAGTGATATACCCTTGAATCCCATCATCAAGTAATTGTCGTGCTCGGATCGATGAAATGAAAGGGAGTATAGTTGACTATATACTAAAAAATATAGCTGATTTCCTCCCTTCACGACGGAAAGTGATTATCTTCTTTCGACAGTCGATGTTTGCATGGGGATTGAACAACCAATCCATGCCAAGGATTACGTCAAATCCTTGCATATGAAGCAATATCATGTCGGCTACTGCTTCGTATTCTCAGTAATCTTTGATCAGAACAACAATGGATCGATACAACATGTCAATAGTGACAGATTGTCCGGTCGAGACTGTTGTACTGCCCACCTTAGCAATTAATATATGATTAAAATAGCAGATTAACTATGTAAATTACAGTAATGTGGAATCTAGGTGAGCATCCAGTCCTGTAAGATCCAGGATTGTTGCAGCATGTTTTGATAGGTAAGGGTATGCCCACAGGGAAATGTGTTATGAAGGATGGTCAATCTCCAAATATATGGTAGATCTCACACTCTATCCTAATTTAAACTAAACTAAAGTAAGAAAGAGGAGAGGTTTTATGGTTTTGTCACTTTAACTATGAACTATAAAAGATAAATGCTATTGATCCAGAACTAATCAAACACAGAGATGAGGGGAGATATAGAAGAGATGAAATATTAAGAGTGTGAGAATAGTAGCTAGGGATATTGGTCTCTCACTGAAAATCAAAAGAATCAAAGGTAATGCAGAGAATTGATATGCAACAATCCTTTTTTCTGGCTCCATGCATCTCAGGTTCCCCCGAATCCACCAATGGATCAAAGCAATCCTGAGGTTAGGATATGCCCTTCTACTGGAAATAGTCCTAAGTTTATGATCTGCCCTTCTACTGGATATAGTTCATCCTCGAGATTACTCCAACCTATTGGTCTACCCAGGTTCTCCTGGTAGAGGTTAGGTATAAGAATCCAATCTCCACCAATGGATTAATGCAATCCTAAGGTTAGGCTCTAACTTTCTACTGGATACAGTCCTCAGTTTATGATCTGCCCTTTTACTAGATACAGATCATCCCCGAGATTACTCCAACCTATTGGTCTTAATTAGAATAGGTAAACCATTGCCAACTCCCAATTTCTGGCTGACATCCACAGGAGTATCCAATCCAGGGAAATCAAATATGAAGAAATGAAATATAGATTAGAATCACCTTTAAAACCTACAATTATATTGTCAACTTACAATACTATTGTGCCTAGATCTACAATCTGTGCAATATACAGTTTCTTACAAGCCTTTGAATCTCTCAATTTACAGCTCAAGACCTTACCCTAACTACTGAAAATAGTTTAGCCACTCATGATTGGCTAATGAGAGAATGGGAGGAGGAAGGAGGGAGAATTTGGAGGAAAAATAGATCTCGCGCCAAGCTCTGGTTCTCTCAAATTTTGAATGGTTCTTGTTTATTTTCTTCAAGCTTTTATACTCTCCTCCTCTGTCCTCAAATCCATTTCAACCAATCAGAGTGCAAGGCAATAATTCTATTATGCTGGGTGACTAATGTAGCCGATTTCTCTTCTAGAAGCTCTCCTCTCATTGGTTCTCAAGTAGCATGAAGAGGTGATGCAGTTAGGGTTTCCAATCGTGTGCAGTTGAATGCCAAAAATACCCCCTGGGTTGCTGAAGTGCTTTGAAACTTGTGCAAAAAATTTTAGAAGTGGCAATTGTTGAAGAAACATGCTGAGAAGTTGCCAAAATGAGTATTGAGAGGATCTTGGATCCTCTAGACAGGTTCTGAATCTGCTTTATGTTCACGTTGAGAGGTTGCATTAGCTTTTGACAGCTTCAGAGATTTTTCAATAGGATTGAAGAAGCTAGTCGACAGGTTTGGTAGCATCTCGACAGGACTGAGAGTAGCTCTTAATATGATTCGAGATATCTCGACAAGTTAATGAAGATCCTGTCGAGAGGTTAGGAGAACATCTCGAGAGGTTGATTTACACCTGTCGACAGGATTGAAGGCTTATTTCTTCATTCTGCCTAGTTCCACACTCATCCTCTCGACAAGTTATAGACAATCCTGTCGAGGGGTTATACAATTTTCAATGAAGTGCACGACAGGTTGGCTCTCTCCTTGCAAAAATTAACGTTGCTTCAGATAAGTTATCGACAGGTTATCTTGCACTGCTCGACAGGTTCAGTTGAACCTCGCAATAGGTATCTTTGAACCTCTCCACTTCCCCTGCATCTCTAGGTATCCTCTTGACAGCTTACTAGCACCTCTCGATCTCTTTGCAGTTTCTCTTTAAATCCTCTCGACAGGTGCTGGGGAGCTCTCGACAGCTTCATGGAACCTCTTGATGGCTTATTTGCACCTCTCGACGCTTGGCTTTCGAGCATCAGAACCTCTTGATAGTTAGATTTCACCTTTCGATAGGTTCTACCGTATTCTTCTGCAGCTGGCACACCTCTTGGGTGGGTTGTTCTTCCTTTGCTCAACACTCAGCAACCCCTTAGTAGGTTCAATCTCTATTCCTTATAGTTGGACTTGGTCTCAGGCCTTTCCAATTGAGTAGCACATTGCTTCTTGGGCTCTTTTAACTGAATTTCTGCACTAGGCTGTAATTTATTACTTATCTATAAAACACACTTAAAACACCTTATTAGTCAACTCAAAAGTCCATCAAAGGTCAGGTTAAGAGGTGAAAAATGGTATTTTTCACTGCTTAACACTCCCCCAAACCTAAGCTTTGCTAGTCCCTGAGCATAGGAGTTATCGACAGGTTATCTTGCACTGCTCGATAGGTTCAGTTGAACCTCGCAATAAGTATCTTGGAACCTCTCCACTTCCGCTGAATCTCTAGGTATCCTCTCGACAGCTTACTAGCACCTCTCGATCTCTTTGTAGTTTCTCTTTAGATCCTCTCAACAGGTGCTGGGGAGCTCTCGACAGCTTCATGGAACCTCTCGACGACTTATTTGCACCTCTCGACGCTTGGCTTTCAAGCATCGGAACCTCTCGACGCTTTGCTTTCGAGCATCAGAACCTCTTGATAGTTATATTTAACCTTTTGATAGGTTCTACCGTATTCTTCTGCAGCTGGCACACCTCTTAGGTGCGTTGTTCTTTCTTTGCTTAACACTCAGCAACCCCTTAGTAGGTTCAATCTCTATTCCTTACAGTTGGACTTGATCTCAGGCCTTTCCAATTGAGTAGCACATTGCTTCTTGGGCTCTTTTAACTGAATTTTTGCACTAAGCTATAATTTATTACTTATCTATAAAACACACTTAAAACACCTTATTAGTCAGCTCAAGAGTCCATCAAAGGTTAGGTTAAGAGGTGAAAAATGATATTTTTCACTGCTTAACACTCCCTCAAACCTATGCTTTGCTAGCCCCTAAGCATAGGAGTAAAAACAATTATTGAAAATGAAAATGCCACTTTTATAGAGAACACAGATGCATTTAACATATGCATCAATCCTTTCAAAACCTTAGGTGATCCCTAGTGGAGGAGTGAAGTCTCCTGAGGGTTTACAGTGAAGTTACCCAAAAACATCACCAATAGAATCAGTTAATACTAATGCAGCATATTAAAACAAAAGTTAAGGAATATTAAAATTCATTCCACACCTTGTCCATTCAGTTTCAGAGGATTCTCAGCAAAAACAAGACAGTTTAAAACTAAAGTTTTACTATAATTCCTTCACAGTCAATTGTTATTCACTGAAAAGTGCCACTTTTCACCTCTTAACTTAGCCTTTGCTGGACCTTGAAGCAGACTAATTACCATTTGTTAAGTGTGTTTTGTAGTTAGCAATGAAATGTGCAACTTAATACAAACTCCTTACTTTTTGGCCCAAAAGTGAGAGAGAATACACTCAAAGATGACAGCTGAGAGATAGCCTAATGGAACACCTTAGTAGTGCTTACCATGGTGACTCATTGTTGCTGATCACCATTGACTGAAATTTTGCAGATGAATGATGTTAGTTGAGAAGGGAGGAGACTGTGATAGCAGCAAGTGCAATGCACTAGAGCAGCAATAGATAGACCACGCAAAGTTGAGGAGCTTCCTCGCGAAGTCCCTAGAATCTGTGGTCACGAAGCTCTCACGAAGATCAAGCCTCAAAGCAGCCGCTTGAAAAACACAGCGAGTCCATATGTACACTAAACAAAAAGTCACCTCACAGAGTTCTCGCATAGCCCTGAATGAGAGAGACCCCTAGAATTATCTTCGCGCAGATCTCGCGCACTCTGAAGCCTTACCATTGACTACGAGAGTGCAGGAGCATAACTGCACGAGTACTTAGCGAGAGAGAGCTTCTGAAGCTCAATTGAGCGAGAAATCCTGGTGTTCCAGATCATCTTCGCGACAGCATTGTAGCGCCAGTGAATTGCACGATCAAATGAAGAGCTAGCACACGAGCAAGCACTTCCCACCAGCCAAAGCCAACTTTGCAAAGGCAAAGAAGCTGCATGAATGAGCTCAAAGCAGATACCAGCCCTGGGAAGCATGGGCTCTCCACTTCTCAGTTTTAACTGAAGGACTTTTTGGGCATTTCCTAAGGCTAGGGCACACTTCTCGAGGTGCAGTTTTCGAGGCACATATCTCCAAACATTCTCAAATTTGATTGGCTAATGCACATTAAGATTTCAAGGGTTGCCTATATAAGAGACTGTTATATACATTTGTAAAGCAGCCATGACTAGCCTAGTTCACTTAGGGTTTTAAACCTAGGAATAGCCTGGGATCTGAACCAAGAATAGCCTGTGTTCATCTAGGGTTAGGGTTTAGTTTTATTTTTCTTCTCTCTTAGCCTAACATTTGCTGGCTAACCCTTTTGTAAGTAGCTAGGTTCAGTTTATTTTAGTTTTGTAATAGGTTTTGTATACATTAGGATTTTTTATGAGCAGTTGTGTACAGGCTAGCACGTGGAGACAATTCATTGTAAGTTTTGTGTTTATCAATGGATTGTTGTTTTAATGCCTAATTGAATCTATAAATCTTATGGTTTCTTTAGGATCCATGTATTTGGGACTAGCCTGTTCAGTCTCTAGTAGATCTATTATTTACCATCTGAATTCCCTTGGTTCGATGGCCCCATGGAAAGCAATGCTAGATCTGTAGTGAGGTCTAGGGAGCTTGAAGGCCTGTGGACCATGGTGGTTGCAGCAGTTTTCATATTCTTTCTCAGGCCTCTGTGGTATGGACAAACCAATGGGATACCCTGTGACTGTTGGAGTGGATAGACTATAGCCCAAAGGTTGTATCCATTCACAGGTTTGAGAAGGATTCTTCTCCCCTGCACATGAGCTTCTAGAGCCTTGTGAGGAGGTTTGTAAAGGAACTGGCTCCCCTCTGTTTTACTTAGCCGATATCAGATGTTAGATCTGATCTCTTTGTAGTAATTGCAGCTTGAGGCTGAGTCATTGCAGGCTGTTTGTAGCAATTACCAGCTAAGATTAAAGCCCTATTCAACCTATTGCATGGTCATTTTTGGGGGCATCAAGTACCATTGGGCTTGGTAAAGCACTTAAAATTTTATGAGTTGGAATACCTATGGATGTCAGTTTGATCTATGCGCAGGTCTTGGGAGCTCGTAGCACTGACATTACATAGTGCTGCAATAGTTTTCATGGCTAGAGCTAGTCCAGTGGTTGGGGAAATGATCGGGCCGCTCTTCTGGATTAGACTAACGAATTTCTAGTTTAACTAATGGGATTTGACAGACTCTATCGGATATCATGTGACAATTATAGTGGACAGAGTATAGCCCTAAGAGCGCCCCAAATGGCATGGGTTAAGCTGGGAGCTTATACCTTGTTGAGGCTATTAATAACGTCTCAGCAAGGACCACTGCAAAGACAAACTAAATCTGAGTTACATCACTGTTTTAACTATAACTCAACCTGTTTACATCCCATCATTTTACTTTTATTTTAACACACCTCATCATCCTTCTTTATCCCTTTCTTCAGTTGTAGTTTTATTTCTACATTTATGTTTTGCATATAGCTTAGTGACACTTAAATACCCCTCTCTTTAGAGCTACTAGATCTGTAGCCAAATCTGGAGACTACTATACGATCCTCGAGGTTTCAGATTACACTCTCTATGGGACAAACTCTTACTTATCAAAACTTGCTACAATAGACCCTGTATCTTGCAGGTAAGGTCTAGGATTACTTTAGTTGTGCTAAATCCATCCTTTTATTTTACTTTGTTTCTAATTGGTTTACACCACACAACAACACAAGCACACACTTGGTATCCTAACGTCGCAACAAATTTTTGGCACCGTTGCCGGGGAGTTTTGATCTAGTATAGTAATATGTGTTTTTGTTGACCTGTATTCTTTGTAGATGTAATGCTTGAATAAATGTCGGCTTTAGTTTTTCTGTGATTTTTGAAAATTTTCTTCATTTTCTATTTTAAAATTTATGTGTCTTTGTCATGTTTGAATAAAGTACAGCTATAACCCAAAAAAAATAAAAAATGATGTGTCGGCAGAAGAGGACCAGCAGTACCTCATCTTCCATTTCCTCAAATTTTTAATGGGCCTCCTCCTTCTTACAAGGGGAAGGCTATGATCAAGACAATGAGGATTGTTTTCCAGTTGATATTTTTGTGGAGATGGTAGAAGCCACCTCACCCAAACTGTTGGATCTGGGCTGCGGTGTGTGCTGAAATTTTCGAAGTAGGAATTGAGGAGGCCCCGACCTTTGTGTTGAACAATACTCATATTGGGCTTCTCTGTGGGGTGTGTGCACCACTTCACTTAGACAACCGCCCTCAGCCATTTTAGGCACCTTTGTTGCCTGTGCTTGCCTCTCCACCTGATGTGGAGCTGGAGAGGCTCCCTGTCTCTCTCATGCAACTGTAATTCCTGAGCTGGAAGGACACTAGGTTTGATGCCAATGCAAAGGTATGGCCTTTCATTTTTGCTTTTCAGTTCCTCCCAATTCAGTTGAGTTACAGATGGGTGACCTAAATTTCTGTCATTCATGCTTCCCCATCTAGACTGTTTGTATATATATTGTCTGATCTAATTTTGTTTGAATCTGGCTTTTAAATTTATGTTATTCATGTTGATTTTCATTTCCCATATTTTATATTCAAACTTAATCATGTTAGGTATTTGTATTTCGGATTGCAGTATTCTAAGGAATCCGTTTAGTGTCTATTTTATATATATTCTCTATATTTAGTTTATTTTCTGCTTTATAGTTATTGTTTGTAGGATTTAGTATAGTTGTTTTGTTTCCTTAATAGTCATCTTCTATATATTTTCTCTTTTTCTCCTTCTTAGTTTAATTTTTTGCACTTTTAGCTTAGTTTTCTATTTACTTTTCTGTTGTAATTTAGTCTATTTTTCTTTCACCAACCCTGCAGCAACTATACATTTTGCATGAAACAGTGAGGACACTGTTTAACTTAGGTTTGGGGGTGTGGCAGGGTAGGTCTTCCAATAGAATAGTAAACTTTAGTGCATCAGTGTTGGTTTAATTGGGATGAATAAAGTCAATTCCCACCTAACTTGTTAGGAGGAAATTTGTGGAAAATTAAAAAAATTTGCAAACATTTTGAAACTGAAAATTTTAAAATCTTAGCACCACCAAGAAGCTAACATTAGAAAATTTTTCAGTTAGTACTTAGCAAACCTAAGAGGAGAGAAAAAGGTGAAAATGCACTCTATGAGTTAAATTGAGGATCATACCTAGTGAGATTTGGGCTTATCAAAATTCTTTTGAAGATTGTTTTTGGCATTTTTTCTGCTCTAAGGACTAATTGAGTCAAGACCTTTTCACTAGAAGTTAGGCACCTCCAAATCAAAACTGATTAACTGCACTCATGACACTAAGGAAATTATCCAAGACCTTCATTTGGATAGTTTGAGCCTGAAATTCCAACCTTTTAAAACTGTCCTTTTGCATACACTCGTTGAGACTTAAAAATCCTATATTTCATCAACAAATACCGCAGTACTTGCACCTCAACCTCATGATCCGATTCAACCTCACCCTCGCTCTGAGAATTCAAAAGGTAAAGGAGGAGGAGTTGGAGAAAGTGAGAGTGGTCCAACATTTGGTGGAAGGAGAAGAAAAGCAACTTATGAACAACAGTGTATCAGTGGTTTTTGTGTGACAGTTCATCATAAAAATATTAAATAAATAAATAAATAAGGCAATGTCTAGAGAAGAACATCATCTAAAAATTGAAAAGAAGAGCAGAAGCTGGCCACTTTGATTCTGGAATATATCAAGTATGATGAAGTTTTTTTGAAATGAAGGTTGTGAAGTTATGAATCACTCTCCTTACCTTGCTGATTTCTCAATTTTGAATCCCTTGTTACCCCTTCATTCTTTATATCCCTCACCCATAAGCCATATTACAACCCATCAAAAGACCTTGTTGATCCTAAGTGAAATGAGCTGCCATGTGGAGATGAGGGACTGTCTAATCTATGGTGAAAAGTCATGAAGATGTCAGAAATCAGAAGCTTTGCCTATGCTCATGCTTGCAGGTCCATTTGTGGTCTATAACTGCTCTTGAGCAGTGAGAATGTAAACACCCTTTTCATTTTCATTGCTAAGAGATAACCCTGGTGATAATTGGGTTTGAATTTTAACTTCTTTGAAGTTGTATGCAACTTGATTTTTAAATTTAAGGCAAACTTTGTACTGATTATTTTCATATTGTCTTCCTGATGTGAACTAAGTGGTGGTGATGCACATGCATGATTGATTTTAAGTTTTAAATGGCTGCATTACCACTATAATTTTCTCTAATTTTAAAGGATACGTGTGGACTGAAGCTTTATTCATTTAAATTTATTTTGTCATTGACTGCACTATTTTTAACTATTTTAATGGTGAAGTTTGTTGGTATCTTCACTAAAAACCCTCAGGTGACTTCACTCCACTAGGGATCACCTAGGGGTTTAAAAGGCTTGGTACATATGCTAAATGTATCCGTGCTCCCTACGAAAGTGGCATTTTAATTCTTAGAGTAGTTATTTTAATTTTTCCTTTGCTCAGGGACTAGCAAAGATTAGGTTTGGGGGAGTGTTATTCACTGAAAAGTATCACTTTTCACCTTTTAACTTAGCCTTTGCTAGACCTTGAAGCAGACTAATAACCATTTATTAAGTGTGTTTTATAGTTAGCAATAAAATGTACAGCTTAATACAAACTCCTTGCTTTTTGGCCCAAAAGAGAGAGAATACACTCAAAGATGACAGCTGAGACAAAGCCTAATGGAACACCTTGGTAGTACTCACCATGGTGTTGCCGATCACCATTGACCAATGTATAGCAGATGAATGATGTTAGCTGAGAAGGAAGGAGACTGTGACAACAGCAAGTGCAATGCACCAGAGCAACAAAAGATAGACCTCACAGTGTTGAGGAGCTTCCTCGCGAAGCTAAAGATGCAGTGGAAGCGGCCCTCGCGCAGACGTTGGCATGTTTGCCTTCCCTCAAATGAGGGTCTAAATTCACTAATAAAACTAGGCAGAACACACTCATAGAGACCTGCAAGTAATCCGGGTCCGTTCTAGCAAGTTTTGAAAAGATGGTGAGTAAGGGAATGTCCACAGGGATGATGGTTTAAAAATATGATAAATCTCTAGATCTGTAGGAGATCTGGCACCCTAACTAATGCTAAGTTAGCTAAAAGACAGGGGAGAGGTTAACAATGGATTGTCACTTAAGCTAAGCTAAAATTAAACTTAGACTAACTTGGATCGAGTTTGGGAACTTAGATCCTGTAGGGGAAAAGAGTAAAAAGTAGAAAATAGAGAAGAGTAGCTTGGAAATTGGTCTTCACTGAAATCAGGTCCGATTAATCATGCTACAGAGGTTTAGAGCACACAATTCCCTCAACTGGCTATAAGCACAGCTGCAGGGTAGACGGCTCCACTCCAAATCACAGGATCCACCTGGTCTTAAGGCTATGATCCTTCCACTTTAATGGTCACAGACCATCCTATAGACTTTATCTGATCCATGGATTTGCAGCAGACGAATCCAATTGGAGCCTGAGCTTGGACTAATCTTAAGGTTATGATCTGTCCACTTTAATGGTCACAGACCATCCTAGGGATCTCCTCCAAAGCTAAAACATTAATCAGAGCAGTTAAAACCACTATAGATGCTACAATTACAAGGTCACAGACTCAGGGAATTACAGGAGTATCAGATCCAGGGAGATTGGATGGTATCCACGAGGTCTACTAGTTAAATGGGTGAGCTGATCTACAAACTCCTCTTCACAAATATGATCGATCACCAAATGAAACAAAATGAACTTTAGATCTAATTAAAGCATTAAAAATAGCATTTATATTGCAATCAAAATCACTCTACAACGAAAATACTCTCAAATCTGTAGTCTGTGTAGCTGGGAACCAATAATAGCACTCTAAACCTTACCCAATTATAGATCTAACCTCTCTCCTTGCTACTTGGGGAATTAGCCAACCATTGTTGGGCTAAAGGAGGGAAATTGGAATTTTTTTACAAGCTCTAATCTCCAGAATTTGGCTCAGATCTCGATCTCCCCCCAATTGCAATTGGGGGTCTCTATATATAGCTTTCTCCTCTATTTTTCTTGCCAAAAATCCCTTCTAGATGGTCCTTAGAGTTTGTTAGGGTTTTGTTAGAGCACGTGGGTCGGTTGGGGCATCTTCTAGAACCATCGTGTCGATCACTAAGTGCCTCGAGTTACGTGTAGCAGGTCACCAAGTCACAGTGTGTGCATAGCTAAATTTCTGAGAAGTTCTGCACATAGTTTTGACAGGTTTAGGAAGCTTTCGACAGGTTCAAATGGAGCTTTTTGGTCCTTTCGCTAGGTTCTCAGATCTCTTCAATAGGTTCTAATAGGATGAGCCTTCTCTTAGAGCTTCGGCATTCTCAGCCCTTGGCCTGGAGCATTCGATAGGTTGGAGAACCATTTCGGTAGGTTCCGTTCTACATGGTATCATTTTGATAGGGTTGCTCTCACTCCTATCTAAAGGCTCAAGCACCCTTCAATAGGTTCTGTTCCAGCGTCTCCATCTCGATAGGTTTAGGAAACCATTCGATAGGTTCCCTTTACCCCTCAGGCAGGCTTTCCATAGGATGGCTTCTCCCTTTCTTTTAGCTGCTCGATAGGTTCTTGGATCTTATCGAACTCCTCAATCCCCACAAATCCATCTTTCTTCTGCCTTCAGATCCTATTGAAACCTTTTTAACTACATGAATTCCTCCTTTCTTTGCTTTCATCTCCTATCAAAGTCTTCAGGTGACTTCTCAATAGGATGTTTTCAGCCTGTTTTCACTTTCTTCACCTTTCTCTGCTGTAGCCATGCGTTCCAAGGGTCCAGTGATGTGCTACCCTTTGGTGTGCTATTACTGGGTTTGTCCTGTGCTGAGAGATGGCCCCTTTTTGGGCATTCTTGAATAGTTTTTTACATTAGTGTCATCTTTTATTGCTGTCTACAAAATGCACTTGACAGAGGCTTATTAGTGTGCTCACAGGTCTATCAACGGTCAGGTTAAAGGGTGAAAAGTGGCATTTTTTAGCACTTAACAGTAGATTCACTGCGCAGTTCGAAGGACAGCTGAAATGACCTTGCCAAGATCTCGTAGGTTAAAGTCCCTAGAATCTGTGTTCGTGAAGCTCTCGCAGAGATCAAGCCTCAAAGCAGTCGCGCGAAGAACACAGTGAGTCCATATGTACACTGAACAAAAGATCACCTCGCGGAATTCTCACGTAGCCCTGGAAGAGAGGGACCCCCAGAATTATCTTCACGCAGATCTCGCGCACTCTGAAGCCTTACCATAGACTACACGAGCGCAGGAGCATAACTACATGAGTACTTAATGAGTGAGAGCTTATGAAGCTCAACTGAGTGAGAAATGCTGGCGCTCCAGATCATCTCCGTGATAGCATTGCAGCGCCAGTGAACTGTGCAATCAAATGAAGAGCTAGCGCACGAGCAAGCACTTCCCACCAGCCAAATCCAACTCCACGAAGGCACAACAACTGTGCGAATGAGCTCAAAATAGATACCAGCCTCATGAAGCAGGGGCTCTCCACTTCTCAGTTTTAACTGAAGGACTTTTTGGGAATTTTCCAAGGCTAGGGCACACTTCCCAAGGTGTAATTTTTGAGGTGCATATCTCTAAACATTCTTAAATTTGATTAGCTAATGCACATTAGGGTGTTTCAATGGTTGCCTATATAAGGGACAGTTATCTACATTTATAAAGTAGCCAGGATTAGCCTGGTTCACTTAGGGTTTTAAATCTAGGAATAACCTCTGTTCATCTAGGGTTAGGGTTTAGTTTTCTTTTTCTTATTTTTCTTCTCTCTTAGCCCAACATTTGCGGGCTAACCCTTTTGTAAACAGCTAGGTTCAATTTATTTCAGTTTTATATACATTGGGATTTTTTATGAGCAGTTGTGTACAGGCTGTAGCTGTAATAGCCCAAAAAATCATGCTAAACTATGACCTCGAGATCCGTGCCCGATTGGTCACAAGTTTGACCAATCAGGAGATCAAGAGTTGGCATAGAATGTGATGAACGGAGGAGATGTGATGGGTTGAATGCCTATGTGGTGTGTGTTGTGAATGTGAAGTCTCATACACCTACCGCGGTGTATGTGCTCAACACACACACGTGAGGAAAGGGATAAAAGGGTTTAATAACCCTAAATGTGTGTCTTTGGTGGTTGAGAGAGAAGTAAAGAAGAGAGAGAGAGAGGAAGTAAAGAGAGGAGTTATTGCAACTGATTTGGAGGGGGGCTTCAAGCGATAAAAGTCGGATTCAACACGGTTTGGATCTGTTAGAGCCAAAGCTGGAACCCTAGCCTTCCAACCATTTGATTTGAAATCAATTTGAGATTGATTCAAGGTAAATTTTTGTGAATAAAATACATAGATCGTAGAAGCTAAGTTGTAGTTGAAAATGGTTAAACCATAGGATAATGGGTTAGAAAAATAGAGGAAAAAGTATGGAAGAAGATTGAGAAGAACAGCTCGAAAGGGGCTGAATCTGACAATTTCGATTAATCAAAATTGGGTTTCGATTAATCAAAATTTGCCAGGAAGTTGAAAGGTCAGAGGACCCCGATTTCGATTAATCGAATTTGAGTTCGATTAATCGACCTGGGATTTCGATTGATCGATTTGGGTATCGATTAATCGACTGGGAACCTCCAGTGGACCCCAGGGGTTGGAGGAAAGGACTTGAGGGAAATCGACTAATCGAAATGGGATTTCGATTAATCGATTTCAGTTTTCGATTAATCGATTTGGGATCGATTAATCGATTTTAGGAACTCGACTACTCAAATCGAGAATCGACTTTGCGAAACTGAGAATTTCGATTAATCGAATTAGGATTCGATTAATCGAATGAAAATCGAACTACTCGAATTGAGAATCGACTTTTGCGAAACAGAGAATTTCGATTAATCGAATGAGATTCGATTAATCGATATTGACTTTCAATTAATCAATTTTGGAAATCGATTAATCGAATCAGATTCGATTAATCGATTTTGGAATTCGATTAATCGACTGAGATAAAATATGTTGACTTTTGGGTTTGACTTTAAGATTCATGGAGAGTCTTAGACCTTCTTTATTGCATCCTTTGTGATGTGTTTCACCTGTTATGTGGTACCATAGGTGGTACATGTGGACTAGTGCACAAGGAGCCACGTGGGACCTTGATGCAATGATCAAATGAAGACTTGAGGTAGGGAACACCTTGAACATGTACCTTATTTTACAAGAGCATGTATGTAGTGATATAGATTTCAATTCAATTGTTTAATTGCTTAAGAATTGTGAAAAGTGTGACATCCATAAGAGTAATCCTAATAAGCCATCCCCAGGGGATGAAGAAGTAAAGAGATGAGAGCATCAGGTGTGATGCAAGTAAATGGGATACATCCCAGGGATGTATCCAATGATTGAATCATGTTGATAGGGCCTAACTGATATAAGATAGCACACTTACACGGTGAATAACTATATGTAAGGCACCGATATTTTTGATATTTGAGGTTTGATAGGTTACCCCACCGACGTGGCGGGATACCCACGACTGACACGGCAGGATATCCGTGACCGATACGGCGGCGAAACCGTAGGCCAGTGCGGAGGCTTATCCGTACATAGTAAGCACACCCCAGGGGTGTTGATTGAGACAAGTGAAACCCCGCCACCAATCCCCAGGGGAAAGGGGCTTGGGTACTATATTTGTATTCTCAGGGAATACGTTAAAACTGTCTATATAGATGACGATGAAGGGTATCTCATCGGGGCTCGATGCTATATTGCTCGGGGATTACTTAAGTTGAAAGTTTAAGTTTTGCTTTAGGCCTTTTCAGCATCATTCATGAATAAATAAAAACATAAGTAATGAACAGTAAAATGAAATGCTTTTAACTGTTTTCATCAATAACTGCATAGACACATCATGCATGGCATATCATGGAATATATGTGAGTTATAATTTATATGTTCAACCATGTTTGTTCCCTATTGAGCTAGGATGTAGCTCACCCTATAGACTATACGTCGCAGGTCCACTACTAGCAGCTGCCGCGGCTTCAGGAGACGCTGATCCCGGCGAGTCGGACCTTGCGGCCGGTGACGAATTGGAGCCACCTCTTGAGGACTTCTTCTAGAGGACTCCGTTGTGCCGCTTTGAGGGCTTTTAGAGAGATTTTGTACGGCTTGGTATGTCAAGCCTTGATTTTGTTTAAAACCATGTATATAAGGAGTTGGGATTATTCTTTTGGGACGAACCATCCGTGATGATTTCTATCATCAATGGTTCAGATCGGTTCTCCATTCTTGCAGAGGCATGAGGGTAGAACTGTCTTTTGGGAAGTTAATTAATATAGATTTAAATTCCGCAATTTCGTTTATTATACTCTTTGATGCTTGATATACCAGTGTTCCGTGCTGAGCTAAAGGGAACGGTCAAGATGATCGTGCTGATGGCACGGGTTTCGGGGTGCCAAAATCCGGGCTGTCACAGTTGGTATCAAAGCTAATTCTTTTAGCAATTCTGACAATTATTCTTTGGGTCAGAACATAGGGGCTTCTGCTAATGAAACGTTAGTTTCAAATGCCGCCGCAAATGTCATCTAGAGGAAGAGGCCGACCAAGGGGAGGCCAACAGAGGAGTCTACGTAGTGGAGATGGTTACATCTCTCCTACTAATAGAGTGCCGAGGCCCCGAGGCGGTAGTAGTAGCGTGATGAAGAGGATCGAGATCATCAGGATCAAGATCTAAGAGAGCAAGAAAGATTGAGAGAAAGACAAGAAGATAGAGAGGAGCGACAAAGGATGATGCACACTATGGAGACTATGGCAGCTGCCATGGCACAACAAGCCGCATCCTTTGCAGCTCATGCGTTAAGAGAACAGCAGCCACCTACACCACCTGTAGGACCTGCGTTGCCTGTGCCCTCATCTTTTACAGAGTTTAGGAGGATGAGACCTCCTTCATTTTCTGGGCAGGCAGACACAATGGCCGCTGAGAACTGGCTGATGGAGATGGAGAAAGTATTTAGCGTGCTAACTTGCACGGAAGATGAGAGTGTGAGATGGGCAGCTTATATGTTGGATGGGGAGGCTGGACCTTGGTGGGAGTCCGTGATACGGACTCGGGCTCAAGAGACCCCAGAGTTGCCTTGGACTTGGGAGGAGTTTGTTGAGGAGTTCAACAAATAATATTTTTCGGAAGTAGTGAGGAACCAACTTGAGATACAATTTTTGCAATTAGTGCAAGGGAGAATGACAGTGAGAGAATATGGGGTAGAGTTTCTACGACTTGCCCGTTTTGCTCCGAATTACGTCGCTACTGAAGTGATGAAGTCCAAGAGGTTTCAGCAAGGTTTGAAGCCTGAGGTTAGAGGAGGCGTAGCTCCATTTCAACTGAGGACTTATGAAGAGGTCATGAGTAAAGCGTTAGTGGTTGAAGAGGAGAATACAAATCGATATAGACAGAGGGAGCAGCAGAGGGGAGGAAATGAACAAGGAAGATCGGGGCACTACGAATCGGTGAACAAAAAGCCGAGGTTCGTAGCCCAAAATCAGAGACCACAGTTCCAAGGGGGTTCCGGAAGACCGGCACAGCAACAACAACACCAACAGAGGCTTCCATTACTTGCGTCGGGGAGACCTATTCGCTATGATAGCCCTGCCATGTTCATCGGGCGCCACTAACACACTGTGGTTCTCAGATCGCTTTTCAGACTCGAGACTTATGAAAGTGTGGCAAGCCTCATAGGACGGTGGATTGTAGAATGGGAACTAGGGGTTGTTTCCGATGTGGCAAGGTGGGCCACTTGATCAAGGATTGCCCCGAGGCTGATAAGAGAAAGACGGTTTCAGTTGCAGCACCACGACCAATTCAAGCAAGGAAGCCGATCGTTCGTGGGAGAGTTATGTCACGATCCGTCAGAAGCAGGGAACATGCATGACGTCATACAAGGTGAGACCCTTTTAAAATTAAAGAAAGTTTTCATTTCATCAAAATTTTAAATAGAGAAGGAGCATGCATTAGGAATTATATAGATTCTTTCTCAATACAAAAAGTTGTATGTGAATTAAGAGTATAAATTAATGTGTAAATTATTGTATGTATGTATGTATGCTATAGGTACTTTAAATATATATGAAAAAGGATGTTTCGGTGGTTATGACGCTCGAGTGTTGATAGACCCAGGGTCTACCCACTCATTCGTCACTCCACGTTTTGCCAAGAAGATGAAGATTGTTCCAGAGACGTTGGATTTCGTCCTATCTGTGTCTATTCCGACGGGAGAGTTAGTAGACACGGAGTTAGCATGCAAATCCATCATTGTAGCAGTTCGAGACTTAGAGGTGCACGAACTAGAAGCAAAGTTGATACTGTTAGACATGCAAGGGTTTGATGTGATCCTTGGCATGGACTGGTTGGTGCAGCATTGTGCAACCGTCGATTACAAGAATAAGGTAGTCATTTTCAGACCCAACACAAGAAGATCATTTCGGTTTCAAGGAGTGAGGTCATCATCTGTGCCACTGATTTCAGCAGTAAGGGCCGAGAAAATGATCAGAAAGGGTTGCAGTGGATACTTGGCTTTCTTAAAGGAGGACAAGGAAGAAAAGAATGTCATTTAGAGACATCGACGTGTTTCCAGAGGAATTGCCTGGATTACCTCCAGAAAGAGAAGTAGAATTTGTCATTGACTTAGCACCAGGAACGGAGCCTATTTCGAAAGCACCTTATAGAATGGCTCCTGCTGAGTTAAAGGAGTTGAAGGAACAACTACAAGAGCTTATGGACAAGGGGTTTGTTAGACCGAGCGTATCTCCATGGGGAGCACCGGTCTTGTTTGTCAAGAAGAAGGATGGGTCAATGCGGCTATGCATTGACTATCGACAATTGAACAAACTCACTGTGAAGAACTGCTACCCTTTACCTAGAATTGACGATCTATTCGACCAACTGCAAGGAGCAAGGTATTTTTCCAAGATCGACACGAGATGCAGGTATCATCGATTCTTGAGAGTCAAAGTGAGGACATTCGGAAGGCGACTTCAGGACACGATATGGACACTATGAATTCCTTGTGATGCCGTTTGGATTGACGAATGCTCCGGCGTCGTTTATGGATCTAATGAACCGAGTGTTTAAACCACACTTGAACTCCTGCGTCGTAGTGTTTGTTGATGATATACTAATATACTCCAAATCCAAGACGGAACACGAAGAACACTTGAGGATTGCTCTACAGACGCTACGTGAACACCAATTGTACGCCAAACTCAGCAAGTGTGAGTTTTGGTTGGAAGAGGTTCGCTTTTTGGGACATGTTGCCTCAAAGCATGGTGTCACTGTGGATCCAACAAAGATAGAAGCAGTAGTTAAATGGGAGCAACCAAAAACAGTGACCGATGTCCGAAGTTTTCTGAGCTTAGCAGGCTATTATCAACGTTTCGTTGAGGGGTTTTCAAAGATATCGGGACCTCTCACAAAGCTGACACGAAAAGATTCAAGGTTTGAGTGGAGTGAGGCATGCGAGAAGAGTTTTCAAGAACTCAAAATGAGACTCACTTCGGCTCCAGTGTTAGCGATCCCTTCAGGCAGTGGAGGATACGCCGTATACAGCGACGCGTCATACAATGGCCTTGGTTGTGTGCTCAACCAACACAAGAAGGTGATAGCTTACGGATCAAGACAGCTGAAAGAACACGAGAAAAATTACCCGACTCATGACTTGGAACTGGCAGCAGTCATTTTTGCGCTGAAGATTTGGAGACATTACTTGTATGGTGAGACTTTTGAAATTTTCACCAATCATAAGAGCCTCCGATACCTGTTTACACAGAAGGAGCTCAACATGAGATAGCGCAGGTGGATGGAATTCCTCAAGGATTATGATTGCTCCATACAATACCATCCAGGCAAGGCGAATGTGGTAGCCGATGCCTTGAGTCGGAAAGGTTCAGCTCAGTTAGCTTGTTTGATTTTGGGTATGCACCGGTGGAAATTATTGGAATACCTGGCATTCTATGATGCGAACATTGAGTCAAAGGACACCGGATCCTTTTTGGCTAACATATCAGTAAAGCCAGTGATATTTGAGCATATCCACGATCTACAGATGAAAGATCCGGCATTAACAAAGATTCATCAAGACGTGAGTGAAGGCATTAGGTCGGACTTCTCAGTAAAAGAAGATGGTTCCTTGTTGTTTAAAGGCCGTCTCTGCATTCCGGACAATGCTGATCTAAGACAAACGATTCTTGATGAGGCCCATAAGTCAAATTATGCTATCCACCCTGGTAGCACCAAAATGTACCAAGATTTGAAAAGAACCATCGGTGGAGAGGATCAAGCAAGACGTGGCCGAGCACGTGTCACTGTTTGACTTGTCAACAAGTGAAGGTTGATCATAGACATCCCCGACTATTGCAACCTTTACCAATACCGTAATGGAAGTGGAATCGATCTCAATGGACTTCATTGTTGGATTACCCAGATCGCCAAGAGACACAATGCCATTTGGGTCGTCAGAGACCGATTGACCAAATCAGACTTTTGCCATACAATACTACGATTATCTGGCGGCAGAAGACTGGCAGACTTATACATGAAGGAGATTGTAAGATTACATGGGATTCCAAGCAGCATAGTTTCAGATCGTGATCCACTATATACATCCAAGTTTTGGAAGAAATTTCAAGAAGGAATGGGAACATGATTAGACTTTAGTTCAGCTTTCCATCCTCAAACTGATGGGCAGACAGAGCGAGTGAACCAAGTAATAGAAGACATGCTCAGAGCGTGCATGCTTGATATGCAAGGATACTGGGATGAGTATCTACCGATGCTCGAGTTCGCATATAACAACAGTTTCCAAACGAGCATTGGCATGGCACCGTATGAAGCTCTGTATGGACGACGATGCAAGTCACCCCTCAATTGGGAGGAAACAGGTGAGAAATTTGTGTTAGGACCAAAACTACTTGAAGATAACGCTACCGTCATTCGAATTATCAGAGAAAGGTTGAAGACAACACAGAGTAGACAGAAAAGTTACGCCGATATGAAGCGGACTAGTGTTGACTATAAAGTGGGCGAGCACGTGTTTGTGAAGGTGTCACCTATGAAAGGTGTAATGAGATTTGGCAAGAGAGGGAAATTAAGTCCACGTTATGTTGGACCATTTGAAATTTTGGGACGAGTAGGTGAAGTTGCATATCGCATTGGTTTACCACCGCTGTTTGATCGAGTACATAACGTGTTCCACATATCGATGCTCAGAAAGTACGTGAATGATCCGTCTCATGTGTTAGGAAAGCAACCTATAGAGATGTGTGAGGACATGAGCATGATAGAGGAACCAGTGGAGATCTTGGATTGAAAGGAACAAGTACTGCGCACTAAAGTGATTCCCTTAGTGCTTGTTCGGTGGAACAATCATCCAAAAGAAGAGGCTACTTGGGAACGAGAGGCCGATGTGAAAGAACAATATCCAGCCTTGTTTCCAACGACGTGAGAACTTAATGTAAACCACAAACATGTTTGTGAAATCTCCACTATACTTGTAATTCAATGGAAAATTTGATTAATCTGATTTGAGGAACAGAATTATATGTACATGATCAAGTATATACAACTCTATGGAAGAACCACTTGCTGTCATAAACTGCCAAAATAATCAAAGAACCAAGAAATTGAAAATCTGCAGAAATTGGGCAAAATCGATTAATCGAATTTCAAATCGATTAATCGATTTGGAATTTCGATTAATCGATTTTGTTCGATTAGTCGACTGGCATGTACCAGTGACTGGAAATTGAAAGGAGAGTTAGAATATACATAGAAGGCAAATTTCGATTGATCGAGTTGGAATCTCGATTAATCGATTTGGGATCGACTAATCGATTTTGAGAATCGATTAATCGATATTGGATTTCGATTAATCGAACTGGAATCTCGATTAATCGATTTACTTATGGAACTTGGAAGAAATTGAAGTCAGATAGACGATTTCGATTAATCGAAGTGAATTTCGATTAATCAATTTTTAAATTTCGATTAATCGAAATGGATTTCGACTAATCGAATACTTAATGAATTCTGGAAATATAGAAGTTACTACATGATTTCGATTAATCGATTTTGAATTTTCGATTAATCGAAATGGATTTCGATTAATCGATTGGCTCGTGCCAGTGAGCTCAAAAAACTTAAATTTTTAAACGGATGCGATTTCGATTGATCGATTTGGGAGATCGATTAATCGATTTTACGCGGCTTAACCTAGTTTTGAATTTCGATTAATTGAAACAGAATTTCGATTAATCGAGCCGAGGCCTATATATATAAAATTGGGGATTTCATTTCCCATTCGAAAATTTTCTTGCTTGGGATTTTGGGCGTTTCATCTTCTCCTTCTTCTCCAACCAACCGAGTGGTCTAGGGTTTGGATCTTCCGTTGATTCGCTTCCGAATCCGCCTTCGAAACTTAAGGTAAACCCTAGATTTCCGCTTTTCTTTCAATTTGAGTTAGTTAAAAACCCTAGATTCGTCCTATTTCACCCAAAATGCCGCCCAAAACCCGATTATCTTCGAAGAAGGCGACTTCTAAGTTACCGGTTAGGCGTAAGAACGCCGCACCACCACCACCTACCCCATCGCCGGTGAGGACTCCATCACCGTCGGCATCGGAGACCACCTCCGGTTCGACGAGCGCGTCTACGCGCGAGTCTTCCCGCGAGTCCACACCCATGCCCCCACCACCCACTAATGTAATACAACCAAACGAATGGTGGGCGGCCAAGACCTTTGAGGTCGAGTACGTCATCGACCTTACCCTATTCACCGATCCCGATGTGCCGGGCGAGACCCAATGGGCTCGAAACTACCTCAATAACGTCGGCCTCGGCAACCTTCTCAAACCAATCCGGGGTTCTTACTACCCTAGATTGGTTAGACTATTCTACCAAGGGCTAACCGATGGCCCTACCGATGATTGTATTTTGACCAAGATCGAGGGTCGTCTATACACGATCACTCGTCGTCACATCCACGAGGTACTCGAGTGTTACCTCGATTTCACTCCAGAGACCACCTTATTCCCACCCTTCGAGGAGGACCCTCGATTCGAGGAGGTCATGACCCGCATGACCAATGGTAAAAAGGGGTCGGGCTCCTCCATCAAGAGGGTTGACCTTCCACACTATATGTGGATGCTCGACTCGGTGATAAAGTGCAACCTTTACCCGATGCGCCACGACACCGAGCGCGTGGACAAAGTGCAACATGCACTTTATGCGGCCTTCTGTGGCCGATGGTTTGATGCTACTTTAGTCATCCTGGAAGGGATGAAGTACATCAAGGGAAAACTGATGAAGGGCAACATGCGGCCCAAGGAGAAGATGCCGTATGCTCGGCTCATCTCGAGCATGTTGGAGTGCTACTCCGACGAGCCCTCCTACAGCATCTCGCCTCACGAGGTGAGGGCTACGGATCGCGTGAAGACGTTTACGAAGTCTTCATGGACCCGTAGCTACAATCTGCTCAAGCGGACCCTACCAGCTCTAGGTCCCGCTCCGGGTCCCGCCCCAGCAGCAGCGGTAGCACCGCCACCACCCCCACCACCTCAGCAGGACCCACCAGTGGGTGGAGCACACCCTATTCCCGCCGAGCCATCCGTGGAGAGGGTTCCCTCCCACACCGCAGCCTCACTGACCCCACCTGCCCACTCCGTGCCTGCGACACCCACCTCATCCTACCGCCGGCGCGCCGCTCCATCCGGTCCTACCATCGAGGACGTGCTGGCTCGCATGGAGGCCAACAACGAGCGGATGAACCGGAGGATGGACTTCTTGATGTTCCACACCCTCCGCTACATCTACCCGATGGACTACCACCGCTACCTCGCCCAGGAGGAGGAGTGGACCGCTGGACGCACCGCCTTCCATCGAGGACCCGTCTTCCATCCTACCCCAGCCACTACAGACGCGGTTCCTTCCACATCTGCCTCCGCTCACGGGACCGAGACGCCACCACCACAGCCACCACCACTGCAGCCTGGACCAGTTACCTCGCAGAAGTTTATTTTTTTATGAGTCATGATTGTATAGATGTATGTTTTGTACGCCAACTCATGTGGCGCCTTGTAAAAATTTGCTGATATTAATAGAAATCCAAACTTTTTGTGTACATTGTTCAGATTCGTCAAATTTAAATTCTATGCTAGTATATGTAACTAATTTAATGCGTTTGAGTCAACTGGATCGCCTCACCTGAGAGTGTCGGGGGGGGGGGCGAGAGAGACCTAGCCAGACAAACCTTGGGTTATTTTCGAGGACGAAAATTCCCAAGGTGGGGAGGATGTAATAGCCCGAAAATCATGCTAAACTATGACCTCAGGATCCGTGCCCGATTGGTCACAAGTTTGACCAATCAGGAGATCAAGAGTTGGCATAGAATGTGATGAACGGACGAGATGTGATGGGTTGAATGCCTATGTGGTGTGTGTTGTGAATGTGAAGTCGCATACACCTACCGCGGTGTATGTGCTCAACACACACACGTGAGGAAAGGGATAAAAGGGTTTAATAACCCTAAATGTGTGTCTTTGGTGGTTGAGAGAGAAGTAAAGAAGAGAGAGAGAGAGGAAGTAAAGAGAGGAGTTATTGCAACTGATTTGGAGGGGGGATTCAAGCGATAAAAGCCGGATTCAACACGGTTTGGATCTGTTAGAGCCAAAGCTGGAACCCTAGCCTTCCAACCATTTGATTTGAAATCAATTTGAGATTGATTCAAGGTAAATTTTTGTGAATAAAATACATAGATCGTAGAAGCTAAGTTGTAGTTGAAAATGGTTAAACCATAGGATAATGGGTTAGAAAAATAGAGGAAAGAGTATGGAAGAAGATTGAGAAGAACAACTCGAAAGGGGCTGAATCTGACAATTTTGATTAATCGAAATTGGGTTTCGATTAATCGAAATTTGCCATGAAGTTGAAAGGTCAGAGGACCCCGATTTCGATTAATCGAATTTGAGTTCGATTAATCGACCTGGGATTTCGATTGATCGATTTGGGTATCGATTAATCGACTAGGAACCTCCAGTGGACCCCAGGGGTTGGAGGAAAGGACTTGAGGGAAATCGACTAATCGAAATGGGATTTCGATTAATCGATTTGGGATCGATTAATCGATTTTAGGAACTCGACTACTCGAATCGAGAATCGACTTTGCGAAACTGAGAATTTCGATTAATCGAATTAGGATTCGATTAATCGAATTAAAATCGAACTACTCGAATTGAGAATCGACTTTGCGAAATAGAGAATTTCGATTAATCGAATGAGATTCGATTAATCGATATTGACTTTCGATTAATCGATTTTGGAAATCGATTAATCGAATCTGATTCGATTAATCGATTTTGGAATTCGATTGATCGACTGAGATAAAATATGTTGACTTTTGGGTTTGACTTTAAGATTCATGGAGAGTCTTAGACCTTCTTTATTGCATCCTTTGTGATGTGTTTCACCTGTTATGTGGTACCATAGGTGGTACGTGTGGACTAGTGCACAAGGAGCCACGTGGGACCTTGATGCAATGATCAAATGAAGACTTGAGGTAGGGAACACCTTGAACATGTACCTTATTTTACAAGAGCATGTATGTAGTGATATAGATTTCAATTCAATTGTTTAATTGCTTAAGAATTGTGAAAAGTGTGTGTGCGTGTGACATCCATAAGAGTAATCCTAATAAGCCATCCCCAGGGGATGAAGAAGTAAAGAGATGAGAGCATCAGGTGTGATGCAAGTAAATGGGATACATCCCAGGGATGTATCCAATGATTGAATCATGTTGATAGGGCCTAACTGATATAAGATAGCACACTTACACGGTGAATAACTATATGTAAGGCACCGATATTTTTGATATTTGAGGTTTGATAGGTTACCCCACCGACGTGGCGGGATACCCACGACTGACACGGCAGGATATCCGTGACCGATAGGCCAGTGCGGAGGCTTATCCGTACATAGTAAGCACACCCCAGGGGTGTTGATTGAGACAAGTGAAACCCCGCCACCAATCCCTAGGGGAAAGGGGCTTGGGTACTATATTTGTATTCTCAGGGAATACGTTAAAACTGTCTATATAGATGACGATGAAGGGTATCTCATCGGGGCTCGATGCTATATTGCTCGGGGATTACTTAAGTTGAAAGTTTAAGTTTTGCTTTAGGCCTTTTCAGCATCATTCATGAATAAATAAAAACATAAGTAATGAACAGTAAAATGAAATGCTTTTAACTGTTTTCATCAATAACTGCATAGACACATCATGCATGGCATATCATGGAATATATGTGAGTTATAATTTATATGTTCAACCGTGTTTGTTCCCTATTGAGCTAGGATGTAGCTCACCCTATAGACTATACGTCGCAGGTCCACTACTAGCACGCCAGCTTGAGAGGCGATCCCGGCGAAGTCGGACCTTGCACCTCCTTAGGACTTCTTCTAGAGGACTCCGTTGTGCCGCTTTGAGGGCTTTTAGAGAGATTTTGTACGGCTTGGTATGTCAAGCCTTGATTTTGTTTAAAACCATGTATATAAGGAGTTGGGATTATTCTTTTGGGACGAACCATCCGTGATGATTTCTATTATCGATAGTTCAGATCGGTTCTCCATTCATGTAGAGGCATGAGGGTAGAACTGTCTTTTGGGAAGTTAATTAATATAGATTTAAATTCCTCAATTTTGTTTATTATACTCTTTGATGCTTGATATACCAGTGTTTCGTGCTTAGCTAAAGGGCACGGTCAAGATGATCGTGCTGATGGCACGGGTTTCGGGGTGCCGAAATCCGGGCTGTCACAGTAGCCTGGAGACAATTCATTGTAAGTTTTGTGTTTATCAATGGATTGTTGTTTTAATGCCTAATTGAATCTATAGATCTTATGGTTTCTTTAGATGTCTATATGATCCATGTATTTGGGACTAGCCCATTCAGTCTCTAGTAGATCTATTCTTTACCATCTAATTTTCTTTGGTTCGATAGCTCCATGGAAAGCAATGCTAGATCTGTAGTAAGGTCCAGGGAGCTTAGAGGCCTGTGGACCATAGTGGTTGCTGCAGTTTTCATGTTCTTTCTCAGGCCTCTGTGGTGTGGACGAACCAATGGGATACCCTATGACCATTGGAGTGGACAAAGTATAGCCCTAAGGTTGTGTCCATTCATATGTTTGAGAAAGATTCTTCTCCCCTACAGATGAGCTTCTAGAGGCTTGTGAGGAGGTTTGTACATGAACTAGCTCCCCTCTGTTTTACTTAGCTAATATTAGATTTTAGATCTTAGATCTGATCTCTTTGTAGTAATTGCAGCTTGAGGCTGAGTCATTGCAAGCTGTTTGTAGCACTGACCAGCTGAGCTTAAAGCCCTATTCAACCTGTTGCATGGTCCTCTTTGTGGGCATCAAGTACTGCTAGGCTTGTCAAAGCACTTAGAATTTTATGGGTTGGAATACCTATGGATGTCAGCCAGATCTGTGTGTAGGTCTGGGGAGCTTGTAGCACTGGCATTACATAGTGCTGCAATAGTATTCATGGCTAGAGCTGGTCCAGTGGCTGGGGAAATGATTGGTCCACTCTTCTAGATTAGACTAGCGAATTTCTATTTTAACTAATGGGATTTGACAGACTCTATCAGATACCCCGTGACCATTACAGTGCATAGAGTATAGCCCTAAGAGCACCCCAAATGGCATGGATTAAACTGGGAGCTTATACTTTGTTGGGGCTATTAATAGCGTCTCAGCAAGGACCACTACTGTGACAGACTAAATCTAACTTACATCACTGTTTTAACTATAAGTCAACCTGTTTATTTCCCATCAGTTTACTTTTATTTTAACACACCTCATCATCCTTCTGTATCCCTTTCTATAGCTGTAGTTTTATTTCTGCATTTATGTTTTGAATAATGCTTAGTGACACTTAAACACCCCTCTCTTTAGAGCTGCTAGATCTGTAGCCAGATCTGTATACTACTATACGACTCTCGAGGTTTCAGATCAATACTCTCTATGGGACAAACTCTTAATTATCAAAACTTGCTACAATAGACCCTGTATCTTGCAGGTCAGGTCTAGGATTACTTTAGTTGTGCTGAATCCATCCTTTTATTTTACTTTGTTTCTAATTGGTTTCCACCACACAATAACACAAGCACACACTGGGTAACCTAACACTACAACATCAATCAGCTCACGTCAAGGTATTTTACATGAAAATCAATGCTAAGATTACCATCAATTTGAGAATCATGTTCAGGTAGTGCCCCCATCAAACATATTTTCAAACGTAAATCTCTCCAAGGCTGTCACTCTCAATAAAAATAGAAGGGTGTATCAATTCACACAACTCAAGAGTAGTTACAGCCCTCAAATAGAACTGCAAGCCTGAGCATAGGCATTGCTATAATTTCTTCAATTTTCTAACTTATTTCACCTTAGATTAAATAGATTCTCATCTCCACATGACAACTCAATCAATTTCATATTAGTATGGAGTTTTTATTGGGTTGTAATGTGGCTTATGGGTGAAGTTTATAAAGAATGAAAGGGTGGAATAGGATTCAAAATTTTGAAATCAACAAGGTAAGGAGGTGATTTGAAACTTCAGAACCTTTATTTCAGCATATCTTCATCTTCTGTTTGGATTTTTAGAGCCAAAGTGGCCAGCTTTTTCTCTTTTCTTTCAAAATATCCAATGAAGTGACTTCTCTTTCTCATTCTATTATTTGCTTTTCTATTTTTTTATTTTTTTTCTTTTCTTTTTATAGGTTTTTTGTATTTTTCTACATTTTTGTTTGTATGGGCAGGAATGCCACCATTGTACTTTTGATACACACTTGCCTTTCAATGTGTTTTCTTCTTCTTTCAACCAACTGTCAAACCTTTCTCCTTTAACTTCACTTCTCCTTTCACTTTCTGATTTCTCAGACTGAGGGAGAACAAAAATAAGTCAAGAGGTTTTGGGTTCATATTTTCTGGTTTTCATTAAAGAAACACTAGGAATTTTTAAGGCTCAAATGGTGTGTATCAAGGGCAGTTTAAAGGTGAGAAATTTTAAGCTCAAACTGTCCAAGGGATGGCCTAATTTCATATCCTCCATGTCATGAATGCTGTCAAACTATTTCAACTTCGATTTTCCTAACTTCTAGTGAACCAAACTAGATCCAATCAGTCCTTAGAGTAGAAAAAATATTGCCAAGACACTCTTCAAATAAATTTTTCAGGCCCAATCCCACTAGATATGGTCCTTCATCACGGTTTCTGGGGTGCATCCTCACAATTTTCTCTCTTTTCAAGTTCACAAAGCATTAGTTCCTTCAAAAATTCTTGATATTTGCTTCATGAAAGTGTTAGAACTATAGCTCATTTCACTTTTAAAAAGTTTTTTTTTTAATTTCCCTTTTTCCAAAAACTAACAGGTGGGAAATCTTTTTATTTTTCCAATTTTTGTTACAAACTTGTTGCACTACCATTAACTATCCTATTGGCAGGCCTTGCCACACCCCCAAACCTATGAGGAGTAGTGTCCTTACTGCTTGAAAGACAAAGGGGGTGCAGCAGGAGATATAGAAAAAAGCAGAGACACATATGTAGGCACCCAAATTTTGCCTAAGGACCGATCGAAACACCTTTCGAGAGTGGTGCAATTCTGAGATTTTGATGGCATGTATGGAACCCCTAAGAATCATCCCAAACCCTTTGGAATCACCCTAGATCCCTTAGGAACCTATCCCGAACCTTTAGAAACCAATCCCAACCCTTAGAACCCATTTTGAACCCTAAACCAAACCTTACCAGGATATGGATAAACAGTGGTATACCGGAACTAGCTACGACCCTCTACTATGATCGAGTCTCATACCATTGAGGAGTAGAGATCGTCAACTTTCCAACAATCCAAGGATCGCCCCAATCGGAGGTATACATCAAAAGATATGGCAAACTGAGTCCAGAGGCCATGAATGTAGTCATGTGGGCCCCTTAGGGACTTGGCGCAACTAATAGTTGCGCCAGTAATAAACTTTTCCTAGTGCAACTAATAGTTGTGCCAGGCCAATTTCCCCTCATTTTAAGCCTGGCGCAACTAATAGTTGCGCCAGATTCAATAGCGGGCCCCATCCTCGCAAGCTGACTTCCAGGCACTATTCATTACTGTTTTACTATACATTTGCCTGGCACAACTAATAGTTGCGCCAGGCATCTGAATAGTAACTGTTGGTATTTGCCTTAAAAATAGTGATTGAGGTTTGACTTGTTGACCACCTTGACCTTTGGGGTATGTTTTGCTAGTTCTGTTGCACCCTTTTGAAGCCTATTTGCAACCCCTTTAGTGGCTTAAGGCCTCACCCCATCATCCACCATTGGAGGACCCTTCCACACATCTCAAGGCTCTAAAAACCCTAGGAATCCTTAGATGTGAGATTACCTAATTGCTAAACTCATTTAGTTCTTAAGTAGCCTCCTAACCCACCCTTTTTCTATAAATAGAGCCTCCCACCCTTTGGTTTAAGGGTTGACAATTTCTACCTAAGGGAGAAAGGGCTTAAAGTGAGAAGATCTTTCTCCCTTTGGTGCACACCCCCCATACAAATTCCAGAATTCATAAAACTCCTTTAGACCTTAGCATGTCATAGAAAACTCTTAGGTTAGGTGTGTGTGATCCCCTAGCCTCCCTTCTCTACCTCTTAGCTTCAAGCCTTAAGAGTTAGAACCCCACTTTCCACCATACAAAGCCTTCAAGAGCTCATTGAAACAAGCCACACAAGGCTCTCCTACGGTGCTACAAGGGCCTGAGGGCTCCGGCTCTCCCCTTTCTTCTCCTATCTCTTTCTAGCTCCCTCTACCCTCCCATTTGTGCAGTTATGCCGCCGATTTTTTGGTAGGAACGGAGGGGCACAAATAGGATTCTAAGCCCTTTTGGGCAAGAGGAAGCTATTTTCTTTTCTTTCACATCATTTTATTTTTGGCCATTAGTAGAGACTGCATTAAGCGGGTTGATCGAGTGCCTAACACCTTCCCAATCGATAACTGAAGCCCCTACCCAAGAGCCTTTGGTGTGGACTGGATTCAGAGTCATATTTTTAGCACTTCAGTGCTCATCAAAATGAGCTAGGTATCTCGGGACACCGAAAGCTCTGGGTGGCGACTCTATATTTTTCGTTAGTGAGTGCATCGTCGCAACGAGATCGTCTCGATTCCCATGATTGCACAACATAATGGAAGAAAATGCATACAAACAATTAAAAATAGGCAAACTAGCCAAGAGCAGAAAGTAAATAGATAAGACGTAACAAAAAAAAGGAAATTTCATTAATGCAGTAAAAATTTTATTTTCATTGTTCGGAAAGGAAAATGAAAAGAAAATCCTAACTAACGCCCGTCTGTAGGTGGCGCATGGGGGAGAGCAAGGGGTGGATGGAGTGAAGGGGAAGAAGATGCAAAAGGTGTAATCTTCTGCTTCTTCTTCTTTCTCCGATTCTTTTTCTTTTCCTCCTTGGCCAAAGCCCTTTGTACTTCCTCGTACTCATCCCACAGGAATTGGAGTTGATCAGGTTCTTTGGGTGGTGGTGGGTCTTCCCACACTGGATCGAATTTGATGGGCAGTTCAATGGGTTTGTCATTCGCCATAGTTATAGGAAAGGACGAACTGGTGAGGCCAAAGGAGAATGAAATGCGATGGAGGTGAAGGGGCCTTGTATTTAAAATGCATGGGCGGTGGAAGATGCAATGTCATATTAAATTTTCTTCTTTTTCCAAAGTTAATTGCCATAATGATATTAAAGAAGGTTAGTTGGCAACAAATACGTCGACTAGGATAAATAGAAGACGTTGCGTGATTTATTATGGTGGGACCAATGCCATGGTGTGTGGAATAGCACCTAGTGGAGTAGAGGAAGAGCAGGGGGATGGAAAAATTTGCCATAGGAAACTGAAAGCGCAAGGAGAAACTGTTGAATGGCAAAAAAAAATGGAGTTGTCGTTAAGTTTCAAATAATGGGGAGCAATCTTTGATAGGATTGGGGTAAGGCGTCGACAGGTTGATGCAACCTGTCGAAGAGTAGAAAGTCACTGAACCTCACGAGAGGTGCAAGCAATCCTGTGGAAGAGTTAAAGAGTTCAAGGAGACAGAAATAATCATTCTGAGAGGTTCACAGAACCTCTCGATAGGGTCTTTGAAATCAATATGAAATCCTCTTGACAGGTTCTAGGCTCCAGAAAAGTTACTTTCTTAGGTTCACAGAACCTTTCGATAGGTAACCTGAACCTGTCGAGAATTCAACCAAAAGGCTTCAGAACCTGTCGAAATGCTCTTGGATCCTATCGACAACCATTTTTATGCCTTCAAAACCTATTGAGAATTAGTCCACACTTCTTGACAGCTTCAAGATCTTGTTGAAAAGCAGACTGGGAACTCTCAAAACCTGTCGACGTGGTCATAGAACCTAGCGACAGATTATATTTCTGTTCAAACAAGCTTGTAATCAGTCCCCAGTTCATTCCCCAACAGATTTGATACTCCAACACCGGTCACTTCACCCATTTGACCCATTCTCCTCCCTGAGGTACAGGCATATAGGGCAACAAATTGCGAACACTGTCAAACGAAAATGACACAACAGAAACATAAATAACCAAACATATGAATTATTATACATAGTATACATTGTGGAAACTCTAGCATGTTATGGAGGTTCATGATAGTGGATGGTCAGTATAGCCTCCACCACATTTTCCACAACAAGCTTGAGCCTTTTCCCATTCACTTTCGTGATCCTTCCATCTTTTGGATCCTTAATTTCCACAGTTCTAGATGACGATACATGCTCAACTATATAAGGTCCCTCCCATCTGGATCTCAACTTACCTAGGAAAAATTTTAATCTAGAGTTGTACAGCCATACCTTGTTGTCAGCTGTGAACTCTTTCCTCAGCAAATGTTTATCAAAGAAGGCCTTAGTTTTCTCCTTGTAGATCCTTACATTGGAATATGCCACCAATCTCAGTTCTTCCAACTCTGACAGCTGGAGTTTCCTATGCAAGCTAGCAGAATTTAAGTCCATATTCAATGCTTTGATAGCCCAATAAGCCTTCTATTCCAACTCTACAGGTAAATGGCTTGCCTTTCCATATACCAGCCTGAAGGGGGACATGCCTATTGGGGTCTTATAGGCAATCCTATAAGCCCACAGAGCATCAGGTAACTTCAAGAATCAATCCTTCCTGTCCACTGTCACTGTTGTCTCCAAAATGTGTTTGATTTCCCTATTAGAAATTTCCACCTGCCCACTGGTTTGTGGGTGGTATGGGGTGGCAACTCAGTGTATCACAAAGTTCTTTCTAAGTAGGTTTCCAAATTGTTTATTGCAAAAGTATCTCCCCCCATCACTAATGATAGCTCTGGGGGTGTCAAACTTAGAGAAAATGTTTTCATTTAAAAAATTGAGGACAACCTTGTGATCATTAGTTCTAGTAGCTATGGCCTCAACTCATTTAGACACATAGTCCACAACTACAAGAACATAATTATGTCCATAGGAAGGAGGGAAAGGACCCATGAAGTCTATCCCTCAAATGTCAAAGAGTTCAATCACAAGTATAGGCTACAAAGGTATGGAGTTTCTTTTGGAGATGCTTCCCATCTTTTGGCATCTTTCACAGGCTTTGCAATGAAGCCATGCATCCTTGAACAGAGTGGGCCAGTAGAATCCACTTTGGAGCACCTTCGTAGCAGTTTTATTCCCACTAAAGTGGCCTCCACAAGCCTGGTCATGACACATAGTTAGTACATTGTGGAATTCCTCATCAGGGACACATCTCCTCACCATTTGGTCTATATAATGTTTGAATGGGTATGGATCCTCTCACATATAGTGTCTGATCTGTGAGAAGAACAAATTCTTGTCCATTTTTTTCCAATGTGGGGGGATCTTCCCTACTGCCAAGTAATTCACAATATTAGCAAACCAAGGTATAGAGGTGTTGATAACAAACAGTTGTTCATCCGAAAAAGAATCATTAACAGGCAGCCCATCAAATTCTTCTGTTAGGATCCTAGACAAGTGGTCTGCAACCACATTTTCAGCCCCTTTTTTATCTTTCATCTCAAGATTGAACTCCTGTAATAGGAGGATCCATCTGATCAATCTAGGCTTTGCATCCTTTTTTAATAAAAAGTCTTTTAGGGTTGAGTGGTCTGTGAAAACCACTATCTTGGATCCTAGCACGTATGACCTGAACTTATCAAGAGCAAAAACAATTGCCAATAGTTCCTTCTCAGTTGTTGTGTAATTTAATTGAGCATCAATCATAATTTTGCTTGCATAAGCAATCACACAAGGGGCCTTATCCATCCTTTGTCCCAAGACTGCACCAATTGCAAAGTCTGATGCATCACACATCAGCTCAAAAGGTATAGGAAAATTAGGTGCTTGCAGGATAGGTGCAGAGGTTAGGCAACTTTTCAACAGCTCAAAGGCCTTAAGGCATCCATCATTGAAATCAAAGGAGACCTCTTGGCACAATAGGTGGCAATGAGGTTTTGAGATTTTGCTAAAATCTTTAATAAATCGCCTATAGAAGCTAGCATGCCCCAAGAATGATCTCACTTGCTTCATAGTTTTTGCTGGGGTAAATGTGCAATCAGATCGATTTTAGCCGTGTCTACCTCAATGCCCCTGTGAGAAACCACATGGCCAAGGACAATGCCTTGAGTGACCATTAAATGGCTCTTTTCCCAACTTAAAACTAAGTTGGTTTGATCACATCTCTACAACATAAGGCTGAGATGATGTAGACATTGGTTAAAACTATCCCCGAAAATAGAGAAATCATCCATGAAAATCTCTAGAAACTGCTCAATCGTGTCAGAAAATATAGCATACATGCACCTTTGGAAAGTTGCAGGTGCATTACATAGTCCAAATGACATCCTTCTGTAAGCAAAGGTGCCAAATGGGCATGTAAAAGTAGTCTTTTCTTGATCTTATGGGTAAATAGGGATTTGGTTATACCCTGAATAACCTTCGAGAAAACAATAAAAGGCCTTTCTTGCTAACTTGTCCAAGATTTGGTCACTGAAGGGCAAAGGTAAATGGTCTTTCCTGGTTTTCAGATTGAGCTTCCGATAGTCTATACACACCCTCCAACCTGTGATTTTCCTGGTTGGAACAAGCTCACCAGAATTATTTTTTATCACAGTAATTCCATATTTCTTGGGCACCACCTGAGTAGGTGCCACCCATTCAGAATAAAAAATTAGGTAGATGACTCCAGCAACTAGCAGTTTGACAACTTCTTTCATTACAACTTCTTGCATGTGGGGATTCAATTTTTTCTGCATTTCTCGAGGGTTTGGACCCCTCTTCCAAGTGAATTTTAAGCATGCATACAGTAGGGCTGATGCCCCTAAGTTCAGCAATGGTCCTGTAACGGTTGCCCTAAGTGTAAAACCACATGCACGGGTCTGGGCAGGCATGTACATGCACCTATCACGGGACATCAAACATAGTCAGGTGGCTCAAATTGATAAAAAAGATCTGAGAATTTTGGGTTGCCTCGTCACTTAGAATGCAGGTAGACCAGTAACTCATATAACTATTAAGCTAGCCCAAGTCAAGCCAAGTCTATATAAACACATACCCATGTGGGCATTACTTGCAAACCTAACCCAAATAACTTATACACAAAAATAGTGTATAAGACTTATATACTAAGAAAGTTTAACTTGTCTCTTGTGGACATGTACTCCAACACCAAGTGCTAGCCTCACTTGGAATATGACCCTCCTACGATTATAAGCTGCTTGCATGGGATATGGCCAAAACGACTCGATGAGTCATTTCCATTTGCATGCACGCAAAGTACAGCGATCCTATATAAAATACAACCACACGCCCTTCATCTTCCTCGTTTAAATTATTTGCAAACCAACTCTGCAATTAAAAACTTCACAGCCAGAGCTACTGTAACCAGTAAACTAAATCCTAGGAAGGAAAAGAGAAAAGCAACTTCCGCTATCTCACCCTATTGCTCATGTAACCTTGGATACAAATTGAGAACCTAAGATCAGACAGTAAACCGCCAATTCAGTTCTCATTCTTAGCGCTCAATGACCTTAATACAAGTTGGTATAATCGTCATCCTGCAACCAAAAGATATGCTGTTCGTTCATGTATAGTAGAGTTGGTCATAAGAAGATGTAGCTCAGAGTTAGCCCTCAGTTTGAATACTTGAACTCTGAGTGCAGATTGTTGCACTCTGGATCTTCTTCGATGACCTGCTGAACTGAATATATATATATATATATATGCCAAACCCATTCTACAAATTCAAAATACCTATACATATATATATAGATATATATCTATATAAATTATATATATATATATATAAGCAAAGCTATAAGGGCACCAAAACACAAGACACAGAGAACACCAAGAAGAAACCACGGCAAGCCAAGTGCTCAGGCTTGCCGCGTCAACCTTAAAAGGTTGCCGCGGCACGATGCTCAGCTGGTGAGCTTGCCACGACAACCTTATAAGGTTGTCATGGCAAGGTGCTTCTTGCGGCAACTCTTGAAGCTTGCCACGGCAACCCCTGGTTGGCTACTGCACATGTGCCTCATGGGCCTTGGTCTATTTTCGGGCTGTGTGAATTAACGAGCTGAAGTATGACCTTTCTTTATAGCATCTGTATCCCAATGATGGCACTAAATTCATATATATGAAATGACAATAGAGGTGCAACTTGGTGCGCTAGTTTATGCGATGATCGTCCATGCATAAAGACACGTACGAACAAACGGTAGGGAATTTACTTTGCTAAACGCATATTTGGTTTCCTTATTCTCCTATAGATTGCAATGTATTTCTTATATATGGATATTGATAGAGAATGCTATATAGAACATATAGCTGCCTTGAATTGCATTACTATTTACCCTATGGTGAACTAATGATTAGATGATTAAACATTATAATGATATATATTCAATGAATGCATGAGCAATTATCCGTTTTATAAATAAACTCATAGTAGTGTGGTCTGAACATATATATATCTATATTAGGAATTGAGGCAGTTCTGAGATCAAAATAGGAAGGCTTATGCTAGATACGGCTAAATGCTTGTTTACACACATGTAAGTACAATTTATGGTATATACAGGGTTGATATATGCTTAGATGAGATCTATCCTAATAATATGGCATACACAATACCATGCATAATCATACTTCATCCTCTCTGCTATCTTTGATGTCCTGTACACATTTTGACCCTGTTTGGGAGCCAAGCGATCCCACTAACTCGGGAGTGCTTGACAGGATAAACCATCATTACAAGTGATTCCGCTAACTTGGCAGCTTGATAAGTGATCCCGCTAACTCGGGATCTTATTTTGTCTTGATCCAAGTGATCCCACTAACTCGGGAGCTTGACAAGTGATCCCTTTAACTCAGGAGCTTGATTTGCTTGTTTCTGTCAACATGTGTATTTTTCTTCAGCTTTATTTCTGTACTTGTCACACCATGAGTTCATCTAGCATGTCAATGTGATCATGTAGTCACATAATAAAGCCTTGTTTATATTATATGTTGATATATGCCTTGATTTTAGTTATGTTGGTAATCTAACGTATTAATTAGCAATGTAATATTCTCTACAGAGCTCTGATGGTAGCTTATTCCGCACCTTAAATGTCTTAGCTGCAGAGCCAGATCCTGAGCACGTAGCAGACCCTACGTACAGGCCCGACGAGGAGGAAGGAGAAGGCGACGATGAAGACGAGGAAGACGATTTTGCGGAAGACTTCTTCCCAAAATAGGTTTGTGGACACAAAAGAAGAGAGAGAGAGAGAGTGAGAAATTTAGATAGAAACATGGGATAAACTTGTATAAATTATGAATGGTATTTTGAGATACTTTGTTATAGGATGTATCGGTTTTCTTTCCATTGTTTAGATGACGGATGGCCATCATCGTTGGAAAGCTATACATCAGATCAGTTAGTCATGTATATATTCTGCTAATAGGATTAGTTAGTTTATTTTGCCATATTGTAAACTATCAGAGTAAGTACACTGCTTTCGCATTTGCATCACTTTGTACAAGAAATGACCCCTTATATGAAAGGATCATGTTAGGTGATCCAACAACGTGACGGTTCCAATATACTATGAAGGAAAAGGTCGGGTTGTCACAGGTGGTATCAGAGCTCGGGCATTAAGTCATTTGGAGACTTAACTCTGCGTACATATATGGCAAAATGTCTGATAGTTGGTTAGAAGTAGGAATTAGATTTAGTTATGTTGTCTGATTAAGTGGTTATCTGATCAAAATAGGTTAAGATGCCTCCACGTCGTGGAAGAGGTAGGGGTAGACCACCGTTGCCCCATCGCACTGGGACGAATACGATTGCAGTAGCAGGTTATGAGCATGACACTGCTTCAGGAAGTGGTGAGAATGTACATATGGCCGAAAGTCGAATGACGATGGAGAATGTTACAGTGCATACTCCGCCAGGGCAGAATCCGCCAGTTGTAAATACTCCTCCATTGGGAAGTGCTCCTGGAGTTGAACAAAATGCGGGACACAATCCGCTGTTGATGGAGACTATGGTCAATACTATGGCCATGATTACTGTTCGATGTCTCGAGGGTTTTACAGAATTTGTTTGACTTTGACCACATGTTTCCATGATCAACATGACCCAATGGAGGCTGAGAAGTGGTTAACACTGATTGAGAAAGTGCTGCAAAGAGTCACTTACACCAAGGAACAAAAAGTGATCTGGGCGGCGTATAAATTGGAGAGTGAGGCAGAGCCATGGTGGCAGTTTGTCGAAAGAACGAGCATGCCTAGAGTGCCATGGACTTGGGCAAAGATCATGTTGGTGCATTTTAAGTGCTTGCTACTGACTTTATTAAAGACAATGATAAGAATGGGGTAAATAAAAAATGAGTGAAAGGTAGAGTGATGATTACGGAGCAGCAAGCTTAAAATATGCATAGTCCTGCAAGATACAGGGCTGGTTGTAGCAAGTTTTGATAAGTAAGAGTTTGTCCCATAGGAAAGTTGATCTAAAGCTCCAAGGGAGCTATCCTTAGTAGGCTCTCCAGATCTGACTACAGATCTGGCAATCCTAAATGGAAGAGGATTTAGGGTCACTATAATCTAAATTCTAAGGTAACTTAATGTCTAAACTATAGAAAGGGTTAAGAAAGAAGATGGAGTGAGAAAATAAATATAAAAGGGTGAGAAGTATGCTATTAGGTATAGATCTGATGGGTCTTGTAAGTCAGACTCAGATCTGTTGCTATAGAAATCTTGTCCAATGGCTACATTATCACCAAAGAGGAGAAAGAATCCAACTCACCCCTGTGCGATGATCCAATCCCTTAAGGCTATAACCTGTCCACTTAAATGGTCACAGACTATCCAATAGGAGAACCACAATGCAGAGATGGGATAGAACAATCTTATCATTGTAGGCACTACTTCATCTACGCTACAAGCTCAAGAATCCATAGGAACCCCATCCTCTAAAGTTCTGTGTGTGGGGCTAGGCCTACAAAGTGCACGAGCCTGGACACAGGACCAACAAGAGTTTGAGTACTAGCTTTTAAGTATGGCTGTTCACTGCTTTAGAAAGTCTACAGTGATCCAGTCACAAGCCTACAATCTCTACAGCCAACTCAGATCTGCAATCTGATGGTGGATCCATGCAAATATAGGGGAGTCTGTCTATGCACAATCTCTCACAAGGCTACAAGCACCAGTGCAGAGAAGAAGAATCTATCTTAGGTCTGTGGATTGGCTTCACCCTAGGGCTATAACCTGTCCACTTGAATGGTCACAGACTATCCACAGAGGCTATCCTCCTCACAAAGGTCTAAGACAGAACAAGAGCATTGTTGCTGCCACCATGCTCACAAGGCTACCAGCTCAAGCTCCCATGGGGATTCAGATTTAGTGGATCCTGTGGTGGGGGAAGGCCTGCAATGTGCCTAACCTAGACACACAGGTCACTTAGATCTAAATAAAACATTAAAAACAATCCTCCATTACTTACGATGCAACTTAGCAATGGAGGATCTCAAGGCAGAAGCCTTGTACAGAATAACTCAAAACAAGAACATCATCCCATACATGCTATAAATCCTATTGCAAAACTCCATTACAATCTATACCAAATAATCATACAAAAGGCATAGCCAGCAGGTGCTGGATTATGGACAGAAAGAAAAAGGAAAAAAGAAAACTCCTAAATCCTAACCTTAGCCTACTGTAATTCTACAATCGGTTTCAAGAAGCATAGAAGTTGAGAACAAAAGTCCTCCTAAACCTAAGCTAGGAATAAGCTTATATAGTAGTCGGTTCTCTCACAATTAGGGTTAGGAAAACCCTAATTTCATTAATGAAATTGCGGCCCATTCTTGTCCCTTGGATGCCTCGGGGCGTGTGCACAGAGATTGGAGTATTGAAGTGCGTGCCCTAACTACTGGAGATTCCCAGATTGCCCTTACAGAAGTGGGGAGAAGTTTAGAACCTGATCCTCGCTGGATGGAAAGGATTTCTAGATCTTATCGCGTGGTAGAATAGGCATCGTGGGGTTGAATTGACTTGAAGTTCATGCCGTTGCGGGGTTTACGTCTTGGTCATCGCGGGGTACTAATGGCTGTCGCGAGATTACTCTTTCAGCTTTGAATGACACAAGGATTGTTCGAGCATTTGTCCCTTGGTGAATCTCGAGATAGATTCTCATGAAGAAGCAGTGTTCATGAGTTTCTGGGTCGCACAAGCATTTATCTAAAGGTCTGTATCTCGCGGCCACTGCGCGATAGCTGTGCGCAGGATTACCTGAAGCTCGCTCTTCTGAATGAGTCGTGCAAAGCTTAACGGTTCCTCTTTTGAGCTGCGCGAGACTACACGAATGCTTTAGACTGAGCCTCATGAGAACCTCGCGAAGTCTGCTTTTCAATTCTTTCTAGCACCGAACCACGCGAGAACGACACGAAGACTGCACAGCCAGTTATTGTGCTTCCTCCTGGGGCTCGCGACAACGGAGCGAAGGCATTATTTTCGGTTCAATTAAACCCTGCAACATTTATGCGAAGCATCTTTCTTGGTGTATTTCTGCTTTGATGTGCCTATGCTTCAGCCAACTCTCAGTCTAGGTTCATCCTTCATTCTGCTGAGATAGTTCTGGGGCAACATTGAGTTTCTTGGCATGGTTAAGGGTTTATTTGTAGCTACTTCTTATTATCTAAAGAATAAACTTAAAATACATTTGTTAAATGAATAAGGGTCTAATAGAGATTAAGTTAAAAGGTGAAAAGTGATACTTTTCATGTCTTAACACACCCCCAAACCTAATCTTTGCTAATCCCTTAGCAAAGCTGTAATTAAATGTCACTTTCGTAGGGATCATGAGTACATTTAGCATATGTACCAAGCCTTTTAAACCCCTAGGTGATCCCTAGTGGAGGAGTGAAGTCTCCTGAGGGTTTTCAGTGAAGACACCCACAAACTTCACCATTAAAATTAGTTAAATATAGTGCAGATAATGACAACACATATTCAAATGTTTAAAGTTTCATTCCACACCCATTTAATACTTAGAGGAAACTGCAGCAATGTTTGTAGGCCATTTAAAACTTAAAAGTTAACATGTGTTTGCTTGACCACCATTCATTTAACATTAGAATTTCAATGTATAAAAATCAGTGCCCAGCTTGCCTTTGATTCGAAATTCAGGTTGGATACAATCCCAATGGGGTTAAAATTCAGACCCAATTCTCACTTGGGCTATCTTTCAACATTAATAACCTGAGGGTGTTCTCATTCTGAACAGCTCAAGAGAGCAGTTGCAGACCCCAAATGGGCTTGCAAGCATGAGCATAGACCAAGCTTCTAATTTCTGATAGCTTCAAAGACTTTCACCATAGATTGGGTAACTCTTCATCTCCACATGACAGCTCATTTGACTTTGAATCCACAAGGTCTTTTTGAAAGGGTTGTAATGTGGCTTATGGCTAAGGGGTGTAAAGAATGAAAGGGGTATAAAGGGAATCCAAATCGAGAAATTAGCAAGGTAAGGAGTGGTTCATGACTTCACAACCTTCATTTAAGCAAAGACTTCATCTTCCTTTTTTTTATTTCAGACTCAAAGTGGCCAGCTTCTCCTCTTCTTTTCAATATATATATATTTTTTAGATGATGTTGTCCTCTAGACTTCTCTTTCTTTTCCTTCTTTTTAGTTCTTTATTCATACATTTTATAAATGCCACGCAACTGCCTTTGATACACCGTTGTTCACAAGTTGCTTTTCTCCCCCTTCCACAGAATATTGGACCATTCTCAGTATCTTTTCCTCCTTCTCCTTTACCTTTTGAATTATCAGAGTGAGGGTAAGGTTGACTCAGGTAATGAGGTTAAGGTGCAAGTTTTCTGGTGTTTGTGAAAGAAAAAATATGATTTTAAGGCTCAACTAGTGTATGCAAAAAGGGCAGATTTTAAAAGGTTAGATTTTTAGGTTCAAACTGTCCAAATGAGGGCCTCGAATCATTTCCTTAGTCTCATGAGTGCTGTTAATTAGTTTCGATTAGGAGTTGCACAACTTCTAGTGAAAAAGTCTTGATTCAATTAGTCCTTAGAGCAAAAATAATGCCACAAACACTCTTCAAACGAAAATTCTGAGCCCAAATCTCACTAGGTATGGTCATCAAATTTAACCCATGAGGTGTATTTTCATCTGTTTCTCTCCTCTTAGGTTCACTGAGTACTAACTGACAAAAATTTCTAATATTAGCTTCATGGTGGTGTCAAGATCAACCTTTTTCTGTTTCTAAAAGTCTGCAAAAATATTTAAATTTTTACATGTTTCCTCATTGTATCAAGTTAAGTAGAAATTAGCTTTATTCATCTCAGTTATACCACCATTTCTGTACTAAAATTAACTATTTTATTGGCAGACTGCCACAGTGGTTGGGGCATTTCACAGTCCAAAAGGCATCCTTTTGTAAGCAAAGGTGCCAAAAGCACAAGTAAATGTAGTTTTCTCTTGATCAAGGGGGTGCACAGGGATCTGGTTGTACCCTGAGTACCCATCAAGAAAATAGTAAAAAGCTTTCCTAGCCAACTTATCCAAAATTTGATCAATAAAGGGGAGAGGGAAGTGGTCTTTTCTGGTCTTGGAGTTGAGTTTTCGATAGTCGATGCAAACTCTCCAGCCAGTGGTCTCCCTGCCTGGTGTCAACTCTCCAGAGTCGGTTGTGATCACTGTTATGCCAATTTTCTTGGGTACCACCTGGATTGGTGCCACCCATTCAGAATCAGAGATGGAGTAAATTACCCCAGCATCCAGTAACTTAATAATTTTATTCTGAACCACTTCTTGCATGTGAGGATTCAATTTCCTCTGCATTTCCCTAGGGGTGTTGAGCCCTCCTCTAGATGAATCCTATGCATACAAATTGATACATCAATCCCTCCTAGATCAGCAATGGTCCAACCAATTGCTTTCTTGTGCTTCTTCAAAACTGTTAGCAATTCCTCCTCTTGCTCACTGGTAAGAGAAGAGGAGATAATCACAGGAAGTTTCTTGTCATTCTCGAGAAAAGCATACTTTAATGTCTCTGGAAGCTTCTTGAGTTCCAGATCAGGGGCTTGTTGGAAGGATGGCAGGATTGGTGCATTGTTGGTAGGGGGAAGGGGCAGCAATGTAAGTTTCCAATTGGAATGCTGCACTAAGCCCACAGAAGGCCTTACTAGGGATATGTCTTCTGGCATTAAAGCTAGGCTTCCTTCCTTCACCATATTTCAAACTTCAGTTAAATCAGTGACAATGTTGCTCCACTCCAGCAGAGTGGTCAGTTCTTCTTCAACAATTTCTTCTAGTACATCCACTGCAAAGCATTCCTCATTGTCCAGCTAAGGGTACTTTGCACTATTGTACACATTAATCTCAACTTTCATGTCCGAAAGTGACCTCCATGATCCCAAACCTGCATTGAATGCATGCATTGGCAGTGGCCAAGAATGGTCTTCCCAGAATAACATGTATCAGGGATGTACTCTTGCTGCACCCCATGTCCAAAACAAGGAAGTTTGCAGGATAGAAGAACTTGTCTACCCCCACTAGGACATCCTCAACCACTCCCATGGGTTTCCTCTCAGACCTATCAGCCATCAATAGAACAATGGGGGTGGGCTTGAGCTCCCCCAAACCTAGCTGCTGATACACATTGTATGGTAGCAGGCTAACACTGGCTCCAAGGTCCAAAAGGGCCCTCCCAATCGTGTGGTTTCCAATAATACAGTGAATAGTGGGTATCCCTGGGTCTTGCAACTTCTCGGGCATTGTCATGGTTAATACAAAATTAATTGTATTAGTCGCAAAGACCTTTTTCGACAAATTGCCTCTGGCCTTCCTTCTCTTAGTACAAAGGTCTTTCAGGAATTTTGCATAGGCTGGGACCTATCGGATTGCATCAAGCAGGGGTAAATTTATTTTGACCTGCTTAAAGGTCTCCATCATTTCCTCGATCTGAGCCTGCCCCTTATCAAAAGGGGCAGGGCAACTCAAAGCTTGAGGAAATGGTAGTTGAGGTACTGCTGGTTCCTCAGTTGCAAGCCTATGGCTGAACTTTTGTTTTTTTGTTTTATCTATTTTTATCTCCTGCTGAGGCTCAACTACAACCTCTTTATTTTTCCCTTGTTGAAGGGTAGCAGGCAGTTCTTAACTTTGTATCCTAACAAAGTCTTTATCACTTTCACTTGACATCTCCTTGGCGTAGAGCTCTCCTTGTTCCTTTCCCACCTGGTTGTTTACCAGCCTACCAGACCTTAGGGCAGTTATGGCATTGGCACCCTCAAAATTGGAGGAGCCTTCTCTGATTGAATACTAGCCCTTAGGGTTGGCTATTAGCTAGCTTGGCAACCTGCCCTCCTCTCTTTTAGCCAGAGCATTGGCTATTTGGCCAAGCTGCTCCTCTATTTTCTTAATGCTTTGACTGTGAGAAGTCACAGTTTGATTCAAGGGTCCAAGGCTTTGCAATTGGGCCAAAACCTGGTCCTCGAAAGAAGCACTTCGGGGTTGAGGTGGTGGGACTATGAATTGATTTTATTGCTGGGGTGGCTGTTGTTGCTGGAAATTCGACCTTGGGGCATAACCCTAGTTAAACTGCTGCTGTGGCCATTGAGGTAAGGCCAACATCTGTTGTGACTGTATATAATTGTCTTACCTCCACCTCAAATTTGGGTGGTCTCTCCATTGGTAACCAGCATTTTGGTGCTGGTATCCATATGGTTATTTATTGTAGCCACCAGATTGTTGTTGTCCAAAAGATTGGGCAACAACAGCCTGTTCCATTACAAACTCAAGGTATTGCCCCACAGATGGACACTCTTCTACTATGTGTGTTGGAGATTGGCATATCAGGCATGCCTCCATCACTTTTGTAGCCATTCTGGGCTGCACCACTGTCAGAAGTTTATCAAATCTTTCAGTAAGATTGGCCATCTGCATCCTCAGGTCATCATTTCCCCAAACTTCATATATTTTTCCTTTAGAAGTCTTCGCAAGCCCCAGCTTAGGAGGAGGCTCCTGAATAGTTCTAGATGAGGACATCTTCTGGAAAGCATTTTCACTTATGACCTCGAACAAGTCCCCTGCCTCATCAGCTATTTTATGCATGTACGTTCCACCATAAGAGGCATCTACCATGTCTCTGCTCTTCTCATCAATCCCATTGTAGAAGCTCTGGACAAGCTGCCAGTCAGGGATCTTGTGGTGGGGACATTGTTTGAGCATCTCTTTAAATTTATCCCAACATTGGTTAAAATCTTCAGTTGGGGACTGGGCAAAAGAAAGTATGCCTTTTCTCAATTGGCTGGTTTTGATTTCTGGAAAAAATTTAAGCATAAATCTTGTCTGGAGGTCTTTCCAAGAAGTGATGTTGTTGTTTGGGAGAGTAGATAACCAGGTCATGGCCCTGTCCTTTAGGGAGAAAGGAAAGAGCCTTAACCTAGTGGCTTCTGGTCCCAAACCAGCAATGGAGAATGTCGTGCATAAGGCCAAGAACTGGTCAATGTGCTTGTAAGGGTCTTCCTTGCTAAGCCCATGGAAAGAGGGAAGCATTTGGATGATGGAAGTTTTGATTTCGTAGTTTCCTTGAGCATCTGGGAATTAAATGCTGAATGAAGATTTGTAATCATCCGAAGCATTCAATTCCTTCAATGTTCTAGGTTGTTCTTCAGCCATAACTGCTATCTCAATTTCTATAAGGGGCTCAACTGTGGTGTGTCTATGCCTTCTCGATCTTCTACCCCTTTCTATCTCAGGGTTAGCAGGCTCTAATGTAAGATTGAGGGATCTCCTTCCTAACATGCACACACACCAACAGTAGGGGAAGACTATTCGCAGGCACATTGCACTTAATAGAAATTGCAACTATCCTAATCAACTACTATAGATTCTTCAAAGGAGAAATAGACTGAGTTTTGAGGGTTAGAGAAGTGCAAACAAAGGTAACTAGACTCCCAGTGCAATTCTACTCTCCTTCTCTGCTACGGTCCAGATCTGCAAGAAAAATTTCAAATGTAATTCAGCAGTATCAATTATTCACAAGTACAGCTACCAAAGAATAAACAATCAAAAATCTAGAGTCTACTAAAAGATCAATATCCCCTGCAGTGGCGCCAAAAACTTGTTAGGCTATTTTGAGTGCTTGCTACTGACTTTATTGAAGACAGTGATAAGAATGGGGTAAATGAAAAATGAGTGAAAGGTAGAGTGATGATTACAAAGTAGCAAGCCTAAAATATACACAGTCCCGCAAGATACAGGGCCGGTTGTAGCAAGTTTTGATAAGTAAGAGTTTGTCCCACAGGGAAGTTGATCTAAAGCTCCATGGGAGATATCCTTAGTAGGCTCTCTAGATCTGACTACAGATATGGCATTCCTAAATGGAAGGGGATTTAGGGTCACTATAATCTAAATTCTAAGGTAACTTAATGTCTAAACTATAAAAAGGGTTAAGAAAGAAGATGGAGTGAGAAAATAAATATAAAAGGGTGAGAAGTATGCTATTAGGTACATATATGATGGGTCTTGTAACTCAGACTCAGATCTGTCGCTATAGAAATCCTGTCCAATTGCTACATTATCACCAAAGAGGAGAAAGAATCCAACTCACCCCTGTGCAATGATCCAATACCTTAAGGCTATAACCTGTCCACTTAAATGGTCACAGACTATCCAATAGGGAAACCATAATGCAGAGATGGGTCAAAACAAGCTTATCATTGTAGGCACTACTTCATCCAGGCTACAAGCTCAAGAATCCATAGGAACCTCATCCTCTAAACTTCTGTGTGTGGGGCTAGGCCTACAAAGTGCATTAGCCTAGACACACAGGACCAGCAAGAGTTAGAGTACTAGCTTTTAAGCATAGCTGTTCACTGCTTTAGAAAGTCTAAAGTGATCCATTCACAAGTCAACAATCTCTACAGCCAACTCAGATCTGTAATATGATGGTGGATCCATGCAAATATAGGGGAGTCTGTCTCCGTACAATCTCTCACAGGGCTACAAGTACCATTGCAGAGAAGAAGAATCTGTCTTAGGTTCGTGGATTGGCTTCACCCTAGGGCTATAACCTGTCCACTTGAATGGTCACAGACTATCCAAAGAGGCTATCCTCCTCACAAAGGTCTAAGACAGAACAAGAGCATTGTTGCCGCCACCATGTTCACAAGGCTACCAGCTTAAGCTCCCATGGGGATTCAGATTTAGTGGATCCTGTGGAGGGGGAAGGACTGCAATGTGCCTAACCTGGACACACAGGTCTCTTAGATCTAAATAAAACATTAAAAACTATCCTCCATTGCTTACGATACAACTTAGCAATGGGGGATCTCAAAGCAGCAGCCTTGTACAGAACAACTCAAAACAAGAACATCATCCCATATATGCTATAAATCCTATTGCAAAACTTGATTACAATCTATACCAAATAATCATATAAAAGGCATAGCCAGCAGGTGCTAGACTATGGAGAGAAAGAAAAAGGAAAAAGAAAACTCCTAAACCCTAACCTTAGCCTACTGTAATTCTACAGTCGGTTTCAAGAAGAAGCACAGAAGTTGAGAACAAAAGTCCTCCTAAACCTAAGCTAGGCTTAGGCTTATATAGCAGTTGGTTCTCTCACAATTAGGGTTAGGAAAACCCTAATTTTATTAATGAAATTGTAGCCCTTTCTTGTCCCTTGGATGCCTCGGGGCATGTGCATAGAGATTGGAGCATTGGAGTGCGTGTCCTAATTGCTGGAGATTCCCAGATTGCCCTTACAGAAGTGGGGAGAAGTTTAGAACCAGATCCTCACTGGATAGAAAGGATTTCTAGATCTTACCGTGTGGTAGAATAGGCATCGCGGGGTTGAATTGACTTGAAGTTCATGTCGTCGAGGGGTTTACGTCTTGGTCATCATGGGGTACTAATGGCAATCGCGAGATTACTCTTTCAGCTTTGAATGGCGCGAGGATTGTTCACGCGGTTCATCCGTTGGTGAATCTCGCGATAGATTCTTGCAAAGAAGTAGTGTTCATGAGTTTTGGGGTTGCGTGAGCATTTATCTAAAGGTCTGTATCTCGCGGCCACTGTGCGACAACTGCGTGCAGGATTACCTGAAGCTCACTCTTCTGAATGAGTTGCGAAGCTTAACGGTTCCTCTTTTGAGCTACGCGCGACTGTGCGAATGCTTTAGACTGAGCCTAACGATAACCTCGAGAAGTTTGCTTTTCAATTCTTTCTAGCACTGAACCACGTGAGAACGGTGCGAAGACTGTGCGGCCAGTTATTGTGCTTCCTTCAGGGGCTTGCGGTAACCGCGCGAAGGCATTATTTCTGGGTTAATTAAACCTTGCGACATTTGCCCGAAGAATCTTTCTTGGTATATTTCTGCTTTGTTGTCCCTATGCTTCAGCCATCTCTCAGTCTGGGTTCATCCTTCATTCTGCTGAGGTAGTTCTGGGGCAACATTGATCTTCTTAGCATGGTTAAGGGTTTATTAGCAGCTGATTCTTATTACCTAAAGAATAGACTTAAAACACATTTGTTAAATGAATAAGGGTCTAACAGAGATTAAGTTAAGGGGAGAAAAGTGGTACTTTTCATGTCTTAACAGTTCACTGAGGCATTCAATGAAAAATATTTCCCAGTACCTGAGAGACATAAGCTAGAGGTACAGTTTACAACCTTAGTTCAAGGCCAGATGACTGTTCGAGAATACGAGGCAGAATTCACTTGCCTCTCTCGCTTTGCACCTTTACTAGTAGTCACCGAGTTGATGAAAACACAAAAGTTTGAGTGAGATTTGAAACCCCTGATCAAGGAATGCATTTCGTTGTTTCAAGCAACGACTTATGCCAATGTGATGAAATTGGCCCTGATAGCAGAAACCGATGTGGATACTATGTTCAAAAGGAGAGAAGAAAAAGAAAAGGCCAGAAAAGCTCCATCTCAGTCCTATAGTATTGGACAAATTAGTAAGCGACCACAATTCCAAGGACAGGCCGCATTCCAACTGGCTGCAGGAGCCTATCCACGGCCTTACAGTTCGCCGATATTTCCATTACCACCAAGGATTCCACGTGTTCAGAATCAATCTTTTCCACCTGTGGCCAGGAGTACATCTGCATTTTAACAAGCATGGCCGACAGGTTCTCGCACGGGATCTTATACGGCTTATTCAGTTGCTTCAAAAGAGACTTGCGAGAAATGTGGGAAGGCACACCAAACATATGAGTGCCGTAAAGATTCTGGTGCATGTTTTTGTTGTGGCAAGATGGGACACCGGATCAAAGAATGCTCAGAAACAGTTGGAATAGCAGCAAAGGCAGGACCAGTGTTACGATCAGTACGGCCTACGATATAAGGCTGAGCTTATGCTGTCACTACAAAGGATGCATGAACTAGCCATGACATCAATCAAGGTATGTTGGTTCATTAAATATCTATGTTAACATTTTCTATACATTGTCTTTTTAGATAGAGAAAGTGCATCTAGTAAACTATGAACACTACATTATTAATTGCTAGATTGACATATTGTTATTTTTTTGAGTAATTAAAAGTAATCCAACTAACACTAGTCTGTATGCTTTAGGTATCTTGCAATTATATCCAAAAGATGCTTATTTGTGTTATGACGTACGAGTTTCGATAGATCCTAGATCTACACACTAATTTGTTACACCCCAATTTGCTGAAAAATTGAAGAAGTTGGGACATATTTCAGAACCTCTTAACTTTATTCAAGATGTACCACTTTCGACTGGGCAATTCCTCACTACGAATATTGTATATCGATCGGTTATCATTTGGATCAAGGACTACTAGGGATATGAAGCAGTAGCTGACTTGATCTTACTTCTGATACAAGGATACGACATCATCCATGGCATGGATTGGTCGTTCAATCACCATGTGATTGTTGATTGTCGAAATAAGATTGTCACTTTTTGGCCGCAAAAGAAGAAATCAGCAAAATTTTATGGGGTACCGTCAACTAATCTTTCTCTGATATCCGTAATTCGAGCACGACAATTACTTGATGATGGTGCTCAGGGGTATATTACATTCATTCAAAGTAATGATCAGAAAGTTAAGAAACTTTCACTTTTGGATGTACCAATTACTTGTGAATTTTCTTATGTTTTCCCTGATTGGTTGCCAGGATTACCACCTAATAGGGAAGTAGAATTCGCTATTGAGTTAGCTCTGGGTACCGACCCAGTATCGAAAGCGCCGTATAGAATGGCACCGGCAGAGTTAAAAGAGCTCAAGGAGCAATTGCAACAGCTTCTTTATAAAGGCTTTATTAGATCAAGTGTGTCTCCGTGGGGTGCACCGGTATTATTCGTGAAGAAGAAAGACAGTTCGATGCGCCTCTGTATTGATTACTGTCAACTCAATAAACTCACCATGAAGAATAGATATCCGCTTCCCCGAATCGACGATCTCTTTGATCAGTTACAGGGAGCGCGATTCTTTTCAAAAATTGACCTACAATCAGGTTATCACCAGATGAAGGTGAAAGCTGTAGATATTTTGAAGACAGTTTTCTGAACGCGCTACGGTCACTACGAGTTTCTCGTCATGCCCTTCAAGTTGACCAACGCACCTGCTGCATTTATGAACTTGGTGAATCGAGTCTTCAGACCTTATCTTGATCAGTGTATCATGGTATTCATTGACGATATACTTATTTATTCAAAGACAAAGACAGAGTATGAAGATCATCTATGTCTAGCATTGCAAACATTGCGAGATTCGCAGTTATATGTTATGTTCAGTAAATGCAATTTCTGGTTGAATCAAGTTAGTTTTCTGGGCCATATTATCTCGAAAGCAGGTATTATGGTTGATCCCCCAAAGTTCGAGGCTGTAGTACAATGGACACAACGACAGATAGTAATCGAGATTCAAAGTTTTTGAGGTCTCACAGGTTATTAACTACGTTTTGTAGAAGGGTTTTCACGACTTGCTGGACCACTCACGCAGCTCACTCGACAGAATGTTAAATTCGAGGGGACTGAGGCATGCGAATAGGGTTTCTAAGAGTTAAAAAGGAGACTCACTTCCGCACATGTTTTAGCATTACCATCAAGTAGTGGTGGTTTTTTCATCTGTTGTGATGCTTCATATAGTGGGTTAGGTTGTGTTTTGAATCAATGGGAACGTGTAATCGCATATGGTTTCTGTTGCTTCCCCAGCTGTGCTTTCTTTATTTGTTTGTGGTAAAAGTAATTTAAAATCAAAATAAAACAAGGGATGAAATTAGCACAACTGAGAAGTCCTAGACCTGCAAGATACAGGGTCCATTGTGGCAAGTTTTGATAAGTAAGAGTTTGTCCCACAGGGAAAGGTGATCTACAGCTCCAAGGGAGCCATCTCTAGTAATCCCTCCAGATCTGACTACAGATCTGGCAGTCCTAAAAAGGAGGGGAGTTTAAGGTCACTTATTCTAGGTATTCTAAGATAACCTAATGTCTAAATTACAGAAAGGGTTGAGAGGATGGATGGAGTGTGGAAAATAAATATAAAAGGGTGAGAAGTATGTTATTGAGCCTAGATCAGAGGAGCTTTGTAACTCAGATTCAGATATGATGTTATAGAAATCCTGTCCAATGGCTACGTTATCACCACTGAGGAGAAAAGATCCAACCCATCTCTCTGCCATGATTCAATCCCTTAAGGTTATAACCTGTCCACTCAAATGGTCACAGACTATCCCATAGGGGAACCACAATCCAGGGATGGGTCAAAACAAGTTAATCATTGTAGGCACTATTTCATCCAGCCTACCAGCTCAAGAATCCATAGGGAACCTCAACCTCATTAGCTCCTTGTGTGGGGCTAAAGCTGTATAGGACCATGATAGCCCAGACACATAGAACCAATAAGAGATTGAGTACAACCTTCGATCTAGCTGTCCATTGCTTGAGTGAGGCTACAATGGTCCAGTCACAAGCCTACAATCTCTATAACTAGATCAGATCTAACATCTGAAAGCGGATCTATACAAATATAGGGGAGTCTACCTCTGTACAATTTCCCACCAGGCTAATACAAGCTCAGGTGCAGAGAAGAAGGATCCATCTTGGATCGGTGGATTAGAATCACCCTATGGCTATAACCTGCCCACTTGAATGGTCACAGACTATCCCAGAGGCTATCCTCCTCATGGAGCCCAAGATAAAACAAGAATATCGCTGCCACCACTATTGTCACAAGGCTACCAGCTCAAGCTCCCATGGGGATTTCAGATCTAGTGGGTCCTGTGGTGGGGCTAAGGCTGTATAAGACCATGATAGCCCAGACACATAGGTCACTTGGATCTGAGTGGCCCTTAGAATCAGTCCTCCATTGCTTTGAAATACAGCCAAAACAATGGCGGATCACAAGGCAGCAGCCTTGCACAGAGCATCTCACATTCAAACACAAATCCCATAATGTAAAAATTCTATTACAAAACTTCCATTAAACTAGTTCAAAATGCATACAAAGGCATAGCCAGCAAGTGCTAGACTATGGAGAGAAAGAAAAAGAGAAAGAAAACTACTTATAGTTATAAAAGAAAAGAAAAACAATCTCAGATCAAGTCTCCAAGAAATGAGATGTGTTCCCAGCTATTCCAGGATGTCTAAACCTAAGCTAAGTATGGGTTTATATAGCAGTGGTGTGGCGGCGTATTAGGGTTAGGAAACCCTAATTTTAACGATGCCACGTGGCTGAATAGTGAACCTTGGATGCCTTGGGGTTCGTGCACAGAGATTTGAGCATGGGAGTGCATGCCCTAATCACTGGAAATTCCTAGAAGGTCCTCTGCCGAAGAGATGGAAGTTGAAGTTCAAAGCTTCGCTAGGTAGCCATTATTTCCCAGACTTATCGCATGGTAGCTCTTGCTCTTCGCTAGGATGATTTGATATTGAAGCTTCAACCATCGCGAGGTTGCCTTGGTTTGCTCTTCAGGAAGTCGCGAGGTTGAGTAGGCATCAAAGCCTTAGATGTCGCGGGGTTGGAGTTCAAGTAGTCGTGAGGTAGCTGCGCGATCGCTGGGTTGATCTTCGCAAGGACAGATTTGAATAGTGTGAGAACTTCGCGAGCACTTCCCTTCAATGGACTTTGCGAGTTTCCTCATGAGGCTTTAATGAGTTCTGAACTGTGCGAGGTTTCATGTCTTGATTGATCTTTGCGAGGATGGCTCCGTCTTCGTGAGGATGCTTTCTTCTTGAATGGCGCAAGAACTGCGCAAGGAGTTCTCTTCTGATAATTGCATCTCGCGGGCACTGCGCGACAGCTGCGCGAGGAGTCTCCAGAAGCTCTCTCTCCTCAGCCGTTCTGAGCGAACTGCGTGAGGTTGAGAGAGGTTTGCTTTGAACTGCAGAGACTGTGCGATGTGTTCTACTCTTGAGCTTAGCGAGAGCTGCGCGAGTAGTTGTTGTAAAGTCTTGGGAAGCTCAGTTGGACTGCGCGAGGCTCATTCCAGGTCTGGATTCAGAGTCCATCCTTCTGAGAGACCTCTGGTGCCAAAACAAGCTCCTTAGCAGGATTCCTGGCCTTGTTTCACTGCTGATTATTACCTACATAAAACACTTAACAAGAACTTATTAGATGGCTAAGGGTCTAATCAAAGGTTAAGTTAAGGGGTGAAAAGTGGTACTTTTCAGTTCTTAACACACCCCCAAACCTAATCTTTGCTAGTCCCTTAGCAAAGCTACATTAAATCTAGTACAAAAATTAAATACCACTTTCGTAGGGATCACAGATACATTTAGCATATGTACCAAGCCTTTTAAACCCCTAGGTGATCCCTAGTGGAGGAATGAAGTCTCCTGAGGGTTTTCAGTGAAGACACCCACAAACATCTCAATGAAACAGTTAATAAAAATGCAATATCATCAAGTGAGCAGTTAAGGAGCAGACTTAGTTTACTCTTGAATCAATAAACCTAAAAGGAATTTAATCCATTGGTTGCACAGTAATTTAAACAGCATAAACTTCTCATTAATGCACAGCATTTCCAATCAGTGTTCAACCACAGAAAACTGCACAAGTGTGTGCCAGCACTGAGCTCATCATCAGATTAAAAATTAGGTTATAGGTCATACATAATGCATTCAAGTTCAGACATAAAAACTTTTCAGGGCATACTCTCATAAGGGTCTTGTTGAGGGGTTCATTTTCTCTCAGGCTCAAGAGCAGTTATATCCCCCAAATGGGTCTGTAAGCATGAGCATAGGCATAGTTCTTAGGTGCTGACATCATTGACACATCCTCACCATAGATTGGATAACTCTTTATCTCCACATGACAGCTCACTCAACTTTGGATCACAAGGGATTTTAACTGGGCTGGAATGTGGCTTACAAAGTGGGGTTAAAAGAATGGAAGATTGAAAAGGGGTTCAAAATTGAGAAATCAGTAGGTGAGGGAGGTGGTTCATGACTCCACCTTCCTGAATTCAGCTCTTTTCTTCTTCTTTGAGATTTTCAGATTTGAAGTGATCAGTTTCTCTTCTTGATTTTGATTCTCCAATGAAAGTTCCTCTTTACTCCTCCCTTACTCCTCGTCATTATTGTTTTTGTTTCCTTTTGATGGAATTTTCTTCTTTTTAGTTTTGTTTTTGCTTTTCAGAAATGCCACCATGTTCTCAGTTACCATACTGCCAGAATTTTGAGATACTTCTTCTCCATTCACTTAATATTGACCATAGCTATTCCATCTTCAGCTCTTTCTCCTTTACCTTCTGAATTCTCAGAGTGAGGGTAGGCTGAATCAGGTTCATAGGTTCAGGTATAAGTACTTAGGTGTGTTTTGAAGAAATTTAGGATTTAAAGCTCAAAGGGGGTATGGACAAGGGCAGTTGCTTTAGGGTCGGTCTTATTAGGCTCAAACTGTCCAAGAGAAGGCCTTGATCCTTTCCTAAGTCTCATGAGTGTTGTCAATTGTTTCAACTTGGAGTTGCCTAACTTCTAGTGAGCACAGTAACTCAGCCAGTCCTTAGAACTAGAAGAAATTGCCTTAGTTACTCCTCAAAGGATGGAATTTTTTTTTATAGGCCCAATTCTCACTGATTATGGTTTTCCTTTGAACTTTTAAGTATGTCCTCACCTTTTTCTCTCTCTAATGACTCACTTAGTGCTAATATAAGTGGGTTTCCTTGGTGATCTCATCATGGAAATGTGAAATATCACAAGTTTATAATGTCTAAAGTTTGCAAAAATTTTAAATTTCTTATTTTTCATGATTCTTAAGTGATCAAAGATCCATTTCCATATTACTCACATGACTCTGCTGCACTTAGGTTAACTATTCCATTGGCAAGGTCTGCCTGCCACACCCCCAAACCTATGAGAAGCAGTGTCATCACTGAGTCAAAGGTGTGTGCAGCAGGTTCATTATTTGCAAACAGGAAGGGAAAGAACATGGAGCAAAACACACAACAAACAAAGCAAAATAGAAATGACAAAAGAAGATAATCTATTAAAAATTAGAAATGTACAAATAGAATCAAAAGATTGCAAAAATAGAAAAAATCCTAGGTACAATCTAATCAGAGTCTGAATTAAAACTTGTCCCAACCCATCTTCTTGGCATGTTCTTGAAGGTAAGCCTCCTCCTCTTTCTTCTTTCGTTCCCTCTCTTCCTTTCTTTGGGCGATAGTTTTGGGTATGGATGGTGCCCTGACTCTCATTTTTCTGGTCTTTGGTTTGGGAGGGATCGCTGAAGATTTATCTGTGGTTGGCTAAGGGGATTTGATAGGACTTTTTCCTTTGGGGCTCTTCCCTTTTGGGCTCTTCCCTGGCTGAGGCTGAGGGGGAATGAGAGGGGATTGGGCTTGTGCTGGCTCAGGAGGGACAACAGGGGATTTATCTTTGGCTTTCACCTGAGGTAGGAGAGGACTTTTCCCTTTTCCAATCATAGGGGGAGCCACAGAAGACGTGTCTTATTCCTTTGCTGCAGGAATGGCAGGGCTCTTCCCCTTCACTGGCTGGCTCATTGGTGGTGCCTCCTCAGACTGGGCAGATTTGTCTTTTCTAATTTTCTAAGAGGCAGTTGGGTGAGTAGCCCTCTTGGCAGTAACCTTCCTTCGCTGAGGATTAGTTTATTCAGCAAGGCTTAATGAAGGAGCAGCAACAGGAGGCTTGGCAGGTGGATCCATGGGAGGTGCAGAATCAGAGTCTGAGTCAGAAGGAAAAAGCGTAGTGGGATCCAATCCAAGGGCAGCAACGGCCTATCTGCGTTCCTCTTTGGAAAGTAGGCGACCATGGGGATCATGCTGAGCAAAAACTCTGGTGACCTTTGGAGGTGGGGATGGAGGGGCTGGCCTTTTTCCTTTTTGGGCTACAGTGGCTCTTTTGGAGGTGGGAGGTTTCTTGGAAGGAGTCCATTTTTGTTTGGGGGCAGGAGATGGAACAGGGGGTGGCACAGAGACAGGAGCAGGAGCTGGAGTAGGGACTTTAGCAAGAGCAAGAGCTTGAGTAGGAGCAAGAGGAGGTACTGGGGTTGGGGCTGTAGGAGGTGGGGGAACAGGTTGTGTAGGTGTAGGGGCTGGGGGAGTGGAAGAAGATGAGCCTGGTTGGGTGGAAGAAGATGGGGCCTCAGGGGGTGCTGTGGAGAGAGGGGTGGCCTGAATTGGTTGGGATAGTAGGAAGGCAACCCTCTGTTCCAAAATCTCAATTTTCTTGGTAGCCCACAGGAGATTGGTATCTGAAAGCTCCTTACTGAGTTTGTTGATCTCCTGAGCATTGTTCAGTTTCCTTTCTAACAACCTGGCTTGCTTTTTCGCCCTTTCTGCATTGGCTTTTTCCATTTCCGTAGTCATTTTGTAGTAAGTTGCTGCAGCCTTGTTCACATTGAGTGTCTCCAAAATTGCCTCCCACCCTTGGAAATATTGTGCAGCTTCTCATTGTGAGCAAGCTTTAAGTCACTCAGCTTCTGGGGCAAGGGGTACTCGATGGCTTTTCGAAGTTGGGCCATCCCATTGAGAACATCCCTCTTGATATAGGCATTATCCCTCATGGCATGGAGGAGGGTGAAGTAAGGAGGGGTGTAATAGGAGTGTCTGGGTAAGATTGGTAGAAATGGAGTGGAAGAAGTAGAAGGTGATTGATCCAGGGGGGGAAAAGTGGGGGCTGTAGTGATGAAGTCGAGAGGAGGAGTGGAAGTGGCTGGGGCAGTCTGTGTTGAATGGTCAGTGAATTGAGGAGGGGGTAGGATAAGGGGTGGAATGGAAGGCATGGGTGAAAAATTAAATGAAGGATGGTCAGTGGAGGTGGATGGTTCTGGGTAAGGGAAAAATGGAATGGTAAAGGGTCAAAATGGAAGTGGTGGGGTTACAAATAGGTGGGGTGGAATGGGAAAGGTGGAAGGGAAAGGAATGGGGTCTGTTTGGGTGGAAGTGTTGGTAAATTGTGGTGGGGGTAATATGAGTGGGGGGAGGATAGGTAGAGTGGGGAAAGAGTGGTGGGGTATGGTGTCTTGGAGGGTAATGGGTGTAGTTAAGTTAATTGGGGGGAGGTCTGGTTGCACTGTGGAGTCAGAGGTGGAAGGGGGTTAGATCAGTGGGGTGGTAGGAGGTTGTGTAGAGATGGGTGGATTTGTCAATGTTTGAAGGGTGGATTGTATGTTGGTGATGTCACTCTGCATTTGGGCTTGGGTTTGTGTTATGGTGGATAGCTGGGTCTGGATGTCATGTATGAGGGAAAGGATATGGGTAAGGGTATTTGAGGTTGGTTGGGGCGGAGTATGAGGATTGGAGGGAACAGGTTGGAAAGGGGAAGTGGGGGCATGATGGAAAGATGTAGGGGGAGAAGCTGAAAGGTCTGATGAGTGATGTGGGGAAGGGAGTGGGGAATCTGGGAGGGCGATATCATGGGTTGGCAGGGTGTCAAGCAAGGTAGTCATGAATGCTTGATACCCTGAAGTGGTGGCTAGATTAAAGTCAAGGTCTATGAGTGGAAGTGAGGTGGGGATGGTTGGGATGGTGGCTGGTTCAATGTGGATGGTTTCAATGGTTGTAGAAGGAGTAGGGTGTGTCTGTGGTTGTGAGGGAATGGTAGAGGTTGGGGTCCTCTTTTTCAGGTAGGATATCAGGGGAGGGCTGCCAGGGTTTAGGGCAGATGATGTTGGGGAGACTGGGGCTGTGTATTGAGGTAAGGTGGGTGAAGGGGGAGTGTTGTCATGGGGTTCAACACTTTCCACCCAGGAACGAATCACAGGGGGAAAGGGAGAGATGGGATAGGCAAAGAAGCTGATGGAGGGGCAAATGTGGTGGGTGGAGGTATTGCTGTAGAAGCAGAGGTGACAGAAACTTGCACCACCTTCTTTGGAGCAGGGTCTTTAGCTCTCTTTTTAGGGGCAGGGGTGGCCTTTGCCACAGCAGTTCTCTCACCTTGCTCAGAAACAACCTGAGCTTCAGCCTTCTTCTTCTTCTTCTTCTGAGGATCTATCAGACTCCTACTGATCCCCCATTGTCGTTTGGAAAAAGTGGTGGGAGTGAGGTCAGCAGATAACTCCCCCACTTGTATCTTGTATCCTCCCCTCAGAAGTAATTTGGTGATGAGTCTTCCATAGGGGAGAGTGTGGATCTTCTTTTGCAGCCTGAGCTTCACCATCATATCTTTCATGGCCTCAAAAATCAACCATACAGCATTAAATCCATGGCCCAGAGAGAAGGAATAGAGAGCATCAGCAATTGGTGTTCTCTCTTGCTAATGGCCGGAGCAATAAATATTCTTCCTCAGCACTTGATCAATGAACAGCAATTTGGGATCTAGATCTCTTCTTCTGATGGAGTCCCCTGTGGCATTCAAACCTCTGGTAAGGGCCTGTGTAATGGTGTCAATGGGGGCACTCACAAGGGAACCATAACCATAGTTGAGATCAAAAATGGCAGGGATGCCCATGACTTCAGCAATCAACGCTGGGCTAAGTAGCATCTCAAATTTATCAACTAACACAAGGAGGCCTAGCTGCCCATGTGTGTCTGGTATGACCCTAAGGTGTTGGTAGAAGAGTTGCATTAACCTAGGGTAGGCTAGTGCAGGAATCATTTGCATCAAGGGGATCAAGCCAGCCTTGCGCAAGAACTCAGTGGCAGGTTCTGACAAGGGCTCAAATTCAAAGAAAGATATATAAAAAATGGCTTCAGGCTCTAAGGGAATGGAAATGAGGAGCTCAGAGGGGGTAGAGTAATTCGTTGTTTGTTCAGCCACCTCAGGGACCACCTCCTTCCCTTTTTGTTGTGTCGTAGAGGACTTGACTTTCTTAGGGGCAGGCTCAACGGGAGCCTGATCCCTGGCTCGCTTCCCAGGTGCACTTTTAGGAGCCATTACGATTCTCCTTGGTGAGTGTGCAGTTGAAATTTTTGAAAGTGAAAAAATTAAGGGCTGAGTCTTACCCTAAAAGTTAGGGTTCTATTCAATTCGATGCATGGTAGACCGCAGGAGCTCCTAGCATGGGGCAACTATTGATGGAAGCTTTAAGAACAAAAATTCAGAATTTCAAAGTGAACGATGAATTATAGACAGGATGTTGGAGAAGAGAGATTGAAAGGAGAGGGAGCTAGGGTTTCGCTGGTAGGAGAGGAAAGAGGAAGTAGTAAAGACAAGCAGCGCAGGGTTGGATTTTAAATATCGTGAGGCTCGGCGCGCTTTAAAAATATCTGCACGCTGGATAGGCTGAATGGGTTGTGAGATTGGATGTTCATTTAAACTGCGCGAGGAAGCCCACACAATTATATCTGAAACTCGCGATGGCAAAGCAAAGTAATTCTTTATGAACAGCACGAGAGGAAACCAAACCAACTTTTTTAGAACCTCGCGATGGCTTAACAGAGTCAGAATTCACACACCCACTAGTCAACCTTTTGACCTTTATTTTGTGGATGGATTCTCTCACAGGCTCTCTTCTAGGGACACCCATAAGCATTATAAAACATTCAAAGATTCCCATACTCTCAAAGCATTAAATTCACACATCATGAAAAGCATTCAAATAATACCATCATCATTCAATCACTTGAAATTAGCAAACAAGGGGAACAGGAATAAAAGTAGGCATTAAAGCACTAAACTCAGACTCCAACAAGATCACTAAAAATTCCTATACACAGTAAAATACATAACATACAAAGTGCATAGTTCTTATCATCAATTCAAGGAAAGATACCTTTCAGGGTTTGAGGATCCTTCACCAATCAAAAATTGGCCCTTGGGATTAACCACTGGTTGACTGGGCAACCTTCCCTCTTCTCTTTTGGCTAAGGTATTCGCTAGTTGGCCAATCTGCTCTTCCATCTTCTTGATGCTCTGACCATGAGAATTTACAGTCTGAGCCAAGGAGCCCAGGTTTTGCAGTGAGGTCAAGACCTAGTCCTCGAAAGAAGTATTTCTGGGTTGAGATGGGGGTAAGACCAACTGATTTTGTTGCTAATGGGGCTGCTGATGGTGCTGGAAGTTAGACCTAGGGGCATACCCTTGATTGGATTGCTGTTGTGGTCTTTGAGGAACAACCAACATCTGCTGGGGCTCATATAATTGTCTTGTCTCCACCTCAGATTTGGGTGGTCTCTCCATTGGTAACCAGCTGTTTGGTGCTGATAACCATTTGGTTGTCTGTTGTAGCCTCCAGATTGTTGCTGGCCAAAAGATTGTGCAACAGCAGCATGCTCCAATACCAATTCAGGATATTGCCCTACAGATGGACATTCCTCCACTGTGTGCTGTGGGGACTGGCATATCAGACATGCCTCCGCCACATGAGCAGCCCTTCTGGGTTGTATCACAGTCAGTAATTTGTCAAACTTCGTAGAGAGGTTTGCCATCTGCAGCTGTAGGTCATTGTTCCCAGACACCTCACAAACTTTTCCTCTTGTCAATGCAGCAGGCCCCACTTTTGACTAAGACTCCTGACTAGTTCATTCCAAGGATAGTTTTTGAAAATCATTTTGACTAATTACCTCAAACAATTCCCATGCCTCATCAGCAGTTTTGTGCATGTAAGTGCCACCACAAGAGGCATCAACCATATCTCTACTTTTTTCATCAATTCCATTGTAGAAGCTTTGAACAAGCTGCCAGTCCGGGATCTTGTGGTGGGGGCATTGTTTGAGCATTTCCTTAAACCTATCCCAGGCTTAATTAAAATCCTCAATTGGGGCTTGGGCAAAAGAAAGAATTGCCTTTCTCAACTGGCTAGTTTTGGTCTCCGGGAAGAACTTGGTGAAGAACTTGGTCTGCAGGTCTTTCCATGAAGCAATGCTATTGTTGGGAAGAGTAGTCAACCAAGTACTGGCCCTATCCTTCAGAGAGAAGGGAAAGAGTCTGAGCCTAGTAGCCTCAGGTCCCAAACTAGTGATATTAAAAGTGGTGCATAGGGCCAAGAACTGGTCAATGTGCTTGTAAGGGTCCTCCTTGCTAAGCCCATGGAAAGAGGACAGCATTTGGATGATTGAAGTTTTTATTTCATAATTCCCCTGAACATTAGGGAATTGAATGCTAAAAGAGGTGTTATAGTCATCCGGAGCATTCAACTCCTTGAGAGTTCTGGGTTGTTCTTCACCCATATTTACCCATATTTGCTGTCACAGGTTCACTTGGGGGCTCTCCTGTGGTGTGCCTATCACTTCTAATTCTCCTTCGCCTTTCTAACTCAGGGTTAAGAGGCTCTAAAGTAGGGCTGAGAGATCTCCTCCCTAGCATGCAAGCACACCAACAACAAGGAAAGCTTCTTGTAGGCACATTGCAAATGAATAACTTTACAATTAACAAATTTATCTATCTAACTTACAGTTATTCAAAGAATATATTTACAACTATCCTATATACTACTAGAGAATTTTCAAGAAAGATAGACAGAGTTTTAAATGATAGAGAGTTTGCAAACAGAGGTAGCAAAGCTCCAATTGCAGTCCAACTGTCCTTCACTGCTATTGTCTAGATCTACAAGAAAGGTTCAAAATTATATCAGCAGTATTAATTATTCACATTTGCAAAGAAAACTAAGAATATAAAAACTAAGGGTCTACTAATAGATCATCTATCCCCGGCAACGGCGCTAAAAACTTGTTGCCTCCTCAGCTGTGCTTTCTTTATTTGTTTGTGGTAAAAGTAATTTAAAATCAAAATAAAATAGGGGATGAAATTAGCACAACTGAGAAGTCCTAGACCTGTAAGATACAGGGTCCATTGTGGCAAGTTTTGATAAGTAAGAGTTTGTCCCACAGGGAAAGGTGATCTATAGCTCCAAGGGAGCCATCTCTAGTAGTCCCACCATATCTGACTACAAATCTGGCAGTCTTAAAAAAGAGGGGAGTTTAAGGTCACTTATTCTAGGTATTCTAAGGTAACCTAATGTCTAAACTACAGAAAGGGTTGAGAGGATGGATGGAGTGTGGAAAATAAATATAAAAGGGTGAGAAGTATGTTATTGAGCCTAGATCAGAGGAGCTTTGTAACTCAGATTCAGATATGATGTTATAGAAATCCTGTCCAATGGATATGTTATCACCACTGAGGAGAAAAGATCCAACCCATATCTCTGCCATGATTCAATCCCTTAAGGTGATAACCTGTCCACTCAAATGGTCACAAACTATCCCATAGGGGAACCACAATCCAGGGATGGGTCAAAACAAGTTAATCATTGTAGGCACTATTTCATCCAAGCTACCAGCTCAAGAATCCATAGGGAACCTCAACCTCTAAAGTTCTATGTGTGGGGCTAAGGCTGTATAGGACCATGATAGCCCAGACACATAGAACCAACAAGAGATTGAGTACAACCTTCGATCTAGTTGTCCATTGCTTGAGTGAGGCTACAATGGTCCAGTCACAAGCCTACAATCTCTGTAACCAGATCAGATCTAACATCTGATAGCGGAGCTATACAAATATAGGGGAGTCTGCCTCTGTACAATCTCCCACCAGGCTAATACAAGCTCAGGTGCAGAGAAGAAGGATCCATCTTGGATCGGTGGATTAGAATCACCCTAAGGCTATAACCTGTCCACTTGAATTGTCACAGACTATCCCAGAGGCTATCCTCCTCACGGAGCCCAAGATAAAACAAGAATATCGCTGCCACCACCATGGTCACAAGGCTACTAGCTCAAGCTCCCATAGGGATTTCAGATCTAGTGGGTCTTGTGGTGGGGCTAAGGCTGTATAGGACCATGATAGGCCAGACACACAGGTCACTTGGATTTGAGTGGCCCTTGGAATCAGTCCTCCATTGCTTTGAAACACAGCCAAAGCAATGACGGATCACAAGGCAGCAGCCTTGCACAGAGCATCTCACATTCAAACACAAATCCCATAATGTAAAAATCCTAATACAAAACTTCCATTAAACTAGTTCAAAATACATACAAAGGCATAGCCAACAAGTGTTGGACTATGGAGAGAAAGAAAAAGAGAAAGAAAACTACTTACAGCTACAAAAGAAAAGAAAAATGATATCAGATCAAGTCTCCAAGAAATGCGATGTGTTCCCAGCTATTCCAGGATGTCTATACCTAAGCTAAGTATGGGTTTATATGGCAGTGGTGTGGCGGCGCATTAGGGTTAGGAAACCCTAATTTTAACAATGCCACATGGCCGAATAGTGATCCTTGGATGCCTTGGGGTGCGTGCATAGAGATTTGAGCATGGGAGTGCGTGCCCTAATCACTAGAAATTCTCAGAAGGTCCTCTGCTGAAAAGATGGAAGTTGAAGTTCAGAGCTTCACTAGGTAGCCATTATTTCCCAGACTTGTCGCGTGGTAGCTCTTGCTCTTTGCTAGGATGATTTGATATTGAAGCTTCAACCGTCGCGAGGTTGCCTTGGTTTGCTCTTCAGGCAGTCACGAGGATGAGTAGACATCAAAGCCTCAGATATCACGGGGTTGGAGTTCATGCAGTCGCGAGGTAGCTGCATGATCACTGGGTTTATCTTCGCGAGGACAGATTTGAATAGCGCGAGAACTTCGCGAGCACTTCTCTTCAATGGACTTTGCGAGTTTCCGTTCGAGGCTTTAATGAGTTCTGAATCGTGTGAGGTTTCATGTCTTGATTGATCTTCGCGAGGATGGCTCCGTCTTCGCGAGGATGCTTTCTTCTTGAATGGCATGAGAACTGTGTGAGGAGTTCTCTTCTGATAATTGCATCCCGTGGCCACTGCGCGAGGAGTCTCCTGAAGCTCTCTCTCCTCAGCCATTCTGAGCGAACTACGCGAGGTTGAGAGAGGTCTGCTTTGAACTACGCGAGACTGCACGATGTGCTCTACTTTTGAGCTTCGCGAGAGCTGCGCGAGTAGTTGTTGTAAAGTCTTGGGAAGCTCAGTTGGACTACGCGAGGCTCATTCCAGGTCTGGATTCAAAGTCCATCCTTCTGAGGAACTTCTGGTGCCAAAACAGGCTCCTTAGCAGGATTCCTGGCCTTGTTTCACTGCTGATTATTACTTACATAAAACACTTAATAAGAACTTATTAGATGGCTAAGGGTCTAATCAAAGGTTAAGTTAAGGGGTGAAAAGTGGTACTTTTCAGGTCTTAACAGTTTCCGTTAGTTGAAAGGTCACGAGAAGAACTATCCCACACATGACATAGAACTAGCAGCGGTCATCTTCGCATTAAAAATTTGGAGACATTACCTATATGGTGAAACTTTCGATATTTTTACTGATCACAAGAGTCTCAAATATCTCTTCACCCAGAAAGAGTTGAATTTGAGGTAGAGAAGGTGGATAGAGTTCTTGAAAGACTATGACTGTTCTATTCAGTACCATCTCGGCAAACCCAATGTTGTAGCTGATGCGCTTAGTTGGAAGTTATCCGCTCAGTTATCTCATCTTGTGACACGATTATAAAGGTGGAAACTACTCAATGATATTGTATCATCGAGTGCCACTCGATGATATTGTATCATCGAGTGCAACGTCAACTGGAGGTTTACTTGCTACGGTAATGATTTGAGCTCCACTTTTTGATAGGATCAGAGAGCTCTAGATGCAAGATGCAGAACTTATTTCCAACAGACATGGAGTACAAAGTGGGCTACAGCCAGATTTCTCAATCAAGGTTGATGGGTCCTTACTATTTCAAGGTCGAGTATGCATACCTGATGATCGTGTCTTATGTCAGAAAATTCTCAAAGAAGCTCACAAGTCAGTATATGTTATTCATCCTGGTAGTACCAAGACATACCAGGATCTAAAGCAGACATTTTGGTGGAATGGTTTAAAATGCGATGTAGCGGAGTATGTTGCGAAGTTAACTTGTCAGTAAGTAAAGGTTGAGTGCAAGCACCCTATTGGTCTATTACAGCCACTGCCCATTCCAGAGTTGAAATGGGAAAATATCTCCATGGATTTTATGCTTGGTTTGCCCCGTACTCGGAAAGGTTACAATGCGATTTGGGTAATTGTTGATCATCTCACCAAATCGGCGCATTTCTTACCCTATTATACGAGATAAACAGCGTCGAAATTGGCTGAAATTTATCTGAGGGAGATTGTACGATTACATGGGATACCCGTAAGCATTGTGTCAGATCATGATCCTTTATATACTTCGCGATTTTGGCAGTGTTTCCAAAAAGGTATGGGTTACAAGTTAGACTTCAGCACTCCGTTTCATCCTCAAACTGACAGGTAGACGGAGAGGCTAATTCAGGTGATAGAAGATATGTCAAGGGCCTGTATGCTAGATTTTCAAGGATCGTGGGATAAACACTTACCCCTGATCGAATTTGCATACAATAGCAGCTTTCAGTCAAGCATTGGTATGGCACCATTCGAGGCACTGTATGGACGCTGATGTAAATCCCCGATTAATTGGGAAGAAGCTGGAGAGCATTTGATTTTAGCCCCTAATTTTATAGAAAACACCAATGCAGTTGTTCACGTTATTCGGGAATGATTAAAGAGTGCTCAGAGTCGACAGAAAAGTTACACCGATCAGGTCATGATGTAAGAGGTAAACTCAATGGTGTAAGACAACAAGATACCCTGGTTTAGTGAGCATCATAGATTAACCATACTTCTTGTGGTACACGTCAACAAGGAATATATCAAGTACACTTGAAGGGTGCATCAAACAGAATATATTTGATGTGGTCCCTTGTATATGGGTGCAGGGTGCATCAAACAGAATATTGACAAAAATAAAATTTTCAATGAAGCAATCATTTCTTTTTTTTCATTTATTTCTAATTGGGTGAGACTTAGAACTAGTCATGTAACCAAGCATAGTCATATTATAGGCATACATTAAGTACGTACCTTATGTAAATAAATGAGGGTACTGAGCACAAATATCAGCTTTGCATTCCCAGGTAGCCTCATGCGATCCATGGTTCTTCCATTGGATCAAAACAAGTGGGATTCATTTCGTTCTCAAGATTTGATCTCTGCGATCCAAAATCTGACTTGATTCTTTAGTTACCGTTAAATCTTCCTGAATATCTAACGGTTGATAATCCAACACATGCGTTGGATTGCTGACGTACTTCCTCAGCATAGACACATGGAATACATCATGAATACCAGATAAATGCGAAGGTAATGCCAGTCAACACGCAACCTCCCCTACTCTGCCTAAAACGGGGAATGGTCCAACATCATGAGGACTCAACTTGCCTCGTTTCCCAAACCACATTACACCTTTTGTCAGAGAGATTTTGATAAAGACGTGCTCGCCAATATGTGTACCATTCATCAGAATGATAATATAGTTTTGTGAATTCACAAAAGACTTATTAGTGTAGGGTATTACCTGAAAATTAACACTCGTTATTTATTTTTGAGGATGAAAATTCCTTAAATAGGGGAGAATGTAATGGCTGCCCTAAGTGTAAAACCATATGCACGGGTTTGGGCAGGCATGTACATGCGCCTATCACGGGACATCAAATGTAGTCTAGTGGCTCAAATTGATAAAAAGGATCTGAGAATTTTCGGTACCCTCGTCACTTAGAACGCAAGTAGACCAATAACTCATATAACTATTAAGCTAGCCCAAGTCAAGCCAAGTCTATATAAAGACATACCCATGTGGACATTACATGCAAACCTAACCCAAATAGCTTATACACAAAAATAGTGTATAAGACTTATATACTAAGAAAGTTTAACTTGTCTCTTGTGGACATGTACTCCAACACCAAGTGCTAGCCTCACTTGGAATATGTCCCTCATACAATTATAAGCTGCTTGCATGGGATATGGCCTACACGACTCTGTGAGTCATTTCCATTTGCATGCATGCAAAGTACAACGATCCTATATAAAATACAACCACACGCCCTTCATCTTCCTCATTTAAATTCTTTGCAAACCAACTCTGCAACTAGAAACTCCACAGCCAGAGCTACTGTAACCAGTAAACTAAATCCTAGGAAGGAAAAGAGAAAAGCAACTTCTGCTATCTCCCCCCATTGCTCGTGTAACCTTGGATACAAATTGAGAACCTAAGATCAGACAGTAAACCGCCAATTCAGTTCTCATTCTTAGCGCTCAACAACCCTAATACAAGTCGGTATCATCGTCATCCCGCAACCAAAAGGTATGTTGTTCGTTCATGTACAGTAGAGTTGGTCATAAGAAGATGTAGCTCAGAGTTAGCCCTCAGCTTGAATACATGAAGTCTGAGTGCAGATTGTTGCACTCCAGATCTTCTTTGATGACTGGCTGAACTGAATAGATATATATATATATATATATATATATATATGCCAAACCCATTCTACAAATTCAAAATACCTATACATATATATATATGTATAGATATATATCTATATAAATTATATATATATATATATATATCTAAGCAAAGCTACAAGGGCACCAAAACACAAAACACAAAGAACACCAAGAAGCAACCACAGCAAGCCAAGTGCTCAGGCTTGCCACGACAACCTTATAAGATTGCCGCGGCAAGATGCTTAGCTGGTGAACTTGTTGCGGCAACCTTATAAGGTTGCCGCAGCAAGGTGCTTGCCGCGGCAACCCTTGAAGCCACCTTGCTGCGGCAACCCCTGGTTGGCTACTGCACATGTGCCTCATGGACCTTGGTCTATTTTCGGGCTATGTGAATTAACGAGCTGAAGTATAACCTTTGTTTACAGCATATGTATCCCAATGATGGAACTAAATTCTTATATATGAAATGACAATATAGGTCCAACTTGGTGCACTAGTTTATGCAATGATCGTCCATGCCTAAAGACACATACGAACAAACGGTAGGGAATTTACCTTGCTAAATGCATATTTGGTTTCCTTATTCTGCTATAGATTGCAATGTATTGCTTATATATGGATATTGATAGAGAATGCTATATAGAACATATAGCTGCCTTGAATTGCATTACTATTAACCCTATGGCGAACTGATGATCAGATGATTAAACATTATAATGACATATATTCAATGAATGCATGAGAAATTATCTGTTTTATAAATAAACTAATAGTAGTGTGGTCTGAATGTATATATATCTATATTACGAATCGAGGCAGTTCTGAAATCAAAATAGGAAGGCTTATGCTAGATACGGCTAAATGCTTGTTTACATACATGTAAGTGCAGTTTATGGTATATACAGGGTTGATATATGCTTAGATGAGATCTATCCTAAAAATATGGCATACACGATACCATGCATAATCATGCTTCGTCCTCTCTACTATCTTTGATGTCCTGTACACATTTTAACCCTGTTTTGGAGCCAAGTGATCCCGCTAACTCGGGCGCTTGTCAGGATAAACCTTCATTACAAGTGATCCCGCTAACTCGGGAGCTTGATAAGTGATCCCGCTAACTCGGGAGCTTGACAAGTGATCCCGCTAACTCGAGAACTTGATTTGCTTGTTTCTGTCAACATGTGAATCTTGTTTCAGCTTGATTTCCGTACTTGTCACACCATGCATTCATCCAGCATGTCAGCATGATCATGTGGTCACATAATAAAGCCTTGTTTATATTATATGCTGATATATGCTTTGATTTTTGTTATGTTGGTAATCTAACGTATTAATTGGCAATGTAATATTCTCTACTGAGCTTTGATGGTAGCTCATTTCACGCCTTAAATGTCTTAGCTGCAGAGCCAGATCCTGTGCATGCAGTAGACCCTATGTACGTTCCCAATGAGGAGGAAGGAGAAGACGACTACGAAGACGAGGAAGACGATTTTGTGGAAGACTTCTTCCCAAAATAGGTTTGTGGACATAAAATAAGAGAGAGAGAGAGAGAAATTTAGATAGAATCATGGGGTAAACTTGTATGAATTATGGATGGTATTTTGAGATACTTTGTTATAAGATGTATTGGTTTTCTTTCCATTGTTTATATGAAGGATGGCCGTCATCGGTGGAAAGCTATACATCAGATCAGTTAGTCGTGTATATATTCTGCTAATATGATCAGTTAGTTTATTTTGCCATATTGTGAACAGTCAGAGTAAGTACACTGCTCTCACATTTGCATCACTTTGTACAAGAAATGACCCCTTATATGAAAGGGTCATGTTAGGTGATCCGACAACGTGACGGTTCCAATATACTATGAAGGGAAAGGTCAGGTTGTCACAGGTCCAGCCAATTGCTCTTTTATGCTTTTTTAAAAGTCAACAATTCTTCCTCTTACTCATCAGAGAGAGAGGAAGAAATAATCATTGGCAATTTTTGATTTGCTCCCAAAAAAACATACTTCAAATTCTTGGGCAGCCGTTTCAACTCCACCTCTGGTGGACATATAAGTGAAGGCAACAAAAGTGCCTTTGATGGTGGTGGAAGAGGCAACACAGCAGGTTTCCAAGGAAGATACCTTGTTGTTGGCCACACATCAGAAGTAAAGGCTTTCAACTCTTGACCCATGGGTGTCGGGGCCTTCTCTTCCACAATCTCACTCCATACATTCTCAAAATCATCACTAAGATCATCACAAAAATTATTACAACGCAGCAGCTTGGGAAAAGTCTCTTCCACAAGCTCATCCAAAACATCAATTGAAAAACAATCCCATCATTCAAGTGAGGCAGAATTGCTGCCTTGTAAACATTCAATTTAACCTTCATGTTGCCAAAACACACCTCCATTACTCCTTATCTATACTAAATACAAGCATTGGTAGTGGCCAAGAAAGGTCTGCTCAAGATCACAGGAAGAGAGGTGGTGCACTTGCTTGCTTCTATGTCAAGAACCACAAAATCAGCTGGATAGAAGAATTTGTTAACTCCAACTAAAACAACCTCTATCATTCCCATAGGCTTCCTTTCAGATCTATCTTCTAGTTGTAGCACCACATGTGTGGGCTTTAACTCTCCTAGGCCCAGCTTCTCATACACTGAGTATGGAAGCAAATTCACACTAGCTCCCAGGTCTAATAAAGATTTTTCAATGGTGCGATCCCCAATGATGCAGGGGATTGTGGGAACTCCAGGATCTTAAAGCTTGGTTGGAGTTGCAATAGATAGCACTTGGTTCACTTTCTTAGCACAAAAGACCTTCTTGGAAAAGTGTATCCTAGACTGTCTTTTGTGGGTGCACAATTCTTTCAAAAATTTTGCATCGCCTGGAACTTGCTTGATGGCATCAAGTGAAGGCAAGTTGATCTTTAGTTGCTTGAAAGTTTTCATCATCTCCAAAACCTTAGCATTCCCCCTGTCAAAAGGAAAAACTGCTTTCAATGCATTAGGAAATGGAAAATGGGGAACTGTTCTCCCATTTACAGCCCTAGAAAGTTCATCAATTTTTTCTGTATTTTTATTTTCAATTTTTTGTTGGGGCACATCACCCTCTTTATTTTTTAAATGCTGCTCCTGCTGTAAATTTTTATGAGTTGTTTCTTCAGTTGCTTCACTTGACTCATCAGGCTTAATACCATCTTGGTTATCCACCAGCCTTTCACTCCTCAAGGCGGTAATAAAATTTTCTTCTTCATGAGAAGAAGTCTCACCAATCATGTATTGCCCCTTTGGATTGTTCATGGGCTGACTGGGCAGTCTCCTCTCTTCTCTCCTAGCCAAAGAATTAGATAGTTGACCAAGGTGGTCCTCTATCTTCTTGATGCTTTGACTGTGGGAGTTAATAGTTTGAGATAGAGAGCCTAAATTCTGTAGTGAAGCAAGAACTTGCTCTTCAAATGTGAGGGACCTAGGGGGTGTTGGGGCTGGTGCACTTTGAAGCACAGTCTGTACTATTGACTGAGCCAAAGGCTATTGGTATTGGGGCCTTGGAAAATAATTCTGCTGGTATGTTTGGGCATTCCTATAAGGCATGGACTGTAGTGCCTGCTGCTGCTGCTGGTTTTGAAAATTGTCTTGTCTCTACCTCATGTTGGGGTGGTTTCTCCATTGATAACCAGCAGTAGGTTGTTGCCATAGGACTGAGTAGCATTCACATGTTCCATCACAGGATCTAGAAATTGGGCAGCTGAGGGACATTCCTTAAGGGAGTGAGTGGGGGACTGGCATATGATACAAGCCTCTTTCACTTTGGCAACCATTGGAGATTGCATTACTCTTATGAGCTTATCAAATTTTTGGGTCAAGCTGTCCAGTTTCCTCTCCAACTCATTATGTCTACTCACCTCATACATCTTTCCTCTAGTAGTATTTTCTTTTAGCAATCTAGGGGTCTCTAAGTCTCTTGCCTAGGTTTCCCTTTGCATAGAGTTTTCACTGATGATATCAAACAACTCCCAAGCCTCATCAGTAGTCTTATGGAGGTATGTACCACCACACGAAGCATCAACCATATCCCTGCTTTTAGGATCGATTCTTGGATAGAAACTTTGAACAAGTTGCCATTCAATAATTTGATGATGGGGACATTGCTTTTGGAGTTCTTTAAATCTCTCCTAGACTTGGTGAAAATCTTTAGTTGGGGCTTGAGTAAATAAGATAATGTTCTTCCTCAACTGACTTGTTTTAGACATGAGGAAAATTTTGGCCAAAAACTGACATTGAAGATCATTCCAGGACTGATTACTGTTGGGTGAGAGCATTGACAACCAATTTCTGGCTCTATCCTTTAGTGAAAAAGGAAAGAGTCTCAACCTGGTTGCTTCCTCGACCAAACCTGCAATATTGAATGTAGTGCATAGTCTGAAAAATTCATCAATATGCTTATATGGGTCTTCTTTGCTCAGGCCTTAATATGAGGGTAGCATTTGTATGATAGAAGCCTTGATCTCATAGTTCCCTTGAACAACAGGGAATTGGGATTAGAAGGGGGAATTGTACACCCCTAGTGCATTGAATTCTTTCAGTGTTCTAGGTTGTTCACCCATTGTAGGATTATCAGCCACAAAATTGTGTACAGGATGCTTAGGTCTGGGAAGTCTTTTGACTTCAAGATTCACAGGAGCAATCTCTGGATTAAGAGATCTCCTCCCAAGCATACACACCACAGAAATCAAGTGCAACACCAAAAATCACAGTACAAATTTTGGCAAAATAATCACAAGACAAACAACTACGGAACTGCAGATCTACTCAACTACAGATCTAGGAATATAAACAAAGTTAAGAGATGCAAACTTAAGCAATGCCTATTCTTCCAAGTGATATAGAGCTCCTCTCAGCTCCACAGATCCAGATCTACAATAGTGTAAAACTACAATAAAAATTAAAGCAATAATTAATCAAACACTTAACAGGCAATTAAAAATCTAAATCTAATAATGAGAAAAGTTAGATCTACCACTTTCAAAAACATAGATCCCCGGCAGTGGCACCAAAAACTTGTTGTACTGCCCACCTTAGCAATTATTATATGATTTAAACAACAAATTAACTACATAAATTATAGCAATATAGAATCAAGGTGAGCAGTCAGTCCTGCAAGATCCAGGGCTGTTGCAGTAAGTTTTGATAGGTGTAAGTAAGGGTATGTCCATAGGGAAATGTGTTCTAAAGGATGGTAAATCTTTACATCTATGGTAGATCTGGCACTCTATCCTAATTTAAACTAAACTAAAATAGGAAAGAAGAGAGGTTTTATGGTTTTGCCAGTTTAACTTAGAACTACAAAAGTTAAATGCTATTGATCTAGAGCTAATCAAACATAGAGATGAGGGGAAAAATAGAAGAGATGAAATATCAAGAGGGTGAGAATAGCAGCTAGGGATATCGGTCTCTCACTGAAAATCAAAGGAATTAAAGCCAATACAGAGAACTGATTTGCAACAATCCTCTTTTCTGGCTCCAAGCTTCCCAGGTTCCCCTTAATCCACCAATGGATCAAAGCAATCCTGAGGTTAGGATTTACCCTTCTACTGGAAACAATCTTAAGTTTATGATCTACCCTTCTACCAGATACAGTTCATCCCCGAGATTACTCCAACCTATTTGTCTACCCAGGTTCTCCCGGCAGAGGTGATGTATAAGAATTCAATCTCCACCAATGGATCAAAGCAATCCTAATGTTAGGCTCTGCCCTTCTACTGGATACAGTTCTAAGTTCATGATCTGCCCTTCTACTGGAAACAGATCATCCCTGAGATTACTTCAACCTATTGGTCTTAATTAGAATAGGTAAACCATTGCAGATGCTGTAGATGTTAGGCTACCAGCTTCCCATTTCTGACTGGCATCTGCAGGAGTATTCAATCCAGGGAAATCAAATATAAAAAAGTGAAATATAGATTAGAATCACCTTTAAAACCCATAATTATATTACAAACTTACAATACTATTATACCCAGATCTGTAATCTGTGCAATATATAGTTTCTTACAAGTCTTTGAATCTCTCAATTTATATCTCAAGACCTCACCCTAAATATTGAAAAGAGTTTAACCACTGATGATTGGCTAAAGAGAATGGAAGGAGGAAGGAGCGAGAATTTGGAGGAAAAATGGATCTCACGCTAAGCTCCGGTTCTCTCAAATTCGTTATGGCTCTTCTCTATTTTCTTTAAGTTTTTATACTCTCCTCCTCTATCCTCAGATCCATTTTAGTCAATCAAAGCGTAAGGGAATAATTTTGTTATGCTGGGTTACAGATGTGGTTGATTTCTCTTCTAGAAGCTCTTCTCTCATTGGTTCTCAACTGGCAGGAATAGGTGATGCAGTTAAAGTTTCCAATCATGCATAGTTGAATGCCAAAAATACCCCCATGGCTCGCTGAAGTGCTTTAGAACTTGTGCACAAAATTTTGGAAGTGGCAGTTGTTGAAGAAACACGCTGAGAAGTTGCCAAAATGAGTGTTAAGAGGTTCTGAGATCCTCTCGACAGGTTCTGAATCTGCTTTATGTTCACGTTGATAGGTTGCATTGGCTTTTGACAGCTTCGCAGACTTTTCAACAGGATTGAAGTTGCTAGTCAATAGGTTTGGCAACATCTCGACAGGATTGAGAGTAGCTCTCGATATGATTGGAGATATCTCGATAAGTTAATGAAGATCCTGTCGATAGGTTGGGAGAACATCTCGAGAGGTTCATTTGCACCTGTCGATAGGATTGAAGGCTTATTTCTTCATACTGCCCAGTTCAACACTCATCCTCTCGACAGGTTATAGACAATTGAGTCAACGGGTTATACAATCTTCAGTGAAGTGCTCGACGGGTTGGCTCTATCCTTGCAAGAATAAATGTTGCTTCAGATAAGTTATTGACAGGTTATCTTGCACTGCACGATAGGTTCAGTTGAAGCTCACAATAAGTATCTTGGAACCTCTCGACTTCCCCTGCATCTCCTGATATCCCCTCGACTGCTTACTGACACCTCTCGATCTCTTTGTAGTTTCTCTTTAGATCCTCTCGACAGGTGCTGGGCAGATCTCGACAGCTTCATGGAACCTCTCAACAGCTTATTTGCACCTCTCGATGCTTGGCTTTTAAGCATCAGAACCTCTCCACAGCTATATTTAACCTTTTGATAGGTTCTGCTTTATTCTTTTGGAACTGGCACACCTCTTAGGTGTGCTGTTCTTCCTTTGCTCAACACTCAACAACCCCTTAGTAGGTTCAATCTCTATTACTTATAGCTGGACTTGGTCTCAGGCCTTTCCAATTGAGTAGCACATTGCTTCTTGGGCTCTTTTAACTAAATATCAACATTAAGCTGTAATTTATTTCTTATCTACAAAATACACTTAAAACACCTTATTAGTCAGCTCAAGGGTCCATTAAAGGTAAGGTTAAGGGGTGAAAAATGGTAATTTTCACTGTTTAATAGGGATTGACACTTCTAAAATAAAGTCGAGAGGTTCTGGAGTGCCTCCCAACCTTCCCATCTTATCAGTAAACTCGGGTGTGACAAACGAGTGTGTAGATCCAGGATCTATCAAAACCCGTGTCTCATAACTCAAGTAAGCACCCTCCGAATACAGTAGTAACATACCTATTACATATGGATTATATAATTAGCTCGAATCTAAATGATAAGATTTTAAGACTACTGGAAAATAATGCAATGTACAAAGTGTATATATATCTAAATTTTAAACCGATGAACCTACTTCCTCTAAAAGACCATGAATAAACATATGATAAAATAATAATTATCAAGCATACCTTGAATAATATCGTAGCTAGTTTGGGCGCCTTGTGCCAACACTGCATAAGCTCGGCCTTGTACCGTAGGCCTTATAGATGGTAAAGTTGGTCCCGTTTTTGACGTCGTTCCCACCATCTATAGACAATCCTTCATTTGATGTCCGATCTTTCCGCAACGAAAGAACACATCAGATGCTTTATGTCATTTGTTTGTCTTGCGTGCCTTCCCACACTTCCCACATATATCAGTTGAAGCTGTCGACGAAATTGTATAAGATCCCGAGCGGGAAACTGCCGATTGTGCTCGTGAAACACGAGATATAGAATGGGCAGGCTCGTTCAAAACACGTGGAAGCCGAGGTGGTAATGGTGGTAGATTTGCGGGATTGTAAGGTCGTGTGTAGGCTACTGCAGTAGGTTGGAATGCCGGCTGCATGGGGTATCGCGGTCTGTAATTTGCTTGACCGAAATTAAAAGCCTGAGCCTGAGCTTTTCTTCCTTTATTTTGTTCCTCTCCTTTTTAACATATTCTCAACATCGGTCTTTGCTATAAGGGCCAACTTCATCACGTGTGAGTATGTCATTGCTTGGAACAACGAAATTCTTTCCTTGATCATGGGCTTCAAACCGCACTCAAACTTCTGTGTCTTCATGAGCTCGGTGGCGAGTTAACTCTACCTCATACTCTTTGACCGTTATCTGACCCTGTACTAAGGCTGCAAATTGAACCTCCACCTACTATCTCTCAGGTGCCAAAAAATACTAATCATTGAAGGCTTCTGTGAAATCTGCCCACATCCAAGGTACTCCGAGTACTGTTGTCCGTTCCACAGATTCCCACCAGGGCTCTGCTTCACCCTCTAGTTTGTATACTGTCCAACTGGCTTTCTCGACCTTAGTGCATCTAACCCATAGAAGCACCTTCTCGATCTGTGTTAACCACTTCTTAGCCTCCATTGGGTCGTGCTGACTATAGAAGCTCGGTGGTCGTAGGCATATAAACTCTGCAAAGCCCTTCGGGGGTCTTCTCGCTGCTAGTAGGGCCATGGTGGGGACTATGGTCTGCATCAACTATGGATTTTATCCCATATTCTATTCAACTCCGGGAGCAGGCCCCATCTGATTAACATCTGCTACAGAAGGAGTATGCTCAGCAATATTCTTCATCGTAGTTCAGCTCTCCACCATATGCACCTTTCCTCCGCTTCCTGAGGCAGTATCATGCTTATAGCCCGCCACTAGAATAGCATTTGACCCAGTGTGATGGTGTAACGGTGGTCTACCCCTTCCTCTCCCTCGTCATGAAGGCATCATAACCTATTATGATAAAGCAACAACTTGATTAGATAAATCCTAGACTCAACCTAAAACCTAACACTGGACAAACATCATAAACTTTGACATATGTTTACATCAGAGCTAAGCCTCTAAAAGACTTAACGCCGGAAGCTCTGATATCACTTGTGACGGCCCGACTTTTCACCTTATCGTACATAGGAAAGGTTGCATTATCTATAAAACAAAAACTAACTGATGTAATGTATAGCTTTCCACAGATGACGGCCACCCGTCATCTAAACAATGGAAATAAAAACCTATACATGAAGTACAAAATATCTCAAAAGCATAATACTGCTGATTTATACAAGTTTTAAAAACAAATCTCTCTTTCTCAAGCATTCTCTCTCTAACCTATTTAGGAAAGAATTCCTCAGCGAATTCTTCCTCCTCGTCCTCCTCTTCTTCCTCCCCCTCCTTTGGCTGATACGTGGGATCACCCTCATGCTCAGGGTCAATATCTACAGCAAAGACATGAAGTCGTAGGATGAGCTATCATCGAAGCTCAACAGGGAAATTTACAGTGCTAACATATATGTTAGAATGGCAATTCACTTCTTGATACATAAATACCATCTAAGCATATCTTATCTTATATTGTATCTTAACTAGCAACATATATCATAAATAAGCCATTAATTATATGAATAATTTATCATGCTGAACAAATACAAGGAATCATGCAGAAACAAGCTTAGCGGAAAGAAGCTGTAAAACATACATGTATAAGAAACAACAGAATCAAGCTCACGAGTGAGTGGGATCACTTGTCATGCTCTCGAGCTAGCGGGATCACTTGGACCGAGACAAATCAAACTCTCGAGTTAGCGGGATCACTTGTCAAGCTCCCGAGTTAGTGGGATCACTTGGGACCAAGACATCAAGCACCCGAGTGAGCGGAATCACTTGTGTTCAAGATTTACACAGTCAAGCTCCCGAGTTTGCGAGATCACTTGGCTTAAAATGAAACAAAAACGTGTACATGACATTAAGGATAATAGGACATGAACAATGCATGGTATCAGGTATGCAAGAACATCATTCATAGTCATATATCGAAACTGAGCTAACTATTCATCAAAACTAAACTAGTATGTTCATACATTAATCATACGTCAAATCTGAACTTATCATCCTCATTCCTAACTATTCATTGAAACTGAATCTAGCATATCCATACAAAATCAAACGTCGAATCTGAACTTATCATTATCATACATCACTAAACATTAAACTGAATGGGCATAGTAAGAGCATAATCACATGCCGAACTGAAATTATTCTCATCATACATCACTATACATCACACTGAACAAACACGTTCATATCTAACCATTCATCAAACTGGAATCATAAGCGTATGGCTTCATCGAACTGAACTTATAATAAGCATATGGATTCATCCATCAAGACTAACATACACATATTCATAGATATACTAACTTGCTAACTAGAGGTGAATGAGAAAACAAAACACAAGTCAGCAAGGTAAACTCCCTACCTTAACTCAAGCTTACGTGTGGCTGATTTCAGGTGCACGCATGCATCCAAGCTAAAGTCTTGTTTACAAGCTCTTCATGAGCACCAAGAACCTAGGATTTACATTCATGTTTTTAGCATTTACACTACCTCGGCAAGCTACAGGGTTGCCGCGACAAGTTATTCAGCTGAGCACCTTGCCGCGGCAACCTTATGAGGTTCCCGCAGCAAGCTTGAGGCACAAGCTAGCCGTGTTGCCCCCTCTTGCTCTTCTTGATCTCTAGTTCTCTTAGATAGCTGAGCCATTTATATTATATCAATACATTATATTTCTTTTATACTTTGCCTAGAAAACCTTTTGTATTTACCAAATCCGGTATGAAAGTTTCGAAGTGCATTCATTGGAAATTTTGACTCCGCAACCTTCACACACGACTAGATCTCTGAATTGTTGATTCGATCTCATGGAATCGACACCAAAGACCTATAATTAATTGTAAAACTAATTGAAAGGAGCTACTACGTAATTCATTTTACGACGTACTATTTGGCGGACTCTTTGTGTGACGACCAATTTTTCCAATCCATAAAGGTATAGGAAAGGCCGGTTCATCAACATATTAATTTCTCAATAAGCCGTAACAACCAGAAGCTGGCAGCATAAGCATAGGTCAACACAGAGGCATAGCAAAATAAGCAAGAACAAAAGCTCATTCAAAATAATATATCACCCTAAGGAACTAGGAAGAACCACCGGTGATGGCCAATCCAACACCTAAAATAGTGGTTCCTAATAATGATTCCTCAAGTGATATCCAAAAAGACAAAACAATGGCCTAGGGCCTAATATTCAATTAATTCGGAACCAAAAGTATAATCTAGATCAAGGAAAGAATTCCTCCGCTAGGGTCTCTAATTTCTCCTCAGGAATATAGTCGGAGTCCTTCAGATCCAGATCTTTAGAACCCAAGTAAGTCTCAGCACCTGTGACGTATAGTCGGGGTGAGCTAACATCAAAGCTCAATAGAGGAAGCATATCCATTTGCACTTTATCATAAATAAGGGTTTTTCAAGGACAAAATCAGATCAGATATGGTTTTTCAAAAGATGCTTCAATGTCTAATTTCCAGTTCTAAAATCGAAAGCCAAAATATGATTCCATAAAACTGATGTTCTGATGTTTTCAAATTCTGAATTCACATGCTTCTTGTCTTAAATTTATAACTTAAAAATAATCTCTCAAATTACATACTAGCATAGGAGCACGAGTATCACCGATGGGAAACCCTACTAACCATCGTCGTTCATGTTCGGAAGTGCAACAAGCCCCTACGTAATGAGGGCAACTTACGCCAAACTGAAATTACCGTCAACATGGTTGGTAGGATCTAGGGTTTCATTCGTATGTGCCTCAAATCAAATGCAATGCTATACATATCATATGTTATGTAATTAATATATTTTTCAGATTTTCAGAGTTCCGATTCAAATTTCACATTCAAAGATGAGGTTCTGAAGTTCAAATTTCTGAGTTCTTATATAAAAGTTTCGGAGTTCTTACTCATGCACTGTTTATCAAGGTTCAAATTTCATGCTTGTAAACCAATAACCAAAACTTATAATAGAATGCAAATTAGGATTAGGGTTTCCCTACCTTAATTCAAATCGATCCAAAAACATGCAAAGCAGTCCTCACAATGGACCTCTATCACAAAACCTACAATGATTAACACTAAAGTTATTAATTTAGTCCAAAAAGTCAACAAAAAGACACCCCAAAACAGTTTCCAAAAGTTTCAAAAAATAAAAAAAATAGGGCAAAATTCGACCCTCAAATTTATTTTTGATGGTCGAATTTTATCTTCGATGGTCGAAAATAACTTCGACCCTTGAATTTCTAAAATTTCATTAGGGCCTAAAAGTCCAAATTCGACCCTCGAATTTAAATTTGATGGTCAAATTTCAAATTTGACCCTCGAATTTCTCTGGGTCTGGTTTTCAAATTTTGTTCTTTAGTTTTGTTTGTTCATTCCAAACCACAGTTTGTTTATCTTCTCTACATTCACCAGATTTCTACACTAAGCAAGGAATAATTTATTTAACTCAAAGGGGTTTAAAAGCCTACCTCTTGAAGTTAGATCTCTTGGGTCTCGTTGCATAAATTTCAAGCACCGGAACCAACCATAAAGTTTAGTAGGCTTGGACTTTCAAGTCAGCCCATCACAAAGTTGCTTCATGCGCAAGAGACCAAGACATCCACAGAATTATCCTCTCCCCTATTCTTCTCTCTTAATAGCTTAAACCGATCAGAAATAAAATACAAGGCTTATTAATGGTTGAGATGGGGAGAAGGATTCTAAATCACAAGGGATCTAAGATCAAAGCAAGGTGGTAAGGTTTCAAAGGCCTCTGTTCAGATTCAGACGAGAGAGGGAGAAGAGTGAGACTTGTCCTCTACAGTTCTCTCTTTATAAACTAATAAGCAAACCAAATATCCAAATTTTTACTTTTATAATTCTATCCTCTTAACTTGCCACTATTTTCAGTGTTAAGTGCTCAAATATTACTTAATGTATATGCTACAACAGATTTGACTTCCACAAGTCCGAAAGAAAAATCCTTTGGTCAGATCTCTCATCATACTCTAACTTATCAAAATCAACCTAGTTCGTCTCGTAAATTTTTTTGGGCACGCTTATTGAGATAACAGAAATTAGGTCTAAAATATCAGGGATATTACATTCTCTCCTCCTTAGGAATTTTTAGCCTCAAAAATTAAAAGGGCACACCAACGGGTCTATTAAAGAGAACCGACCCATAGGAGAAAACCAGAATGCAACGCAACCCATAAAAATAAAACAAACAGAAAGACATGGGTCACAGTGCGATGGCCTCACAGGGCACGCAAGTCAAGGGATGGGATCCGTAGTAACCTGGATGTACTGCATGTGAACCCGAAGGGCCATAGTGGATTGCTTTCGTACATGGATGCCGACACCCCGAGTGTCACCTGCCGGGAAATAACCTCACCGTGATTCATGGGGAACGAAATGCCAAGGACTAAACCAGATGCCAAAACCAAATGCCAAGACAAAGATCAAACAAAGCGAAAGGCCACCCACATGAAAAGAACCAAGACCCAGAAGCCAAAGGTAAAACAGTCATAGGCATAATCGCATGAACCATAAACCATCACCGAGAGGAGGCAACCACAAAGCGACATGGCAAGCATTCATAGAACAGATAATCCATAACCAAAATAACAGAGCTATCTATTAAAATAACAAGCAAAAAGTTATAAAGTATATCAAAAGTAGAACCACCAGGTTCTAGATAATCCATAAAATATATACAATCCATAAGAAATGACAAAAAGAATGATAACAGCACACTGGCTGAGCTAATCCTCCCCCGCAGCATCCTGACCAGCCGAAGCCTGGTCAGCGTCCCCACCATCAGCATCATCATCATCCGTGCCGTCATCACCCGCATTTGCAGGGACACTGGGACATACTCCTGATGTGAAAGGGTGGTGAACCGATGCTCGAATATCAACCATGTAAGTTGCATAGTCGGCTGGAAATGCGTGCTGCATCATGTATGTCAAAACCCCGCCATGACCCTCCAACTCCCGACTCATGGAGCTGGTATGCTGAGTGAGCTCCTAAATCTGCTGGCTCATAGAAGTCATCTGGCGAGTAAACTCTAACAAGGTGAGGACATCAGCCCGTGGGGCCTGATCGAGTGCGGGAGCGACAGGCTCTGCTGCTGCGTGCTCTGCATCCTCCTCTTCATCCTCATCAGGAACCACTGCACCTTTGGGAGCCTTGATCAATCGATTGTAGGTCCAACCCCAATTGACTAAGTTATAAGATTTGAGACTGGCCATGGACCGTGGCTCAGTAGGGGGAATCCCATAAGCTGGTCCCACTCTATAATTCTCAAACATAGCCGAAATCAAGCGAGCATATGGAATGCCCTTCGCCAGTGTCTTCACTTTCTTTCCCATTTTCTCACCAGCCTTAATGATACCCTTAAAGATGATTTCTAGGGCATTAAACCAACATTCTTTAAATGCAGAAATTGAAATCTGTTGGATGGGGCCCCGACATTCAGATTTATGCCCAAAAGGGTAAAGGGTGGCCTTAAAAATGACGTCCAACATCCACATGGTATCGGGTATTTGAGAACGTGTAATGGCCTTGCCCGACCCATGTTTACCTTGGGTCATTTGTGCAATGACCTCATGAACCGGGACAGATTTAGGGTGGGGAGGAACCAGACCCATAGTGGGTGAGTGTTTGTTCGGGCATGCACTACCATGGCAATGTCATCAAGGTCAAAGGCGTAGTCCCGACCGTCAAGGGTGGTGTAGATTTTCTTCACGTCTTCCCTTCGCATACGCTGATAGAATAAGCGTACCAAGCAAGGATAGAAGTGTGTGTGTAAAGGTTACAACAATGAGGTTAATTGGGCTTTTTCAAGGTAATCAGAAGTCGACTTGGTAGTTTGCTACTGATCGAAGAGTTCATGATCGAAGATCCACTCATCAGCAAAACCTTTAACACTCCAAAACTCACTGGGCTGTTCCCAGATTTGTGGGGGCATGGGTGGCACAGGGGTTTCAACCGGCTGTGGAGAGGGCTGTGTAGGTCGACTTGAAAACCCAGCCTTAGAAGCTGGCCTCTTTGAGGTTGGAACCTGTGTGGTGGTTTTCTTCCTAGGTCCCATTAAATAAAACACAGAAGAAACCGAAATCCACAAGAAAATCGACCAAAAATACAGGAGGAAAAAGGGTTTTACCTCTTTAGAATCCCCACAAGATGTTTCTTGGCCAAGCAATCAAAATCCCCAAGCCAATTCGAGTGGAATCCCCCTTGATCTCGGCTAAAATGTGGAAGAAAAATCAAAGGAACCCCAAAAATGCTCGAAAACCCCAGCTCAGACCTCTGCTTCAAATGCCCAAAATGCCAAAACCCTCAAAACAGAACCCACTCTTAACCAGACAAATTCGACCATCGAATTTGAATTCGATGGTCAAATTTTAAATCGACCTCAAATTCCCTAAAAGTTTGTCAGGACTGAAATTTGGCCCCAAACTAGCTGTGACTTTTCACTGAAATTCGACCCTCCATTTGGAATTTTGACCCTCGAATTTCCCGAGTTGAAATTTCCTCCCAAATTTCAAAATTATTGAAGTTTGGCTATAGTTTTGGGTCCAAATTGACTTCCCTTGTGCATTTTTATGTTAAACCTTGAACTTGACTATTACCTAAGTGCAAAACTATATTTTGGCTCAAGAATTCACCCGAGGAAATTACTATTTATCCCAAGGATCCATACGTCAATTAGTGAGAGTAAACATCCACCCGTTTGGTATGATTTCCAAAAATTTTCGTATATTTTTATGAAGTAGGAAAATATAAAAGTTGTCACACCGAGTTTATACAGACACAGAAAATTACATTGCACCGCCAAATTTGTATAGATAAAAAACAAGTACATTAAAATCCCAATTTCTCAGACATTCATGATACAATCTCCCAAAAAGTCAATCAAACAAACTGGGATATTGCTCTCGGAGCGCAGCTTCTCGCTCCTAGGTGGCTTCCTCTGGTGTATGATTCTACCATCGTATGATGACCAAAGGGATTCTCTTAGTCCATAGGATTTGCTCATTGCGATCTAAATCCTCGATCACTGTCAAACCATCTTGAATCTCGATGGGATGGTGATCAAGCACGTGAGTCGGGTCTCGTATCTATCTACGTGGCATGGACACATGGAAGACGTTGTGCATGCTGGATAATTGCGGTGGTAGCACCACTCGGTATGCAACCTCTCCGACTCGGTCTAATATCTCAAAAGGCCCAACATACCGAGGACTCAGCTTCCCTCATTTGCCAAATCACATAACGCCTTTTGTAGGTGAGATTCGAACAAACACATTGTTGCCGACCTAAAAGGTATGTGTTAGCGATAATTTTATCATGTAAAGACGTATTAATTGAAGAAATGCATGTAAGCTTACCTAAAAATCCTCATGTCGCCACTTGAGATCGACGTAGCTCTTTTGACGACTCTGAGCTACACATATTCTCTCGCGAATCAATCGAACTGTCTCAATTGTATGCTCTATAATCTCAGGTCCGATAATGAGCTTCTCACCCACTTCTTCCCAGTTTAGCGGAGACCTGCACTGCCGCCCATATAAAGCCTCGAACGGTGCCATACCAATGCTAGCTTGGAAGCTATTATTATATGCGAACTCGATTAGAGGTAAGTGTTGGTCCCATGACTCATGAAAATCTAACATGCAAGCTCGTAGCATGTCCTCTATGATCTGATTCACTCGCTCAGTCTGAGCATCGATCTGTGGGTGAAATGTTGAGCTGAAGTCGAGACGATAACCCATTCCTTCTTGAAACTATTGCCAAAACTGTGAAGTAAACAACGGATCCCTGTCGGACACAATACTAGCTGGTATACCATGCAGTCGAACGATCTCCTTGAGGTATAACTCTGTAAGTCTACTGGCCGTATACTTAGTATTGTACGATAGGAAGTGAGCAGACTTGGTTAATCGATCGACAATGACCCTGATGGCATTGTTCTTCCTCAGTATTTTTGGTAAACCCAGGATAAAGTCCATTGAAATGGCTACCCATTTCCACTCGAGTATAGATAAAGGTTGCAATAACCCTGCTGGTTTTTTATGATCAACCTTAACCTGCAGACAAACCAAGCAACGCGATACATACTCCGTGACGCTGCGTTTCAACCCTTGCCACCAGAAGCTCTTCATCAAATTCTTATACATCTTGGTGCTACCAGGATGTATGGCATACATCGATTTGTGAGCCTCTTCCAAAATGGTGTCCCGATGCTCAGTACTTATCGGTACACATACTCGGTCTTGAAACAACAAAGTTCCATCTTCCCGAATGGAGAAATCTTTCTTACTTCCATTAAGAACGTCTAGCCTAATCACCATCAGCTCATCATCTGTCATCTGAAGCTTCCTGATATTCTCGAAGAGTGTAGGGCACAGTACAAGTGTAGCCATCAATGCTCCCAACCCTTTCACATCAAACCGTGAGTTACCAAAAGCCATATCTTCTAAGAGCTTCCATCGCTGTATCCGACTGACAAGACATGATAACTGTAGTGAAGACCTTCTACTGAGAGCATCAGCAACGATATTCACCTTTCCCGGATGGTATTGAATCAAGCAATCATAATCCTTCAAAAACTCCATCCATCGTCGCTGCCTCATATTCAAGTCCTTCTGAGTGAATAGGTACTTGAGACTCTTGTGATCAGTGAAGATATCAAATATCTCACCGTAGAGGTAATTTCTCCAAATCTTTAGGGCAAATATAATTGCTGCTAACTCGAGATCTTGTGTCGAATAATTTCTCTCATGATCCTTCAACTACCTAGAACCATATGCAATGACTTGCTCATGTTGATTAAGCACACAGCCTAATCCGCTATAAGAAGCATCATTGTACACTGCGAAGCCCCCACTTCCTGAAGGTATAGCAAGTGCCAGTGCTGTAGTCAATCTCCGCTTTAGTTCCTGAAAGCTCTTCTCACACTACTCTGTCCAATCGAACTTCGCATTCGTCTTAATAAGTTGTATAACCAGACCAGATATTTTTAAGAAACCCTCGATAAATCTCTGATAGTACCCTGCCAGACCAAGGAAACTACGAACTTACTGTGTAGTCGGTTGTTCCCGATTCTGTGAAGTCAATCTTTGTAGGATCAACAAATATACCTGACTCAGAGACGACGTGGCCTAAGAAACTGACTTGATCGAGCCAAAACTCACACTTGCTGAGTTTGGCATACAACAGATGGTCCCTCAGTGTTTGAAGAGCCACTCGTAGATGCTGCACATGCTCCTCTCTAGTTTTCAAATAGATGAGGATGTCAGCTATGAAAACTACCATAGACTTGTCTAGGTGTGGCTTGAACACCCGGTTCATCAGATCCCTAAACGATGCAGGCGCATTCGTCAACCCAAATGGCATCACTAAGAACTCATAGTGGCCATGTCACATACGAAACATGGTCTTGGATATATCTTTCGCCTTGATCTTGAGCTGGTGATAGCCTGACCTCAGATCAATTTTCGAGAAGAACTCCGCACCTTGCAATTGATCAAACAAGTCATCTATCCGCTGAAGTGGATAACAATTCTTAATCATCATCTTGTTGAGTTGGCGATAATCGATGCACAGACGCATCGATTTTTCTTTCTTCTTCACAAAAAGTACCGGCGCTCCCCAAAGAGAAACACTCGATCGAATGAAGCCTTTATCTAACAGTTCCTGTAGCTGTTCCTTGAACTCTTTCAACTCCGCGAGCACCATCCAATATGGAGCCTTGGACAATGGTTCTGTACCCAGATCTAAGTAAATCGTGAACTCAATCTCTCGGTCTGGTGGCAATCCAGGCAGATCTTCAGGAAAGACATCGGGAAACTCACTTGCAACCGTGATAAGCACGATGTCCCGATCTTTCTCCTTATGATCTTGCAAGTAAGCGATATCCACAACAACCATTTCTCATCAAACACTCAGCTCAGATAGCTGAGATAAGAGGTGCGACATTCGATTTAATTCATTAAAATTGAAAGGATTTCATCTTTAGAGGTCAAAAGGTCACAATCTTCCACAGACAGTCCACACTCGTGTGGTATGCTGACAACCAATCCATCCCGAGAATCACATCAAACCCTTCCATGCTCAGCGTAATCATGTCGATCATTGTCTCGTGATCATCGACTATCACGATCACTGACTGACACACTGTATCCGTGCTCACTGAGCTTCCCGTAGGAACCTTCACTTCTAAGATGAAAGCAAGTGGTTTGGGAACGATGCCCAACTTCTCAGAGAAAAGAGGAGTAATGAATGAGTGACTAGACCCAGGGTCTATCAGTACTCGTGCTTTATTTTTACTCAAGTCGCCTTCACGACTCATATCAAGGGTACCTTTTATCAAGAATTTTACCATTAATTATATGCAATGATTTTCATTTTTTCAAAATTATTGGTAAAGAACTTATAGTTAAATCAATGTAAACTAATATAAGAATTTCCAATCTGAACTTTAATGATACCTTGGATCACGTCATTCAACGTTTGGACATTCTGCGCAGTCACCGCATAGGCTTGACCTTGAACAGTAGGTCGCATCGATTTCTGTGTAGAGATTGATGTAGTCTTTCCCTTGTCCGCCTCAGGACAATTCCTGATCATATGACCAACCTTTCCTCGCCTAAAGTACCCCCCAGTGTTCCTTCAGCAATCCTCAATCTTATTTGGTTTCCCACATCGTGTACATGCTGGAGTAGGAACAGGAGTAATAGGTGGTCCCCGTGATGATCCCTAAGTCATAGAAGCTCCACTCACAGTAGTGCTCCCAGCTCGGAAAGGTCGCACTGGTGAAGAACTCTGCGGTCACTGATAGGAAGAAGACACAAGTCCCGACACAACAGCGGGCTTGGAATACGATGGCTGAATAGGATAGTGAGGAGGTTTTGAGAACCTTAGCTTTTTGTTTGCCTGCCCAGACGCACTCAACTGTCCCTGGCCGAACCGGTTTCTATTTCCCTATTCTCGCCTCAGATACTATTTCTGAATGTCTTCCTCTCCAATGAGAGCCTTTGACATGACACCCGCATAAGTCTCCATCTCCCACATCGACACCCTCTCTTGAATGTTTGGCCTCAAGCCCCTCTAAAATTTCTGAGCCCTCGTCAACTCAGTGGCCACATGCAAGGGTGTGAATTGTGCAGGTCTATCAAATTCTGTGCCGTACTGGTGCATTGACATCTCATTCTATTCCAGCTTAATGAACTGGACTTCCCACTGATTTCATATGATCTTTGGAAAATACTGATCATTGAATGTGTCCACAAACTCTGCCTAAATCCATGGAGAGTTGGGGTAGTCCTACTCTCGAGTCCTGGATATAGATTTCCACCAAGGACTGGCCTCGCCTAATAGCTTGAAGGTTGCCCGGCGCACCTTCTCAACATCAGTGCACTACAACACCTTAAAGATTTTCTCCATTTCGTTGATCCATCCCTCGGCCTCTATGGGATCTGTCTGACTAGAGAAAGTAGGAGGTCTCATCATCCTGAACTCTGCAAATCCGTCGGACTGATTTTTTGTTGCCAGTAACTCTGTCTGTCGATCCATTGCTGCAGTTTGTTGAGCCATATTGTTGGCCAAGGCCGCCAACACCTGGTCAACATTTCCTCCCTCAGGTCTAGCAGTTCCTAAAGGATATGCATTAGGACTCGACACGAATCTCTCTCTGTCGTGCGAGGTACCTATGCCCTCATCGATCTCCTCAATGCGAGCCATTCTAGGCCCTTCCTCTATGTTAAAGAACAACAACAATAGATCGGTATGTAGATTATAAAACAATGCCCTTAGTCCTAAGACTCTGAACCTAGAGCCTTGCTCTGATACCAACTATGAGGACCTGACTTTTCCAATCCTTAAAGGTATAGGAAAGGCTGGTTCATCAACTTATTGATTTCTCAATAAGCCGTAACAACCAGAAGCCGACAGCATAAGCATAGGTCAAAATAGAGGCATAGCAAAATAAGCAATAACAAACGCTCATTTAAAATAATATATCACCCAAAGGAACCAGGAAGAACCACCAGTGATGGCCAATCCAACACCTAAAATAGTGGTTCCTAATAATGGTTCCTCAAGTCATATCCAAAAAGACAAAACAATGGCCTAGGGCCTAATATTCAATTAATTCGAAACCAAAAGTACCAAAAGTATAATCTAGATCAAGGAAAGAATTCCTCCGTTGGGGTCTGCAATTCCTCCGTTGGAATATACTCGAAGTCCTCAAGATCCAGATCTTTAGAACCCAAGTCAGTCTCAGCACCTGTGACGTATCGGGGTGAGCTAACATCAAAGCTCAATAGAGGAAGCATATCCATTTGCACTTTCTCATAAATAAGGGTTTTTCAAGGACAAAATCAGATCAGATATGGTTTTTCAAAAGATGCTTCAATGTCTAATTTCCAGTTCTAAAATCGAAAGTTAAAATATGATTCCATAAAACTGATGTTCTAATGTTTTCAAATTCTGAATTAACATGCTTCTTGTCTTAAATTTATAACTTAAAAATAATCTCTCAAATTACATTCTAGCATGAGAGCGCGAGTATCACCGATGGGAAAACCTACTAACCATTGTCGTTCATGAACCCTTTTTCGAAAGTGCAACAAGCCCCTACGTAATGAGGGCAACTTGCGCCAAACTGAAATTACCCTCAACACGGTTGGTAGGATCTAGGTTTTCGTTCGTATGTGCCTCAAATCAAATGCAATGTTATACATATCATATGTTATGTCATTAATACATTTTTCAGATTTTCGGAGTTCAGATTCAAATTTCACATTCAAAGATGAGGTTCGGAAGTTCAAATTTCTGAGTTCTTATATCAAAGTTTCGGAGTTCTTGCTCATGCACTGTTTTTCAAGGTTCAAATTTTATGCTTGTAAACCAATAACCAAAACTTATAATAGAATGCGAATAAGGTTTAGGGTTCCCCTACCTTAACTCAAATCGATCCAAAAACATTCAAAGCAGTCCGCACAATGGACCTCTATCACCAAACCTGCAATGATTAATTCCAAAGGTGTTAATTTAGTCCAAAAAGTCAACCAAAGGACTCCCCAAAGTAGTTTCCAAAACTTAAAAAAAATAAAAAAAAATAGGGCAAAATTTGACCCTCGAATTTATTTTCGATGGTCGAATTTTAAATATGATGGTCGAAAATAAATTCGACCCTCGAATTCTTAAAATTTCATCAGGCCCTAAAAATCGAAATATGACCCTCGAATTTAAATTCGATGGCCGAATTTCAAATTCGACCCTCAAATTTCTCTAGGTCTGGTTTTCGAATTTTGTTCTTTAGATTTGTTTGTTCATTCCAAACCATAGTTTGTTTATCTTCTCTACGTTCACCATATTTGTACACTAAGCAAGGCATAATTTATTTAACTCAAAGGGGTTTAAAAGTTTACCTCTTGAAGTTAGATCTCTTGGGTCTCGTTGCACCAATTTTAAACACCGAAACCAACCACAAAGTTTAGTAGGCTTGGATTTTCAAGTCAGCCTATCACAAAGTTGCTTCATGAGCAAGAGACCAAGACATCCACAGAATTATCCTCTCGCCCCTATCCTTCTCTCTTAATAGTTTAAACTGATCAGAAATAAAATACAAGGCTTATTAGTGGTTGAGATGGGGAGAGGGATTCTAAATCACAAGGGATCTAAGATCAAAGCAAGGAGGTAAGGTTTCAAAGGCCTCTATTCAGATTCATACGAGAGAGAGAGAAGAGTGAGACTTCTCCTCTACACTTCTCTCTTTATCAACTAATAAGAAAATCAAATATCTAGATTTTTACTTTTACAATTCTATCCTCTTAACTTGCAACTATTTTCGGTGTTAAGCGCTCACATATTACTTAATGTATATGCTACAATAGATTTGACTTCCACAAGTCCGAAAGCAAAATCCTTTGGTCACATCTCTCATCATACTCTAACTTACCAAAATCAACCTGGTTCGTCTCGTAAATTTTTCAGGCACGCCTACCGAGGTAACCGAAATTAGGTCTAAAATATCAAGGATATTACACTTTTTTTACGACAACACCGAAAAGGTTTCGATGTCGCGTACGTGAAATATTTGTTGAAGCTTGGGCCGCAAGGACTCTCCGAGACCAAGGGTCGTCTGCCGAAACTCTTACGACCGATTCGCAGGTCACCTTGTGATCCACGGTTCTAAATCAAAGGATTTGAAAGGGTTGAAAAGGTAGTGGGTTTGAGCTAGAAGAAGGGTATATATATATTTTTTTTTTTGCTTGGCTTTTTGCTCTAAGGGTTGAGCAGAGTCTGTGTGCTATAGAGTTTATAATTCTTCAAAGGTCGAAGCAGGAAGAAGAAGAAGGCTATGTCGAGTTTTGTAGTGGTTTAGCTGCACTTTGTGTGCATGGGATTTAAGAATGACTCATGCCTTCGTGGAGATATGCTGGCGGATTAACAACTTATAAGCTATTAACAGCTAGAATTCCCTATGGTGCCCAAACTAGTTTGTAGTGTATGCACATATAAGACAACTTAGGCTTATATGCACTGTAAAGTGAATACACTAGTTTGCAATGTAAAGTGAATACCCAGGTTTGTATGCATAATCCATCTTAGGCTTGGCTTGAGTGTAATGCTAGTACATAATTAAAGATGGATAGCAGAGCTGCAGCTTTAGTGTAATTCTGTTACCCTTTAGTAAGTGTATGGGTAGTGCATGGCTCAGGTATAAATCTGTTGCATTTAAACTTAGTATATTTGGGATCTAGTGTAACTCCAATACACTGTTTATATATATATGTAACACTATAGAACTCAAGTGTATTATGTAATAAACCAATATAGTTATATGGGAGGGTTACAAATTCAAGTGTGTTTTTACTATACTAACTTTAAGTGTATGAAGGACCGGGTTTTCCTAACAAAATTTACTAGGCCACTAAGGGCCTTACATTCGTATATGTTTTGAACATCAAATTAAATAGGTCCTTTGTGTCCCGTGTTAGGCACACGCCTGACCTGACTGCATCCATACATGATATTGTGGTTTTAAAATATGGTAGTTGTTGCAGTTCTGCGGTTTATATTTTCAAATACATTTTAAATGTAAAAAAATATAAAAGAAATATAAAACTTGTAGTTCTATTCGGCTGAAAGCTGATGTGACATTATGACAAGTCCTTTCAAGCCATGCAATTTGCTGTTAAAAATAGTAAAACACCCCTTTCAATGCCTTCTTTCATGTACTCATGAGTCACGCCACAACAGTAATTACTGCAAAAGAATAAAAACATATGCAAAAAGAATAGAAAATTACACTGAAGGCAATAGTCAGACTCAGAAGCCACAAAACACGATGCTAAATAGTTGGGCGATACTGTATACATATCGGCACCGATACGTATCGGTTTGCCGAAAAACCGATACGTATCGGAATCGGCCGATATTTGATACCGTGCTTAATAGTAAAATTGTTTTATCTTTTTTGTTTGCTTCTAAAATTTTAAATAATTTGGTATTCATTTGAAGTTTAATTGTTTGACAAGTTATTTTAGTAGGTGAGAAGCATGAATGTCATTAGGTGGTTCATTTTTATTATATTTAAAAGGAACAAGAAAGAAAAGTATCCATAACTAGAAAATGACATCATGGATATAAATATAAGAATCCAAACTCCACAACTTTTAAACCAGCTTGTTCATCAATCCAAATACAGACCGAAACCTTCCCTCTCCTCCCCTATTTCATCTTTATAATGGCAGCTCTACCGACCTCTGTTTGCCCTAGCCTCCATCTGCCTAACAATGAAAAATCAGAAGTCAAACGAAGGTCAGCAGGTTTTCACCCCAACATATGGGGTGATCAATTCATTAACATCTATTATGAAGATCCAAAGGTAGGAGATGAGAGAGAGAGAGAGAGCTTGCAGAGTTAGTAAGGCTTGTAGTTAGAAAAATAATTAGGTTTTTTGCATATACCCCCCTATGTTTGGCATATTTATAAATGCAATCCCTTGTTTAACTTATTTATAAATAACCCCCTGGTTGCAATTTTGTGTTTAAATAACACCTTGAAGTACAGTTATTAATCCAAAATATGTGGGGGTATATGTAAAAGAACCAAAATTATTCTAGGTTTAAAATAAATTTACTCCTTGTTATTTATCCAAAAGGAGTACTTACTATACTAGGTGGTTATAATTTAATCAGTTATAGTAGTGCGTAATTTGAAATTAAATACTACCCCTGAAATCAGTGTTAAAAGGGTAATTTAATAGAGTGTACCATGGGTAATAAAGGATATGTATTTTGTCTAGAATCAGTCATCCAGAGAAGAAAACAAATATGTATCACTACAAAAAATAAGACTATTAGAGGCAGTTTTTTTAACAAATAAGATTGTTGCGCGAAATTATTCGTTAATTATGATTCTTGATTGCATATTCATTTAACAAATAAGGTTTTCACTTAAGTAATTAGGCAATACACAATCAAAAGAAATTACAACTATAGTTTTATTAAGAGATCTAATACTTGGTCACGAAAGTTCGGTTTTTGTGCACTAACTTTTGGGCCTTGCACATGAACTATTCCGCAACAAAAGGCTCTTTCTCATACATAGATTGTGTCAAAAAGGAAAGTTCATGTGCAATGACCCAACTTTTATCTGAATGTTACGCTTCCCTTTTTTTTTTAAATTCAATTTTGTTTAGCTTTTCTAATAAAAGTACTATAGTCTCTTCTAGCTTTTGAAATTTCACCTCCTTTTCATATTTCTTTTCAGATGAAGGCTTGAGCTCAAATCCTTTGAATATGAGTTGTTCGTTTAATATAATAATTTCTTACTTATAATAAGAAAAAAAATATCTTTATATACATTCCTAAGAATAGTAATAGTAAGAAACATGATAGAAAATTATAATTGTACTATTCTCGTCCTATGAAGTTTATCATACCTCCTTTGTGAATGTACACTACAAAAAAACAGATTATTAGAGGCAGTTTTTTGGAGCAAAAAACTGCCACTATAAACAAAAAACTATTAAAGACTATTAGCATCAAGGGCATTAGCGGCAATTTTTTGTTAATAGTGGCAGTTTTTGGTTGCCGCTAATAGTCTTGTTTTTTTGTAGTGTTAATTCCGTAAGAATCCAAAAAATTCTCTTTAAATTATAAGTGGATCTTTGCCATGAAATATATTTTTGTTACTACATTCAAAATACCGCGTAAGCTATAAGCAGAATTGGAATTTATTGCAGAAAGTAGATTTATGGACAAAACGTGTAGAACAATTGAAGAAAGAAGTGAAGGAGATGCTAAAAAATTGCGAAGACTCATTACAAGAAATGAACTTGATTGATATCCTCCAACGGCTTGGGGTGGCACACTACTTTAACAAAGAGATTGAAGAGTCATTACAAAAACTATACATTTCATATAATGATATTGCTAGTGATGATTTGTACTTGGTGGCTTTACAATTTCGATTACTACGACAACAAGGGTACAATGTATCATCTGGTGAGCTCATTTCCATCCATTTACTTTTCTATTATCCCTACATAAAAAAATTAATACAATATCAGTTACAGTCAAACGCACAAAAGAGACTATATATATATATATATATATATATATATATATATATATATATATATATAAATACACACACAAACACACAAACAGATGAAAATGATCTCCTAACTCGAGTCATGGGAAATAAGGTCAGGACTCGAGTTCTCATAGGTATGACGTTATTTCTACTGCTTTTGGAAAGTACAAGGAAGTTATTACAGCCAATGAGTGCTTGGGTCATGGATTAATCTGTTCACTTGTGTGAAAGGATCATTACCCATACATTCATATATATATATATATATATATATATATGTATGTATGTTTGTGCGTGTATGTGTCTGCTTGTAAGTGTGCGTGTGCGTGTCGAGGGAGAGAGACTAAGGTCGGGGGTCTCTAGATGATGGCATTTAGTAGAACTGTCATCCATCACCATTAAACATTCATGTTTGTGTGACATGAACATGCACAAAGTCGATACATCAATAATGAAAATAATTAAATGAAAAATTAATTATAGTGATTAAGAATGATTAAATGACAGGTAAAATAAATAACATTCACTATCCAATTTAGTCACCATTGATCACAGTGATTAAATAATATTTTTTACTAAAACCCCACAGATAAGGGTTAACCTTATGACGGGCCACATGGCACCAAGAAAGGGCCAGACAAAGGTTAAAGCCCTGGTCTACGATCATTTGATATAAGTATAGAAAGCGAGAGAGAGAGAGAGAGAGAGAGTGACAACCCGATTTTCCTCAAGGCACACAAACCTGCACAATATTTTTTTTTTCTTCCTTACATCATAAAATCAGGGAAAATCGGACCGTCGGGATGCACATATCACAATCCGAATACAAAAGTTACTTGGTATTATCCACGTACCAACATGGAAAATGAAGCGGCTATCAAACATACATGAAAATGGAAAATTTGATATCACCAGGCAGATCTAAAACTTCTACGTTATACATATCAAGTCCAAAGATTTACAGCCCCAAAATCCACAATACGAACCCGAAAGTGCTCAGTCCAAATCCTCACCTAATGCCAAATTCCCCAAATGGGAGGTCCTAAGCCGTTTCTCGAGGTCCACTCCTAATCAATACTTGTACTTGTGACGTATAGTCGATGGATGAGCTACATCTAAGCTCAGTAGAGAAACATCAATAACTTGTATATTATCACCTCACACATATATCTTATGACATAATCGAACATGCTTTTCACATAAATACTCACAATTTAAAGAACATTTGACTTGAAGCAAAACTAATATCACACAGAAATTTTCTTCTTGTTTAAAGCTTAAGCACATGATTTCAAAAATTATTCCCTTGACAAAAGAAAAACTTTAACTGATAACTTAAATAATCCTCGAGCGCTATAGCATCGAGCCCCTGATGGGATACCCACCATCCTCGTTCAATTGAACCCTTTTTAATAAGTTATACAAGTCCCTTCGATGGAGGTGACTTGCCGGAATTAATATTACCGTAAAATGATAATCAAAGAGCAGATATCCCGCTGCACTGAATTCACATCAAAGTGTAGATATCCCGTTGCACTGGATTCACAGTTTGTATGGATATTCAACCGTACCGGTTGGCTATCATTGATAAACTTAAATCGAAGTGCAAACATAACTTATAGTTCATCATCGTGTATTGTGGCAATTTATATTTAGTTTGGAGTTTCAAAACTTCCACACCATAGGTTTAGAGTTTCAAACTTCCACACACACACATTCACATTCCACACCATAGGTTTGGAGTTTCAAATCTTCTACACACACACATATTTGATTTCACACGCATACACACCTCTGAGTGCACACACACAGATAAACGCTTTTGATGTTCAAAACCATAAAAGAACTTCATTCTATCCAAATGACGAGTTTCATAAATCACACTTATTTTTCTCACATCACAAAATTCAAGCTAAATAGATGACAAGTTCCACACACACATATTTTATCATATCATAAAATGCATTCTAATCATAATCAATGCACATGTTAAGGAGTTTTCCCTACCTTGACGTGATGTCACGCTCAATTCCTTATTCTAAGTTAGCTTTTCCCCCACATTCATGCAAGCTCAAACCTAAACACCTAATTCCATAGTTTACATGTAGCAAATGACGTAAAACGGAAGACTACAAGATATCTCCAAAGTCCTTCAATCAAAACACATCAAAATCCTTAATCTGCTCAATTCGATCGATCGTTTTCCCAATTCGATGGATCGGATCCCATCGAAATGGATTTCAATCGATAGAAGTGAGCAAATTAAGGATTTTGATGTGTTGTTGAACTTTGAGATATCTTCATGATCTTCCGTCATCATTTGCTACGTAAACTATGGAATTAAATATTTCAATTTTTCTATGGCACCAAAACTCGATCGAACTCTAACTCGATCGATCAATTTCCAAATCAATCGATTGAATTAAATTTTGATCAGATGATTTCCTTCAAAACCCTTTTTAACACTTCCCTGTTCTGTAACTTTCGATCGATCAATTTTTAACTCGATCGATCGAAGCACATTTCAATCGGGCGAATCTAATTTTGATCGGTCGAAATCCCTCAAAAATCGTAGTTCATAATTTCAAGTCAAATTCGATCAATCAAATACATTTTTAATCGATCGAAATTGACAGATTTCTTCTGTCACTTTGCTTTCTCATGCCAAACCCAATTTTTTCTCAAATCTAATCTTCTTTTCTTTAATTTTCTCACTCACATCATAACAAAACTAACATGACACAATTAATCAGAAATTTCTCACCTTTGATCGATCGCATGATCCACACTGCTCAAATTTGAATCTAGGGTTCTGGAGTGAAATTTGTCGATTCTTCTTACAATTGAGTCGAAAAGGAGCCCGCGGAGACTCCACTCTGGATCACACGTTACTCTTCACGCACTTGATCGTATATGGCCTGATCACATGATCAAATCCCAAGGTACAGGGATGGGCGGAAAAGTTGAGCTCTTCTTTCTTTTCTCTCTCAACCTTTTTGCAAAACACAGCCTCTTTCTCTTTCTCTCTCTCTCTAAAACCCAAACCCTACAAACTTTTGCAAACAGTAATAAGCTTCCAAAGGAAGCCTTTCACTTCTTTGATAACCAAATGGATTAGTTCCCTTATAAAACATAAACACCCATTTTGGGTATTAACTTCATCCAATAAGCATTATCTTCGGTGCAAAGCTTTTACACCTAAACCAATTGTTAACCACCACTTACCACACTAAGCTTTGGTGTGAAGCTCATACACTTAAGTCAAGCCTTAATGCATTAACCAAAGGCCCACCATCGACTCAAATAGCTAGCCCAACCAGTTCAACAAGTTTTAATCATTAATGAACTTCCATTTTCCAATAATTTTGACTCCTAGTTGCATACTCACACAGGGTGTCGTCCCAGGCATGCACACCGAGGCATACTGTTCAAAGGTCAAAATTTTCAGGATGTTATAGAGGGAGATGAGAATATGGATTGGAACACATGATGGTGACCTTCCGCTCAAATACCAGGTCACATGCCATGTGGCAAGTGATCGCGAGTTACTTAATGGTTCACTAGGTCCAATAGGATTTTTAAAAGGAAATTATTTTCTAGAATGTGGTCAAAGGGACAAAAACTCAATGGACTAGGATGTGTGGGAGGTACTCAAAGTGATGTGAAACTCCATGTGACTCTTATAGTATTGTTTTGGTATTATGTGGAGCACTAGCTGGTTGTACAAAGAAATTTTATATATCTTACTACTTTTCATTAATATTATAATATGAATTACGTGTAGCTAGAGCTTAAGTTTGTTTTACCCCAAAATAGTTTCCTATTCAAAGATTTCAAATATATGTCTAGAACCTAAAGAAAATTCAAATAGATTTGAGAGTTAGTCACCCTTAACAAGCCTGCATTTTGCTTGTGCCACAACATGTTGTGTGCTACTTCGATATTTCAATTGATAGAGTTAGTTGTGCTAGCCTTTACTAAAATCGGTGCACCACAACTGATGAATTGTCTATGCACCTTACACAAATTCATATTTTAAAGCTTCGATTCGTATAGAAAAGAAATATATATGGGGTTTTCTAAACTTCATTCTTTTCCTAGAAGATACCAATGTCTATATATAGTGTGAGACATAAATAGACATATAAACACACACACACACACACACACATATATATATACCATTGTCTTTTCTTGTCAAACTAGTAAACGTGCACATGTTCATTTAAATGTCGTGACACCATCAAATTGGAGCTTCATAATTGCCATCACCTCATTTTTCAAGAGTTATTCCAAGTCACAAGACAAAAGGAAAAATAAGACTAAAATAAAAGAAAGTGATGAATCTCATTTAAAGCTCCTAAAACTCGGCAAGCCCATAGTATCTCTGATGATCTAGTACTTCACTGTATCTATAAGCTGTGAATAATTGGTACAGACCTGGTCATCATGAACCAGAGCCCTCTTTGCATGAATCTCCGTGACACCATTATCCTCCCTATAAATCAGACTATGCAACCAATTCTTTAGAGAAAGCCACTCCTTAATATTCGTCATTCGAAGGACAAGAATTACTCATATGATGATTTGGAACTAGTTCGGAATTAGTTTGAATGAGTTAGTCTCAGTGATTGTTTGAAATAAGGGATATACTATCAAGAATAGCCCTAAACTCTAATTTATTTTTAGAAAATAGCTCATAATTTTTATTAAAGGCAATTAGAAAATAGAAATTTAAATCCTCGATAATCCTAACACCCCTAGCATGGCTTGAGTTTCTCATTGAGGCACCATAAGAATATATTTTAATGGAGCTGACACATGGTTTTTTGCTTATCATATGTAGCATGTCATAAGGCTTCAGAGTTATGGTGTGAAGCCTTATGATGTGAATAGGATTCAGAATTACGATGTGAACGTTAAGCTTACCAAACAATTTTGACTTTTGTAGATGAAGATGGCATTTTTTGGTTGATTAAATCAGTACTCTCTATGATCCAGCTTAGTACCTTTCTCTTCACAACACTTGTTGCTCATCACAGTGAACTACAACATTTCTTTCCAACCAAATGTCTCAAGAATTCACCCATATAATAGAACCATTGTGTAGAGAAACTTCAGTTTTAGTCGTACTTTACTAGTTAATCAAATGGTGGAAATTTTTGGATTGGGAGCGCGTCAAGAAAATCTTATAGAATCCACTTCCATAGCTATCGGGTAGAAGAGCAATCATCAAATAAATGCTTGACTGATTCAAACTCCATAAGGCAAAGATGACATCAAGAAGCTATCTGAATTTTTTGCGACATAATCACATAATCCATGGGAATTGCTTCTTTTGGAAACATCCAACCAAAGCAGTGTTTTTTGATTGCATCTTCACTTTCCTGTGACTTTTCATTTTATTATTTTTGGACACCTCTCATGAGTCTAATCCCATACAGAGTTAGAAGAAAAGGCACCCGAGATACTAGGTTTCCTAATAACACTTTCCGAAGAATGTATTTTTGAAAAATTATTCTTGGTCTTTTCCATTTATAAACTAACCCAACTTGTTTGCAATATTTTTTGCAACCTACTTTCCATCTTTCATAGCATCAATCAAGACCTTATTCTCATTAATATAAGGAACCCTATCCATTAAATGTTCATCCCTTAACCAATTATGCCCAAGAAAAAGTTATTATTTCCATAGTTTATTATCCATCTAGAGGCATTCATACTTGATTTCATCATAGGTCAATGCCTGACCATACTTTCCATAGACCAAAAATATTTATTATAGACAAAATTAGATTAGTGAAAGTCCTCTACTACTAATTTTATCACACTATCATCATATTGACGTAGTATGTATCCTCAAATTTTTGAATTACAAGACCAAAATCCCAAGAAACCCAATGAGTTTCAAATCGGCCATCCATTTCTCCCCAATAAAAATTTACAAAGCATTTCTCAACCTCCTTAATGACTTTTTTGGGGTTAGGGAGAATAAAGAAAAAGTGAATAGGGATACAACTACTAATGAGAAGGTGGCTAAGAGCCAAGCCATTTTTAGAGGAGTATCAACCCATTTTATTTTCAGACTGAAGCATTGATACCACATTACCTATACTAGGTGCATTAGATAGCGTATTCTCATTCCCACCAGTGATTTTCTTGATCTTGTCTGTGGTTTTTTGGACTTTCATCGTTGCATGGAAAAACTATTTTCATCACCTCTCTAACCCCTTGTAATGAGATCTTTGTCGTGGCATAGTCTCTTCATCTTTAGAAAGATTGTGATACAAAACCTTTGCATTCTCACATGTTATCCAATGAGAAGAGGACCAGTACTCATTATTAGTCATACTTTTCTAAAGTCTTTCAACCACCTTTTGAGATTCTCCTTATTTAATTTTAACATTATCTAGGACCTCCTTGTTCCATTTTTTCAGCTCTACCTTCAACATTTTCAGCTTTAGAAAAACCAGATATATAGGGGATCCTTTAACCTAAGCCCAAAATGATTACAAACTATACCAAGAAAATCTTGCCTTGAAGTGCAAAAATCCCAAAGTTGAACGGCTTAGGAACATGAGTTTGCCGTTCAACAATGATATGAAGATGACAGTGGTCTGAGGACATATGTGGAAGGTGCATAACCAAAGGTACTCCAAATTTAGAGATCCAATTGTTCAAAGAAAGGCAGGCTCTTCTATACTCAACATTCTTTTTATACCTGATATGTTATTACACCAAGAGAATTCATCTCGGATCAACCAGTCCATCCATGTAAATAAAATCATAGAAGTTTATCATAAAGATATGGTTAGGAGTATCTATACCTCTCTATTCGGTAGTAGAGGTAAGTGCATTAAAATCTCTAGCAAGCATGATAGCATCATTTGATGCTACGATCAAAGACTTTTGTATCAAACAGTAAGAACTGAGAATGATTATGGATCAAAGGATATAAAAGAGTTTTCAACATGCATGCCAAACAACTATATAGTAACATAAACTTTTTTTGCAGTAGTAGCAAGACCATTATATTTCTACTCAAGGGTTCTAGAAATAGAAAAAGGATTAACATCACTTTCAATATCTGAAAGTCTCCTTCTCAAGGAACCATAGATGATTACTTGAATATTCAAAATTAGAGAACTAATCATGGACAAAATTATTGGATGGCTGTTAACATAAATGTTTAATGGAAGCTTGAGAATTAAAGGGAACCCAAGTGATCGAACTTCCTCCATCCTCTACTTTTTGGTTCCATAAAAATATTTTTGTATTCATCAAAGTACTGTTATGATTTTAAATAATTTGAAGTGACTTCATCGATATTTGAGTTTGTTGGATCATTGTCGGAGTGGGTTACCTTATCAGCTAATAGAGATGGATCAATCAAGGAAGAAGCGTTGAGCACAATCTCAACTGATTTAACAAGATCAACTTAGGATATTGTGGAGATGAGTGGTGACTATTTAAAGATATATAACACTCAACATGAGGACAAAATTCCTTGCAACTCATGTTTCACCAGTGGGGTGTTAATATAATCCAATGAAGGATTCATAAAATTAAAACATAAAAACTTGATATTATATAATGAATGATATATATATATATATATATATAATGAGAATTACATTAAATTGTAGCAGGAAAAGGCTAACTCACGTGCTAGATCACGTGTTGTGTGCCACTTTACACTGAAATGGCTCGAGTGTAACAGCTAGCCATACACTTGAGCATAGCGTCATAGGTCTATCTATCTATCTATCTATCTATCTATCTATCTATATATATATATAAGTAAAATACATTACATTATATCGTCCACTTGCATATATTTTTTTTATATTTCCTACAAGAGTTTGTATTAGGTGCTACCCACCTTGACAAAAAGGTCTAAATCCATTTTAACAATTTCACACTCAAAGTACCAACCTTTTCTAGAGCTTTTTAGAAGGAGATTGAATAGTTTTGCACCTATCAGTGTGCCTTATAGATGGCCCTTGTCTCATTTTTCAACGCTTAGCAAGCAATTTTGACTTATTGAATGCGTCTCCCCTTTTGTAATGTGCACTCACTATCTTATGTCAATAAATTCAAATTCAAATAATTTTCTTGAAAGGAGTTGGCTTATGAATTGTTTAAGATTGTAATTTAAGTGTCCACATAGAAGTGATAATGAGAAGTAGAGGAAGAAATTATAGGAATCTACGTTGAAAATAAAAATCGAAAAAAACTTCTATATTTTTTGTTTGTTTGATGTTTTATAATGTTTGATCATTTAACAGATGTATTTAAGAAGTTTCAAGATCGTGAGGAAAATTTCAAGGAGACCTTAATTACAAATGTTGTGGGTTTGCTAAGTTTATATGAAGCTTCACATTTTAGTATAAGAGGAGAAGACATATTAGATCATTCGCTGAAATTTACAAGCACACATCTTATGTCTATGATGGCGAATCTAAATTTTCCTCTTTCAAAGAAAGTGGAGTATGCCCTAGATATACCTATACGTAAGTGTTTGCCAAGAATAGAGGCGAGACGCTACATCCCAATCTACCAATATGAAAGTGCAAGGAGCGAAGTGATTCTCGAGCTTGCAAAGTTGGATTTCAATTTGCTACAATCATTGCACCAGAAAGAGATAAGGGAGCTATCAATGTAAGTTTCATCATACTCATGATCTTTTCTATTAAAGGTTAAAAAAATAACTTCATGCCCCAAAATAGGAAATAGTGTCTTAAAACATGGATTAAAATCTTGATTGTACTGGATTGTACCACCAAGGAGATAAGGGTGGTACTAATACTACCCTACATTAGCCTTTTGACCCTTTTGTATCATTTGTACTAAATGATACAAATAGTAAATGAACAGTACTCATACCAATTTTGAGATTTTAAACCTTGTTTAGAACTAGATTTTGTTGAAAACAAGGAGGAGGAATCACGCAAGGCTGCTTGAGACATTAGCATATTCTTGAACTGGAGGGAATAAATTAACAATGACTATTTTTCTCTAGCTCATTCAACTGAGCCACTACATCGAGATGACAAGTTGAGCTTGTAGTTGTGGTGGATGTATCAACCCAAGATGGTATGTGTGGGACTAGTAATAATCGGATAATTCTCTATGTAACCGGATGACCTATTTTCGATACGATAGAAATCTTGTGAACTAGGGTTAGTAGTACTTGGGGGGTCAATAAGCTGCACTTTGGCCTATAATTTTATAATTTTCAAATAGACTCTAACAAAGTTCATCTTGTACATAAGAAGTTTCCTAGACCGTTGCTACTCTTGCAACTACTAGAGCCTAAATAGCGAAGACTTCATACATTTACTTATCATAAGCTAGAGAGGTTTTGAATATTTTTATTTTCTAATAGTACATGGACGTCTTCATCACAGGTGGGAAAGGGAAACAAACCTTCCATCAAAGCTACCATTTGCAAGGGATCGACTAGTGGAATGCTACTTTTGGATACTCGGAGTGTATTTTGAAGAACAATATTCTCGTGGTAGAATGATCATGACCAAAATAACAAACTTGGTTTCATATATGGACGACATTTATGACGTATATGGAACACTGGATGAACTCCAATTACTCACGGATGCAATACAAAGGTTTGATCTTTTAAATTAATGTACTGATAAATTTACTCTGACCATTTTTTATATTTTTTACACTTCAAAACATTTTTTCCCTATATTACTTTATTATTCCTTATTTGTTTCAGTGATAATAGTGTGATCCGACCCCATATAGAGGGGGGATGGAAGTTAGGATGATTGAATGATGGTAAATTTGAATTTATGTTCTAAAAATATGGATCACTATTGAACTATTAGGTGGGACATTGCAGCCATGGAACAACTGCCCAAATATATGAAAGACTATTTTCTCGAACTGTTAAAAACTGTTGACAAAATTGAGGACCAATTGGCTCCAGAAGAGAAAACATACCGTATGATTCATTTGAAAGAAGTGGTACGTATGATTATTTCCTTGTTTAATGTGATATCACCAGCATCATAACATGATCTAGCTAATGAAGAGCCGTTGTTATGTCTCAATCCTTCCAAAGTTGACTTCCACAAATGCTAGGTGGCAAAGGCTATTTATGAAAGTCAACTTTTGATTCGCTTATGTAGCTATAGACCCAAATTTGTCCCAAGGCTGGATTGATCTGTACTTTGAGAAAGGTGTAATCCCGAGCTTCCGAAAGCACCTCCCGAGCCCTTAGAACTTAACCCAAATCTTTAAAACCCTTTCCGAACCCTTAGGAATCAACCCTAGCCTCCCCAGACCCATTAGAACCATTCCCAGGCCTGATTCAAACCCTCCTAAACTGTGAATGGAGGGAGGAGTGCCAAAATTTATATGGACATATGTTGAGGTTGAGACCTATACCATTAGAAAGTAGAGGTTCTCAGCTTTCCAATGAACAAATAATTGCCTAATTTCGAGTTGTACATCAAAAGTTTTGACGATTCGAAAAATTCACAGAAATTGAGGATTCTACTCATGCGTACATTGGATGTATGCATAGGCAATTTTTGGCCTGAATTTGGCTATGCCTACAACTAATGTATGCATAGGCAATTCTATGCAAATTTAACTCATGCATACAACCAATGTACTCATAGCCAAACTTTGGTTATTTACTTCAGAAAAAGCACGGACTCTAAACTTCTCTGCTCTATCAAAAGTATTGTTTCTAAGCTATGCGTATAACCAATGTACACAACTTAAAATTGCTCCTTTTCCAAAAAATGGCAGATTTCGAAATTGAGGCTTGACTTGTGGACCATCCCATTGTTTGAAGTTTATTTCTTTAGGATCCTAATGCCCTCCTTAGTTTAAGTTATAACCCTTATGCTATCTAACTCATCACCCTATCATCTACCATTAAGCCCAATTCTCACCATTCTAAGCCTTCAAAAACCTAGAAAACCTTAGATTTCATATTACCTAATTGTTAAACCCATTTACACTTAAGTATTCCCTAATCACCTCTCCCTCTATAAATAGAGAGCAACCCCCCTTGTTTAATCCATCTTTTGAAATTTCCAAGAGAAGAAACTCTACTAATTTGCTCCCTCATTTGCCTAGACCTAAGTTTTTTTCAAAGCTTAAAGCCTTAGCCCATCAAAACCACCATTCCTAACCATCAATCCTTCAAGGCCTTAGAAGTTAGAACCCTTCTCTAACCCATAGTGCTATCGAAAGCTCATCGGTGTTGCTCTCAAGCGATGATCCGACTACAATGCTACAAGGGTCTGAGAGCTTCGGCTCTCCCCTCTATTCATCTACCTTCTTTTTATTTTTCCTCTATCCTTGAATTTGAGCTGTTATGTCGCCGAAATTATGGTTATTGTGGGGGGCTCAAATATGATCTGAGTGCCTTCGGACAAGAGGAAGTGCTGCTCACTTTGTTTCCTTATATATATATATATATATATATGTATGTATATATATATATTATATAGACGATCTAAACATAGACCCGGCCATAGTAGAGACCGCTTACGAGCAAGTCGATCGGGTGCTTAATACTTTTCCAATTGATAACCGAAGCCCCTACCTAAGAGCCCGGTAAATCAGAGTCATATTTTACACTTCGGTACTTATATATTGATTTAGGTATCCCGGGACACCAAAAGCTATGAGTGGCTACTCCATTTTTGAGCGCCTCATCACATTGGATCAACAAAATCCACGGTTGCACAACAACTCAGGCTATTAATAAGATGGACTAATATTTGGAGGGCACTGTAGATACACTACAAAAGCTAAAACTATTAATGACAACCAAAAACTATCGCTATTAACAAAAATACTGCCGCTAATACCCTTACCGCTATAATCTTAAGAGCCTTCAATAGTTTTTTTGTTAATAGCGACAATTTTTGGGTGCAGAAAACTGCCGCTAATAGTCTTATTTTTTGTAGTGATAGTCAAACCTTTATTTTTAATATTAGGTTCACTTTGAAAAAAATGACACTGCATTTACATCTCTCGGGAATAACATCTAAGTGAAAGATTGGATTCCACTGTTCAGAGAGTAAAATAAGTTGTTCAAACTCAAGATCCATGGAATTTCATATCTTTGAGGTCTTTTCTAGAACAAAGAAAATGGGATTCTTCTAGATAGAGAGGAAACCCAATGTAATGGGAGTTGCACTGGAATTCCTTCAAAAAATGGCACAGTTTGGTAAAATGATAGTCATTATTTTTATTTTAACAGTTTTAAAAGTTTTATAAAACTAAAATTTTCAAAAATCACAATTTTTTTATTGTTTGGTTGATTCCTAAATGATTTCTCCATAAAAATATCGTTAAATTTGAAGTAAGTCAGTAACTAGAGTTGTAGTAAGGATATAATTATCTGGCTTTATAATCTAGATTTGTATCTAAAGCATAAAATAACCTTAGGCCTAGCCTTGTTACGCTTAAAAAAGTTTGGTATGAGAGATTTGAACAATAAAGGATTTACAAGCATAATACAGCATATTCATTTTTTGCACTTTATGGACCAGGCATCAAGCTTGACTCAATTCATTAATGCATACTCAATTCCGCCCTAGATGTCTTAACAATCTTGTGTTGAACCGAAACGGAGATTGGTAGGCCATATATCCATGCCTGAACCCAACTCATTAGTTGGATCCATCTCCTTATCATATCCCAGTTGCACCCCCTACGGAATATGTTGTAGAATTGTGGAGATAAAAAAAAAGTTTGTGAAAGAGATTATAAAAACTCTACTGTGTAGAAACTACTAAACATGTTTTTCAAGATTTTTAGAATTCGCCAAAAATATTTTTTTTTTCAAAATTAAAGAAAAACAACTAATATTTTTTTCCCGGTTGACGACAAAATTATGTAAGAAGGGAGATAATGAATCTAAGTCCAAAATTTATCACTTGTACAACCATAAGATCATGATCTTAAAAATAGGGCACTTTAGAAAAACAACCTTAAAAAAAAACGTTTTAGCAATAAATTCCAAAACTTAATCGTTTTAAAAAAATTATGCTTTCATGGTTTTTTGAAGTTCTGAGATCCGTGAAAGCATTGTTTTTTTAAAACGTTTAAGTTTTGGACTTTTTTGCTTAGAAGTTTGTTTTTCTAATTTTCCCTTAAAAAAATAATAGGATTTTTCCTTTATAGAGGGAACCCAAATACAAGAACGACAGAAGAAGGAACTTTTTATTTTTTAAAAATTATCGGAGGACAGAAGACCTCTTATATTTACAACTTTGGTTTTTTGTCGTGGTGTGTAAGCTAGTGTTCATAATGTGAATGTTAACAATTTTTTTTCCCTCTCAAGATGAAAGAGGCGTCAAGAACCTACTTTGCAGAAGCTAAGTGGTACTATGAAGGCCATGTTCCATCATTCGAAGAGTATATGAACATTGCTTTGATAACATGCGGGTACCCACTGCTCAGTGTTGTCTCTTTAGTAGGGATGGGAAAAGTAGCGACCAAGGAAGCTTTTGATTGGTTCATGGAAAAGCCGAAGCTCGTCATGGCCGCAGCAATGTTTTGTCGAGTAGTTGATGACATCCAATCCAACATGGTATGATATAATATATGAGAGATTTGATTATTTGTAGAAATAGGGCCATGTCAATTCAATTTCGCGCTAAGCAGCTCACATCTTTGATCAATCAAAGTAATTAAACTAGCAGCCTATTAATTAGATGGTTCCAACCTCTCATAAGCAGATTTTTAGGTTGGTATATCCCTCAACTAAAAATCCGCTTAAGAGAGGTTGGAACCATCTGATCGGGGTACTTAGGTGCATCAATTAAAAGAATATGCACAACCTTCCATATAGGAGTGCATGATTCGTACCATTAAAATTTCCAATGAGAGGGATTCTTGGACCCACTTCAGTTCAATATATGACGAACTACTTTGATGATTTGGATTGGTCCAAAACATGTGTTACATCGCACAATAAATGGGGATGATGACTTTATCTGTAATAAAGCGGTCACGCCACAACTACCTAAATAAAAACGTTAGAAGCTTGAGTGCACGTTGTGCTTGGATGCAAAGTTTATTGGTTTCATTCCAAAACCTTCCAATCCAACTAATTCGATTGGAAGCAAGCTTCCCAGGCCTTACTTCTTGTGCCCATGCTAGCCAATATACTATTCGGCCATAAATTTTTGGCCTAGTCCGACCCATTGACCCTTCACCTTTAGGCTAGTTTTAGTCCCTTCGTGGGCCAAACTCGATGGTTCAGTAAGCCAATTTGGCATATTTCCACCACTACTTACAACTTCTCAATTTTTTTTTATTTGAAGCGGGAGCAAACAACTGGACAAGTTGTTAGTTCCATCGGTTGCTACATGAAGGAGCATGGTGTCTCAGAGCAAGAGGCAAGAGTGAAGCTTCAAGAAATGGCTATGAATGCATGGAAAGACGTAAACAAAGAATGCCTAAAACCCACACCTTTCGATATGCCTATCATTGAGAGACCTCTCAATCTCACACGGGTAATTGAACTCTTATACAAGTATGAAGATGGATACACAGACTCCAAAGGAAAGACAAAAGAAATGATTACATCTTTTCTCATTGATCCTATTCCTACATAAGATTCAGGCTAGACTCTCACCATCTCTTTTTGGGGGTTATGGTTTTATGTATTAATATCTATCTTTCAATAACGAGTTTGTATTAATCTTTATATAGAAGCCTTTATTTATTGTAGTTTCTTTTAAAAGTAAATAAACAAATATTCTACTTTACAATTAATGTATCTCAAATCTCTCCCACTCTATAATGAAGCTAGTAAGGAACTCGTGCGATGCGCCAGAATGATCAAAGGAGGATCTGTGCATTGGAGGAACCCGTGAAATATGGGAGTGATCAAAATAGGACCCTGCATTGGAGGAACGTATGCGATGCACAGGAGTAATCAAAGGAGGACCCATGCATTAGGGGAACCCGTGCCATACATGAGGGTGATCAAAGAAAAAACTCGTGCGATGCATGAATATTAGGCGAAAACAAACCCAAATGGGAGAGAGGGCAACCGGTGAGAGAGGGGTAGGTTAGGACTGTCTGTGGACACAGAGAGAGAGAGAGAGAGAGAGAGAGAGAGAGGAGGGAGGGAGGGAGGGGGGGAGGAACAATTTTTCTCTTTTTTCTTTGTTTTTTTCCCTAATAAATCTATGTGGCAAGTTGTAATTACTGGGGACACCTTCACTGAAATCTATATCCTCTAAAGGGTAGCCCATACATATTAATGAGAAGGGTAGGTCCATTCCCACCTATCGAATTACTGGGGACCTTCACTGAAAGCTATTGACTGTTTTTAAATTAGATGATGGAGATCATTTTTTCAACCCAATCTTCCACATCATGGATCTTAAAACCATGGACATACCATCATACACTCAATTTTTTATTTCAAATGGCACATCCCAAAAAAGTGTCCTAAAATCAGGTTGCACACATTTTGCTCAAACATGATATTTAGGTCACTTTTTGGGATGTGTGACATGTGGAATTAAAAATTGGCCATCTGATGGTAAGCTCATGGTCTCAACATCAATTGTATCGAAAATTGGGATGAAAAATGATCTCCATCATTTGGGTCGAAATAGTCAATGATTTCATCAACTCGATAGGTGCGAAGAGAGCTATCCTTATTAGAATGACCAACTCACTATTAGGGCATACATATTTTTGAAATCACTAGGGCGCCGTCATTTGCACCCATTTTCCCTGTGAGGAATACTCGCATTTTCGCCCTAAAAAATCGGTTGACTGCTTGGAATCTGACGATGGAGATCGTTCTTCGTCCCACACTTCTTGTCAACATTGGAAAATAGTTAATGTAGAGCAGAAAATGAAATAATGTGTCCACTGCTTTGTTTTGTAAGGTAAATTTAAGATAACTTGCGCTTCTCATCTACCTCGCCAAGTGGTCTTGTGAAAGATGCAGCACGGGGCATCTTCTCACCACAATACAATTTTCTGCTAAATGTGGTTGAAATGTGCTTTTCATCTACCATTTTGCCCTTAAAAAGGGGCCTTTTGAAAGGGGTTGCCAAACACTGTGATGACCCAACTTTTTCAATCCTCACGGTATAGGAAAGGTCGGTTTGCCAACTTATTGATTTCTCAATATGCCGAATATCAGACTAAAGTCGACAACATATGCGTAATTCTAACAGAAAAGCAAAACTTCTAAGACCAGAATAATAGCTCATAGAAAAATATATCTCAAAAAGGAATCAGGAAGAACCACCAGTGATGGCCAATCCAATCACCTAAACAATGGTTCCTAATGATGGTTCCTCAAAATGATATCAAAAATATCTAAACAAGGCCTTGGGCCAATAATCCAAAATAAATCTAAACCAAAAAGTAACAAACTAACAGGTCTAGTTCAAGGAAAGAACTCCTCTACTAGGATCTTTGGCTCCTCCTCAGGGATGTAGTCAGAGTCCTCAAGATCAAGGTCGTTGGAGCCTAAGTCAGTCTCAACACCTGTGACGTATAGTCGGGGTGAGCTAACATCGAAACTCAGTAGAGGAAACTCATTTATCCACATTTTATCATAAGCAAATGGTTTTCAAAGACTTGAATCGGATCAGATATGGTTTTCAAAACATGCCTTGATTTACTAGCTTCCAATTCTAAAATAGTGTGCTGAATGAGAAGTATGACAAGTCTTACGTTATTATGTTGTCAGATTCTGATTTCATTCATGCTTCTATAGTTAAATGTCCTAAATTTATAACTTAAGATTATCTCTTAAATTAATATATTATGAGAGCGAAAGTATTACCGATGAAAAACCCTACTTACCATTGTCGTTCAATGAACCCTTTGTTTGAAAGTGCAATAAGCCCCTGCGTCATGAGGGAAACTTGTGCTAGGCTGATTTACCCTCAACACGGTTCATAAAATCGAGGATTTCGTTCTAATTAACCTTAAATCAAATGCGGATACTAAACATATCAGATTTTATGTTATTAATACATTTCCATATTTCAGATTTCTAATACATATTTCAGATTCAAACGTGAGGTTCGAAAGTTTCAAAATTTCGGAGTTCATATTTATTGCAAAGTTTATTCAGAATTTCTTAAGTCAAAGTAATGCTACTCAACATCATGTTTATTTTCAAAAATTTCGGGATCTATGCTTGAAAACAGAATAACAAATGCTTAGATAAAATGCCATAAGTTTTAAGGTTCCTCTACCTTTGACTTTGATTCAATCTAAGCTCACACAAAGGTCCCCACAGTGGACTCTTTCTATTTTAGAACCTACAAGGATTAACGCCATAATTTGTTAATGGAATCTACAAGTCCAGACAAAAGCTCCCCACAAATTTTTCAAGAAAATTTTGAAGGCGAAAAATAGGACAAAATTCAATCATCGAGTTCCAAATTCGATGTTCGAATTTGAATTCGAACATCGAATTCCCTCATTAGTGCATCAGACAGGAGCCAAAATTAGATCATCGAGTTTCATTTCAATGATCGAATTTCTCCAGGTCTATGCAATTTGAAATTTGTTCTTCTTAACTTGATTTTTCTTCCAAAAACCAAACTAACTTCTGTCATACATTCATAGTTTCTCTAATCTAATTTAGGTATCAAATAACTTAATCAAAAGAATTTAAAAGCCTACCTTTTAATGTCGATTCCTTTGACTTCCGTTGATCCAATTTCCAAGCACCGGATCAATCCGCCAAGCTTTATGCAGTCGAACTCCAAAATAAATTTATCTCTAACATTGCTGCAAGAGCAACTGTCAGCCCAGAATTATCCGCACATGTATCCACTCTCCCCTATCCTTCTTTCTCAATATACGTAATCAAATCTGTGGCTGATCTCAAGGCATTTCTACGGTTGAGATGGGGAGAGTGATTTTAATTGCTAAGGGATCAAAGTAAAAGAGAGGACTTTTGCAAGAGCTCAAATTTTAGTTCTCACGAGAGGGAGGAGAATGAAACTTCTCCTTCACTCTTCTCTCTTTATAATACAAACTATCACCCCAAAATATCATGATATTTTCTCAAAGTATCATGATCTTTTATTTACAAATCCTTTCCACTTAAATTGAAATTAAATCTAGTGTTGAGCACAAACACTCACATTGGTGTACAAGTCACAATTTATAGGACTTCCTTAAGTCCAAACTAGAATCCTTTTGGCCAAAATTCTTCTTTTACCCTAACATACCTAATTACCCCTAATTCATCACGTAAATTTTTTGGCACGCTTACTGAGGTAATTGAATTCGGGTATAAAATATTTGGGATATTACATTCTCCCCTCCTTAAGAATTTTCGTCGTCGAAAATGTAAAAGATACACGAACAGTTCTACAGGGAACTCCTTCCTAACAAAAATCTGGAACCAAAACAAAAGCAAACAAGTCTAAAGCGAAAGAACATGGGTCACAGTGCGATGGCTTCACAAGGCATGCAAGTCAAGGGATGGGATTCGTAGTAACCTAAATGTACTACGTGTGGCACCCTATGGGGCCATAGTGGATTGCATCCGTACATGGATGCCTACCCCAAGTGTCATGTGCCGGGAAACTTACTTCACTGTGACGCAAGGTGAACTAACTAGAATTTGATCAAATTAGGTTATCAAGTACTCAAATTCCCACAATGGAAAACCAAGTCAAGCAGTCTGGAATGGTCTAATGGATCAAATCACAGAACTATATTCAAAATAAACACAGAAGCAGAAATCAAAGCAAAAACCATAAGTAACCCACATGAGAGATCAACCCATATCCCATAATGCATAGACAAAACAGTCATGTATAGAATCCATAGAGCTCATAATTCATATGCCAAATTAAAACAAAGCTAACTATCACATAAAGCAAACAAGAATTTATAAAAAGAAGCAAAAAGTAGAACCACCAGGTTCCAATAATCCATCAACTTTTAATAATTACAACCCCAAAATAGATTGAAAAAAATAAAACCATAATGTCACCAGTACTGCTCTAATCCTCCCTATCCGGACCAGATCTAGCTGCCTAATCGGCCGGTGCCTGATCATCATCCCTGCCGTCATCTCCAGCATCTGTAGGTACCTCATCACCTGCTCCCGAAGTAGAAGCGTTATGCACATATGCACTGATATCAGCCATATATGTTGCATAATCAGCAGGGTAGGCATGTTGCATCAGATAGGTCAAAGCCCTCCCGTTAATCTCTAACTCCTTGCTCATGGAGTTCGTGTGTTGAGTCAACACCTGGATCTGCTGACTCATAGTTGTTATCTGTTGTTTGAACTCCGATAAAGTGAGCATGTCAGTGTGTAGGGGCTGGTCTGTCTCGAGAGCAACATGTTCAACAACTGGTTGATCTTCATCCTCCTCATCATTGTTCGGAACCACAGTGTCCTTGGGAGCCTTCAACAACTTGTTATAGCTTCGACCCCAGTCAACTAATAGATTTTTAAACTGGTAGTGGACTTAGGCTCATCATGCGGAATCTCATAGGCCGGTCCTGCACGCTAATCTTCAAGCATCAGGGATATCAATCAGGCGTAGGGAATGCCTTTCGCCGGTCCCTTCAACTTTTTACCCATCTTTTCACGTGCCTTGATGATACCTTCAAATACCATTGCCGGTGCATTGAACCACTTCTCTTGGAACGCAGAGAATAGGGCTTGTTGGATGGTGCACCTTCATTCCGATCGTTGTCCAAAGGGATAGAGGATAGAGGATAGCTTTAAAAATCACATCAAGCATCTACATAGTATCCGGTAGTTGGGAATGGGCTACAGATCTGCTGGATCCGTGGTGTCCTTGGGTCATCCGGGCAATCACATCATGAACTCTCATAGGTTTAGTATTTGGTGCCCACAAACCCATGGTCGGTGAATGCTTAGTTGGACAATTCATTGCGCAGCAATGTCATCGACATCAAAGGCGTAGTCGTGCCCATCGATGGTGGTGTATATTTTCTTCTCATCACCCCATCGCATACGTTGGTAAAAGTGGCATACCATCCAGGGATAAAAATGACTATGGAATGGTTGTAACAGGGATTTTAACTAGGCTCTTTCTAGGTAATCAAAGGCCCATTAAGTGGTAGCTTGCTGATCGAACAGCTCAGCAAAGCCCTTTGCACCCCAATACTCATTAGATTGCTCCCAAATTGGTGGGGGTGGTGGTATGGGTTGCTGAGGTTGCGGGATCTGTTGTGGAGGTGGTAGTTGGCTAGAAGATCCAGCCCTAGAAGCTGGACTTTTGGAAGTAGGGACTCTAGGAACTGTGGTTTTCTTAGGTCCCATAACAAAAAAGCAAACAAATTCGAAAATTGGAAATGCAATTGACAAAACTAGCTAGGTTTACCTTTTTGGGATGAAAATTTTGGTTCCTTGTCAATGCACACAAATGCCCTTTGCAAATCCGAGTGTAATCCCCTTGATTTTGCCCAAGAAGACAAAAGTAACCTTACCCTAAAACCTCAAAGAACCCTAAGCCCTGCCCATGCGAAAAGGTGTGAAATGACAAAATAATAAAACCCAGCCGAACATTACTCAACAAATTCGATCATCGAATTTTTATTCGACCTTCAAATTTTCCCAAAACCTTGTCAGGTGCAGTGAAAATTCGAACTTCGAATTTTCATTTCGAGGTTTGAATTTTGCAGTAATTGTGCACTTCAAAAAATTTCAAATTTTTGAGTTTTTAAAGTCTCTTTTGGTTCTTTATTGCCATTTTTAATCCCTTACATGTTCAACACCTAATCTGGTCTATGATGTCAGTGCACAACCCAGAATTCCCTATTTCAAATTACTAAATCCATCAAGTCTCGGCCCGATTGATCATGTGTGGTTTAGCCAACATAAACACAATCATATATATAGAGAAAAAAAATAGGATCCCACTCAGAATTTATATATAGTCTATGATACATCTTTCAAGCCCAAAATCTTCATACATATCCACACAGCCTAATTATAAAACAAAACGCAATATAATTTGAATAAGTGCGAAAACTGGTCTCGAATTTCAGCCTCGTGCTCCCAAGTGGCTTCCTCCGATGTATGATTCCACCATTTTACAAGAACCAAGGGAATCCGCTTAGTTCATAGGATCTGCTCCTTGTGGTCTAAGATCTGTACTATGTCCTCGACTACTGTCAAACCATCCAGAAGTTCAATGGGTTGGTAATCAAGCACATGAGACGGGTCGTGAATGTATCTCCATAGCATGGACACATGGAACATGTTGTGCATGCTAGATAGTTGCGGCGGTAAAGCCACTATGTATGCAACCAGTCCGACGTAGCCTAATATCACAAAAGGCCTGACATACCGAGGGCTCAGCTTCCCTCATTTACCGAATCACATCACACCTTTCGTAGGTGAGATTCAGACAAAAACATGCCGACTTGAAATGCAACTATTAGTAAAAAATTTATCGCTTAGAGACATATAAGGTGATAATGCAATTAAGCTCACCGAAAAATCCACATGTCTCCTTTTGAGATTTGCGTAGCTCTTCTGATGGTTTTGACCCACACATAGTCTCTTGCGGATCAACCGAACTGTCTCGATTGTACTCTCCACAATCTCTAAGCCTAGAATGAGCTTCTCACCCACTTCTTCCCAATTCAGTGGAGACTTGCACCGCCGTCCATATAAAGCCTCGAACGGGCCATATTGATGCTAGCTTGAAAGCTATTATTGTAAGCAAACTCGATCAGAGGTAAGTGTTGGTCAAAATCCAACATGCAAGCACAAAAAATTTCCTCAATGATCTGATTCACTCGCTCAATTTGGCCATCGGTCTGTGGGTGAAATGCTGAGCTAAAGTCAAGATGAGAACCCATTCCTTCTTGGAACCGTTGACAAAACTGAGATGTAAACAATGGATCTCAATCTAACACAATACTAGATCATATACCATGATGTCTAACGATCTCATTGATGTACAACTCAGCGAGTATGCTGGCGGTATACATTGTATTGTAAGGTAGCAAATGAGCGGCTTCGTTAACCAATCGACAATGACCCAGATGGCATTGTTCTTCCTTAGTGTTTTTGGCAATCCCAGGATGAAGTCTATTGAAATGGCTTTCCATTTCCACTTGGGGACAGGTAAAGGTTGTAACAACCCCGCAGGATTCTAATGGTCAACCATTGACAAACCAAACATCGCGATACGTACTCGGTGACGTCTCATTTCAGACCTCCCTATCAGAAGCTCTTCCTCAAATCCTAATACATCTTGGTACTACCACGATGTATAGCACACATCATTTGTGAGCCTCTTCTAAAATGGTGTCCCGAAGCTCAGTACTCGTTAGTATACATACTCGGTCGCTAAACTGCAAGGTCTCATCTTTCAAAATGGAGAAATCCTTCTTACATCCACTAACCACATCATGTCTAATCGCCATAAGCTCATCATCCATTATCTATAGCTTCCTTATATTCTCGAAGAGCGTACGGCAAAGCACAAGGGTAGCCATTAATGCTCTTGAGCGTTTCACATCAAACCGTGAGCTGCTTAAGGCCATATCTTTCAGTAGCTTTTATCTCTGTATCCTACTAATAAAATGCAATAATAGCGCTAAAGACTTCCTACTAAGAGCATCAACAATGACATTTGCCTTTCCCGAATGGTACTGGATAGAGCAATTATAATCCTTCAAGAACTCCATCCATTGTCACTGCCTCATATTCAAGTCCTCCTAAGTGAATAGGTACTTGAGGCTCTTGTGATCGGTGAATATATCAAATATTTCTCCGTAGAGGTAATGTCTCCGGATCTTTAGGGCAAAGATAACTGCTGCTAACTCTAGATCATGCGTCGGATAATTTCTTTCATTGTCCTTCAACTGCCTAGAACCATCAACAATGACCCACATATTTTGATTAAGCACACAACCTAATCCCCCATAAGAAGCATCACTGTACACTATGAATCCTCCACTGCCTGAAGGTACAGCAAGTAGTAGTGCTATAGTCAATCTCCGCTTAAGCTCCTAAAAGCTTTGCTCACACTACTCTGTCCAATTGAACTTAGCGTTCTTTTTCGTAAGCTGTGTTAGCAGACCCGTTATCTTGGAGAAGCCCTTGACAAATCTTCGATAGTATCCTGCCAGACCAAGGAAACTACGGACCTCGTTAATTGTCATCGGCTGCTCATAGTTCACCATCGGATCAATCTTCGTCAGATTAACAAATATACTATTCTCAGAGATGGCGTGGCCCAAGAAGCTTATCTGATCAAGCTAAAACTCACACTTACTGAGTTTGGCATATAGATGGTGGTCCCTGAGTGTTTGAAGAGCCACTCATAGATGCTGCACATGCTTCTTTTTAATTTTTGAATAGATGAGGATGCCATCTACGAAAACTACCACTAATTTATCGAGGTGTGGCTTGAACACGCGGTTCATCAGATCCATATACGATGCAAGTGTCAACCCAAATGGCATCACTATGAACTCATAGTGACCATACCTCATACGAAATAGAGTCTTGGAGATATCTTTTGCCTTAATCTTGAGCTGATGATAGCCTGACCTCAGATCAATCTTTGAAAATAACTTTACACCCAATAGTTGATCAAACAGGTCATCTATCCATGGAAATGGATAACGATTCTTAACCGCCACCTTGTTGAGCTGGCAATAATCGGTGCACAAACGCATCGATCCATCTTTGTTCTTCATAAATAATACCGACGCTCCCCAAGGAAAAACACTCGGTCTAATAAAGCCTTTATCTAACAGCTCCTGAAGTTGTTCCTTGAGCTCTTTCAACTCAGCAGGTGCCATCCAATATGGATCCTTGGACAATGGTTCAGTACCCGGTGCCAACTCGATCGCAAACTTGATCTCTCAGTCAGGTGGCAATCTAAGTAAGTCTTCAGGGAAGACATCGGGATATTCACATGCAACCACGATAAGTGCAATGTCCTTCTTTTCCTCTTTATGATCTTGCAAGTAAGCAAGATATCCACAACAGCCGCTCCTCATCATACGCTCAGCTTGGATAGCTGAAATAAGTAGCGCGACGCTAGATTTAACTCCACAAAATTGAAAGGATTTCTGCATTGGAGGTAGGAAGGTCACAATCTTTCGAAGGCAATCCACGTTCGCATGATATGAAAACAACCAATCCATCCTAAGAATCACATTAAACCCTTTCATACTCAGCATATTTATATCGATCATTATCTCGTGATCATCAATGATCACGATAACTGACTGACACACCGTATCCGTGTTCACCGAGCTTCCTGTAAGAACTGACACAGCCAAGATGAATGCAAGGGGTTTGGGAGCAATTCTCAACTTCTCAGAGAAAAGGTGAGTAATAAACGAGTGAGTAGACTCGGGGTCTATTAATACTCGTGCTTCTGTTTTACTCGAGTCGCCTTCACGACTCATTACAAGGGTACCTTTTATCAAGAATTTTCATTAATTATATGAAATGATTATAGTTTTCAAATTTATTATTAAATAATTCATAATTCTAATTAATAGAAACTAATACAGGAATTAACATCTGAACTTTCATGATAACTTGGATCACGTCATTTGACGTTTGGGCATCATGTGCAGTCACCGCGTAGGCTCGACCCTGAACAGTAGGTCGAGAGGATTTCTACATAGAAACTGAAGTAGTCCTTCCCTTGTCCTCCTCAGGACAATCCTTGATCATGTGACCGATCTTCCCACATCGAAAGCATCCTCCAGTGTTCCTTCTACAATCCTCTCTCTTGTATGGTTTCCCACATGGTGTACATGCTGGAACTGGAGTAGTAGATGGTCAACATAAGGATCCTTGAGCTACAGAAGCCCCTCTCGCAGTGGTGCTAGCAGATCTGAAAGGTCGTATCAGTGAAGAACTCTGTGGTCTCTAATAGGAGGAAGATATAGGTCCAAAAGTAACAGCCGGTCTGGAATAAGAATACTGAATAGGATAGTGAGGAGGTTTTAAAAACTTCGACTTTTGGTTTGCCTGCTCAGACACACTAGGCTATCCCTGGTCGAATCGGGTTTTATTACTCTGATCCCTTCACAGGTACAGCTTATGAATTTCTTCCTTAGCAATGAGGGCCTTTGACATGACACCCCCAAAGGTTTCCATCTCCCACATCGCCACCTTCTTTTGTATGTTTGGCCTCAGGCCACGCTGAAATTTATGGGCCCTCATTAATTCGGTGGCCACATGTAGAGGTGCGAATCGTGAAAGCCAATTAAACTCTGCTCTGTACTCATGCACAGACATCTCATTATGTTCCAGTTTTACGAACTAGACCTCCCACTGATGATGCACGATCTTAAGAAAATACTGATCGTTGAATGTCTCCACGAACTCTGCCCAGGTTCATGGAGTATTAGGAAGGTCTTGCTCTCGTGTCTTGGATATAGACTTCCACCAAGGACTTGCCTCTCCCTATAGCTTGAAAGTTGCCCATCGCACCTTCTCGACATCGGTGCATTGCAACACCTCAAAGATCTTCTCCATCTTGTCCAGCCACCCCTCGGCTTCTAATGGATCAGTCTGACCCGAGAAGGTAGGAGGTCGCATTCTCCTGAATTTGACAAAACCTCTTGGCTGATGTTTGGCTGCCAGCAACTCTGTCTACTAAGTCATAGCAGTAGTCTACTAAGCCATTGCCGTAGTCTGCTGAGCCATATTATTGGTCAATGCCTCCAACACTTGGTCAACATTGCCTCCTCTTCCTCTCCCTGCTCCCAAGGGATCTGCATTAGGACCAGAAACAAATCAGTCTCTGCCCCGTGAGATACCTATGCCCTCATCAATCTCCTCGACATGAGCCATTCTAGGTCCGTCTCTACCTCATCCCCTACCTTTGAACCTTGGAGTCATGCTGATCTATCATTATTAACGAACAATAACAATTGATTAGTATTGATTGTAAAAATAATCATGCCCTTAGTCCTAAGATCCTGAACCAGGAGCCATGCTCTAATACCAACTGTGATGATCCAACTTTTCCAATCCTTATGGTATAGGAAAGGTTGGTTCGCCAACTTATTGATTTCCCAATAAGCCGAATATAAGACTAAAGCCGGCAACAGATGCATAATTCTAAAACAAAAGCAAAACTAATAAGACCAGATTAATAGCTCATAACTTTTGGCCCTAAACTCAGATTGGCATGATTCTTAATGCGCTGGAAAGGGGACAACGAGCCCTATAACTTTCATGAAGTAACAAATTCCAGAATCTAACGTTTAAAGGGTAAAAAATTAGTGATAAGTTATGAAAAGATGTTCAGCTGGACTACTTGCTGAGGCAAGCCTATATTGGTACTAAATTCATGCATATGAAACTAAAATATAGGTGCAACTTGGGGCACATGATAGTTGATGCGATGGATGTGATCTTGAGAATGCATGAGTGAAGCAGATTCACGTAAGTGTGTTTGTACAGGTAGGGAATTTACTTTATTAACCTATATTGGGATTTCTTATTCTCCTTTAGATTGTAAATTATTAATCATGTACGAATAGATATATATATATATAAGATAATATATCATGCTGAATAAAATGAATGAAGTTGTAGTTCATTATAGGATGACATGATGAACATGTTAGATCTAACATGTAGACCTGATAAGTATAACCTTATCAGTTCTAAATGGAATTGAGTTGAGTGGAGTTGAGTAAAAATAATTATCAGTTTTGTGGATAATGCATGCACGCATGTTAACTGTGAATATATAGTAGTTTTGAACATATGAACCCATGACAGTTGATATTAGTGTTATAGATATAAATTCAAGTTAGTTTTGCATGATATATATATTACGTAAAGAGATAGTTGTAAATCATGTATGACCTTGATAGTTTGCAGTCATGTATGAACATGCTAGTGTCTGTATGCCAGTCAGTTTTGATGTATAGTGATGACTAATGACGATTAAAGAATTAGGATATACAAATGCTTTGTATGTCTATGCTCATATCAGTTAAATGATGATAGATATCAATTCTGATGTGTATTTTTCATGACCATGATCAAGTCAGTTTAAGTTTATGAATCATGATACAAGTTCAAATTTGATATCTAATTTGGGTTAAATATGCTAGATTCAGTCTCAATGAATAGTTAGGAAATGAGGATGATAAGCTCAATTTTGAAGGATGATTAAAAGATGAACATGGTAGATCAGTTTCGATAAATAGTTAGCTCAGTTTTCATAAATAGATAGTATGCACATGCTAGCTCAGTTCTAAATATGCTAGTGCTCGCTATGTATGAGCATGCAAGATCAGTTATGCTAGTTTATTTTTTATATGTATATCTGTTCATGATGATCTCGCATACATGTTACCATGCATTGTTCATGTCCTGTTATCCTTGATGTCATGTACACATCTTTTTTTCATCATGAATCAAGTGATCCCGCTAACTCGGGAGCTTGGCAAGTAATCCCGCTAACTCGACAGCTTGACTCGTCTTGTACCAAGTGACCTTGCTAACTTAGCTCAGGGGCTTGACTCGTCTTGTACCAAGTGACCTTGCTAACATAGCTCAGGGGCTTAACTTGTCTTGTATCAAGTGACCTTGTTAACATAGCTCAGGCACTTGACTTCTTGGTCCTAGTGACTGTTAAGACCTGAAAAGTACCACTTTTCGCCCCTTAATTTAACCTTTGATTAGACCCTTCGCCACCTATTAAGTTCTTGTTAAGTGTTTTGTGCAGGTAATAATCAGTAGTGAAATAAGGCCAAGAATCCTGTTAAGGAGCCTGCCTGGGCACCAGATATCCCTCAGAAGAATGAACTCTGAATCCATACCTGAAATGAGCCTCGCACAGCTAACCCAAGCTTTAGAGGATTCAGGAGAAATATGCCTCGCACAGTTCAACTGAGCTTCCCAAGGCTTTACAGCAACCTCTCGCGCTGATGAATGACTGAAGAGCTTCAGAAACTCAAACTCACATAGCTCTCGCGAAGCTCAAGAGTAGAACACATTGCACAGTGTCGCGCAGTTCAAAGCAGACCTCTCTCAATCTCGCAGCTCTCGAGCAGAGAGAGAGCTTAAGATTCCTCAGCCGTTGTCACGCATGCAGAGATGCAATTATCAGAAGAAGAACTCCTCGCGTAGTTCTCGCACCATTCAAGAAAGAAAACATCCTGGCAAAGGCAAAGCCAATCTCGTGAAGATCAAGTGAGACATAGAACCTCGTGCAGTTCCAAACTCAGAAGAGCCTCGTGAGGCAACTCGCGAAGTCCAAGTAAAGAGAAGTGCTCGCGAAGTTCTCGCGCTGCTGCCCAATGAAGACCGATCGACCACGCGACTGCTTGAATTTCAACCCCGCGACACTTGAGACTGTGTTTTCTATTCAACCTCGCGAAGCCCAATCCAGCGAGAGCTCAACTCTCTACCGCGCGACTGCCTGAAGAGCAAACCAAGGCAACCTCGCGACGGCTGAAGCTTCAGTGTGAAATCATCTTAGCGAAGAGCAAAGAGCTACCACGTGACAAGTCTAAGAAACTATAGCTACCTAGCGAGGCTCTGACCCTAAACGTCCATCTCTTCAGCAGAGGACCTTTTGGGTATTTACAGCGATTAGGGCATGCACTCCCACGCTTAAATCTCCGTGCACGCGCCTCGAGGCATCCAAGGATCATTATCAGGCCATGTGGCATTGTTAAAATTAGGGTTTCCTAACCCTAATGCGCCGCCACCCCACTGCTATATGAAACCATACCTGAGCTTAGGTTTAGGCATCTGGGAACCCATCTCAGATCATTTTTTCTTTTCTCTTTCTTTTTAGTAGTAAGTAGTTTTCTTTTTCTTTCCTTCTCACCATAGTCCAGCACTTGCTGGCTATGCATTTGTATGTGTTTTTGAATTAGATCAATGGAAGTTTTGCAATAGGTTCTGTACTTTGTGGGATTGTTGTTTGTGCGTGAGATGCTCTATGCAAGGCTGCTACCTTGTGATCCGCCATTGCTTTGGCTGTGTTTCAAAGCAATGGAGGATTGATTCTAAGGGCCACTCAGATCTAAGTGACCTGTGTGTCTGGGCTATCATGGTCCTACAGCCTTAGCCCCACCACAGGACCCACTAGATCTGAAATCCCCATGGGAGCTTGAGCTAGTAGCCTTGTGAGCATGGTGGTAGCAGCGATAATCTTGTTTTGTTTTGGACTCTGTGAGGAGGATAACCTCTGAAATAGTCTGTGACCATTTAAGTGGACAAATTATAGCCTTAGGGTGATTCTGATCCACCGATCCAAGATGGATCCTTCTTCTTTACACCTGAGCTTGTAGAAGCCTGGTGAGAGATTGTACAAAGCCAGACTCCCCCATATTTGTATAGATCCGCCATCTGATGTTGGATCTGATCTAGTTATAGAGATTGCGGGCTGGTGACTGGACCATTGTAGCCTCGTTCAAGCAATGGACAGCTAGATCGAAGGTTGTACTCAATCTCTTGCTGGTTCTGTGTGTCTGGGCTATCATGGTCCTACACCCTTAGCCCCATATATAGAGCTTTAGAGGTTGTGGTTCCTTATGGATTCTTGAGCTGGTACCCTGGATGAAATAGTGCCTGCAATGATTTTCATATTATGTTCTGACCCATCCCTTGATAGTGGCTCCCCTATGGGATAATTTGTGACCATTCAAGTGGACAGGTTATAGCCTTAAGGGTGGAATCATGGCAGAGTGATGGGTTGGATCCTTTCTCGTCAGAGGTGATAATGTAGCCTCTGGACAGGATTTCTATTAATATCAGATCTAAATCTGAGTTACGAAACTTCTCTGACCTTGGCTCAATAACATACTTCCCAACCTTTTTATACTTATTTTCCACACTCCATCCATCCTCTCAGCACTTTCTGTAGTTTAGTTATTAGAATACTTAGAATAAGTGACCTTAAACTCCCCTCCTTCTAGGACTGCCAGATCTGTAGACAGATCTGGAGGGACTACTAGAGAAGGCTCCCTTGGAGCTTTAGATCACCTTTCCCTGTGGGACAAACTCTTACTTATCAAAACTTGCTACAAAGGACCCTGTATCTTGCAGGTCTAAGACTTTTGAGTTGTGCTGGATTCACCCCCTGTTTTATTCTGTCTTTGATTTTTAAATGACTTTCACCACCAACCAATAATCAAAGCACACCAGAAGTAGTCAACAAGTTTTTGGCGCCGTTGCCGAGGAAAGATGATCTATTAGTAGACCCTTAGTTTTTGTATGCTTAGTATTCTTTGCACATGCGAATAACTGATACTGCTGACATAATTTTGAACCTTTCTTACAGATCTGGACAGTAGCAGTGAAGGATAGTTGGACTGCAATTGGAACTTAGCTACCTCTGTTTGCAAACTCTCTGACTTTTAAGCTCTGTCAATCTTTCTTAAACAATTTGTTTTGTAGTATCTAGGATAGTTTAAATGTATTCTTTGAATAGCTGTAAACTAGTTAGATAAATTTGTTAGTGTACAATTATTCTTTTGCAATGTGCCTGTAAGAAGCTTTCCTTGCTGTTGGTGTGCTTGTATGCTAGGGAGGAGATCTCTCAGCCCTACTTTAGAGCCTCTTAACCCTGAGTTAGAAAGGGGAAGGAGACTTAGAAGAGACAGGCACACCACAGGAGAGCCCCTGTGAATACATGGCGGCAATTGTGGGTGAAGAACAACCCGAGAACCCTCAAGGAGTTGAATGCTAGGATGACTATAACTCCTTTTAGCATTCAATTCCACGATGTTCGAGAACTATGAGATAAAAACTTCAATCATCCGAGATCTTGCCCGACTTTCCATGGGCTTAGCAAAGAGGACCCTTACAAGCATATTGACGTTTTGGCCTTGTGCACCACTTTCAATATCTTTGGTTTGGGACACGAGGCTACTAGGCTCAAACTCTTTCCCTTCTCTCTGAAGGATAGGGCGATGCACAGTGACCACTCTTCAACAATAGCATTGCTTCATGGAAAGACTGCAGACGATTCTAACCAAGTTCTTCCACAGAGACCAAAACTAGCAGTTGAGGAAAGAGATTCTTGCGTTTGCTCAATCTGGCGAGTTTTAACGATCTGGGATAGGTTTAAAGAAATGCTCAAACAATGCCCCCACCACAAGATCCACAGTGGCGGCTTGTACAAAGCTTCTACAATGGGATTGATGAGAAAAATAGAATATATTGATGCCTCTTGTGGTGGATCCTACATGCACAAGGCTGTTGAGGAGGCATGGGAATTGTTTGAGGTGATTAGTGAGAATGCTTTTCAAAAGCCATCCACAGCAAGAACTAGTCGAGAATATGAGTCAAAGGTGGGGCTGTCTTTGGATCAAAAGGAAAAATTTATGAGGTGTCTAGGAACAATGACTGCACGGATGGCAAACCTCTATGAAGTTTGATAAATTATTGGTAGTGATGCAACCCGGAAGGGCTCTCATGTGGCGGAGGCATGTGCGATATGCAGTCCCACGGCCTGTGATGAAGGAATGTCCATCTCCAAGACAATTTCCTGAATTGATGTTGGAACATGCTGCTGCTGCTCAATCTTATGGCCAACAAAAATCTGGGGGCTACAACAGGCAGCCATATGGATACCAGCACAATGCTGGTTACCAATGGAGAGACCACCAAAATCTGAGGTGGAAGCAAGATAACTACATGCAGCCCCAACATATGTTGGCCCTACCACAAAGGCCACAGCAACAGTTCAATCAAGGGAATGCCCCTAGGTCTACCTTCCAGCACCACCACTAGCCCCATCAGCAGCAAAATCAGTTGGTCTTACCCCCTTCTCGGCCTAAAAATGTTTCTTTTGAGGACCAAGTCTTGACTTCATTGCAAAACTTGGGTTCCTTGGCTCAGACTGTGGACTATCATGGTGAGCCTCGGAAAATGGAAAACAGAGCCAAATGTCAAAAACCTTGGCTAGGAGAGATGAAGGCATTGCCACCGATGACCAATTGCTAACCCCAAGGGTCAGTTTTTAATTGAGGAAGCTTCCTCAAAGTTTAAGAACACCAATGCTGTCACTACCCTAAAGTCTGACAGGCTGGTAAACAATCAGGTGGGCAACAGACCAGCTGAGGCAATTTCCACAGATGATGCAGATGATCATGATAGAGAAGTTGTGGGACCACAAAGCCAAGAAGTGCCTGCCACCTTGCAGCAGGAGAAAAATAATAAGCCTATAGTTGAGCCACAGCAGGGAGAAAAACATGAAAAAAGGAAGAAACAGAAGTTTAGTCATGGGCTAACAGCTGAGGAACCAGCAGAACCTCAGCAGCCATTTCCTCAGGCTTTGGATGGTCCTATCCCTTTTGATAAAGGGAATGCCCAGATGGAGGAAATGATGGAGACTTTCAGGCAGGTAAAGATCAATTTACCCTGGCAGGGCAATTAAACAAGTCCCACCTATGCAAAGTTTCACGAAGACCTCTGCACCCAAAAGAGAAAGGCTAGAGGCCATGTGTCCAAGAAAGTCTTTGCAACTAATACAGTGAATTCTGTATTTAACATATCAATGCCTTAGAAGTTACAAGACCCAGGGATACCCACTATTCCATGTATAATTGGAGACCATACAATTGGAAAAGCCCTTTTAGACCTTGGAGCCAGTGTTAACCTGTTGCCATACAGTGTATATCTGCAACTAGGTTTGGGGGAGCTGAAGGCTACCCCCATCGTGCTAATGATGGCTGACAGATCTGAGAGGAGACCACTGAGAATGGTTGAGGATGTCTTAGTAGGTGTGGATATGTTTTTCTACCCTGCTGACTTCTTAGTTTTTTATATGGGCTGCAGCACTAGCCCAAACCCCATACCCGTTATACTGGGCAGGCCTTTCTTGGCCACTACCAATGCCTGCATCCAATGCAGGTCTGGAGTAATGGAGGTAAATTTTGAACATATGAAAGTTGAGCTGAATGTGTACAACAAAGCAAAGTACGCTCAGATGGACAATGAGGAGAGCTTTGCACTGGATGTACTAGAGGAAATTGTGGAAGAAGAATTGCCCACTCTGCTGGAGTGGGGCAACATTGTCAGGAATTTAGTCAAAATTTGGGACATGGTGGAGGATGAAAGCCCAGATGGGAGATCAAAAGACATGACCATATCAAAGTCTCCTGTGGGCTCAGTGCAGCACTCCAGTTGGAGACCTACATTGCTACCTCTTCCTCCAACCTCCAATGCACCAATTTTACCATCCACCCAACAGGCCCCTGATCTGGAACTCAAGAAGCTTCCAAAAACATTAAAATATGCTTTTATTGAGAAAGGTGATAAGCCTCCTATGATTATCTCTTCCTCCCTTACCAATGAGCAGGAAGAGGAATTACTCATAGTTTTGAGGAAGGACAAGAAGGCAATTGGCTGGACCATTGCCGATCTGGGAGGAATTGATGCATCAATTTGCATGCATAGGATTCATCTTGAGGAGGGAGCACTACCCTCCAGGGAAATGCAGAGGAAGCTAAATCCTCACATGCAGGAAGTGGTCCTTAAGGAAATCATTAAATTGCTAGATGTAGGGGTGATTTACCCCATCTCTGATTCTCATTGGGTGGCACCTATCCAAGTGGTGCCCAAGAAATCTGGCATAACAGTGATTAAAACTGAAACTGGAGAGTTGAGACCAGCTAGGGAGACCACTGGCTGGAGAGTGTGCATTGATTATAGGAAGCTCAACTCTAAAACTAGAAAGGACCATTTCCCTCTCCCCTTCATTGATCAAATTCTGGACAAATTGGCTGGAAAAGCTTTTTACTGTTTTCTTGATGGATACTCAGGGTACAACCAAATCCTTGTGCGTCCTCAAGACCAAGAGAAAACCACCTTTACCTATCCTTTTAGCACTTTCGCTTACAGAAGGATGCCTTTTGGACTCTGTAATGCACCGACCACTTTCCAGAGGTGTATGTATGCCATATTCTCTTACATGATTGACAAGCTTTTGGAGATTTTTATGGATGGCTTTTCTGTCTATGGGGACAACTTTGGCCAGTGTCTACAACACCTCAGCCTAGTTTTGCAAAGATGTGAGGAAACCAATTTGGTTTTAAGCTGGGAAAAGAGCCACTTCATGGTAACACAAGGCATTGTGTTGGGCCATGTAGTCTCTAAAGAAGGGCTTGAGGTAGACAAAGCCAAAGTGGACCTCATTGCCAATTTGCCCCCTCCAAAAATAGTCAAGCAAATCAGATCCTTCCTAGGGCATGCAGAATTTTACAGGAGGTTCATTAAGGACTTCAGCAAAATTGCTAAGCCATTGTGCCACCTGCTCTGCCAGGATGTCCCCTTTAACTTTTCTGTTGAATGTCTGAAGGCTTTTGAAACATTGAAAATATGCCTCACCTCTGCCCCTGTACTCCAAACACCAGACTATACCCTGCCTTTTGAGCTGATGTGTGATGCATCAGACCTGACAATAGGTGCTGTGTTGGGCCAAAGAAAAGATAAACTGCTTGTGGTCATTGCTTATAGCAGCAAATCACTTGCGGAAGCTCAGCTGAACTATACCACAACTGAGAAAGAGCTTCTAGCAGTGGTTTATGCTGTTGAAAAATTTAGAGCCTACCTACTAGGATCTAAAACTGTGATCTTCACTAACCATTCGGCATTAAAGTACCTACTGTCCAAGAGAGATGCTAAGCCGAGGCTGATTAGATGGATACTCCTGTTACAGGAGTTTGACATCAAAATCAAGGACAAAAAGGGTGTGGAGAATGTGGTGGCTGACCACTTGTCCAGAATTATCTTGGAGAAATGCCTGGATGGCCCTACAAATGATGCCTTCCCTGATGAGCAATTATTTGCCATCCAATCTTTAGTCCCTTGGTTTGCCCACATTGTCAATTATCTGGTTATAGGAAAGATTCCTCCCCACTAGACCAAAATGGATAAAGACCTGTTCTTCTCAAGGGTCAATTATTTTTTCTGGGAGGAACCTTGCCTATACAAGTACTGTGCCAACCAGATCATCCGTAGATGTGTTCCCGAAAGTGATATCCCCAGTATTCTGGCCATGTGCCATGAAAATGCCTGTGGAGGCCACTTTAGTGGGAGAAAAACTGCTGACAAGGTCCTACAGTGTGGTTTTTACTGGCCATCCTTATTCAAGGATGCATACACACACTGCAAGGTATGTGAGAGATGTCAGAAATTAGGAGGGCTGTCCAAAAAAAATTCAATGCCATTACAGCCCATCCTTGTTGTAGAACTATTTGATGTATGGGGAATAGACTTCATGGGCCCCTTTCCCCCCTCCAATGGTTACCACTTCATCGTAGTGGTAGTGGACTATGTTTCCAAATGGATAGAAGTCATTGCCACAAGAACCAATGATAACCAGGTGGTCCTCAAATTCATAAAGCACAACATTTTCTCAAGATTTGGAACCCTTAGAGCTATTATCAGTGATGGGGGTAGTCACTTCTGCAATAGGAATCTCGAGAGCTTGCTCAAAAAATATTCTGTGACCCATAGGATTGCTACTCCCAACCACCCACAAACAAGTGGGCAAGTTGAAATTTCCAATAGAGAGATTAAGCACATCCTTGAGAAAACAGTTAGGACTGACAGGAAAGATTGTGCTGAGAAACTGGATGATGCACTGTGGGCCTATAGGACTGCCTACAAGACTCCTATTGGAATGTCCCCATTCAGACTAGTCAATGGCAAGGCCTGCCATCTTCCAGTAGAGTTAGAACACAGGGCCTATTGGGCCATTAAGAACTTGAACATGGACCTAACTTCTACTGGTCAACACAGGTCATTACAACAATCAGAATTGGATGAGCTGCGGATGGATGCTTACACCAATGCTAGGATCTACAAGGAACGGGCTAAAGCTTTCTTTGACAAAGGCTTGCTGAGAAAGAGCCTCGAACCGGGTGGTAAGGTTTGGTTATTCAACTCCAAACTAAAATTCTTTCCTGGCCAATTAAAATCCAGATGGGATGATCCCTTTGTTGTCGTGAATGTTTCCCCATCTGGTGCTGCGAAAGTCAAGGACCCCAAATCTGGGAGGACCTTCAAAGTGAATGGTCAGAGGCTGAAGCTTTGCATTTGCACTATTCATTTTCATGGGACCCTACATCTACCGACCCATGATTGTGTCCATGTTGTACTATACTACTTTTGTTTCTACCTTATGTTTTAGGAAATTTTAGGGGATTTGTGGAGTTTGATATTGTTGAGCTTGATAAAGTTTATGTGGGATCGGTATGACTTATTCTTCTTCTGTGAATTGCTGATTTGGCCCTCGCGCATTCCAAATAGTGATTTGGGAAGACTCGCGCAATTCGCATGGACCATTTCTTTCGCTGTCGCGAGTTTCAATGCTGCAGATTCTCTCGCGCACTTCCAGCACTAACTCCCATAATCGCGATTACGATTTCTCATGATTCCTTACCCAGTGCGTGAGCCTAATGCATTTGTCATTTCACCTTGACGTTTCCCAACTCACTCTCATTTAATGGCGGCGACTTGGATGTTATTCAACTGTTTCATCTTCCACCATCCCTCCCCTTTAAATACATAGGGAAGCCCTGTTCATCTTCATCGCATCCTAGCTCACCCTCGCGGTCCTTCCCTAATCCTAATCATGGCAGATGACAAGCCAAACGCATTGCCTAACAAGTTTTACCCGATGTGGTTGGACCCGCCACCCCCTAAAGAGCCAGATCCCCTCCAACCCCTCTGGGATGAATTCGAGGAGGTTCCGCAAACCCTTGCCAAGGAGGAGGAGGAAAGCTCCAGCCGCCAAAGAAGAAGTGCAAGACAGAGCCATCCGTTGCCCCCTCCACTCCACCCCCTCCCCCGCCTTCTCCACCCCCTCCCCCTCCTTCTCAACCCCCTCACCCCTGATCTTTCTCCCTTTCCCTCCTTTTTTTTGTAATTTTCTTTTTAGCTTAATAATATCTTCCTTTTCTGATATGCTGTGCAGTTTTCTGTTGATTGGTTACTTTATTTCTTGTTCTTTTCTTTTATGCTGTAATAAATCTGCTGCACATTGACCTTGAACCAGTGAGGACACTGCTCCACATAGGTTTGGGGGTATGACAGGCAGACCATGCCAATGGACTAGTTAACAGAAGTGCAGCAGACTCATCTGAGCAATATGGAAATGGACCTCTGTTCACTTAAGAATCATGGAATTAAGAAGTTTAAAATTTATGCAAACATTGGACATTATAAACTTCTAATATTCCACATTTCCATGATAATATCACCAAGGAAACCTACTTGTATCTGCACTTAGAGAATCATTAGAGAGAGAAAAAGGTGAGGACATACTTGAAAGTTCAAAGGATGACCATAACCAGTGAGAATTGGGCCTACAAAATTTTTCTATTCTTGGAGGAGTAACTAAGGCATTTCTTTTAGTTCTAAGGATTGGCTGAGTCACTGTGCTCACTAGAAGTTAGTTAACTCCAAGTTGAAACAACTAATAGTACTCATGAGACCTAGGAAAGGATCAAGGCCTTCTCTTGGACAGTTTGAGCCTAAAAAGACCAATCCTAAAGCAACTGCCCTTGCCCATACCCCCTTTGAGCTTTAAATCCAAAATTTCTTCAAAATACACCTGAGTACTTGAACCTGAACCTATGAACCTAATTCAACCAACCCTCACTCTGAGAATTCAGAAGGTAAAGGAGACAAAGTTGAAGATGGACGAGCCATGGTCAATATTAGGTGAATGGAGAAGAAGGATCTCAAAAAAATCTGGCAGTATGGTAACTAAGATCATGGTGCATTTCTGAAAAGCAAAAACAAAATAAAAAGAAGGAAACTCCAGTAAAAAGAAACAAAAATAATAATGAAGAGGAATAAGAGAGAAGTCAAGAGGAACTTTCATTGGAAAATCAAAATCAAGAGGAGAAACTGATCACTTCAAATCGGAAAATCTCAAAGAAGATGAAGGGAGCTGAATTATGGAAGGTGAAGTCATGAACCACCTCAGTGACCTACTGATTTCTCAAATTGGAACCCCTTTTCAACCTTCCATTCTTTTTAACCCTACTCCATAAGCCACATTACAGCACAGTTAAAAGCCCTTGTGATCCAAAGTTGAGTGAGCTATCATGTGAAGATAAGGAATTATCCAATCTATGGTGAGGAACTGACAATGATGTCAGCACTTAAGAACTCTGCCTATGCTCATACTTACAAACCCAGTTGGGGGATGTAACTGCTCTTGAGCCTGTGAGAAACTGAACCCCTCAACAAACCTTTATGAGAGTATACCTTGCAAAGCATTCTTTTGGGTCTGAACTTGAATGCATTATGTATGACCTTAACCTAATTTTCGGACGTAAGGATAAGCTCAGTGTTGACACACACTTGTGCAGTTTTCTGTGATTACAAACTATTTGGAAATGCTGTGCAATCATGAGAGTTTATGCTGTTTAAGTTACTGTGCAACCAATGAATTAAATTTCTTTTATGTGTACTGATTCAAGAGTAGACTAAATCTGATTCCTTAACTGCTCATTAGATGACATTGCACTTTTGTTAACTATTTCATTTGAGAAGTTTGTGGGTGTCTTTATTGAAAACCCTCAGGAAACTTCACTCCTCCACTAGGGATCACCTTGGGGTTTAAAAGGCTTGGTACATATGCTAAATGTATTCGTGCTACCTACGAAACTGGCATTTAATTTTTAGAGTAGATTTAATGTAGCTTTGCTAAGGGACTAGCAAAGATTAGGTTTGGGAGTGTGTTAAGACCTGAAAAGAACCACTGTTCACCCCTTAACTTAACCTTTGATTAGACCCTTAGCCACCAAATAAGTTCTTGTTAAGTGTTTTGTGCAGGTAATAATCAGCAGTGAAATAAGGCCAAGAATCCTATTAAGGAGCCTGCCTGGGCACCAGATATCCCTCAGAAGAATGAACTCTGAATCCAAACCTGAAATGAGCCTCGCACAGCTAACCCAAGCTTTAGAGGATTCAGGAGAAATATGCCTCGCGCAGTTCAACTGAGCTTCCCAAGGCTTTACAGCAACCTCTCGCACAGATTAATGACTGAAGAGCTTCAGAAACTCAAACTCGCGCAGCTCTCGCAAAGCTCAAGAGTAGAACACATCGCACAGTGTCACACAGCTCAAAGCAGACCTCTCTTAATCTCGCGTAGTTCGCTCAGAATGGCTGAGGAGAGAGAGCTTCAGAAGATTCCTCGCACAGCTGTCGCGCAGTCATTGCGGGATGCAATTATCAGAAGAAGAACGCCTCGCACAATTCTCACGCCATTCAAGAAAGAAAACATCCTAGCGAAGGCAAAGCCAATCTCGCGAAGATCAAGTGAGACATAGAACCTCGCACAGTTCTGAACTCAGAAGAGGCTCGTGAGGCAACTCGCGAAGTCCAAGTAAAGAGAAGTGCTCGTAAAGTTCTCGCGCTGCTGCCCAGCGAAGACCGATCGACCACGCGACTGCTTGAATTTCAACCCTGCGACACTTGAGGCTGTGTTTTCTATTCAACCTCGTGAAGCCCAATCTAGCGAGAGCTCAACTCTCTACCGCGCGACTGCTTGAAGAGCAAACCAAGGCAACCTCGCGACGGCTGAAGCTTTAGTGTAAAATCATCCTAGCGAAGAGCAAAGAGCTACCATGCGAGAAGTCTGGGAAACTATAGCTACCTAGCGAGGCTCTGACCCTAAACCTCCATCTCTTCAGCAGAGGACCTTCTGGGTATTTCCAGCAATTAGGGCATGCACTCCCATGCTCAAATCTCCTTGCACGCGCCTCGAGGCATCCAAGGATCATTATCAGGCCATGTGGCATCGTTAAAATTAGGGTTTCCTAATCCTAATGTGTCACCACCTCACTGCAATATAAACCCTTACCTGAGCTTAGGTTTAGGCATCTGGGAACCCATCTCAGATCATTTTTTCTTTTCTCTTTCTTTTTAGCAGTAAGTAGTTTTCTTTTTCTTTCCTTCTCTCTATAGTCCAGCACTTGCTGGCTATGCCATTCTATGTGTTTTTGAATTAGATCAGTGGAAGTTTTGCAATAGGATCTGTACTTTGTGGGATTGTTGTTTGTGTGTGAGATGCTCGGTGCAAGGCTGCTACCTTGTGATCCGCCATTTCTTTGGCTGTGTTTCAAAGCAATGGAGGACTGATTCTAAGGGCCACTCAGATCCATGTGACCTGTGTGTCTGGGCTATCATGGTCCTACAGCCTTAGCCCCACCAGAAGACCAACTAGATCTGAAATCCCCATGGGAGCTTGAGCTGGTAGCCTTGTGAGCATGGTGGTAGCAGCGATAATCTTGTTTTGTTTTAGACTTCGTGAAGAGGATAACCTCTGGGATAGTCTGTGACTATTTTAGTGGATAGATTATAGCCTTAGGGTGATTCTGATCCACCGATCTAATATGGATCCTTCTTCTTTACTCCTGAGCTTGTAGAAGCCTGGTGAGAGATTGTACAAAGGCAGACTCCCCCATATTTGCATAGATCCGCCATCAGATGTTAGATCTGATCTAGTTATAGAGATTGCAGGCTGGTGACTGGACCATTGTAGCCTCGCTCAAGCAATGGACAGCTAGATCGAAGGTTGTACTCAATCTCTTGCTGGTTCTGTGTGTCTGGGCTATCATGGTCCTACAGCCTTAGCCCCACATATAGAGCTTTAGAGGTTGAGGTTCCCTATGGATTCTTGAGATGGTAGCCTAGATGAAATAGTGCCTGCAATGATTTACTTGTTATGTTCTGACCCATCCCTGGATAGTGGCTCCCCTATGGGATAATTTGTGACCATTCAAGTGGATAAGTTATAGCCTTAAGGGTGGAATCATGGCAAAGTGATGGGTTGGATCCTTTCTCCTCAGAGGTGATAATGTAGCCTCTGGACAGGATTTCTATAATATCATATCTAAATCTGTGTTACAAAACTTCTCTGACCTTGGCTCAATAACATACTTCTCACCCTTTTTATACTTATTTTCCACACTCCATCCATCCTCTCAACACTTTCTGTAGTTTAGTTATTAGAATACTTAGAATAAGTGACCTTAAACTCCCCTCCTTCTAGGACTGCCAGATCTGTAGACAGATCTGGAGGGACTACTAGAGAAGGCTCCCTTGGAGCTTTAGATCACCTTTTCCTGTGGCACAAACTCTTACTTATCAAAACTTGCTACAAAGGACCCTATATCTTGCAGGTCTAGGACTTCTGAGTTGTGCTAGATTCACCCCCTGTTTTATTCTGTCTTTGATTTTTAAATAACTTTCACCACCAACCAATAATCAAATCACTCCAGATGTAGTCAACCGTGACCCTGTTAAGATAGCTCAGAGGCTAGACATTTGACCTCGAGAGCTTGGTTCTTTGTTCAGGTTGATGTCTTATTTCAAAAGGATTCCTTGTCAGCATGATTCTTTGTATTTGTTCCACATGAAACATGATTCCTCGTATATGTTCAACATGAATCTGTCAGCATGATCACTATTTTGTATGATTTAATTCTTGTACAGATTCACATGATATAGTGTTTGTTTATGCCAAATGCTACATGTTTGCTACATGTTTGCTGCATGTTACTATACCAGATAGGATATAATGTGCCTCAGTTAAAATTTATGTATCTTGGAAATCAAACATATAAAGTAGCACTTTAAGTTTTCTTGCTGAGCTTCGATAATAGCTCATCCTACGACTTCATGTCTTAGTTGCAGATATTGCTTGTGACCTGGAGCATGAAGCTGATCCTACCTACCTGCCTGAGGAGGAGGAGGACAAGGAGGAAGATTCTGCTGAAGAATTCTTTCCAAAATAGTTTGAGAGAGAGGAGTTTTGTTTTGAAACATGTATAAACAGCAGTAGTATATTTAAGATATTCGGTACTTGATGTATAGGTCTTCTTTCCACTGTTTAGATGACGGGTGGCTGTTATCGGTGGAAAGCTATACATGGTTTTCTATTTATATTTTATGTTCATTTTACTGCTTTAGATAAATGAATGAATGTCAGTTGTGCCATATTTCTTCGTATCAGAGTTATTTTAATTCGCTTTCACAAATGTAACACTTTGTGCACGATACCCTTATATGACAAGATCATGTTAGGTGATCCGACAACGCGACCTTTCCTATATACGGAAATGGGAAAAGTCAGGTTATCACAAGTGGTATCAGAGCCCGGCATTAAGTCTTTTAGAGACTTAACTCTCTGGCGCGGATATATGGTAAGACTTCTGATATTTGTTCAGTCTTAGGATGTAGGTTGAGTCTAGAATTACCTAATCAAGTGTTGCTTGATCATAATAGGTTGCGATGCCTCCACGACAAGGTAGAGGATGGGGTAGACCACCATTACCCCATCTCACTGGGCTGAATGCTGTTCCAGTGGCGGGCTATGAGCACGACACTGCATCAGGACACGGAGAGGACGTTAATATGGCAGAGAGTCGGACTACCATGGAAATGTTGCAGGGCATACTCCGCCCGTAGCAAATGTGAATCAGATGGGTCCTGTTCCCGGCATCAATCAAAATGCGGGACAAAATCTGTAGTTGATGGAAACCATGGTGAACACCATGGCTATGTTATCTGTATGAAGTCTTCTAGAAGGCTTTACAGAGTTTGTACGCCTTCGACTGCCCAACTTCTATGGTCAGCATGATCCCATGGAGGCAGAAAAATGGCTAACCCTGATCAATAAGGTGCTGCAAAGGGTAAGATGCACTGAGGTCGAGAAACTTAGTTGGGCAGCCTATAAACTAGAGGGTGACGCAGATCCATGGGGGCAGTCAGTCGAACGGACAAGAGTACCTGGAGTACCTTGGACGTGGGCAGAATTTACTGAAGCCTTCAATGAGAAGTACTTTCCACCACCTAAAAAATATCGAATGGAGGCTCAGTTTGTGACCTTAGTACAAAGTCAGATGACTGTTAGGGAGTATGAGGCAGAAGTCACTCGCCTTTCTTGCTTTTCACCATCGCTAGTAGCCACCGAGCTCATGAAGACATAGAAGTTTGAGCGGGATTTGAAGCCCCTGATCAAGGAGAAAATTTCGTTGTTTCAAGCAACGACCTATTCGCATGTGATGCAGTTAGCTCTTATAGCAGAAACTGATGTGGAATGTACATACAAAAGGAGAGATGAGCAAAATAGAACTTGCAAAGCGCCGCCTCAGTTGTTTCATTCTGGTCCTAGTTAAATCAGTAAGCGACTGCGATTCTCCATGCAGCCAGTATTTTGACCTACTGCAGTAGCTTATATGCAACCCTACAACCCAGCAGCGTTACCATCTGAAATTCAATAACTATTACACCAGCCTGCCCAGTTTGTGTCTCGAGTTTCACAAGCACGATCGACAGTTTCTCGCACAAGTTCCTCTGCAATTTCTTTGACAGCTTCAATCGAGGTCTGTGGGAAGTGTGGAAAGGCACACAAGACTGAGGAATGCCGAAAAGTTTCTGGTTCATGTTTTCGTTATGGAAAAATGGGACATCAGATTTTGGATTGTCCAGAGATGGTGGGGACGACATCAAAGGCAGGACCAATTCTACGATCTGCATGGCCTACGGTACAAGGCTGAGCATATGCTGTGTCAGCACAAGGTGCCCAAACCAGCAATGACATCATTCAAGGTACGTGAATGTTTCGGTATAAGTTATTTAATTCATCTAGTTCATTTATATGTGCGCCTTGTATAATTGTTGCTTTTTCATCAATATAGAAATGATAGACGTATAGTTTATTAAGTGGAAACAATTTAGCTAACACTAGTAAATATATATCTTAGGTACCTTACAATTGTATCCAGAGGATGCCTTCTTATTGTATGAGGCACAAGTATTAGTAGATCCTAGATCGACACATTCATTTGTCACACCACGATTTGCAGAAAATTTGGGAAAATTGGGAGCTACCCCAGAATCTCTCGACTTTATTTTAGATATGTCCATTCCGGCTGGACAATCTGTCATAACTGACATTATCCATCGATCCACTATTGTCCTAATAAACAATAATTGGGAATACGAAGCAGTAGTCGATTTGATTTTACTTAATATAAAAGGATTCAACATAATCCTTGGCATGGATTGGTTGTACAACTACCATGCAAATGTTGATTGTCGAAAGAAGATTGTCACATTTCGACTCCAAGGGAGGAAATCAGCTAGATTTTTGAGAGTACAGTCAGCTATACTTCCCTTCATTTCAGCAATCAGAGCATGGTGATTACTTGATGAGGGTGCTGGAGGGTATCTGGCTTTCATTCAAATTCATGAACAAAGTCATGAACAAAGTGACAAACAAGAGGAAAAGAAAGTTTTACTTTTTGATGTGCCAATTGCCTATGAATTTCTAGATGTCATCCTTGAGGAGTTGTCAGGATTATCGCTTGACAGGGAAGTGGAATTCGCTATCGATTTAGCCCTGGGTACTGAGCCAGTATCAAAGGTGCCATATCGAATGGCACCTGCAGAGCTGAAAAAACTCAAGAAGCAGTTGCAAGAGCTTCTTGATAAAGGGTTTATCAGACCGAGTATATCTCCGTGGGACGCACTAGTATTATTCGTGAAAAAGGACGGTTTGATGCATCTCTGCATTGACTACCGGCAATTAAATAAGCTGACGATCAAGAACCGTTACCCGCTCCCTAGAATCGATGACCTCTTTGATCAGTTGCAATGAGCACAGTGGTTTCCAAAGATTGATTTACGATCAGGATATCCCCAGATGAAGGTGAAAGCTGAAGATATTTTGAAAACCGATTTTCGGAGATGATATGGTCACTATGAGTTTCTCGTCATGCCCTTTGGGTTGACCAATAGATCAGCATCATTTATGGACATGAGGAACCGAGTCTTCAAGTCTTACTTAGGTGAGTGTATCGTAGTTTTCATTGACGATATTCTCGTCTACTCAAAGACGAGAGCAGAGCACGAAGGTTATCTGCATTTTGCTTTGCAGACATTGAGAGATTCATACTTGTATGTGAAATTTAGTAAATGTGACTTCTGGTTGAATCAAGTTAGTTTTCTGGGGCATGTCATTTTCGAAGTTGGTATTACTGTAGATCCTACTAAGATAGAGGTTGTAGTGCAATGGAAGCAGCCACAATCGAGATTCAAAGTTTTCTAGGTCTCGCAGGGTATTATCGACATTTTATTGAAGGATTTTCAAAGCTTGCAGGATCACTCATGCAGCTCACATGAACAAATGTCAAATTCGAGTGGAATGAGGCATGTGAGAAGAGCTTCCAAGAGTTCAAACGAAGACTCACTTCTGCACCAGTTCTTGGAATACCATCAGGCAATGGTGGTTTTATGGTATTCAGTGATGCCTCATACAGTGGATGTGTATTAAATCAGAGGGACTGTGTGATTGCATATGGTGTCCAATGATTAAAAGATCACGAGAATAATGACCCCCCTCATGACCTGGAACTAGCAGCGGTCATCTTTGCGTTGAAAATTTGGAGGCACTACCTTTATGGTGAAACCTTCAAAATTTTCACTGATCACAAAAGTCTCAGGCTACAGTTATGATCCGATCCATACTCTTCGATAGGATCAAAGAATTTAAAATCCATGATGCAGAGCTTATCGCCATTAGACAAAGAGTACTCGGTGAGCTCCAGCCAGACTTATCGATTAAGGATGATGGGTCCTTATTATGTCAAGGCTGAGTATGTATACCAAATGATAGTGCTTTGCATCAGGACATTCTTGACGGAGCTCATATGTCAGCTTATTTTGTTTCATCCTGGTAGCACGAAAATGTATCAGGATCTGAAGAAGACGTTTTGGTGGAATGGATTGAAATGAGAAGTGGCGGAACATGTTGCGAAATGATTGACCTGTCAGCAAGTGAAGGTCGAATACAAACATCCTGCTGGTCTGTTACAGCCATTGCCCATCCCAGAGTGGAAATTCGAGAATATTTCCATGAATTTTATCCATGGCTTACCCCATATGTTGAAGTGTTATAATGCGATTTGGGTGATCATTGATTGTCTCACCAAATCTATACATTTCTTCCCCTATAGAACTCGATATACAGCTTCCAAATTAGTTGATGTCTATCTGAGAGAGATAGTCAGACTACATGGGATACCAATGAGTCTTATGTCATATCACGATCTGTTATATACCTCTCGATTCTGGCAGAGTTTCAAAGAAGGAATGGGTTCGAAGTTGGAATTCAGTTCTCGATGGACAAACAGAGAGGATGAATTAAGTCATAGAGGACATGTTACGGGCATATATGCTAGATTTCTAAAGATCATGGGATAAGCACGTACCCGTGATTGAATTTGCATACAACAACAGCTTCCAGTCGAGCATCGGCCAGGCACCATTTGAGGCACTATACAGACATCGATGTAAATTTTGGATTAATTGGGAAGAAGCTGGAGAGCGTCTTATTTTGGGCCCTGACTTGATTGAACATTCAAATGTAGTTGTTCACATTATTCATGAAAGACTGAAGAATGCTCATAAATGGCAGAAGAGTTATGCCAATCTCAAACGAACTAATATTGATTTTCAGGTAATTAAACACACTTATATATATAATTGAGATGTGAATTAAAGTATGTGTATTATATTTCTAACATCTGTATGACAGATTGGCGATCACGTATTTATTAAAATATCTCCGACAAAAGGCGTGATGTAATTTAGAAAATGAGGCAAGTTAAGTCTTCACTACGTCGGACCATTTAAAGTCTTGGGCTGAGTTAGTGAGGTGGCATATTGAGTTGCTTTACCTCCACACTTAGCCAGCATACACTACGTATTCCACATGTCTATGCTGAGAAAGTATATCAGAGATCCAATCCAAGTGTTGGATTATCAGCTACTCGATATTCAGGATGATTTAACAGTAATTGAAGAGCCAGCTCAAATTTTTTATCACTGTGCCCAAATCTTGAGAACAAAATGTATTCCACTTGTATTTGTCCAATGGAAAAATCACGGTTCTCATGAGGCTACCTGGGAACACGGAGCTACTATTCATGCTTAGTATTCCCATTTATTTCCCTGAGGTAAATCATTTATTGGATTTGTTAGAACAACTTACTACATATGATATCTATACAAGTTTTGTATGCATTGCTCGTATAATTATATATAAATTAGCAGTAGAGAAATAGATGGATATTAGATTTTGATGCACTATATACTAGCGCATGATACTGCACATGATTCAGTTTACTTTATATTATTCTAAATCTGTTATATATTTAATTTATTATTCTTTATTACCTAATCATATTTACTCTATCTTATAATGGGATATGCCTTCAACATATAACCGAATCTGATCTCACTTCCCCACCTTTTATTTTCGAGGGAGAAAATCCCTTAAGTAGGGGAGAGTGTAAGAGCTACCACATTTTTATCCTGACAATACCAGGTATGAACTTGAGGAGGGTCAAGCTTGTGCCAAAAACGTGACATAAAGAACGGATGTGGAATTTTAATGATGAGTGTAAATAGTGGAGCCTTAGTGGCCCAGTATTAATTATTAAGTGAAACAACGGTTGATCAAAGATTTATAGAAATTAAAATATTCAGAGCCCTCCTACGGATGAAAATTCGCATAACAAAATTTTAAATAATGCATAGGATTGCTAGTAACTGAGGGGTGTCGACCCTTTGACCCAAGATCCATTAGTGCAGATAAAGAGATGCCAACCAAGCCCTGATGGCCTTGCCTCAACAACTGAGGCAAGTGAAATCAGTTGCCTCTGCACCTGAGGCAAGCTTAAGAGGTTGCCTCAGCAACTGAGGTAAGCCTAAAAATAAAATAACTATTATGAAGCTTTTAGATAATGTTAAGACCTGAAAAGTACCACTTTTCACCCCTTAACTTAATCTCTGTTAGACCCTTAATCATTTAATAAATGTGTTTTAAGTATATTTTGTAGGTAATAAGCAGCAGCTGCAAATAAGCTCCTAACCATGCCAAGAAGCCTACTGTTGCCCCAGAAGCCCCTTAGAAGAATGAAGGTTGAACCCTGATAGATAATTGGCTGCAGCATAGGCACAGCAAAGCAGAAATAAACCAAGAAGAATGCCTCATGCAGATGTCACAGGGTTTAATTGAAGCAGAGAGAATTCCTTCGCATAATTATCGCGTGCTTCTGAAGACAGCACACCAATTGCTCGCGCAGTCTTCACGCTATTCTCACGCAGTTTGATGACAAAAAGAATTGAAAAGCAGACTTTGCGAGGTTCTCACGAGTTTCAATCATCAGCGCTCGTGCAGCACTCGCGCAGTCTCATGCAGATCAAGAAAGGAGTCTTCAATCGTCGCGCGATTCACTGAAGAGAGAGCTCCAGGCGCTCCTGCGCACAGCTGTCGCGTAGTGGCCGTGGGATACAAACCTTCAAGGAAATGCTCGCGCGATCCATAGGCCTATGAACACTGTTTCTTCGTGAGGATCCCCATGAGATTCACCAAGGGATGAACCACGCGCGCAATTCCCGCACCATTCAAAAGGAAAGAGCAATCTCGCGACAGCCAGAAGTATCCCGCGATGACTAAAGTATCAATCCCGTGACTACATGAGCTTCAAGTCAATTCAACCCCGCGACACCAATTCTACCACGCGACAAGATCTAGAAATCTTTTCTACCTAGCGAGGATCGGGTTCTAAACTTCTCCCCACTTCTGTAGGGGCAATCTAGGAACTTTCAGCAATTAGGGAACGCACTCTAATGCTCCAATCTCTGTGCACACGCCCTGAGGCATCCAAGGGACAAGAATGGGCTGCAATTGCATTAATGAAATTAGGGCTTTCCTAACCCTAATTCACAGAGAGCCGAATGCTATATAAGCTTAAGCCTAGCTTAGGTTTAAAAAAACTTTTGGGGATTTGACTTCTGCACTCCTTCTTGAAACCGACTGTAGAATTACAGGTGGCTAAGGTTAGGGTTTAGGAGTTTTCTTTTTCCTTTTTCTTTCTCTCCATAGTCCAGCACTTGCTGGCTATGCCTTTGTATGATTATTTGGTATAGTTTTAATGGAGTTTTGTAATAGGATCTATTGCATGTATGGGATTGATGTTTTGTGAGTTGTTCTGTGCAAGGCTGCTGCCTTGAGATCCTCCATTACTAAGTTGTATTGTAAGCAATGGAGGATTGTCTTTAAGGTTTATGTAGATGCAAGTGACCTATGTGTCCAGGTTAGGCACATTGCAGGCCTAGCCCCACCACAGGACCCACTAAATCTGAATCCCCATGGGATCTTGTTCTGGTAGCCTTGTGAATATGGTGGTGGCAGCAATGTTCTTGTTCTGTCTTAGACCTCTGTGAGGAGGATAGCCTCTATGGATAGTCTGTGACCATTCAAGTGGACAGATTATAGCCCTAGGGTGAGGCCAATCCACCAATCTAAGATAGATTCTTCTTCTCTGCACTTGTGCTTGTAGCCTTGTGAGAGATTGTGCACAGACAGACTCCCCTATATTTGTATAGACCCACCATCAGATGGCAAATCTGATCTAGCTGTAGAGATTGTAGGCTTGTGACTGGATCACTGCTGTCTTTCTAAAGTAGTGAACAGCTAAGCTTAAAAGCAAGTACGCAAACTCTTGCTAGTTTTGTGTGTCCAGGCTAGTGCACGTTGTAGGCCTAGCCCCACACACAGAGCTTTAGAGGTTGAGGTTCCTATGGATTCTTGAGCTTGTAGCCTGGATGAAGTAGTGCCTACAGTGATAACCTTGTTCTGACCCATCTCTGGATTGTGGTTCCCCTATTGGATAGTCTGTGACCATTCAAGTGGACAGGTTAAAGCCATAAGGGATTGGATCATGGCACAGGAGTGAGTTGGATCCTTTCTCCTCTTTGGTGATAATGTAGCCATTGGATAGGATTTCTATAGCAGCAGATCTGAGTTTGAGTAATAAGACCCATCAGATCTGTACCTAATAGCATGCTTCTCACCCTTTTATATTTATTTTCTCACACTCCATCACCCTTCTCAACCTTTTCTGTAGTTTAGGCATTAAGTTACCTTAGGATTTAGACTATAGTGACCATAAATCCCCTTCCATTTAGGATTGCCAGATCTGTAGCCAGATCTGGAGGGCCTACTAAAGATAGATCCCTTGGAGCTTTAGATCAACTTTCCCTGTTCGACAAACTCTTACTTATCAAAACTTGCTACAACAGGCCTTGTATCTTGCAGGACTGTGTATTTTTAGGCTTGCTGCTCCTCAATCCATCTTTGATTTTCACTTACCCAATTCTTATCACCATCTCCAATAAAGTTAGTAGCAAGCACTTAAAATACCGCAACAGATATATATGTATATATATATATACCGGATGTCATAGCTAATATACTAAATGAGAATACTATCTTATATACGTAGTATATAAGTGTAATTGCTTTACACTAAGGCCAAACCAAAAATCTTGTACACTTAAATAGTGTATTAGCCTTGTAAGAGAGCCAAGTCAAAAGTTGTCCTATATATATATGTACACAGAAAAATCTATGTGAAGCACTACATGGGATCATATTCCATATCAGCTTATAAGCTACTTTAAACCGCCAGCTTGCTCCATGGCCGCATGAGTCATTTTTGACTTCCATACACGCAAAGTGCAACTAAAATTGCTACAAAAATTGACAGAGCCTTCTTATTCTTCTTGCTTCAACGTTACTTTATAGCACACAAACTCTGTGAAAAATAAAAGCCAAGTAAAAATCAGAAAAATATCCTATAAACTTTGTGAAAAATATAGCTCACACCCACTTCCATTGCCAACGTCTTCAAACCATGGATTCAAACCCATGAGTTACCAAGTAACCCTATGATTCGATCACGAGAGTTTCAGCTACCGAACCCTTGCTCTCGGAGAGTTCTTATAGACCTAGTTCTTACGAGCTCAGCAACCTCGATACCGACGCATGTTCGGCGTCATTTTCACCACGAGTTCTCCGAAAGGTATGCCATAAACGAACTGATTTCCTAAATGAGATTCGTTTCATTAGATAGTTTAGATAATATATACATCTATTGTAGATTATCCATTTGTGGTGTCAATTCTCTGAGACCGAATCGGCAGCACAAGGAATCACAGTTTGCAATGGGTTTCGGAACCCATGTTTTGAAGTAAAATATACCAAAATTTCTACACAATATTTTTATAAGAAACTTTGATTTCATGTGCACATTATACCAGAAATATAATATAGGTTATAAGGCCAAAGGACCCAGCCTAATGTTTGAGTCAAAAGAAGCCAGAGTGAAGCATAAAACACCCAGACAAGCCATGCCTGATAGGCTTACGACGGCAAGGTTTAAGTTGGCGCAGCAAGGTGTTGGCTGAGTGGCTTGCCGCGGCAACCCTATAAGTTGACTACTGTTCGGTATTTTGGACATAACGTTTGACCGTGAATTCCGATTAGCACGATTCTTGATCCGTTGGAAAGGGAACAACGAGCCCTATAACTTTACTGAAGTAACAAATTCCTGAATCAAACATTTAGAGAAAGAAAAATTCGTGATAAGTTGCGGTAAGATGTTCAACTGGATTGCTTGCCGAGGAAACCCCTATGGCTTGTCGAGGCAAGCTTATGTTGGCTGCTGCACCTACCTCAAGGGTATACGGTTACCGATTATGGGTTGTGTTCGCCTTCCCTCAAATGAGGGTCTGAAATCACCAATAAAACTAGGCAGATCACACTCTCACAGACCTGCAAGTAGTCAGGATCTGTTGTACCAAGCTTTAAAAGAATGGTGAATAAGGAAATGCCCACAGGGAGGTTGGTTAAAAATATGATAAATCACCAGATTTAGATGAGATCTGGAACCCTAATTATTGCTAAGTTAACTAAAAGACAGGGGAGAGGTTTGAAATAGATTGTTACTCAAACTAAGCTAAAATTAAACATAGACTAACTTGGATTGAGTTTAGGAACATAAATCTTGCAGGGGAAGAGAGTAAAAAGTAGAAAATGGAGAAGAGTAGCTTAGAGATTGGTCTTCACTGAAATTAGATTCAATTAATCATGCTATAGAGGTTCAGAGCACATAATTCCCTTGCTGGCTATAAGCACAGCTGCAGGGTAGAAGCTCCACTCCAAATCACAGGATCCACTTGGTCTTAAGGCTATGATCTGCCCACTTTAATGGTTTCAGACCATCCTATAGACTTTATCGAATCCATGGATTTGCAGCAGACAAATCCAATTGGAGCCTGAGCTTGGGCTAATCTTAAGGTTATGATCTATCCACTTTAATGGTCACAGACCAACCTAGGGATCTCCTCCAGAGCTAGAGCATCAATTAGAGCAATTAAAACCACTATAGATGCTGCAATTCATAGGTCACAGACTCAAGGAATCACAGGAGTATCAGATCCAGGGAGATCGGGTGGTATCCAAGAGGCCTACTAGTTAAGTGGGTGAGTTGATCTACAATTCCTCTGCACAAATCCGATCGATCACCAAATGAAACCAAAGGAACTTTAGATCTAATTAAAGCATTAAAAATAGCATTTACATTGCAATTAAAATCACTCTACAATGGAAATACTTTCAGATCTGTAGTTTGTGCAACTGGGAACCCACAATAGCAATCTTAACCTTACCCAATTGTAGATCTAACCTCTCTCCTCGCTACTCCAGGGGAATTAGCCAACCATTGTTGGGCTGAAGGAGGATAAATGGAATTGCTCTGCAAGTGCTAATCTCTAGAATTTGGCTCAGATTTCGATCTTCCCCCAATGGCAATTGGGGGTCTCTATATATAGCTTTCTCCTCTATTTTTCTCATCAAAAATCCCTTCTAAAAGGTCGTCAGAGTTTGTTAGAGTTCTGTTAGAGCACGTGGGTTGGTTAGGGCTTCCTAGGGCATCTTCTAGAACCATCGTGTCGGTCACCAAGTGCCTCAGGTTGCGTGCAGTAGGTCACTGAATCACAACGTGTGCACAGCTGAATTTCTGAGAAGTTATGCACACGATTTTGGCAGGTTCAGGAAGCTTTCGATTGGTTCAAATAGAGTATTTTGGTCCTTTCGCAAGGTTCTCAGATCTCTTCGATAGGTTTCGATAGGATGATCCTTCTTTTAGAGTTTCAGCATTCTCGGCCCTTGGCCTGGAGTGTTCGACAGGTTGGATGGGCTCTTCGACAGGTTGGAGAACCATTTCAACAGGTTTCGCTCTGCATGCCACCATTTCGATAGGTTTGTAGAGACCATTCATTAGGTTCCTTTGACGCCTCAAGCAGGTTTTCGATAGGATGATTTCTTCCTTCCTTTCAGCTGCTCGATAGGTTCTTGGATCCTATCGAACTCCTCAATCTACATGAATTCATCCTCTTCTACCTTCAGGTCCTATCGAAAACCTCTTCAACTGCATGAATTCTTCCTTTCTTTGGTTTCAGCTCCTATCGAAGTCTTCAGGTGACCAATCGATAGGACGTTTTTAACCTGTTTTCACTTCTTTCGCCTTGCCCTACTGTAGCCACGCGCTCCTAGGGTCCAGTGATGTGCTATCCTCTGGTGTGCTATTGCTGGGTTTGTCCTGTGCTAAGAGATAGCCCCTTTTTGGGTATTCTTGAGTGCTTTTCTGCATTAGTGTCTTCTTTTATTGTTGTCTACAAAATGCACTTGACAGAAGCTTATTAGTGTGCTCACAGGTCTATCAATGGTTAGGTTAAAGGATGAAAAGTGGCATTTTTCACCACTTAACACACCCCCAAACCTAAGCTTTGCTAGTCCCTGAGCAAAGGAAAATAAAAAGGAAATAAAAATACCACTTTCGTAGGGAGCATAGATGCATTTAGCATATGCACCAAGCCTTTTAAACCCCTAGGTGATCCCTAGTGGAGGAGTGAAGTCTCCTGAGGGTTTTCAGTGATGGTACCCACAAACTTCTCCAATAAGGTTAGTTAATAATAGTGCATCATGCTAAACAGAGTTTTAGTAAACTAAAATAAATTCTCATTATGTCTTTTCAGTTCTAGAGGGTTTGCAGTAGAAAAATCACCAACTTAAAACATGAAATTTTGCAGTAATTCCTTTATCATCTATCAATTCATGTCAAGGCATTGTGTCTGAAGATCGATGCATGGCTCATCTTTCACTTGAGAATTTTGTTTTGATACTACCCCCATCAACTTGGATTTCAGACCCAAGCCTCACCAGGGCTGTTAACTCTCAACAAAAATGAAGGGTGTAGAATTTCACACAGCTCAAGAGCAGTTACAGTCCTCAAATAGGGTTGTAAGCATGAGCATAGGCATTGCTCTAATTCCTGAAATTTTCTAACCCTTTTTTACCATAGATTAGACAGATCCTTATCTCCACATGACAGTTCAATCTATTTCAAATCAGTAAGGTCTTTTCATTGGGTTGTAATGTGGCCTATGGATGAGGTTTTATAAAGGGATAAAAAGGGTTCGAAGTTGAGAAATCAGTAAAGGTAAGGAGGTGATCTAGAATCCTTCTTCATTTCAGCACAATTCCATCTACTTCTTGAATTTTCATATCTGAAGTGATCAGTTTCTAATCTTCTTTTCAGTCTTTCAATGAAATGACTTCTCTTTCTCAACCTCTTATTTTTCTTTTTTCTTTTTTTTTTCTTTTTTTTTTTGTGGGTTGGAATGCCACAAATACCACCAACTGTGTTTTTCTTCTCTTTCAACCACTTCTCAAATCAGCTCTACCTTCTTTCATTCCTTTACCTTTTCCTTCTTAAATCTTAGAGTGAGGGTCAATCTGTATCAGGTCACTGAGGTTTTGGGTTCAAATTTTCTAGTTTTCATCAAAGAAAATTGGGACTTTTAAGGCTCAAGTGGTGCACATCAAGGGCAGTTCAAAGGTGGGACGTTTTAAGCTTAAACTGACCAAGGGGTGGCCTTACTTCATGTCCTCAATGTCATGAATGCTGTCAAGCTGTTTCAATTTGGATTTTCCTAACTTCTAGTGATTAGAATTAGATCCCATCAGTCCTTAGAGCAGAAGAAATTTCCCAGCATTCTTCAAAGAAAAAATTTTCAGGCCCAAATCTCACTAGGTATGGCCTTCCACCAAATATTCAGGGGAGTATCTTCATAAGTTCCTCTTATTTCAGGTTTACTATACATGAAACTTATTTTTCACAAATTGTTGACATTTGCCTCATGAAGTCTATTGGACTACAACTTATTTCAGTTTCAAACAGTTTTTTTTGTTTTTAAATTTCCTCTGTTTACAAAAATTCCAGTGAGAAATTACTCTAATTAATTCCAAACACTTCTTTTTAGCCCAGCTGCACTAAAATTAACTAATTTATTGGCATATATGTTATACCCCCAAACCTAGACTAAACAGTGTCCTCACTGTTAACAGCATAGGGGGTGTAGTAGTTTAGTAACAGGGCCAAAACCCAAAGCAAGTAGGCAACTAAAAGAAATATAGTTTATTAACAGAAGTGAAATAGAGAATAAAATAGAGCATTTTATTACAAAAGTTAAGCACAAGGAAGCAGAAAGTAGGTCGGTGGAAGAGGAACTGTAAGCCAGGAGGGGAGGAAGAAAAGGAAAAAGTAGGGGTCAGGGGGCAGGGGGATGGTTGGTGGAGGAGGATGGTGGCGGAGAGGCCGGTGGCTCGGTCTTCAGCCTCTTCTTCTCCTTCTTATCTTTGTCCTTTTCCTCCGTAGCGAGGATCCACTGTACCTCCGCATATTCATCCCAGAGGAATTGAAACGGGACTGGCTCCTTGGGCGGTAGTGGCTCCAGCCAAAAGAGGTAGAGTTGAGCAGAAGAGAGCATGGGCTTGTCATCTGCCATAGGTATGAGGAGAAGTGCAGAGCGTGGGCTTGTCATCTGCCATAGGTATGAGGAGAAGTGCAGAGGGTAGAAGGAGAGGAATGGGCTGAAATAGAGCCAGCTGCATCTATTTAATGTGGATGTGTGAGGGAATATGAAGCATTGCATTCAATATCGTCGTCGTCGATGAAAAGGAATGAATGGTTAATTCGATCAACCAGCATGGGGAACGAAATTGTGCATTAACTGGTAGTCTATATTTAGCGTGGGGAGTTACGGCATGGGGTAGAAAACCAGGGGGTGCAGAGTTTAATGCTCGTGCTGTGTGTAGGTGGACACGTGGGCCAAAATAAGCACAAGTGCACAATAAGCATGGAAGGAGTGAGGGAGGGGGGGGGCAATTTTGATAGGATGAGTGTAGTTGAATGTTCTCGCTAGGATTAACCCGTCCTATCGATCAGAATAAACATGCAATCAATAGGCTGGGATGGCCGCTTGTGATAGGTCGGTGTCCTGTCGAACGGGGGGTGGATAAAACATTCACTTCGTTAGGATGCTGAAGGGTGAAAAAAACCTTTCAATAGGTGGGGTAGTACTTGTGTCACTCTTGTCGATAGGTTCCAGGCAAGAGTCCAAAACCTATCGTAAAGTTGTGCACACCTATCGAGCGGTCTCAGCACCTATCGAAATCCTCTCCAATCCTAACAACATTAGCGGCTGACCTAGCGAAAGGTTCAAATGACCTATCAAAAGGTCCAAGTGAGCTTAATCAACTGCGCTACCAGTTAGAAAAATGGCCTCTGACCTTGTGCCTTTGATTCCTAGAGTACCGGTGATATTGAAACCAAGCTTGAACTCGACATGCCCATTTTATTGCAAAGAATATTGTTGGAAAAAAAATCGAGGAATAAATCAAATAGAATACATATGATACAAATCAAAGTCAGGTATTAACTTGGGGGATCCTGAAGATCAATGGTCTCTTTAGGCTCACAAATGTTGTCAACGTAAAGTTTCAGCCTCTGGCCATTAACCTTAAGGGTTCTGCCATCTTTGGGATGCATGACTTCGACAGCTCTAGATGGGGAAATGTGTACCACTGTGAAAGGTCCATTCCATCTGGACTGCAGCTTTCCTGGAAAGAATTTCATTCTGGAGTTGAACAATCATACCTTGTCATTGGGCTTGAAATCTTTGCGGAGCAGATGTCTGTCATGGAAGGCTTTGGTCCTCTCCTTGTAACTCCGGGCATTTGCATAACCTTCTAGTTGCAGTTCATCCAGCTTGGATAACTGGAGTTTCCTGTGAATACCAGCTAGGTGTAAGTCAGAGTTGACTGCTTTAATGGCCCAATATGCCTTGTGTTGCAATTCAACAGGCAAGTGACATGCCTTTCCATATACTAATCTGAATGGGGAGATGCCTATGGGGGTTTTATAGGCTGCTCTATACGCCCATAATGGATCAGACAACTTGCTGGACCAATCTCTTCTGTCGGTCCTCACAGTCTTCTCAAGAATATGTTTGATTTCCCTGTTGGAAATCTCTACCTGCCCACTAGTTTGTGGGTGGTAGGGAGTGGCTACTATGTGGGTAACAGAGTATCTTCCCATTAGTTTGTCAAAAGGTTTATTACAGAAGTGGCTTCCCCGATCACTAATAATAGCTTTAGGAAAGCCAAATCTTGAGAAGATGTTGTCTTTAAGGAATTGAATGATGACTTTGTGATCATTTATCCTTATAGTTATGGCTTCTACCCATTTGGATACGTAATCCACAACGACAAGGATGAAATTATATCCAGCAGAAGGGGGGAAAGGTCCCATAAAGTTGATTCCCCAAATATCAAATAGTTCAACGACAAGTATAGGTTGTAAGGGCATAGAGTTTCTCCTTGTAATACTGTCCATTTGCTAGAATCGATGACAAGCTTTACAGTGTTGTCGGGCATCTTCGAATAGTGTAGGCCAGTAGAAACCACTTTGAAGAACCTTGGCTGCAGTCTTGTTACCACTGAAGTGGCCTCCGCAAGCCTGTTCATGACACATGGTTAGGATGTTTTGAAACTCAGTTTCAGGTACACAACGTCTGATCACCTGGTCTGCACAATGATTAAAAAGGTAAGGATCCTCCCACATGTAATATCAAATCTGTGCAAAGAACAAATTTTTGTCCTCCTTGCTCTAATGTGGAGGGATCCTACACATAGCAAGGTAGTTGACAATATTGGCAAACTAGGGCATACTTATTTGGACAGTTAGAAGATGCTTATCTGGGAAGGAGTCATTGATGGGCAAGCTTTCTGTGTCAGTTCCTGGGTTCCTTGACAGATGGTTAGCCACCACGTTCTCAACTCCCTTCTTGTCCTTAATCTCTAACTTGAATTCCTGCAAGAGAAGAATCCATCTAATTAGTCGTGCTTTAGCTTCTTTTTTGGACAAGAGGTATTTCAAGGCTGAGTGGTCAGTGAACACAATAATTTTTTATCCCAAGACATAATACCTGAATTTTTCTAAGGCAAAAAGAATGGCTAATAGTTCTTTCTCAGTTATAGTATAATTCAATTGAACATTAACCATTGATTTACTGGCATATGCTACCACAGAAGGTGCCTTGACTTTTCTTTAGCCCAACACTGCCCCGATGGTGAAATCTGATGCATAACACATCAGCTCAAATGGCAGAGAAAAATTAGGGGATTGCAAGATGGGGGCTGTGGTCAAACATGTTTTTAACAGTTCAAAAGCAGCTCGGCATTTATCATTAAAGTCAAAGGGAGCATCCTTGCACAACAAGTGACAAAGGGGTTTGGAGATTTTGCGAAAGTCCTTGATGAACCTCTTGTAGAACCCAACATGACCCAGAAATGACCTGACTTGTTTGACAATTTTTGGAGGGGGCAAGTGAGCAATTAAATCGATCTTAGGTTGATCAACCTCGATTCCTTTGTGAGAGACAACATGTCCTAGAACAGTGCCTTGAGTCACCATAAACTGACTTTTCTCCCAACTCAGAACTAGGTTGGTCTCCTCACACGTTTGCACTATGGAGCTGAGGTGGTGTAGGCATTGGCTAAAATCATCTCCATAAATGGAGAAATCATCCATAAAGATCTCCAAAAACTTATCAATCATGTCAGAGAAGATAACATACATGCATCTTTGGAACATGGCAGGTGCATTACACAATCCAAATGGTATCCTTCTGTATGCAAAGGTACCAAATGGGCAAGTGAATGTGGTTCTTTTTGGTCCTGGGGGTATACATGGATGCCGACACCCCGAGTGTCACGTGCCGGGAAATAACCTCACCGTGACTCATGGGGAACGAAATGCCAAGGACTAAACCAGATGCCAAAGCCAAATGCCAAGACAAAGATCAAACAAAGCGAAAGGCCAGCCACATGAAAAGAACCAAGACCCAGAATCCAAAGGTAAAACAGTCATAGGCATAATTGCATGAACCATAAACCATCACAGAGAGGAGGCAACCACAAAGCGACATGGCAAGCATTCATAGAACAGATAATCCATAACCAAAATAACAGAGCTATCTATTAAAATAACAAGCAAAAAGTTATAAAGTATATCAAAAGTAGAACCACCAGGTTCTAGATAATCCATAAAATATATACAATCCATAAGAAACGACAAAAAGAATGATAACAAAGACACCGGGAGCTAATCCTCCTCAAGAACATCCCCGGCCAAAGGTCGTCCGTCCCCACCATCAGCATCATCATCATCCGTGCCGTCATCACCCGCATTTGCAGGGACACTGGGACATACTCCTGATGTGAAAGGGTGGTGAACCGATGCTCGAATATCAACCATGTAAGTTGCATAGTCGGCTGGAAACGCGTGCTGCATCATGTATGTCAAAACCCCGCCATGACCCTCCAACTCCCGACTCATGGAGCTGGTATGCTGAGTGAGCTCCTAAATCTGCTGGTTCATAGAAGTCATCTGGCGAGTAAACTCTGACAAGGTTAGGACATCAGCCCGTTGGACCTGATCGAGTGCGGGAGCGACAGGCTCTGCTGCTGCGTGCTCTGCATCCTCCTCTTCATCCTCATCAGGAACCACTGCACCTTTGGGAGCCTTGATCAATCGATTGTAGGTCCAACCCCAATTGACTAAGTTATAAGATTTGAGACTGGTCGTGGACCGTGGCTCAGTAGGGGGAATCCCATAAGCTGGTCCCACTCTATAATTCTCAAACATAGCCGAAATCAAGCGAGCATATGGAATGCCCTTCGCCAGTGTCTTCACTTTCTTTCCCATTTTCTCACGAGCCTTAATGATACCCTTAAAGATGATTTCTAGGGCATTAAACCAACATTCTTTAAATGCAGAAATTGAAATCTGTTGGATGGGGCCCCGACATTCAGATTTATGCCCAAAAGGGTAAAGGGTGGCCTTAAAAATGACGCCCAACATCCACATGGTATCGGGTAATTGAGAATGTGTAATGGCCTTGCCCGACCCATGTTTACCTTGGGTCATTTGTGCAATGACCTCATGAACCGGGACAGATTTAGGGTGGGGAGGAACCAGACCCATAGTGGGTGAGTGTTTGTTCGGGCACGCACTACCATGGCAATGTCATCAAGGTCAAAGGCGTAGTCCCGACCGTCAAGGGTGGTGTAGATTTTCTTCACGTCTTCCCTTCGCATACGCTAATAGAATAAGCGTACCAAGCAAGGATAGAAGTGTGTGTGTAAAGGTTACAACAATGAGGTTAATTGGGCTTTTTCAAGGTAATCAGAAGCCGACTTGGTAGTTTGCTACTGATCGAAGAGTTCATGATCGAAGATCCACTCATCAGCAAAACCTTTAACACTCCAAAACTCACTGGGTTGTTCCCGGATTTGTGGGGGCATGGGTGGCACAAGGGTTTGAACCAGCTGTGGAGAGGGCTGTGTAGGTCGACTTGAAAACCCAGCCTTAGAAGCTGGCCTCTTTGAGGTTGGAACATGTGTGGTGGTTTGCTTCCTAGGTCCCATTAAATAAAACACAGAAGAAACCGAAATCCACAAGAAAATCGACCAAAAATACAAGAGGAAAAAGGGTTTTACCTCTTTAGAATCCCCACAAGATGTTTCTTGGCCAAGCAATCAAAATCCCCAAGCCAATCCGAGTGGAATCCCCCTTGATCTCGGCTAAAATGTGGAAGAAAAATCAAAGGAACCCCAAAAATGCTCGAAAACCCCAGCTCAGACCTCTGCTTCAAATGCCCAAAATGCCAAAACCCTCAAAACAGAACCCACTCTTAACCAGACAAATTCGACCATCGAATTTGAATTCGATGGTCAAATTTTAAATCGACCTCAAATTCCCTAAAAGTTTGTCAGGACTGAAATTTGGCCCCAAACTAGCTGTGACTTTTCACTGAAATTCGACCCTCCATTTGGAATTTTGACCCTCGAATTTCCCGAGTTGAAATTTCCTCCCAAATTTCAAAATTATTGAAGTTTGGCTATAGTTTTGGGTCCAAATTGACTTCCCTTGTGCATTTTTATGTTAAACCTTGAACTTGACTATTACCTAAGTGCAAAACTATATTTTGGCTCAAGAATTCACCCGAGGAAATTACTATTTATCCCAAGGATCCATACGTCAATTAGTGAGAGTAAACATCCACCCGTTTGGTATAATTTCCAAAAAATTTCGTATATTTTTATGAAGTAGGAAAATATAAAAGTTGTCACACCGAGTTTATACAGACACAGAAAATTACATTGCACCGCCAAATTTGTATAGATAAAAGACAAGTACATTAAAATCCCAATTTCTCAGGCATTCATGATACAATCTCCCAAAAAGTCAATCAAACCAACTGGGATATTGCTCTCGGAGGGCAGCTTCTTGCTCCTAGGTGGCTTCCTCTGGTGTATGATTCTACCATCGTACGACGACCAAAGGGATTCTCTTAGTCCGTAGGATCTGCTCATTGCGATCCAAATCCTCGATCACTGTCAAACCATCTTGAATCTCGATGGGTTGGTAATCAAGCACGTGAGTCGGGTCTCATATCTATCTACGTGGCATGGACACATGGAAGACGTTGTGCATGCTGGATAATTGCGGTGGTAGCACCACTCGGTATGCAACCTCTCCGACTCGGTCTAATATCTCGAAAGGCCCAACATACCGAGGACTCAGCTTCCCTCATTTGCCAAATCACATAACGCCTTTTGTAGGTGAGATTCGAACAAACACATTGTCGCCGACCTAAAAGGTATGTGTTAGTGATAATTTTATCGTGTAAAGACGTATTAATTGAAGAAATGCACGTAAGCTTACCTAAAAATCCTCATGTTGCCACTTGAGATCGACGTAGCTCTTCTGACGACTCTGAGCTACACATATTCTCTCGTGAATCAATCGAACTGTCTCGATTGTATGCTCTATAATCTCAGGTCCGATAATGAGCTTCTCACCCACTTCTTCCCAGTTTAGCGGAGACCTGCACTGCCGCCCATATAAAGCCTCGAACGGTGCCATACCAATGCTAGCTTGGAAGCTATTATTATATGCGAACTCGATTAGAGGTAAGTGTTGGTCCCATGACTCATAAAAATCTAACATGCAAGCTCGTAGCATGTCCTCTATGATCTGATTCACTCGCTCAGTCTGAGCATCGATCTGTGGGTGAAATGTTGAGCTAAAGTCGAGACGATAACCCATTCCTTCTTGAAATTGTTGCCAAAACTATGAAGTAAACAACAGATCCCTGTCGGACACAATACTAGCTGGTATACCATGCAGTCGAACGATCTCCTTGAGGTATAACTCTGTAAGTCTACAGGTCGTATACTTAGTATTGTACGATAGGAAGTGAGCAGACTTTGTTAATCGATCGACAACGAACCAGATGGCATTGTTCTTCCTCAGTATTTTTGGTAAACCCAGGATAAAGTCCATTGAAATGGCTACCCATTTCCACTCGAGTATAGATAAAGGTTGCAATAACCCTGCTGGTTTTTTATGATCAACCTTAACCTACAGACAAACCAAGCAACGCGATACATACTCAGTGACGCTGCGTTTCAACCCTCGCCACCAGAAGCTCTTCATCAAATCCTGAAACATCTTCATCAAATCCTGATACATCTTGGTGCTACCAGGATGTATGGCATACATCGATTTGTGAGCCTCTTCCAAAATGGTGTCCCGATGCTCAGTACTTATCGGTACACACTCGGTCTTGAAACAACAAAGTTCCATCTTCCCGAATGGAGAAATCCTTCTTACTTCCATTAAGCACGTCTAGCCTAATCACCATCAGCTCATCATCTGTCATCTGAAGCTTCCTGATATTCTCGAAGAGTGTAGGGCACATTACAAGTGTAGCCATCAATGCTCCCAAGCCTTTCACATCAAACCGTGAGTTGCCAAAAGCCATATCTTCTAAGAGGTTCCATCGCTGTATCCGACTGACAAGACATGATAACTGTAGTGAAGACCTTCTACTGAGAGCATCAGCAACGACATTCGCCTTTCCCGGATGGTATTGAATCGAGCAATCATAATCCTTCAAAAACTCCATCCATCGCCGCTGCTCATATTCAAGTCCTTCTGAGTGAATAGGTACTTGAGACTCTTGTGATCATTGAAGATATCAAATATCTCACCGTAGAGGTAATTTCTCCAAATCTTTAGGGCAAAGATAATTGCTGCTAACTCGAGATCTTGTGTCGAATAATTTCTCTCATGACCCTTCAACTACCTAGAACCATATGCAATGACTCGCTCATGTTGATTAAGCACACAGCCTAATCCGCTATAAGAAGCATCATTGTACACTGCGAAGCCCCCACTTCCTGAAGGTATAGCAAGTGCCAGTGCTGTAGTCAATCTTCGCTTTAGTTCCTGAAAGCTCTTCTCACACTGCTCTGTCCAATCGAACTTCGCATTCGTCTTAATAAGTTGTGTAACCAGACCAGATATTTTTAAGAAACCCTCGATAAATCTCCGATAGTACCCTGCCAGACCAAGGAAACTACGAACTTCTGTAATTGTAGTCAGTTGTTCCCAGTTCACCACTGAGTCAATCTTTGTAGGATCAACAAATATACCTGACTCAGAGACGACGTGGCCTAAGAAACTGACTTGATCGAGCCAAAACTCACACTTGCTGAGTTTGGCATACAACTGATGGTCCCTCAGTGTTTGAAGAGCCACTCGTAGATGCTGCACATGCTCCTCTCTAGTTTTCAAATAGATGAGGATGTCAGCTACGAAAACTACCATAGACTTGTCTAGGTGTGGCTTGAACACCCGGTTCATCAGATCCATAAACGATGCAGGCGCATTCGTCAACCCAAATGGCATCACTAAGAACTCATAGTGGCCATATCACATACGAAACATGGTCTTGGATATATCTTTCGCCTTGATCTTGAGCTGGTGATAGCCTGACCTCAGATCAATTTTCGAGAAGAACTCTGCACCTTGCAATTGATCAAACAAGTCATCTATCCGCGGAAGTGGATAACAATTCTTAATCATCATCTTGTTGAGTTGGCGATAATCGAAGCACAGACGCATCGATTCGTCTTTCTTCTTCATAAAAAGTACCGGCGCTCCCCAAAGAGAAACACTCGATCGAATGAAGCCTTTATCTAACAGCTCCTGTAGCTGTTCCTTGAACTTTTTCAACTCCGTGAGCACCATCCAATATGGAGCCTTGGACAATGGTTCTGTACCCAGAGCTAAGTCAATCGCGAACTCAATCTCTCGGTCTGGTGGCAATCCAGGCAAATCTTCAAGAAAGACATCGGGAAACTCACTTGCAACCGTGATAAGCACGATGTCCCGATCTTTCTCCTTATGATCTTGCAAGTAAGCGATATCCACAACAACCATTTCTCATCAAACGCTCAGCTCCGATAGCTGAGATAAGAGGTGCGACATTCGATTTAATTCCGTAAAATTGAAAGGATTTCATCTTTAGAGGTCGAAAGGTCACAATCTTCCACAGACAGTCCACACTCGTGTGGTATGCTGACAACCAATCCATCCTGAGAATCACATCGAACCCTTCCATGCTCAGCATAATCATGTCGGTCATTGTCTCGTGATCATCGACTATCACGATCACTGACTGACACACTGTATCCGTGCTCACTGAGCTTCCCGTAGGAACCTTCACATCTAAGATGAAAGCAAGTGGTTTGGGAACGATGCCCAACTTCTCAGAGAAAAGAGGAGTAATGAATGAGTGACTAGACCCAGGGTCTATCAGTACTCGTGCTTTATTTTTACTCGAGTCGCCTTCACGACTCATATCAAGGGTACCTTTTATCAAGAATTTTACCATTAATTATATGCAATGATTTTCATTTTTTCAAAATTATTGGTAAAGAACTTATAGTTAAATCAATGTAAACTAATACAAGAATTTCCAATCTGAACTTTAATGATACCTTGGATCACGTCATTCAACGTTTGAGCATTCTGCGCAGTCACCGCATAGGCTTGACCTTGAACAGTAGGTCGCATCAATTTCTGTGTAGAGATTGACGTAGTCTTTCCCTTGTCCGCCTCAGGACAATTCCTGATCATATGACCAACCTTTCCTCGCCTAAAGTACCCCCAAGTGTTCCTTCAGCAATCCTCAATCTTTTCTGGTTTCCCACATCGTGTACATGCGGGAGTAGGAACAGGAGTAATAGCTGGTCCCCATGATGATCCCTAAGTCATAGAAGCTCCACTCACAGTAGTGCTCCCAGCTCGGAAAGGTCGCACTAGTGAAGAACTCTGCGGTCGCTGATAGGAAGAAGACATAGGTCCCGACATAACAGCGGACTTGGAATACGATGGTTGAATAGGATAGTGAGGAGGTTGTGAGAACCTTAGCTTTTTGTTTGCCTGCTCAGACGCACTCAACTGTCCCTGGCCGAACCGGTTTCTATTTCCCTATTCTCGCCTCAGATACTGTTTCTGAATGTCTTCCTCTCCAATGAGAGCCTTTGACATGACACCCACATAAGTCTCCATCTCCCACATCGACACCCTCTCTTGAATGTTTGGCCTCAAGCCCCTCTAAAATTTCTGAGCCCTCATCAACTCAGTGGCCACATGCAAGGGTGTGAATCGTGCAGGTCTATCAAATTCTATGCCGTACTGGTGCATTGACATCTCATTCTATTCCAGCTTAATGAACTGGACTTCCCACTGATTTCATACGATCTTTGGAAAATACTGATCATTGAATGTGTCCACAAACTCTGCCTAAATCCATGGAGTGTTGGGGTAGTCCTACTCTCGAGTCCTGGATATAGATTTCCACCAAGGACTGGCCTCGCCTAATAGCTTGAAGGTTGCCCAGCGCACCTTCTCAACATCAGTGCACTACAACACCTCAAAGATTTTCTCCATTTCGTTCATCCATCCCTCGGCCTCTATGGGATCTGTCTGACCAGAGAAAGTAGGAGGTCTCATCATCCTGAACTCTGCAAATCCCTCGGACTGATTTTTTGTTGCCAGTAACTCCGTCTGCCGATCCATTGCTGCAGTTTGCTGAGCCATATTGTTGGCCAAGGCCGCCAACACCTAGTCAACATTTCCTCCCTCAGGTCTAGCAGTTCCTAAAGGATATGCATTAGGACTCGACACGAATCTCTCTCTGTCGTGCGAGGTACCTATGCCCTCATCGATCTCCTCAATGCGAGCCATTCTAGGTCCTTCCTCTGAACCGTGGAGCCATGCTGATCTGTCATTGTTAAAGAACAACAACAATAGATCAGTATGAATTGTAAGAAACAATCATGCCCTTAGTCCTAAGACTCTGAACCTAGAGCCTTGCTCTGATACCAACTATGAGGACCTGACTTTTCCAATCCTTAAAGGTATAGGAAAGGCTGGTTCATCAACTTATTGATTTCTCAATAAGCCGTAACAACCAGAAGCCGGCAGCATAAGCATAGGTCAAAATAGAGGCATAGCAAAATAAGCAATAACAAACGCTCATTTAAAATAATATATCACCCTGAGGAACCAGGAAGAACCACCAGTGATGGCCAATCCAACACCTAAAATAGTGGTTCCTAATAATGGTTCCTCAAGTCATATCCAAAAAGACAAAACAATGGCCTAGGGCCCAATATTCAATTAATTCGGAACCAAAAGTACCAAAAGTATAATCTAGATCAAGGAAAGAATTCCTCCGCTGGGGTCTCCAATTCCTCCTAAGAAATATACTCGAAGTCCTCAAGATCCAGATCTTTAGAACCCAAGTCAGTCTCAGCACCTGTGACGTATCGGGGTGAGCTAACATCAAAGCTCAATAGAGGAAGCATATCCATTTGCACTTTATCATAAATAAGGGTTTTTCAAGGACAAATCAGATCAGATATGGTTTTTCAAAAGATGCTTCAATGTCTAATTTCCAGTTCTAAAATCGAAAGCTAAAATATGATTCCATAAAACTGATGTTCTAATGTTTTCAAATTCTGAATTAACATGCTTCTTGTCTTAAATTTATAACTTAAAAATAATCTCTCAAATTACATTCTAGCATGAGAGCGCGAGTATCACCGATGGGAAAACCTACTAACCATTGTCGTTCATGAACCCTTTTTCGGAAGTGCAACAAGCCCCTACGTAATGAGGGCAACTTGCGCCAAACTGAAATTACCCTCAATACAGTTGGTAGGATCTAGGGTTTCGTTCGTATGTGCCTCAAATCAAATGCAATGTTATACATATCATATGTTGTCATTAATACATTTTTCAGATTTTCGGAGTTCAGATTCAAATTTCACATTCAAAGATGAGGTTCAGAAGTTCAAATTTCTGAGTTCTTATATCAAAGTTTCGGAGTTCTTGCTCATGCACTGTTTTTCAAGGTTCAAATTTTATGCTTGTAAGCTAATAACCAAAACTTATAATAGAATGCAAATAAGGTTTAGGGTTCCCCTACCTTAACTCAAATCGATCCAAAAACATTTAAAGCAGTCCACACAATGGACCTCTATCACAAAACCTACAATGATTAACTCCAAAGGTGTTAATTTAGTCCAAAAAGTCAACCAAAGGACTCCCCAAAGCAGTTTCCAAAACTTAAAAAAAATAAAAAAAAAAATAGGGCAAAATTCGACCCTCGAATTTATTTTCGATGGTCGAATTTTAAATATGATGGTCGAAAATAAATTCGACCCTCGAATTCTTAAAATTTCATCAGGCCCTAAAAATCGAAATACGACCCTCGAATTTAAATTCGATGGCCGAATTTCAAATTCAACCCTCAAATTTCTCTAGGTCTGGTTTTTGAATTTTGTTCTTCAGATTTGTTTGTTCGTTCCAAACCATAGTTTGTTTATCTTCTCTACATTCACCATATTTGTACACTAAGCAAGGCATAATTTATTTAACTCAAAGGGGTTTAAAAGTTTACCTCTTGAAGTTAGATCTCCTGGGTCTCGTTGCACCAATTTTAAACACCGAAACCAACCACAAAGTTTAGTAGGCTTGGATTTTCAAGTCAGCCTATCACAAAGTTGCTTCATGAGCAAGAGACCAAGACATCCACAGAATTATCCTCTCTCCCCTATCCTTCTCTCTTAATAGTTTAAACTAATCAGAAATAAAATACAAGGCTTATTAGTGGTTGAGATGGGGAGAGGGATTCTAAATCACAAGGGATCTAAGATCAAAGCAAGGAGGTAAGGTTTCAAAGGCCTCTATTCAGATTCATACGAGAGAGAGAGAAGAGTGAAACTTATCCTCTACACTTCTCTCTTTATCAACTAATAAGAAAACCAAATATCTAGATTTTTACTTTTACAATTCTATCCTCTTAACTTGCAACTATTTTCGGTGTTAAGCGCTCACATATACTTAATGTATATGCTACAATAGATTTGACTTCCACAAGTCCGAAAGCAAAATCCTTTGGTCACATCTCTCATCATACTCTAACTTACCAAAATCAACCTGGTTCGTCTCGTAAATTTTTCAGGCACGCTTACCGAGGTAACCAAAATTAGGTCTAAAATATCAAGGATATTACACTTTTTTTACGACAACACCGAAAAGGTTTCGATATCGCGTACGTGAAATATTTGTTGAAGCTTGGGCCGCAAGGACTCTCCGAGACCAAGGGTCGTCTGCCGAAACTCTTACGACCGATTCGCAGGTCGCCTTGTGATCCACAGTTCTAAATCAAAGGATTTGAAAGGGTTGAAAAGGTGGTGGGTTTGAGCTAGAAGAAGGGTATATTTTTTTTCTGATTTTGCTTGGCTTTTTGCTCTAAGGGTTGAGCAGAGTCTGTGTGCTATAGAGTTTATAATTCTTTAAAGGTCGAAGCAGGAAGAAGAAGGCTATGCCGAGTTTTGTAGTGGTTTAGTTGCACTTTGTGTGCCTGGGATTTAAGAATGACTCATGCATTCGTGGAGATATGCTGGCGGATTAACAACTTATAAGCTATTAACAGCTAGAATTCCCTATGGTGCCCAAACTAGTTTGTAGTGTATGCACATATAAGACAACTTAGGCTTATATGCACTGTAAAGTGAATACACTAGTTTGCAATGTAAAGTGAATACCCAGGTTTATATGCATAATCCATCTTAGGCTTGGCTTGAGTGTAATGCTAGTACATAATTAAAGATGGATTGCAGAGCTGCAGCTTTAGTGTAATTCTTTTACCCTTTAGTAAGTGTATGGGTAGTGCATGGCTTAGGTATAAATCTGTTGCATTTAAACTTAGTATATTTGGGATCTAGTGTAACTCCAATACACTGTTTATATATATATATGTAACACTATAGAACTCAAGTGTATTATGTAATACACCAATATAGTTATATGGGAGGGTTACAAATTCAAGTGTGTTTTTACTATACTAACTTTAAGTGTATGAAGGACCGGGTTTTCCTAACAAAATTTACTAGGCCACTAAGGGCCTTACATTCGTATATGTTTTGAACATCAAATTAAATAGGTCCTTTGTGTCCCGTGTTAGGCACACGCCTGACCTGACTGCATCCATACATGATATTGTGGTTTTAAAATATGGTAGTTGTTACAGTTCTGCAGTTTATATTTTCAAATACATTTTAAATGTAAAAAAATATAAAAGAAATATAAAACTTGTAGTTCTATTCGGCTGAAAGCTGAAGTGACATTGTGACAAGTCCTTTCAAGCCATGCAATTTGCTGTTAAAAATAGTAAAACACCCCTTTTAATGCCTTCTTTCATGTACTCATGAGTCATGCCACAACAGTAATTACTACAAAAGAATAAAAGCATATGCAAAAAGAATAGAAAATTACACTGATGGCAATAGTCACACTCAGAAGCCACAAAACACGATGCTAAATAGTTGGGCGATACTGTATACATATCGGCACCGATACGTATCGGTTTGCCGAAAAACCGATACGTATCGGAATCGGCCGATATTTGATACCGTGCTTAATAGTAAAATTGTTTTATCTTTTTTGTTTGCTTCTGAAATTTTAAATAATTTGGTATTCATTTGAAGTTTAATTGTTTGACAAGTTATTTTTGTAGGTGAGAAGCATGAATGTCATTAGGTGGTTCATTTTTATTATATTTAAAAGGAACAAGAAAGAAAAGTATCCATAACTAGAAAATGACATCATGGATATAAATATAAGAATCCAAACTCCACAACTTTTAAACCAGCTTGTTCATCAATCCAAATACAGACCGAAAGCTTCCCTCTCCTCCCCTATTTCATCTTTAAAATGGCAGCTCTACCGACCTCTGTTTGCCCTAGCCTCCATCTGCCTGACAATGAAAAATCAGAAGTCAAACGATGGTCAGTAGGTTTTCACCCCAACATATGGGGTGATGAATTCATTAACATCTATTATGAAGATCCAAAGGTAGGAGATGAGAGAGAGAGAGAGAGAGAGAGCTTGCACAGTTAGTAAGGCTTGTAGTTAGAAAAATAATTAGGTTTTTTGCATATACCCCCTATGTTTGGCATATTTATAAATGCAATCCCTTGTTTAACTTATTTATAAATAACCCCCTGGTTGCAATTTTGTGTTTAAATAACACCTTGAAGTACAGTTATTAATCCAAAATATGTGGGGGTATATGCAAAAGAACCAAAATTATTCTAGGTTTAAAATAAATTTACTCCTTGTTATTTATCCAAAAGGAGTACTTACTATACTAGGTGGTTATAATTTAATCAGTTATAGTAGTGTGTAATTTGAAATTAAATACTACCCCTGAAATCAGTGTTAAAAGGGTAATTTAATAGAGTGTACCATGGGTAATAAAGGATATGTATTTTGTCTAGAATCAGTCATCCAGAGAAGAAAACAAATATGTATCACTACAAAAAATAAGACTATTAGAGGCAGTTTTTTTAACAAAAAAAAGCTGCTATTAGTCCTTTCGCTACCAAAAACTACCACTATTACTCCCGTCGCTACTAAAAACTGCATTAACAGAAAGTGTCGCTGAAATACCTTATTTTTTTAGTGTATTTTTTCTAGAATCAGTCATCCAGACAAGAAAGCAATAGTAATGGCTACCTTATTTCTACAATCAAGAGCTCCATACCCCTCAATTCAGACAAATTCGGTGTATATAATAATATATACACAATTTTTAAGTAGTTTAGATTGTACATTGTTTTTTTTTCTTTCTTATTTTTATTGGTAAGGTGGAATTTAACCTAAAACCTTAGGGTTGTCATATTGTCAACATTCAAATTGAGCTATAGATCCACCGTAAGTAGTTAAGATTATAGTTAAACTCGAAAGTCCTCTATGACTTACCATGGTCCTAAAGTTTCCTCTAACTAGGACTTCTCAACTTTATTTCCTATAATTCTACTATGACTAACCAAGGTTCTTAAACCTTCTCTAATTTTTTTAAAACACTACACTAAATTTTCTAAACAATATTTTTTTATACTCCAAATTCATTAGCAAAAATTTTATAAGGACCTTTTATTATAATTTAAATTCTACATGGAAATGTGCTCTTGTGACGTCCACTGATGATACAGATGATTTGTATAGTACTTTTGCTTGACCTTTATAGGACAATTTGCCTAATAATTTCCATCACATGCAATACAATAAACCCTTCTTAGTGTTGTACTAGTAATTAATAGTTTTTTTTTTTTTTGAGAGAGAGAAATTAATGGCTTTGGTAGTTGTGATTACTATCACCATTATCGAAATTTTAATCCTTCCAAAGATGGAAGAAGATTGTTGCGCGAAATTATTCGTTCATTATGATTCTTGATTGCATATTCATTTAACAAATAAGGTTTTCACTTAAGTAATTAGGCAACACACAATCAAAAGAAATTACAACTATAGTTTTATTAAGAGAGCTAATACTTGGTCACGAAAGTTCGGTTTTTGTGCACTAACTTTTGGGCCTTGCACATGAACTTTTCCGCAACAAAAGGCTCTTTCTCATACATAGATTGTGTCAAAAAGGAAAGTTCATGTGCAATGATCCAACTTTTATCTGAATGTTACGCTTCCCTTTTTTTTTTAAATTCAATTTTGTTTTGTTTTTCTAATAAAAGTACTATAGTCTCTTGTAGCTTTTGAAATTTCACCTCCTTTTCATATTTCTTTTCAGATGAAGGCTTGAGCTCAAATCCTTTGAATATGAGTTGTTCGTTTAATATAATAATTTCTTACTTATAATAAGAAAAAAAAAATCTTTATATACATTCCTAAGAATAGTAATAGTAAGAAACATGATAGAAAATTATAATTGTACTATTCTCGTCCTACGAAGTTTATCATACCTCCTTTGTGAATGTACACTACAAAAAAACAGATTATTAGAGGCAGTTTTTTGGAGCAAAAAACCGCCGCTATAAACAAAAAACTATTAAAGACTATTAGCATCAAGGGCATTAGTGGCAATTTTTTGTTAATAGTGGCAGTTTTTGGTTGCCGCTAATAGTCTTGTTTTTTTGTAGTGTTAATTCCGTAAGAATCCAAAAAATTCTCTTTAAATTATAAGTGGATCTTTGCCATGAAATATATTTTTGTTACTACATTCAAAATACCGCGTAAGCTATAAGCAGAATTGGAATTTATTGCAGAAAGTAGATTTATGGACAAAACGTGTAGAACAATTGAATAAAGAAGTGAAGGAGATGCTAAAAAATTGCGAAGACTCATTACAAGAAATGAACTTGATTGATATCCTCCAACGGCTTGGGGTGGCCCACTACTTTAACAAAGAGATTGAAGAGTCATTACAAAAACTATACATTTCATATAATGATATTGCTAGTGATGATTTGTACTTGGTGGCTTTACAATTTCGATTACTACGACAACAAGGGTACAATGTATCATCTGGTGAGCTCATTTCCATCCATTTACTTTTCTATTATCCCTACATAAAATAAATTAGTACAATATCAGTTACACTCAAACGCACAAAAGAGACTATATATATATATAAATACAGACACAAACACACAAACAGATGGAAATGATCTCCTAACTCGAGTCATGGGAAATAAGGTCAGGACTCGAGTTCTCATAGGTATGACGTTATTTCTACTGCTTTTGGAAAGTACAAGGAAGTTATTACAGCCAATGAGTGCTTGGGTCATGGATTAATCTGTTCACTTGTGTGAAAGGATCATTACCCATACATTCATATATATATATATATATATATATATATATGGCGTGTATGTATGTTATGTATGTGCAATGCGTGTGCGTGTAATAGGGAGAGAGACTAAGGTCGGGGGTCTCTAGATGATGGCATTTAGTAGAACTGTCATCCATCACCATTAAACATTCATGTTTGTGTGACATGAACATGTACAAAGTCGATACATCAATAATGAAAATAATTAAATGAAAAATTAATTATAGTGATTAAGAATGATTAAATGACAGGTAAAATAAATAACATTCACTATCCAATTTAGTCACCATTGATCACAGTGATTAAATAATATTTTTTACTAAAACCCCACAGATAAGGGTTAACCTTATGACGGGCCACATGGCACCAAGAAAGGGCCAGACAAAGGTTAAAGCCCTGGTCTACGATCATTTGATATAAGTATAGAAAGCGAGAGAGAGAGAGAGAGTGACAACCCGATTTTCCTCAAGGCACACAAACCTGCACAATATATTTTTTTTCTTCCTTACATCATAAACTCAGGGAAAATCGGACTGTCGGGATGCACATATCACAATCCGAATACAAAAGTTACTTGGTATTATCCACGTACCAACATGGAAAATGAAGCGGCTATCAAACATACATGAAAATGGAAAATTTGATATCACCAAGCAGATCTAAAACTTCTACGTTATATATATCAAGTCCAAAGATTTACAGCCCCAAAATCCACAATACGAACCCGAAAGTGCTCAGTCCAAATCCTCACCTAATGCCAAATTCCCCAAACGGGAGGTCTTAAGCCGTTTCTCGAGGTCCACTCCTGATCAATACTTGTACTTGTGACGTATAGTCGAGGGATGAGCTACATCTAAGCTCAGTAGAGAAACATCAATAACTTGTATATTATCACCTCACACATATATCTTATGACATAATCGAACATGCTTTTCACATAAATACTCACAATTTAAAGAACATTTGACTTGAAGCAAAACTAATATCACACAGAAATTTTCTTCTTGTTTAAAGCTTAAACACATGATTTCAAAAATTATTCCCTTGACAAAAGAAAAACTTTAACTGATAACTTAAATAATCCCCGAGCACTATAGCATCGAGCCCCCGATGGGATACCCACCATCCTCGTTCAGTTGAACCCTTTTTAATAAGTTATACAAGTCCCTTCGATGGAGGTGACTTACCGGAATTAATACTACCGTAAAATGGTAATCAAAGAGCAGATATCCCGCTGCACTGAATTCACATCAAAGTGCAGATATCCCGTTGCACTGGATTCACAGTTTGTATGGATATTCAACCGTACCGGTTGGCTATCATTGATAAACTTAAATCAAAGTGCAAACATAACTTATAGTTCATCATCGTGTATTGTGGCAATTTATATTTAGTTTGGAGTTTCAAAACTTCCACACCATAGGTTTAGAGTTTCAAACTTCCACACACACATTCACATTCCACACCATAGGTTTGGAGTTTCAAATCTTCTACACACACACATATTTGATTTCACACGCATGCACACCTCTGAGTGCACACACACAGATAAACACTTTTGATGTTCAAAACCATAAAAGAACTTCATGCTATCCAAATGACGAGTTTCATAAATCACACTTATTTTTCTCACATCACAAAATTCAAGCTAAATAGATGACAAGTTCCACACACACATATTTTATCATATCATAATAAGCATTCTAATCATAATCAATGCACATGTTAAGGAGTTTTCCCTACCTTGACGTGATGTCACGCTCAATTCCTTATTCTAAGCTAGCTTTTCCCCCACATTCATGCAAGCTCAAACCTAAACACCTAATTCCATAGTTTACATGTAGCAAATGACGTAAAACGGAAGACTACAAGATATCTCCAAAGTCCTTCAATCAAAACACATCAATTCGATGGATCGGATCCCATCGAAATGGATTTCAATCGATCGAAGTGAGCAAATTAAGGATTTTGATGTGTTTTGTTTGAAGGACTTTGGAGATATCTTGTAGTCTTCCGTTTTTCGTCATTTGCTACGTACAAGTCCTTCAATCAAAACACATCAAAATCCTTAATCTGCTCAATTCGATCGATCGTTTTCCCAATTCGATGGATCGGATCCCATCGAAATGGATTTCAATCGATCGAAGTGAGCAAATTAAGGATTTTGATGTGTTTTGTTTGAAGGACTTTGGAGATATCTTTAAGTAAACTGTTTAATTTTACTATGGCACCAAAACTAGATCGAACTCTAACTCGATCGATCAATTTCCAAATCAATCGATTGAATTAAATTTTGATCAGATGATTTCCTTCAAAACCCTTTTTAACACTTCCCTGTTCTGTAACATTCGATCGATCAATTTTTAACTCGATCGATCGAAACACATTTCAATCGGGCGAATCTAATTTTGATCGGTCGAAATCCCTCAAAAATCGTATTTCATAATTTCAAGTCAAATTCGATCAATCAAATACATTTTTAATCGATCGAAATCGACAGATTTCGTCTGTCACTTTGCTTTCTCATGCCAAACCCAATTTTTTCTCAAATCTAATCTTCTTTTCTTTAATTTTCTCACTCACATCATAACAAAACTAACATGACACAATTAATCATAAATTTCTCACCTTTGATCGATCGCACGATCCACACTGCTCAAATTTGAATCTAGGGTTCTGGAGTGAAATTTGTCTATTCTTCTTGCAATTGAGTCGAAAAGGAGCCCGCGGAGACTCCACTCTGGATCACACGTTACTCTTCACGCACTTGATCGTATATGGCCTGATCACATGATCAAATCCCAAGGTACAGGGATGGGCGGAAAAGTTAAGCTCTTCTTTCTTTTCTCTCTCAACCTTTTTGCAAAACACAACCTCTTTCTCTTTCTCTCTCTCTAAAACCCAAACCCTACAAGCTTTTGCAAACGGTAATAAGCTTCCAAAGGAAGCCTTTTGCTTCTTTGATAACCAAATGGATTAGTTCCCTTATAAAACATAAACACCCATTTTGGGTATTAACTTCATCCAATAAGCATTAGCTTCGGTGCAAAGCTTTTACACCTAAACCAATTGTTAACCACCACTTACCACACTAAGCTTTGGTGTGAAGCTCATACACTTAAGTCAAGCCTTAATGCATTAACCAAAGGCCCACCATCGACTCAAATAGCTAGCCCAACCAGTTCAACAAGTTTTAATCATTAATGAACTTCCATTTTCCAATAATTTTGACTCCTAGTTGCATACTCACACAGGGTGTCGTCCCAGGCATGCACACCGAGCCATACTGTTCAAAGGTCGAAATTTTCAGGATGTTATAGAGGGAGATGAGAATATGGATTGGAACACATGATGGTGACCTTCCGCTCAAATACCAGGTCACATGCCATGTGGCAAGTGATCGCGAGTTACTTAATGGTTCACTAGGTCCAATAGGATTTTTAAAAGGAAATTATTTTCTAGAATGTGGTCAAAGGGACAAAAACTCAATGGACTAGGATGTGTGGGAGGTACCCAAACATTGACCACAGTTTTGACCATCAAAAAAACTTTTGTCTATAGATCACTTGACACATGGCACATGCTCTCAAAACAGATTTGTTTTTGGAAACGCATACCGTGTGGCATGTGATCTATTGTTCTTATCCACCATCCTTGTATCGGTTCAAACCTATGCCCCATTTTCCATATATATAGGGAAATGAGTATATGACACGAGTCATAGACATAAGCCTATGAGTCGAGCTCCCATTGATTGCACGTCACATCAAGTGACTTAAAAAGTCAACCCGATCTTACATGCAGCCAATGGTAGCTAGAGTTATGAGATTATATTTCATGACTCGAGTGAGAGGATCATTACCCATCTACCCATATATATATATATATATATATATAGAGAGAGAGAGAGAAAAGGGTGCATACTCTCATGGAGTACACAATATAGGTACTCAAAGTGATGTGAAACTCCATGTGACTCTTATAGTATTGTTTTGGCATTATGTGGAGCACTAGCTGGTTGTACAAAGAAATTTTATATATCTTACTACTTTTCATTAATATTATAATATGAATTACGTGTAGCTAGAGCTTAAGTTTGTTTTACCCCAAAATAGTTTCCTATTCAATGATTTCAAATATATGTCTAGAACCTAAAGAAAATTCAAATAGATTTGAGAGTTAGTCACCCTTAACAAGCCTGCATTTTGCTTGTCCCACAACATGTTGTGTGCTACTTCGATATTTCAATTGATAGAGTTAGTTGTGCTAGCCTTTACTAAAATCGGTGCACCACAACTGATGAATTGTCTATGCACCTTACACAAATTCATATTTTAAAGCTTCGATTCATATAGAAAAGAAATATATATGGGGGTTTCTAAACTTCATTCTTTTCCTAGAAGATACCAATGTCTATATATAGTGTGAGACATAAATAGACATATAAACACACACACACACACACACACACACACATATATATATATATACCATTGTCTTTTCTTGTCAAACTAGTAAACGTGCACATGTTCATTTAAATGTCGTGACACCATCAAATCGGAGCTTCATAATTGTCATCACCTCATTTTTCAAGAGTTATTCCAAGTCACAACACAAAAGGAAAAATAAGACTAAAATAAAAGAAAGTGATGAATCTCATTTAAAGCTCCTAAAACTCGGCAAGCCCATAGTATCTCTGATGATCTAGTACTTCACTGTATCTATAAGCTGTGAATAATTGGTACAGACCTGGTCATCATGAACCAGAGCCCTCTTTGCATGAATCTCCGTGACACCATTATCCTCCCTATAAATCAGACTGTGCAACCAATTCTTTAGAGAAAGCCACTCCTTAATATTCGTCATTCTAAGGACAAGAATTACTCATATGATGATTTGGAACTAGTTCGGAATTAGTTTGAATGAGTTAGTCTCAGTGATTGTTTGAAATAAGGGATATACTATCAAGAATAGCCCTAAATTCTAATTTATTTTTAGAAAATAGCTCATAATTTTTATTAAAGGCAATTAGAATATAGAAATTTAAATCCTCGATAATCCTACCACCCCTAGCATGGCTAGAGTTTCTCATTGAGGCACCATAAGAATATATTTTAATGGAGCTGACACATGGTTTTTTGCTTATCATATGCAGCATGTCATAAGGCTTCAGAGTTATGGTGTGAAGCCTTATGATGTGAACAGGATTCAGAATTACGATGTGAACGTTAAGCTTACCAAACAATTTTGACTTTTGTAGATGAAGATGGCATTTTTTGGTTGATTAAATCAGTACTCTCTATGATCCAGCTTAGTACCTTTCTCTTCACAACACTTGTTGCTCATCACCGTGAACTACAACATTTCTTTCCCACCAAATGTCTCAAGAATTCACCCATATAATAGAACCATTGTGTAGAGAAACTTCAGTTTTAGTCGTACTTTACCAGTTAATCAAATGGTGGAAATTTTTGGATTGGGAGCGCGTCAAGAAAATCTTATAGAATCCACTTCCATAGCTATCGGGTAGAAGAGCAATCATCAAATAAATGCTTGACTGATTCGAACTCCATAAGGCAAAGATGACATCAAGAAGCTATCTGAATTTTTTATGACATAATCACATAATCCATGGGAATTGCTTCTTTTGGAAACATCCAACCAAAGCAGTGTTTTTTGATTGCATCTTCACTTTCCTGTGACTTTTCATTTTATTATTTTTGGACACCTCTCATGAGTCTAATCCCATACAGAGTTAGAAGAAAAGGCACCCGAGATGTTAGGTTTCCTAATAACACTTTCCGAAGAATGTATTTTTGAAAAATTATTCTTGGTCTTTTCCATTTATAAACTAGCCCAACTTGTTTGCAATATTTTTTGCAACCTACTTTCCATCTTTCATAGCATCAATCAAGACCTTATTCTCATTAATATAGGAACCCTATCCATTAAATGTTCATCCCTTAACCAATTATGCCCAAGAAAAAGTTATTATTTCCATAGTTTATTATCCATCTAGAGGCATTCATACTTGATTTCATCATAGGTCAATGCCTGACCATACTTTCCATAGACCAAAAATATTTATTATAGACAAAATTAGATTAGTGAAAGTCCTCTACTACTAATTTTATCACACTATCATCATATTGACGTAGTATGTACCCTCAAATTTTTGAATTACAAGACCAAAATCCCAAGAAACCCAATGAGTTTCAAATCGGCCATCCATTTCTCCCCAATAAAAATTTACAAAGCATTTCTCAACCTCCTTAATGACTTTTTTGGGGTTAGGGAGAATAAAGAAAAAGTGAATAGGGATACAACTACTAATGAGAAGGTGGCTAAGAGCCAAGCCATTTTTAGAGGAGTATCAACCCATTTTATTTTCAGACTGAAGCATTGATACCACATTACCTATACTAGGTGCATTAGATAGCGTATTCTCATTCCCACCAGTGATTTTGTTGATCTTGTTTGTGGTTTTTTGGCCTTTCATCGTTGCATGGAAAAACTATTTTCATCACCTCTTTAACCCCTTGTAATGAGAACTTTGTCGTGGCATAGTCTCTTCATCTTTAGAAAGATTGTGATACAAAACCTTTGCATTCTCACATGTTATCCAATGAGAAGAGGACCAGTACTCATTTTTAGTCATACTTTTCTAAAGTCTTTCAACCACCTTTTGAGATTCTCCTTATTTAATTTTAACATTATCTAGGACCTCCTTGCTCCATTTTTTCAGCTCTACATTCAACATTTTCAGCTTTAGAAAAACCAGATATACAGGGGATCCTTTAACCTAAGCCCAAAATGATTACAAACTATACCAAGAAAATCTTGCCTTGAAGTGCAAAAATCCCAAAGTTGAACGGCTTAGGAACATGAGTTTGTCGTTCAACAATGATATGAAGATGACAGTGGTCTGAGGACATATGTGGAAGGTGCATAACCAAAGGTACTCCAAATTTAGAGATCCAATTGTTCAAAGAAAGGCAGGCTCTTCTATACTCAACGTTCTTTTTATACCTGATATGTTATTACACCAAGAGAATTCATCTCCTTCGAATCTCGGATCAACCAGTCCATCCATGTAAATAAAATCATAGAAGTTTATCATAAAGATATGGTTAGGAGTATCTATACCTCTCTATTCGGTAGTAGAGGTAAGTGCATTAAAATCTCTAGCAAGCTTTATAGCATCATTTGATGCTACGATCAAAGACTTTTGTATCAAACAGTAAGAACTGAGAATGATTATGGATCAAAGGATATAAAAGAGTTTTCAACATACATACCAAACAACTATATAGTAACATAAACTTTTTTTGCAGTAGTAGCAAGACCATTATATTTCTACTCAAGGGTGCTAGAAATAGAAAAAGGATTAACATCACTTTTCCAAGGCCCCAATACCAACAACCTATGGCCCAGCTAATGGTTCAGCCTATGCATCAAAGCACACCAGCCCCAGCACCCTCTAGGTCCCTCATATTTGAAGAGCAAGTTCTGGCTTTACTGCAGAATTTGGGCCCTTTATCTCAAACTGTTAACTCCCACAGTCAAATCATCAAGAAGATAGAGGACCACCCTTGTCAGCTATCTAATTCTTTGGCTAGGAGAGAGGAGGGGAGACAGCCCAGTCAGCCCATGAATAATCCAAAGGGGCAATACATGTTTGGTGAGACTCCTTCCCATGAAGAAGTCAAATCTATCACCACCTTGAGGAGTGGGAAGCTGGTGGATAACCAAGTTGGTATTAAGCTTGATGAGTCAAGTGAAGAAAATGAAGAAACAACTAATGAAAATATACAGCAGGAGCAGCATATAAAAAATAAGGAGGGTGATGTGCCATAACAGAAAATTAAAAATAAAAATAAAGAAAAATCTGATGAACTTGCTAAGCCTGCAAATGGGAGGACAGTTCCCCATTTGCCATTTCCTAATGCATTGAAAGCAGCTTCTCCTTTTACAAGGGGAATGCTAAGGTTGAGGAGATGATGGAAACTTTCAAATAAGTAAAGATCAACTTGCCTTTACTTGATGCCATCAAGCAAGTTCCAGCCTATGCAAAATTTTTGAAAGAATTGTGCACCCAGAAAAGACAGTCTAGGATACACTTATCCAAGAAGGTCTTTTGTGCTGAGAAAGTGAACCAAGTGCTGTCTATTGTAACTTCAACCAAGCTTCAAGACCCTGGAGTTCCCACAATCCCTTGCATCATGGGGGATCATACTATTGAGAAGGTCTTATTAGATATGGGAGCTAGTGTAAACCTACTTCCATATTTTGTTTATGAGAAGTTAGGCTTGGGAGAATTGAAGCCCACGCATGTGATGCTACAACTAGCAGACAGATCTAAAAGGAGGCCTGTGGGAATGATAGAGGATGTATTAGTTGGAGTTGACAAATTTTTCTATCCAGCATATTTTTTGGTTCTTGACATGGAGCCAAGCAAGTGCACCACTTCTATTACTGTGATTTTGGGCAGACCTTTCTTGGGCACTGCCAATGCTAGTATTCAATGTAGATCATGAGTAATGCATGTGTCATTTAGCAACATGAAGGTAAAATTAAATGTTTATAATGCAGCCAATCAGCCTCACTTGGATAGTGAGGATTGCTTTTTAATTGATATTTCTGATGAGCTTGTGAAAGAGGCTTTGCCTAAGCTGCTGCATTGCAATGATCTTTGTGACAATGTTGGTAATGTTTTTGAAAATGTGGTGAGCCTGTACTGACCATCCGCCATCATGAACCTCCATGACATGACTGAGTTTCAACAAATGTACACTATGTATAATAAATTATGTGTTTGGTTATTTATTTTTTCTAATTTTTTCTGCCTTTGTTTCAGTTCTGTGTGGCTTTGTACATAAATTTTCCATATCTGTCTGTGCCTCTGGTAGGATAATGAGTCAAATTGGTGAAGTGACCTGAGTTGGAGTGTTGGATCTGTTGATAAATGAACTGGGAATTGATTCCAAGCCTATTTAAATTGAAGTATAACTTATCGATAGGTTCTATGAACATGTCGACAGGTTCTGAGAGTTCCCAATCTGCTTTTCGACAAGATCTAGAAGCTGTCAAGAAGTGTGAACTAATTCTCGACAGGTTTGAAGGTGTAAAATGGTTGTCGATAGGATCCAGGAGCATTTTGACAGGTTCTGAAGACTTTTGGTTGAATTCTCGACACGTTCAGGGTACCTATCGAGAGGTTCTGTGAACTCCTCGATGTGATTTGTTTGGAGCCTAGAACCTGTCGAGAGGATTGCATATTGAGTTCAAAGAACCTGTCGAGAGGTTCTGTGAACCTCTCGGAATGATTATTTCTATCTTTTGAACTCTTCGACAAGATTACATGCACCTCTCGATGGGATCAGTGATTTTCTACTCTTCGACAGGTTACATCAACTTGTCGACACCCTCCCCCAATCCCGTCGAAAGTCGTTTCCCACTGCTTTAAGCCTAATGACAACTCCATTTTTGCCATTCAACAGCTTCTCTTTGCATTTTAAATTTGCTTTGGCGATTTTTCCAGTTTGCTTTTTCTCTCTCTTTCTCACAAGCTGTTATAGTAACTTCCTGGCCAATTCATCAAAAGCTACACTTTGCACCTGGTCTGAGCTGGTTTGATGCTGCACATTTTAAGATCTTTAAGACCCTAGGTTTTTGCTGGTAAGCTTCTCTTCAGCTCCTCTTTGTGATTTCCAAGCTTGGTATTTCAATCTTTAGTTTGTTTGGGTCATTTGAGCATTCAAAAGGTCTTTGTGGTAATTTATATTGAATTAGTGGTGATTGATATCGTGTTGATTGAGTAATGGTTGATCAAGAGGACACCTTGGCTAATCTTTTCAAAGTGCCTTCTAAATCTTCCACCAAAGCCACTAGGAAATCCACTAGGCAACCCACCAAGCCTAAGGAGACCCCACTTGCAAAGAGAAAATTGGTTATGGACCAGGCTGAGAAAACTGTGAAATCCAAGAAATCAAAGAGGGCCCAAACTAGTGAAGACATTGTTGAGGAGGCCCTTGAGACACAATCTAAACCTGTGCTTGAAATTCCTAAGGCTGAGCCTGACCCTGAATTGGATCCTGAAGTCCCTTTGCTCAGATCCACACCCAATGAATTTGTGGATGCATTAGATCTGATCCTAGAGACTATTGTTGACACCCCCTATTTCTCTAAGGTAGAGGAGTGTCAGGACACTTTGAATTATTTGGTGAAGGTAGGCCTGACACCCATGTTGAGCCCACTAAATGAAAAATCTTACCCAAGGCTGGTTAAGCTATAGTATTAGAATCTCAGGAAACAAACCAAGCCAGATTCAATTGAGCCCTGCCTTGTCATTTTGATTGATCATATGGAGTTGGTGGTGGATTACAGAGATATAGGGATAGCATTGGGGTTCCCTTCTATTTTTGATCCAACCTATGGCCTGGCTGCACTTGAGAATGTCTCCTTCAAAGCAATGGCCAGGCACCTCACTCAAGGAATTGCGGGGTTTGGGGACTCAATCAGGAGAAGAGATTTATACCCCAGCATGCTCTTCTTTGACTCCATTTTGAGGAAGAATATCTATGTGAGTGGGCACCAACAAGAGAGGAGAGTGCCAATAGTGGATGCCCTATATTTCTTCTCCAAGGGCCAGTTTATGAATGCTGCAAAATTGATTTTTGATGCAATGGTGGATGTTCATGATAAAATCAGGAGAGTGCAAGTCCTACCTGAGATCCCTTACAGTAGGCTCATCACGACCTTGTTAAAGAGAAAGGAGTTTGTGTTCAAAGTAGATGAGCCAGTGGTAAAGGTGACCCCTACAGTTTTTGGGAAGAGGGCCTAGCCTTCTAGTAGGACCCTCATGGGCAAGAGTAAAAATAAGCCTAGTGAAGATACTGAGGTAGAAGCTCCACATGGAGCCCCATTTGCTTCTGTGATCTTAGAGCCTCACTCTATAGCTGTCACTACTTCCATACCTCCACCTGAAACCTCTGTAGCAATCTCCTCTAAACCTTTGCTCACATCTTCCACTCCTCCATTTGTGCCCCCATTTGTCCCAGTTGTATCCTCTGTCAGCTCTGAGAGGGCCAACCTCACCACCATCCCTTCTATCACACCATCCATATCAGTTTCCCTACCTTCCATTCCAGTCTCCATACCTTTCAGCACTTCAGCATTCATCTCCCCCATGACCACATCAATACCCCTATCCATTCCTTTTACCATTGGCCCAATCCCTACCTTACCTTCACCCACCATTCCAGCCAGCCCATCCATATTAGCCACTCCACCTTTGAGCCCTGCACCAACTTCATCAACTGGCCCAAGCACTTCTTCCCCTCCATCCGTTCCCTTTGACTTTGATTTCACTTTTCCCATCTCACCTCCACACACCCAGGACTAGTTGACCACTGAGGGTTTTTCATCCCTGATAAAATCCATTGTGGAGAATATTGGGCATGATTACACTCGCTTACCTGACTCTCCACAACCTACCCACTCATCCATCCCACCTTTTGACCATACCCACACTTCCTCTTTCCAACCAATTCCACCAATCCAACTCACAGCCCCTGTCACACCTAATCCTTTACCTCAAATCCTAAACCTTTTACTTTCCCTCCAATCCCAAGTGATGGCCAATAACCAAACCCAATCATCAATTGAGGCCACACTCCAAGCCATGAACTCCACACTCCACAGCCAATCCTCCCTGCCATCTAGCCTCCAAGCTATCCACTCCACCTTGCAACTTTTAACCAAACCTTCCCACCAACCAGCCATCCCTTCTCCTACCTATAAGGATGCCTCTACTCACACTACACCTGAACCAGAATCCCAGCCTGCCCCTACGCTACCTCCCATTATTCCCCCACCTGTTGTAGCTGCCTCAGATGCTGCCATAGATGTGGACCTTCTCCCAACCCTCACTGACCCAGATCCGACACTTACATCCCCTCAATCCATACTCCCTGCCTCTTCCTTTCCCTTGCCTCCTCTATACTCTACCTTCCTCCATATCATGAAACAGAACCCTTACCTCAAGAAGGATGTGGTGTGAGGAATGGCTGCCCTTCGCAGATCAATTGAGATACCCTATGAAGCAAAGATAGAACAAATGATTGTAGATTACAACTAGGAAATGTCAAAGATATCCAAGAGTGGCAAAGTATTTTACTCCACTATGAAGCTGAAAAGCTCATTTCAGCCTCTGAGAAATCAAGAGCTGATGGATTACAGGAGAGGTTGGCAGCTTCCAAAGCTCACAACAAGGCAGCCCAAGAATTGTATGACACTCAAGTTCAACTATTTGAGAAGAAAATTGAAATCCTTGAAAGGAAAATTGTTCAATTGACTGGCCAGCCTGCCCAAGCGGCTGAGCCTGCCCTACAAGTTGAAAAGGAGACAGCTACCCAGTTTAAGGAGGTAGCCACTACTAAAGAGCAGATCAAGGTTGAGAAGAGAGCTGAGTTAAGAGCTTCTGCTGATTCTGCTAGTATGGTTGGGCATTCCTATAAGGCATGGATTAATGGGGCTACAACTGCTGCTGTTGGTTTTGAAAATTATCTTGCCTCCACCTCAAGTTGGGGTGGTTTCTCCAATGATAACCAGCAGTAGGCTGTTGTCCATAGGACTGAGCAGCATTCACATGTTCCATCACAAAATCTGGAAATTGGGCAGCTGAGGGACATTCCTCAAGAGAGTGAGTGGGGGACTGGAATATGATACTTGCCTCCTCCATTTTGGCAATCATTGGAGACTGCATTGCTCCCATGAGCTTATCAAACTTTTGGGTCAGGCGCCAAAAACTTGTTGGTCGGATTTTAGACTGCTGCTATTTTATTAAGAACAGTGGAGAGAATAAATCCAGAGTGGAGATGTGGAGATGGGTCATTACAGCAAGTCTAAAACACACACAGTCCTGCAAGATACAGGGTATATTGTAGTAAGTTTTGATAAGAGTTTGTCCCACAAAGAAATCGATCAAGAACCTACAATGGTCTATAATAGTAGACCTCCAGATCTGGCTACAGATATGACAATCCTAGAAAAAGGGAGTTGGGTGTCACGACTACACTAAATTAATCCTAAAAATAGAAAAATTAAATATAGCCTTATCCTAAAGAAAGGGTTAAGAAGAAGATGGTGGTAGTGTGTGCCACAATAAAATACAACAATTATGAGAAGTAAGCAGGTCAAGCTAGAGTTAAAGCAGTGATGTAACTCAGATTTAGTCTGTCTCTACAGTGTTCCTTGCTAAGACGCTATTAAAAGCCTCAACAAGGTAAAAATATTCGGCTTAACCCATGCCATTTAGGGCGCTCTTAGGGCTATACTCTATCCACTCTAATGGTCATTGGGCGATAGAGTCTATCAAATCTCATTGGTTAAAACAAACATTGCCAATCTAACTCAGGGGATCGGGTTGATCATTCCCCCAGCCACTGGGCCAGATCCAGCCATGAATGCTATTGCAGCACTATGCAATGCCAGTTCTACAAGCTCCCCAGATCTGCGTATAGACCTGCCTGACATCCATAGGTATTCTAACCCATAAGATCCTAAGTGATTTGCTAAGGCCAACTGCTCACTAGTGCCCACAAAAAGGACCATGCAACAAGTTAAATAAGGCTTTAGATTCAGCTGGTCATTGGTACAAATGGCTTGCAATGACTTAGCCTCAAGCTATAATTTCTATAACGATATCAGATCTAACATCTGATATCAGCTAGGTAAAACAGAGGGGAGCCAGTTCTTATACAAACCTCCCCACAAGGCTCTAGAAACTCATGTGCAGGGGAGAAGAATCCTTCTCAAACATGTGAATGGATACAACCTTAGGGCTATACTCTGTCCACTTGAATGGTCACAGGGTATCCCATTAGTTTATCCATCCCACCGAGGCCTGAGAAAGAACATGGAAACTACTGCAACCACCATGGTCCACAAGCCTCCGAGCTCCCTGGATCTCGCTACAGATCCAGCATTGCTTTCCATGGGGCTATCAAACCAAGGGAAATCAGATGGTAAATAATAGACCTACTAGAAAGTGAATGGGCTAGTCCCAAATACATAGATCCTATAGACATCTAAAGAAACCATAAGATCTTTAGATTTAATTAGGCATTAAAATGGTAATCCATTGATGAACATAAAACTTACAATGAACTGTCTCCAGGCTGCAGCCTGTATACAACTGCTCATCCAAAAATCCTAATGTATACTAAAAACCTATTACAAACTGAAAATAAAACTAAACCTAGCTGCTTACAGGGGGGTTAGCCAGCAAGTGCTGGGCTAAGAGAGAAGAAAAATCATAAAAAGAGATGATCAAACCCTAACCCTAGCCTGCTGGAGTTCTCAGCCGACAGAGGATGAAGGAAAGATAAAAATAATAAACTCTAAGTACAACTTATATACTCTGTCAAAACGGTCTTGGCTCTAAAGAGATTAACCCTAATTTTTCCAGCAGACATGGCACTGTTTCAACCCTTCGATGCCTAGAGATATGCACTTCAAAATTTATGCCTCGAGAAGTGTGCCCTAGCCTTGGGAAATTTCCAAAAAGTCCTTCAGTTAAAACTGAGAAGTGGAGAGCTCGAGCTTCGCGGGGCTGGCATCTGCATTCGTTCATTCACGCAGTTGCAGAGCCATCGCGAAGTTGCCTTTAGCTGGTGAGAAGTGCTTACTCACATAGTCACTCTTCAGTTCGTCATGCAGTTCCTTTACACTGCCTTATTGTCGCAGAGATGATCTGGAGCTCCAGGATTTCTCGCTCAGCTGAGCTTCAGAAGCTCTCTCTCGCTAAGTACTCACACAGTTATGCTCCTACGCTCGCGTAGTCAATGGTAAGGCTTCAGAGTGCGTGAGATCTGTGCGAAGAGAATTTTAGGCGTCTCTCTCTTTCAGGGCTACGCGAGAACTCTGTGAGGTGACATTTTATTTAGTGTACATATCGACTCCTTGTGTTCTTCACGCAGTTGCTTTGAGGCTTGATCTCCACGAGAGCTTCGCGACCACAGATTCTTGGGATTTTAACCTACGAGATCTTCGCGAGATCATTTCAGCTATCCTTCTGACTGTGCGGCGTATCTGCATGAGGGCCTCTTCCACTGCATCTTTAGCTTCATGAGAAAGCTCCTCAACTCTGCGAGGTTTATCTTTTACTGCTCTAGTGCATTACACTTGCTACTGTCGTAGTCTCCTCCCTTCTCAGCTAACTTCATTCATCTGCTAGACTTTGGTCAATGGTGATCAGTAATAATGAGTCACCATGGTGAGCACTACCAAGGTGTTCTATTAGGCTTTGTCTCAGCTGTCAACTTTGCATGTATTTTCTCTCTTTTGGGCCAAAAAGTAAGGAGTTTATATTAAATCGTATATTTTATTGCTAACTACAAAATACACTTAACAAATGATTATTAGTCTACTTCAAGGTCCAGCAAAGGCTAAGTTAAGAGGTGAAAAGTGGTACTTTTCAGTGAGCAAAGGAAAAATTAAAACAACTACTCTAAGAATTGAAATGCTACTTTCGTAGGGAGCACAGATACATTTAGCATATGTACCAAGCCTTTTAAACCCCTAGGTGATCCCTAGTGGAGGAGTGAAGTCTCCTGAGGGTTTTCAGTGAAGATACCCAGAAACTTCTCAATGAAACAGTTAACAAAGGTGCAACATTATCAAGTCAACTGTCAAAAAATAGAGCATCAGTTCACCTTTGATTCAATAACAATGTGAGGAATTTGGACATGAAAAGCACAGACATTTAATCATCACAACCTCTACCTGAGAGCACAACATTTCCAATTAGCCCACAACAAGGGGGACAACACATGTATATCAGCACTGAGCTCATCATTAATTCAAAAATCAAGTTATTGGTCATGCCTAATACATTCAACATCAGACCCAATGCTCACCAGGGCATACTCTCATAAGGGACCTTGAGGGTTTCATTTTCTCTCAAGCTCAAGAGCAGTTACAGCCCCTAAATGGGTCTGTAAGCATGAGCATAGGCAAAGCACCTAAGTCCTGGCATCATTGGCATATCCTCACCACAGATTGGACAACTCCTTGTCTCTTCATGACAATACATTCAACTTTGGATCACAAGGTCTTTAACTGGGTTGTAATGTGGCTTATGAAGTGGGTTATAAAGAATATAAGGTTAAAAAGTGATTCAAAGTTGAGAAATCAGTAAGTGAAGGAGGTGATTCATGACTCCACCCATTTTTAGTTCAGTACCTTCTCATTTTCTTTCAAATTTTTCAGACTTGAAGTGGCCAGCTTCTCCTCTTCATTTTGATTTTTCCAATGAACTTTTCCTCTTGACTCTTCTCTCGCTCCTCTTCATTATTGTTTTTCTTTCTTTTCTTGTATTTTTCTTTCTGTTTTTATTTTTATTTTTGTGTTTTTGACTTGCCACCTCTTTCCTCGGCTGCTACACTACTCAACTTTAGGTATCTCTTCTCCATTCACCCAATGTTGATCCTATCTTATCCATCTTTAGCTCCTTCTCCTTTACCTTCTGAATTCCAAGAGTGAGGGTAGGTTTGAGTCAGGTCCATAGGTTCAGGTGTATTTTAAAGAAAATTAGAAATTATGGCTCAACAGGTGTGCGCACAAGGGCGGTTGATTAGGATTTGGTCTGTTTAAGCTCAAACTGTCCAAGAGAAGGCCTTGATCCTTTCCTAGGTTTCATGAGTGCTGTCAGTTGTTTAAACTTGGAGGTGCCTGTTGGCGGATTTCTGAGTATGTGCTTACTTTATTGGTTGGTGGTGAAAGTCATTTAAAAATCAAAGAAAGAGTAAAATAGGAGATGGAATCAGCACAACTAAGAAATCCTAGACCTGCAAGATACAGGGTCCATTGTAGCAAGTTTTGATGAGTAAGAGTTTGTCCCACAGGGAAAGGTGATCTACAGCTCCAAAGGAGCCATCTCTAGTAGTCCCTCCAGATCTGACTACAGATCTGGCAGTCCTAAAAGGAGGGGAGTTTAAGGTCACTTATTCTAAGTATTCTAATGTCTAAACTACAGAAAGGGTTGAGAGGATGGATGGAGTGTGGAAAACAAATATAAAAGGGTGAGAAGTATGTTATTGAGCCCAGATCAGAGGAGTTTTATAACTCAGATTCAGATCTGATGTTATAAAAATCCTGTCCAGTGGCTACATTATCACCACTGAGGAGAAAGGATCCAACCCATCACTCTGCCATGATTCCACCCTTAAGGCTATATAACCTGTCCACTCAAATGGTCACAGATTATCCCATAGGGGAACCACTATTTAGGGATGGGTCAAAACAGAACAAGTAAATCATTGCAGGCACTATTTCATCCAGGCTACCAGCTCAAGAATCCGTAGGGAACCTCACCCTCTAAAGCTCTATATGTGGGGCTAAGGCTGTATAGGACCATGATAGCCCAGACACATAGAACCAGCAAGAGACTGAGTACAACCTTCGATCTAGCTGTCCATTGCTTGAGTGAGCTACAATGGTCCAGTCACCAGCCTACAATCTTTATAACCAGATCGGATCCAACATCTGATGGTGGATCTATACAAATGTAGGGGAGTCTGCCTCTGTACAATCTCCCACCAAGCTTCTACAAGCTCAGGTGTAAAGAAGAAGGATCCATCTTGGATCGATGGATTAGAATAACCCTAAGGCTATAATCTGTCCACTTAAATGGTCACAGACTATCCCAGAGGTTATCCTCCTCACGGAGCCCAAGATAAAACAAGAATATCACTGCTACCACCATGGTCACAAGGCTACCAGCTCAAGCACCCATGGGGATTTCAGATCTAGTGGGTCCGGTGGTGGGGCTAAGGCTGTAAGGACCATGATAGCCCAGACACACAGGTCACTTAGATCTGAGTGGCCCTTAGAATCAGTCTTCCATTGCTTTGAAACACAACCAAAGCAATGGGGAATCACAAGGCAGTAGCCTTGCACAGAGCATCTCACATTCAAACACAAATCCCACAAAGTACAGATCTTATTACAGAACTTCCATTAATCTAGTTCAAAATACACACAAAGACATAGCCAGCAAGTGCTGGACTATGGAGAGAAGGAAAAAAAAAAAAAAAGCTACTTACAACTACAAAAAGAAAAACTAAACGATCTCAAATCAGGTCTCCCAGAAATGAGATGGGTTCCTAGCTATTCCAGGATGCAGAAAGAAAAGAAAGTCTCTCTCCTTTACCTAAGCTAAGTGTGGGTATTTATAACAGTGGTGTGGCGGCACATTAGGGTTAGGAAACCCTAATTTTAACGATGCCACATGGCCAAATAGTGATCCTTCGATGCCTTGGGGCGCGTGCACGAAGATTTGAGCGTGGGAGTACATGCCCTAATCGCTGGAAATTCCTAGAAAGTCCTCAGCAGAAGAGATGGAAGTTTGAGGTTCAGAGCTTCGCTAGGTAGCCATTGTTTCCCAGACTTGTCGCGAGGTAGCTTTTGTTCTTCGCTAGGATGATTTGAAATTGAAGCTTTCGCCATCGCGAGGTTGGCTTGGTTTGCTCTTCAGGCAGTCGCGAAGTTGATCTTCGCGAGGATGGATTTGAATAGCACAAAAACTTCGCGAGCACTTATATTTATTGGGCTTCGCGAGTTACCTCGCGAGGCTTTGATGAGTTCTGAACTGCGCGAGGTTCCATGTCTTAACTGATCTTCGTGAGGGTGGCTTTGCCTTCACAAGGACGCTTTCTTCTTGAATGGCGCGAAAACTGCGCGAGGAGTTCTCTTCTGATAGTTGCATCCTGCGGCGACTGCGCGACAACTGCGCAAGGAGTCTTCTGAAGCTCTCTCTTCTTAGCCGTTCTGAGTGAACTGCGCACGGTTGAGAGAAGTTTGCTTTGAACTGCACGAGACTGCGCGAGGTGTTCTATTCTTGAGCTTCACGAGAGCTGCTCGAGTTTATTGTATAGTCTTGGGAAGCTCAGCTGGACTGCGCGAGGCTCATTTTCAGGTTTGGATTCAAACTTCATCCTTCTGAGGGACTTCTAGTGCCAAAATAGGCTTTTTAGTAGGATTCCTGGCCTTATTTCACTGCTAGGTATTACCTACATAAAACACTTAACAAGGACTTATTAGGTGGCTATGGGTCTAATCAAAGGTTAAGTTAAGGGGTGAAAAGTGGTACTTTTCAGATCATAACACACCCCCAAACCTAATCTTTGCTAGTCCCTTAGCAAAGCTACATTAAATCTACTATAAAAATTAAATGCCACTTTCGTAGGGAGCACGGATACATTTAGCATATGTACCAAGCCTTTTAAACCCCTAGGTGATCCCTAGTGGAGGAGTGAAGTCTCCTGAGGGTTTTCAGTGAAGACACCCACAAACTTCTTCAATGAAACAGTTAACAAAAGTGCAATATCATCCAATGAGCAGTCAAGGGGCAGACTTAGTTTACTCTTGAATCAGTAATCATAAAAGAAATTTAATTCATTGGTTGCACAATAATTTAAATAGCATAAACTTCTCATGAATGCTCAGCATTTCCAATTAGTTTACAATCACAGAAAACTGCACAAGTGTGTGCCACACTGAGCCCATCCTCAGGTCAAAAATTAGGTTATAGGCCATACGTAATGCATTCAAGTTCAGACCCAAAAACTTTGTAGGGCATACTCTCATAAGGGTTTTGTTGAGGGGTTCATTCTCTCATAGGCTTAAGAGCAATTACATCCCCCAAATGGGTCTGTAAGCATGAGCATAGGCAGAGTTCTTAAGTGCTGACGTCATTGGCAGTTCCTCACCATAGATTAGATGACTCTTTATCTTCACATGACAGCTCACTCAACTTTGGATCACAAGGGCTTTTAACTGGGCTGTAATGTGGCTTATGGAGTGGGGTTGAAAGAATGGAGGGTTGAGAAGGGGTTCAAAATTGAGAAATTAGTAGGTGACAGAGGTGATTCATGACTTCACCTTCTTGAATTTAGCTCCTTTCATCTTCTTTGAGATTTTCATATTTGAAGTGATCAGTTTCTCTTCTTGATTTTGATTTTCCAATGAAAGTTCCTCTTGACTCCTCCCTTACTTCTCTTCATTGTTATTTTTGTTTCCTTCTTGTGGAATTTTCAGATTTTTTTTTTTTTTTTTTTTTTACTTTTTAGAAATGCCACCATGCTCCCAATTATCATACTACCAGATTTGAGGTATTTCTTTTCCATTCACCTACTGTTGACCATAGCTAGTCCATCTTCAACTTTTTCTCCTCATTTCCGAATTCTCGTGAGTGAGGGTAGGTCAAGGTGTTCATAGGTTCAGGTACAAGTACTTAGGTGTATTTTGAAGAAATTTAGGATTTAAAGCTCAAAGGTGGTATGGAGAAGGGCAGTTACTTAAGGGTTGGTTTTATTAGGCTCAAACTGTCCAAGAGAAGGCCTTGATCCTTTCTTCAGTCTCATGAGTACTATCAGTTGTTTCAACTTGGAGTTACCTAACTTCTAGTGAGCACAGTGACTCAGCCAGTCCTTAGAACTAGAAGGGATTGCCTTGGTTACTCCTCAAAAGATGGAAAATTTTTTATATAGGCCCAATTCTCACTAGTTATGGTCTTGCTTTGAACTTTTAAGTATGTCTTCACCTTTTTCTCTCTCTACTGATTCACTGAGTGCTGATACAAGTGAGTTTCCTTGGTGATATTATCGTGGAAATGTGGAGTATTAGAAGTTTATAATGTCAGAAGTTTGCAAAAATTTTAAACTTCTTATTTTCATGATTCCTAAGTGAACAGAGGTCCATTTCCATATTGCTCAGATGAGTTAGCTACACATATGTTAGCTATTCCATTGGCAGGATCTGCCTGGCACACCCCCAAACCTATGAGAAGCAGTGTCCTCACTAGTTCAAAGGTGTCTATGCAGCAGAGTTATTACAGCATAAAAGACCAGAACAAGAAACAAACACACAACATACAAAGCAAAATAGTAATGATAAGAGAATAAAGTCTATTAAAAATTAGAAGTGTACAAACTATAAGAAAACAGAAGCAAAAGAGTGCGAAAATAGATAAAATCCTATGGACAATCTAGTCAGAATCTGGCTCAAAACTTGTCCCAACCCATTTTCTTGGCATGTTCTTGAACATCATATCTTTCATGGCCTCAAAAATCAACCATGCAGCATTAAATCTGTTGCCCAGAGAGAAGGAATAGAGAGCATCAGCAATTGGTGTCCTCCTTTCTTGCTGATGGCCGGAGCAGTAGATATTCTTCCTTAGCACTTGATCGATGAACAACAGCTTGGGATCCAAATCTCTTCTTCTAATGGAGTCCCTTGTGGCCTTTAGGCCTCTGGTAATGGCCTGGGCAATGGTATCAAGAGGGGCACTCACAGGGGCACCATAACCACAGTTGGGATAAAAAATGGCAGGGATGCCCATGACTTCAGCAATCAACGCTGGGTTAAGTAGCATCTCAAAATTATCAACTAACACAAGGAGGCCTGGCTGCCCATGTGTGTCAGGTCTGACCCTAAGGTGCTGGTAAAAGAGTTGCACTAACCTAGGATAGGCTAGTGCAGGAATCATTTGCATCAAGGGGAACAAACCAGCCTTATGCAAGAACTCAATGGCAGGAGCTGACAACGGCTCAGATTCGAAGAACGATATATCAAAAATGGCTTCAGGTTCTAAGGGAATGGAAATGAGGAGCTCAGAGGGAGTAGAATAATCAGGTGCTTTTACAGTCACCTCAGGAATCACCTCCTTCCCTTTTTATTGTGCCGTAGAGGACTTGGCTTCCTTAGGGACAGGCTCCATGGTGGCCTGGTCCCTGGCTCTCTTCACAGGTGCACTTTTAGGAGCCATCAAGATTCTTCTTAGTGAGTGTGCAGTTGAAATTTTGAAAGGAAAGATCAAGAGCTGAGTCTAACCCTAAAAGTTAGGGTTCTATTCAATTGGACGCACGGTGGATCGCAAGAGCTCTTAGCAGGGGGCAACTGTTGATGGAAGCTTTAAGAACAAAAATCCAGAATTTCAAAGTGAGCAATGAACTGTAGGCAGAAGTGGAGAGAGAGATTGAGAGGAGTGGGAGCTAGGGTTTATTTGGAAGGAGAGGAAGAGAAAGCGATGAAAAGCGGGGTGGGATTTAAATATCGCGAGGCTCGATGTGCTTTGAAAATATCCGCTCGCTGGCTGGGCATGAATGGGTCGCAAGATTAGATGTTCATTTAAACTGCTCGAGGCAGCCCACCCAATTATATCTGAAGCTCGCGACAGCAAAACAAAGTAGTTCTTTATGAACTGTGCGAGAGGGGACCAAACCCATTATTCAGAACCCCGCAATGGCTTAACAGAGTTAGAATTCACTCACCCACTAGTCAGCCTTTTGACCCTGACTTTGTGGGTGGATTCTCTCACAGTCTCTCTTCCAATTTTTCAGTGTAGAAGCATTATAAAGCATTCACAAATTCCCATACTCTCAAAGCATTAAGTTCGCACATCATGAAAAGCATTCAAATACTACCATTATCATTCAATCACTTGAAATTAGCAAACAAGGGGAATAGGAATAAAAGTAGGCATAAAGCACTAAACTCAGATTCCAACAAGATTGCTACAAATTCCTCTAAACTGTAAAATACATATTATACAAAGGTGCACAGTTCTTATCATCAATTCAATGAAAGATCCCCTTCGGGGTCTGAGGATCCTTCACCAATCAAAAATTGGCCCTTGGGATTAACCACTTGTTGACTGGGCAACCTTCCCTCTTCTCTTTTGGCTAAGGTGTTCGCTAGTTGTTCAATCTGTTCTTCCATCTTCTTAATGCTCTGACCATGAGAGTTCACAGTCTGAGCCAAGGAACCCAGGTTTTACAATGAAGTCAAGACCTGGTCCTCAAAATAAACATTTCTAGGTTGAGAAGGGGGTAAGACCAACTGATTTTACTGCTGATGGGGCTGCTGATGATGCTGAAAGGTAGACCTCGGGGCATTCCCATGATTGAACTATTGTTGTGGCTTTTGTGGTAAGGCCAACATCTGTTGGGGCTGCATGTAGTTGTCTTGCCTCCACCTCTGATTTGGGTGGTCTCTCCATTGGTACCCATCATTTTGGTGTTGGTATCCATATGGCTGCCTATTTAGCCCCCAGATTGTTGCTGGCCATAAGATTGAGTAGCAGCAGCATGTTCCAAAACCAATTCAGGAAATTGCCCTGCAGATGGACATTCCTCCACTGTGTGCTATGGGGACTGGCATATCAGACATGCCTCTGCGACATGAGCAGCCCTTCTGGGTTGCATCACAGTCAATAATTTGTCAAACTTCATAGAGAGGTTTGCCATCTGCAGCTGCAGGTCATTGTTCCCAGACACCTCATAAACTTTTCCTTTTGACTGACACCCACCCCTTTGACTCGATTTCAGTTCTGACTAGTTCTTGCTAGGGATGGCTTTTGAAAAGCATTCTCACTAATCACCTCAAGCAATTCCCATGCCTCCTCATCAGTCTTATGCATCTAGGATCCACCACAAGAGGCATCGACCATATCTTTATTTTTCTCATCAATCCCATTGTAGAAGCTTTGTATAAGCTGCCATTCTGGGATCTTGTGGTGGGGGCATTGTTTGAGCATCTCTTTAAACCTATCCCAGGACCGGTTAAAATCCTCAGTTGGGGATTGAGAAAATGCAAGAATCTCTTTCCTCAACTGGCTAGTTTTGGTCTCAGGGAAGAACTTGGTTAGGAACTTGGTCTACAGGTCTTTCCAAGAAGCAATGCTATTGTTGGGAAGAGTGGTCAGCCAGGTACTGACCCTATCCTTCAGAGAGAAGGGAAAGAGTCTGAGCCTAGTAGCCTCAGGTCCCAAACCAGTGATATTAAAAGTGGTGCACAAGGCCAAGAACTGGTCAATATGCTTGTAAGGGTCCTCCTTACTAAGCCCATGGAAAGCTGGCAGCATCTAGATGATTGAAGTTTTTATTTCATAGTTCCCCTGAATATCAGGGAATTGAATGCTAAAAGGGGAGTTATAGTCATCCGGAGCATTCAACTCCTTGAGGGTTCTGGATTGTTCTTCACCCATAATTACTGTCACAAATTCACTTGGGGGATCTCCTGTGGTGTGCCTGTCTCTTCTAAGTCTCCTTCCCCTTTCTAACTCAGGGTTAAGAGGCTCTAAAGCAGGGCTGAGGGATCTCCTCCCTAGCATACAAGCACACCAACAGCAAGGAAAGCTTCTTGCAGGCACATTGCAAAAGAATAATGGTACAACTAACAAATTTATCTAACTAGATTACAGCTATTCAAAGAATACATTTAAAACTATCCTAGATACTGCTAGAAAATTTTTTAAGAAAGATAGACAGAGCTTTAAAAGTCAGAGAGTATGCAAACAGAGGTAGATAAGCTCCAATTGCAGTCCAACTATCCTTCACTGCTGCTGTCTAGATCTGTAAGAAAGATTCAAAATTATGTCAGCAGTATCAATTATTCACATGTGTAAAGAATACTAAAAATACAAAAACTAAGGGTCTACTAATAGATCATCTCTCCCCGGCAACGGCGCCAAAAACTTGTTGGCGGATTTTTGAGTGTGTGCTTACTTTATTGGTTGGTGGTGAAAGTCATTTAAAAATCAAAGAAAGAGTAAAACAGGGGATGGAATCAACACAACTAAGAAATCCTAGACCTGCAAGATATAGGGTCCATTGTAGCAAGTTTTGATGAGTAAGAGTTTGTCCCACAGGGAAAGGTGATCTACAGCTCCAAAGGAGCCATCTCTAGTAGTCCCTCGGATCGACTCTGTCTGGCGATCCTAAAGGAGGGAGTTTAAGGTCACTTATTCTAAGTATTCTAATGTCTAAACTACAGAAAGGGTTGAGAGGATGGATGGAGTGTGGAAAACAAATATAAAAGGGTGAGAAGTATGTTATTGAGCCCAGATCAGAGGAGTTTTGTAACTCAGATTCAGATCTGATGTTATAAAAATTCTATCTAGTGGCTACATTATCACCACTGAGGAGAAAGGATCCAACCCATCACTCTGCCATGATTCCACCCTTAAGGCTATAACTTGTCCACTCAAATGGTCACAGATTATCCCATAAGGGAACCACTATCCAGGGATGGGTCAAAACATAACAAGTAAATCATTGTAGGCACTATTTCATCAAGGCTACCAACTCAAGAATCCATAGGGAACCTCACCCTCTAAAGCTCTATATGTGGGGCTAAGGCTATATAGGACCATGATAGCCCAGACACATAAAACCAGCAAGAGACTGAGTACAACCTTCGATCTAGATGTCCATTGCTTGAGTGAGGCTACAATGGTCCAGTCACCAGCCTACAATCTCTATAACCAGATCAGATCCAACATCTGATGGCAGATATATACAAATGTAGGGGAGTCTGCCTCTGTACAATCTCCCACCAGGCTTCTACAAGCTCAGGTGTAAAGAAGAAGGATCCATCTTGGATCGGTGGATTAGAATCACCCTAAGGCTATAATCTGTCCACTTAAATGGTCACAGACTATCCCAGAGGTTATCCTCCTCACAGAGCCCAAGACAAAATAAGAATATCGCTGCTACCACCATGGTCACAAGGCTACCAGCTCAAGCTCCCATGGGGATTTCAGATCTAGTGGATCCTGTGGTGGGACTAAGGCTGTATAGGACCATGATAGCCTAGACACACAGGTCACTTAGATCTGAGTGGCCCTTAGAATCAGTCCTCCATTACTTTGAAACACAGCCAAAGCAATGGGGGATCACAAGGCAGCAGCCTTGCACAGAGCCTCTCACATTCAAACACAAATCCCACAAAGTACAGATCCTATTATAGAACTTCCATTAATCTAGTTCAAAATACACACAAAGACATAGCCAGCAAGTGTTGGACTATGGAGAGAAGGAAAAAGAAAAAGAAAGCTACTTACAACTACAAAAAGAAAAACTAAACGATCTCAGATCAGGTCTCCCAAAAATGAGATGGGTTCCTAGCTATTCCAGGATGCAGAAAGAAAAGAAAGTCTCTCTCCTTTACCTAAGCTAAATGTGGGTATTTATAGCAGTGGTGTGGCGGCGCATTAGGGTTAGGAAACCCTAATTTTAACGATGCCATATGGTCGAATAGTGATCCTCCGATGCCTTGGGGCCCGTGCACGGAGATTTGAGCGTGAGAGTGCGTGCCCTAATCGCTGGAAATTCCTAGAAAGTCCTTAGCTAAAGAGATGGAAGTTTGAGGTTCAGAGCTTCGCTAGGTAGGCATTATTTCCCAGACTTGTCATGTGGTATCTTTTGTTCTTCGCTAGGATGATTTGAAATTGAAGCTTCCGCCTTCGCGAGGTTGGCTTGGTTTGCTCTTCAGGCAGTCGCTAGGTTGATCTTCGCAATGATGGATTTGAATAGCGCGAGAACTTTGCGAGCACTTATCTTTACTGGGCTTCGCGAGTTACTATTAAGACCTGAAAAGTACCACTTTTCACCCCTTAACTTAACCTTTGATTAGACCCTTAGCCACCTAATAAGTTCTTATTAAGTGTTTTGTAGAGGTAATAATCAGCAGTGAAATAAGGCCAGGAATCCTGTTAAGGAGCCTGCTTTGGCACCAGAAATCCCTCAGAAGAATGAACTCTGAATCCAGACCTGAAATGAGCCTCGCGCAGCTAACTCAAGCTTTAGAGGATTCAGGAGAAATATGCCTCGCGCAGTTCAACTGAGCTTCCCAAGACTTTACAGCAACCTCTCGTGCAGATGAGTGACTGAAGAGCTTCAAAAAATTAAACTCACACAGCTCTCGCGAAGCTCAAGAGTAGAACACATCGTGCAGTGTCGCGCAGTTCAATTAAGACAAGGCCATCCTCATGAAGATCAATTAAGACATGGAACATCGCGCAATTCAGAACTCAGTAAAAGTCTCGCGAGGTAACTCGCGAAGTCCAGTAAAGAGAAGTGCTCACGAAGTTCTCGCGCTGTTCAAATTCACTCTCGCGAAGATCAGCCCAGGGAAAACTGAGCAACCTCGCGACTGCTTGAACTTCAACCCCGCGACATCTGAGACTATGTTTTCTACTCAACCTCGCGAAGCCCAATCCAGCGAGAGCGCAATTCTCTACTGCGCGACTGCCAGAAAAGTAAACCAAGGTAATCTCACGACGGGTGAAGCTTCAATGTCAAATCATCCTAGCGAAGAGCAAAGAGCTACCACGCGACAAGTCTGGGAAACTACAGCTACCTAGCGAAGCTCTGAACCTAAACTTCCATCTCTTCAGCAGAGGACCTTCTGGGAATTTCTAGCGATTAGGGCATGCACTCCCATGCTCAAATCTCCGTGCACGCGCCTCGAGGCATCTAAGGATCACTGTTAGGCCATGTGGCATCATTAAAATTAGGGTTTCCTAACCCTAATGCACCCCACTGCTACATAAACCCATACCTAGCTTAGGTTTAGGTATCTGGGAACACATCTTAGATCATTTTTCTTTTCTCTTTCTTTTTATCTGTAAGTAGTTTTCTTTTTCTCTTTCCTTCTCTCCATAGTTCAGCACTTGCTGGCTATACCTTTGTATGTGTTTTTGAATTAGATCAATGGAAATTCTGTAATAGGATCTGTATTTTATGGGATTTATGTTTATGTGTGAGATCCTCTGTGCAAGGCTGCTGCCTTCTGATCTGCCATTGCTTTGGCTGTGTTTCAAAGCAATGGAGGACTGTTTCTAAGGGCCACTCAGATCCAAGTGACCTGTGTGTCTGGGCTATCATGGTCTTACAGCCTTAGCCCCACCACAGGACCCACTAAATCTGAAATTCCCATAGGACTTGAGCTGGTACCCTTGTGACCATGGTCGTAGCAGCGATATTCTTGTTTTGTCTTAGGCTCCATGAGGAGGATAACCTCTGGGATACTCTGTGATTACCATTTAAGTGGACAGATTATAACCTTAGGGTGATTCTAATCCATCGATCCAAGATGGATCCTTCTTCTTTGCACCTGAGCTTGTAGAAGCCTGGTGAGAGATTGTACAGAGGCAGACTCCCCTATATTGGTATAGATCCGCCATCAGATGTTGGATCTGATCTGGTTAGAGAGATTGTAGGCTGGTGACTAGACCATTGTAGCCTCACTCAAGCAATAGACAGCTAGATAGAAGGTTGTACTCAATCTCTTGCTGGTTCTATGTGTCTGGGCTATCATGGTCCTATACAACCTTAGCCCCACATATAGAGCTTTAGAGATTAAGGTCCCCTATGGATTCTTGAGCTGGTAGCCTGGATGAAATAGTGCCTGCAATGATTTACTTGCTGTGTTTTTACCCATCCCTGGATAGTGGCTCCCCTATGGGATAATCTGTGGCCATTTGAGTGGACAGGTTATAGCCTTAAGGGTGGAATCATGGCAGAGTGATGGGTTGGATCCTTTCTCCTCAGTGGTAATAATGTAGCCTCTGGACAGCACTTCTATAACATCAGATCTGAATCTAAGTTACACAACTCCTCTTATCTGGGCTCAGTAACATACTTCTCACCCTTTTATATTTATTTTTCACACTCCATCTATCCTTTCAGCCCTTTCTGTAGTTTAGACATTAGAATACTTAGAATAAGTGACCTTAAACTCCCCTCCTTTTAGGACTGCCAGATCTGTAGTCAGATCTGGAGGGACTACTAGAGATGGCTCCTTTGGAGCTATAGATCACCTCTCCCTGTGGGACAAACTCTTACTTATCAAAACTTGCTACAAAGGACCCTGTATCTTGTAGGTCTAGGACTTCTGAGTTGTGTTGAATTCACCCTCTGTTTTACTCTTCCTTTGATTTTCAATGACTTTCACCACCAACCAATAATGTAAGCACACCAGAAATCCACGAACAAGTTTTTGGCGCCGTTGTCGGGGAGAGATGATCTATTAGTAGACCCTTAGTTTTTGTATTATTAGTATTCTTTGCACATGTGAATAATTGATACTGCTGACATAATTTTGAACCTTTCTTGCAGATCTAGACAGCAGCAGTGAAGGATAGTTGGACTGCAATTGGAGCTTAGCTACCTCTGTTTGCAAACTCTCTGACTTTTAAAGCTCTGTCTATCTTTCTTAAAAAAAAAATTTCTAGCAGTATCTAGGATAGTTTTAATGTATTCTTTGAATAGCTGTAAACTAGTTAGATGAATTTGTTAGTGTACAATCATTCTTTTGCAATGTGCCTGCAAGAAGTTTTCCTTGTTGTTGGTGTGCTTGTATGCTAGGGAGGAGATCCCTCAGCCCTGCTTTAGTGCCTCTTAACCCTGAGTTAGAAAGGGGAAGGAGACTTAGAAGAGACAGGCAGACCACAGGAGAGCCCCCAAGTGAATCTGTGACAGCAATTATGGGTGAAGAACAACCCTGAACCCTTAAGGAGTTGAATGCTCCGAATGATTATAACTCTCCTTTTAGCATTCAATTCTCTGATGTTAAGGGTAACTATGAGATAAAAACTTCAATCATCCAGATGCTGCCAGCTTTCTATGGGCTTAGGAAAGAGGACCCTTACAAGCATATTGACCAGTTCTTATCCTTGTGCACCACTTTTAATATCACTGGTTTGGGACCTAAGGCTACTAGGCTCAAACTCTTTCCCTTCTCTCTGAAGGATAGGGCCAGTACCTGGTTGACCACTCTTCCCAACAATAGCATTGCTTCATGGAAAGACCTGCAGACCAGATTCCTAACCAAGTTCTTCCCTGAGACCAAAACTAGCCAGTTGAGGAAAGAGACTCTTGCGTTTGCTCAATCCCCAACTGAGGATTTTAACCAGTCCTGGGATAGGTTTAAAGAGATGCTCAAACAATGCCCCCACCACAAGATCCCTGAGTGGCAACTTGTACAAAGCTTCTACAATGGGATTGATGAGAAAAATAGAGATATGGTTGATGCCACATGTGGTGGATCCTACATGCACAAGACTGCTGAGGAGGCATGGGAATTGTTTGAGGTGATTAGTGAGAATGCTTTTCAAAAGCCAACCCTGGCAAGAACTAGTCAGGAATCTGAGTCAAAGGTGGGGCCTTCTACTAGATCAAAAGGAAAAATTTATGAGGTGTCTAGGAACAATGACCTGCAGCTACAGATGGCAAACCTCTCTATGAAGTTTGATAAATTATTGATTGTGATGCAACCCAAAAGGGCTGCTCATGTGGCAGAGGCATGTCTGATATGCCAGTCCCCACAGTACACAGTGGAGGAATGTCCATCTGCAAGGCAATTTCCTGAATTGGTTTTGGAACATGCGGCTGCTGCGCAATCTTATGGCCAGCAACAATCTGGGGGCTATAATAGGCAGCCATATGGATACCAGCACCAAAATGCTGGTTACCAATAGAGAGACCACCCAAATCTGAGGTGGAAGCAAGACAACTACATGCAGCCCCAGCAGATGTTGGCCTTACCACAAAGGCCACAGCAGCAGTTCAACCAAGGGATTGCCCCTAGGTCTACCTTCCAGCACCATCAGCAGCCGCATCCGCAGCAAAATCAGTTGGTCTTACCCCCTTCTCAACCTAGAAATACTTCTTTCGAGGACCAGGTCTTGACCTCACTACAAAACTTGGGTTCCTTGGCTCAGACTGTGAACTCTCATGGTCAGAGCATCAAAAAGATGTAAGAACAGATTGGACAACTAGCGAACACCTTAGCCAAACGAGATGAGGGAAGGTTGCCCAGTCAACTAGTGGTTAATCCCAAGGGCTAATTTTTGATTGGTGAAGGATCCTCAGACCCTGAAGGGGATCTTTCATTGAATTGATGATAAGAACTGTGCACCTTTATATAATATGTACTTTACAGTTTATAGGAATGTGTAGTAATCTTGTTGGAATCTGAGTTTAGTGCTTTATGCCTACTTTTATTCCTGTGCCCCTTGTTTGCTAATTTCAAGCAATTGAATGATAATGTAATAATTGAATGCTTTTCATGATGTGTGAATTTAATGCCTTGAGAGTATGGGAAATTGTGAATGCTTTATAATGCTTATGGGTGTCCCTGCTAGAGAGTCTATGAGAGAATCCACCCGTAAAGTCAGGGTCAAAAAGCTGACTAGTGGGTGAGTGAATTCTACCTCGGTTAAGCCATCGCGAGGTTCTGAATATTGGGTTTGGTCCCCTCTCGCACAGTTCATAAAGAACTACTTTGTTTTGTTGTCGGGAATTTCAGATATAACTGGGTGAGCTGCATCGCGCAGTTTAAAGGAACATCTAATCTCGCGACCCATTCTTTCCCAGCCAGCGAGCGAATATTTTCAAAGCGCGCCGAGCCTCGCGATATTTCAATCCCACCCCGCGCTGCTTTTCCTTACTGCTTTCTCTTTCCTCTCCTTCCAGCGAAACCCTAGCTCCCACTTCTCTCAATCTCTCTCCTCCAGCTTCCTGTCTACAGTTCATTGCTTGTTTTGAAATTTTAGATTTTTGTTCTTAAAGCTTCCATCAATAGTTGCCCCCTGCTAAGAGCTCTTGAGATCCACCGTGTGTCCAATTGAATAGAACCCTAACTTTTAGGGTTAGACTCAGCTCTTGATCTTTCCTTTCAAAATTTCAACTGCACACTCACCAAGGAGAGTCGTGATGGCTCATAAAAGTGCACATGTGAAGAGAGCCAGGGACAAGGCCACTGTGGAGCCTGCCCCTAAGAAAGCCAAGTCCTCTACGGCACAATAAAAAGGGAAGGAGGTGGTTCCTGAGGTGGATGCACAAACACCTGATTACTCTACACCCTTTGAGCTCCTCATTTCCATTCCCTTAAAGCCTGAAGCCATTTTCGATATCTCTTTCTTTGAATCAAAGCCGTTGTCAGCACCTACTATTGAGTTCCTGCGGAAGGCTGGATTGTTCCCCTTGATGCAAATGATTCCTGCACTAGCCTACCCTAGGTTAGTGTAACTCTTTTACCAGCACCTTAGGGTCAGACCAGAACACAGGGGCAGCCAGGCCTCCTTGCATTAATTGACAATTTTGAGATGCTGCTTAGCCCTGAGTTAATTGCTGAAGTCATGGGCATGCCTGCCAGTTTTGATCCCAACTGCGGTTATGGTGCCCCTGTGAGTGCCCCCATTGACACAATTTCCCACGCCATTACAAGAGTTTTGAAGGCCACAGGGGACTCCATCAGAAGAATAGATTTGGAGCCCAAACTGCTATTCATCGATCAAGTGTTGTGGAAGAATATCTATTGCTTCGACCATCAGCAAGAAAGGAGGACACCAATTGCTGATGCTCTCTATTCCTTCTCTCTGGGCCATATATTTAATGCCGCAAGGTTGATCTTCAAGGCTATGAAGGATACAATGGTGAAGCTGGGGCTGCAAAAGAAAATTCACACTCTCCCCTATGGAAGCCTCATCACCAGACTACTTTTGAGGGGAGGATACAAGATACCAATGGGGGAGTTATTTGCTGACCTCACTCCCACCACTTTTGCCAAAAGACAATGGGGGATCAGCAGAAGCCTAATGGATCCCCAGAAGAAGAAGGCTGAAGCTCAGCGTGTTTCGAAAGGTGGAGAGGGACTCAGGGCAAAGGCCACCCCTGCCCCCAAAAAGAAGGCCAAAGCCCCTGCTCCAAAGAAGGTGGTGTGAGCTTCTGTCACCTCTGCTTCTGCAACAACTCCTCCATCCACCACACTTGCCTCTTCATTAGTTTCTTCACCTATTCCATCTCTCCCTTTCCCTTTTGTATCTCCTTTTTCCATTCCCCCTCCCACTATTATCCGTACCTGGGAAGAACGTGTTGAACCCCAGGACAACACTCCACCTTCACCCACCACAACTCAATACACAGCCCCAGTCTCTCCCATATCATCTGATCCACACCCTGACAACCCTCTCCTGATAACCTACCTCAAAAAGAAGCCCTCTCACACCACAGCTACCATATCTTCATCCACTTCCACCTCCCCTGTCCTTCCCACAGACACACCCCATATTGACCAACCCTTAGTCCAACCTCTCCATGATCTGGACTTTAACTTAGTCACCACTTCAGTGTATCAGGCCTTCATGACTACCCTGCTTGATACCTTGCCCACCCATGACATCCCTCTCCCTGAGTCCCCTCTCCCTTCACCACATCATTCACTAGACCCTTCACCTTCTCCCCCTACCACTTTCCATCATGCCCCCACTTCCCCTTTCCAACCTGTTCCTTCCTATCCTCATACTCCACCTCAACCAACCTCAGATACCCTTACCCATATCATTTCCCTCATACATGACATCCAAACCCAACTCTCCAACACCACACAAACCCAAGCCCAAATGCAAACTGACATAACCACCATACAATCCACCCTTCAAACATTGGCAAACCCAATCATTCCTACCCAACCTCCTACTACCCCATTGACCCAACCCCCTTCCACCTCTGACTCCATAGTTCCAACAAACCTCACCCACATTGACTTACCTACACCCTTCTCCCTCCATGACACCATACCCTACCACTCCTTCCCCTCTCTACCTACCCTACTCCCTCTAATACTACCTCCACCTCAATTTACCCACACTTCTATCCAAACTGACCCCATTCCCTTCCCATCAACCTTTTCCATTCAACCCCACTTATTTGCAACCCCACCCCTTCCATTTCAACCCTTCACCATCCCATTCTTCCCCTACCCTGACTCATCCACCTCCACTACCCTTCCTTCATTTCACTTTCCACCCATATCTTCCATTCCACCTCTTCTCCCTCCCCCTCCCCAATTCACTGACCATTCAACACAGACTACCCCAGTCACTTCCACCTCTTCTCTTGACTTCATCCTTCCACCACCCACTCTTTCCCCCCAAGATCAATCCCCTTCTACTTCTTCCACTCCATTTCTACCCATCTTACCCCGACACTCCTATTACACCCCCCCTACTTCACCCTCCTCCATGCCATGAGGGACAATCCCTATATAATGAGGGATGTTCTTAATGGCATGGCCCAACTCCGCCAAGCCATCGAATACCCCTTGCTGCAGAAACTTAGTGACTTGAAGCTTACTCACAGCGAGCAGCTGAGAAATATTTCCAAAGGGTGGGAGGCAATTTTGGAGACCCTAAATGCGAACAAGGCTGCAACGACGTATTACAAAATGACTACTGAGATTGAAAAGGCCAATGCAAAAAGCACAGCAAAAGTATTAGAGAAAAAATTGAACAATGCTTAGGAGATCAACCGACTCAGTAAGGAGCTTACAGATACCAACCTCCTGTGGGCTAACAAGAAAATTGAAATCTTGGAACAGCGAGTTGCCTTCCTACTTTCCCAACCCATACAGGCCACCCCTCTCGCCACAGCTCCCCCTGAGGCCCCCACTTCTTCCACACAACCAGGCCCATCTTCTTCCGCTGCCCCTACCCCAACCCCTACACAATCTGTTCCCCCACCTCCCACAGCCCCCACTCCGATAGCTCCTCCTGTTCCTCCTCAAATACTTACTGCAGTTCCTTCTACAGTACCTACACAACCTGTTGCTCCTGCTCCAATCCCTATTGCAGTTCCTGCTCCTCCCTCAGTGCCCCCCTATTCCCTCTCCTACTCCTAAAAGAAAACACACCCCTTCCAAGAAAAAGCCCACTTCTAAAAGAGCCACTGCAGCCCAAAAAGGCAAAAGGCCGACCCCTCCATCCCCACCTCCAAAGGTCACCAGAGCTTCTGCTCAGGATCATCCCCATGGGCGCCTACTTTCCAAAGAAGAACGCAAACAGGCTACTGCTGCCCTTGGATTAGACCCTACTGAGCTCTTTCCTTCTGACTCAGAATCTGATGTTGCACCACCTAGGGATCCCAGTGCCTAACCTACTGTTGCTGCTCCTTCATCCAGCCCTGCTACACAATCCTATCCTCAGCGAAGGAAGGTTGCTGCCAAGAGGACTACTCCCCCAAGTCACTCTTTGAAAATTGGAAAAAAAACATCTACCCAGTCTGAGGAGGCACCACCACTATGTCAGCCCATGAAAGGGAAGAGCCCTGCCATTCCTGTAGCCAAAGTACCAGATCCATCTTCTGTGGCTCCCCCTAAACCAGAAAAAGGGAAAAGTCCTCTCCTGTCTCAGGTGCAAGCACAAGCTAAATCCCCTGTTGCTCCCCGAGCCAAAGACCACAACCACCTCTTATTCCCCTCCGCCAAGAAGGCAAGCCTCTAAAGGTAAGGGCCCCAAAGGAAAATCTCCCACCAAACCCCCTGAGCCAAACACTGCTAAATCTACGGAGATCCCTCCTGAACCAAAGAAGAGGAAAATGAGGGTCAGGGCTCCAACCATACCCAAAACTCCCGAGCAAAGAAAGGCAGAGAGGGAACGAAAGAAGAAAGAAGAAGAGGCTCTCCTGTAAGAGCATGCAAAGAAGATGGGATGGGACAAGTTTTGAGACAGATTCTAACTAGATTGTACCAAGGATTTTCTCTGTTTCTTTTGCTTCTATTTTCTTGTATTTTGTACATTTCTAATTTTTCATAGACTTTTCCCCTGTCTTTACTATCTTGTTTTGCCTGTTGTGTGTGTTGTTCCCTGTCTTTCCTTTTCTTTTAGCCTCATTCACTCTGCTGCACAAACCCCTTTGAACCAGTGAGGACACTGCTCCTCGTAGGTTTGGGGGTATGGTAGGCAAACCCTGCCAATGGAATAGTTAACATAAGTGCAGCAGACTCATCTGAGTAATATGGAATTAGACCTCTGTTCACTTAAGAATCGTGAAATTAAGAAGTTTAAAATTTATGCAAACCTTGGACATTATAAACCTCTAATACTTCACATTTCCATGATAATATCACCAAGCAAACTCACTTGTATCAGCACTCAGTGAATCATTAGAGAGAGAAAAAGGTGAGGACATACTTGAAAATTCAAAGGAAGACCATATCCAGTGAGAATTGAGCCTATAAAATTTTTTTCCATCTTTTGAGGAGAAACCAAGGCAATCCCTTCTAGTTCTAAAGACTGACTGAGTCACTGTGCTCACTAGAAGTTAGGTAACTCCAAGTTGAAACAACTGACAGTACTCATGAGACTGAGGAAAGGATCAAGGCCTTCTCTTGGACAGTTTGAGCCTAAAAAGACCAATCCTAAAGCAACTGCCCTTGTCCATACCCCCTTTGAGCTTTAAATCCTAAATTTCTTCAAAATACACCTGAGTAATTGAACCTGAACCCATGAACCTGATTCAACCTACCCTCACTCTGAGAATTCAGAAGGTAAAGGAGAAAGAGTTGAAGATGGACTAGCTATGGACAACATTAGGTGAATGGAGAAGAAGGATCTCAAAAATCTGGCAATATGGTAACTGAGAACATGGTGGCAATTCTGAAAACAAAAACAAAATAAAAAGAAGGAAACTCCAGTAAAAAGAAATAAAAATAATAATGAAGAGGAATAAGAGAGAAGTCAAGAGGAACTTTCATTGGAAAATCAAAATCAAGAAGAGAAACTGATCACTTCAAATCTGAAAATCTCAAAGAAGATGCAAGGAGCTAAACTCAAGAAGGTGAAGTCATGAATCACCTCATCACTCTCGATTTCTCAATTTTGAACCCCTTCTCAACCCTCCATTCTTTCAACCCCACTCCATAAGCCACATTACAGCCCAGTTAAAAGCCCTTGTGATCCAAAGTTGAGTGAGATGTCATGTGAAGATAAAGAGTTATCCAATCTATTGTGAGGAACTGCCAATGATGTCAGCACTTAAGAACTCTGCCTATGCTCATGCTTACAAACCCATTTGGGGGATGTAACTGCTCTTGAGCACAGAGAGAATGAACCCCTCAACAAAACCCTTATGAGAGTATGCCCTGCAAAGTTTTTGGGTCTGAACTTGAATGCATTATATATGACCTTAACCTAATTTTTGACCTAAGGATAAGCTCAGTGCTGGCACACACTTGTGCAGTTTTCTGTGATTGTAAACTATTTGGAAATGCTATGCAATCATGAAGAGTTTATGCTATTTAAGTTACTATGCAACCAATGAATTAAATTTCTTTTATGTGTACTGATTCAAGAGTAGACTAAATCTGATTCCTTGATTGCTCATTGGATGATATTGCACTTTTGTTAACTGTTTCATTGGAGAAGTTTGTGGGTGTCTTCACTGAAAACCCTCAGGAGACTTCACTCCTCCACTAGGGATCACCTAGGGGTTTAAAAGGCTTGGTACATATGCTAAATGTATCCGTGCTCCCTACGAAAGTGGCATTTAATTTTTAGAGTAGATTTAATGTAGCTTTGCTAAGGGACTAGCAAAGATTAGGTTTGGGGGTGTGTTAAGACCTGAAAAGTACCACTTTTCACCCCTTAACTTAACCTTTGATTAGACCCTTAGCCACCTAATAAGTTCTTGTAAAGTATTTTGTATAGGTAATAATTAGTAGTGAAATAAGGCCAAGAATCCTGTTAAGGAGCCTGCTTTGGCACAAGAAATTCCTCAGAAGAATGAACTCTGAATCCAGACCTGAAATGAGCCTCACGCAGCTGACTCAAGCTTTAGAGGATTCAAGAGAAATATGCCTCGCGCAGTTCAACTGAGCTTCCCAAGACTTTACAGCAACCTCTCGCACAGATGAGTGACTAAAGAGCTTCAGAAACTCAAACTCGTGCAGCTCTCACGAAGCTCAAGAGTAGAATACATCACACAGTGTCGCGCAGTTCTCGCGCCATTCAAGAATAAATCATCCTGGTGAAGGCAAAGCCATCCTCGCGAAGATCAATTAAGACATGGAACCTCGTGCAGTTCCAAACTCATTAAAAGCCTTGCGAGATAACTCGCGAAGTCCCGTAAAGAGAAGTGCTCGTGAAGTTCCCGCGCTGTTCAAATTCACTCTCGCAAAGATCAGCCCAGCGAAGACCGAGCAACCTCGCGACTACTTGAACTTCAACCCCGCGACATCTGAGACTGTGTTTTCTACTTAACCTTGTAAAGCCCAATCCAGCGAGAGCACAATTCTCTATCGCGCGACTGCTTGAAAAGCAAACTAAGGTAACCTCACGACGGCTGAAGCTGCAATGTCAAATCATCCTAGCGAAGAGCAAAGAGCTACCACGCGACAAGTCTGGAAAACTACAGCTACCTAGCGAAGCTCTGAACCTAAACTTCTATCTCTTCAGCAGAGGACCTTCTAGGAATTTCCAGCGATTAGGGCACGCACTCCCATGCTCAAATCTCCATGCACGTGCCTCAAGGCGTCTAAGGATCACTGTTAGGCCACGTGGCATCGTTAAAATTAGGGTTTCCTAACCCTAATGCGCCGCCACCCCACTGCTATATAAACCCATACCTAACTTAGGTTTAGGTATCTGGGAGCACATCTCAGATCATTTTTCTTTTCTCTTTCTTTTTATATGTAAGTAGTTTTCTTTTTCTCTTTCCTTCTCTCCATAGTCCAGCTCTTGCTGGCTATGCCTTTGTATGTGTTTTTGAATTAGATCAATGGAAATTCTATAATAAGATCTGTATTTTATGGGATTTATGTTTATGTGTGAGATGCTCTGTGCGAGGCTGCTGCCTTGCGATCCGCCATTGCTTTGGCTGTGTTTCAAAGCAATGGAGGACTGTTTCTAAGGGCCACTCAGATCCAAGTGACCTGTGTATCTGGGCTATCATGGTCTTACAGCCTTAGCCCCACCACAGGACCCACTAAATCTGAAATTCCCATAGGAGCTAGAGCTGGTAGCCTTGTGACCATGGTGGTAGTAGCGATATTCTTTTTTTGTCTTGGGCTCCGTGAGGATAACCTCTGGGATAGTCTATAACCATTTAAGTGGACAGATTATAGCCTTAGGGTGATTCTAATCCACTGATCCAAGATGGATCCTTCTTCTTTGCACCTGAGCTTGTAGAAGCCTGGTGAGAGATTGTATAGAGGCAGACTCCCCTATATTGGTATAGATCCGCCATCAGATGTTGGATCTAATCTGGTTATAGAGATTGTAGGCTGGTGACTGGACCATTGTAGCCTCACTCAAGCAATGGACAGCTAGATAGAAGGTTGTACTCAATCTCTTGCTGGTTCTATGTGTCTGGGCTATCATGGTCCTATACAGCCTTAGCCCCACATATAGAGCTTTAGAGATTGAGGTCCCCTATGGATTCTTGAGCTGGTAGCCTGGATGAAATAGTGCCTGCAATGATTTACTTATTGTGTTTTGACCCATCCCTGGATAGTCGCTCCCCTATGGGATAATCTGTGACCATTTGAGTGGACAGGTTATAGCCTTAAGGGTGGAATCATGGCAGAGTGATGGGTTGGATCCTTTCTCCTCAGTGGTGATAATGTAGCCTCTGGACAGGACTCCTATAACATCATATCTGAATCTGAGTTACACAACTCCTCTGATCTGGGCTTAATAACATACTTCTCACCCTTTTATATTTATTTTCCACACTCCTTCTATCCTTTCAACCCTTTCTGTAGTTTAGACATTAGAATACTTAGAATAAGTGACCTTAAACTCCCCTCCTTTTAGGACTGCCAGATCTGTAGTCAGATCTGGAGGGACTACTAGAGATGGCTCCTTTTGAGCTGTAGCTCACCTCTCCCTGTGGGATAAACTCTTACTTATCAAAAATTGCTACAAAGGACCCTGCATCTTGCAGGTCTAGGACTTCTGAGTTGTGCTGAATTCACCCCCTGTTTTACTCTTCCTTTGATTTTCAATGACTTTCACCACCAACAATGTAAGCACACCAGAAATCCGCCAACAGTTACCTCGCGAGGCTTTGATGAGTTCTGAACTGCGCGAGGTTCCATGTCTTAACTAATCTTCGCAAGGGTGGCTTTGCCTTCGCAAGGACGCTTTCTTCTTGAATGGCGCAAGAACTGCGCGAGGAGTTCTCTTCTGATAGTTGCATCCCACGGCGACTGCGCGAGGAGTCTTTTGAAGCTCTCTCTTCCCAGCCGTTCTGAGTGAACTGTGCGTGGTTAAGAGAAGTCTGCTTTGAACTACGCAAGACTACGTGAGGTGTTCTATTCTTGAGCTTCGCGAGAGCTGCGTGAGTTTATGTTTCTGAAGCTCTTCAGTCAATCATCTGCGCGAGAAGTTATTGTAGAGTCTTGGGAAGCTCAGTTGGACTGCGTGAGGCTCATTTTCAGGTCTGGATTCAGACTTCATCCTTCTGAGGGACTTCTGGTGCCAAAACAAGCTTTTTAGCAGGATTCCTGGCATTATTTCACTGCTGGGTATTACCTACATAAAATACTTAACAAGGACTTATTAGGTGGCTATGGGTCTAATCAAAGGTTAAGTTAAGGGGTGAAAAGTGGTACTTTTCAGGTCTTAAAAGTGCCTCACTTCTAGTGAGGGCATTACCTCAGCCAGTCCTTAGAGCTAGAAGAATTGCCTTAGTCACTCCTTGAAGAAAGGAAAAAATTTTTGTTAGCCCAACTTTCACTAGTTATGGTCTTCCATTGAACTTTTAAGTATGTCCTTACCTTTTTCTCTCTTTAATGATTCACTCAGTACTAATACAAGTGAGTTTACTTGGTGTTCACATCATGAAAAAGTTAAATTTTAAAAGCTTGTAATGCCTAAAGGTCTGCAAAAATTTTAAATTTCTTTAATTTTTATGATTCTTAGGTGAACATGGATCCATTCCTATCTTTACTTACTTGACTCGCACATGGGTTAACTACTTCATTGGCAGAACCTGCCACACCCCCAAACCTATAAGGAGTAGTGTCTTCACTGATTCAAAGGACAATGGTTGTGCAGCAATGATAAAACAGAGAAATTAACTACCAAAAACTACAAGAGAGAAAAGCAGAACACAACAAATAAAAAGAACAAACAAACATAAAAATAAAAAGTGATAGATTGTCGAGAAAAGACATTTTATTAAAGATAAAAAAGCAAACAGATTATAAAAAAAATAGAAAATTATAAACCTAAGAACAATCTAAGTAGAAAATCCTGTCAAACAAAATGGTTCTTCCTCCTAGCTCAGGGATATCCTCAACCTACTATGGAAGAGGAGCTGTAAGCCAGGAGAAGGGGGAAGACGTGGATCATGGAGATGGTTGTTGAGTAGGTGAGGGGGGGGGGGGGGGCTTTGAAGAAAATGGTTGGAGAGATGCTAGTGGTTCGGTTTTTTGCTTCTTCTTCTTTCTCTTCTCCTTTTTCTTCTCCTCCTTGGCCAGGATCCTCTGCACCTCCTCGTACTCATCCCAGAGGAATTATAGTAGGTCAGGCTCCTTAGGCGGTTGTGGGTCCAACCACATTGGGTAGAATTTGTTTGGCAGATTGGTGGGTTTGTCAAGGTGGAGTGGAGTGAATGAAGATTGGCCTCAATTGTGGCTTGGGTTTGGATATTGGCCAACATTTGGGAGTGTAGGGAAAGTAAGAAGTATAGGATTTGGGGTAAGAGGACTGGTATGGTATTGGGTGTAGGTTGGATAGGTGAAATTGGTTGGAAGGGATATGTGGGTCGATGAGTGAAGGTAGTGGCCTGTGGTGGTTCATGTGGTGGGATAAAGTGTGGGGGGGAGGTGAGTCAGGGAGAGGTGTATACTCAAGGTTGATGTCTCCTAGGATAGTAGACATCATAGTGGAAAATTTCTCTCCTGAAAATGGCTCACTATCATGGGATAAAGGAATGGATTGGTCTACAAGCTCACTAGGGATAGGTGCAAAAGGTGGGGAGGTCTCCATGGAATAATGTGGGGTTTCAAAGGTGGGGACTTCAGGATCATAAGGTGTGGGTATCGGTTCTGGAATGGTAGTGGGTACAGGGAGTGGAAGTGTTTGGGTTATATAGGTGGGTTGGGGTGCAGTAGGGGTTTTGAAAGTTTTCCTTTTCTTCTAGTATGGGATCTTGACAGGTGGGCTAGGGTGGGTTGGAAAAATAGGTGGGGGGATAGTGGTTATCATGGTTGGTGGTAAGATTGGGGTGGTTAATGATGTGGTTATTGGGGAGATAGGCTCAGGTAAGGGTACTGTGCTTATGAGGGGTTGTGATGTCTGGATGAAGGGTGGAGGATGTGGGGAAATGGGTGTAGATAAAGCTGAAGGGGAGGGGGTATGTGCTGGCAATGAGATTGGGGGCCTGGCTGGCCCAACAGAGGTTGCTGCCTCAATAGTAGCAACAGCAGCAACTTCCTAAATTATGGAGGCTGCTTCTCTCAATAATTCCTTCCTCTTCTCCCTCTTTCCCATCATTGTGCCACTGATACCCCATTATTTCTTTCCACTAGTTTTGGGGTTTAGGACCACTGTCTCCTCTTCTCTTTTGAAGGGGTATTTTCAAAACTACAACAAGGCAGTGATCAGCCTGCAGTAGGGGAGGGCCTGAGGTTTTTTCTTTACCTTTTTCTTCTCACACAGATCTTTAATTTCCTCAAAAATAAACTTGGCTGCATCCAAGTAGTGGTTTCTGTGAAATGAGAGGAGGGCATCAGCTATGGGGTACCTCCTCTCCTGCTCATGACCAGAGCAATACAAATTTTTTCTCAGTACTGCATCTATGAGCTTGAGTTTGGGATTCAGGTCTCTCTTTCTGATTGAGTTTCCTGAGGCAGTGATTCCTCCAGTTAATTCTTTTGTAATTTCAGTAATGGAGGCTGTCAAAGGGGGGCCTAAACTCCACTTAGGGTTATACCTAGCTGGTATCCCTAGTATTGTTGCAATGTCTGCCTAGTTGAACAACATCTCGAAGTCATCAATTAAGATCAGCAATGTTGGGTTCCCATCATCACCCATTTTTAACTTCATATTCTGATAGAATAATCTCACTATCCTTCGAAAAACCAGCTATAGTGGGGGCCTCAACAGGGGCAGCAGAGATGCATTGGTCAGATACTCAATGGAGGCAGAGGTCTCTGGTAGCTCCTCAAAGTAGGCTTTATCAAAAATGGTTTCAGCCTCCAACAGAATTGCCAACCTAAACTCAGAAGGGACCCTGAGGTATTCATTATTCTCTTCCTCAGCAACCTCAGGGGCCACAGTCTTGCCCTTCATCTGTTTCTTCTTTGAAATTTTAGGGCTCTCAGCAGGTGGGTGCTCTCTGGCCCCTTCTTTGGGGCGGATTTCTTCTTTTCCTTAAAATTTGTGGGGTCAGCACCAGGTGAGGGCACCGCAGAGGTCTCCAATGTGGAGACCTCTGTAATCCTTGAGGATTTCTTAGTGGCCACAGGACTGCCACTAGGAGCAGGGTTTAGCATACCCGCCAATGTATCGATGAATTTTGAACTCTTGGCCATGGGTGCTCAAAAATTTTAAAATGAGGGTTCACAAATCTCAAAAAATGCAGAACGCAATGAGTAAACACTGAAACACTAAATTTTGTCCCTACTCTTCTCTGAAGATCAAATCAATCACAGCACAGAGAGGAAATGGAGATCGTACCATTTAAGTGCTAGGGTCCACCTCAACGTGTTCACAGCGGCTCAAATCCCCTCAAACCTTGTTCAAAGAGACCAAAAGGTGCTAGGGAACAAAATGGTAAGAAGAAAAAGCTTAAGGTGGAGTGGCTTAAGGGGTAGAGAAGAAAGAAAGAACTAAGAGCTTTAGTTGAGTGCACCAAAAACTAGGGTAGATAGATGAAATGAAGAAAATGAGGGGTTTCACTGAATTTATAGAGCAAATCCCGTAGTTCACATAGTTGGCAATAAGTGCTCGCAGAGTAGGATTTTTGCGCAGTTGGCTTTTAAGTCCGCGAGATGTTATGTGCCTTGAACGGAAAACTGCCTCACATTGAGAATCGTAGAGCTGACTCAGTGGTGTTAGTGCGCGAGGCTCTGTGCTGCTTCAGAGAGTTTCCTCGTGCAACTCTTGTGCAGAGCAGCACTAAAGCCATGCTTCACATACAGATTTGGTTCGTGGAGCAGAAGCAGCTCCATGAGGCAATTTTTTATAGCCTTTGCTCATGCTTTTAGCACACGACGAAGCCCATTGGTGACTCGCACAGCAAATTTAAGCTTTCTTCTGCTCAGTGAGGTAGCATTTCTTCTCAATCTTTACTCTATTAGCTCAGTGCAGCACATTGGTTAGTGCATCTATGTTGTTGTGCACCCAACCACTGTGCATAGACACCAAACCTCAGACAGGTGATTCACTTCAATCATGAAACACATATGCCCATTTAAATCAACAAATTCATCAACATTGCACGATTCTAAAGATAGTTTTTCAGATCAAGTTCAATGCAATTATGATGAGAGCACCTCAACCAATCATCCACAATCATGAACAGCAAATTCCAATGACAAAAATGCACAAGTATCCAACACAAAATTCAACACAAAATTTAAAAACAAACAGATAAAGTAAGACAAGCAAATCATCATAACACTAAAAACACAACTGACAGAATTCTATAGAACACAAATCAAAATAGAATTTTCATACATATGGTACACTTATTACCAATGTTTGGATCACTGAGCACTAGCTTCCTCTTGAGTAGAGGATGCATCACAAATCATATACTGACCTTTTAGATTTGTCAGGGGCTGATTAGGCAATTTTCCTTCTTCCCTCCTATTCAGAGTATTACAAATCTGTCCCAGCTGGTCCTCAATCTTCTTGATGCTTTGTCCATGAAAATTGACAGTTTACACAAAGCTCCCCAAATTCTGCAATAAAGCCAGCATCTACTCTTCAAATGAAGAGGATTTGGGCTGCTATGGCGACAGGGCCAACTGGTTAGACTGTGAGACAGGTAACAGAAAATTTTGCCTTGGTGGGTAACCTTGATTATACTGGTGTTGGGGTCTGTAAGGAGCTACCATTTGCTTCTACTGGGACCGAGGATAAGAATCTTGTCTTTACCTCAGATTTGGGTGGTTCCTTCAAGAATACCCAGCAAGCTGTTGCCCAAAAGTTTGAGCAGTATTGGCATGCTCTATAACAAAATTAGGAAATTAGTTGGCAAATGGACAATCATGAATAGAATGTTTGGGAGATTGGCATATCAGACATGCCTCCTCCACCTGTGCAATCATTCGAGGTTGCATCACATTCATCAATTTATCAAACTTCAAGCTCAGGTTGTCCACCTTCCTCTCCAAATCACCTTGCACCTTCACTTCTTATATTCCACCTCTAGGGGTGGCCTCTTTCACCATCTTAGCTGAAATCTAGCTGTCATTGCGTGACAGAGACTCCTGCTGCATAGAATTTTCCCCTATTATGTCAAACAGCTCCCATGCTTCCTCAGCTGTCTTGTGGAGGTAGCTACCACCACAAGAAGCATCCACCATATCCCTGCTCTTGACATTAATTCCTTGATAAAACACTTGAACAAGCTGCCACATTGGGATTTGATGGTGGGGGCATTGTTTCAATATCTCCTGGAATCTTTCCCAAGCTTCATTAAAACTCTTAGTTGAGGACTGAGTGAATGATAGAATATTTGCCCTCATCTAGCTTGTTTTGTTCATGGGAAAAAATTTAGCCAGGAATTTGATTTGAAGGTCACTCCATGACTGTATGCTATTGGCTAGGAGCTTTGATAGCCAAGTGCTAGCTCTGTCCTTCAGTGAGAAAGGAAAAAGCCTCAATTTAGTGGCCTTAGGCCCCAAGCCAGCAATGTTGAAGGTAGTGCAAAGTGCTAAAAACTGGTCAATATGTTTGTAGGGATCTTCTTTACTCAGCCTATGAAATGAAGGCAACATACTGATGGTGGAGGATTTAATTTCATAGTTCCCCTCAACAGAGGGAAACTGAATGCAGAAGGAGGAGGTGTACTCCCTAGGTGCATTGTATTCTTTTAATGTCCTCTACCTCTCAGCCATTATAGCAGGTTCAGTTTCAATAACAGGGCCCTTTGGTGTGTGTCTAGGTCTAAGGATCCTTTCAACCTCTGGATTTATACCCACACCCACAGTATGTACAGAAAATGCTCACAAGCACACATAAAGAATATTTCAAACAAAAATCAGTAGCTACACAAATTTATACTAAACAAACATAGGGAAGTAAGCATAAATAGACTGAGATTTAGAGGGAAGGAAGTACAAACAAAGCTAGCTACACTCTAGCTACGACTTTAGCTTCTCCCTTCTTCTGCTGTCCATTTATGCAAAATTTCACAAAGAATCAGTAGTACATTTATTCTAGATTAGTCACAACTACAAAGAATTGGTTAGTCTAAATTATAATACAACTCAGGCCTACTAAAAAGATCAATATCCCCAACAGCGACGCCAAAAACTTGTTGGTCGGATTTCAGACTGCTGCTATTTTATTAAGAACAGTGGAGAGAATAAATCCAGAGTGGAGATGTGGAGATTGGTCATTACAGCAAATCTAAAACACACAGTCCTACAAGATACAGGGTCCACTGTAGCAAGTTTTGATAAGAGTTTGTCCCATAGTGAAATTGATCAAGAACCCAAAATGGACTATAATAGTAGACCTCCATATCTGGCTATAGATCTGACAATCCTAAAGGAAGAGAGTTGGGTGTCACAACTACACTAAAGTAATCCTAAAAATAGAGAAATAAAAGATAGCCCTATCCTAAAGAAAGGGTTAAGAGTAAGATGGTGGTAGTGTGTGCTAAAATAAAATAAAAAAATTATGAGAAGTAGGTCAAGCTAGAGTTAAAGCAGTGATGTAACTCAGATTTAGTCTGTCTCTGCAGTGTTCCTTGCTGAGACGCTATTAAAAGCCTCAACAAGGTAAAAATATCTGATTTAACCCATGCCATTTGGGGTGCTCTTAGGGCTATACTCTGTCCACTCTAATGGTCACAGGATATTTGATAGAGTCTGTCAAATCCCATTGGTTAAAACAGACATTGCCAATCTAGCCCAGGGGAGTGGGCTGATCATTCCCCCAGCCATGAATGCTATTGTAGCACTATGTAATGTCAGTGCTACAAGCTCCCCAGATCTATGCACAGACCTGGCTAACATCCATAGGCATTCCAATCCACAAGATCTTAAGTGCTTCACTAAGGCCAACTGCTCACTAGTGCCCACAAAAAGTACCATGCAATAGGTTGAATAAGGCTTTAGATTCAACTGGTCATTACTACAAATGGCCTATAATGACTCAGCCTCAAGCTGTAATTACTATAAAGAGATTAGATCTAACATCTGATGTCGACTACATAAAACAGAGGGGAGCCAGTTCCTGTATAAACCTCCTCACAAGGCTCTAGAAGCTCATGTGCAGGGGAGAAGAATCCTTCTCAAACATGTGAATGGATACAACCTTAGGGCTATACTCTATCCACTTGAATGGTCATAGGATATCCCATTGGTCTGTCCATCCCATAGAGGCCTGAGAAAAAACATGGAAATTGCTGCAACCACCATGGTCCACAAGCCTTCGAGCTCCTTGGATCTCGCTACAGATCCAGCATTGCTTTCAATGGGGCTATCAAACCAAGGGAAATCAGATAGTAAATAATAAACCTACTAGAAACTGAATGGGCTAGTCCCAAATACATGGATTCTATATATATCTAAAGAAACCATAAGATCTTTAGATTCAATTAGGCATTAAAATGGCAATCTATTGATGAACACAAAACTTACAATGAACTATCTCCATGCTGCAGCCTGTACACAACTTCTCATCTAAAAATCCTAATGTATACCAAAAACCTATTACAAACTGAAAATAAAACTAAACCTAGCTGCTTACAGGGGGGTTAGCCAGCAAGTGCTGGGTTAAGAGCGAAGAAAAATAAGAAAAAGAGATGATCAAACCCTAACCCTAGCCTATTGGAGTTCTCAGCCGACAGAGGATGAAGGAATGATGAAAATAATAAACTCTAAGTACAGCTTATATACTCTATCAAAACGGCCTTAGCTCTAAAGGGATTAACCCTAATTTTTTTAACAGACGTGGCACTTTTTCAACCCTTGGATGCCTGGAGATATGTGCCTCGAAATTTATGCCTTGGGAAGTGTGCCCCAGCCTTGGGAAATCCTAAAAGATGCTTGAGTTAAAGTTGAGAAGTGGAGAGCTCGAGCTTTGCAGGGCTGGTATCTACTTTTAGCTCATTCGCACAGCTGCTTGCCTTCGTGGAGTTGCTTTTGGCTGGTGGGAAATGCTGGCTCGTGCGTTAGCTATTCATTTGATCGCGCAGTTCGATGGCGCTGCAATGCTATTGCGGAGATGATCTGGAGCGCCAGGTTTTCTCACTCAATTGAGCTTCAGAAGCTCTCTCTCACTAAGTACTCGCACAATTATGCTCCTGTGCTCGCGTAGTCAATGGTAAGGCTTCAGAGTGCGTGAGATATGCATGAAGAGAATTCTAGGCGTCTCTCTCTTCCAGGGCTATGCGAGAACTCCGTGAGGTGACATTTTGTTTAGTGTATATATGGACTCACTGTGTTCTTCGTGCGACTGCTTTGTGGCTTGATCTCTGTGAGAGCTTCGCGACTACAGATTTTGGGGACGTTAACCTGTGAGATCTTCACGAGGTCATTTCAGCTGTCCTTCTGACTGTGCAGCGTATCTGCACGAGGGTCTCTTCCACTGCATCTTTAGCTTCGCGAGGAAGCTCCTCAACTCTGCGAAGTCTATTTTTTGCTGCTCTGGTGTGTTGCATTTGCTGCTGTCACAGTCTCCTCCCTTCTCAGCTAACTTCATTCATCTACTAGATTTTGGTCAATGGTGATCAACAACAATGAGTCACCATAATGAGCACTACCAAGGTATTCCATTAGGCTTTGTCTCAGTTGTCACCTTTGCGTGTATTTTCTCTCTCTTTTGGGCCAAAAAGTAAGGAGTTTGTATTAAGCTGCACATTTTATTGCTAACTACAAAACACACTTAACAAATGGTTATTAGTCTGCTTTAAGGTCTAGCAAAGGCTAACCTAAGAGGTGAAAAGTGGTACTTTTCAGTGAATAATAGCTATCCACTTTCCTCTCTAAATCATTATGTCCACTCACCTCATACATTTTCCCTCTGGTAGTATTTTCTCTCACCAATCTAGGGGTCTCAACATCTCTTGCCCAGGTCTCCCTTTGCATGGAGTTTTCACTGATGATATCAAATAACTCCCAAACCTCATCTGCTATCTTTTGGAGGTATATACCACCATAAGAAGCATCAATCAGATCCCTGCTTTTAGGATCAATTCCTTGATTGAAATTTTGGACAAGTTGCAATTCAGGAATTTGATGATGAGGACATTGCTTCAGGAGTTCATTAAATCTCTCCCAGGCTTGGTGAAAATCTTCAGTTGGGGCTTGAGCAAATGAGATAATGCTCTTCCTCAACTGACTTGTTTTAGACATGGGGAAAAACTTAGCCAAAAACTGACAATGAAGATTATTCCAGGACTGAATACTGTTGGGTGGGAGCATTGACAACCAAGTTCTAGCTCTATCCTTTAGTGAAAAAGGAAAGAGTCTCAACCTGGTTGCTTCCTCCCCCAAACCTACAATATTGAAGGTAGTACATAGTCCCAAATATTCATCAATATGCTTATATGGGTCTTCTTTGCTCAGGCCATAGTATGAGGGTAATATTTTTATGATAGAAGACTTGATCTCATAGTTTCCTTGAACAGCAGGGAATTGAATGCAGAAGGGAGAATTGTAAACCCCTGGTGCATGGAATTCCTTTAAAGTCCTAGGTTGCTCACCCATTGCAATAATTTCAAAATCAACTACTGGTGTGTGTATGGTTTGCTTAGGTCTAAGAAGTCTTTCAACTTCAAGATCTAAGGGAGCAATCTCAGGATGAAGAGATCTCCTCCCAAACATACATGTTGGGAATTTCTAGTGTGCTGATTTATGATGTAAAAATTAGGAGAAAACAGAGATGGATTCAGCACATCTGAGAAATCCTAGACCTGCAAGATACAGGGTCCTTTGTAGCAAGTTTTAAAAGTAAGAGAATTTCCATAGGGTGGCTGGTTAGAAATAGGATAAATCTCCATATCTGTGAGAGATCTGGCACCCTAGCTATTTCTACATTAGTTAAAAGACAGGGGAGAGTTTTCAAATGAGTTGTCACTTAAACTAAGCTACAAATAAAATGCAGATTGTTTTGGATCGAATCTGGAGCCTCAGATCTTGCAGATGGAATTTAAAAACTCAGAAAATGGAGAAGAACAGCTTGGAGATTTTCTTCACTGCAATCAGGTTGAGCTAAGCATATTACAGGGGTTCAAGAGCACACAAGTCCCTTAGCTAGCCATAATCACTATCCGTAAGCACAGCTGTAGGGTATAAATTTCACTTCAAATCACAGGATCCACCTGGCCTTAAGGCTATGATCTGTCCACTTTAATGGTCACAGACCATCCTATAGGCTTTATCGAATCCATGGATTATAGTAGATAAATCCAATTAAGGCCTGGGCTCAGATTCACCTTAAGGTTATGATCTGTCCACTTTAATGGTCACAGACCATCCTAGAGATCTCCTACAAAGCCAGAGCCTCAATTAGAACAAATAAAACTACTACAGATGCTGTAATTTCCAGGTCACAAACGTAGGAAATTACAGAGATATCAGATCCAGGGAATTCAGATGACATCCAAGAGGTCTACCAGTTAAGTGGGTGAGCTGATCAAGCAACTCCTCTGCACAAATCTGATCGAGCACCAAAAGGCATCAAAAGAGCTTTAGACCTAATTAAAACATTGAAAACAACATTTACATTGCAAACAAGGTCACTCTTACAATGGAATGCTCTCAGATCTGCAGTCTGTGTAGTAATTAACCCCAGCAACACTCTTAACCTTACCCAATTATAGATCTAACTCACTCCTTGCAGCTCCTAGGGATTTAGCCAACCATAGTTGGGCTAAAGGAGGGAAATGGAATCTCGCTGCAAGCTCTGATCTCTAAAAAATTGTTCAGAATTTCGATCTCCTCTAATATATAACTTTCTCCTCTATTTTTCCCGCCAAAAATCCCTTCTAGAAGGTTGTCAGAGTTTATTAGAGTTCTGTTAAAGCACATGGGTCGGTTAGGGCTTTCTAGGGCATCTTCTCGAACATCATGTCGGTCACTAAAGTGCCTCGGTTTACGTGTGACAGGTCAGCAAGTCTCAGCGTGTGTGTAGCATAGTTTCTGAGAAGTTCAACACACAATTTCGACAGGTTGGAGAAGCTTCCGACAGGTTAAAAGTGAGCTTGTAATTCCTTTCAATAGGTTCCCTGGTCTCTTCGATAGGTCTCGATAGGATGAATTCTCTCTTTGAAGCTTCAGGGTCCTCGGCTCGCTATCTGGAGTATTCGATAGGTTGTTTGAGTAGTTCGATAGGTCCAGTGGTCCACTTCGACAGGTTCATCTCTGTGTGCCGTCATCCCAATAGGTTGGCTCCCATTCCTATCGAAAGGCTTAAGCATCCTTTGATAGGCTCAGTTTTAACATCTTCATTTTGATAGGTTCAGGGAGCCTTCGGCAGGTTGGAATCGAGCATTTTAGTCCTTTCGCTAGGCTCTCAGATCCGTTCGATCGTTTCCTTTGATACTTCAGGCAAGTTTTCGATAGGATGGTTTCATCTTTCCTTTCTTTGCTCGATAGGTTCTGAGATCCTATCGAACTCCCCAATCTCTGCGACCTAATCCTTCTTCTGCCTTCAGATCCTATCGAACCCTTCTCCAACTGCACGAATTCTTTCCTTTTTCTCCTCAGCTCCTATAGAAGTATTCCGGCATCCTCTCGATTGGATGTTTTGGACTTATCTTCACTTCTTTCTCCTTATTCTATTGCTGGGTCTGCATGGTGCTGAAAGGTGACTTCTTTGTGGGCATTTTTAAGTGGTTGGTTGCATTATTACCAGATTTCCCTGCTATCTACAAAATGCACTCAACAGAGGCTTATTAGTGTGCTTGCAGGTCCATGAAAGGTTAGGTTAAAGGGTGCAAAGTGGCATTTTTAACCACTTAACACACCCCCAAACCTAAGCTTTGCTAGTCCCTGAGCAAAATGGAATTCAAAGAAAAATAAAATACCACTTTCGTAGGGAGCACAGATGCATTTAGCATATGCATCAAGCCTTTTAAACCACTAGGTGATCTCTAGTGGAGGAGTGAAGTCTCCTGAGGGTTTTCAGTGAAGGTACCCACAAACTTCTCCAATACAACTTAGTTAATAGTAGTGCAACCTGTTAAAGTAGAATTTAAGCAAATCAAATAAATTCAAATCATGCCCATTCATTAAGGGAATTTCAACAGAAAAAACATCCATTTGGAAATATGAAAGTCTGCTGAAATCTCTCCATCATCACTCAGTTTGTGTCCAAGCATTTCTTCTGAAACTTCATGCATAACTCACCATCAATTTGAAGATCCTGCTTAGATACTTCCCCCATCAACTGGATTTCAGACCCAAATCTCACCAGATTGTTCACTCATTAGTACAGAGAAGAGGGGTAAATCATATCGCTCAGCTCAAGAGCAGTTACAGCGCCCAAATAGGACTGCAAGCAGGAGCATAGGCATTGCTCTAATTTATGATTTTTCTAATTCTTTGCACCATAGATAAAAAAAATCCTCATCTCCACATGACAGTTCAATCCATTTCAGATCAGTAAGGACTTTTTATTGGGTTGTAATGTGACTTAGGGATGAGGTTTATAAAGAATGAAAGGGTGGAATGGGATTCAAAATTGAGAAATCAGTAAAAGTAAAGAGGTGGTCTAGACAACACCTTCTTCATTTCAGCATAATTCCATCTATTTCTTGAATTTTTAGAGCTAAAGTGGCCAGCTTCTTCTCTTCCTTTCAATCTTTCAATGAAATAACTTCTCTTTCTCAATCTTTTGCATTTTTTATTTATTTTTATTTTTTTTTTAGAATACCACAAGTACCACCAACTATGTTTTTCTTTCTTTCAATTAGATTTAACACCTTGCTCCTCTAACCTTGCTTCTCTTTCCTCTTCCTGATTTCTCAGATTGGGGGTCAAATGAAATAGGTCAAGAGGTTTTGGGTTTAGAATTTTTGGTTTTCATCAAAGAGAATTGGGGCTTTTAAGGCTCAAGTGGTGTGGATCAAGGGCAGTTCAATGGTGAGGAATTTTAGGCCCAAACTGTCCAAGAGATGGCCTTACTTCATGTCTTCCATGTTCTGAGTGCTGTCAAGTTGTTTCAACTCAGATTTGCCTAACTTCTAGTGATTAAAATTAGATCCCATCAGTCCTTAGAGCATAAAAAATTGCCAAGACACACTTCAAAGAAAATTTTTCATTTTTCAGGCCCAATTCTCACTGGGTATGGCCTTCCATCCAATTTCTGGAGAATATCTTCGTAGTCTCTTCTCGTTGCTGGTTTATCACACATCAAAGACTTCCTGCAAAAATTCTTGACATTTTCTTCATGAAAAATGTTAAAACTTCAGCTTACTTCAGTTGCAAATGGTTGAAAATGTTAGAATTTTCTTAATCAACAATTATGAGGTGTATTCATTCTCTTTTCGATTATTCCTTTTTAATTTGGCTGCACTAAAATTAACTAATTTATTGGCATACTTGCCACACCCCCAAACCTAAACTAAACAGTGTCCCCACTGTTTTAAGCAGAATGGATTCAGTTGTGCAGACATCCAAAGAAAATAAATTGAACAAGAAATAAATTGAGAGATAGCAAGTGAAATGAACAAAGCATTTTATTATAATAATGCTAAAAAATGACCTGTGGACAACATCTCTTTGTGAAAAGAAAGCGTCCCCCTTGGCTCAGGGATATCCTCCGCCAGTGTCGGGAGGAAGAGGAACTGCAAGCCAGGGGAGAAATGAAAAGGAAAAAGAGTGGGGTCAAGGGGCAGGGGTGGTGGATGATGATGAGGATGATGGAGGGGAGATAGCTGGTGACTCTGTCCTCTGCCTCTTCTTCTCCCTCTTTAGGTTTTTCTTTTTCTCCTTGGCGAGGATTCGCTGGAACTCATCATATTCATCCCAAAGAAATTGAAGAGGATCAGGCTCGACCGGTGGAGGTGGTGGTGGCCAGACTGGGAAGAATTTGATAGGCAACTCTTGAGGTTTGTCGTCGGCCATGATTGGGGGCTGGAAGAGCTGGGCAGGTTGGGGTGGAATGGATGTATAAGGATTGGGCGGAGTGAATAGTTAAGGTGCATGGGCGTCTGAATATGAAACGGTGCAATAAAAGTGGCGTAGTCTTCCAATCGTGGGAATTGAAAATGAAGGGTGGGAATGCATGGAGTGGTGGTCGCTGTGTGGGAAATAGAGCGTGGACTGCATGATGGGCTAAATTTAGGGGGAAAATAAGTTAAGGGGGCATGCGCCATAAATGCTGAGGCACTGAGAGAGGTTAAGGTATTTGAGAAATGCACAGGATAGGACCACCTGAACGATATAGGTGTGGAAAATGATTTCGATAGGACGACGAGAATGGTGGCGATAGGTTGATGTGTCCTATCGAAGGCTTGGCAATCAAAGCTTACAAAAGGTATAATTTGATAGGATCTCGACAGGTGGAAACTTCCTTTCGATAGGTTGGGGTTTGACATGATTCGTCAGTTCGATAGGTTCCGATAGGTGCCCAGAACCTATCGAAAAGTGATTATTGCCATTTTTAACCTATTGAGGGGTTGGTTTCACCTGTCGTCAAGGCTCAGTGCCCTTTGAAATTGTCCAGAATCCTATCAAAATCATCAATCGTCTTATCGAAAGGGTTCAAAAAGCCAAAAGTTGGATACATGAGTGTAGGGCTCAGTTTCAGCACCCTGAAAATTTTTCTGCTATGCCAGTCGTTACCTTGTTGATACAAATAAATCACATATATTACATATGATACAAGCCAAAGTCAGCTATCAACCTGGAGGGTCTTGAAGATCAATGCTCTCCTCTGGCTCACAGATCTTGTCCACACACAGTTTGAGCCTCTGGCCATTGACCTTCATGACCCTACCATCTATAGGGTCCCTGACTTCAATAGCTCTAGATGGGGAAACATGTACAACTATGAAGGGTCCATCCCATCTAGACTGCAGCTTACCTGGAAAGAATTTTAATCTAGAATTGAACATTCACACCTTGTCATTGGGTTTGAATTCTTTCTGTAGTAAATGTCTATCGTGGAAGGCTTTGGTCTTCTCTTTGTAGATCTTAGCATTGGCGTATGCTTCCAATCTGAGCTCCTCCGGCTCAGCTATCTGCAATTTCCTGTGTATACCAGCAGAGTTGAAATCAGAATTTATTCCTTTAATAGCCCAGTATGCTTTGTGTTCCAATTCAACAGGCAAATGGCATGCCTTGCCATAAACTAGTCTGAATGGGGACATACCTATGGGGGACTTATAGGCAGTCCTAGAAGCCCATAGGGCATCTGTCAATTTCATGGACCAGTCCTTCCTATTGCGTCACACAGTCTTCTCTAAAATGTGTTTGATTTCTCTGTTGGAAATTTTTACCTGTCCACTGGTTTGTGGGTGGTAGAGGGTGGCTACCCTGTGGGTCACAGAGTATTTTTCCAGCATCTTATCAAAAGGTTTATTACAGAAGTGGCTTCCCCCATCGCTGATGATGGCTTTGGGGATGCCAAACCTGGAGAAGATGTTGTCTTTGAGGAATCTAATGACAACTTTGTGGTCGTTTGTCCTCGTAGCTATGGCTTCTACACATTTGGACATGTAATCCACAGCTACATGGATAAAATTATATCCACAACAGGGGGGAAATGGTCCCATAAAATCAATACCCTAGACATCAAACAATTCGACCACCAGTATGGGCTGCAAAGGCATGGAATTACTCTCAGTAATACTTCCCATTTGCTGGCATCGAGGACAAGCTTTGCAATGTTGTCGGGCATCTCTGAACAGAGTAGGCCAATAAAAACCACTCTGAAGCACCTTCGTAGCAGTCTTGTTACCACTGAAGTGGCCCCCACCAGCCTGTTCATGACTCATGGTTAGAATATGGTGGAACTCTATTTTCGGTACACATCTTCGAATTACTTGGTCTGAACAAAGCTTAAACAGGTAAGGATCCTCCCATATATAGTATTTGATTTGAGAGTAAAATAAGTTTCTATCATTCTTGTTCCAATGTGGAGGGATCCTTTTCATAGCAAGGTAGTTCACGATATTAGCAAACCAAGGCATATTAATCTCTATGGCAAACAGCTACTCATCTGGAAAAGAATCATTGATGGGTAGGCTCTCTATTTCTGCAACTTGGATTCTTGATAGATGATCAGCAACCACATTCTCCACTCCCTTCTTGTCTTTGATCTCCAAATGGAATTCCTGTAAAAGGAGAATCCATCTGATTAATCTGACTTTGGCGTCCTTCTTAGACAAGAGGTATTTCAAGGCTGAGTGGTCAGTGAACACAGTGATTTTGGAGCCCAACACATAAGATCTAAATTTTTCTAAAGCAAAGACAATGGCTAACAGCTCCTTCTCAGTCGTGGTGTAATTCAATTGAGCATCAACCATTGATTTACTAGCATATGCCACCACACATGGTGCCTTGTCTCTTCTTTGTCCCAAAACAGCCCCCATAGCAAAGTCTGATGCATCACACATCAGCTCAAATGGTAAAGAGAAATCAGGGGCTTGTAGAATAGGAGCTGTAGTCAAGCAAGTTTTTAGCTACTCAAAAGCAGCTAGGCAGTCATCATTGAACTCAAAGGGTACCTCTTGGCACAACAAGTGGCACTGAGGTTTGGTGATTTTGCTGAAGTCCTTAATGAATCGCCTATAAAACCCAGCATGACCCAGAAAAGACCTAACTTGTTTGACAATCTTGGGAGGGGGCAGATGAGAGATTAAGTCAATCTTAGCCTGATCAACCTCTATTCCCTTGTGGGTGACCACATGTCCAAGGATAGTGCCTTGAGTCACCATAAAATAACTCTTTTCCCAACTTAGGACCAGGTTGGTCTCCTCACACCTCTGGAGCACAGAACTGAGATGGTGCAGGCATTGGCCAAAATCGTCTCCATAAATGGAGAAATCATCCATGAAGAGCTCCAAAAATTTATCAATCATGTCAGAAAAGATGGCATACATGCATCTTTGGAAAGTGGCAGGTGCATTACACAGCCCAAATGGCATCCTTCTGAATGCAAAGGTCCCAAATGGGCAAGTGAATATGGTTTTTTCTTGATCTTGGGGGTAAAAAGGGATCTGATTGTACCCTGAATATCTATCAAGAAAACAATAATATGCCTTGCTTACCAGCTTGTCCAAAATTTGGTCTATAAAGGGCAGTGGGAAGTGGTCCTTGCTAGTTTTTTCATTTAGCTTTCTATAATCTATGCATACTCTCCAACTAGTGGTCTGTCTGGTTGGAATCAGCTCTCCTGAATCTGCTTCCACAACTGTGATGCCAGATTTCTTGGGTACGACCTGGGTAGGTGCCACCCATTGGGAATCCGAGATAGGGTATATGATGCTAGCATCAAGGAGTTTGACTACCTCCTTCATCACAACTTCCTGCATGTGAGGGTTGAGTTTCCTCTGCATCTCTCGAGAAGGTTTGGTACCTTCCTCAAGATGAATCTTATGCATGCACACAGCAAGATTAATCCCCCCTAAGTCTGCAATGGTCCATCCTATTGCCCTCCTATGCCTTTTTAACACAACAAGTAATTCTCTTTCCTGCTCAATGGTGAGGGAAGAAGAAATTATCACAGGTAATTTGTTGTTGTCTCCTAAAAAGGCATATTTCAAAGCTGACGGGAGTTGCTTTAACTCCACCTCTAGGAGACTGATGAGGGAGAGCAATAGGGGTGTCTTGGAGGGGGGTGGAAGGGACAACAATGTAGGTTTCCATGGATGGAGCTTTGCTGGTTTTGTTCTGGAAGAGACAAGTTGCACATGCTCAGTTTCAAGGGTGAAAGTCATTTCTACCTCTGGTTCCTTCCATACTTCAGCTATCTCATTAGACCATTCTTTACCATGCAATAGCATATTCACATTTTCTTGCACAACCTCATCTATTATGTCTAGAGAAAAACACTCCTCATCAGGATGAGGCTGATTGGCTACGTTGTAGACATTCAACTTGACCTTGATATTTCCAAATGACACTTCCATTATTCCAGACCTGCATTTAATACAAGCGTTAGCTCTGGCCAAAAAGGGTCTACCTAGGATCACAGGTATGGATGTGGCATTCCTTCCTGGTTCCATATCTAGCACCAAAAAGTCAGCAAGGTAAAAGAATTTGTTAACTCCCACCAAAACATCCTCGATTATCCCCACAGGTTTCCTTTCAGATCTATCGGCCAACTGTATAACAACATGTGTGGGCTTTAATTTGCCTAGGCCCAGCTTCTCATATACTGAATATGGAAGCAAATTTACACTGGCTCCCAGATCTAATAGGGCTTTGTCAATGGTATGGTCCCCAATGATGTAGGGGATGGTGAGGAGTCCAGGATCTTAGAGTTTGGGGGGAGTTGCAATGGACAGGACATGCTTGACTTTTTCTGTTGAAAAGACTTTCTTGGATAGGTGTATCCTAGATTGTCTTTTATGGATGCATAGGTCTTTTAAGAATTTGGCATAGGCTAGGACTTGTTTGATGGCATCTAGTAAAGGCAGATTGATCTTTACTTGTTTGAAAGTCTCCATCATTTCTTCAATTTTGCCCCGCCCTTTGTCAAAAGGGGAGGGTCCTTGCAATGCCTTGGGAAATGGCAAGTGTTGGGGTGTTCCCTCACTTGCAGCCTTAGCCAAAGGGGCTTCCTTCTTTTTTATTTTTTCTTTTCCTTGAAGATCCATGTCATCCTCTTTATTGACATTGGGTTGTTCTTGCAGGTCCACCACTGGTGGCCTCTATTGTGTTCTTGGAAAACTCCTTCCATTTTCTTCATTCAAACTTCTCACAGGCTCACAGCCCACTTGATTGTCCACTAGCCTACCACTCCTCAAAGTTGTCATAGATTTGGCTTCCTCATAGGTGGAGGAAACTTCTCCCACTATAAACTGTCTTCGTGGATTCTCCTGTGGTAGGCTAGGTAACCTTCCTCCTTTTCTCCTAGTCAGGGCATCAGACAGCTGACCAAGCTGATCCTCTATCTTTTTTATGCTCTGGTTGTGAGAATGTACAGTTTGGGTTAAGGTGTTCAAGTTCTGTAATAAAGATAGAACTTGTTCCTCAAAAGATGGTGTTTTCACAGCTGAAGTAGGTGCAGCTTGCTACACAAGAGGAGCTACAGGTTGGGCCATGGTTTGTTGATATTGAGGTCTTTGGGCATAACCTTCTCGATAGGGCTGAGCATTTCTGTAGGGCATGGGCTGTTGGGGTTGCTGCTGCTGTTGGCTAGGGTATCCATCTTGTCTCCACCTCAAATTGGGGTGGTCTACCATACTTGAGTTGACCACATGCTCATTTAACTCAGGAAATTGGGCAGCTGATGGGCATTCATCTAAGGAGTGAGCAGGGGACTGGCATATAGCACATGCCTCCTCCACTCTAGCAGCCACAAATGACTGCATTGCTCCCATCAGCTTGTCAAATTTCTGAGTTAAACTGTCCACTTTCCTTTCCAACTCACTTGGCACACTCACTTCATATATCTTTCCTCTTGAGGAGTTCTCTTTCATCAATTTAGGAGGCTCTAGATCTCTTGCTAAGGTTTCCCTTTGCATAGAGTTTTCACTGATAATGTCAAAGAGCTCCCATGCCTCCTCAGCAGTTTTATGAAGATAAGTGCCTCCACAAGAGGCATCTATCATGTCCCTGCTCTTTGAATCAATTCCCTGGTAAAAGCTTTGAACTAATTGTCATTCAGGGATTTGATGGTGGTGGCATTTCTTGAGGAGTTCTTTAAATCTCTCCCAGGATTGATGAAAGTCTTCAGTTGGATCTTGGGTAAAAGAGATGATACCCTTCCTCAACTGACTGGTCTTTGACATAGGAAAGAATTTGGCCAAAAACTGATATTGGAGATCACTCGAGGACTGTATACTGTTAGGTGGAAGCAGAGATAACCAGGTCCTGGCTCTGTCCTTTAATAAAAAAGGAAAGAGTCTCATCCTGGTGGCCTCCTCCCCCAAACCTGTGATGCTGAGGTGGCGCACAGTCCTAAAAATTCATCTATATGCTTATAGGGATCCTCCTTGGTCAGGCCATGAAATGAGGGCAACATTTGAATGATGGACGATTTGATCTCATAGTTTCCTTTTGCCGCAGGGAATTGAATGCAGAAGGGGGAATTGTAGATCCCTGGTACATTGAATTTCTTGAGAGTTCAAGGTTGCTGCTGCTCACCCATTTCGGCAGATTCAAATTTAACAGCTGTGGATGTAGTTGGTTTGGTTCTGAGAAGTCTTTCAACCTCTGGATTTAGTGGAATAATCTCAAGTTATTCTACCAAACATACAACACTCACAACTGAATGCAGAGTAAATCCTCACACAACAAATAGGAACACACAATTGATTAACTAAACTAAAAATTCAACAGATCTGAAAATAAACAGGGTATAAGGGATGCAAACTATAAAGAAGCCTTCAGCACAACTCTCCTCTCATTCTGTACTCAGATCTGGTGAACTGGACACAAAAATTACTGAAAAATAGAAAAACTCACAAATGCAGTTAGTAAAATCAAACAAAAACTATAAATCTATGATCAAAACTTAGATCTATCCATTTCTAAACTGCCTCCCCGGCAACGGTGCCAAAAACTTGTTGGGGATTTCTAGTGTGCTGATTTATGATGTAAATATCAGGAGAAAATAGAGATGGATTCAGCACATCTGAGAAATCCTAGACCTGCAAGATACAGGGTCCTTTGTAGCAAGTTTTAAAAGTAAGTAAGAGAATGTCCAGAGGGATGCTGGTTAGAAATAGGATAAATCTCCATATCTGTGAGAGATCTGGCACCCTAGCTATCTCTACTTTAGTTAAAAGACAGGGGAGAGTTTTCAAATGAGTTGTCACTTAAACTATACTACAAATAAAATGCAGATTATTTTGGATCCTCAGATCTTGCAGATGGAATGATTTAAAAACTCAGAAAATGGAGAAGAACAGCTTGGAGATTGTCTTCACTGTAATCAGGTTGAGCTAAGCATATTACAGGGGTTCAAGAGCACACAAGTCCCTTAGCTGGCCACAGGCACTTTCCGTAAGCACAACTATAGGGTATAAATTCCACTTCAGATCACAGGATCCACCTGGCCTTAAGGCTATGATCTGTCCACTTTAATGGTCACAGATCATCCTATAGGCTTTATTGAATCCATGGATTGCAGTAGATAAATCCAATTAAGGCCTGGGCTCAGATTCACCTTAAGGTTATGATCTGTCCACTTTAATGGTCACAGACCATCCTAGAGATCTCCTACAAAGCCAGAGCCTTAATTAGAAAAAATAAAATGACTACAGATGCTGTAATTTCTAGGTCACAGACGCAGAAAATTACAGGGATATCAGATCCGGAGAATTTAGATGACATCGAAGAGGTCTACCAGTTAAGTGGGTGAGCTGATCAAGCAACTCCTCTACACAAATCCGATCGAGCACCAAAAGGCATCAAAAGAGCTTTAGATCTAATTAAAATATTGAAAACAACATTTACATTACAAACAAGGTCACTCTTACAATGGAATGCTCTCAGATGTGCAGTCTGTGCAGTAATTAACCCCAACAACACTCTTAACCTTACCCAATTACAGTCTGGAAAATTGCACAGAATTTTGATCTCCTCCAATGGTAATTAGGGGTCTCAATCTATAGCTTTCTCCTTTGTTTTTCCAGCCAAAAATCCCTTCTAGAAGGTTGTCAGAGTTTGTTAGAGTTCTGTTAAAGCACATGGGTCGGTTAGGGCTTTCTAGGACATCTTCTCGAACGTCGCATCGGTCACCAAAGTGCCTCGGTTTGGGTGCGATAGGTCACCAATTCTCAGCGTGTGTGTAGCATAGTTTCTGAGAAGTTCAGCACATGATTTTGACAGGTTGGAGAAGCTTCCGATAGGTTCAAAGTGAGCTTGTAGTTCCTTTTGATAGGTTCCCTGGTCTCTTCGATAGGTCCCGATAGGATGAATTCTCTTTGAAGCTTCAGGGTCCTCGGCCCACTATCTGGAGTATTCGATAGGTTGTCTGAGTAGTTCGATAGGTCCAGTGGTCCTCTTCGACAAGTTCATCTCTGTGTGCCGTCATCCCGATAGGTTGGCTCCCATTCCTATCGAAAGGCTTAAGCATCCTTTGATAGGCTCAGTTTCAACATTTTCTTTTCGATAGGTTCAGGGAGCCTTCGACAGGTTGGAATCGAGCATTTTAGTCCTTTCGCTAGGCTCTCTGATCTGTTCGATAGGTTCCTTTAACACTTCAGGCAAGTTTTCGACAGGATGGTTTCATCTTCCCTTTCTTTGCTCGATAGGTTTTGAGATCCTATCGTACTCCTCAATCTCTGCGACTTAATCCTTCTTCTGCCTTCAGATCCTATCAAACCCTTCTCCAACTGCATGAATTCTTTCCTTTTTCTCCTCAGCTCCTATCAAAGTCTTTCGGCATCCTCTCGATAGGATGTTTTAGACTTATCTTCACTTCTTTCTCCTTATTCTGTTGCTGGGTTTGTATGGTGCTGAGAGGTGACTTCTTTGTGGGCATTTTTAAGTGGTTGGCTGCATTATTACCAGATTTCCCTGCTCTCTACAAAATGCACTCAACAGAGGCTTATTAGTGTGCTTGCAGGTTCATGAAAGGTCAGGTTAAAGGGTGCAAAGTGGCATTTTTCACCACTTAACAATACACACAGCAGAAACCAAATTCAAACTAGAAAATCACAGCACATAATTCAATCAAAACAATCACAAAATATACAACTAATGCTGCATATCTACAAAGCTGCAAATCTAGAAATGTAAATAGAGTTAGGAAATGCAAACTTAAGCAAAGCTTGCTCCTCCAATTGATACAATGCTTTCTTCAACACCACAAATCCATATCTGAAACAGACAATTAAATTACAAAAAAAAACTATAGCAACAATTAGTCAAACACTTAACAGGCACTTAAAACTATATATCTAGAAATGAGAAAAACTTAGATCTACCACTTTTTAAAACACAAATCCCCGACAGCGGCGCCAAAAACTTGTTGTGGTCCTGCCTTGCCTTACAATTATTATATGATTAAAATAGCAGATTAACTACACAAATTAAAGCAAGGTTGAATCTAGGCGAGCAGGTAGTCCTATAAGAATCAGGGCTATTGCAGTAAGTTTTGCTAGGTAAGTAAGGGTATGTCCACAGGGAAATGTGTTCTAAAGGATGGAAAATCTCTAGATTTATGATAGATCTGGCACTCTATCCTAATTTAAACTAAACTAAAGCAGGAAAGAGGAGAGGCTTTATGATTTTATCATTTTAACTACAGACTACAAAAGATAAATGTTATTATCCAGATCTAATCAAACACAGAGATAAGGGGAGATATAGAAGAGATAAAAATTCAAAAGGGTGAGAACAATAGCTAGGGATATTGGTCTCTCACTGAAAATCAAAGGAATCAAAGGCAATGCAGAGAACTGATTTGCAACAATCCTCTTTTCTGACTCCAATCTTCCCAGGTTCCCCTGAATCCACCAATGGATCAAAGCAATCCTGAGGTTAAGATCTGCCCCTCTACTGGATACAGTCCTAAGTTTATGATCTGCCCTTCTACTGGATATAGTTCATCCCCGAGATTACTCCAACCTATTGATCTACCCAGGTTCTCCCGGCAAAGGTTAGGTATAAGAATTCAATCTCCACCAATGGATCAAGGCAATCCTGAGGTTAGGCTCTGCGCTTCTACTAGATACAGTCCTAAGTATATGGTCTGCCCTTTTACTGGATATAGTTCATCCTCGGGATTACTCCAATCTATTGATCTTGATTAGAACAGGAAAACTATTGCAGATGCTGTAGATGTCAGGCTACCAGCTCTCCGTTTCTGGCTGGCATCCACTGGAGTATCCAATACAGGGAAATCAAATATGAAGAACTAAAATATAGATTAGAATCACCTTTAAAACCCATAATTATATTGTAAACTTATAATACTATTATACCTAGATCTACAATCTGTGAAATAAATAGTTTCTTATAAGCCTTTGAATCTCTCAATTTATATCTCAAGATCTCACCCTAACTACTGAAAAGAGTTTAACCACTCATGATTGGCTAAAGAGAGAATGGGAGGAGGAAGGAGGGAAAATTTGGAGGGAAAAATGAATCTCGCACTAAACTCTGGTTCTCTCAAACTCTGGATGGTTGTTCTATATTTTCTTCAAGCTTTTATACTCTCCTCCTCTGTCCTCAGATCCATTTCAGCCAATCAGAGAGCAAGGGAATAATTCTGTTATGCTGATGTGGCTGATTTCTCTTCTAAGAGCTCTCTCCCATTGGCTCTCAACTAGGAAATACACATGAAGTAGTTAGGGTTTCCATTTGTGCCCAACTATGTGCCAAAAATACTCCCAGGGGTCACTGAAGTGCTTTGGAACTAGTGCACAGAATTCTAGAAGTGGCAGTTGTTGGAGAAACATGCTGAGAAGTTGCCAAATTGAATGTCGAGAGGTTCTAGGATCCTCTCGATAGGTTCTGGATCTGCTTTATGTTCACGTCGATAGGTTGCATTAGCTTTCGACAACTTCGCAGACTTCTCGACAGGATTGAAATAGCTAGTCGACAGGTTTGGCAGCATCTCGACATGACTGGAGTAGCTCTCGATAAGTTTGGACACATCTCAACAGGTCATTGAAGATCCTATCGACATCTTTGGAGAACATCTCGGGAGGTTGATTTGAACTTGTCGATAGGATTGAAGGCTTATTTCTTCAGTCTGCCCAGTTCCACATTCATCCTCTTGACAGGTTATAGACAATCCTATCGACTTTTTATACATTCTCCAGTGAAGTGCTCAACAGGTGGGCTCAATCCTCGTAAGAGTGAATGTTGCTTCAAGTAAGTTATCGATAGGTTATCTTGCACTGGTCGACAGGTTCAGTTGAACCTCACGATAAGTATCTAGAACCTCTCGACTTCATCTGTACCTTGAAGTATCCTCTCGACAGGATCCACGTCTGTACTTCCAACCTCTCGGTAGGTGCTGGAACCTCTCAAGATCTTCATCTTTTCAACTCAGTACCTCTCAATAGCTTCTTATACACATGTTCAACCTCTCGACTGCTTCATTCCTTACTCTCAGAACCTCTCGATAGCTCTGCTTTGTGCTTTCGCAGCTAGCACATATCTTGGGTGTGTTGTTCTTCCTTTGTTCAACACTCAGCATCCCCTTAATAGGTTCAATCTTTATTCCTTACAGCTAGACTTGGTCTCAAGCATTTCCTGTTGGGTAGTACAGTGTTGCTTGGGCTCTTTTAAGTGAATATCTGCACTAAGCTACAATTAATTACTTATCAATAAAACACACTTAAAACACTTTATTAGTCAGCTCAAGGGTCTACCAAAGGTCAGATTAGGAGGTGAAAATGATATTTTTCGCTGCTTAACAGCAGCTAAGGTATCAACAGTACCTCAGTTGCCATTTCCTCAAGCTTTCAAAGGACCTTCTCCTTTTGATAAGAGGAATGCCAGAATGGAGGAGATGATGGATACATTCAAGAAGGTAAAAATCAATTTGCCTTTGCTTGATTCCATCAGGCAGGTCCCAACCTATGCCAAGTTCCTTAAGGACTTGTGCACTCAAAAGAGAAAAGCTAGGATCCACTTCTCTAAGAAAATGTTGCAGCTGAAAAGGTAAAATCTGTTTTGTCCATAGCTACAGTAGTTAAGCTTTAAGACCCAGGGGTACCTACTATCCCCTGCATCATAGGTGACCACAGTGCTATAGGAAGAGCTCTCTTAGATTTGGGAGCTAGTGTCTACCTGTTGCCATACTCAGTGTATGAACAACTAGGTTTGGGGGAGCTAAAGCCGGCACCTGTGATCCTCCAATTGGCTGATAGATCTGAGAGAAAACCTCTAGGCATTGTGGAAGATGTGTTGGTGGGAGTATATAAATTTTTCTACCCAGCCAATTTTTTAGTGTTAGACATGGAGCCTACCAAGTGCGGCACTCCAATACCTGTTATTTTGGGCAGGCCATTTCTGGCCACTGCCAATGATTGCATTCAATGCAAGTCTGGAGCGATGGAAGTCATTTTTGGAAATATTAAAGTCAGGCTTAATCTGTTCAATGCTGCCAATCAGTCTCAACTTAATAATGAGGACTGTTTTACAGTAGATGTCAAAGATGAATTGGTGGAAGAGACCCTACCTAGACTGCTGGATTGGGATAAGGTGTTAGATGATTTTGAGGAAGTGTGGACAGCGGTTGTTGAGGAGAAGCCCCCACTCTAGTTGCTGAAGAAATAAACACAATGGATTCTTTAGTGGGCCTAGTGCATCAATCTACATGGAGACCTACTTTGCTGCCCCTCCCTCAACCCTCCAAGGCACCTTTGCTGCCTTCTGTGGAAAGTCCACCAGAACTAGAGCTGAAATAGCTCCCAGAGTCTTTGAAATATGCATTGCTAGGGCAAAATGAAATATTTCCAGTAATCATATCCTCCTCTCTCACTAAGTAGCAAGAGGAGGAATTACTTTGTGTCCTTAGGAAGCATAAGAAAGTCATTGGATGAACAATTACTGATTTGAGAGAATTGATCCATCTGTTTGCATGCCCAAAATTCATTTGGAAGAGGGTTCCAAACCCTCTAGGGAAATGCAGAGAAAGTTGAACCCTCACATGCAGGAAGTAGTCATGAAAGAAATTGTCAAATTGCTTGATGTTGGGGTCGTTTACCCTATTTCTGATTCTGAGTGGGTATCACCTATCCAGGTGGTCCCCAAGAAATCCAGCATCACAGTGATACCAAATGAGTTTGGAGAGTTAATGCCAACCAGAGAGACCACATGTTGGAGAGTTTGTATAGATTATAGGAAATTGAACTCCAAGACCAGAAAGGACCACTTCCCTTTTCCTTTTATAAATCAAATTTTGGACAAGTTGGCAGGCAGAGCATATTACTGCTTTCTTGATGGATACTCTAGTTACAACTAGATACCAATGTATCATCAAGACTAGGAAAATACTACTTTCACCTATCCATTTGGCACCTTTGCCTATACAAGGATGTTATTTGGACTGTATAATGCTCTTACCACTTTTCAAAGGTTCATGTATGCCATTTTTTTTTATATGATTGATAAGTTTTTGGAAATCTTCATGAATGACTTTTCAATCTATGGGTATGATTTTAGTCAATGTTTACATCACCCCTGCCTTGTGCTTCAAAGGTGTGAAGAAACCAACTTGGTTTTGAGCTGGAAAAAGAGTCACTTTATGGTCACCCAAGGCATTGTGCTTGGCCATGTGGTATCCCAAAAAGACATAGAGGTTGACAAGGCAAAGATTGACCTGATTTCACATTTGCTCCCACCAAAAACCATCAAACATATCAGATCATTTTTAAGATATTCTTGTTTTTATAGAAGGTTCATTAAACATTTCAGAAGATTTCCAAGCAATTTTGCCACTTGCTTTGTCAAGATGTGTCATTTGTGTTTGATGTTGAATGTGTGAAGGCATTTGAGATATTGAAAGAATGTTTGACCTCAGCTCCAGTGATCCAGGCCCCAGATTATACTCTACCCTTTGAACTGATGTGTGATGCATCTGAATTTGCTATTGGAGCTATTTTAGGATAGAGAAGAGAGAAGTTGCCTTGTGTAGTTTACTATGCTAGCAAAACACTACAAGAAGCTCAGCTGAATTATACAACCACTGAGAAATGCAGTAGTGCTTGCTTTGAACAAGTTTAGACCTTATTTGCTAGGGTCTAAAATTATCATTTTTACTAACCACTCTGCCCTGAAATATCTGTTGGCAAAGAAAGATGCAAAACCTAGGCTGATTCGATGGATCTTACTCCTGCAGGAGTTTGTTCTCGAAATCAAGGACAAGAAAGGAGTAGAAAATGTGGTAGCTGATCACTTATCCCTGGTTGTGATTGATAACACCACTTAAAAATTGATTCCCTGATGAGCTATTGTTTGCCATCAAGTCAAGTGTGCCCTGGTTTACAAATATTGTGAATTACCTTGCAGTAGGTAGGATCCCTTCTCACTGTTCCAAGATGGACAACGACTTGTTCTTCTCACAACTCAAGTATTTTTTCTGGGAGGATCCTTACCTCTATAAATATTGTGCATATCAGGTGATCAAAAAGTGTGTCCCCGAAAGTAAAATCTACAGTATTCTGACCATGTGTCATGAAAATGCCTGTGGGGGTCACTTTGGTGGGAAAAAGACAACAGCTAAGGTGCGGCAGTGTGGTTTCTATTGGCCATCCTTGTTCAAGGATGCTTTTGAGCACTGCAGGGAATGCCTGAGATGTCAAAGGATGGGTGGCATATCAAAAAGGGATTCAATGCCATTGCAGTCCATCCTTATATTTGAGCTATTTGATGTCTGGGGGATAGATTTCATGGGTCCTTGCCCTCCTTCCATGGGTTTTAATATCATTCTTGTGGCTGTGAACTATGTTTCCAACTAGGTGGAAGCTATAGCCACAAGGACAAATGATCACAAAGTTGTCCTCAAGTTTATCAAAGAAAATATTTTCTCACAGAATTGCTACTCCATACCACCCACAGACCCGTGGGCAGGTGGAGATTTCTAATAGAGAAATCAAGCACATTCTAGAGAAAATAGTGAGGACAGATAGGAAGGAGACTGGTCTCTGAAATTAACTAATGCATTGTGGGCTTATAGGATAGCTTATAAGACCCCCATAGGGATGTCACCATTCAGACTAGTTTATGGCAAAGCTTATCATCTCCCAGTGGAGTTAGAGCACAGAGCCTATTGGGCCATTAAAAGTTTAAATATGGACCTAACTCCTGTTGGTTTGAACAGGAAATTACAGCCGTCTGAGCTAGAGGAACTGAGGTTGGATGCCTAATCAAGTTCTAAAATTAACAAGGAGAAAGCCAAGGCCTTCTTCGACAAGAACCTTCTGAGGAAGGACTTTGCTGATGGAGCCAAGGTATGGCTTTTCAACTCCAAGCTGAAGTTTTTTCCAGGTAACTTAAGATTCAAATGGGATGGGTCATTTACTGTTATTTATGCATGCCCATCTGGTGTTGTTGAGATCATGGACCCTACTTCTGGAAGGGTCATGAAAGTCAATGGTCAGAGGCTCAAGCTCTGTTTAGAGAATGTTGTGGAGCCTACTGAAACCATCCACTTTCAAGAACCTTCCACTGATGTGTGATCTCCAACCTTATACCTTGTGTACCATATCTATGTGTGTGTTTTTAAAGTCTTTAAATACTGTGTTTTTAGGGTCTATTTTTCATTAAACTTACTGTGTGCAACTGTTGATGTGCTGATTGAATGATTTGTTTAGCATTAGGAGTACTAATTTTATGTGCATAGGGAGTATGGCAATCAAAGGTTAACCTAGGAAACCATTTTTAATTTAACTAATTGTCCCTCGAGAGGCTCTTATACTTCAAAGTATCCTCCCGGGATAGTTATTCCTGAGGCAATACAGTGCCTCGACAGGCTCCTGTGCCTGAAATGCAACTACTCGAGATCTGTACTAGTCATTGCTTGAGTTTTGACAAGCTTTAGTGCTAAAAAGTAGGTGCTCGAGCTCTGCTCGAGAAAAATTTTGGAGACTCGATAGGCTCTAACGCTTTAAAAGTATCCACTCAAGCCAACAATTGAGCCTCGATAGGCTCCAAAGCATAAAAAATAGCTACTCGAGCCAATGCTTCTGTAACTCGACAAGATACTGAGCTTAATTCCATCCGCTCGAGCTCTGCTCGAGAAAATCAATTCTGAAGCCATTATCCTGTCAAAGTACTCCTGAAGCTTAGATAGGATCCTGTGTTTAATTGCAGCCACTCGAGATCTGCTCGAGATAGTCTGACCTAAAGCTTCAACCTGTCGAAGCTCAGTCTCTTGAGGCTATAAAACCCTCATTAGGTTCTTTTTCATAGTTCATTCCTTCGAGCTAAGCACCCAACCCCTTTAACTATTCCAAATTCCTTCTTCCCCCTCTAGTGCATGCTATCTGTTACTCTACTTGCCCCATATTGCTGGCACTTTGCTCAGCTACTCAAGCCCCACAGTTTGCACCAAAGATCTTTACATTTGGACCACTTTGGACTGCCCTAGCAAACCCTAGTTTGGGTAAGCTCTCACTTATTTCTCAATCCATTTTTTCACTTTGTATTTTTTATTAGATTAAGATATTTCGGCTCAGGTGTAGTGGATTTTGAGTTTTTGAGAAACCTAGGGTGTGAGAGAAATCAAATAGAAGCTAAGGTTTCAAAATGACTGATAACCCTGAATTTGAGGAAACCCTAACTACATGGCTCAGCACTGCCGTAACCCAACCTCTTTCACCAACTAGAAAATCCAAGAGGATTACATCCTTAGTCCCTGTAGATCCTTTGGCCCAGCCGTCACCTAAGAAATCCAAAGTCAGTTCAAGCAAACCAGAGAAGAAGGGTGAGGGGGTTGCAAGAAACAAATTAAAGGCAAGGTAGCTATCCCTGAGTTTGACCCCTTCACCACCGCAAATGACTTTGTGGAAAACCTTAGCCTAGTACCTTGAACCACTTTTAATAGGCCCTTCTTCACCAAGGAAGAGTGGGCCAAGGAAACCATTGAGTTTCTGACAAAAGCCTCCATGGATTCACTGATGAGGCCTTTGAAAGAAACTGTATATCCAAGGTTTGTAAAGTTGTGGTATTAGAATATTAGGACAAAAGAGTTTAGGGGAGGGCCAAATCAGCAGAACCTTATCTTAATTGTGTTGATTTATGACTTTGAGATAGTGGTGGATGCCACTGATATAGCACGGGTACTGGGGATCCCTGTAACATATGATCCATCTTGCAGCTTGGGACCCTCAATCAGTGCCTCAATGAAGGAGATGGCCCAATAGTTAACCCAGGGGAAGAAAGCCTCTGGTGATTCACTGATAAGGAGTGAGTTCAGCCCAAACCTACTATTCATTGATAGTGTGTTGAGAAAGAATGTGTTTGTGGCTAGACACCAACAGGAGTGGAGAGTCCCCATTGTAGATGCACTTTACTCCTTCTCCAAGGATCATTTCTTCAATGCTGCCAAGCTGATTTTTTATGGGATGGAACATATACATGGCAAGGTGAAAAAGAGGTAGAAAATACAAGGTTTATCCTACAGTAGGCTAATCACAGCCTTGCTCAAGAGACGAAAATACGTGTGGAAGGTAGGAGAACCCACTCCTGAGTTCCCCCCAGCTGAATTTGGAAGAACGCAGTGGAAAATTAGCATTTCACTGATGAAGAACAAAAAGGAACCAGAGGTAGTGACTTATGCTGCCACTGCAGCCCCTTCTACAACTACTTCTACAACACCTCCTGTGCAGGCTTCAGTAGTCACATCAGAGGCTCTTCCATCATCCATCCTTCCTCCCATTCTAGCATCAGTACCACCCACCATATTACCTTCCACTTCTGTACCTCCCATATCAACCCCACCACCTTCCACCCTACTTTCTATCCTTGCACCTATACCATCTTCACTACCTCCTATCCTACCTCCTATTCCATCCTAACCATCATCTTTACCTATCCACCCCACTCCACCAACCTTACCTTCCCAATCCATTCCTGTATCAGCTCCAACTCCTACCATAACATTCCCTTACAACCTTCCCACACCTCCACTCCACAAAACCATAAAAAGAAGACCCAACAACCCACCACAGTCCCTACCACAGAACCCAGCCTATCCCCTACCACACACACTAACATACCTAGCCCAATACTAGGCCCACCTTCCCCTTTTACCTATGACAGCAGTGAGCCAATGGCTACTGCCATTGAACCACCTCACCCCATTGAGCCCATAGACCAAATTCCCTCTCCTACCCATACCCCTCCATTTTCACCAAACCAAGACCAATTCACCATAGAAGGGTTCTCAGTCCTAATGGACTCCATTGTGGAGGACATTAGGCATCAGTACACCCCTCTACCGGAATCCCCACAACCCTACCAATTTAACCATGCCCCTACCTCACCATTCCAACCAATCCCTCCCACCCAACCTGTAACCCCAGCCATACCTGACCCTTTATCTCTAATCATTTCCCTCCTAACCTCTCTCCAATCCCAAATCCATACCAACACAGAAAATCAGGCCTCCATCCAAACAAGCCTTAACTCTATCTAATCCACCATTCAAACTTTTACCCCACAGCCCCAACCACCCACTCCCTACCCCTCCTCCATGTCAGCAGCCTTCTACATCTATGGCAATAGTTGATGCTGCCACCCAAACTGATTTTGAATCTAAATAGCTAGCTATGGTACCCCTTTCCACATCCTCAACCTTCACCAAAACTTCACCCACTGAGGAGGAGCTGCCGCTTACCCTACCATCCATTCATTCCCCATCTACCCAAACTAGTACTGAGCTTGCTGTGATATTCACTTCTGTTAATGAGCCATCCAACTGGGCCATTATACCTTACAATCCAACCATATTACCTCCAACACCCACCCTCACTGCCTTTATGGATGACAATGCATACCTGGCTAAGGATGTGTGCTAGCCAGTAGCCTGTGTGAGCCATAATGTGTTTCTGACAGGTGAGGAACAGTTAGCCCAAATGAAGCCTCTTTATTTGAAATCTTTGGAGGTAGTGATACTGGATCATAACAAGGAGATGAGGGTCATGCAAGAGAAGCTGGACACTGTTGTGGCTATGTACAAGATTTATGAACAGTGGGCCTCCCACTATTCCAAGCAGCTGGACACATTAATATTCACAGCCTCATCAATGGGTCCCAAATATGTACAGCCTCCAGCAGCAGCCAAGGGAGTGAAAATGGAGGAGCCTACATTTCAAAAGATCAGCACCAAACCACATAAACCAGCTGCTTCAAGAACAAAGGCTAGTGCTGCAAAGGCTGACAGTGTAAAGAAAGGGAAAGGAACAACAACTGAGCACATTGATGTCGATTCAGATTCAAACCCTATGTAGATTTATTCTATTTTAGGATGTTGTTGTTTTGTTTTAGCTGTGTTGTTTTGTGTTATTTTTCAATTAGCATGATGTAATCAGTGTCTAGTTTGAACTGTTAATTATTGATTTGTGCCACTTTCTACACCTTTAAACCTGGTTTTCGCTAGTACCTAGAGTGTTTAATAGTAGTTTTTAAGTGTATTTCGCAGTTAGGGTTGAAATATAGAATAATGCAGTTTTCCTAAGTAAAAATGCCAAAAAGAGGACTTGGAGCCATCCATTAGAGTTGAGACAAGAGGGGCCAGGGTCCTATGATGAGGAAGCAAAAATAGCAGCTCGAGATGAAGAGAAGCTGCAGCAAGGTGGAGTTGAACCATCTTGAGATGTCAGCAACATATAGCAGAAGCAGCTGTGTGGTTCAGGCCATGCTTCAGATGCACACTTCAGCAAATACACATTAAGGGTAGATCATGGTGTGTTTAAGCTGAGGAGTAGCTGTAACTATACAAATGTTTGTACACTAAATCACACCGATTACGATCGGCTTGACTGACAAGAATCGTGAGTCGCAGTATGATAGAGTTGTGGGAACATTGAAGCACATTTAGCAGCAGCACTTTAGCAAAAGGATTCCCCATTACCAACAACAAAATATTCTTAAACAGCTCATGCAACTACACTTGCTGGAAAATGAAGGAGCTGATCCTATCAGCAACTGGTGTAGGACCTATCGAATGGTTTATTGGCAGTAGTAGCATCCTTGGACCTGTCAAGCAGACCTGCACTCCAATCCTATCGAGAATGCACTCCCCAGCTACCTATCGAGTAGTAATAGCTCCAACCCTTCAATCTCCTCAAGCAGATGAGCTCCTTGCATGAGGAGCTCCAGCCAATCCTCTCGACTGCATCCTTGCACCCCTCAAGCAGCAGACTTGCAATCCCCACAAACTTGTTGACTTCCAGCCTCCCATTGATCCCCACGAGAAGTGCTAAAGTTTCTCAAGCCAGAACCTATCGACATGCAAAGTTTCAGCTGCAAACCAGTCCATAGAACCTGTTGACCACTCAAATATCTAAATATGTCGAGATGCCAAAGCTGCAACCTTCTTCCAACCTGTCGATGTGCATTCAAGATTCTATCCAACCGGTCGATTAGAACTCCAAAGCTTCCAATCCTATCGACCATGGAAGGAGGTGCCCAACCTCTCGAGTTGCACCAACTTTCCTTTAATCTGTTGACTTGCATTCCTCTTGCACCTGTCGACAACAATAGTAGCAAGCCTCCATTCCATGCAAACCTATCAAGGTCTTGCACCATACACCAAGCCAGTCGAGCAGCAAGCTTCCCAGCCTTGCACCTGTCGATAACTCCCAGCTGTAACCCTACAAAGCAGTCGACAGGTTCAACATTAGAACCTCACGACCAGATGATCAACCTCCCATTGCAACCTGTCGACTTCTTAGTTGAAGCATGCAAGCATCCTCTCGAGCAGCAAGTACACCATCCTCTCGACACCTTAGCTGCTGCCTTCCATTGCATCCTCATGACATGCAAAGCTCCAAAGCCCATCCTCTCGACTAGCATTCATCCACCCATCGAGCAGATCTGCAGCCTCCCCATTGATCCTCTCGAGATCTCCATACCTCCATCCTCTTGAAAAGCACCCAATCCTACCATTCAAACCTGTCAATGTGCAATAACTCCCAGCTCCAAACCTCTCGACTTGAAGACCCCTTGAACCTATCGACTATCCATTGTAGCTCCTCATTTAACCTGCCGACAGGATATTGCAGCAGTTCATCTTCTCCACCTCACGAGATTAATTCTAAAGCTGTAGAAATTTGACTGCATCAGCTTGCACTTCTTTAAGACTGAGCTAACATTGGGCTCCTTCAAATCCAAAGCATGAGGGGTATTTTGACGGTGGCTGCAGCAGAGGTTGCATTGGGCTCCATCTGGAAATAATAGTGGGCAGCAAGGAGCTTGGGTTCATTTTGTTGACAGAAATTATAAAGAGATGCAGCTAGGCATTTTTGGCAAAACAAGGGGAAGTTTGGGAACTTCAATGCACAGGAAATTTTACACATAGGTGTGAACTAATTTTTGGCGGGAACAAGTTAGCTTCAGCTGGGCACAAACAAAACCAGATCCATATCTGCTCTCTGTTTGGTTGGAATGCTTAAACAGTGATTAAGCATTAAATCCTCTCCTCTAATTGGCCAAAACCTCAAGCACACGGATCACTGCATTTGTATAAATAGAACCCCTTACTGCCGTAATTTCTCAGCAAGGAATCCATAGAATAGCTGTGTTCTCCTTCGCTCATTTAGGTCTTAGTTTTAGTTTTATTTTTCTATGTTCTTTTCCCCCTTCTCTCCCTAATCCAGCATGTTGGATTAGATCTAATAAGTAGCCCAGATCTATTTTGTAATTGTATTTTGAAAGCTTCAAAGAATTTGGGAATAGATCGATGTTGCATAGATTGCAGATCCGACCTCAATATGCTGTAAGATTACAGTGATTGTGGATTTTAAAGGTAATTCTAATATATATTTCACTTTTTCATATTTGTTTTTCCTAGGTTGGATATTCTTATAGATGTTAGCCTTCGAGGGTCTCATATCCTGGCATCTACAACATCTACAATGGTTTTTCTATTCCGATCAAGATCCTTGGAGCGGAACAATCTCTAGGATGGTCTGTGACTATTAAAGTGGACAGATTATAACCTTAGGATTACTTCAATTCTCTGATTGAGATTGGATCCTTATACCTCACCTCTACCAGGATAACCTGAGAAGCTGGGAGCCAGAAAAGAGGAAGCCAGAAAAAAGGATTGTAGCAAATCAAATCTATACAATGCCTTTGATTTTATCGAATTGAAACCTTTGATTTGGAGGAAATCCCTAGGATGGTCTGTGACTATTAAAGTGGACAGATCATAGCCTTAAGATCAATCAAAACCTCTGGTCTCAATTCGACCCTTCTACCTTAAACCTTTGATTTGGAGGAAATCCCTAGGATGGTCTGTGACCATTAAAGTGGACAGATCATAGCCTTAAGATCAGTCCAATCCTCTGGTTTAGAGTGGATTCTTGATTTACAATGAGAACTAGTCCCTGGCTGCCTATTTCTCACCATTTGATCCTTATTTTCCATTTATCTTCCTCCATCTTTTAGTTTAGTTTTATTTCAGTTTTGTAGAAATTAGATCTACTGACACCCAAAAAGCTCTCTGTCTTCTTAGAATTACCAGATCTATAGCCAGACCTGGAGGTCTACTATACACCTTTTAGGTTTAGATCACTACTCCTTGTGGGATAAACTTCTACTTATCAAAACTTGCTACCCTGTATCTTACAGGTCTAGGATATTTTAGTTGTGCTGAATCCATCCTTTATTTTACTTTATTTTTATTTTGCTTTTATCATTACACAAATCAGCACACTGAAAATCCCCAACATGTACAATATTTTGTATTGCAATCTATGTTTGTGTAAATAAATTTCAGTTTAATTAGCATACTTGTCTCTGTATTTTTTACATTTTTTATTTTTCTTTTTCATACCTTGTTGCCCCTCCATACAAGTCTATTGAAATATTGAGGACAATGTTTATCCTAGGTTTTGGGGTATGGCATGGTAAACTAATGAAGTAGTCAAATTTAGTGTAGTAGTGTAGTTAGACTAAAATAAATAAAGTTAATTTTCACCTAACCAATTGTGAAAAAGGATATTAAAACTGTTGGCAGATGTTTTAAAACTGAAATTATTTAAAAATTTAACACTTCCATGAAGTTGACATATAGAAAATTTTTGGGCAATCAGTACTTAGAAAACTAGAAAGGAGAAAAAAAAGGTGAAGATATACTCCATGAGTTCAATTGAAGACCATACCCAGTGAGATTTGGGCCTACAAAAAAATTCTTTTGAAGAGGGTCTTAGGCAACTTTTCTGCTCTAAGGAATGACTGATTCAATACCTTTTCACTAGAAGTTAGGCTCCCCAAATTGAAACTGTTCACAGTACTTATGGCACCAAGGAGATGATTTAAGGCCATCATTTGGATAGTTTGAGCCTCAAATTCCTACCCATTGAACTGCCCTTTGTTCACACTGTTTGAGCTTTAAAAATTTATTTTTTATTAACCAACACCAGAGTACTTGAACCCAAACCTCATGACCTGATTCAACCTTACCCTCACTCTAAGATTTCATAAGGTACAGGAGAAGATGTAGAAGATGGGTGAGCATGGTTCAACATTTGGTGGAGGGAGAAGAGAAGAGATCTAGAAGAAGCAGTGTATCAGTTGTATAGTAGTGGCAATCCACTATAAAAAAAAATAAAAATAAATAAATAAATAAAAGAATTCAAGAGAAGTACTTAATCTGAAAGACTAAAATGAAGAGAAGAAGCTGGTCACTTCAAATATGAAAAAACATCAAAGAAGATGAAGCAGTGCTATGATGAGAAGGTGAAGTCATGATTCACCTCCTACCCTTTTGATTGATTTCTCAATTTTTGAACCCTTTTCTACACCTTTTATTCTTTTTAAACCTCAACCATAAGCCACATTACAACCCATCTAAAAGACCTTAGCGATCCAAGGTGAAGTGAGTTGTCATATGGAGATAAGGGGATGTCTAATCTATAGGAAAGAGACCATCAAGATGTCAGAAATTAGAAGCAATGCCTATGCTCATGCTTGGAAGCCTATTTGAGGACTGTAACTGATCTTGAACTGTAAAAAAAGAAAAATGTGAACACCCTTGAGCTTCATTTCTAAGTGATAGCCCTGGTAAGGATTGGGTCTGAAAATTAACTTCAGGGGACAAGGTTTAAACCTGATTTTTAAATCAATGGTGAGCTTAGTACTGATTTTCACACACTACACACTTGATGTAAACTAATTGGGTGTGATGGAAAGAAATGTTGATTTAAGTGTTAAGATGTTTGCCATGACTGTTTTAACCTCCTATAAATGTGAAAGATTAAGGTGTGAAATGAAGCTTTATTTGTTAAAATTTGTTTTGTCATATGTTGCACTATGCTTAACTGTTTAATTATGAAGTTTGTGGGCATCTCCACTGAAAACTCTCAAGAGACTTCACTCCTCCACTAGGGATTGTTATTCACTGAAAAGTAATACTTTTCACCTCTTAACTTAGCCTTTGCTAGACCTTGAAGTAGACTAATAATCATTTGTTAAGTGTATTTTGTAGTTAGCAATAAAATGTGTAGCTTAATACAAACTCCTTGTTTTTGGCCCAAAAGAGAGAGAGAGAATGCACTCAAAGATGAAAGCTGAGACAAAGCCTGATGGAACACCTTGGTAATGCTCACCATGGTGACTCATTGTTGCTGATCATCATTGACCAAAGTCTAGCAGATGAATGAAGTTAGTTAAGAAAGGAGGAGATTGTGATAGCAGCAAGTGCAATGCACCAGAGCAGCAAAAGATAGAACTTGCAGAGTTGAGGAGCTTCCTTGCGAAGCTAAAGATGCAGTGGAAGAAGCCCTCAAGCATATGCGTCGTGCAGTCAGGAGGACAGCTGAAATTACCTTGTGAAGATCTCGCGGGTAAAACTTCTCAGAATTTTCCATCGTGAAGCTCTCGCAGAGATCAAGCCTCAAAGCAACCGCACGAAGAACCCAACGAGTCCATATGTATACTGAATAGAATGTCACCTCGTGTAGTTCTCACATAGCCCTGGATGAGAGAGACGCCCAGAATTCTCTTCGCGCAGATCTCACGCACTCTGAAGCCTTACCATTAACTACACGAGCACAGGAGCATAACTACGCGAGTACTCAGCGAGAAAGAGCTTCTGAAGCTCTAAGCACTCCAGATAATCTCCGCGAAAACTTTGCGGCGCAAAGGAATTGCACTAGAAATTTTGGGCCATTTTTCTGCCGTATCGGCTTTTTGGCTTTCTAAGAGTCAATCTTTGACTCGATCAACTAAGGTCAACCATGTTGATTACAAGTCATCAGTGACCATTAAAACCATTGATTGCTTCGAATCAGACGATAGAGATTGCTTTTTGCCTCCATCTTCCACACAAAGGAGCTGGAAACGATGAGAGCTCATCACATGGCACACATCAGACAATCAGTTTTTAATAATAGGTGGTACAAAACCATAAAAAGTGTCACTAAAATCACATGACACACAGCACGCTCAAACGTGACTTAAGAGCCCTTTTTTAAGATTTTTATCACATGAAATAAAAAACTAACCGTATGATAGAATGTCCATGATCTCAAGATAGAGTAAATGGTTTTAGACATAAGTGCCCTCCAAGATACCGTGGCTGTTAATAAAACTACCGAGAATGGAACCACTTCTATTTTTAGTGGGCTTCATGTTACTAATGGGGAAAAAAACTACTTGCTGCTAAGTAATTAACGAACAGCCATTCTAATCATCAAAGTGTTTCTATGGGAAAAAACATCATACTAAATAGTTCAATCAAACGAGACATAAATGACATGAAAAACAACCATCAGGAATAATGAAAATTAACATGTTATCCTCCCTCCTTTGTGAGGGTTGGTGCGTGAGTTTTATTCTCGCATGTGTCACTTAATGTGAGTGTTTTATTGTGTGAGATTTATTCTCCATGTGCTGCTCTTAAACTGCCACTCTTTGCAATATATAAGACACATTCAGATTGTCTACATCATTGTAAAAAATAAAAAAAGGATTAGACCTAAAAACCTATTGAGTCTACTTAATTAAAAATTCTCATTACATATATTGTAAAAAAACTTTTTAACTTAAAATTTTTCGAAGCCTCGTCATCTAGACCCATCAAAATACTAGCTCTTTACTCGTCTGCAAAAACCTAAAGGTGCTTCTAGCACAACAGTGGGACTCGCTCAATCTCCTTTTGTCCAAATGGTCATGCCTCATGAGACACTGCAAATAAGTGAAAGCCTTTTTTGCCCTTTCACTGATTTAGAACTCGAAAATATCATCGCAGTATGGTTTGAGATTGGCCCGAGTGCCACCCTGACAATCAGGCAAATACCTTATACTAAGGTTGTGTTTGGCATAGCTCTTCGCTAGCTCCCTGTCAGAGCAGGGATTACCTGCTTTAGCAAGTTCCCTTTCTCTTTGCTAAATCTTCAATACCTACTCTAGTAGGCCTCCCCTTCTCCTTGCTAACTAACTCCTTGCAGAGCAAGATTTACCTGCTCCAACAATTCGCCCCTGTGCTCTGCTCCCTCCTTCCTAGAGTAGATTTTATTTGCTCTGGCAGGGAGTTAGCAAGGAGCAGGGATGTCGCTGTTAGAGTAGGTAAATCCTGCTTTGCAGGGAGTTACCAAGGAGAAGGGTGGCCTATTAAAGGAAATATATCCAGCTTTGGCACAAAACTAACAAAGAGCTATGCCAAACGCAACCTAAGTCTTTTTGCAAGAGTTGACTTGCGACAATAATGAATGACTCATACTGCTGAAGATGATGACACCGTCGAAATTCAGGCAACAAGTCGTACATTTGCAGCGTGCTACCGGATTCGTCATCGTTATCGGTAGAGTGCACACCAGGAGGGCTCATGTTTAAAGCAAATGGGAGCAGCATGCAGTATGTGTCCTCCAACACATTTTGGTTATCACCCTATGCATTATACTTAAAAGAATCAAAGACAACCTTCAACTGTGGCAGTATGGAGGTCACTCCCTCCCTTCTTTAAGGGAACAAGTTAAGAAACAGATATAACAAACATAATATAGAACTTAAACCCCCCACATTTAATTCCCCTTAGTGTTAATCATAAGGGGAAGACGTGTCTCCCAAGTCTCTAATTCATCCAAAAGCATCCCACAACGACCTCATCCTTACCATATGCAGCTCACTGATTGCGAACTGCAGATAGGGGAAACTTCTTGGTGAATTGTGTTTTGGAGGGGGAGGCACGAAGACTGCGTGTTTTCCTCTTCGGTGTCATCTGCTAATCTTATCGTGGCTTCATTTCCTATCTTTGCAAACTAACCCGTGACGAAAATTGCCAACTATTTTACACAGCTCTTCATACCTGTCAATGGTCTTATTCTCGTGGAGACTCATGCTGGGATTTCCCTGTCAATAAATGGGGCATAATATTAGATATATGCAGTCATTTAAGTAGCAGTACAAGATATAAAGGCTAACGCATGGGATAGCTCTTTGCTAGCCCCAGCCATAGTAGAGTTCACCTGCTTTAGTTGATTCTCATTCTCTTTTCTAATTCCCTGCAAAGGAGGATTTTCCTGCTCTAGCAGCAACCTCCTTGCTCTTTACTCGCTCTCTACCGGAGTATATAAAATCTGCTCAGGCAAGGAGTGAGTAGAGAGGAGGGTAGAACTGCTGAACAAGTAAATCTTGCATAAAATCTTACTATGCAAGGAGTTATCAAGGAGAAGGGGTACCTGCTAAAGCAAGTAGAAGGATGTTAGCAAAGAGGAAGGGAACCTGCTAGAGCAGGTTAACTCTGCTATGACAGGGGGCTAGAAGAGAGCTATACCATATGCAGCCAAACCTACTAGCGAAAATACCATGAAAATACCTTTACATATTCTGCCCAAACTTCCTTTGGAGCATTTAACCTATTGTTTTCTGAATCCCACGTAAACCCACCAACACCTAAGAGTCTCCTAACACCAGCGACCCAATTCTTCCATGTTCTAATGCGGTTAACGACGTTATTCCGATTCATATAAACTGCCAATTTCTCCTTCACTGCATAAACAACGGATGTGTATGTATCTCTATTGAAGTCGGTTTTACCTTTCCTCCCTTTTCGCATTTCCTCGATAAGAACATCAATAGCTATATCATCCATTTCTTTGGTCCAAATCACGTGAGCCCTTTTACTTTTCTTCAAATTAAAAGAAGGATCCATTACCCTATTCAAGTTTAGAACAGTTAATGAATTAATCCAATTCAAAGCTGAAATAATTAAATATAGTCAACTATCCTCTGAGTTATTAGCGTCAATAAACTTCCACAAAAGTTATCATAATTCAAAAAGAATATAAGTGAGAAGATTTCTTAACTATTCAAAGATTCAAAAATTAACCATCGCTTATCAAATATAAGTGTCAACATTATAATATAATCATGCGATTTTACAATCTGAAACTGTAAAGAGCAAAATAGAAAATAAAGAGGATGTTATCATATGACAATCTCTTAAAGATACATTAAAAAAATGAAAACTTATGCATCTTCTCCATGACCTCAATCTCAAATCATGAGTTGAAAGATGTCTGATCACCTTCCTCAATAAATGATGCATTGCCCACTGCATCTTGAATGTGAATATGTCTGGCATAGCTCTTGGTCAGCTCCCTGCCAGAGCCAGAATACTCGCTTTAGCAGGCCCCAATCTCCTTGCTCTTCTTGCAAAGCAGGATTTATCTCCTCTAGCAGCCACCTCTCTGCCAAAGCAAATAAAATCTGCTCTGGTAAGGAGAAGCTGAGAGCAGGGGAGAACTGCTAGAGCAGGTAAACTCTGCTTTGCAAGGAGTGGGAGGTAGCAAGGAGAAGGGGGACCTGTTAAAGCAGGTAGCAGAAATTTCCCGTAGAGAAATGGAACCTACTAAAGAAGGTAGGCAGGGAGCTAGCAGAGAGCAATGCCAAACATCGGCTTAGATTGTTTTGGGGGTATCTAGGAACTTTCATATACTTGGGATATAGGGCGAAAATGGTATCTAACACCCAATGAAGATGTCGGTTAACAGTTCCCCCTGTAACAGAGAAATTTATATCAAAATTGTGTGCTAGCATATGCCAAAAAATTACTAGCTGCTCTTCGAGTGTTAACCCACTTGTGCAACTTAGTCATTAAGTAAATCATAATGTTGGAAATTTCAGCATCTTGACAAGAAAAATAGAATCTAAACTGTGCTAAAATTCTGACTTAATCTGTAGATCGATTGGATCCATTTCCTTGACGAAAGTCATCAAGAAAAATGTGATCTAAAAATTGCATTTTGACATCTCAATGAGATTCAAATCACTGTCTTAGAAATTTGAGATAACACCATATTGATACTTTGGCACACAGTTGAACGGTCAATGATTTTTTATAATATTTTTGCATAGCCAAATGCCTCGAAAATTGGAAGGAAGATTGAAGACTACATGTTTTAACCGAAAAAAATGTAAGATTATTTTATTGAGTATAACCTCCTCAAACATATGAATAACATTGCAAAATAATAAAACTCCCGTTAATATTGGATGGAATTAAAAAGAGATTGTCGAACAAGATACAAATACTGATTTGATAATTCCGCTAGAGGGAGAGGGGTACTAAAGGCTTACTATGCCGATGAAGGAGAGGGTATCAAGTCGTCGACTATCCCGAAGAATAAGAAACTTCCTAATTTATCTCAAAGGCATGAATAGGACTAACGATCCCTCCCAAGTTTTGACATCCTCAACCAAGAACACACCTTCAACCCCTAGGAAAGGATTTCGTAAGCTAAGGGTCCTTCACGGACATGGCGGGTTGAACTCTCTCCAAGCTAGTTAATCTTAGAGTGACCATATAAAATGAATATCTAAGTTAACTCCGCTTAATTTGCTGCATGAACTTCAATTCAATAGAGACATGTTGATGCGGAAACTAACACATGCAAATGCTAGGGCTGAGATTAATAGAAGTTTTAATGCAAATAATTAAAATACTAAATTTCTAAACAGTTTATCACAGAAAGTACTAAGATATTTGATTAAATAATGTTAGGTCTAGCCCGAAACGATGTTACTTCCACGTACATTCCCTATCGGATCTAAAAGATTAGGGTTCTTAGCGATCGTGTAGATCTCCGACAGTTGTAGGGTTTCGAACAAACTCGCAAGAGGGTTCTTTCGCTACTGTGTGAAAAGGAAAGACTAAGTTTAGATTTAATGGCGGAATAGATAGATTAAATGTTAAAAGGGATAGGTTAGGATTACGATACTTACGCAACTCGTAGATCACAAGAAGACAGAGAAAGAGGAAAAGTTGGCCTCGCACCAAACCGCATGCGGGACGAAGAATCACACCCTCACAGAAAGTCCAATCACAAAACTCTCAAACTTTGTAAAAGCAATTTTCATTAACCAACAATTAAAATTAAAGTTGTTTTTACAAGCCTTTAAATAGGCTAAGCAAACTCTAACTCGAAATAAAGGAGTCCTAATAACTTAGAATACTAAAACGACAAGTTTTGCCAAAAAAAACTAAAATCCCGTCATATCTCGCACAATTGATCGATTGATTCTGGAGTCGATCGATCGACTGAGAATAGGCTAAGCAAACTCTAACTCGAAATAAAGGAGTCCTAATAACTTAGAATACTAAAACGACAAGTTTTGCCAAAAAAAACTAAAATCCCGTCATATCTTGCACGATTGATCGATCGATTCTGAAGTCGATCGATCGACTGAGAAATAAGTAAATCGCCCGAAGGCTCTGCCCACAATCAATCGATTAACAACTCAAAATTGATCAATTGGCTGGGAAGAATAACTGTGCCCAAAATACTATGTCATTCGTCCTCAATCGATCGATCGAAGGCTGAGATTGATCGATTGACCAAAACACTCTTCAGCTACGCGAATCTGTGCAGTTCCTCGTCTGGACCGTTTTCACGTTCTTCTTTCGCCTTTGATATGTTACAGGCGACTACTTGAATCAGATGTCCCCATCATTTTTCCTCGGGTTTGAAGGATTCATCCCTGATGAATATTGGTTGTGGTAGAGGTCGAGGAGATCCGGATCAATCTGTTGAAACTCTTCCCTTGTTATCCATGGGTTCTTCAAATTGGCTTTGTTCTTCCACTTGACTAGGTACTTCTGAAGTCCCCCTTGGTTTGAAGGATTCATCCCTGATGAATATTGGTTGTAGTAGAGGTCGAGGAGATCCGGATCAATCTGTTGAAACTCTTCCCTTGTTATCCACTCTTCAAATTGGCTTTGTTCTTCCACTTGACCAGGTACTTCTGAAGTCCCCCTTGGTTGGTGGACACAATCTGATCCTCCAAAACATTTTCAATGATTTCACGAGATGGTCCTGTAGGTGGAGGTAATGGCGTAGGGAGGGGAATGAAGGTAACATCGGATGTGGAAGGTTCAAATGGGTTGTGTGGGATGTTTGAATAACCATGGAACGGAATGAGATCCTCCACATTGAAAGTCGTGCTAATAACACGCTTCAAAATCTTATAAGGTCCAACACCATGAGCTTGTAACTTCTTAGCAATCCCTTGAGAGAATCGCTCAGGCCTATTTCGAACTATCATAAAATCATCCTCCTGAAATTCTTTGAATCTTTTATGAGAATCAGCAGAAATTTTGTATCTTTCATTGTTCACATTAATTCTTCTTTTAATCTCAGTATTCAATTCATGAATGCGATGTGCAAATGTAGATATAGACTCTGACGAGCTCTGGTGACATTGGGATTAGGTCTTTGGGTGTCGTAGGTTTATAACCATGCATAATTTGAAATGGATTCATTCTTGTGGTTCTATTAACCAAATTATTGTATGCAAACTCCGCTATAGATAGGATGGAATCCCAACTCCTAATATGCTTACCTACTAGACACCATAACAAGTTACCTAAACTTTGATTTACAACCTCGGTTTGCCCATCTGCTTGGGGGTGATATGCTGACAAAAACTGAAGTCTAGTCCCCATTTTGTGCCATAGTGTCTTCCAAAAGTAACTGACAAACTTGGCATCACGATCAGACACTATGGTTTTAAGTAAGCCTTGCAGACGAACCTCATTAAAGAAAAGTATAGCAATGTTACTTGCATCTACGGACTCTATATACTCATGTGTAGCTGACACTGCTGACACTAACAACTCGTGTAATCGACTCAACTGATATTAACAACTCATGTGTGAGTGACGCGAGTAACTCATATGGGACTAACACAGAACTATTATTCATAATGGAAATAGAGGTTACTTCAACACAAATTAGTTTTAGGTCATACTCTCTTCTATCTCCTCACTCATTATGGTATTAGGGTCATACACTTCCTTTTCGATTTTCAATTTTTCCTGCTTCTTATTTCTTTCAGCTTTAATGAATAAACTTTGAACGAGAAATTTCGTGAGACATTGATAGGCAAAATGTTCGAACCCTTGACAATTAGAGCAATCGGGACACTTATCCGTCTTGATTTTCAAACTCCGTAGAAGGTGACGATGTGTTAAAGGAACATATTTTTCAATAAGTCTCCCTTCATGTCTTCCCATGTGGAGATGGGTTCACTCCGAAGAAATTCAATACGACGTTTTATATGAGACAAAAAGTTTTTGGCGTTTCCCTCCAACTTTGTTTTAACTAACCTAATTTTGTACTCATCCGGTATGCCATACCAATCAAAATACTCCTCTACACTAGACAACCACTCCATGAAGGTTTTAGGGTTCATCCATCCCTCAAAATTTGGAACCTCATCCCGAATAGATTTTAAAAACTTCTTGGTAGGGTCGTACTCGGGTTCACGATGATGAGAGAATTCCCTAATTCTATTTCCATCCAAACCCTTGGAAGTCTGACTATGATTTTGAGTATGACTGGTTTTTAAAGCCTCATGCTGAGTTTGCATCTGGGCCTGTAGTCCGGCCTAAACAGTGGTCAGCTGGGTTGCAAGTTCCTTTGTGAGAGCTTCGATTCTGGTGGAATCCATGCTAACGTAGGACTTGATTAACAACACTAACTAGTATGTGACCAATGAATATGGAACCTATAACCTAATATGAACTCCTATTTGACAAACATGCAAAGAAAATAAAACTCCTAATGCATACACCCTAAACTGAAAAAGCTTTGATACCAAATCTAATGCAGAAACTAACACATGTAAATGCTAGGGCAGAGATTAATAGAAATTTTAATGCAAATAATTAAAATACCAAATTTCTAAATAGTTTATCACAAAAAGTACTAAGATATTCGATTAAATGATTTTATGACTAGCCCGAAACAGTATTACTTTCACATACGTTCCCTATTGCATCTAGAGGATTAGAGTTCTTAGCGAACGTCTAGATCTCCGACAGTTGTAGGGTTTCGAACGAACTCGCAAGCGGGTTCTTTCGTTACCGTGCGAAAAAGAAAGGCTAAGTTTAGATTTAATGGCAGAATAGATAGATTAAATGTTAATAGGGATAGGTTAGGGTTACGATATTTACGCAACTCGTAGATCACAAAAAGATAGAGAAGGAAAAGTTGGCCTCGCACCAAACCGTATGCGAGACGAAGAATCGCTCTTCGGTTGAAAGAATCAAACCCTCACAGAAAGTTTAATCACAAAACTTTCAAACTATGCAAAAGCAATTTTCATTAACCAACAATTAAAATTGAAGTTCTTTTTACAAGCCTTTAAATAGGCTAAGCAAACCCTAATTGGACATAAAGGAGTCCTAATAACTTCAAGCACTAAAACGACAAGTTTTGTTAAAAAAAACTAAAATCCCATCATATCTCGCGCGATCGATCAATCGATTGAGAAATAAGTAAATCTCCCGAAGGCTCTGCCCACAATCGATTGATCAACAATTCAAAATTAATCGATCGACTGAGAAGAATAACTACGCCCAACATACTATGTCTTCTGTCCTCAATCGATCGATCGACCAAAACACTCTTCAGCTCCGCGAATTTGTGCAGTTATTCTTTCATACCACTTTCACGTTCTTCTTTCGCCTTCGATATGTTATGGGTGGCTGCTTGAATCGGATGTCCCCATCACATGTATCCAATCACCTGCAAATATTATATTGCTAATGAATGATTTAGTATTAATGGGTTGGTCCTTATTCCATGTCCATGAATACATGTGTACATGCCACATAATCATGCACATAAATGAAGAATCTCTATAAATTGAAAGGAACCCTTGTGACTGATTAAACATGATTTAGTAATGCAACCTTGTTTGTTGTTTTGGGAGTCCCTCGAGTACTTGAGATAGTGCATCATCACCATGCCAGGAATAGATGTCATAGTAGAAAAGATTTTTGTTTTTTATAAACAACTAATATGGGTTAATCCCCAAAGATATTGCCTTCGTACAAGAATCTTAATCCCATTCCCAGTGGATACTATGGGTGGTGTCAATCATGAACATATCAGTGCATCCAGCACTCTCATTCAGTAATTCATTTGTGAGATACACTAGGTAAAATCATTCTCATTATAAAACTATTAAGGGATATACCCAACCTCCCCAATATACCAAGTCTTTATTTTACAGAGTACTATGCCTCCTAGGCGAAGGGAAAATCCGGTCATGCAAAGCCAACCTTGGTCACTAGAGAATGCCTCCCTACTCATCTAAAATGGATTTTAACACACAGTATCGTTGACATTGATTAATTTACATATATATGATAATCTTTTAAAAACTTTATGTAAGTTTGGTGCCCCCTTTAAATGTGTTGTAGACAAAAGTATTCACCAACCTTGGTCACTAGAGTAACTTTCCAGCAATTACTACAACAATTTTTTTCCTTTTTCGATCTTCTTTGGGTGATAGTTCGAAGGGTGGTTGCGAGGCACTCGTCAACACTTTCCTAGTAGAACATAAAAATGTAAATATAAAAATTTCTCACGTTCGATATAAGGAGACATTAGATATGTGAAAACTGTTAAGGAGAGGTTCTGATATCACATAAATAAAAACTTCTAAACACCATATTATGGACCCATCTTAGTGTTACATAAATAAGTAGTTATAATGATATGGGCTAGGACCACAATATCCAAGTATCCTTCACTCGTTTTTGTAGTCACCTTTTTCTTTAGAGAATAGCCACCACCAATTCTACTAAAATTTTACAAATACCGGAGCAACACCTCCCCCACCCCCCCGCCCATCCCCCCCAAAAATAAAGACACACATAATAAATCTACACTGTCATTAACACACTAGCACTGACTTGGTGCTCACTAGAATAGCAATGCTGTCACAGGCCGTATTTAGACAAGATATGTAGCCCAACTAGATTTTATCATTCATGCCCAATAAAGTAAACCAAAATAGGGCTCGACTCTGGCCCAGATTTTAGATACGTAAAATCACCTTTTTAAGGCTTGGACAAATAAAAATCATTTCTAGTGATAATTAGGTTTCAATTCACACATCTCTTAGTAATCTACCATAAAAGATGAAAGCAAGAAAACAAAGCCTTTAATGTCTATATAGATGTCCATAAGGATACATGAGATTAAACTCAGCAACACATCAAACAACTAGTGGGTGCCATGCAAACAAGACAGATAAAACAAAAAAACACATATCGAACTACAGAACGAATGCATGATCAAGCATCTAGATTACCATTCATAAAATGTTTAATCACTTAACTTTGAATGTGAAAATTTGGTATATTATTATTTTATTTTATTTTATCAGTAAAGGAAATATATTGATGAGCAGCAAGATGCTGAAAAACCAATACAAGCAAATGACCAAAAAAACATAAAAAATACAAAATGGGCAGGTAAAAGACTATAGCAGCCCACAGAATAGAAACGATAAACCAAACTTAGCCCGGATCCCAAAGGAAGGAAGGACCCCTCATGGATATCTGTCCTACCCCCCGATACCCAACTCCACATCAGCTCCTTTATAGACTTCATCATCATCCCCAGTGGCTTGTATTTATACTCAAAACTGCATAAATTCTTCTCTCTCCATAGACCCCAAAAGACAACGAAGGTGGCCGCATCCCAATACTCCCTAAAAGGGCCCTCCAAATTATTGGTCTCCCAGCTCAGGTACAAAGAATACAATACGGCTTCTCCGGCGTCACCCAGCTCATACTGAAGGATTTAAGGATAATGCTCCAGATTTCCTGCGCCACGTCACAATGAATCATCAGATGAGGAGCAGTCTCCTCCCCCTTGTTACACATGACACAACAGTTTTGAATCTCCTTCCCCCTCCGAATTAATTGGTCCAGCGTAAGAATTTTTTCTTTAAATAACGTCCACACAAAGAACCCCACTTTTAGAGGAGCGGCCTTCCTCCACAAACCAGCCCCTTGAAAAGTGATCAACGGCCGCTTCGCAAGCAACCTATAAAGACTTAACCAGGAATTTTCCATCTTTATTTTCCCCCCAAATCCTCTGATCTTGGCCACTATGATGCCCCCTATCTGCATAAAGATTGCTCAAAAGATTAGAGTAAGAAACCACTTCCTCCTCACGAAAGAGCCTTCTCGTAAGCACCTCCCACACAACCCCCCCCCCCCCCCCACTCCGATTCGAAGATGAACTCACGGATCCTGCCTCTTGGATTGACGGCAATGGCATGAATGTATGGAAAGGACGTAACAAGAGGGCCGCTCTCTAGCTAGACATCCTCCCAGAAGCGTATGCGTGTACCACAACCCCACCTAAAGCAGACCCCTCTGGCATAAGCTTCCCATGTTTTGCATATGCCCTTCCACCAAGGAGACATACCTTTGTGTACTACAATACTGACACCCCAGCCCCCAAATGACTAGCCGTACTTCTCCATCAAAACTAGCCACCAAAGACTTTCTCCTTCCTCCTCCCCCTCTCCGCCCGCCAAAACCACTTCCCGAGCAAAGCAATATTAGTCAAAAAAAGACTGCGAATACCGAGACCCCCATTGCGTATTGGCAATTGACAAGTCTCCCAATTCACCAAGTGATACCGCTTATCGGTGCCCGACCCTTACCACAAGAAATTTCTCTGAATTTGTTCCAAGCGATTAATGACCCCTATCGGACATTGAAACATAGACATATAAAAAATGGGCATCGATGATAGGACAGATTTGACCAGCATGAGCCTTTCACCACTGCTCAACATTTTTCCTTTCCAAGTAGACGGACGTTGTTGGACCCATTGGATACCTGATTCCCAATCTCTAGCAGTAGGTTTCCTGAGCCTAAGAGGAAGCCTCAGGTATTTGATAGGGAACTTCGCGATCTCACAGCCTACCGTCTCCACCAACTCGACCATCAGCCTATCCTTCGTACCAATACCTGTTATCGTTGACTTAGAGAGGTTAATGCGCTGTCCCGATACCGCCTCATAAATAGATAGGACATCTACCAATGACGCGAATTCCGAAATCTCAGCCTTTCCGAAAATGATCGTGTCATCTGCAAATTGAAGATGGGAGATAGACTGGCCATGTGTCCCCACTTTAATACCTAAAATCAAATTAAGAGGTCGAGCTTGCACTAACAGGCCAGATAAAGCTTCGCCCACCATGTTAAACAAGAAGGGGGAGAGCGAATCTCCTTGACAAATACCTCTCGAGCTTTTAAAATACCCCTCCGGAGTGCCATTGATCAAAACTGAGAACTAGACTGAAGAAAAACAACCCCTCATCCATCTTCTCCATCTCCTTCCAAACCCCAATCTATCAAGCATATAGTCAAGGCACTCCCAACTGATTTGGTCGTACACTTTCTCCATGCCGACTTTCCACAAGGCAACCGACCTTCGGTCATGATGCGTCGAATGGATGGTTTCTTGGGCCACCGCAACTTGGTCCACAAGCAGCCTACCTACGACAAACACCCCCTGATTTTTTGAAATAATCCGACTCATTACCGGCTTGAGTCTATTGGCAAGGACCTTAGCTATTATCTTATACAAACAGTTCATAAGAGAAATAGGCTGGAAGTCCTCTATATCCACCGCCCCCTCCCTCTTAGGAATAAGAGTGATGAAGGTAGAATTTAGGCTCCTCCCAATGCATCCGGCCGCGTGAAACTTGTGCATGACATCTAACAGGTCTGCCTTAATAGTGAACTAAAAGAATCTAAAGAATTCCATTATAAATCCGTCGGGTCCGGGAGCTTTATTCTTTGCCCCGCCCTTGATTACCCTCTACACCTCTTCTTCGCAGAACTGATGTTCAATGTACAGGTCCTCTTCCCCTATCTATTGAAAGTGGATCCCATCCAACTGCGGTTGTGACCATCCCTCATCCATAGACATATTTATATAGAACTCCATAACATGCCGCCGCTTGTTTTCCTTCTCCAAGTAGGTTACCCCCTAAACCCTGACCTTGCCCATATAATTATTTTTATTCTGTGCGTTAGCAACCGCATGGAAATACTTGGTATTCGCATCACCCTCTTTGAGCCATCAAACCTTAGCCTTCTGATGCCATTTAATCTCCTCCGTCAGACACACAAATTGAACTCAACTTTCCTCCTACATCTCTCCTCTCTTTCGTCCTTCGTCAAGATCCGTGATTCTTCTATCTTGTCCAACTGTTTAAGCCGCAGTAAGAGGGCTTCCTATTTTTCATGAACCCTCCCAAAAACCTCCCTGTTCCATGTTTTACAGTTCTGTTTTACTCGTCTTAAACTGGCTATAAATCTGCTCTCCGTCGTTCCCTGAGATGTTGGTTTCATCCACCAAATTGGCACTAAATTTTGAAAATCCTTGTCCAGCAGCCACATGTTTTCGAAGTGAAATGGAGTCGGCCCATCCCACGTGCTTCACAAGTAAGAATGAGAGGCCGATGATCAGAGACTGCACGAGCCAAACATTCCAACCTAGCTCCTGGGAAAATATCCATCCACTCAGTGGTACATAAAAATCGATCAAGTCTACTCATCGATGGATTGGATTGAAGATTCGACCACGTAAAGAGCGCCTCGGTTAACGGCACGTCCATTAATTCCCATTCGTCAATGAACGTATTGAAGTCCCGCATGATAGTCGTGTCCGGCGGACCCCCTTTTTTCTCGTCTCCCCATCTTATAGCATTAAAGTTGCCTCCAAGACAAAATGGACTATCCTATCCAGCAGTGATCGCCGATAATTCCCACCAGAAATCCTCCCAGTCACTATCAGCAGTGAGGCCGTAAATGCCTGCAAACATCCAAACATCCATGTCTTTCCCGATTCTTCACTCCAAAGCAGAACAACAACCGAGTAGACTCCAATTTCCTCATCCACTCTATCGAATAACTGACTGTTCCAAGCCAGGGAATACCACCTGATGCACCCTCGAAATCCACCCCCAGCCACTCCCACTGCTTACCTCCAAGCACCGAAGCTACTTTTCTGTCATCACAGTTCCCCCACTTCGTTTCTGAAGAGTGACGACGGCTGGTTTTATGAATTCGATGATCTGCAAACATCCAAACATCCATGTCTTTCCCGATTCTTCACTCCAGAGAAGAACAACAACCGAGTAGATGCCAATTTCCTCATCCACTCTATCAAATAGCTGACTGTTCCAAGCCAGGGAATACCACCTGATGCACCCTCGGAATCCACCCCCAGCCACTCCCACTGCTTACCCCTAAGCATCGAAGCTACTTTTCTGTCATCACAGTTCCCCCACTTCATTTTCTGAAGAGTAATGACGGCTGGTTTTATGGATTCGATGATCTATTTAACCCCGGCTCGTTTACTCCCATCACATATCCCCCGCACGTTCCAAGATAACATCTTCATAATCAACCAATAGACCCACGCCCGAACCATAACCATCAACGATTAAACCCCCCTTCGCACCCTCCCATCCGGCATACCACACTACAGCCTAGCTAATTCCCGGGCACCTCCCCTTCGCCTCGACTTTGACCCACTTCTACTGACCAGAACCAATCGTAACACCCTTTGAAGCTCCTCTTCAGACCCCCAGAAGGACATCCCGAGTTCATGCCCGACTCGAATAAGGCGATCAATATCGAACACCATAGCTACTTCCTCCTCGCTCCCCTCCCTGCTATAGGTCACCGAAATATCATCATACGAGAGCATAGCAGGCGACTCCCTTTGTAGGGACATAATCCTAGGATTACATGACCCAGTGGGTCATGTAATCCCCAGACCCATCTTCATTCAACTCCCCACCTTGTGTGTACATTGGGCATGATCATTTCATTGTAGGTCTCATAGAGCCATCTGTCATTCTTACAAAAATGCACGGGTCCAAAATAAACCAGCCCAACTGTTTATTATGGGCCTTCCACGTGTAGACTCCAACACAAGTACCAACAGATAAAAGGCCCCCCACACCCCCCCAAGTGGTGGGTCCAAAGTCAAACCCCGCTAAAAGACCATCCCTTCCAGAACCCTCTAAAGAACCCTCTGCCAGCACGCCACATGTCGAAGCCCTTGCCAAAACGCCATGTGTTGAAACCCCTGCAAGCACGCCATGTGTCGAAACCCCAAAACACCTCGAGCCTCGAGATCCCCTCCATCCCTTTCCCCCCCCTACACTCGGCTTCCTTGAAAGAGCATCTGCTTCCGTCGCCATCGGATCCCAGGTACATACACTGACAATCTCCCTTCTCGCCGACATCCCCGACATCTCACCTACCTCCCACTTCTGCAGGTCTCCATCTGGATAGGTGCCGTACGGTCGAATCTCAGCCGTAGGATCCATCGCCGGATATTTGTCCTTGTCCACCATCTTTTCCACCTCCGACGGCGAGGTATTCCCCTGTCTATGCATCAGTACGTATTCATCTACGCCGTAGAAGATCTCAGTTGCAGAACACATAGGCGACGATAGCTCCGTAATCGGAGGACTCGTCAGCACATCACCAGAAGCAGTGTCCCCAATCGTGTCGCTAGGCCTCCCGTCTCCAGTAGAAACCGCGACACACCCCAATACTGGACCATGAACCAACCCCGGCGTCCCAAAGGAAACACAGCCCCCCACCGTCACGGCTGGACCCCGCAGTGGCCCCAAACGGAGAGTCGGGTTCATGGCCAAGCGCCTCTCCGAGTTTCTCACCAACATTTGGCCGGAGCCAGCCACCCCTCCACCGATCCTTCATCCTCCTGATGTGAGAGGACTAGCCGATCCAGCCACGACACTTCTATGAGGAGCTGAGCAACCTGGCTGCCAATCAGAATTTCGCATCTCCTGGGGATGCAATCTAAGGAGTCGACCTCTACGAGGATCCGGGCATGGTCCGTGTCCAAGAGCTCAGCAATACATCTATCAACGAGAATGAATCGGCCACATCTGTCCCCGAACCCTTTGAACACCTCCGGGGACCATGCATGTATCGGTAGACCAAAAACTCGGATCCAAATCCCTTCTCTCTCCCGATATACCTGAATATCTCCCACCGTAGAGTCCCAACGCCGGCAAACCACCGGGCACTTATGAATGTAAAAATTTTTGTGAATACAAAGCTCTGTAACCCCCTTCTCAGACCCAAACCTCAATAAGAATTTAGTGGTAGAAATGGTAGACACCGCAGGCCATTCAGAAACATCCCATTTGTAGTTAATCCATTGGTGTAACAAAAATAGAGATAACAAATCTCTAGCAACCTGGAGCACCACCTAGAAATGGCGTAGATTAATGGCAAGAGAATGTATCAAAGGTGAGTCAAAAGCCAACGGTCCAGAACCCGGCTTCGGCTGACCCCTCACCTCGGTAACTCCCTTCGTTCCAACTCTAAAAATGTGAACAGAGATATCAGTAAAAGGTCTAACATTTACAAATGTTAAGGACAACTTTGATAGATTCAGCCGCCCTTAAAAGGGTGATTTTTTAGAAGTGGTTCCTCACAGCAGAAGCAAAGACAGATGGATAAGTAAAAAAACAATTGAATGGAATCCTATGCAACAAATAATAAACACTACAAAATGTTACCTTTGTTTCTTTTTCCTCCCTGCACTCGGGCTCAGCTTTTCTTCTCCACACACAGACTCAAGTGTAATGAGGCTAGGCACATGAGGATAAGCTAGATAGAATTTGGGAAGCCCGTGAAGTTGAAGACCCGCAAACCTTTGGCTTTGGACATTACAAGTAACCAGTTTTCCACTGCCATGATGCTTTAAAAGGAGTTCACCATTTCTGTGTATGTTTAATGGAATGAATTGATAATGTTTGGAGAAAGCAAAATACTTAGACCAAGACTCTTGCAGACCATATTCCTTCATCAACCATATCCCAATAGAACATTCTTGAGCATGATCTATATATATAGAAAGACAACCCAGAGTCACGCCGACATCCCGAATGCCACCGACAAACTCTGGATGTGGTATCACGCAAAATTCTTCATCCTCTATGTCAAACGAAACAACATAATCATCCAAGTTCCGATTGTGACGGTCTACGGAGATCCAATGAAGAGCCCCATTAACAAATGTGTTACCCTTGGAAGCTGTTTCCAACCCGTCGTATGATATAATGCCTTTATTTCTCCAATGACCAGTGCCAAGCGTATAAACGTCGACTTCAAATGATCTAGGAATATCCAAAGAATGATGATCACCAATAGGCAGCATTCTCAGCACCTTATATTGATTACTGTTTGAGGCAAATCCAAACCCCACTACTGCACTCTTATATAGCTCGACTTTGTAGGCCAATCGCCGCAACTGAATGTGTGTCTTTGTTAAGGGATTGCAAACGTAGACAGGCACAAAGCCAAAGAGTTGAGGCAAACAGATGTGTCCGTTGTGTGAGCCGATGATATTGAATTTCGGAACCCTACCATTGACGCGGAACTTGGGGATCCAAGTTGAAATTTTGACCATCTCCTCATCAACCAAGTAGAGGGTATTTGGGATTCGGCAACTATCTACCATTGACCACAGTATGATGCTGAAATCAGCACCGGGGATCGATGACCGGGCAAGGTGGGAGTTAGCGAATTGGGGGTCGCGGAATATGGTGAACCAGGATTTGCATACGAATTGGCACTGCAAAACGGAGCTCATCGGTAGTTTTGAGAGGTTATTGAAGATGATTTCGTAAGGGAGTTCATTGATTTCAATATTAGAACCCCCCTTTTGATTTCTACCTTTTTTCTCTTTGCTCTCCATTAAAATCATTCTAGAAAGCAGAGAGAGAGAGAGCTTATTTTGTTTGTTGGAACTACCGATACCTTGCTTTAGTAAATATAGAGAGATCACGAGGAGAAGAAAGAAGGAGAGAAGAGAGCCCTAACTATAGGGTAAATAAGAGCCCTTTTATAGCAACACTTTTGTAACGGATATATTTATTTTTGGTTTATTTTATTTTGACATTTCATCACAATTTTTAGCCTTATTATGATTCCAAAGAGTAATGACGTTAGTTAAGGCAACATATCTTTCCTAAAACTGATTAGTGTCTGCTGGGATTTGGGCCTTTTGTGGTTAATGGCAGTATACTAAAATAGAGGATTTCACTTTATTACTCCATTAATAGTTGTTTGGCAGGATTTATTTATTTATTTTTATTTTTTTTGGAGAGGATTGTTTGGCAGGATTTTAAAAGGCGATATTACAATAGTGACAAATTTCGTTTTCGGTAATTTTTAGGTGGGGTCCTTTTGGTACATTTCAGATTAATTTCGATACATTTTAGGAAAATTTTCGGAAAAGTTTCGGAGATTAAAAATAAAAAAAATATATATTTAATATATATTTTTTAAATTAACAATTGATCTAAGTGGCTAAGTAGTGACGCTGAGCTGAGCTCAAGCATAGAACTATAGAAGACAAATTGACAAAGGTTACCATTATACTCACCCCACCTTCTTCATTCGGCATGTATTGACTACCTTTGAATCAGATGGTGGAGGTCATTTTTCGTCCCCATCTTCTGCACAATGGATCTATGGATCATGGGCGTACCATTAGACGGTTGATTTTTTATTACACATGGTACACATCTCAATGACCCTAAACTCATATGACCTCCATCATGCTCAAACATGATTTTAGTGTCACGTTTTGAGATGTGTGCTATGCGTAATAAAAAATCGACCATCTGATGGTATGCCTACGATCCATAGATCCAATGTGCAAAAGATGGATACGAAAAATGACCTCCATCATCTGATTCAAGCGCGATCAATACATACCAAGTGAAAGAAGTGTGGTGAAAAAACAGCTTTTTAGGGTGCATAAAGGATAGCCATTGACAAGATGCAGCCGTTTTCACCATGTATAGTCCCACATCGATGAGAAAAAATAAAAAGAACACTCTCAGCCCCTATAAAATAGTGGATTCCTCTCTATCACTGTGCCTTCAATGCCACCAGCCTCCACGTCAAAAGTGGATACTGCTTTTTTGGCTGGTAAAAAGCTGAAAATTGGGGGTGCAGGTTTCACTTGTGAAACGCATATGGTTTAGATAGATATTTGCTATATTTAAAAAAAAAATAAACATTAAAAAGAAAATTCTGAAATAAACATAAAGGATGGCTGAATTTTCGTCGAAAAATAACGAAATTTCGAAAATAAAGAAAAGTATCGAAATTTCGACAAAATTTTCGTTTCACCTTCATTTCGGTGAATTTCACGAAATTTCGCCGAATTTCCTGAAAATTTGTCACTATAGATATTACAGTAAAATATAAATTAATTTTTTTTACTTTATTTTATCAAATACGACCATCTCTGAGGGGTAGCCACACCTAAAACCATGGATTAGTTTTTAATCCGACAATGGAGAACATTAGCATGGTGTAGGTAAGCAAGATATAATAAGGTTTGCTTTCAACTCACCGCATATTTGTTAATGGGTCGGGCTAAGCCCTATCTGGCCTGGCCTAGTTCGTGCTGAGTTTGGGCTTGATTTTTTTAATATGAAATGTGTTTAAGGTCGGGTCCAAACGGCCCACGTTAAAAGTTAATCGGACTTGGAAGTTAAAATTTAATTGGGTTAATATATTTGACTCTATTTCGATTGAAAAATCATATCCCAATTAAAAAATGCCTAGATTTTTAAACCATTTAGTCACTCAACATTTTTTTATTATTTTTTATATTTTTTTATGATGTCATACAACATCAACAACCTGGATATGTCTTATATATCAATGAGCAGAGAATAAATCCTACAACAAATCACTCATATTAAGTGACATAGGAAAATAAATCCCGCTAAACAACCCTTACCTTATTAAGGTCAAGGAAAACTAATTAAGGTTGTTTTTATAATCCTACTCACCTGAAAATGACCGATTTTTCAAAGATTTTTAAACGATAGGATGGGATTCAATTTCTTCGCAACAGTGTGGTCTAGCGATGCCACTTCCAACAGTGTGGGATAGGTTTAGGCCAAAATTGAGAGTTTTTGTTTCCAAATGATAACCCACGTAATTAAATTGAGAGTTTTTGTTTCCAAATACCTTGACCTAATTACGAGGTTGACACTGGGAAGGCTAGCGATGACACTTCCAAATGATAACCCTATCAATAGTGTGCACCATGAGCCTGAAATCCTTTGTTACCTAATAGACCTAACTAACTAAAAAACATATGATATATATATATATATATATATATATATATATATATATATATATATATATGATTACTTGTATAAAATTTAATTACGTGGGGTCTCTCTTGTATGCCCCGAACAAAGGGCCCATGACAACTCTATAACTATACTTCGTCTAAATCTATTACAAACACACAATGAAAATTACAACACTAGTATAGCATCGCTTCCATGAGAAAAACTTTGATCTGAAAAACTTCTATTTTCCTTTAAAGAATAAAGAATGGTTTGTTTAAACTATTATTGCAGAAAAATAAATCTATTCTATGAATTTAAAATATCATTACACTAATTCTCGAGTCTCTCAGATTTTAGGCGTCAATTAAAATCCGAAATACTCTCGAAATCCGAAGTGCATAAAATAAATGTACAAAAAAATAAATTTCAAGAAAATAAATCTAATCCTCGTACTTCCAGATTCTAGTCGTCAATTAGTCTTCTTCAGTCCTCGGATATTTATATGCAGGAAAATAAATAAAATAAATTGCGATACATTGATCTTCAAAAATTCTCCCTTAGTCGTCAATTAAGTTTGAAAATCCTTAGATACAGACTAATCTACTTTGCAGAAAATAAAATCTATCCTAGGGTTTGATCTTCCAATTCCCAATCTTAGTTGTCAATTGATCTCGAGAAGCTTTGGATACTCTAAACTAGAATACAGAAAATAAACTACTCTATGGTAATCTTTCGAAGTCCCCAACCTTAGTTGCCAACTACGACTAAGAATTCCTTGGATGCTTATTCTGATTGACGAGCTCTCTTATTTATAGAACCATAAGAGGTCGGTAACAATAATTTAGGATTCTAGTTAAAGCAAACTACCTAAAATAAATTCTTCTAAAATTAAACTTCCTAATTACAATTCTCCTTGCTTTTGACGACTACAGACGTATAGGACTTCTCCTAATTTCCAGTAGCAGGGATTCTCGCCAATCTTCTCAGATCTGTGGAGTGTAAAACTTCTATCTTTAGAATTCTTGATTCTATGCATGGCGGTGCAACTCTCACGCGATTCTCAGCAGTGTTTCATAAGCTTTATTGTACAAAATTAAAAATACGATTTTGCTTCTTCTGTTGATTTCTTCTCTCGATCACTCGTATTTACCAAGCTCTCTTCAGTCGTTTCTTCATTGAAATCGTAAATTACGATTTTTCTTTTTCTTTTTTGTTCCAATTTTCGATTTTGCTTCCACCGACTCTTAATTTTCGCGATTTCTCTTCGATAGCTTGAGAACTAGTGGTTTCAGCTATGATTTTTTTACGATCTTCTTTCTTACTGCTTTTTGAGTTCACTTTGATAAAGATTAATACTTTTACTCTTTTTTACTTACTGTTCTAAATATTTGTACATTAACACATCATTAGTAGCAAATTGTGAACTATCAGTACTCAGTTAAGAGTAACAAAATGATAAATTATGTGACTGATCACACCCCAAACATAAGTTTTGCTAGTCCCTAGCAAACAAGGAAGAATAATGAAATCTAACTAAAAATTTAATTGCCACTTTCGTAGGGAGCACTATTGCATTTAGCAGATACAACAAGCCTTTAAACCCCTAGGTGATCCCTACTGGAGGAGTTGTATCTCTTGAAGGTTTCCAATGAAATTACCTACAAACTTAAAATATTTTTGGATTTTAAAATTTTTCAAAAAAAACCTTTTAAAAACTCTAAACTACTTTTGTACACTAGCTAATCTTCAACTAATTATCACATGGTTGCTAAGATATTTCAAAAATAAGATTCCATCCAGTCATGACTCCCATCCTAGCAATTATCCTTAATTAGATACTCAACAGTTTTAATTCATATAAAGCGTGAAGTGTGTGCGTACCAATGACATAATCTATTCATTATAAATTTTTATAAACTGCAGATTTAGAAAATATTTTCATCTAACTCTCACTGTAGCATACACTCAAAAGAAATATCGAAATTATTGGGTTTCTCACAATGATATGTATAATGAATAATTATAATGACATGACAAATATATAAATCTCATGAAAAAGATAATCTATTCTATTTCACATGCTATCAAATTTTCATAGTGTTTATCACAAACATCTCTAGTAGGCTTTTACTTTTATAAATCGTCGATCAAAAATATCTTTATTTGGCTTGTAATGGGGTTGTGGGTAAATGTTCCAAAGAAAGGTAAAAGGATTTAAAGTTCTGAGAATTCAGTTCACCTCTCACCTATTCTTCTTCATCTATTTCTCCTTTTCTGCTTCAGCAAGGATCCACAAAATTGGATCACTTCTTCCCATTTTATTTTTTTCAAGTAAATTCCTTTTTCTTCTTTATTTCTTTTCAGGCATCCTCTTGATTTTCCTCAATTTTGGAAGCTCCTTTGCTTCTCTTTTCATTTCTTTATTTTTTTCTTCCCATATTTTCACTTCCTTGCTCCTCTTGAAAAAGCTTCTACCCTTTTTCAGCATATTCCTTTTCTGTTTTTGCATACTCCTACTTTTCTGTTTCTCCATTTGTTCTAAATTCTCAGAAGTACAAGGGTTAAAAAGACCGAAAGCTTTAGGCAGCATATATGGTTAAGGGTTTATAAAATTTTTTGGTACGAAGAAATTCGAGTTAGGCTCTAATATGAGTTCAAAAGATAAATTTGTTAGGGATTTTGGCTTTTTGGCTCAAACATATCAAAAGAAGGCCTTTTATCATTTCCAGATTTACCAGCAAAAATGTCATATTTCTTTAATGCATATAATAAATTATTCTAGAAATACGGAGAACAAAATCGTAGAATCATGATTCAAATAACAGCAATGAGATTTCAATTAAAACAGTCACGAAGTTTGTGACAGCCCAGATTTCGGCACCTCAAAATCGTGCCATCAGCACGGCCCTCCAGGCCGTGCCCCGAAGTCCATACGAAACATTAGTATAACCAAGCAATAACTACACAAAATAAAACAGATAAACTGAACGACATGAAATTAAGATATACTAATTCTAAAGCAAAAGCTCAAAAGACAGTTCTACTACCATGCCAACGCATGAACAGAAAAATTGACCTGAACCATCGGTGATAATCAGATCACCTCAGATGGTTCACCCAAAAGAATTATATCATTTAATTACATTCCTCAAAATAAAAAGGCTTGACATACCAAGCCGTATAGTATACTCTCAAAATCTCCCTCAAAGTGCGCAGGGGTCCTCTAGAAGAAGTCCTCAGGAGGAAGCTCCAACTCTTCATCGGGCACGTAATCCGAATCTCTCGGATCTATGTCTCCCGAAGCTTCGGCAACTGCAAGTAATGGACCTGCGACGTATAGTCTAAAGGGGTGAGCTATATCCTAGCTCAATAGGGAAATAACATAATGAACATATAAATCAATTCTCACATATATTCTATGACATTAGGTAGCATGATGTATTAATGGATTTACTGGAAAAATAACAGTTTAAATGACTGAAAAAGAAATATGCATTGAGTTTTACTGGTATTTCAATGTTCTCATTTGTTCTCGACTTTCTCCTAATTCGGCCTAAAGATTTAAATTTGTAACTTAAATATTCTTCAACTTTCTATAGAGTCGGGCGCCCGATGGAATACCCTCCATCATCGTCTAAATAGACAGTTTTCATATCATTGTTCTTCTTGAATACTACCCAAGTCCCTTTCTCATAGGCGACGGGGTTTCTAGTCTCATACACATCCCTGGGATGTCAAACTGGTGTACGGATTGGCCGCCATACAGGTCACGGATATTTTGTCAAGTCAGTTGTGGGTATCCCGGCACGTCGGTGGGGTATTTTGTTCAAACCTCAAATAACAAAAGTATCAAATGTGCACTACATATAGTTATTCACCGTGTACTTGTGCTAAATAATATCGATTAGACCTTATCAATCTTTGTTCACTTTTGCTTTACAATGTCTCATACATCTCTGGGATGTCTAAGTTCACCGCATCATACAAATGCCTTTACCTCGTTCTCATCCCCTGGGGATGTCATATTTTCATTTATTTGCTTTGTATTCACTTACACACAATGAACTTATAATTTTCTATGCATTAGCATTCTTTTCTATATCACTACATATATGGTCTTGAAATTTAAATACATATTCAAGGTGTTCCCTACCTCACGTCTTTGAATGGCCAAGCATCAAGGTCCAACACGGCTCCTTATACTTGCGTTCCTTCGTACCACCTATGGTACACCATGGCATATGCAAAGTATCAAGAAAGATGTAATAAAGAAGATATAAGACCCTCCTTAAACCTCAAAGTCTAATTTAAAAGCCAACTAAAACTGTCAAAATCGATTAATCGATCTCCCAAAATCGATTAATCGAAATCTCAAATTGATTAATCGAATCCAAATCAATTAATCGAATTACCAAAATCGATTAATCAGTTTTCTCAAGCTATGATTTTCCAGTCATTTGAGGTGCTCAGACGATTAATCGATTTTAAATCGATTAATCGAATTCAAAAATCGATTAATTGATTTCGGGCCTCTCTGCCCAAATCACTTATAGACCAAAATCGATTAATCGATTTTATAAAAAACTCAGCCCTTTTCTCGGGCATTCTTCCAACCTTCATTCTCCTTCCATTTTCATTCATTTTTACCTCTCTAATTCCTCATTTTAACTACGCTTGAATGCACAAACAAAATTTTAAGGAGATTAAACAAAACCTACCTCAATCAATCTCTTGATTGAATCAATGGCTGGGTTTAATGACTAGGGCTCCAACTCCGGCTTCCACGCGTCGAATCCGGCATTAAATGTTCAAGCCCTCTCTTAAATTTGAAACCTAAATCACTCACCTTAGCATTTACTCTTCCTTCACTCTCTCTCTCTCTCTTCTTAACTTCTCACCAACCTAAATCAAGGAGTAATGACTCCTAGCATTTAATCCTTTTAACTATTTTCTTGTCTTGGTGTTAGGCACATACACTAGAGATAGGTGTACGTGACCTTTAACTAACATCTAATCCCATACTTAGGATACGTTCACATCACATTTAATAATTTCTTTTTAAGTCCACTGTTTGACCATCACTTGGTCAAACCCACGATCAGTTGGGCATGCATCCCGAGGTCACTGTTCATTGTTCAAATTTTGGGGACGTTACATTCTTCCCACCATGGGAATTTTCATCCTCGAAAATGAACCTGAAGGTGTGTCGATGGGGTTTCCCCCACACACACATAGACACACGTAGTTCCAATCGAACAGAACTACACATCTTGCACAAAACGAATTGCTTAATAAAACGATCCTAAAGGAAATAAACGCAAGTGAAGGAATGCAAAATTTTATATTTAATTCACGTTCGATACAAAATAGCTTAATCCTCCACCAAATGGCATCCATGCCAAGATAGTTTCAAAATAATTACGACAAAAGCTCCAAAAAGTAATCACAATAAAAATAATGTTCTCATCACAAGCTCACGTCGTCCCCCTCCTAGCGGGTCTGCTATGTCAGGCTGGTCTGGTGCTGGATGGTCTGTACCGTCATCCGCATGCGTACCAGAGCCCGATGCATCAGGAGTCCATGTGCGCGCCATCGCGATGCGCTGTAGGTAATCAGTGGGGTACATGAACTACATCGTCTGATGGAGCAAGGCCTCATGAAAGTCCAGCCTGCGGTTCATCTGCTGGTTGTTGGCCTCCATACGGGCCAACATGTCCTCGATGGTGGGTGCGGCGCAAGTGGCTCGCCGACGGTAGGAAGATGTAGGTGTAGAAATAGCCGGAGGCGATCGTGATATAGTAGGAGGTGGCACTATGGACTGCCCCTCAGGTGGCACTAAGCCATGAGATGGTGCTCCCTCAGCTGGTGGATCCTGATGTAGTGGTGGGGGTGGTGGTGGTGTTGGTCCCTCTACTGGTAGGGCCCTCTTTAACAACCTATAACTACACCCCCAAGAAGTGATGGAGTAATGCTTCACGTGGTTCGTAGTCTTCTTCCTCTCAATCGGTGAAATGGCATACTCTGGGGCGTCAGAGTAGCATTCCAACATGCTCGATATAAGTCGAGCATAGGGCATCTTTTCCTTAGGTCGCAAAGGACCCTCCATCATCTTCCCTTTGATGTAGATCATACCCTCAATGATGAGTTTGGTCTCATTGAACCAACAGCTGTAGTATGCTGCGTATAAGGCCTGCTGGACCAACTCGACCCTCTCTGTATCGTGCCGCATAGGGTATAAATTACACTTGATTATAGAATCAAGCATCCACATATAAGGAGGTAGGTCTACCCTCCTTATGGATTTGCCCGATCCTTTGTTTTCTCTAGTCATCTCGGTCATGATATCCTCAAATTTGGCCTCCTTGGTAAATGGTAAAAAGAGGGTGGTCTCGGGCACAAAATCTAGGAGACACTCTAGGGATTCATGCACATGTCGGCGTGTAAATGTATAGCTACGACCGTCAATCTCGATCAGAACCGTGTCATCCACTCGTCCCGCCCATAGGTTTTGATAAAATAGGCGTACGAGTCTAGGGTAAAAGTATCCGTGTAATGGGTTTAAAAGGTTTTAGAGACCCGCTTTTTGAAGGTATTGCCCGACCCATTGGGTCTCGCCCATGACATCGGGGTCGGTAAATAAATCTTCGTCGATGATGTACTCATCTTTGAATTCCTTTGTCGCCCACCACTCATTTGGTTGAGGCAAGTTTTCGGGTGGTGGTTGGGGTATCGGCGACGACTCGCGTGAAGACGCGCTCATCGAATCAGACTCAGCATCTAATGAAGAAGGTGGTGATGATGGGGGTGATGGTGGTGGCGGTGCGGTGTTCTTATGCCGAACCGGTAGCTTGGACGTCGATTGCTTCGTGGTCAATCACATTCGCGGCGGCATTTTTTGATCAAACTGTTAAAACCTAGGACTGTGATGGTCTAATTTGAAATGAAAAGTGAATCTAGGATTTACCTGAGACGCTAGATTCAACTGGCGGAGGTTCTCGATCCGAAATCGATCCAAAATCCCCCAAAACCCTAGCTGTTTTAGTTGCTTAAGGGAGGAGAGAAAGTGGCGCCCAAACAAAAACAAAAACTAATTTTCGAATGGGGATGAAAAATCCCAAATCTATTATATATAGGCCAAAATCGATTGATCAATTTTCCAAATCGATTAATCGATTTTTCATAACTTACTCTCAGCCGCGCGAAATCGATTGATCGATTTTAAACATCGATTAATCGAATTCGACTCGATTAATTGAATTTTGCTATTATTAATTTCCCAGGTTTGTCATCTCACTGGCGTGTGCCAGTCGTTTAATCAACCAAAATCGATTGATCGATTTCAAAAATCGATTAATCGATTTGGAAATCGATTAATCGGTTTTGACAGATTTCTCCAAAAATTTTATACTTTATTTTCCTTCATTTTCTTGGTAGTACCTGACCAGTTGGTCATTGGCTTTGTGAAGCATGCCTTCATTAGCCATTGCGTGGCATAATGAATCTTAGCCAGGCATTCATCATCGCATCACGGCACGGTTTCGATTCACACTCTTTCCATTGAATAGGTTGGCCAAATGGTTAACGTTTGATTATAGAATCAGTTAAGATTTACAATATGCTTGTGATGATATAATTGAACTCTCAACCTGCCGCAAACAAGTCCAGGTATTGCTCTCTCACGTCGGCTTCTCTTTCCCACGTAGTTTCTTCGGCCGGATGATTTTTTCATCAAACAAGTACTAAAGGAATCACTTTGGTGCGCAATACTTATTCCTTTCGATCTAATATTTTTGCTGATTCTTCAATCATGCTCATATCCTCATACATCTCTAATGGTTGACCGCTCAACACATGATCAGGGCCATTAATATACTTCCTGAGCATAGATACGTGGAAGACGTTATGTACCCGATCAAATAACGGTGGCAACCCAATGTAGTAAGAAACTTCCCCAACTCGACCCAAAACTTCAAATGGTCCAAGATAGCGGGGACTCAGCTTCCCTCTCTGTTCGAATCTCATTACGCCTTTCATTGGTGAAACTTTTACAAACACGTGTTCACCCACTTTATAGTCTACACTGGTCCGCTTGATATCGGCGTAGCTTTTCTGCCTGCTCTGAGCCGCTTTAATTTTTGCTCTTATCATACGAACATAAGTGGCATTATCTTCAAGTACCTCGGGTCTCAAAAAAAATTTCTCACTGATTTCCTCCCAATTGATGGGTGATCTACATCGCCTTCCATAAAGAGCTTCATACAATGTCATGCCAATGCTCGCTTGGAAACTGTTGTTGTAGGCGAATTCAATCAACAGTAGGTATTGATCCCATGACCCTTGCAATTCAAGCATACACGCTCTGAGCATGTCCTCTATCACTTGATTCACTCACTTTGTTTGTCCATCAGTTTGCGGATGAAAAGTTGAACTGTAGTCTAGTCGCGTTCCCATTCATTCTTGAAATTTCTTCCAGAACTTAGATGTATATAATGGGTCACGATTTGAAACGATACTACTTGAAATACCGTGTAGGTGCACGATCTCTTTCATATACAACTCTGCAAGTCTTCCCGCCATGTACATCGTGTTGTAAGGTAAGAAGTGTGCTGACTTGGTCAATCGGTCTATGACTACCCAAATGGCATTATATCTCTTTGCAGTATGCGGTAGTCCAATGATAAAGTCCATAAAGATCAATTCCCACTTCCACTTTGGTATGGGTAGAGGCTGCAATAGCCCCGCAGGGTGTCTATGATCGACCTTCATCTGCTGGCACGTCAAGCACTGTGACACGTACTTAGCCACGTCTTGCTTCAAGCCTCTCTACCAGTATTTCTTTCTCAAATCTTGATACATTTTAGTGCTACCAGGGTGGATCGCATAATTTGAATTATGAGCCTCATCAAGGATAGTTTGCCGCAGATCGGCATTGTCTGGAATGCAAAGATGGCCTTTGAACAATAAGGAACCATCTTCTTTCACTGAGAACTCAGGTTTGATGCCTTCAATCACATCTTGATGAATCTTGGTTAGCATTGGGTCTTTCATCTGTAGCTCGTGAATATACTCAAATAGCACGGGTCTCACTGATATGTTAGCCAAGAAGGCTCCTGTAGCTTGTACCTCAATATTTACATCGTACATCAAAAGGTCTTCAAATAATTTCCATCGGTGCATACCCAAAATCAAGCTAGCCAATTGAGCTGAACCCTTCCGACTTAAGGCATCGGCTACTACATTAGCCTTGCCTGGATGGTACTGTATGGAACAGTCGTAGTCCTTGAGGAACTCCATCCATCTGCGCTGCCTCATATTTAGCTCCTTCTGTGTAAACAGGTATCTGAGGCTCTTATGGTTGATGAAAATCTCAAAGGTCTCACCGTACAAGTAATGTCGCTAGATCTTCAATGCAAATATGACCGCTGCTAGTTCCAGGTCATGTATTGGGTAGTTCTTTTCATGCTCTTTCAACTGTCTTGACCCGTAAGCTATCACCTTTCTGTATTGGTTGAGCACGCAGCCCAAACTATTATACGAAGAATCATTATATACCGCGAACCCTCCACTGCCTGAAGGAATCGCTAGTACTAAAGCTGAAGTGAGTCTCTTCTTGAGTTCTTGAAAACTCTTCTCGCACGCTTCACTCCATTCGAATCTTACATTCTTCCATGTAAGTCTCGTAAGAGGTCTTGATATTTTTAAAAACCCCTTAACGAAACATCGATAATAGCCAACTAGTCCAAGGAAACTACGGACATCGATCACGGTTTTTGGTTGCTCCCAATTTATCACTGCTTCTATCTTAGTTGGATCTACCGTGACACTATGCTTTAAGACGACATGTCCTAAAAAGCTAACTTCTTCCAACCAAAACTTGCACTTACTGAGCTTGGCGTACAGTTGGTGTTCACGCAAAGTTTGTAGAGCGACTCTCAAGTGTTCTTCATGTTCTGCTTTTGATTTAGAGTATATTAGGATATCGTCAACGAATACTACGACGCAGGAGTCCAGGTGTGGTTTAAACACCCGATTCATCAAATCCGTAAATGACGTCGGAGCGTTTGTCAACCCAAATGGCATCACCAAGAACTCATAGTGTTCGTGTCGTGTCCTGAATGCAATCTTCTGGATGTCCTCTGCTTTGACTCTCAATTGATGTTATCCAGATCTCAGATTGATCTTGAAAAAATATCTTGCTCCTTGCAGCTGGTCGAATAAATCATCTATCCTAGGCAAAGGATATCGATTTTTTATGGTGAGTTTGTTCAACTGGCGATAGTCAATGTACAGTCGCATTGACCTATCCTTCTTCTTTATAAATAAGATCGGTGCTCCCCATGGAGACACGCTCGATCGTACAAACCCCTTGTCCATGAGCTCTTGTAATTGTTCTTTCAACTCCTTCAACTCAGCAGCAGCCATTCTATATGATGCTTTCGAAACAGGCTCCGTTCCTGGTGCTAAGTCGATGGCAAACTCCACTTTCCTCTTTGGAGGTAATCCTGGTAATTCCTTCGGAAATACATCTTCAAACTCTCGCACCACTGCTATCTCGGAGATAATGTTCTTCTCTTCCTTATCCTCCTTTAAAAATGTCAAATAACCCGCTGCACCCTTTTCTGATCAAGCGCTCGGCCCTGACTGCAGAGGTAAGTGGCATATGCATCGATCTCTCTCCTCGAAATCAAAACAATCTCCTTGTGTTAGGTCTGAAGATGATAATCTTGTTCTTATAATCTAGGGTTGCACAATGTTGTGACAACCAATCCATGCCAAGGATCACATTGAATCCTTGCATGTTTAATATTATTAATTTTGCGTCTAGTTCATATACTTCTCCATCATCGATGCCAACTATCACTGACTTACAAACTAATTCTGTGTCGACTAATTCCCCAATCGGAATAGACACTGATAGAATAAAATCCAACGTCTCAGGAACGATCTTCATTCTCTTTGCAAACCTCAGAGTAACAAAGGAGTGGGTAGACCCTGGGTCTATTAACACTCTTGTTTCGCATGCTACATAGCATCCCTTCTCATACACTCGTAACGTACCTATAACACATACATATACATATATAGCACATATTTTATTTTTAAAAATTTATCGTACAAAAAGGAGTCTACACGTTTTTCTAATGAATGCACCTTCTATATCTAAAATTTTAAGGAAATGAAATTCTTTATTTAAAAAGGAATCTCACCTTGGATGGCATCATGCATGTTTCCTGCTTCTTAGGCAGTGACTGCATAGGCTCTCCCTTGTACGACCGGCTTCCTCGCTTGTATCGGTCGTGGCATAGAAGTAGAAGTCATCTTTTCTTTGTTCACCTCAGGGCAATCTTTAATCATGTGGCCCACCTTGTCACATTTATAACAACCCCTTGTTTCTTGCCTACAATCCGTCATTTTGTGGGACTTGCCACACTTTGCACAAGTCTCCCTAGGTGTGGAAGAAGCTCATGGCGCAGGTTTCATAACGACGCCCCTCGATATAAACAATGAGAATTTCTGATAGTTGGTCTGTTGCACCGGTCTCCCATACCCTACTTAGAACGGTAGTCTCTGATTAGGTGCTATGAATCTCAGCTTTTTGTTTACCGGCTCATAGTTCCCTGTTCTACTTTGATCTACATTCCCTCTTCTCTGCTATTCCCTTTGGCAGTATCGATTATTATTTTCTTCCTCTACCACTAGAGCTTTACTCATGACCTCTCCATAGGTCTTTAACTGAAACGGTGCCACTCCTCCTCTAACATCTAGTCTCAAGCCTTGTTGAAACCTCTTTGCTCTCATCATATCAGTAATCACATAATCGGGAGCGAAGCGAGCAAGTCTCAAAAACTCCACCCCGTACTCCCTGACTGTCATTTGTCCTTGTAAGAGTTGTAAAAACTGTATCTCCATCTGATTCCTCACTACCTCAGGGAAATACTATTTATTAAACTCCTCCACAAACTCATCCCACGTCCAGGGCAATCCTGGGGTCTCCTGAGCCCTAGTCCTAGAAGCGGACTTCCACCAAGGCCCAGCCTCCCCATCTAACATGTAGGCTGCCCAACGGACGCTCTCATCTTTTATGCACGTGAGCACGCTAAAAACCTTTTCCATCTCGCTCAGCCAATTCTTAGCAGCCATCGGCTTCGCTTGTCCTGAAAAACTAGGAGGTCGCATCCTCCTAAACTCTGTAAATGTAAAAACCACTAGCTGTGTAGAACCTACTGGGGGCGTAGGTGGCTGATGCTGATCACTAACAGCGTGAGTTGCCAAGGATGCATCATCAGTTGACGCTCTTCTCTCTCCTCATTTCTCTCTCTTATTCTTGCCTGTTCTCTTCGATCTCCTTCCTGACGGTCTCTTTCTCGGCTCTCTTCTTGATCTTGGCTCTCTTGGCCACCACTACCTGAAGCCCCTCTATCTCCCAAAGGCACTCTGTCGTAGGCGAGATGAAATCATATGAAACATTGGTATAACCAAACAATAACTACACAAAACAAAACAGATAAACTGAACGACGTGAAATCAAGATATACTAATTCTAAAGCAAAAGCTGAAAAGACAGTTCTACTTTTATGCCAACGCATGAACAGAAGAACCGACCAGAACCATCGGTGATAATCAGAACACCTCAGATGGTTCACCCAAAAGAATTATATCATTTAATTACATTCCTCAAAATAAAAGGCCTGACATACCATGCCGCACAGTATACTCTCAAAATCTCCCTCAAAGTACGCAGGGGTCCTCTAGAAGAAGTCCTCAGGAGGAGGCTCCAACTCTTCCCCGGGTACGTAATCCGAATCCCCCGGATCTATGTCTCCCGAAGCTTTAGTAGCCGCAAGTAATAGACCTGCGACGTATAGTCTAAAGGGGTGAGTTACATCCTAGCTCAATAGGGAAACAACACAATGAACATATAAGTCAATTCTCACATATATTCTATGACATTAGGTAGCATGATGTATTAATGGATTTAGTGGAAAAACAATAGTTTAAATGACTGAAAAGGAAATATGCATTGAGTTTTACTAGTATTTCACATGTTCTCATTTTTTCTCGACTTTCTCCTGATTCGGCCTAAAGACTTAAAATTGTAAGTTAAATATTCCCCAACTTTCTATAGAGTCGGGCGCCCGATGGAATACCCTCTATCGTCGTCTAAATAGATAGTTTTCATATCATTGTTCTTCTTGAATACTACCCAGGTCCCTTTCTCATAGGCAACGAGGTTTCTAGTCTCATACATATCCCTGGAATGTCAAACTGGTGTATGGATTGGCCGCCGTACTGGTCACAGATATTCTGTCGAGTCAGTCGTGGGTATCCGGCCACGTCAGTGAGGTATTCTGTTCAAACCTCAAATAACAAAAGTATCAAATGTGAACTACATATAGTTATTCACCATGTACTTGTGCTAAATAATATCGATTAGGCCTTATTAATCTTTGTTCACTTTTGCTTTACAATGTCTCATACATCCCTGGGATGTCTAAGTTTACCGCATCACACAGATGCCTTTACCTCGTTCTCATCCCCTGGGGATGTCACATTTTCATTTACTTGCTTTGTATTTACTTACACAATGAACTTACAATTTTCTATGCATTAGCATTCTTTTCTATATCACTACATACATGTTCTTGAAATTTAAATACATGTTCAAGGTGTTCCCTACCTCATGTCTCTGAATGGCCAAGCATCAAGGTCCAACACGGCTCCTTATGCTTGCGTTCCCTCGTACCACCTATGGTACACCATGGCATATGCAAAGCATCAAGAAAGATACAATAAAGAAGGTATAAGACCCTCCTTGAACCTCAAAGTTCAATTCAAAAGCCAACTAAAACTGTCAAAATCGATTAATCGATCTCCCAAAATCGATTAATCGAAATCTCAAATCGATTAATCGAATCTAAATTGATTAATTGAATTACCAAAATCGATTAATCGGTTTTCTCAAGCTATAATTTTCCAATCATTGGAGGTGCTTAGACGATTAATCGATTTTAGATCGATTAATCGAATTCAAAAATTGATTAATCGATTTTCAAATCGATAATTGATTTCGGGCCTCTCTGCCCAGATCACTTCCAGACCAAAACCGATTAATCGATTTGTCAGAAACTCAGCCCTTTTCTCAGGCATTCTTCCAACCTTCATTCTCCTTCCATTTTCATTTATTTTTACCTCTCTAATTCCTCATTTTATCTACACTTGAATGCACAAACAAAATTTTAAGGAGATTAAACAAACCTACCTCAATCAATGGCCAGGTTTAATGACTAGGGCTCCAACTCTGGCTTCCACGTGTCGAATCCGGTATTAAATGTTTAAGCCCTCTCTTAAATTTGAAACCCAAATCACTCACCTTAGCATTTACTTTTCCTTCACTCTCTCTCTCTCTCTCTCTCTCTCTCTCTCTCTCTTCTTAACTTCTCACCAACCTAAACCAAGGAGTAATGACTCCTAGCATTTAATCCTTTTAACTCTTTTCTTGTCTCGGTGTTAGGCACATACACCAGAGATAGGTATACGTAACCTTTAACTAACATCTAATCCCATACTTAGGACACGTTCACATCACATTTAATAATTTTTTTTTAAGTCCACTGTTTGACCATCACTTGGTCAAACCCATGACCAGTCGGGCATGCATCTCGAGGTCACTATTCCTTGTTCAAATTTCGGGTACGTTACAAAGTTCAAGGAAAATTTTGGAATATATAGGTATAGCAGTCTCTCTCAAAGAGAGGAAAGGTTCCAAAAGCTCACTGGGTATAATATTTTTGAAACTATTAAATTTTGCAATTTAAAGCAATGTATAGTTTCAAAACTCAGTTATGATACAAGTGTACAAATGGACTAAACATGAATATTAATTGCTTCGTATAATTTATTTTTGAACTTCCTTTAAGATGATGGTAATGTGGGTGAAATGAAATTTAATCAAATCATTACTCACATGTGATGGTTAAATAAAAATTAAAAATAAAATTCTAAAAATAAACCTAAACCATGGTGCCGAAAGTATCGGGCACAAGACAGGCGTGAATGTTCAAAATCTCTTCCCCAAGCTTGGAAGAGATCACATCCAGTAGCATCTAAAAAAAATAGCACCAAGAAAAAATATAAAACAAAAGTATATAAACAGAAAGAAAATTTCTATTAAAATGGTAACTACATATTTATAGAAATTACGCAAGAAAAAGAAAAGTTAGTACATAAAGAAATCCTAGAAAAAATCTAGACACAGACAGACACAACATCGACAGTTTCCACTGAGACGAAGGTTTTGAACATGAGAACGGTCGAAGGATCTTCAAAACAATTTCCGCCAAAAAGATCGTCACCTCTCGACTTGGGGATGTCCTCAACTTGCTACCTCCTTGGAAGATGAATTGCAAGCCGAGAGGGGAGGGAGGTCTAAGTAGATGAAGGGGTGGGAGGGTTTGGTGGGGATGTAGGGCGGGGTGGAGAGGTAGGTGGTGCAAGGATGGACAGTTTCGTCCTCTTGATTTTCTCTGTCTTTTTTTTATTCTTTTTCTTTTCCTCTTTGGCCAAAACCCAGTGGACTTCCTCGTACTCGTCCCATAGGAAGATTCGGTGCTTTTTGCAACTGTGGGTCCTCCCAGGAGGTCGGAAACTTGATTGGCAGGTCGGTGGGCATGTCGTCTTTCATGGTTGTGGGTATATGTGAAAGGGTAGGATCGGGGGAATGTGTGTGCGACGAAGATGGATTATCATGGAATTTAAAGCACTCGCACGACAGAATATTAAACAATGCAATTAATTCAAATGTACCTTTGAACATAAATGCCATAATGTATTTAAGGAAAATTGGTTGGCACTTATTGAAATGCGGCTGGGTGTAGGAGAGGTAGTCGTAATAACTCCTGAGAGTGACGCAGCCGTCGTAAGCACGCGATGGGCCACAAAGCTTCCCTATGTGAAAGCTCTTTTGTCGTCCAATATTCTAGATCACACTTAAAAGGATTTGAATTTGAGATCGAGTGTGGTACATACACTAGAAAAATTATTTATTTTTTGTTATTTTTAATTTTATTTGATTTTTATTTTAGGAGGCAGGGAGAGAAGATAAGTCTGAGCCTCTAGCTTCCTTTGTCAGAAGAAGTTTTGAAACTTTGATCTACTGCTCCGAATAAAAACCTGTAAAAAATTAAGAAGTGAGAAAAAAAAATAAAATTGAAAGACAAATATTGGCATTTAGATACTGCTTCCCCGGCAGTGGCGCAAAATACTTGGCAACTCTATAACTATACTTTGTCTTAACTTATTGCAAGCACACAATGAAAATTGCAGCACTAGTATAGGATCGTTCTCACGAGGAAGACTTTGATCTGAAAAACTTATATTTGCCTTTAAAGAATAAAGAATGGTTTGTTTAAACTAAGATTACAAAAAAATAAATCTATTCTATGAATTTAAAATACTATTACAGTAACTCTCAAGTCTCTCAGATTTTAGGCGTCAATTAAAATTTGAAATACTCTCCAAATCCTAGGTGCATAAAATAAAAGTGAGGAAAAATAAATTGCAAGAAAATAAAGATAATCCTCATCCTTCCAGATTCTAGTTGTCAATTAGTCTCCTTCAGTCCTAGGATATTTATATGCAGGAAAGTAAATTGCAGAAAAGTAAATTACAAGAAAGTAAATAAACTAAATTGTCGATACATTGATCTTCGTAAATTCTCCCTTAGTCATCAATTATGTTTGAAAATCCTTAGATACAGACTAATATACTTTGCAGAAAATAAAATCTATCCTAGGGTTTGATCTTCCAGTTTCCAATCTTAGTTGTCAATTGATCTCGAGAAACCTTGAATACTCTAAACTAGAATGCAGAAAATAAACTACTCTATGGTGATCTTCCGGTGCCCCCAACCTTAGTTGTCTGCTACGACTAAGAATTCCTTGGATGTTTATTCTGGGTGCCGAGCTCTCTTATTTATAGAAAAATAAGAGGTTGGTTATAATAATTTAGGATTCTAATTAAAGCAAACTACCTAAAACAAATTCTTCTAAAATTAAACTTCCTAATTACAATCCTCCTTGCTTTTGACTACTACAGACATATAAGACTTCTTCTCCTAATTTCTAGTAGCAGGGATTCTCGCCTATCTTCTCCGCGGAGTGTAAAACTTCTATCTTTAGAATTCTCAATTCTATGCATGGCGGTGCAACTCTCACATGATTCTCAGCAGTGTTTCATAAGCTTTATTGTATAAAATCGAAAATACGAGTTTGCTTCTTTTGTTGATTTCTCTCGATCGCTCATATTCACCAAGCTCTCTTTAGTCATTTCTTCAGTAGAATCGTAAATTACGATTCTTCTTTTTCTTCTCTATTTTGATTCTCAATTTTGTATCGACTGACTCTTAATTTTCACGATTTCTCTTCGATAGCTTGAGAACTGGTGGTTTCAGCTATGATTCTTTTACGATCTTCTTTCTGACTCTTTTTTTAGCTCACTTTGGCAAAAATTAACACTTTTACTCTTTTCTGCTTATTTTTCTAAATATCTACATATTAACACATCATTAGTAGCAAACTATGGACAATTAGTACTTAGTTAAGGGTAGCAAAATGGTAAATTGTGTGATTGATCAGCCCACATATTTCAAAACTGGAACGTGGTGTTGATTGCATTTGTATAATTATAAACTTACGAAAATATTATAAAATAATGCTAATGATGAGATTAAGTTGGGGAATGATGGATTGTATTCATAATTGATTTCTATTTTTATCATGTTGTATGACTATTCATTTTAATGTACATGTTTATGCTTTTCTACCCTTCTGTAATTGTAAATGATTGCACAACAGATCTAATAGATTTGATAGTTGTCATTTATGAATATTTTGGATGGATCCCACATGAAATACTCTTCTTTACATTATTCATACATGATCATGCCTTGCCTTAGGCTTCATCATAGAGACCTTTCATAGGACATATGAGTCTGACACGTAGAACACTAAGTCTGTCTGCACACCTTTTTCTTGGTGTGGTTCTTATCGTAATGGTATCAAAACGGTGAGGATGATTTAATTACATGCCTCCCAACACATGGTGGTATGAGACACCATGTCGAGTGAGTGAGTGTAAATCCTTCATCGCGTCAGTTTAAGTTGCGGTTAATGGCTCCTAATCATACTTGGGTCCTTAAACTCGGTAAAATACTTTGATCCGATTTCTTTTCTAACTTTTGAAACCTCTTGGTTCTAAGCCTTGTTATTTCTTAAACTTTGTAAAATACTGAATTGAAAATACTACTATAAAGACCAGCAAAATTTGAAATATTTGAGATTTTGTTTCTATACGTGCCTTGACTTACACCCCAGTCATTGTAAGGATATCAACACCTTCAGCCAAGGTGCGGTTTCTAATTTTGTAGGACCACTTTGTTTCTGTAATCCTGAGATCCATTCTCCCCAAATCGGGTTGCCCGGGGAATGAAACATGTGGTACTGCATGGAGTAGTGATGATAACGAGGTGCGTTCTTACCCCGTACTAGGCTCCAACAATGACTCTGGCACAAGACACATCCTTAATAATGAATGATTAATTTGTAAAAGTCTGATTTGTATGCCTGACTAATAGGTTACATTTCAAGACACATACGCAGGCATTTCATTGACACTGAGCATGCATACTACATTGATGACTAAATCTACCTGCTGCTTCAGCATATCCTTTACTTTTCATATATTCATCTGTCATGTTATATTCGAGTTATCACATTTGCTTTATACATATTGTTATTGGTTACCTGCTGGATCTGCATCGGTTTACTTATGTTCGCCTGATATAAACTTATTCTATTTTCATTGGTCATATATATATATATATATATATATATATATTTGATTGTAACTGATTGCATAATAATGCTTGATAGATAGTTTTCACTCACTATCCACCAACTGATCACTCTGGTAGTTTGGCGTTGATCAGTTGAGCTACTCACTGGGTGACGATTTATTCGTTACTCATTCCTTTTGTGGCATTGTTATTTTAGGATATTCTTAGGATGGTTATGATGTTGTAGCATATGCGGATGACTGAGTAGCTTACATGGATCAGTCAATAGATGAAGGTATAACTCTTGAAGATGAGCTTGACCCTGAGGATATCATGATTATTTCAGACATTTTTTAGATTTTATTAGACTTTATAGTTCCATACACTCCGTTACTTTAGTTTGATTTGATTTTATATGGGTATTATCCACATGTACAGTATTAATTTCATATATTAGTTTTAAGTTTCATTCTGATTATCCACTGCGTGAAATTGATGACGATTTGATACTAATTTCTATTTTATCCGATTTCAAATATTTATTAAAATATATATCCCTATCATGGGTTATCAAAATGATTTCTAATGTAATTACCCCCTTCATAATATTTTCGCTATTGCGATACGACATGATCATCGGTACACTAATTGTATCATCTTGTAGTTGTGCCATTCGCTCTCGAAACTCGACCCATCCTGTAATATCCCCAAATTTTTAGGAAAAACTGTGTAAGTCACATAGATGCTAGGTGTGGTGTGATGAATGTGGTTCACAAAGGAACCAATGGGATTAACACACTTGGTATGTATGGGTGTTCCATACCAAACACTTAAGTAGATAAGATGTATATACTTGAGTGTATGTATATGTGTTTAGCGTGGAGACAACCCTCTATGAGATAAGTGAGGGGTAACTCACGTGCAAATCATTTATTGCTTTGAGATTTTGCTTGGTTGCTTTGAGAGAAGGAGAAAGAGAAGGAATGGAGTTGATGTTGTGTGAGGGATTTGCTTAAATCTGCATCGTCAAAGTCACTAAATTGTCGCAAGATTTGTGAGATTTGTGTGTGAGAGATCACCTTACGATTCGGCGGTGTTGTGGCGATTTAGGAGAGTGGAAAAGGTTCCAATGGGGTTTTGGAAACCCATTTGCTTGTGAGAAAAGATGCACTGATCTCTGAGTGGATTTCTATTTTGAAGGTAAGGAATCGACACCCAAGTGTGTGATTAGTATAGAATAAGATGTGTTATAAATGGTGCAGGAGATGTGGAGATGATTGATAAAAAGGTCGCGAGGGAAGTGGGTTTTGAAATCTTGAAACCCAAAGAAACTCTGAAACTCATGCGCCTGAACTTCAAAGCTCGCTCGCATGAGCTTGCTTCAGAAAGGATTCTGAGAGCCTAGCGGGCTCCAGTGAGCTTCTAGCTCTCGCGCACTTGAGCGTAGTATGCCATGGGTTCTCACGCGCCCGAGCCTTAAGTGCTTGCTCGCGTGAGGGGTTTTCCAGTGAGCCTCTGTGCCTTGCGCGCACGAGGAAGAGGTGTGCAGATTGTGAGATCTGATCAGTCGCGATTTAGGCTTGTTTTCTTGCGAAACCTTCGGAGACCTTGTTCAATTAGCATTTTTAGACACTTATAAGGATCTTTTGGATGATTTTGTATGTAGGTTAACATGTTAGGCATTTGTGTGAGTCCTCACGTCTAATGTAGATTTTGCTAAGCGTGACTTGAGGCAAGGGAAACTTATCATCATTTAACTCGAATGTGCTTCATATAAGTTGATTAATATGATGTGATAAGCCATGATACATTTTTATGTGAAAATCAGCTTGTGATTTAATAATCTTTCAAACAAGTTTTGAAAAGAACGAATGTGATGTGATGTGTAACATGTGACGTGAATATTGTGTTTGTGTGAAGTCCGAAATCAAGTAGGAATACTAGTTTTCTAAAAATAGTATATTGTAATCATTTTACACGGTGTGAAAGCTGTAAGTTAATTTTTGCACGATGATTTAAGAATTCATGTGTGTAGATACCCAAATTTTGCCCAAGGCCCGATCGAAACATACTTTGAGAGAGGCGCACCCCGAGCTTTCAATAGCACCTTCCCAAACCCTTAGGAACCTTCCCAAACCATTAAGAACCTTCCCAAACCCGTAAGAACCTTAGAAAACCCTTAGAAATTACCCCCAACCTTTAGGAACCTCCCCAAACCAATAGTTGACCCTCCCGGGTAATGGTTAGAGAGAGATATATCGGGGCTGGCAAGAACCTCTACTGAGACTAAATCTTATACCATTGAAAAGTAGATGATCCCAACTTTCCAACAAGTCAAGAATCATCTCAATCCGAGTTATACATCAAAAATTACGTTAATCCGAAAAAGACTTGAGAACTGCACCTGGTTGAACCTCTCAAGAACCTCTCGAGGAGGTGGACATGCCTGGCGTGTGTAATACACACGCTAGGCCATTTATGGAGAAATGTTGCCTGGCATGTATATTATACACGCCAGGTCATTTTTTCCCAAAAATGGCTTGGTGTGTATATTATACACGCCAAACATAGATGGGCCCCCAACCCCAACAAGCTCTGGACTTCCCAGACACTGTACATATGCCTAGCGTGCATATTACACACGCCAGGATTAGCTATAGTGAATCTTGGATTTTACCCAAATTTTACTTTTGAGGTTTGACTTGTTGACCATCCCAATGTTTAGGGTGGGTTTCATTAGGACTGTTGCACCCCCATTTATCTTATTTGCAATCCTCTAGTCATTTGAAACCTCACCCTATCATCTACCATTGAACCCAATTCACATCTTCCTAAGCCCTTGAAATCCTAGGAAACCTTAGATATTAAGATTACCTAATTGCTAATCCTAATTAGATTTTAAGTACCCCTAACCCTTTCTTTTTTTATGAATAGAGAGGCACCGCCCTTACAAATGGCTTGAAAATTTTCCAAGAGAGAGAAAAAGATTAAGAGATCCATTCTCCCTTTGGTGCACCAAAACTCATACAAATTCCAGAATTCCAAATCACCTTAGAAACCCCATCTTCCATAAAAAACCCTTGAGTTTAGGAGAGAACTACCCCCTAGCCTTCTTCCTCTACCCCTTGGCTATCAAGCTTTAGAGGTTAGAACCCACTCTTCAACCACTCAAGCTATTGAAAGCTCATCAAGTGCACCTACACGAAGGTCCACAATTGTGCTACAAGGGCTCGAGAGCTCCGGCTCTCCCCTCTACTCCTCTACCTTCTTAGCTTTCTCTTTATCCTTGAATTTGTGCTATTACGCAGCTGAAATCTTGGTAATTGCGGAGGGGCATAAATAGGATCAAAGTGCCTTTGGGCAAGAGGAAGTGTTATTTTCATTTTTATTTTTCTTTTATTTTGGCCATAAGTAGAGACCACATTTGAGCGGGTTGATCGGGTGCTTAACACCTTCCCGATCGATAACCGAAGCCCCTACCTAAGAGCCTTTGGCGTGAATCGGTAAATCAAAGTCATATTTGGCACTTCGGTGCATTTAATATTGATTTGAGGTTTCTTGGGGCACCAAAAGCTCCGGGTGGCAACTCTAGTTTTTTATGAAACGAGCACATTGTCACAACGGACTCGCGAGAGCCCACAGTTGCACAATGTGGATCGAATCCTTTGTACTCCGGTACGACGAGATATCCGTTCAATTCCTACCGGTCAACGGTAAAACCTTCGGCACAAGTTGTTGGTTGATTTTAGGTTGCTTGCTATTTTTTTATTAGAAAAAACAGTGATAAAAATAAATCTAAACAATAGGGGATGAAATGGATTGAAACAAGGCTAAAACAGAAACCTAAAATACACACAGTCTTGCCAGATTCAGGGTCCGATGTAGCAAGCTTTGATAAGAAAGGGTTTGTCCCACAGGGAAGGTTGATCTAGAACCACAAGGTTTGTTTTAATAGACCTCTTGATCTAAATAAAGATCTGGCAGTCCTAACTATGCAAGAAAGCAAAGAAAAGAAGGGGAGTTTTGGGCTGTCGCAAAACTAAAAAAAAATAAAACATAAAATAAAGCTACAATCCTATGCTATAAGAAAGAGTTTTAGAGAGGGATAAAAAATTATTTTAAAAAAAATAAAAGAAAAATTGTGAGAAGTAATAAACAAGGGACTAGTTCTGGACTGAAACAGGGGTTGTTCAAGTTTAGCAAGGGATAGATCCACATCTATCCTTCATTTGGCAGCAAGCTCAAATGTAAGGAAGAATAATCCAATCAAACCTAAGGATGTGGAATAGTCTTAGGCTGTGATCTATTCACTAAATGACCACAGATCATCCCCGAAGATATACTCCAGTCTAGGGGCAAAAATGAGAACAAGAAATACTACTGCAGCTGCTATGGTTGCATGGCTAAAAGCTCATGCAGCCATAGGTGCACACAATCCATAAAATCTCAATAAAAAGAACATAATAGAATCACAGATTGAATGAATCAGTGAAATTAGCTTTGCATTGCTCACAAAAATACTTACAATGAAGCCCTCTCAGCTGCAGTCAATGCAAACTTCACACCTTTACAAACGCATAGCCTTATTATAGCATAAACACAGTCCTAGTTACCACCAAGGATTTAGCCAGCAAGTGTTGAACTAAGGAGAGAAGAAAAATATAAAAAAGATTACCTAACCCTAACCCTAGACGTGACCTCACCAGAGCCCAAAATTAGGTTAAAAGTTAGATACTTTTCTCCACAAAATTACAACTTATATACATTCTCCCAATAAAATATCTTGCCCTAGCCAATAGGAGAACATAAGAGGAAATGCCCCATTTGCCACTGCTGTCCTGGCCCATTTATGGCCAAGGGTTGCCTCGGGATGTGGGAAACATCTTGGCACCTCAGGATGTGCGCCCTAACTACTATGAAATCTTAAAAATGTCCCTGTGTATGGACTAAGAATTTGGGAGCCCGTGCTTCACGAGGCTGAGTTTGCTTGATTTGCTTCTTGCTTGGCTCTCGCGTGGTTGGGTTATCTGCTGAAGAAAGATCGCGAGTTTCAAGTTGCTGTGAATAGTATAGATCGCGAGGATGAAGAGCAGTGGATAATGCAGCTCGTGAGGATGAAGCTCCAGGTGGTTCAGGTCGCGAGGATCTCGCCAGGATGGTTTTACAACTCGCGCGGATCCTCGCCGATATGAATTGCGCTTCTCGTGTTGATGACTCCTGTTTCTAAAGTGTGCGAGATCTGCGCGAGCCATTATGTGCTTCAGGCTTGATCTTCACAAGGAGACTTTCCAGGCAAAATTAAACTCCGCGAGGGTCTATTTGTGCTTCTTTGCTGCCGTGGATAGTTTGCTACAATAGTTTCCTCTGTTTGGGTTCATCCTCCTTTCAACTGTTGAACTTCTAAGGCCCACTTAGGCAACCAAAATGATCACTATGGTGTGTACACCCTATGTTCTTCAATCAGTTGCACACCTTGGCTTCAAAACTCTCTCTTCTTAGCCTTCAAAGTGTGGACTGTTGCACTAAGCTGCAGTTTTATTCTTAACTATAAAACATGCTCAAAAGATAATTATTAGATGGCTCCAAGGTATAGTAAAGGCTAGGTTAGGAGGTGAAAATTGGTATATTTCAGTGATTAACACACCCCCAAACCTAATCTTTGTTAATCCTCAAGCAAAGGAAAAATTAAACAACTAATCTAGAAAGTTAAATGCCACTTTCGTAGGGAGCACAGATGCATTTAGCTCATACATCAAGCCTTTTAAATCCCTAGGTGATCCCTAGTGGAGGAGTGAAGTCTCCTAAGGGTTTTCAGTGAAGATACCCACAAACTTCTCAACAAAATAGTTAAACCAAGTGCAATCAGTGGATAATCAGTTTGCAATAAATACAATTTTATTCCACCCTTGCTCTTTCAAATTAGAGGAGCTTTACACAGTGAATGCAAACAGTTTTAACACATCAATCATGCATGCATGCTCATAACATTCAATCAGTTGACATTAAGAGTGTAACGTGTGCAAACAGTACCAACCTCACCAGTAATTGAAAAAATTAGGTTTAAATAATGCCCCAATGAATTTCATCTCAGACCCAATGCTCACCAGGGCTATCTCTCACAAATGACTTTAAGGGTGCTCCTTTTCACTCAAGCTCAAGAGCAGTTACAGACCTCAAATAGGTCTACAAGCATGAGCATAGGCAAAGCTCCTAATTTCTGACATCATCAAGCACTTCTCACCATACATCAAACACTCCTTTATCTCCACATGATAGCTCACTTCACTTTGGATCAATAAGGTCTTTTACATGGGTTGCAATGTTGCTTATGGTTGAGATTTTCAAAGAATAGGATGGGTAAAAGGGATTCAAAATTGAGAAATCAGCAAGGTAGGAGGTGATTCATGACTTCACATCCTTCATTTCAGCTCAACTTCATCTTTTTTTATGTTTTTCAGATTCAAAGTGGCCAGCTTCTCCTCTTCTTTTCAATTTCAAATGAAATTCTTCTCTTGACTTCTCTTTTTCTTTTATTTTTGTTTATATTCTTATTTTTATGAAATGTCACACTATCCAACAGATACATTGATGTTCACATGCTGCTCCTCTCCTCCATTCATCAAATGTCCCAGTCTGCCTATCTTCAACTTCTTCTCCTTTGCCTTTTGAAATCTTAGAGTGAGGGTAGGCATGAATCAGGTCTAGAGGTTCAGGTTCAAGTACTCTGATGTGTATTGAAGAAAAATTGAAATTTAAGGCTCAAAGAGTGTATGCAAAAGGGCAGTTTCAATAGGTTGGTACATTAGGTTCAAACTGTCCAAATGAAGGCCTTGGATCATTTCCTTAGTGTTATGCATGCTATCAAAAGTTTCAACTTGGGGGTGCCTAACTTCTAGTGCATAGGGGTTGAATCAGTCACTCCTTAAAAGAATTATTTTTTTTGTATGGGCCCAAATCTCACTAGGATGGTCTTCAAGTGAACTCAAAGGGGTATGTCTTCACCTTTTTCTCTCCTTACTGGTTTACTGAGTACTGTTTATAAAAATTTCTTGATGCTCACCTCATGGAAGTATTGAATTTTAAAATTTTCAATGTAAAAAAGTTTACACAATTTTTTAAAATTTTCTCATTTACGACATTGCTTAGGTGGATTCCACTATATTTATTTCTTACTTAATTACTACTACTGCACTTAGGTTAACTACCTCATTGGCTTACCCTTCCATACCCCCAAACCCGTGAGGAACAGTGTCCTCACTGTTTCAACATACATGTATAGGGGCAGGGTCTGTGGTGGTGGTTTGTTCAATGTAAGTGGCCATAGGCTCACTGTCATCATATAGGAAGGGTGAAGGTGGTGCTTGTGTGGGGCTTGATGTGGTTGGGGGTTTTGGGATATTTATGGGCTAAGGGCTTGGAATAGGCTCTGATAGGGTGGTAGGCATGCAGGTGCTAATGTGGTTGGGAGAGTGGATTTCTTTTTGTATTTTCTTTTTATCAGTGGGGTGGGTAGGCTAAAAGGAAAGGTGGGTTGAGTTGGAGCTGGCATTGGGGTAGGGATGGGGTTAGAAATGGAGGGTAGACTGATGGTGACTGGTGATGGGATAGGGTGTGGGGCAGAGTTGGCAGTAGGTGGAGCATCTAATGTGGCTGTTGTAGTAATGGCAGCAGCAGCTATTGCTACTGCTTCTTGAATTGTAAGTGCTGCTGCCTCAGACTCCTTTTTCATTAAGGTCATACTGATCACCCACAACTTCTTCCCAAACTCAACTGGGGATAATGTCTCAGTTGATTCCTCCTTCAATGGATAACCCCCCTTTTTTAGCAGGGTTGTGATTAGCATGTTGTATGGCAGTGCATGAATCTGCTATTTCTTCTGCACTTTCAGATGGATGTCCATCTTCCCCTCAAAAATCAGCTGGGCTGCATTGAACCAATGCCCCTGAGAGGAGTAGATGGCATCAACAATGGGTGCCCTTCTCTCCTATTGGTGCCCAGTCACATAAATGTTCTTTCTAAGAACATAATCCATAAAAAGTAGGCTGGGATCCAAGTCTCTCCCCCTGATAGAGTCTCCTGATGCCTTTTTTCCTTTTGTAAGCTTCTTAGCAAGCTCACTAATGGGGGCAGTCAGAGGTGCCCCCAAGTTACACTCTGGGTTGTAGGCAGCTGGTATGCCTAGGACTTGTGCTATCACAGATGGGTCCACAATCATTTCAAAGTCATCTATTAGGATTAAGATCATAGGTTGTCCATCAGTAGACTTCTTCACTTTGATGTTTTGGTACCACAGTTGTACCAGTCTGGGGTACACCAACTCCAATAAAGCTTTAAGCAGGGGCTCCAAGGAGGACTTGGTCAGGAATTCTATGGATGCAACAGTCAAGGGCTCATTCTCAAGAAATGCCTTATCAAAGGCAGTCTCAGGCTCCAATTTTATGGCAGCCATGAACTCACTGGGAGTTGCTAGGGGGTCCATCTCTGGAGCAACCTCCTGACCCTTCTTCTATTTCTTGAACTTTTTAGGGCTCTTGGTGGCAGTCCTGACTCTCTTTTTAGGTGCAACCCTCTTTTTGGGTTTCTCCACTAAGGGCTTTGGGGCATCAATGGCCTCCACAGTAGAAGATTTAGCAATCCTCACTGATTTTCTGGTGGGAGTAGGAGGGTTTGTTTCAGGAGGGTTCAGTAAATCTTCTAAGTTATCCATAAATGAGGAGCTGTCAGCCATTTGATGAAACCGTAATTTTAATCTCTTAACTCACAAACCTTAGGTTGCCAAAATCTCTAATGAATTAATCAAACTAAAAAGTCCTCCCAACAACAAACTCGTACTTAGGAAAATAAGCTTAACCAAACACAGTTGAGAAGAGAGACAACTTACCCCCAAAAAGTTAGGGTTTTGAAATTTGAGATGTTTAGTGGGTCAAATCAAGTCTTTCCAGGTGCTGAAGACTCGGTCTTGGATTCTTAGCACAGTGACCAGAGGGAGGTGTGAATGAAGGAGCAAAATGGGCAGTGGAGAAGGGAGTTGGAAAGTCATGTTGGGGATTAGAGCTCGGGAGCTTGGCAGAAATCCGGATATAGAGCCTGTCGCGGGGTTTTAATATGCTAAAACCCGAGCTTCGCGAGGATCTCGCGAAGATGAATCAAATGAAAAAGACCCTCGCGAGCTGAAACAAGTCTAGAATGAACTTCGCACAGTTTAAATTGATCTGCGCGACTGACTGTTTTGGCGAAAATAAGGACTTCGCGAGGCTCTCGCTAGGCTCTGCTTTAGGCAATTCAGCTCGCGAGGATCGCACACAGCTCATTTGTTACCCAGCAGCTGATTTTCACACTTAAGCTGCCAAGCTTATTGTTATGTTACATCAGCCCATTCTCTTTTGTCATTGCCCTCTTTTTCCACAGCTACTAGACACATGCTCACCTTAGTATTCATGACTCATGCACACAGTTTCATGCTTTATGCACACAGAGGATCCAACACATCCCCAATCAGCACTTCAATAATTATAAAATCAGATTATCCAAAATACAGACCACTTATATCACACAAGCAGATTCAGAAATGAGGCATAAAAACTTAATTGCACAGCCAATTCAGACATACAGATTCACAAACCACAGTAAATGAAGACTCATGCACCTAGATTCAGATTCTCTAGACACTTAGACACATACACACAGAATTCAACAACACACAAAAAACATACAAAAATAGTAAATGACAGAATTTCACATCAAACTAAATAGTTTTGTTACACAATGTACAAGGCTGGGAATCACTCATCAGTGGGAGGTTTGTGAAGGTACATGGTCTATCTCAGAGAGTTCCACAAAATTTTCTACACAAAGCTTAAGCCTCTGACCATTTACTTTCATGATCTTCCCAGAAGTGGGGTCCATGATCTCCACAACCCCAGATGGGAATGCATGAATGACAGTGAAAGGTCCATCCCATCTGGATCTCAACTCTCCTGGAAAGAACCTAAGCTTGGAATTGAAAAGTTAAACCTTGGCTCCATTAGAAAAATCCTTCCTGAGGAGGCTCTTGTCAAAGAAAGCTTTGAACTTCTCCTTGTAAATTCTAGAATTTACATGTGCATCCAGCCTTAATTCCTCCAGCTCAGACAGTTGCAACTTCCTGTTTGAACCAGTAGCAATTAGATCCAAATTCAAGCTCTTAATGGCCCAAAAGGCCTTGTGTTCCAACTCTACTGACAGATGATATGCTTTTCTATAGACTAATCTAAATGGGGACATTCCAATTAGGGTCTTATAGGCTGTCCTATAGGCCCACAGTGCATCATTAAGATTCACTGTCCAATCCTTCCTATCAGTCCTAACTGTCTTCTCCAAGATATGCTTAATTTCCCTATTGGAAATCTCCAATTGCCCACTGGTCTGTGGGTGATATGGGGTTGCAATCCTATGGGTAACATCATACTTTTTAAGTAATCTCTCAAAGTTTCTGTTACAGAAGTGGCTGCCCCCTCACTGATGATGGCTTTAGGGGTGCCAAATCTGGAGAAAATATTTTTCATGACAAACTTTAGGATAACTTTGTGATCATTTGTCCTTGTGGCAGCTACTTCCACCCATTTGGAAACATAATCTATGGCCACAAGGATGAAGTTATAACCCATTAAAGGAGGGAGGGGGCTAATGTAATCAATCTCTCAAATGTCAAATAGCTTCACAACAAGGATGGGTTGCAGTGGCATTGAATTTCTCTTTGAAATGCCACCCATCCTTTGACATCTTAAACAAGCCTGGCAGTGTACATGGGCATCCTTGAACAAGGAAGGCTAATAAAACCCACACCGCAGCACCTTTTCTGCTGTCTTTTTCCCACTAAAGTGACCCCCACAGGCATTTTCATGGCACATGCTAAGAATATTTTGGATGTCACTATCAGGGACACACTTCCTAATAATCTGGTCTGCACAATATTTATATAGGCATGGATCCTCCCAGAAAAAATATTTGACTTGTGAGAAGAACAAGTCCTTGTCTATTTTGGACCAATGGAAAGGGATCCTACCTGTAGCAAGGTAATTGACCATGTTGGAAAACCAGGGCACAACAGACAGGATGGCAAACAGTTTCTCATCAAGAAAAGAATCTCTCAATGGTTTAGCAGCACACTCTTCAACTAAAATCCTGGACAGGTGATCAACCACCACATTCTCTACTCCCTTTTTGTCATTGATTTCAAGATCAAACTCCTATAGCAAGAGGATCCATCTAATCAACATTGGCTTGACATCTTTCTTGGCCATCAAGTATTTGAGGGCAGAGTGGTTTGTGAATACAACAATTTTATACCCTATTAGATAGGGTCTAAATTTGTCCACAATAAAAACAACAACCAGAAACTCTTTCTCAGTTGTGGTATAATTCAGCTGAGTCTCTGCTAGTGATTTGCTGGCATAATAAACCACATAGGGCAGTTTGTCTTTTTTCTATCCTAACACAGCTCCTACAGCCAAGTCTGATGCATCACACATTAATTCAAAAGGGAGAGAATAGTCAGGGGCCTGGATCACAGGGGCAGAGATTAAGCATTTCTTTAACACCTCAAATGCCTCATGACACTCAGCATCAAAATTAAATAGCACATCTTGACATAGCAAGTGGCACAAAGGTTTAGAAATTTTGCTGAAGTCCTTGATGAACCTCCTATAGAATCCTGCATGTCCAAAGAAAGACCTGATTTGTTTGACTATTTTTGGTGGGGGCAAGTATGAGATAAAGTCAACCTTTGCTCTATCTACCTCAATGCCTTTATGGGAGATCACATGGCCCAACACAATGCCTTGTGTTACCATGAAATGACTTTTCTCTCAGCTCAAGATCAGGTTGGTCTCTTCACATCTTTGAAGAACTAGGCTGAGGTGATGTATGCATTGACTGAAATTGTCCCCAAAAACTGAGAAATCATCCATAAAAATTTCTAAAAACTTATCAATCATGCCTGAAAAGATTGCATACATGCATCTTTAGAATGTGGCCGGAGCATTGCACAGTCCAAATGATATTCTTCTATAGGCAAAAGTACCAAATGGACATGTAAATGTGATCTTCTCCTAGTCTTATAGATACACAGGGATTTGATTGTAATCAGAGTATCTATCAAGAAAAGAATAGAATGCTTTTCCTGCCAGTTTATCTAAAATTTGGTCAATGAAGGGAAATGGGAAGTGGTCTTTTCTGATTTTGGAGTTCAACTTCCTATAGTCAATGTAAACTCTCCAACCAGTGGCCTCCCTGGTTGGCATCAACTCTCCAAAATCAGATGTGATAACTATTATACCAGACTTTTTGGGGACCACCTGAATAGGTGATACCCACTCTGAATAAGAAATGGGGTAAATTACCTCAGCATCCAACAGTTTCACAATCTCCTTTAGGACCACCTCTTGCATATGAGGATTCAATTTCCACTGCATTTCCCTTGAGGGCTTGGAACCCTCTTCTAAATGTATCTTGTGCATGCACACTGATGGGTCAATCCCCCGAAATCTACAATGGTCCAGCCTATTGCTCTTTTGTGCTTCGTAAGGACACATAACAATTTCTCTTCCTGCTCACTAGTAAGAGAGGAAGAGATAATTACAGGAAGCTTTTTATCCTGCCCTAGGAATGCATATTTCAATGTGTTTGGCAGCTGCTTGAGCTCTAGATAAGGTGGACATTCAATTGAAGGCAACAAAGGTGCCTTAGAGGTTTGAGGTAGGGGCAACAATTTGGGGTTCCATATGGGGTGCTGCACTAGACCCATTGAAGACTCCACTGTGTTTTTATCTTCTGCCATGAAAATTTGAGCCTCCTCCTCATGAACCTCAGTCCACACATTTTCAAATTCCTCACCAACTTTATCCCAATCCAGCAGATTGGATAAATTTTCTTCTACCAGGTCCTCTAGTACATCCACTGCAAAGCAATCCTCATTGTCCAGTTGAGGTTTCTTGGCAGCATTATACACATTTAACTTGACTTTCATGTTCCCAAATGAGACCCCCAGACCTACATTGAATACAGGAATTGGCAGTGGCCAGAAATGGCCTTCCCAAGATCACAGGAATTGGGGTGCTACTCTTTGAAGGTTCCATGTCCAAGACCAGGAAATCAATAGGGTAGAAGAACTTGTCCATCCCCACCAATGCATCTTCAACCACACCCATAGGCCTTCTCTCAAACCTGTTAGCTAGCTGGAGCACAATAGGAGTTGGTTTTAGCTCCCCCAAACCTAGCTGCTTATACACTATGTATGGCAGCAGGTTAACACTGGCTCCCAAGTCTAAGAGAGCCCTACCTATGGTGTGGTCTCCAATAATACAGGGGATGGTAGGTACCCCTAGGTCCTGCAGTTTGACTGGTGTGGCTATTAACAGTACAAATTTTACATTTTCTGCTGCAAAGACCTTCTTGGACAGATAGATCCTTGCCTTCCTATTTTCTTTACATAGGTCTTTTAGGAACTTTGCATAGGCAGTGACCTTTTTTATTGTATCAAGCAGAGGTAAATTGATCTTAACTTGCTTGAAAATTTCCAACATTTCCTCCATTTGGGCATTCCCTTTATCAAAAGGGGAAGAGCTTTTAAGGGCACGAGGAAATGACAACTGTGGTACTGCTGGTACCTTAGCTGCATGCCTAGCCTTCTCATCATAATTTTTTTCTTTCCACTTTTCTCTTTTTTTTTCTTTTTGTGGCGGACAACCCCAATATTTTTTTCCTGCTGCTCATTAGCAGGGGATGAGTTCATCTCCTCCTCTACATTCTCATTTTTCTCCTTTTCCTCCCTGCCCATCTGGTCGTCCACTACCCTGCCACTCCTTAGGGTAGTGATTGGTTTAGCCTTTCCATGCGTTGAGGAGTCTTCAACAATTATAAATTGACCATGGGTTGACTTGGCAGCCTGCCCTTCTCTCTCCTAGTCAGAGCATTAGAAATTTGGCCAAGTTGGTCATGTATTTTCTTTATGCTTTGACTATGAGAGTTCACAGTCTGGGATAAGGACATCAGGTTTTGCAGTGATGACAAAACCTGTTCTTCAAAAGAGGGGGCTCTTGGCTGAGGTGGGGGCAATGCCAATTGGTGTGGCTATGGAGCTGACTGCTGGATGGGTTGTCTGCTGTGGTCTATAAGGTAATGCCTGCTGCTGCTGCTGAGGTGCTGATAGTTGTGTTGTCTCCACCTCAAATTGGGGTGGTTTCTCCATTGATACCCAGCAGGCTGCTGCCCATATGATTGGGCAGCATGGGCATATTCTATGACCAATTCAAGGTACTGACTGACTGATGGACAGTCCTCAAGTTGGTGTGTGGGTGATTGACATATCAGACATGCCTCTTCCACTTGTGCAGCCATTTTAGGCTGCATCGCAACCATCAATTTGTCAAATTTCAAGCTTAGACTATCCACCTTTTTTTCCTGGTCATTGTGCACATTGACTTCATACATCCTTCCTCTAGAGGTAGATTCTTTTACCATTTTAGTTGGAGTCTCAATGTCATTTCTGGGCAAAGACTCTTACCACATGAAATTCTTACTGATGACATCAAAAAGTTCCCAAGCCTCTTCAGCTGTCATGTGGAGGTAAGTATCCCTACATGAGGCATCCACCATATCCCTGCTCTTGGGGTCAATTCCTTGGTAGAAGCCCTGGAAAAGCTGTCACTGAGGAATTTGATGGTGTGGATATTGCCTTAACAACTCCTTAAACCTCTCCCATGCCTCATGGAAGTCCTTAGTTGAGAATTGAGCAAAGAAAATTACGCTCTTCCTCAACTGGCTAGTTTTAGACATAGAAAAAAATTTAGCCAAAAACTGGTATTGGAGGTCATTCCAGGATTGTATGTTGTTTACTGAGAGCAAGGAGAACCAAGTTCTAGCTTTATCCTTTAACGAAAAAGGAAAAAGCCTCATTTTGGTGGTTTTCTCTCCCAAGCCAGCAATATTAAATGTTGTGCATAAGGCAAAGAACTCATCTATATGCTTGTATGGGTCTTATATACTTAGCCCATGGAATGATGACAACATTTGGATGGTTGAGGATTTGATTTCATAATTTTCTTCTTCTGCAGAAAATTGAATGCAGAAGGGGGATGAATATACCTCTGGTGCGTAGTATTCCTTCAATGTTTTTTGTTGCTCACCCATCACAGCTGACTCAGTATTAACAGCAGGGGTTTGTGTGGTGTTCCTAAGTCTAAGGACCCTCTCTACCTCAGGATTTAGAGGATCTATTGGAGGTCTAAGAGACCTTCTACCAAGCATACACACACACACAAAACAACAAGTAAGGAAAGACACTACAACACACTTAAAAAATTACAGACAAAAATTACTGCTAAAATTTTACTACTGAATTCAAGGCATTAACAGAGAGGAAAAATAAAGCAAGGGAGAGGAAATGCAAACTAAGGCAACCAAGCTCTAGCTGTAGCTTCCAACTCCTCTTTTTCCTGCTGCTCCAGATCTGCAGACAACCACAAAGAATTCAGCAGTACTTTTATTCAAACACAGGCACTACTACTAATGAATTTTATAAACATAAATAAAATCTCAAGTCTACTAAATAGATCAAAGGTCTCCGGCAGTGGCGCCAAAAACTTGTAGGTTGATTTTAGGTTGCTTGCTATTTTTTTATTTGAAAACACAGTAATAAAAATAAATCTAAGCAATAGGGGATGAAATGGATTGAAACAAGGCTAAAACAGCAACCTAAAATACACAGTCCTATAAGATCCAGGGCCCGATGTAGCAAGTTTTGATAAGAAAGGGTTTGTCCCACAGGGAAGGTTGATCTAGAACCATAAGGATTGTTTTAGTAGACCTCCAAATCTGACTAAAGATCTGGCAGTCCTAACTATGCGAGAAAGCAAAGAAAAGAAGGGGGGTTTTGGGCTGTCATAAAAAAAATAAAAATAAAACATAAAATAAAACTGCAGTCCTATGCTATAAGAAAGGGTTTTAGAGAGGGATAAAAAATGGTTTAAAAAAAAATAAAAGGAAAATGGTGAGAAGTAATAAACCAGGGATTGGTATTCTGGACTGAAATAGGGGTTGTTCAAGTTTAGCAAGTGATAGATCCACATCTATCCTTCATTTGGCAGCAAGCTCAAATGTAAGGAAGAATAATCCAATCAAACCCAAGGATGTGGACTAGTCTTAGGCTATGATTCGTTCACTAAATGACCACAGATCATCCCCGAAGATATACTCCAGACTAGGGGCAAAAATTAGAACAAGAAATACTACTGCAGCTACTATGGTTGCATGGCTACAAGCTCATGCAGCCATAGGTGCACACAATCCATAAAATCTCAATAAAAATAATATAATAGAATCACAGATTGACTGAATCAGTGAAATTAGCTTTGCATTGCTTATAAAAATACTTACAATGAAGCCCTCTCAACTGCAGTCAATGCAGATTTCACACCTTTACAAACTCACAGCCTTATTACAGCATAAACACAGTCCTAGTTACTACCAAGGATTTAGCCAGCAAGTGTTGAACTAAGGAAGAAGAAAAACATAAAAAAGATGACCTAACCCTAACCCTAGACGTGACCTCACCAGAGTCCAAAATTAGGTTAAAAGTTAGATACTTTTCTCCAAAAAATTACAACTTATATACACTCTTCCAACAAAATATCTTGCCCTAGATAATAGGAGAACAGAAGAGGAAATGCCCCATTTGCCATTGCTGTCGTGGCCCATTTGTGGCCAAGGGTTGCCTCAGGATGTGGGAAATGGCTTGGCACCTTGGGATATGTGCCCTAACTGCTATGAAATCTCATAAATATCCCTGTGTATGGACTGAGAAGTTGGGAGCCTGTGCTTCGCGAGGCTAAGTTTGCTTGATTTGCTTCTTGCTTGGCTCTTGCGTGGTTGGGTTATTTGCTGAAGAAAGATTGCGAGGTTCAACTTGCTGTGAATAGTATAGATCATGATGATGAAGAGCAGTGGATAATGCAGCTCGTGAGGATGAAGCTCCAGGTGGTTCAGGTTGTGAGGATCTCGCCAGGATGGTTTTACAGCTTTTGCGGATCCTCGCCGAGATGAATTGAGCTTCTCGCGTGGATGACTCCAGTTTCTGAAGTGCACAAGATCTGCACGAGCCATTATGTGCTTTAGGCTTGATCTTCGCGAGGGGAATTTCCAGGCAAAATTGAACTGTGCGAGGGTCAATTTGTGCTTCTCTGCTGCTATGGACAGTCTACTGTAGCAGTTTCCTCTATTTGGGTCCATCCTCCTTTGAATTGTTGGACTTCTAAGGCCCACTTAGGCAACTAAAATGATCACTATGGTGTGTAGCACCATGGTGTACCCTCTGTTCTTCAATTAGCTGCACACCTTGGCTTCAAAACTCTCTCTTCTTGGCCTTCAAAGTGTGAACTGCTGCACTAAGCTACAGTTTTATTCTTAACTATAAAACATGCTCAAAAGATAATTATTAGATGGCTCTAAGGTGTAGTAAAGACTAGGTTAGGAGGTGAAAAATGATATTGTTTAGTGATTAACACAAGTATCCCTTATAATGTAGGGGCTTGGGCAATATGTGGAAATTATTCATTAAACGACGATGGTAAAGGATTCCCATAGGTTAATGTGTGGCTTCTAATGCTATAGATGCTTAGAAAAGTATTTAAGATAATGTTTTAAGTTATCTCCAATATTTTAAAATAAGCATATGATCTACAAGTGCGTATATGTGTGATTTAATTTTTGCACATGGAATTAAAATATGAAATTATGAAATGTGCATATGAAAATCAGTTATGAAACTTCATGCTTGAAATATGAGATTTGAATGCTACTAATGTTTCCCTTATTGAGCTTAGATGTTAGCTCACACTTCGACTATACGTCGCAACTGAGGATTTGGAGGAGTTGGATCTTGAGAGTGATCCAGAAGACGAGCTAGAGGAGGAGGTTGAGCCCCTACCAGGGAAGCTCATCCCCACGTAGATTTGTGTGTGTGTGTGTGTGTGAGCTGAAAAGATTAGTATTTTTGTGTTTGGCTTAGTACGTCTAGCCATTTTGAGATGAATATTTGTGTAAAGAATATTTTGAATATTTTGGAGAACCATTGATGGTGATGGATGTCTATCACCGATAGTTTGTTTCAGTTTTGTTGTCCGTGTGTTTGGCATGAAATTTAGAACCGTTATTTTTTATTAGTTCTGTTTAGAAATGGAGATTTGCTTTTAAAGCTTGATGATTCTATCTGCATAAATGGAGACGTGAATGTGAGTTCTGCTTTGTGGATGTGCCAAGTGTTCATTTAAGTGTGAGATAATCTTAACGGGTGATCTGACAGTCCAGGTTTCTGTGACAACCCAACTTTTCCCCCTCTCCTAAATGGGAAAGGTCGCACCGTCGGATCACCTAACATGATCCTGTCATACAAGGGCATTATGTACAAAGTGTTACATATGCGAAAGCGAATTTAATTAACTCTGATACGTAGAAATATGACAACAACTGATATTCATTCATTTATCTAAAGCAGCAAAAAGTAGTAAACTGAACAGGAATATAAACAAAAACCTATACCTGACATAGTAAACTATCTTATACCACACTGTTGTTTATACATGTTTAAAATCACTACTCTCTCAAACCTCTCAAGGAAAGAAGTCCTCCGCAGAATCTTCCTCCTTGTCTCCCTCGTTCTCCTCCTAAGACGACCTGCTTTCGTGGTCTTGAGCAATATCTGCAGCTAAGACAAAGTCGTAGGATGAGCTATCATCGAAGCTCAGTAGAAAAATTTACAGTGCTAATTTATATGTTAGATTATCCATTCATGTCTAGATGCAAAATAAAATGAAGCACATATTATCTTATATTAGGTCTATTCTAGCATCAATATATCCTAGCAGTATATAACAGAACAAGCACTAACTTATGCAATTATTGTATCATGCTGATAATGCTGAAATATTTATGCTAACTAAATACGAGAACTGACAAGGAATCATGCAAGATAATATCAAGGAATCATGCTGAAACAAGACATGTACAAGGATAAAAAAAAATCAAGCTCCCGAGTAGCGGGATCACCTGTCAAGTTCCTGAGTTAGCGGGATCACTTGGACCGAGAAAATCAAGCTCCCGAGTTAGCGGGATCACTTGGACCGGGATATTAAGCCCCTGAGCAAGGTTAACAGGGGTCACTTGACTTAAAAAGTCAAGCCCTTGAGTAATGTTAGCAAGGTCACTTGACACGAGACTGGTCAAGCCCCAGGGCTAAGTTAGCAGGGTCACTTGGCTTAACTCAAACAAGCGATTATCAAGATGAGACCATGTACGAGATCAAGTACGCGAGAATATCATTCAAGTATACGACATCATGTAACAACTGAAAATCATATCAAAGCTTGCCCAGTAAAACTAAACTTCATAGGCTTATTTATCATGAATATTAGCATACTGACATAGCATGTTCATATTAATTTTAATCTGGGCTAATAGTTTTAACAAAGCTGACTTATCAAAGCTGGAATAGCAAAGTTGAGCTCTTCAAGGCTGAACTCAAAACAGAAATAGATTGGTCATACTATAGCATACTTTAAACATTAAACTTATCACCCTCAACTTATACTAAATCCTACTTAAGCACCAAACTATCATTCTCATTTCCATCTAACTGAATTAGCATTACTGATCTTGCATGCTTATACATCATGAAAACTAGCATACTTAACTGAGTTAACTACTAATCAATGCTAAACTTATCAAAGCTGCACTATCCTGTTCATACTACTTCAAAATTGAGCTTCTTATTCTGAACTAAGAGTTTAACAAAACTGAATTTAATAAAGCTGAATTCTTTAAGGCTGAATTTATCAAAATAGCATGAGCATGGTCCTACTAATCATCTCTAAACACCACACTTGTTATCCTTATTTCTTAACCTTATGTCTAGCATATCTATTCATACAAAAGTAAAAATTACATCGCAACTAGTAAACTCAAAACTAACTTAAGTAGCATCATGCACAACATTTATCAAAACCCACTATCTATCATCCTCATAAACAGCATTGCCATATTCATGATTAAGATGGTACTAACATATTCCTATTGAATAATTTCTTAAATGCACTGATCTTCTTTATCACATGGCTAAAACTGAACTGATATGCGTATCAATTTTCTATTTATCTACATGATCCTAATAATAATTTACTTATCTTAACAAGAATCAGAAAACTCAATATAAATGAGAAAGATAATTCCCTACCTTATACCAGGCTTACGTGTAACTGGTTACCCGTGCATGCATGTTTTCAAGAAAACTCGTCATGTGTACCAAATACCTAAGATTTATGGTCATAGTTTTAGTATTTTTAATAGTTTATTGGATCAACATATACCCCAAATATGGACCATTTATGGTCCCAAGTCTCATGGTCAAATTCAGCAAGTAATCCCAGCACAAACCCCTGACAGAGGTGTCACCAAGCGCGCCAGACACAGGGTTGCCGCGGCAAGCTTTGCAGCTGAGCATGTTTCTGCAACTTGTCACCAATTTTTGACCCCTTAAACATTGGAATCAAAAATTTATTCTTTCATGAAAATTGTAGGACTCGTTGTCCCCTTTCCAACACATTAGGAATAATGCCAATTCAAGTTCGAGATCAAAAGTTATGATCAAAATACTGACCAAAGGTCTGAGCATAATGTTGCCGCAGCAAACCTGAGTTCCTTGCCGCGGCAAGCTTGTAAGGTTGCCGCGGCAAGCCTATCAGGCTGGGCTTGTCGGGGTGTTTTCTGCTCTATTTTAGGTTCTTTTACTTAGGCAATTGGCCGGGTATTTTGTATACATATGGATAATATATTTCATATATATATTACACAGAAATTGGGATTTTCTTATTCAGTTTTGTCCGAAATTTTCGGTGTAGTTTATTTACCAATATGGGTTTCAAAACCCATTTCAATTTGTGATTCGTGTTGCCGATTCGATCTCAGTGAATCGTCACTACAGATTTATAGTTGATCATAAATAATTGATGGAAGGAACCTAGACTAGTACGTGAGTTATTTACGACATACCTTTTGGTGAAGTTTATTGTTACGATGACGCCGGACGTGTGTCAGTATCGTTGAGTTCGTCGAGCTCATGAGAACTAGGCTGTAAGAGCTCCCCGAGACCAGCGTGTGCCTTCGACTCGAATTGCAGGATCTGATTGGCTAAGGGTTTTTGAAATGGAAGAAGGAAGAAGGAAGAAGGAAGTGGCTGGCGATTGCGTGCATGGGAGTCGAGAATGACTCACGCATGCGTGTAGGTTGTTGGCGAACAAAACAGCTTATAAGCTTATATGGGATGGAATCCCATGTATTGCTCACATAAAATTTTCAATGTATAGGCATATAATCCAATTGTGGCTTGGCTTTAATACAAGTCTCATATACTGTTTTGAGTGTATAAACCTTGTAAAGCTTGGGTTTGGGCTGTAGTGTAAAGCTACTACACCTATCTTATATATTATATGATATAATATTGTAAGTATGTACTTCTAATACCTATAATTTTATTAATTATTTTCGCTTGCCTTGGTGGCTGAGGCAATCACTTGTGCTTGCCTCAGGTGCCGAGGCAAGGCCATCAGGCCTTAGTTGGCATTTTTTCTCCATGCCCTACTGGGTCTTGGGTCAGAGGATTGATACTCTTCAGTGTCTAGCAATCTTATTTATCATTTAAAATTGTGTTACGCAAATTTTCATCATTAGGAAGGCTCCGAATATTTTAATTCCTACCAAATCTATGATCAACTGTTGTTTCACTTCATAATTAAGATTGGGCCACTTAGGCTCTACTATTTAACAGTCATCCTAAAAATTCCAACTCAGTTCTTTGTATCACATTTTGACACAAGCTTGACCCTTCTCAAGTCCGTACCTGATGTTGTCAGGATCAAAATGCGGCAGCTGTTACACTCTCCCCTACTTAAGGGATTTTCGTCCTCGAAAATAAAATAAAGGCGGGGAAAGTGAGATAAGATTCGGTTAGATGTTGAAGGCATATCCCATTATAAGATAGGATAAACATAACTAGGTCATAAAGTATTATAAAATAAACATACAACGGATTTAGAACAATATACAGTAAACTGAATCATGTAGAGTCTCATGTGCCAATATATAATGCGTCACAATCTAATACCCATCGATTTCTCTACCTCTAATTTATATATAATTATACAGGTAATGCATACAAAATTTTTATATATATCATATGTAGTAAGCTATTCGAACAAATTCAATAAATGATGTACCTTAGGAAAATTACTGAGTGCGAATATCAGCTTCGCATTCCCAGGTAGCCTCATGAGAACCGTGATTCTGCCATACAAGTGGAATATGTTTTGTTCTCAAGATTTGGTCTCTGGGAACCAAAATCTGAGCTGCTCCTGAAGATCCAGTGGCTGATAATCCAACACATGGGCTGGAAATCTAGCATACAAGCCCTTAACATGTCTTCTTTCACCTGATTCACCCTTTCTGTCTGACCATCGGTCTGAGGATGAAACGCAGAGCTGAATTTTAACTTGGAACCCATTCCTTCTTGAAAACTCTGCCAGACCGTCGGTCGAGATAGACGTCGGCCAATTTCGATGCTTCAAGCCACTCCACCCATCTTCTCTGCCTCATATTCAGCTCTTTTTAGGTAAGGAGATACCTGAGACTTTTATGAGTAGTGAAAATCTCGAAGGTTTCACCATAAAGGTAGTGCCTCCAGATTTTCAATGCAAAGATGACCGCTGCTAGTTCCAGGTCATGAGTGGGGTTGTTCTTCTCGTGATCTTTCAACTGTCAAGAACCATATGAGATCACACGTTCCCTCTGGTTTAATACACAACCTAACCTACTGTACGAGGCATCACTGAATAAAATAAAGCTTCCGTTGCCTGATGGTATTGCGAGGATTGGTACAGAAGTGAGTCTTCATTTTAACTCCTAGAAACTTTGCTCACATGCCTCCTTCCACTCGAATTTCACATTCTTTTGAGTGAGTTGTGTGAGTGGTTCAGCAAGATTCAAAAACCCTTCAACAAATTGTCAGTAATATCCTACAAGACCTAAAAAGATTTTGATCTCGGTTAATGTTTATGGCTGCTTCCTTTGTACTACAGTCTTTGTCTTTGCAGGATAAACGGTAATACCGGCTTAGGAAATGACATGGCCCAGAAAATTGCCAAAAATCACATTTACTGAACTTCACATACAACTGAGAATCTCTCAATGTCTGCAAGGCAAAATGTAGATGACCTTCATGCTCTACTTTCATCTTTAAGTAGATGAGTATATCGTCGATGAAGACTATGATACACTGATCTAGATAGGGCTTGAAGACTCAATTCATCAGGTCCATAAAAGTGACAGGTGCATTGGTCAACCCGAAGGGCATGACAAGAAACTCGTACTGACCATAACGTGTCCGAAAAGTTGTCTTCGACATATCTTCAGGTTTGACCTTCATCTGGTGATAACCCGATCGTAGATCAATTTTTTGAAAAGAACTGCGCTCCTTGGAACTGATCAAAGAGGTCGGCGATTTGAGGGAGCGGATATCTATTCTTGATCGTCAGTTTATTGATTTGACGGTAATCAATGCAAAGGCACAACGAACCATCTTTCTTTTTCATGAACAATACCGGTGCGCCCTACGGTATATCGAGTAAGATCAATCAGCTACTGCTTCATAGACATCATGACCTTGGAGTACGACGATGATTGATCGACATATCATGGTAGTAGTGACAGACTGTCTAGTCGGGACTGACACGTTACAATAAAGTCAAGAGGTTCTGCGATGGCTCCCAACTTTCCTAACTTTTAAATAAATTGGGTGTAATAAAAGAATGTGCCGATCCAGGATCTACCAAAACATATGCCTCATACAACAAGTACGCATCCTCTGGATACAATTGCAAGGTATCTAATATATATATATATATACTAGTATTAGCTAAATTGTGTCTACATAATAAAATATAAATTTATCATTTCTAAAATTGATGAAAAAAAAATAATATACTAGATGTACACATATAAAAATTATTTACCTAGATGTACCTTTCTCATAAACAATTTAAATAACTTATAACTAAATAGTTCACATGCCTTAGATAATATCATTGCTGATTTGGGGCATCTTGTGCCATCTTTGATGTCGTTTCCACCATCTCTGGGTAATCCTTAATCCCATGTCCCATTATATCACAACGAAAGCACGCCCTAGACGCTCTACGACATTCATCCATGTTATGTGTATTCTCACATTTTCCACAGAATGCTAATGGAATGGATGAAGAGGTGCGTGAAGTTTGTGGAACTCCGAACACTCCTTTTATAGTAGGGTTCGAGTGCCGGAATGACCCCGAAGGTGTAGATATAGTTGATTTCAGATAAACACCTTGAGCAGGTTGCTGAGAGTCGAGTGTCATCTTTTTCGCTTTTACCGTAAGGCAATCTTTGATCAGATGTCCTAATCTGCCACATCTGAAACACTCACCTGTGGCCCACCTACATTTCCTCGTCATGTGCTGTATTCTGCATCGTGAGCATGACTCAACGAGTGCAGGCGAAGAAGTGCGTGCAGTGGGCGGTATTGTAACTCCATCTATTGGGCCATTGTTCTGACCATTGTCTCCGGTAGTTGCCCAGTTTATTCATGATCATTCTTTCGAGCATGCGTAGTCCTAGCTCTTTTGCTATTTGCCATATTGAGCCTCTGACTTGAAAAAATCATGCATTAACAATGATTGTGATCATCATGAGCCCATGACTTGACAACATTTGCATCCTAACTTGGATCCTAACGACATACTTCGATCCCACTTCAGTCAAGCATGGTCATAAAGATCCAAAACTTATGCTTTAAACAGAACCTACTACCATAGCCTTCAGTCCCTAGAAGACCAACCTACTGCCATAGCTTGGAGTCCCTCGAAGACCTAAAGCCTAGGCTCTAACACTGAATGAACATCAGAAGTCTTGCCATATATTCGTGCCAGAGTTAAGTCTCCAAAGACTTAACACCAGGCTCTGATACCACCTGTGACAGCCTGACTTTTCCCCCTCTCCTAAATGGGAAAGGTCGCACCGTCGGATCACCTAACATGATCCTATCATACAAGGGCATTGTGTATAAAGTGTTACATATGCAGAAGCAAATTTAATTAACCCTGATACGTAGAAATATGACAACTACTGAAATTCATTCATTTATCTAAAGCAGCAAAAAGCAGCAAACTGAACAGGAATATAAATAGAAACCTATACCTGAAGTAGTAAACTATCTTATACCACACTACTGTTTATACATATTTAAAATTATTACTCTCTCTCAAACCTCTCAAGGAAAGAAGTCCTCCGCAGAATCTTCCTCCTTGTCTCCCTCATTCTCCTCCTGATGGTAGGTAGGAACAGCCTTGTGCTCAGGGTCTTGAGCAATATCTGCAGTTAAGACATAAAGTCGTAGGATGAGCTATTATCAAAGCTCAGTAGAGAAATTTACAATGCTAATTTATATGTTAGATTATCCATTCATGTCTAAATGCAAAATAAAATGAAGCACATATTATCTTATATTAGGTCTATTTTAGCATCAATATATCCTAACAGTATATAACTGAACAAGCACTAACTTATGCAATTATTGTATCATGCTGACAATGCTGAAATATTCATGCTGACCAAATACGAGAACTGACAAGGAATCATGCCAGATAATATCAAGGAATCATGCTGAAAGAAGACATGTACAAGGATAAAAAAAATCAAGCTCCCGAGTAGCGGGATCACTTATCAAGCTCCCAAGTTAGCGGGATCACTTGGACCAAGAAAATCAAGCTCCTGAGTTAGCAGGATCACTTGGACCGGGATATTAAGCCCCTGAGCAAGGTTAGCAGGGTCACTTGACTCAAAAAGTCAAGCCCTTGAGCTATGTTAGCAAGGTCACTTGATACAAGACTGGTCAAGCCCCTGGGTTAAGTTAGCAGGATCACTTGGCTTAACCCAAACAAGCGATTATCAAGATGAGACCATGTACGAGATTAAGTATGCAAGAATATCATTCAAGTATACGACATCATGTCACAACTGAAAATCATATCAAACCTTGCCCAGTAAAACTGAACTTCACAGGCTTATTTATCATGAATATTAGCATACTGAAATAACATGTTCATATTAATTTCAATCTGGGCTAATAGTTTTAACAAAGCTGACTTATCAAAGCTGGAATAGCAAAGTTGAGCTCTTCAAGGCTAAATTTTCAAGGTTGAACTCAAAACAGAAATAGCATGGTCATACTACAACATACTTTAAACATTAAACTTATCACCCTCAAGTCATACTAAATCCTACTTAAGTACCAAGCTATCATTCTCATATCCATCTAACTGAATTAGCATTACTGATCTTGCATGCTTATACATCATGACAACTAGCATACTTAACTGAGTTAACTACTATCAATGCTGAACTTATCAAAGCTGCACTATCATGTTCATACTACTTCAAAATTGAGCTTCTTATTCTGAACTAAGAGTTTAACAAAACTGAATTTAACAAAGCTGAATTCTTTGAGGCTGAATTTATCAAAACAGCATGAGAATGGTCCTACTAATCATCTCTAAACACCACACTTGTTATCCTTATTTCTTAACCTTAAGTCTAGCATATCTATTCATACAAAAGTAAATATTACATCGCAGCTGGTAAACTCAAAACTAACTTCAGTAGCGTCATGCACAACATTCATCAAAACCCGCTATCTATCATCCTCATAAACAGCATTGCCATATTCATGATTAAGATGGTACTAACATATTCCTCCTGAATAATTTCTTAAATGCACTGATCTTCTTTATCACGCGGCTAAAACTGAACTGATATGTGTATCAATTTCCTATTTATCCACATGATCCTAATAATAATTTGCTTATCTAAACAAGAATCAGAAAACTCAATATAAATGAAGAAGGTAATTTCCCTACCTTATACCAGGCTTACGTGTAATTGGTTACCCGTGCATGCATGTCTTGAAGCAAACTCGTCATGTGCACAAAATACCTAGGATTTATGGTCATAGTTTTAGTATTTTTAATGGTTTATTGGGTCAACATAAACCCCAAATATGGACCATTTATGATCCCAAGTCTCATGGTCAAACTTAGCAAGTAATCCCAGCACAAACCCCTAATAGAGGTGTCACCAAGCGCGCCAGATACAGGGTTGCCACGATAAGCAACATAGGTTGTCGCGGCAAGCTTTGCAGCTAAGCATGTTGCCGATACTTGTCACCAATTTTTTACCCCTTAAATGTTAGACTCAGAAATTTATTCCTTCATAAAACTTGTAGGGCTCGTTGTCCCCTTTTGAATGTATTAAGAATCATGCCAATCCGAGTTCGAGATCAAAAGTTATGATCAAAATACTGACCAAAGGTCTGAGCACAATGTTGCCGCGACATCTCTGAGTACCTTGTCGCAGCAAGCCTATCAGGCTGGGCTTGCCGAGGTGTTTTCTACTCTATTTTGGGTTCTTTTACTCAGGCAATTGGCTGGGTATTTTGTATACAAATGGATAATATATTTCATATATATATATTGCATAGAAATTAGGATTTTCTTATTCAGTTTTATCCGAAATTTTTGGTGTAGTTTATTCACCAATACGGGTTTCAAAACCCATTTCAATTTGTGATTCGTGTTGCCGATTCAATCTCGGTGAATCGACACTACAGATTTATAGTTGATCATAAATAACTGATGGAAGGAACCTAGACTAGTACGTGAGTTGTTAACGGCATACCTTTTGGTGAAGTTTATTGTTACGATGACGCTGGACGTGTGTCGGTGTCGTCAAGTTTGTCGAGCTCGTGAGAACTAGGCTGCAAGAGCTCCCCGAGACCAGCGTGTGCCTTCGACTCGAATTGCAAAATCTGATTGGCTAAGGGTTTTTGAAATGGAAGAAGGAAGAAGGAAGAAGGAAGTGGCTGGTGATTGTGTGCATGGGAGTCGAGAATGACTCACGCATGCGTATAGGTTGTTGGCAAACAAAACAACTTATAAGATGATATGGGATGGAATCCCATGTATTGCTCACATAAAATTTTCAATGTATAGGCATATAATCCAATTGTGGCTTGGCTTTAATACAAGTCTCATACACTGTTTTGAGTGTAGAAACCTTGTAAAGCTTGGGTTTGGGCTGTAGTGTAAAGCTACTACACCTATCTTATATATTATATGATATAATATTGAAAGTACGTACTTCTAATACCTATAATTTTATTAATTATTTTCGCTTGCCTTGGTAGCTGAGGCAATCACTTGTGCTTGCCTCAGGTGCCGAGGTAAGGCCATCAGGCCTTAGTTGGCATTTTTTCTCCATGCCCTACTGGGTCTTGGGTCAGAGGATTGATACTCTTCAGTGTCTAGCAGTCCTATGCATCATTTAAAATTGTGTTATGCAATTTTTCATCATTAGGAAGGCTCTGAATATTTTAATTCCTACCAAATTTATGATCAACCGTTGTTTCACTTCATAATTAAGATTGGGCCACTTAGGCTCCACTATTTAACAGTCATCCTCAAAATTCTAACTCAGTTCTTTGTATCACATTTTTGGCACAAGCCTGACCCTACTCAAGTCCGTACTCAATGTTGTCAGGATCAAAATGTGTCAGTTGTTACAGTTTTGGCTTAGTGAAATCCGGGCTGTCACACATCCTAATTGAGACTCTATTAGCTAAACCTTCCATGTGACCCCTCTCGACCTCAAGCTCAAATACCTCTCACATATTCATTAACTCTCTCTTTATTCTTCTCATAATAAACTCGAGACACATCTTAGCGATAACATGATCAGTCACATAATTACCAATTTATCACCCTTAACTTAGTGATGCTAGACTCCGATTTGCTACTAACAAGTTAATGATGTGCATATATTAAGAATAAGCAGCGAAATAGAGTCAAACTATTAATCTTCATCAAAATGAACTCACAGAGCAGTAAGGAAGACGATCAAGCATAAAAGACGGTTCAACACATGTTTAAAGCCAAAAATCGTACTTTACGATTGAACGCTGCAAGAAGAAGAAAATAAGAAATTATAGTTTACGATTCTTCAAGAGACGTTTCAAGCGAAAGCGAAATAAAAGAAAATTGCGATTGTTCGTGATAGAGAATCGTACTAAGAGTTATGACTTGAAAAGAGAAAATCGTGATTTATGATTTTACAAAATAAAGACTCCTGTTGTTGCTGATTGATCAGTCACATAATTTACCATTTTATTACCTTTAACTTAGTGATGCTAGGACTTAATTTGTTACTAATAAGTTGATGATGTGCAAATATTAAAGATAAACAATAAAATAGAGCCCTAATATTAATCTTTGTCAAAGTGAACCTAAAAGAGCAATAAAAAAATGATTGAATGTAAAAGATAATTTGCCGCCTACTGAATGATGAAAAACCGTGTTTTATGATTTTGCAGACGATTGAGCATTATTATTGAAGAGCTAAAAGAAATCGTAATTTACAATTCTTCAAAAGAAGTAAGTATAGATGAAAGGTGATGAATTGTCATTCAGAGAATTGTTCAGTAGCGAAGCTATGAAAGATGGGAAATATTGATTGACGATTTTTCAGAAAGAGAAGAAAAGAGATAATCGTTATCTACGATTATGATTATAGAAACTTTCCATTGCTGTTGTTGTTGCTGATCACATGTGAATTTTGACCGTCATATACAAAATTAGAAGTTCTACTAACCACAGATCTGGGAGACTGATGAAGAAGATTATTAGAGGGACTCTGCTACTGAAAAGTAAAGAACGTTCTAAAAGTGCATCAACCATTCAAAGCAAGAAACAAAAAAAATTAGAAGTAGAGTTATATTAGGATAGTTTAATTTCTTTTAATAGAATTAGAAGTTTTGTAAACCGACCCCTTATGATCTATAAATAAGAGGGCTTGGTATAAAAATAGGCATCGAAGTTCAGCATCAATTGACGCCTGAGGTTGGATTTTCTTCCGATCAGTAGTGTAAAATAGTTAGAGTAGTTTAGATATCCGAGGTTTCTCAAGAGCAATTGACTCCTGTGATTGGGCGTTGAAGATTAGAGTAGATATCTGTAGTTTCTCAGAAGCAATTGACGACTGTTGCTGAGGGGTGAAAGATATAATTTTATTACTTTCTAGTTTAGATTTTGTTTTATTTTATTTATTGCTTTGTAAACATCTTCAAGTTTTGATTTGAATTGACGACTCAGGTTGGAATTTACAGATTAGTATAACGGTGTTTATTTTTTCATCTTCAGTTTTCTAGAATTTGATTGACGCCCAAGTTTTAGGAGATTGTAGATTAGATTAAATCTGTATTTATAGGATTTTAGTATCGATTGACGCTCAATGCAAGGATAATTGATATATGGTGTAACAGTACTGTTTAATTTCATAAATATCTGATAACTAAAGATTGTGATTGACGACCATAATCTGAAGTTTGAGGATTAGGATTTATTTTTGTGCACTTTAGATTTAGAAAAATTCTTCATTCATATGTCTCCAGTAGTTTAGGAATCAAAAAGATAAATATAAGTTTTCAGAAAACTAGATTAATAAGAGAATAGCTATCTTCGTGGGAATGATCCTATACTAGCTCTACAATTTCCATTGTGCTTTTGCAATAAGTTAAGGCTTAATTAGAGACATATGTAAGTAACGAACAAGTTTTTGGTGCCGTTGTCGGTGAAAGTTCTATATTATTTTATTAATTTAGGAAAAAAAGTATTTATCTTTCTCTTTTTATATTTTTTTATATTTTTGTTTTCTTTGATCACTTCTTTGAGCTTTTGTAGGTTTATTCGGAGTAACGGATCAAATTTTCAATACTTCTGTAGGCCACGGAAACTAGAAACTCAAATTTGTCTCTCTCCCTTGCTATAATAAAAAGTAGAAAATATTAAAACAAAACTAAATACAACAATTGTTCTAACCAAAGTGTATTGTCATTAAATCAATTAGTAATGACAAACAACGGTCAGGGCATGACTAAGACCATGGGGGAATATTATGCATTGACTTCCTATTTTTCATGGGTTGATGGATGAATATCCTTCTTTACATCTGAATAAATTTATAGAAAGGTGTAACAATATTCAAATCAAGAATTGGCCAGAAACATCTATGCTTTTAAGACTGTTTTCATATTCTCTGAGAGATGAGGCAAAGTAGTGGATTCACTCTTTACCCCAAAATTTGATAGCTGATTGGGAGGATTTGAAACAAAAATTCCTTGAGGCATACTACCCAACAAACAGAGCGACTCGAATTTTATACTTGATCTTAACGCTTCAATAACTTTCGGAAGAAACTTTTCAAGAGAATTGGAACCGCCTTAAGGACCTCCTGAACAGAAGTCCTTACCACAGAGTCTCACATTGGCAAATAGTCCTCACTTTCTATGAATGTCAGGATGAACAGACCCGACATATGGTTGATGTTGTCTGTGAGGGAATGTTTCGAACATTAACTGCAGAGGAAGCTTGAGAACTCTTTGAGACCCTTAGCGAGAAACTAATGCAAAACCATGCACTAGGTGAGATTGATTTGGAGACCATAAGGGATATACCATCTAAGTAAGGAGGATTATATAAATTAAAGTCAATGATGAAAAGTTTTCTGAAGTTGAAGCTTTGGAAAACAAAAGTTCAATCTCTGGTGGGTATAAAATCATACCCAACATCTCAAAAAGGAAAAGCTTGTGGTCTTAACCTCAACCCAACTCAAACAGCTCCACAACATCCTACTGCACCTTTTTGCCAGAAGCCCACAACCACACTGTCACTGAGGAAGCCCTGTCACAGATAACCGAAAGCTGGCTGCAACATGGCCATATCCAAACGTAATTACTCCATAATTTCTTGGAGTCCATTACACAGTTAGAAACTCAGGTTGAGCGACTAACCATTTGGACTAACATGAGAGAGAGTAACTATTCTTCCTCATGGCCAGTTGGTTTTCCAGGAGGAAATATTTTTACGGGAGGTACATCAACTCTCATTGATCGTTAGTAAGTTCCTCCTGAACTTGTCGTGCTACCGACGCATCCGTAGCAAACACGTGTAACATATGTACAATTAGTAGGGTTGAAAAATGTTCTCTACAATTTCTTAATTGCACTAAATCATAAAGACTCTTTTCTTTATTTTAAATTCACTTGGAGTGTCTGGATTTACGATTACTTGTGAACGTAGAGTCTAGTCATAGCGAGTACGATTGTTATCTAGAATTGCAAACGATAATTCTGGGGAACAGGAGAAATCGGTGATCAGTCTTATCAGTTACATTGGCAGTTGAACTCATTTAAAATTATAGAGGAAACAGACATGCAATGCATTCAATATTGTCACTTGCCAACCACCCTAGCCTAGGAGCCTACACCTCAGCATTTAACTCGAAGTGATGGTTTAAAGCCTCCACCTCCTCTATAAATCCACACCCATACACAACCTACAGCCATCTCATAACCTTTCTTCTTCTTCCATCCTTAAACCCTACAACCCCATGACGGAAGAGCATAAACCGAGTGATTTCAGCAAAAGACTGGATAAAATTTTCAAAATACATAGGGCCGAGCTCTTGACTGCAGTGAAGAAAGTAGAAAAATTGAAGCGCCAGCTACCCATCCCTGATGCTAAGTCATCCATCGAAACCACCCTTTACCCAAAACCTACTCCAAATTGAAAACCCCATTCGAAGAACCCATTTTTCCCCACTTCCTAACCCTTATACCTTAACCTCCCACCTAGGATGCACGTTTCTTTCTAACGATGATGGGTTGTACTTTTCAGTGTCATCTCCCATCCCATTCTTGATCTCCCCGTCACCCCTCTCCATTGCTTATCTTCTCCCTTCGCTTACGCTACATTTTCTTCCAATAGTTTTCGCAAGGGAGCAGTATTGGTGAAGGGTGATCTAGAGATGTGTTCACTTCCCACTCTTCAAAGGACTTCTATAGAGGGATTGCATTTCTTCCACGGAAGGAATGAGAGGTACCTCTTTCCCTTTTGTAGGGGGATGAAGATGTGTCGACCTCCTTCTCCTCAATTTCTTCGCTCAGTGAGATCAAGAAGGGCACAGAGAAGTGTTGCGACGGCTCTTGGAGGAGCGACCCTGCCAAGGTGTGGATAATCCTTTTGTTGGAAGGGATATCAGACTCAAATCATGGTAGAAAAAGCCGAGGACCATTCTTTATCAATGATTATTTCCTCTCGGACGTAGCTGCCGGTGTCTAATATAGATTAGTATGTGTCTAGATTTTTCCTAGGATTATTTTCAATGTAATTAGTTTTTAACTTTCCCTTTTATTTCTATAAATATACAGCAATATATAATATGTTCTTTTACTAATTTTCTTGTTACTAATTGACTAGCTTTAATTTTTTTTTTTTGCTACTAACATACTGACATTTTTGTTATTTTGTCTGTGAGAAGTAAAACCATTGTGTTTTCCTCAAGTGTGGGGGAAATATTCCTTACAAAATTTTTTTTCACAACCGATAAGAAATCAGAGATAACAATAAGTTTTAGGTAAAATTTTTTCTTTCCCCTATTTTTATTCCAACGAGGGCATTGTTTGATTTAAGTTTGGAGGGGGGGGGGATATACACTTGTAAATATTAGTTTAGCTTATTTTTATAGAGAAATTTTCTTTCTGTTTCTATTTTCAATAATAGTTTAATATTTTTTCTGATTTAACCATCACATGTGAATATGATATAAAATTTTGAATCTAAATTTTTTATAATCCATCGTAGTAAAAGTTCAACAATCATAACAATAGAGCAGCTACAATTCAAGTATTAGCTCTTTTGAAAACTATATCTGTAACATCCCAGAAAATTCATTCTTAAATAGTGCACCTCGGGAAGAGAACCGACCGGTCGCACGATTGACCGGGTCGAATTAGAATTGGTTGACTTAGTTGAGCATGTATGAGTGAAAGCATTGAGCGAAGAATGGGTGATTAGTTGTGATGTACGACACACACATCTAGTTAGTTGTATGTGTGTTACACCAAAACTAAAAGCTTAGGTTACTAAAAGAGAGAGAAAGAAAATTTATTTCTCTTTAGTTGTGTAGTTGAGGAGAATTAATAGAGAGAGAGAGATAGAGAGTAATTGAGAGGGAGATTTCGTTGGGAGATAGTGAAGATTACATTAAATGCAAATCATTGATCTTAGCTCGCAAAAAGCTAACGGATCGAGCTTGGGACGAGGTGAGATTTGGATTTGGGGGTTTATGAAACCCTAGTGAGCTATTGGATCAAGGGATCCAACCGATAGAAGGTAAGCTTGATCATTGTATATTTATTTTGGTTGTTAAATGTAGGATCTAATAGTTAAGACAAAAGAAAATAGTGGGAAAAGGGTATGGGTTGGATGAGATGAGTTCAAGGTATGATGAACTTGATCCATGGCTAAGAAAGGACAAATTCATTTGAACGAAATGAGTATCCGTTCGAACGAATTTGGCCATGGGAGATCGAATGGAAAAAGGGTTCTCTGAGAAAATCGTTCGAACGAAATAGATTTCGTTCGATCGATTTTGGAAACCGTTCGAACGAAATTAAAATCGTTCAAACAGTTTTGCTAAGAGAAACAAAACTATGCTGAAAGATTCGTTCGAACGAAATAAAGTCGTTCGAACGATTTAGAAACCGGTCGAACGATTTGGGTTAATTTAGGTTTTTGGTCTGTTTTTGCTTGTAAATCATTCGTAGTTGTACCTAAACATCTAGACCCAATATTTAGACACTATAGTGAAGTTCTTCATGTGTTGACCATACCTAAGTTGGACCGGACCATGGGGAGCTCATTGTTTGAATGGATTAGAGAATCCGTGGATTTGAGATGCATGTGAGATAGGGGAATATCTAAACTAGTGCACTTTATTACGAGCACGTATGTAGTGATAATGTTGATGCATGCTCCTTTAAATTATGTTTTGATTTATTATTAAGGCAAAGAGTAGTGTTTGATGACCATGGTGTGCGTGTGTACCCAAATAAATGAGGAGGCTTATTTAGGTAAGAATTAAGTCATCCCAGGGATTTATAAGTACATGGGCATCTCATGGATGCATCAGATAGTGTGACATCCCAGGGATGTATGGTGGATGTAAAGATCCATGTTACGAGATAGACCATAAATGTGATTACACAGGCTATGAGTTATTATGTATTAGCACAATTACACGGTGAACAACTATACGTATTGCACAATTTGATTTAAGGTTTGTAGAATACCCAACCGACACGGCGGTATAACCGCGACTGACTCGGCAGGATATCCGTGACCGGTACGGCGGCTAATCCGTGCACCAGTAGGCATCCCAGGGATGTGTAGTAGTAGTATGTCCGTCGCCTATGAGAAAAGGGACGTGGATGAATTCCATGAAAAATAGTCTGATTAGACGACGATGGAAGGTATTCCATCGGGGCTCGATGCTATATTGCTTGGGGATTATTTAAGTTAATTGATTTAAGTCATGGAATCAGCCTAGTTGCAACTATGTGAATTAGTAGTCACTTTAGCTCATGAGTAGAGTAATAAATGCATTCTATTTGTTTTACTCATCTTAATTTACTTTTCAAGCAAAGATGCATTGATGAGTTCATGTTTCATTCCTGTCATGAAATGTATGTGAGTAAGAAAGATATACTTGTTGTAATATTGCCCCTATTGAGCTAGGATGTAGCTCACCCTTTGACTATATGTCACAGGTCCAGAGTTAGGAGTCGCTACGGACGAGGTTGATCTCGAGGACTTAGATTACATTCCGAGGGAAGAATCTAAGCCTCCTCCTGAGAAGTTCTTTTAGAAGACTCGCTGCATACTTTGAGATTATTTTGTAAGGGAAAGATTTTCTACTTGGTACGTCCAGCCATGCCATGTTTTTGTAAGAGTATCGAAGTATGTAATATTCTTTTGTCAAACCATTTAGGGTGACCGTAGTTACGGCACTGATGTTTCGGGTTGGTTCTTTCGTCCATGCAGAGGCATGGAATTAGAACTATCTTTTGGGATTGATATTTTGGTATAATATAATGTAGAACTAGAGATTTGTTCTGTATTAATTTTGTTATATTTTATAGTAGTGGAAGGGATGTACCAAGTGTTCCGCATACTATATGGGGCACGGCCTCGAGGGCTGTGCTGATGGCATGAGTTTCAGAGTACTGAAATCCTGGCTATCACCGTTGGTATCAAAGCATTTCATTAGAATTTCTGACAAGTCTTAGATTTTTGTCAGAGTGAAGGGATCTTCTGCTAATGAAACTTTGGTTTCATGTGTAGAGCGCGATGTCTTCTGGGAGAAGGGGTCGACCTAGAGGTAGCCAGAATAGAACTCAGAGAGGTGAAGAGGAGTTTCAAGCAGGGTCTAGTAGTAGAGACCAAGGAAATCCTCATGAAGGGGAAGGTCGGAGGGGCGATACGACTGATCGTATTGCATTAGCCATGGAGGCTATGGTCACTGCTATGGCCCAACAGACGCAACAGACTATGTTACTGGCCGAGCAGATGACAATGATGGCAGCTAATAATGTCGCTAGTCAGCAACCACCACCGCCACCTCCACCAGTGTTGTTGCCTTCTTCCTTCATGGATTTTAGGAGATTGAGACCTCCTAGCTTCTACGGGCAGACGGATCCATTAGAAGCTGAAAAATGGCTGAACCAAATGGAAAAGCTTCTGGATAGGTTACAGAGTACATAAAATGAGAAGGTAGGCTGGGCCTCCTTCCAGCTCGAGGGAGATGCCGATCCCTGGTGGAAATCGGTATTGAGGAGAAGGGAAGTTGAACACCCTCATCGCCTATGGACTTGGGCGGATTTTGTTATAGAGTTCAATCGGGAGTATTTCCCCAAACAAGTAAGAGTGCAAATGAGAAGAGACTTTGTGAATCGACAGTAAGGAAGTATGTCTGTGCGAGAATATGGTGTGGAGTTTACATGTTTGTCACGATTCACACCAGAGTTAGTATCCACAGAAAATATGAAGGCAGCCAAATTTGAGGAAGGTTTAAGGCCGAACGTCTGTGAGCGAGTGTCAATTTTTAAACTTGAGAGCTGTGCGGATGTGATGGGGAAAGCTATAGTGGCCGAAAGAGATATATACGGCATATACAAACGAAGGGATCAGCAGAATGGAGGAAGAACTTTCCAAGGGAGGACGGGTGACTATGACTCAGGGAATAAAAAGCCGAGATTTGCAGCACCAGCTCCACTCCCTAGACAGATAGCGTATACAAATTTTTCTAGACCACCTATATCCGCATTGGCGAGACCCATCCGATATGAGAGCCCTACCGCCACCACAGGAATGTCTGCTACCCAAGGCTTCTCATGAGCAGCCTCTTCTACACCAAAGAGACTTGTGCCAAATGTGGCAAGTCTCATAGGACAGTTGATTGTAGACGGGGAATGCAAGGATGTTATAGATGTTGAAAGATAGGCCACATCATCTGAGATTGTCCCGAGATGACAAAAGGAAGAATGGCTTCTGCTCCTGTACCAGACCGATCTAAGCTAAGAAGCCGGTAGTACAGGGAAGGGCCTATGCAGTTACGGCTCAAGACGCTCAAAATTCCAACGATATCATACAGGGTGAGTTTTTGCTTAGATTGAATTTGCATTGTGTTAAAAAGCGCAAAAACATATTTCTGTTCCATCTTGTTTTGAGATGGCGTCGACCTAAATGACATATGTAAGAGTAGATATTCTAATTGATATCATATAAATGTGTTGTATAAGTGGAATGCTGAATTAAGTGTGCCGTATAGGTACCTTACAAGTATATGGGAGGGGGAGTAATGTAGCGTACGTGGCTAGAGCATTAATGGACCCAGGGTCTACTCATTCATACGTCACTCCTCGATTCGCAAGAAAGATGAAAGTTAGGCTAGAGACTTTGGATTTTGTCTTGGAAGTGTCGATTCCGACAGGAAAATTGGTTGAGACAGACTTAGTCTGCAAGTCAATGGTTGTAGCCATTAGAGATGGGGACATCTATGGGGAAGTCTTTAAGTTGCCAGTAGATTTAATCCTGTTAGACATGCAAGGATTCGACGTGATCCTTGGCATAGACTGGTTGTCACAACACTGTGCAATAGTCGATTGTAAGAACAAGGTTTTCACCTTTAGGCCGAATACGAGACGATCTTTTCGATTTGTAGGGGTGAGAACGAAGTCTCTACCACTGGTGTCTGCTATCAAGGCTGAACGTTTAATAAAAAATGGATGCAGTGGCTATTTGGCTTTCTTGAAGGATGAGAAGGAAGGGAAACATGTTGCTTCAGAGATTGCAGTGGTGTGTGAGTTTGACGACGTCTTTCCAGAAGAATTATCGGGGCTACCTCCGGAAAGAGAGGTCGAGTTCGCCATCGACTTGGCGCCTGGAACAGAACCAGTTTCCAAAGCACCTTATAGGATGGCTCCAGCCAAATTGAAGGAATTGAAAGAGCAATTACAAGAGCTACTGGACAAAGGGTTTGTAAGATCAAGTGTATCTCCTTGGGGTGCACCAGTCTTATTCGTCAAGAAGAAGGACGGGTCAATGAGGTTTTGCATTGACTATCATCAATTGAACAAACTCACTATTAAGAATAAGTATCCGTTGCCAAGAATAGATGACATATTTGACCAATTGCAAGGGGCAAGATATTTTTCTAAGATCGACTTGAGGTTTGGATATCACCAACTCAGGGTCAAGGCAGAGGATGTTCAAAAGACTGCTTTTAGAACGAGATACAGACACTACGAGTTCTTAGTGATGCCGTTTGGGTTGACGAATGCACCGACATCATTTATGGATCTAATGAATCGGGTGTTTAAACCACACCTTGACTCTTTCATCGTTGTATTCGTCGACGATATCCTAATATACTCTAAGTCAAAGCAAGAACATGAAGAGCATTTGAGAACCGCTCTACAAATGTTGCGTGAACACCAATTGTATGCCAAGCTCAGAAAGTGTGAGTTTTGGTTAGAGAAAGTAAGCTTTTTGGGACATGTCGTCTCAAAGGAGGGTGTCATGGTGGATCCAGCAAAGATCGAGGCTGTAGTGCAATGGGAGCAGCCTAAGACAGTGACTGATATACGCAGTTTCCTTGGTCTAGCTGGGTATTATAAACGATTTGTGGAGGGATTTTCAAAGATATCGGGGCCACTAACGAGGCTCACACAGAAGGACGTGAGATTTGAGTGGACCGAAACTTGCGAGAAGAGCTTCCAAGAGCTTATGAAGCGGGTCACTTCAGCTTCAGTACTTGCAATTCCTACAGGTAGTGGAGGTTTTACAGTCTACAGGTAGTGGAGGTTTAGGGTTTAGGGTAGTGGGATTTTCAAAGATATCGGGGCCATAGCCTAAACTGTTATGCAGGTAGTGGGATTTTCAAAGATATCGGGGCCACTAACGAGGCTCACACAGAAGGATGTGAGGTTTGAGTGGACCGAAACTTGCGAGAAGAGCTTCCAAGAGCTTAAGAAGCAGGTCAGTTCAGCTTCAGTACTTGCAATTCCTACAGGTAGTGGAGGTTTTACAGTCTATAATGATGCTTCACATAACAGTTTAGGCTATGTGCTCAACCAATACAAGAAAGTAATTGTATATGGGTCGAGATAGCTAAAAGAACACGAGAAGAATTACCCGACGCATGACTTCGAACTCGCAGCGATCATATTCGTGTTAAAGATTTGGAGACACTATTTATATGGGGAGACTTTTGAGATCTTCACCGACCATAAAAGCCTCCGATACTTATTTACACAGAAATAATTAAGCATGAGGCAGCGAAGGTGGATGGAGTTTCTCAAAGACTATGGCTGCTCCATTCAATATCACCTAGGCAAGACTAATGTTGTTGCAGATGCGTTGAGTCGGAAGGGTTCGGCTTAGTTAGCTACTCTAGTGATGGGAATGTACAGGTGGAAATTGTTTGAAGACCTGTCATTGTATGATGCAAAAATTGAAGTACAAGCTTCAGGTGCTCTGTTGGCCAATATTTCAGTGAGGCCGACAATTTTCGAACACGTACACGAGTTATAGATGAAAGACTTCGAGTTAGTCAAGATTCGAAAAGAAGTAATGGAAGGTACTAGACCGAATATCTCTATAAGGGAGGATGGTTCCTTGTTTTTCAAGGAACGTCTATGTATTCCAGTCGATGCCGGTCTACGACAAACCATCTTAGATGAAGCTCACAAGTCTAAATACACGATCCATCCTGGTAGCAGCAAGATGTATCAAGACATGCGTAAGAGCTACTGGTGGAGAGGTCTGAAACGCGACATAGTAGAGTACGTGTCAAGATATTTGACGTGTCAACAGGTGAAGGTCGACCATCGACACCCTGCTGGCTTATTGCAGCCTCTACCTATGCCAAAATGGAAATGGGAATCTACCTCCATGGATTTCATCGTAGGGTTGCCACGAACAGTGAAAAGGTACAACGCTATATTGGTTGTTGTAGATAGACTGACGAAGTCAGCTCACTTCTTGCCCTACAACACTGTATACGGCAGGAAGACTCGTAGAACTCTATATGAAGGAGATAGTGCGCTTGCACGACATTCCAAGCAGCATTGTATCTGATCGTGACCCATTATATACCTCTAAATTTTGGCAAATGTTTCAGGAAGGTATGGGCACTCGATTAGATTTTAGTTCGGCGTTTCATCCACAAACCGATGGGCAAACAGAACAAGTAAATCAAGTGATAGAGGACATGCTCAGGGCGTGTATGCTTGAGTTACAAGGTTCATGGGATCAACATCTACCGTTGATCAAATTCACATACAATAACAGTTTTCAAGCGAGCATAGGAATGGCACCGTATGAAGCTCTTTGTTGAAGGCGATGCAGATCGCCTATTAACTGGGAAGAAACGGGAGAGAGATTTATCTTGGGTCTGAAAATTCGTGAAGATAACGCCATGCTTATACGAATGATAAGAGATAGGCTCGAAGCGGCTCAGAGTAGGCAAAAGAGCTATGCTGATGTCAAAAGGATGAGCCTAGACTTTGCCGTTGGCGACTATGTGTTTGTGAAGGTATCGCCCATGAGGGGTGTGATCAGGTTTGCAAAGAAGCGAAAGTTAAGTCCTTGCTACATAAGACCCTTCAAAGTTTTAGGTCGAGTTGGTGGAGTAGCCTATCGCATCGGGTTGCCTCCATTGTTTAATAGAGTACACACTGTTTTTCACATTTCAATGCTCCGGAAGTACATAAAGGATTCCACGCACGTTTTGGGTGGTCAACCGATTGAGCTACATGAGGACATGACTATGATTGAAGAAGCAACTCAAATTTTATATCGTAAAGAGAAAACTCTACGCACTAAGATCATTCCGTTAGTGCTCGTCAAATGGGGGAATCATCCGGTCGAGGAAGCGACGTAGGAGAGAGAAGCCGAAATCAAGGAACTGTATCCCCATTTGTTTGAGTAATAGTGCTCGAGTACTAGTCCCAACTCTGTTTGGTAGTTATAAGTTAGAATTTAAATTGTATGAATGAATGTGTATAACTCTGTATTGAACGGTGATTTGTAATGAACAGTACTTGAATTTTGCATTCATAATTGCACTGATAGCTAAGCATTTAAATATTGGTGTAGAACTAGGTGTAGTTTGTAAGCATTGAGCTGCTACCTTATTGGTGGAGCTACTGCCAATTTGATGGACTAGCAAAGCCTATGGGTAAGTTATCCGTCAATAAAGGTGATTTATTCCGCTAAGAAGGATCATGTTTTCTTATGAAAAGAGAGGCCAATTCACTATGAGGGTTATAGGCCATGTAGAAACACCCTGAATCACATTATTGAGAATTTCGTTCGATCGAATTTTCTGTAGGCTAAGGCCTTGTATGTTGCCAAAAAAATTGTTCGAACGAATTTCAAATCGTTCAAATGAAATACAGAGACCAGTGAGCGTTTAGGCTGTTGCCAGAAATCGTTCGATCGATTTTCCAAGTCGATCGAACAAATGCTTTGGCCAGTGGAGTGGAAAGTAGCTTAAAAATGGAGTCTAGTAAATCGTTCGATCAAATCTAGAAACCGTTCGACCGAAATTTTCGAGGGCACTTTAACTAAGGTAATTCATTTGATTGAAATTTACATTCGTTAGAATGAATTTTTAGGCTGGCATTTAATGTTTGGAAACCGATCGAACGAATTTAAAATCGTTCGATCGATTTTGAAGACTATATATATTTAGATTCAATTTTTACCTTTTGTTTGAAAACTAACAACTCTCTTTTGCTTCTTTCTTTTTAGGAGAGTTCTAGGGTTTGTGAGGGTCACCGGTTTTCGTCGACTCCGGCCATCTTCAAGCTAGGAGCAGCATGCAATAATCGTTCGGATCATCTAGAGGTAACCATTAACCTCTATTTTGGTCTTTGAAACCTCCATTTCTTCTAGGATTTTGTAAAAATTAGGGCTAAAGCCTTGACCATACACCCAAAGTTGTAGTTACTCTACAATGCCACCCAAAACTCACCAGCCCTCGGCGAGTGTGGTACCGAAGAAACCCACTACGGGTTCTTCTTCCCAATAGCCACTGAAGAAGCCACCTATGGGTTCTTCATCGGCACCACCTCCCCAAGCACCACCTCCATCACTACCACGGGAAAGACCGAATGAATGGTGGTCTGATAAAGACTTTAAACCCGAGTGGATCATTGATCCGAAGACTTTCGCCGAATGCGATGAGACACAGTGGGCTTTTGACTACATTTCCACCGCGGGTTTGACTGGCATCCTTCGCCCATGCAAGGACAGTTTTTACCCTCGGATTGTCTGACTGTTCTATCAGAACATGGAACTGATTAAAGACCCGACCATTCTAAAGACCAAGATCAATAATCGGCTGTATATGTTCACCTTTGATGATGTGGCCGATGCGTTGGAATGTTTCCATACTTATAACTACAAGGACATTACCCTCGCTGAACCATTCCCGGCTAGGATAGATTACAAATGCATTGCGGCTCAAATGACACAGGGTCGAACTGGTTCGGGCTGCTCAATTAAGCGTGTTGTTTACCTCGCGGAATTTGGATGCTCGATTCCATCATCCACTGCAATCTATACCCTTTACGCCATCGAACTGAAAGGGTAGATGAGGTTCAAATGGCACTTTTTGCAGCCTTTAATGGCCGATGGTTTAATGCCCCTCAAATGGTCATAGAAAGGATGAAATATGCCCGTAAAAAGATGTTGGGAGATGTTAAGAAATCTGTTGAAGACATGCTGTATGCTCGACTCATTTCCCTAATGGTCGAGGACTACGCGGGTGACGACACGTACACCCTCTCCAAGAATGAGTTTGAGCTAATGGGAAATGTTCAACAGTTCACCATGGTTGATCAGAATAGAACCTATGTAAAGCTAACAAAGAAGCCCCAGGTTGATGAACCACCACAACCCGAACCTCAACCAGCGGCACAACCACATGCCCCAGACCAGCCAGCCCATGATACTCCACTTTATGATGAGCCTCCTAGGCACCGAGCACATGCGTATGTACCACCACCACATGAGAGCATTCCTACACCGACCGTCTCCGATCTCTATGCCTTGTTGGAATCCAACACGTGCCAAATGGCAGAGAATAATCATCTTCTCAATCACCGACTGGATTACTACGACGCATTGCATGCTGATGAGATGCGTTTCATGTATCCCAACGATTATCTGCAGCGTATGGCAGTAGCTCAGGCATGGGTTACAGGCTCGTCGAGTTTGGGTGCGGGAGATCGTGGTGATGGCCATGCTCGGTCTGATGATGGCGCTGATCCTCCTAGTGATGAGGAGCCTTGAGGGTTGTTTTTCATTAAAGTGCTATATTTTTGAGGTGTAAATTTTTGGACGATTAGAAACAATTTTTGGAATTTGTAAACACTTAACACAGGTACCCGGGACGGATGTCCTTTTTGAACAATTGTGGCATGGTTGCCACCCAAAACTCCGTGCATAACTTTTGTTAATCTATTCTATATCTATGTTCATGCTTTGATATGGGCCAGGTTTACTTGTTTCAATTATGGCTGTTGTGGATGCATGTGTTTCCTCGCAGGATGGGTGTTTGCACAGGTCAATTCTGTGCAGTGTTTTTTTTATTCTGTAAAAATCTGTGGTTATGTTGTAGTGGTCACTCTCGTTTGGATACACTATAACATGTCTAATTTTCGGGGACGAAAATTCCCAAGGAGGGGAGAATGTAACATCCCAGAAAATTCATACTTAAATAGTGCACCTCGGGAAGCGAACCGACTGGTCACACGATTGACCGGGTCGAATTAGAATTGGTTGACTTAGTTGAGCATGTATGAGTGAAAGCATTGAGCGAAGAATGGGTGATTAGTTGTGATGTAAGGACACATACATCTAGTTAGTTGTATGTGTGTTACACAAAAACTAAAAGCTTACTAAAAGAGAGAAAGAAAATTTATTTCTCTTTAGTTGTGTAGTTGAGGAGAATTAATAGAGAGAGAGATAGAGAGTAAATGAGAGGGAGATTTCGTTGAGAGATAGTGAAGATTACATTAAATGCAAATCATTGATCTTAGCTCGCAAAAAGCTAACGGATCGAGCTCGGGATCGAGGTGAGATTGGGATTTGGGGGTTTATGAAACCATAGTGAGCTATTGGATCAAGGGATCCAACCGATAGAAGGTAATCTTGATCCTTGTATATTTATTTTGGTTGCTAAATGTAGGATCTAATAGTTAAGATAAAAGAAAATAGTGGGAAAAGGGTATGGGTTGGATGAGATGAGTTCAAGGTATGATGAACTCGATCCATGGTTGAGAAAGGACAGATTCGTTCGAACGAAATGAGTATCCGTTTGAACAAATTTGGCCATGGGAGATCGAATGGAAAAAGGGTTTTCCGAGAAAATCGATCGAACGAAATAGATTTCGTTCAATCGATTTTGGAAACCGTTCGAATGAAATTAAAATCGTTTGAACAATTTTGCTAAGAGAAACAAAAGTGTGGTGAAAGATTCGTTCAAACGAAATAAAGTCGTTCGAACGATTTGAGGATTCGTTCGAACGATTTAGAAACCGTTCGAACGATTTTGGCAAATCGTTTGATCGATTTGGGTTAATTTAGATTTTTGGTCTATTTTTGCTTGTAAATCATTCGTAGTTGGACTTAGACTTCTAGACCCAATGTTTAGACACTATAGTGATGTTCTTCATGTGTTGACCATACTCAGGTTGGGCCGGACCATGGGGTGCTCATTGTTTGAACGGATTAGAGAATCCATGGATTTGAGATGCATGTGAGGTAGGGGAATATCTAAACTAGTGCACTTTATTACGAGCACGTATGTAGTGATAGTGTTGATGCATGCTCCTTTAAATTATATTTTGATTTATTATTAAGGCAAAGAGTAGTGCTTGATGACCATGGTGTGCGTGTGTACCCAAATAAATGAGGAGGCTTATTAAGGTAAGAATTAAGTCATCCCAGGGATTTATAAGTACATGGGCATCTCATGGATGCATCAGATAGTGTGACATCCCAGGGATGTATGGTGGATGTAAAGATCCATGTTACGAGATAGACCATAAATTTGATTACACAGGCTATGAGTTATTATGTATTAGCACAATTACACGGTGAACAACTATACGTATTGCACAATTTGATTTAAGGTTTGTAGAGATAACCGCTGATCGACTCGGCAGGATATCCGGACTGACGATGCGGCTAATCCGCACACGATGAGGCATCCCAGGGATGTGTAGTAGTAGTATGTCCGTCGCCTATGAGAAAAGGGACGTGGATGAATTCCATGAAAAATAGTCTGATTAGACGACGATGGAGGGTATTCCATCGGGGCTCGATGCTATATTGCTTGGGGATTATTTAAGTTAATTGATTTAAGTCATGGAATCAACCTAGTTGCAACTATGTGAATTAGTAGCCATTTTAGCTCATGAGTAGAGTAATAAGTGCATTCTATTTGTTTTATCGCATCTCAATTTTCTTTTCAAGCAAAGATACAATGTTTCATTCATGTCATGAAATATATGTGAGTAAGAAAGATATACTTGTTGTGATATTGCCCCTATTGAGCTAGGATGTAGCTCACCTTTTGACTATATGTCACAGGTCCAGAGTTACGAGTCGCTACGGACGAGGTTGATCCCGAGGACTTAGATTACGTTCCGAGGGAGGAATTTGAGCCTCCTCCTGAGAAGTTCTTTTAGAAGACTCGCTGCATACTTTGAGATTGTTTTGTAAGGGAGAGATTTTCGGCTTGATACGTCCAGCCATGTTTTTGTAAGAGTATCAAAGTATGTAATATTCTTTTGTCGAACCATTTAGGGTGACCGTAGTTACGGCACTGATGGTTCGGGTTGGTTCTTTCGTCCATGCAGAGGCATGGAATTAGAACTATCTTTTGGGATTGATATTTTGGTGTAGTATAATGTAGAACTAGAGATTTGTTCTGCATTAATTTTGTTATATTTTCTAATAGTGAAAGGGATGTACCAAGTGTTCTGCATACTATATGGGGCACGGCCTCAAGGGCTGTGCTGATGGCACGAGTTTTGGGGTGTCGAAATCCGGGCTGTCACAATATAAAAAGAAATAAAATAAAATAAAATAAATGTTTGAAACTATAAATTAATTTAAACTGCAAAATTTAGAATATAATTTCAAATATATTAACTAGTGTAGACACCCAAATTTGGCCCAAGGCCCGATCGAATCACCTTTCGAGAGAGGTGCAGTTCTGAGCTTTTGATGGCATGAATGGAACCCTTAGGAATCACCCCAAGCCTTTAGGAATCACCCCAAGCCTTTAGGAATCACCCTAGATCCCTTAAGAACCTACCCCAAACCCTTAGGAACCTACCCCAAACCTTTAGAAACCTACCCTGAACCTTTAGGATCCAACCCTGACCCTTAAAACCCTTTTCGAACCCTAAACCTAACCTTCCCAGGAAATAAGGAGGAGGGGTGCACTAGAACTGACTACGACCCTCTACAGTGACCAACTCCTATACCATTGAAGAGTAGAGGTCGTCAGCTTTCCAACGGTCTAAGAATCGCTCGAATCGGAGGTGTACGTCAAAAGATATGACAAACCGAACCCCAGGGGCAAAAAAGGTAAAAACATGTGGGCCACCCTAGGGATTTGGCACAACTAATAGTTGCGCCAGGTATAATTTTGCCTGGCGCAACTATTAGTTATGCCAGGCCAACCTTCCTAAGATTTTGGCTTGGCGCAACTAATAGTTGCGTCAGGTTCAACAGTAGGCCCCACCCCCGCGAGCTCACTTCCAGGCATTGTTCTTCACTATTTTACTGTGCATTTGTCTGGCGCAACTATTAGTTGCGTCAGGCATATGAACAGTAACTGTTGGATTTTGCCTCAAATTTCATATTTGGAGTTTGACTTGTTGACCACCTCGACCTTTGGGGTGTGTTTTGATAGTTCTGTTGCACCCATTCCTTACCTATTTGCAACCTTCCAAGTGGCCTAAAGCCTCACCCCATCATCCACCATTAGAACCACCTTCACACCTTTCCAAGCTCTCAAAATCTTAGGAAACCTTAGATTTGAGATTACCTAATTGCTAACCTCAATTAGTATCTAAGTGGCCTCCTAACCCACCCATTTCCTATAAATAGAGCCCCCCACCCCTTGGTTTAAGGGTAGAGAAATTTGCTTCAGAGAGAGCTCAAAGTGAGAAGTTCTTCCTCCCTTTTGTGCACTATTTTCATCCAAATTTCAGAACCTCCTAACGTCATTTCAAGCTTGTTCCCGCATCCAAACCCCTTAGCCTAGGTGTGTGTGATCCCCTAGCCTCCCTCCCCTACCTCTTAGCTTCAAGTCCTAGGAGTTAGAACCCCATTTTCAACCATACAAAGCCTTCAAGAGCTCATCAAAGCAAGCCACACAAGGCTCTCCTACAGTGCTAGAAGGGCCCGAGGGCTCCGGCTCTCCCCTTTCTTCTCCTATCTCTTTTTGGCATTCCCTACTCTTTTATTTGTGTCGTTACGCCGCCAAATTTTTGGTAGGAACGGAGGGGCACAAATAGGATTGGAGGCCCCTTTGGGCAAGAGAGAACCATTTCCTTATCTTTTACATCATTTTATTTTTGGCCATAAGTAGAGACCGCGTTAAGCGGGTTGATCGAGTGCATAACACCTTCCCAATCGATAACCGAAGCCCCTACCCAAGAGCCTTTGGTGTGGACTGGATTCAGAGTCATATTTTTAGCACTTAGGTGCTCATAAAAATGAACTAGGTATCCCGGGACACCAAAAGCTCTGGGTGGCGACTCTATATTTTTCGATAGAGAGCACATCGTCGCGACAGGATCGTCTCGATTCCCATGGTTGCATAGATGGTGACTCTGTTGGGGATTAGCTTGTAGAGCTTCCCCTTGAACTTGGCCTTATTTTTTTTATTTTTACTAACATGTTATTGCTATTTTTTTAGTTTATTTTACTATTTTTTTACTCACCCCTCCGATTAAGTCGTTTTACTTACCCCTACTTTTCCGTCATTTATGAGCCTTAGCCGATTGGCGGGCCTACATACGCATTGTCTTTTAAAATTCCTTACTTTTCCATCATTTTAGTGCCTTAGCCGATTTGCGGGCCTACTTGAGCATTGCCTTTCAATTTCGTTAAATTTTCGTCATTTAAAGTGCCTTAGCCGATTGGCGGGCCTACATGCGCGTTCATATCCCAACAGTGGATGCTGGCCCGTAGTGGCAGCATGAGATAATCACCCCCGGTCTTTGAACTAAAGAAAACTTCCAAAAAAAAAGAAAAAAGGCTTTGAAAAAATTAAAATTGAACCAAGTTAGGAAGCTTAGTTAATTTGTTTTGCGGGTTAGATTTTCAAAGGGGTTGGGATTAGGCAAACACATAAACAGTCGGGTCTTAGTATGGCGGCAGCCCCTAGTGGTAATGATCCAGAAAAGTCCCATCCCACCTAGTATCTGAGAAGGCGCTCGCGCCGGAGGTATATCGAGTGGGTTCCCATTCCAAAGCTTAAAACCCTTGGGGAGCGCGTTAGCAAGTTATACCAGACTCAAACCCTTTAGGTGCGGTGAGGAGAGAATCGATCATCAAGAAAATTGCTCAGTTCCCAGAAGCCTAGCTTCCACAAAAACCAAAAGAAGAGACTCATTTCGGGCATCAATGGCTGCTGTTAAAAATTCTGGAATATCTGTTTTTGTCTGGCGCATGTATTAATTGCGCCAGCACAAAAAGCTGGAATTTATAACTGGCGCAACTAATAGTTGCACCAGCTTTAAACTCCACTTTTTTACCTTCGCGTAACTAATAGTTGCGCCAGTATAAAAGAGCTCCCCTGCAACCTGGGCACAAGTATTAGTTGCGCCAGGTCTGTTTACAGCACCCTAGCCCAAATCTGTGGCCTTCTATACCTCCCGAGTCCCCCGATCAGTGTGCTTAGTGTCTTGTTTGGGCCCTGTCATCTCCAACACCCAATACGCCCCCGCCGGTCAAAAGAGGGCAACTTCTTTTGGCTCATTCCGGGGATCAAGTTGTTTGCCTCGATTTCTGTGCCTTCAATAGATCGAAGGTTCTCCTTCAATTCTTTCGAAGTGCCTCGGAATCATAGCCGCGGGTCTTGAATTAAGGTACGAGAGCCACCCGAAAAGGGAATTCCAAGGCTTCGCAACCTTTGTTTTTCAAAAAAATTTCATAAAATTCAAAAAATAATAAATAATTTAAAACCTAAAAGGAAATAGATAGTTTGTATGCCGACACAACGGCATCATCTTGCCCTCCACAGTCCCGTAGGGGAAGAAGGAGGAGGATTTTTAGGCCTTATCCAAGGCACCCTTACCGGACCCGCTCACGTAGAATGTCGTGGGTAGTGGACCCGGCATACGTTGATCCCGACTCATCCCCGCCACATTCCCCAACCCACTCCCATTCGGGGGAAGTTCTTTCCACCATCCCCCTCACCCAACCCCCCTTTACCGTTACCGGCCCATTTGGCGCCCCCATTTTCTCAATCGATACCCCCCAAAATATCAAAAATCCAACCCCCCATTCTCCATCTTTTGCCCAAACCATGCCCATGTCAAACCCATTTTCCCAATCCACATCCATGCCCCAATTCCCATCATCCCCCTATAGACCCGATCCACCCACATTCACATACACCACTTCCACCCTATCCAACCCCCCGCAAAATCCCCCATCCATCCGGGTCATGCCCATTTTTACCAGGGTCATGCCCAACTTTCCTCATCCCTCCTCATCATGCCCCCCATCATCCCAAAACATACCCAATACTTCCTCTCATCCACCCCATACACCCCCACCTACCGTGGCCATGCCCGACTATATCGGGGCCATGCCCGATTTTTCCACCACCTCCATCCCATCTATACCACATCACCCCTTAAATCCACCCTCCACATCCCATCCTCTTTCCATGGCCATAATGGAGGAGATGTTCCAAGCCTACTCCTTATGGAAGGCTTCTCAAAACACCCCCTCTCCTCCACACCCCATGAACCCATCCCATACCCTAGCCAATCTCCATGCCTCACTCCCCCATGACCCCCATAAACCCCCCATAATCCACACCACTCAAACCCCCATTACCCACTTACCCCAAGGCCCATTGGCCCAAACCCCCTTTTCTCACATATCCCAGGGGGCCATGGCCTAATACCCCACCACCCAAACCTACCTAGGGCCCATGGCCCAAACCCATAAAGGGCCCATGGCCCAGACCCACCCAGGGCCCATGGGCCAAACCCCTCAAGGGCCCTTGGCCCATACCTACCACGGCCCATTGGGCCAGACCCACCAAGGGCCCATGGCCCAAACCTATCAGTGGCCTGTGGCCCAAAATGACCAAGGGTTCATGGCCCAAGCCCGAACCCCCCACTCATACCTTCCACAATACCCCCAACATTTAACCCAACCTTCACAGCCGGGTCAAACCCATGTCATACCTCAAACCCAATTCTCTCATGGCCCCACACCCCAAGGCCATCTCCAAACCTTCCCCCATACCCAATGGCCCTATCAAGCCCCACCTCAAAACCAAATTCCTATCACCCAACAAATCTTTTCTCACCCCCAATGGGCTCACCTAACCCCCACTCATGTCATTCCCATCCAACCCATGCAACAACAATAGGAGAATCCCGCCCTCGCTGCACACTATGCCGACCAGCAGTATGAAGAGGATGAGATTAGGAATAGCGGGGCCTATGCTCGGGCTTTGACCAGCCTCAACCTTCCTCTCATAATTGCCCATCCCCTTGGTAGCCCAGAGCGAGTCCTAGCCAGCTGTTGAAAAAATGGCCCCCACATCTAAAGAATCGGAACAGTTAAGGGAGCAACTAGACAAGATCCAGAAACAATTGTTAAAAATTGGTGGTGCTGAAATTCACGCCACAGATTTCACAGAGTTATGTCTGTTCGCTGAGGTCTCCCTACCCCCCAAATTCAAAATGTCAGCCTTCGACAAATATAATGGCACGGGTAATTCTATTGCGCACCTGAAGTCCTACTGCGGGGACATGTGCCAATACGCGGAGGACGAAAGACTACTAATAAAAGTCTTTCAAAAGAGTCTGACCGGGCTGGCTTTAAGATGGTTCACATCATTAGAACCATCTATGACGAAAACATGGAGGGACTTGACACATCTTTTTCAAGAACAGTATGTCTACAATATAGACATTGAGCCGTGTAAGTCCGACTTGGCCCATTTGAAGTAGAATCAGAATGAAACCATCAACGATTACTTGGGGCGATAGAGAGCATTGGAAGCTCAGGTTAGGAACATAATAACTGATGATGAACAGATAGAGATGATTTCAAAGAACACTCTGCCATTGATTTCAGACTTTTTGGTATATCAGCAGCAAACCAGCTTTGCTGATCTGGTGAGAAATGCCAACCGATGCGAGAACGCCATCAGGGAGGGGCGTCTGAATAAGAACGTACTAAGTCGACCCAGTGGGGTTAGAAGATTTTCATAACAAATGAACGAGAAGAGAACAGGGGGCGATGTCCAGAACATAGTCAATACCAGGACCAATAATAATACTACCCCATTTCAATTTCAGGCAGCCCCACCAGTACCTGTTAGGCCTGAGCAGGTGCAAAGAATAAGGAATGGGCAAGGAATCCAAATGACCCCGGAACAGAGGAGAGCCCGCTACGACCAAGTCTTCACACCTCTGGGGCAATCTTTGAGTGTACTTTTGCCCCTGTTAGTAGAAAAGGGATTAGTGGCTATCCGCCAACCGCAACCTCCTCCTCACCCGATCCCAAAGAACAATGACCCAAATACCCACTGCAATTTTCATCAGCGTCTGGGTCACCCTACTGATCGCTGCTTCTCATTGAAGCATGTCATCTAGGATTTGATCGATGCTGGGAAAATCATTCCCCCTGCACCTTCTCAGCATGCTAATATTCACCAAGTGCCACTACCCCCACATCCTACCGGAGGAGCAGGTCCCAGACCCACCGTCGAAATTATAGAAGATGAGGAGGAATTTGAATTTGACCCATCTAATTATATTAGTGATCGGGAGAATTATGTGGCACCATGGCCGAGGAATGATAAAGAAAGGAATGTTGGGGTAATTAAACCCCTAAACTTGCCTGAATATTTCCCCAACCCAACCCCACAATTTGAACCTTTGGATCTTCGGGCATACTTTCCATCCACCACACCCGTCAATTATGTAAATATCAATGCATACCAACCATACACCACAACCCCCATCAATTACCCTATAAACCCCCATGCCCCCAATCCTGCACCCGCACCCGTCGGTCATCAATGGCCTACGCCCGCCCCATTTCAACTACCACCATGCACCACAACCCCCATTGATTACCCTTTAAGCCACCAGGCCCCCAATCTAACACCCGCACCCATCAGTTATCAATGGCCTGCGCCCACTCTATCACCCCCGGTTCAACCACCAGTGAATTCCGCTACCCCGGTCAATTACCTAACGGCCCATCAGACCCCCCATCTGCTGTCAGCACCCACTAGCTATCAATGACCTACTTTTACCTCGTTCCCTTCAATGCCACCACCCTCAATCTTCACCACCCTCATTTGGCCCAATCTTTCCACCCAACCCACTGCCACTGGGGTGAATCAAGTATTGCCCACACCTCCTGAGCCGACAGTACAAGTAGCTCAAGAACCGGCAGCCATACCCTTCCAGCTCTCAGGACCCACATATGATCCTCATTAGGTCCCGCTAAGCTACGAACAAACAGATATCAATGCCGGAAGCAGCAGCAGAGAAGGGGTAGTAGATTTTGTTACCAGATCAGGGAGGATATCAAAGCAACCAGAAATACCAACAGCAGCACAGGCCCAACCCGAAGGAAAGAAAGACAGCGCGGTGAACCCCTTTGAGAAGATGAGTCGAGAACATATACTGGAGACTCAGCTGAGAAGAATGCCTGCCCATATCACTGTATGGGATCTGTTAATGACGTCCCCACTCCATTTTCAAACATTAATGAGGGCGTTAAAAAATGCGCATGTATCACTCCAAGTTAGCCCAGATGAAGTCGAGCAGATAATTGGTCAAGTGATGGCCCCAAATGCTATTTCATTTTTTGATGCCGATTTACCTGAGGAAGGAGGTAGCCACTCAAAATCTTTGAATATAACCGTTGAGTCCGAAAATATGATTATCCCCTTGGTACTAATTGATAATGGGTCTGCATTGAATATATGCCCGTTGAGAACTGCCACCAAGATTGGGGTTGATCCGTGCATGTTAAGGCCCACCAGAACCAGCGCAAGAGGGTTTGACAATACCAGGAGAGAAATAATGGGAGAAGTTGATCTTGAGCTGTTGATAGGGCCAATGACCTTTTCCATCTTATTTCAAGTCATGGATATCAAATCCTCATTTTATCTGTTATTGGGGCGCCCGTGGCTATATGAAGTCGGAGCCATACCTTCCACATTGCACCAGAAACTCAAATTTGCATTTGGGCATAAGATTATCACAATTATTGGAGAGGGGCACAGTGAGAAAGAAAAGGCAGCCAATAGGGTTGAAAAACCCAATATGTAGGATGTACCACACACCACTGAGGACGTCGACCTCCACAGTTTTGAGTATGAGGTGTCAGCTATACTCCCAGAACCCATTGAGGGCATCATGTCTAAAACGGGAGGCGGTATGGTAGTGGCAGTGGCAATGCTCCAAAAGTGGGGCTATCAGAAAGGAAGGACCAATTACAAGGCAGAAGAGAGCCAGTTGTGGCTAAGGGACAAAAAGTAAGATTCGGACTAAGATATAAGCCCACAGAGCAAGAGGTCCGAGAGGCCAAAGAGAAAGCTAGGGTTGCCGTGGCTGCAAGATCTCGAGGAATCAACATAGAGGAGAAACCTCGCCCTAGGTCGCACATCAGGGATTCCTTTGTCAGCGCAGGGGTCGTAAAGATCGATCAAAATCGGACAACCCATTTGACCCCACACAGACCCATAACCCCAGTCCATCCCACCAATCCCCAGATCTCCCTTCCCAGCTTGGAGATAGATTTGGCCGCATTGTCCCTTTTCGTGGAACGACGGTCGGTACCTGAACAAACTCCCCCTGTGGTGAATCACCACAAAGCCGTGTTAATGTTTGAGGATATCATCTCATACGAAATGGGGATTAACATGATGGAAACTGACCCCAAGGAGCCATATTAGTCAGCACCCTTCATCCAATCAGGTAAAGGAGCAGCCCCTCAGGTACGCAACTGGGCATCTTTTCCCCAAACCCTGGAAGCGGGGAGTGGCCTAATATTTGAGACCCGTTTCCCAAAAAAAACAACCTATAGAAAGTGAGATAAGCCCTTGGCAGGCAATACCTTGTATATACACAGACTCGTGTTGTCAAGGGTCCGTCTCACAAGAAAATAAAAATATCAAAAACATGGAAAAAATACAAAATCTCAAAAACATGGACAAAACACAAAATCCTAAAAACATTGAAAAAATCTAAAGTCCAAAAATATTGTTATTTAAAATTCTAAAAAATGTCCCACCAAAGGATGCCTTAATCATAATACCCGTCCCACATGAAATCGACCCCTTCCCTGTAGAAATACAAGAAGAGGTAGGGATCACGAGTCTGGACGAGGATGTCCCCTTCGAAGAGCTCCCCAATGAGCTCCTTGACCGATTTGCCGACTTTGAGTATGGCCCTACCCCCATTGTCGAAGAGACCGATGACGTCAATCTAGGAACCAAGGAGGTTCCCAGAATAACCAAAATCAGAACGTTACTATCTCCTGAGGAAAGAAAAAGCATGATCGACTTCCTTCGGTCATACCAAGACATTTTTGCCTGGTCGTACGAGGACATGCCTAGTTTGGATACTGATTTGGTCGAGCATGAGTTGCCCCTCTATCCTGATATAAAGCCAGTCAAGCAGAAGCTGAGATGTCTCCGACCCGAGTGGATGTTGAAAGTCAAAGACGAGGTCATCAAGTAGTATGACGCAGGGTTTCTCATGGTATCCAAGTACCCGCAGTGGCTAGCTAATATCGTACCTATGCCAAAGAAGGATGGAAAGGACCGCATGTGTATCGATTTTTGTAATTTGAACAAAGCGAGCTCGAAGGACGATTTCCCATTGCCACACATCGACATCTTGGTTGATAACACAACTAAGCACGGGATGCTTGCTTTTATGGATGGATTCTCAGGATACAATCAGATCAAAATGGCAGAGGTTGATCGCGAGAAGACAACATTCATTACCCCCTGGCGAACCTTTTGTTATCGAGTCATGTCATTCGGGCTGAAGAATGCCGGTGCAACGTACTAGAGAGCTATGACTGCACTATTTCATGACATGATGCACCGAGAGATTGAAGTGTATGTCGACGACATGATAGCCAAGTCACGAGAGCGAAGCGACCATCTGGTAAACCTTCAGAAGCTGTTTGAAAGGCTGAGGAAATATCGACTATGACTGAATCCACAGAAGTGCGCATTTGGTGCTATATCCGGGAAGCTGCTAGGGTTCATCATCAGTAGGAGGGGGATTGAGGTCGACCCAATCAAAGTCAAAGCCATCACTGAAATTCCACCACTGTCTACCGAGAAGGAGGTTAGAGGGTTTTTGGGTAGAATATAGTATATCAGTTGGTTCATTGCACAGCTAACTCTAATCTGCACGCCGATCTTCAAGTTACTAAGGAAAAATTCGCCCATTGAATTGAACGATGATTGTCAGGCAGCGTTCGAAAAAATCAAAAGCTACCTCCTTAATCCACCTGTTTTGGTACCACCTGAGCCAGGGAGACCACTCTTGATGTATCTCTCCACGACGGAAGTTTCGATGGGATGTGTCTTGGGGCAGCACGATGAAACAGGAAGAAGAGAGCAGGCCATTTACTATCTGAGCAAGAAGTTTACTGATTATGAAGCGCGCTACTCTCATCTGGAGAAAGCATGCCTGGCTCTTGTATGGGCTATTCAAAGGCTCCGTCACTACTTGCTATCTCAAGCCGTTTTGCTCTTGGCCCGAATGGACCCATTAAAATACCTATTTGAAAAGCCAGCTCTCACTGGACGAATCGCACGATGGCAACTTTTATTATCAGAATTTGACATCACGTACGTCACTCAGAAATCGATCAAGGGGCAGGTGCTTGCTAATCATCTTGCTGATAATCCTTTACCTGACTATGAGCCGTTAAGAACCAAATTCCTAGATGAAGATATCTTGTTCATAACGGAAGACGATATAGAAGAAGAAGAAGAATCATGGGTAATGTACTTTGACGGGGCAGCAAATGTCGAGGGCCAAAGAGTTGGCACCATCCTGATATCACCAAAAGGATCCCATGTACCGATCTCTATCAAGCTCAACTTCCCTTGCAGTAACAACATGGCTGAGTACGAAGCTTACGCCGCTGGTCTACAGGCGGCTCTCGATCTGAATGTAACTCACCTTTGAGTATTTGGCGATTCACAGTTAATCATATGCCAGATGAATGGTGATTGGAAGATGAAAGACGAGAAATTGATCCCCTATCATGAACACCTCGAAGATCTGATAGCTTGCTTCCAAGATGTAACTTTCTCATACGTCCCCCGGATAAGGAATCACTTTGCCGATGCATTAGCAACTTTGGCATCAATGATTGAAATCCCCTATGGTGTTGAGATGAAGCCGATCATGATCGAGCAGAAGAATGAGCAGGCCTTCTGCCTCCAGATTGAGGAACCTACAAAGCCTAATGATGAGCCACCTTGGTTCTCAGATATCAAGAATTTCCTTGAGACCTTAACTTTCCCAGAGGGTACATCCAAGATAGGCCGATGAACCATTCAACGTTTAGCGGCAGGTTATGTCATTTGCGGGGAATGCCTCTACAAGCGATCATACAATAACATCTTACTTAGGTGCCTTACTGAAAGTGAAGCGGTCAATATTATGAAGAAATCCATGAGGAAGTATGCGGAGCCCACGTCAGCGGTCACATGCTCGCCAAGAAAATTTTGTGGCAAGGATACTTTTGGACCACTATGGAATCAGATTGTTGTAAACATATTCAAAAATGCTACAAGTGTTAGGAACACTCCAGTCTGATACACTCTCCTACCATTAATCTTCACTGCATGACCACTCCTTAGCCATTTGCTACTTGGGGCCTTGACGTTGTCGAAATGATTAATCCGAAAGCATCAAAAGGACATCGATTCATCCTCGTCGCCATTGAATATTTCACCAAGTGGGTAGAAGCGGCGTCATATGCCAACATCACGGCCAGTCACGTTGAGAAGTTTCTCAAGAATAATATTGTGTGCCGATTCGGAGTACCCAAAGATATCATCACGGACAACGACACAAACTTTGTGAATAAGCGCATCCAAGACTTCTGCAAGCAGTACAAGATCAAGCACCATCGCTCATCCCCTTACCGACCTCAAACTAATGGAGCCGTGGAAGCCGCGAACAAGACAGTCGTCCGCATCCTTGAGAAAATGGTCATCACTTATCGAGATTGGACCGAAATGCTACCATTTGCTTTGTGGGCTTACTGAACGTCGATCCATACCGCTACAAGGGCAACACCATTCTCCCTTGTGTATGGAACCGAGGTCATCCTCCCGATAGAGGTTGAAGTACCCTCGCTCCGAATCCTCATAAAATCAGGCTTACCCGAAGCAGAAAAAGAGAGATCACGCTTTGATCAGCTGAACTTATTGGACAAGAAGAGACTCCTAGCCTTGTGTCACACTCAAGTTTACCAGGGGCGAATCGCACGCACTTACAATAAACGTGTTCGCGATCGAGATCTTAAGGTAGGAGACACTATACTGAAGAAGATCTTCCCATCGCTCCATGCCAATCCAAGAGGAAAGTTTAAGCCGAACTGGGAAGGACCATACGTCATTCGAGAAGTGCTGTAGGGATATGCCATCCGCCTCGCCACCATGGACGGAGATCATCTTCCTGAGCCCATCAACGTTGGATACATCTGACGGTTCTACTCTTAGCCTATCGCGATAAGGTAAGTATTGATGAAACATTTACTTGACTGCTTAAGAACCATCCAAAAGAGGCCCTCATTCCAAGCACAGTAGCTCAAAAGCATTCCTAAAAATGATGATATCCTTTGCTATCCCATTTGATCCTGGGCCTTTCTTTCAATAAACCCATTCCACCAAAAAATATATATATGTACATATACCAAAAAAAAAAAAAAGAGAGAAAAGATGAAGTAGAGTTACTATCAAAATCCAAAAAAATTGAAAAAGCAAAACCTCAAAAAGAGATTGCCTGAAATGAAGCAAAAAGAATAAAAAAATGTAAAAGAATCACGGGGCATGTACAGTGAAACCCCCAAGGAAGAAAGTATGTTGAGAAAACTGAAGCCGTATCAAGGAAATCCTTTTAACCCAGCATACCTTCAAATCCTAACCTAATCCATGGTCAAGCTACACCCTGAAGGAAGCCCTCTTTATAAGTTCGCAAGCAGTCATAATATCTGTTAAGTCAACATGAGCCAAGTCGTGAGACGACACCAGAACCCCATCCAGCCGGCTATGACGGAATCAACGTCTATGTCGTGGCTCTTGAAAAGAAATATATATAATAATAAAAAGAATAAAAAATAAAATAAAAATACAAGCTCAAAGCAAGATGGACGTAGTGAAAACCCGAAAGGGCATTACGGGTAAAAACAGTGGTCTTGTGTGGACTCGAAAGGGTGCTTGGGGTAAGAGAGCTAAACCCATGGATGTGGTGAAAACCCGAAAGGGCGCCACAGGTAAAAAAAGGGGGAGATAAAAAAAGAGAAAAAAATTGAAAAAGAAAGGTTTGGACTAATTGAGAAGATTGATGTTTGAGGAACCTTTTTGTTACTCTTCCTGTACCCTCTTGTCTGACTGGGCCACTCATGCTAGTTCAAATCGGGTCCCGACCATAATTGTCTTTGTGAAACCTGCACCGTCAAACGTATGACTCGAGGCAAGGAGAAAGGTTTAACTCAATCCAAAGGGATCAACGTTCTGGCCTTGGTAAAATCTGGAAACTCACTCAGGTCCGACTGTATGAAAGATTTCGACTATGCTCAAAATGGGACCCGTTACTCCGTCTCACTATCAAGGCATCAAAAACAAAAAGAAAAAGAAAACCAAAAATAAAAAATCAAGAAAAATCCAAACACCAAAAAAATTTGTACTCCTTTTCATGTACATATTTCCAACATCATATTTCAATCTCAAAAATGAAGAAAAATAACAAAAAATCTCCAAAAATAAAAATCCAAAAAATATCTTGAAAATAAAAAAGTGTAGGTAGAAATCTACTTTTTCTTCTATTATTTAGGATGCATTTTCTTTATATGTATAAACAAAAAAGGGACTGACGTTTTCTCGAGAATGTGCAGGAACATCACACGGTCCAAAGCCTCGAAGCGGGCAACTTCTCAACGATGGACAAATCAGATAAAGCATCTCACCACCGACGTCAGGTCTAACAAAAAAAAATGATAAAAATCATTTTAAAAAGAAAAAGAAATCTATGTTTTTATGCTAAGCACAGTTATGCACTCACGTATTTTCGATGCGGTAAAATGTCAATATTTTATCAACAACGCAGCTGTGCAAAATTAATGTCCTAGGTCTAAAGTTCGCCTTGGATCCATGGATCCTATTTCCAAATAGGAGCGACAGTGTCAATTTTGGTCAAGCAGTCAATGCTTGGATCGAATTGATTCCACCGCTAAATCTTTGCCTTGATCGCTCCATATTTTAGTTTCAGGTGAACTTGAGTGCCTTGTACTTCAAGTTCGTCACATGATATTTTCGGAGGAGTAGACTCTTGGTCCTCGCAGTCTGGGCGTGCGCCCTACGGGGTTCAAGGTCCAGATAATGCTTGTTTTAAAAAAAAATATGGTGATAAAAAAAAGCAATCTTTCAAAAAAGAAAAAAGAGAAAAAGAATAAATCTGTGCTTCCCCACAGAGCGGCGCACAAGCATAAAGCTGTAAAATGTCAATATTTTATCAGCAATGCAGCGGTGCCACATTAAAGTTCTGAGTCAGAGGTTCGCCTCGGATCTTTGGATCCTGCCTTAAGGCAGGAGCAACGGTGTCAATCTCGATCAAACAATCAATGTTTCGATTGAGTCAACTCCACAGCTAAATTTTTTGAGCCAAGCGTTGTCTTTGGGTTCATGTGAACTTAAGTGTCTTAAGCTTCAGATTCTCCGTTGGAAAAGGTCAATCATTGGTTGAGACCAACCTGTTGAGAATGAGATTATGTGTCAATCGAACTATGTGCAACCATGAATTCAGAAGGGTTAATTTTCCTTTTATTTTCTACAGGCTTAAAACCTGTTCGACAGCGGTATCCCTGTAAAGTGTATGCCATGCGTCTGGGTATCCGCATGATGGCCGTTTGTCCTCGTAAATTGTACCCGAGCGGATCCGGGTCAGGGCTTCCATCGCCTTTGTTATTGCTTATTGCCCCCGATGGGTGCATGATTATGCATAGTTAATTGATGATTATGATCGTTGTCAACAGAGGCCAGGATTGGATGCCCCCTTTATAGGAGGTGCCCAATGTTTGGCTGGACCTATTCAAAGGAGTCGAAATTGGATACTCTAGGTCATGCTGAGTTGAGGCATGCTTTCAGAAAAATAGCACGTACTCTCAAAAGGCGTTGTGACATCTATTCACTTTGCTCGGGCAGTCATGCTAAATAAACTTTGGGATCAATGGGTTCGTCCAAAGATCTCGAACCCTGCTTTCAGCAGGGGCACCCACGAATAGTCCGATGGGGCTGTCAAAGGCCTCGTAGGATTGGACGCAAACTGTTGAGCCTTGCATATGTTTGCTTTGCACCTATCTTTGGATGTGGGTCGATCACCCCTCTTACTTACGAAGCTGTTGAATTCAGAATAAACCTCGAACATCAATCACCTTCAAATTTTCTCGAGAAGCGAACGTTTTTCCCGACTAACGGGCTTTCGCAACTCGAGAGGCGAACATTTTTCCCAGATATTGGGCTTTCGCAACTCTTTCCACGTCGGTTATGCCCAGTAATGTCACTAAGTGCTTGGAAACTGATTACCTCGAGAAACGAATGATTAGCCTGGCACTCCAGGGCTTTCGTTTGCTCACCATGTTACTCACCTGATGTTTGAAGTTTGTTCTGAATGCAGCGGACCCGTCAGTAATGCCTTGGGCCTCTTCGGAAGTCCCTTTTCTTTGGCATATGATCATTAGTGATCGGATACCAAAGAGGGGCATCTATAGACACCCAAATTTAGCCCAAGGCCCAATCGAAACACCTTTTGAGAGAGGTGCAGTTCTGAGCTTTTGACGGCATGAATGGAACCCTTAGGAATCACTCTAAGCCTTTAGGAATCACTCTAGATCCCTTAGGAACCTACCCCGACCCTTAGGAACCTATCCCGAACCTTTAAAAACCAACCCCGACCCTTAAAACCCTTTTCGAACCCTAAACCTAACCTTCCCAGGTAATAAGGAGGAGGGGTGCACCAGAACTGGCTAAGACCCTCTACAATGACCAACTCCTATACTATTGAAGAGTAGAGATCGTCAGCTTTCCAACGGTCCAAGATTTGCCCCAATCGGAGGTGTACATCAAAAGATATGGCAAACCGAACCCAGGGGCAAAAAAGGTAAAAACATGTGGGCCCCCCTAGGGATTTGGCGCAACTAATAGTTGCGCCAGGTATAATTTTGCCTGGTACAACTATTAGTTGCACCGGGCCAACCTTCCTAGGATTTTGGCCTGGCGCAACTAATAGTTGTGCCAGGTTCAACAGTATGTCTCACCCCTGCGAGCTCACTTCCAGGCACTGTTCTTCACTGTTTTATTGTGCATTTGTCTGACGCAACTATTAGTTGCGCCAAGCATATGAACAGTAACTATTGGATTTTGCCCCAAATTTTGTGTTTGGGGTTTAACTTGTTGACCACCTCGACCTTTGGGGTGTGTTTTGATAGTTCTGTTGCACCCATTCCTTACCTATTTGCAACCCTCCAAGTGGCCTAAAGCCTCACCCCATCATCCATCTCTAGAACCACCGTCACACCTTTTCAAGCTCTCAAAATCCTAGGAAACCTTAGATTTGATATTACCTAATTGCTAATCTCAATTAGCATCTAAGTGGCCTCCTAACCCACCCTTTTCCTATAAATAGAGCCCCCCACCCTTTGGTTTAAGGGTTGAGAAATTTGCTTAAGAGAGAAAGAGCTCAAAGTGAGAAGTTCTTCCTCCCTTTTGTGCACTATTTTCACCCAAATTTCAGAATCTCCCAACCTCATTTCAAGCTTGTTCTTGCATCCAAAACCCTTAGCCTAGGTGTGTGTGATCCCCTAGCCTCCCTCCCCTACCTCTTAGCTTCAAGTCCTAAGAGTTAGAATCCCATTTTCTACCATACAAAGCCTTCAAGAGCTCATCAAAGCAAGCCACACAAGGCTCTCCTACGGTGCTACAAGGGCCCGAGGGCTCCGGCTCTCCCCTTTCTTCTCCTATCTCTTTTTGGCATTCCCTACTCTTTCATTTGTGTCGTTACGCCGCCGAATTTTTGGTAGGAACGGAGGGGCACAAATAGGATTGGAAGCCCCTTTGGGTAAGACGGAATCGTTTCATTGTCTTTTACATCATTTTATTTTTGGTCATAAGTAAAGACCGCGTTAAGCGGGTTGATCGGGTGCCTAACACCTTCCCGATCGATAACTGAAACCCCTACCAAAGAGCCTTTGGTGTGGACCGGATTCAGAGTCATATTTTTAGCACTTAGGTGCTCATAAAAATGAACTAGGTATCCTAGGACACCGAAAGCTCCAGGTGGCGACTCTATATTTTTTTATAGAGAGTGCATCGTCGCAATGGGATCGTCTCGATTCCCACGGTTGCACAACTAGTTAGCTTTTGAGTCTTATCTCCTCTTTTATTCAGAGAGGCTGCTATCTATTCAAAATTTAAATTCTTTAAACTTTTTGACTTTTTTGTGAGAAATCTCATATTGCTAAAATTAGAATCAAAATATTTTATGATTATGACTATTTGTTTACTTTAAGCACTATCTATTTAATATATGAAAACAATATGACATCCATTCTAGTAAATCGTGAAAATGTCAAAGGCCATCTTATGTATAAACTAGAGCCAAAAAGCTAAATCTCATAAAAGTTTTTTCCTTTGAACCCATATTAGAAGCTTAAACAAAATTTCTTTGTACCATAATTTTATAAACCCTTAACCATATGTGCTACCTAAAGCTTCAACCTTAACCCTTACAAATTTTCTAAGAGTTTAGAATAAAGAAGAAAAGGGAGAAGAGGGAGTGAAAGGAGTATGAGTTTAAAAGATAAGGGAAATGCAAAATAAGGGTACTATAGAAGAAATTATGAAAGAATATGGGACTGAAATGAAAAGACTGAAAAATCGTAAAGTACGATTCTGAAGAAAAGAACGATTCTTGAGCTGAAAAAAGAAATAATAAATTTGAGGAGAATAGTAAAAGGTAAAGGAATTAAAATGGGATTTGCTTAGAAAAAAATATATAAGGGAAGAAGTTATCCAACTTTTTGGATACTTACTGATACTGAAAAGAAAAGAAGAAGATAGAGAAGGAGGAGCTAAATTCTTTGAAACTTTTGAATCCTATCTACCTTTCTTTGTAACCTTAAAACCCAAAACCACATTACAAGCCAAAGGAAAGACCTTTGTGATTTAAGATTTGCAAAAGTTTGAGTCTAGTAGAGAGATATGTTGTAGATACTATGAATAAACAGATAAATTATATAAATAGAATTGATTATCCATTCTATGAGATTTATCATTTCAGTCAAATATCCTTTGAATTTATCATATATATTAGATTGAGAGAACCCAAAATTTCAATATTCTTTTCGAGAGTATGCCAATAGTGAGTTTGAATGAAAATATTTTCTGAATCTGCAGTTTAGAAAAATTTATGAAGAATAAACTGTTCAATGATATGCACACACTCTATGTTTTACAGAATTGAAATTATTGAGTTCTGATCAAGGATAATTGCTAGGATGGAAAATAAAAATGAAAGATTTATAAATTGTGTAAAATCGTAATAACCATGTGGTGATTAAATTAGTTTAGATTTTAATATTTTATTTTGTGATTTTAAGCTTTGAAAATTTATATATATATATATATATATATATATATATTTATTTATTTATTTATTTATTTGAAGTTTGCAGGTAACTTCACTGAAAACCTTCAGGAGATTACAACTCCTCCACTAGGGATTACCTAGGGGTTTAAAGGCTTATTACATCTGCTAAATGCAATTGCGTTCCCTACGAAAGTGGCATTTAATTTAAGTTATTAGTTATTTTTCCTTGTTTGCTAGGGACTAGCAAAGCGTAAGTTTGGGAGTATGATCAATCATATAATTTATCATTTTATTACCCTTAATTTAGTGATGTCAGGACTTAGTTTGTTACTAATAAGTTGATGATATGCATATATTAAAGATAATCCGTAAAAGAGAGCCCTAATGTTAATCTTTGTCAAAGTGAACCTAAAAGAGTAATAAAAATGCGATTAAGTGTAAAAGATAATTTACCGCCTACTGAACGATGAAAAATCGTGTTTTATGATTTTACAGATGATTGAGAGTTACTACTGAAGAGCTAAAAGAAATCATAATTTACGATTCTTCAAAAGAAGCAAGTATAGATGAAAGGCGATGAATTGTAATTCAGGGAATTATCCAGTAGCGAAGCTATGAAAGATAGGAAATCGTGACTGACGATTTTTCAGAATGAGAAGAAAAGAGATAATCGTTATCTACGATTATGATTATAGACATTTCCATTGCTATTGCTATTGCTGATCACGTGAGAATTTTGACCGTCATATACAGAATTAGAAGAACTCTGTAATTAGAAGTTCTACTAACCACGAATCTGGGAGATTGATGAAGAAGATTATTAGAGGGACTCTGCTGCTGAAAAGTAAAGAACGTTCTAAAAGTGCATCAACCATTTGAAGTAAGGAATAATAAAATTAGAAGTAGAGTTATATTAGGATAGTTTAATTTCTTTTAATAGAATTAGAATTTTTGTAAACCTACCCCTTATGATCTATAAATAAGAGGGCTTAGTATAGGAATAGGCATCGAAGAAGTTCAATATCAATTGACGCCTGAGATTGGATTTTCTTCCAATCAATAGTGTAAAATAGTTAGAGTAGTTTAGGCATCCGAGGTTTCTCAAGCGCAATTGATGCCTTAGACTAGATATCTGTAGTTTCTTAGAAGCAATTGATGACCGTGGTAGTGGGGTGAAAGATATAATTTTTATTGCTTTTTAGTTTAGATTTTATTTTATTTTATTTATTACTTTATAAACATCTTCAAGTTTTGATTTGAATTGACGACTCAGGTTGGAATTTGCAGATTAGTGTAACAGTTTTTATTTTTTCATCTTCAGTTTTCTAGAATTTGATTGACGCCCAAGTTTTAGGAGATTGTAGATTAGATTAAATTTGTATTGACAAAATTTTAGTATTGATTGATGCCCAATGCTAGGAGAGTTGATATATGGTGTAATGATACTGTTTAATTTCATAAATATCTGATAACTAAATATTGTGATTGACGACCATAATCTGAAGTTTGAGGATTAGGATTTATTTTTATGCGCTTTAGATTTTTAAAAAAAATTTATTCATATTTCTCCAGCAGTTTAGGAATCTAAAAGATAAATGTAAGTTCTCAGAAAACTAGATTAATAAGAGGATAGCTATCTTCGTGGGAACGATCCTATACTAACTCTACAATTTTCATTGTGCACTTGCAATAGGTTAAGATTTAATTAGAGACATATATAAGTAGTGAACAATTTTTTGGCGCCGTTGCCAGGGATCGAACCCGGGTCACTAGCGTAACAGGCAGGAATACTCATTTTGTTTGCTACTTATATATGTCTCTAAGTTTGGGGGATTATCAGTCACATAATTTACTATTTTATTATCTTTAACTTAGTAATGCTAGGACTTAGTTTGTTACTAATAAGTTGATGATGTGCATATATTAAAGATAACTAGTAAAAGAGTGCTCTAATGTTAATTTTTGTCAAAGTGAACCTAAAAGAGCAATAAAAAGATGATTAAGTGTAAAAGATAACTCGCCACCTACAGAAGGATGAAAAATCGTGTTTTAAGATTTTACAGACGATTGAGTGTTACTACTAAAGAGCTAAAAGAAATTATAATTTATGATTCTTCAAAAGAAGCAAGTATAGATGAAAGGTGATGAATTGTAATTCAGAGAATTGTCCAGTAGCGAAGCTATGAAAGATAGGAAATCGTGATTGACGATTTTCCAGAAAGAGAAGAAAAGAGATAATTGTTATCTACGATTATGATTATAGAAACTTTCCATTGATGTTGCTGTTGCTGATCACGTGAGAATTTTGACCGACATATACAGAATTAGAAGAACTTTGTAATTAAAAGTTCTACTAACCACAGATCTGGGAGATTGATGAAGAAGATTATTAGAGGGACTCTGCTACTGAAAAGTAAAGAACGTTCTAGAAGTGCATCAACCATTCGAAGCAAGGAACAAAAAAAATTAGAAGTAGAGTTATATTAGGATAGTTGAATTTTGTTTAATAGAATTAGAAGTTTTGTAAATCGACCCCTTATGATCTATAAATAAGAGGGCTTGGTATAGGAATAGGCATCAAAGAAGTTCAGCATCAATTGACACTTGAGGTTGGATTTTCTTCCAATCAGTAGTATAAAATAGTTTGAGTAGTTTAGATATCTGAGGTTTCTTAAGAGCAATTGACGCCTGTGATTGGGAGTTAAAGATTAGAGTAAATATATGTAGTTTCTCAGAAGCAATTGACGACTGCGGCTGATGGGTGAAAGGCATAATTTTTATTGCTTTCTAGTTTAGATTTTATTTTCTTTTATTTGTTGCTTTGTAAACATCTTCAAGTTTTGATTTAAATTGACGACTCAGGTTTGAATTTGCAGATTAGTGTAACAGTTTGTATTTTTCCATCTTTAGTTTTCTAGAATTTGATTGACGCTCAAATTTTAAGAGATTTTAGATTAGATTAAATCTATATTGATAGATCTTAGTATTGATTGACACCTAATGCTAGGAGAATTGATATATGGTGTAACAGTACTTTTTAATTTTATAAATATCTGATAACTAAAGATTGTGATTAACGACCATAATCTGAAGTTTGAGGATTAGAATTTATTTTTATGCACTTTAGATTTAGAAAAATTCTTTATTCATATTTCTCCAGTAGTTTATAAATCTAAACGATAAATATAAGTTTAGAAAACTAGATTAATAAAAGAATAACTATCTTCATGGGAACGATCCTATACTAGCTCTAAAATTTCTATTGTGCACTTGCAATAGGTTAAGATTTAATTAGAGACATATATAAGTAGCGAACAAGTTTTATATCGCTTCTAAGCGAAAGCGATATAAAAGAAAATTGTGATTGTTCGTGATAGAGAATCATATTAAGAGTTATGAGCTGAAAAGAGAAAATCGTGATTTACGATTTTACAAAATAAAGACTCTTGTTGTTGCTGATCATGTGAGAGCTGCACCGCTATGCACAAAATTAGAAGGTTATTCAAATTAGAAGTTTGGCTGTCCACGGATCTGAAAAGATTGAGAACAAAGACTCGTAAAGATCTCTACTACTGTAAAAGAAAGAACAACCCAAAGCACATCAACCACTCAAAGCAAGGAATGATAAAATTAGGAATTAGAGTTATATTAGGATACTTTTATTTTTAGTAATTTCTTTTATTAGAATTGAAGTTTTGTAAATCGACCCCTTATGATCTATAAATAAGAGGGCTTGGCATAGGAAGAAACTTATCTAAGGAATTTTCAACATCAATTGATAATTGAGGTTGGAATTCTGGAAGATCACCATTATAGAATAGATTTATTAAGTAAAATCATCCACAATTCTCTGAAAGTCTTGCCTGACAACCAAGACCGAGGACATTTGGATGGTTTTATTTCGCTTTCTAGTTTAGATTTATATTGCTTTCTAGTTTAGGCTTTCCTGCTTTGTAAACATCTAAAAGTTCTTTATTTAAACTGACGACTCAGATTTAGAATTTGCATATTAGTACAACGGTTTTTACTTTTCATCTTCGATTTCTTGAGTTCGATTGATGCCTAAATTTCAGCGAAGTTGCAGATTAGTATAGATCTATATTGAGGAAAACTAGTGTTTGATTGACGCCCAAATTCTAGAAGACTGAGATATAGTGTAACGGTATTTTAAATTTATAAACATTCGAGAACTAAAGGATTGTGATTGAAGACCACAATCTGGAAGGAGGATTTAGATTTATTTTGCTGCACTTAGTTTAAACAATCATTCTTTTATTCATATTTCTCAAACCTTTAAAGGCAAATAAAAGCTAAGAAGAGAAAGGATAAAAATAAATAGATATAAATAATTGCACATATAAATCACTTCATTGTGGGAACGATCCTATGGCAACGCTATAATTTTCATTGTGAGCTTACAATAGGTTAAGGCTTATTTTAATTAGATATATATATACGTAAAGCTGAAGGGACAGAACACACCCTTTTTCTTGTGTAGGCAATACTTTGGACAATCTGAACTTCGACCACCCCCATCGCAATCACCAGGAAACCGTATATCAAGGCAAGTGACCTCCCCTTATCACCTTGTTCTATTTAAATAATTAATATTACTTAGATACGACCTATATATATGTAAGAACATACAACCCTATAATTATGAATTGAAACCTTCGAGTGTGAAACATCTACGAGACGTTATTGTGTGTTAGTATTAGTCATATATGAGTATATTTAATAAGAGTTTGTCCTTTTATTTCTAGAAAATTATGTTTGATAATTGAAATTTCGATATGATGTTGATCGTAATTCTAATCTTGATGGCATATCATGCATGAATATATGTTTAGGTATATGAGCAAGTATAATTTTTCTATGACTCTTATCATAAACTGGTGAAAAGAGAACATGATTATGAGGAGTGATTAACTGTAACATATCTTTCTTATGAAAAACATCATGAATTAGCATCTTGGCTATTGAAAGAATCAAATATTAACCAAATGATTTTCTATTGCATATTTTGTGCATCTACATATGTATACGATATTTTTAGTTGGGATCCCCCATTGGTAGTCCGTGCTAGTGCTTCCGTAATATGAAGTACATATTGCCTACCGATCTCTCACGGTAGATGTGTAATATTGATAAACAATGAGATGAGGTAAGGACTACCTATATAAGAGGTTGAAGTCCGAAATGGTCACATGTGATTGTACCATGGATTTAGAACTATATGTGTAGAACCTACATCTATAAGTGTGTAGCCGGTGAGATTAAGTTATTTTCTTTTCTTTTCCTTTCGAAGAAAAATTCATGATCTTTTCTTTACACTTCTCATGTTGTACTTGATGATAACTGCAAATGCAACACTTTAAGAACCAAAAGGTGAATTTGCATATATATACAACATTTACTGAAATCAAGGAATGCTTATAAGCATTTTCATCTCTCTGATTAATTATAAAAGATGCAGGTTATCAAATGTTATTAGGAGGCTACTTGTTGAGTTTATCTTACTCTCGTTGTTAACATTTCAATGGCGGATCGAGTTAACCTTGGTGCATCTCCTCAAGCAGACACATTGAGAGATCTTTTAAAATAGAGTCAGCGGAGAAGTTAGAAAGATTTTGTGTTTTGTTGTAAGGGATTTTTGGAATGTAATGATATTCACGATGATGAACGAATTGTAACAATGATGTATCCTTTTAAAATTATGAATAAAATATCAGGATATGCGTTTTGTTTAACCTTTTGGTTTTGCTTTGGTTATTGAATTTGACCGCGCACCGAAATTCACAGTGCATTGGATTTCAGGGCGAGACAAAGAAAATTCAAAGTAAAAGAAGAAATGCTCTTTTGGCACACCACAAAGGCCGATTTCCCATGCCGATTCCCACGTTGCCTAAGCCAGACCCGTACTAACATATACGTAATCGTGGGCTGCCATTGTTTTTGTTAAGTTACAAAAGACAAAGATGGGAAATACCCGCGTTGCCCCAGATTCGAGCTCGAACTGGTACATCGCAAAGCTTTGAACCCGCACCCGTCCTCATGCCGATCCACGTGCCCCAAAGTCTTGCCCCTTTTTATCATCTTCATACTATCCGGAAAACCTCTAACCGGAGGTCAGGATCCGCTCAATCTATATTATGTGCTCGAATTTGATACTTTTACCTATTGTTGCGGATCCTGGATTCTACCACTATCAACACATTGACCCATTGACCACCAAATTTTGGTTGTGACTAATATTAGAATCCCATGATGATTAATCAGAATCGATGGTCTGAGAATGACCTGTTAAAATCATAATCGCACTCGAAAATTTTGATCCCATGGTCTCCGAATTTTTTCGGTCACTAGCTCTCAAAATTTGGATCATAATCTATAAAAAGTTTACCTAAAGACCCATGTTATTTTACTATGATCTAACTGTTGGTAAAATTTTATTAATTTCTGACATCGTTTGACCCTCCATCTTTATTGGTCAAAAATCAATCAAACTATTGATCTATGATCTTATGATCAAACCGGTCGAATCAGCTTTGGAGAAACTGAACATCTCAGTATACTTGAGGTATCAGCCAGAGGGTTTGGTAATATTTTGATCGTACGATCATTTTAATCTAATCAATCTTTGACTGCCGATATCTAAGCCGTTTCAATGAAATTTTTTGAACATTGGTAGTCGAAATCGATCAGTTCGAAATTATGTACGTAATGGTATCAGTTTTATAAGGCTTTGATAATGAGAACAAAAATTCTCAATTTTGGCCTAAACCTAGCCCATACGGTTCGAAGTGGCTAAAGTCTAAGGCTTCACCCGTTATTATGAAACTAGTATGTTGAATCTTAGGTTTGACATTTGGGAGTCAACCCTTGTTTGTGGTGTGAATTTTCTGTTGAGTTTCGTCACCGTCCTATTAAAAAGCATATGATATATATACATATATAATACTTTTATAAAATTTAATAACGTGGGTTCTCTCTTGTACGCCAAGAACAGAGGGCCCACATGTTTCAAACCGGAATGTGGTGAAGATTGCATTTCTATAATTATAAACATATGAAAATATTGTAAAATAATGCTAACGATGATGGATTTCTATTTTTATAATGTTGTATGACTCTTCATTTTGATGTACATGTTTATGCTTTTCTACCCTTCTGCTAATTGTAAATGATTACGCAAGAGATCTGACAAGTTCAATAGTTTTCATTTATGAATATTTTGGATGGATCACACATGAAATACTCTTCTTTACTTTATTCGTATATGATCATGACTTGCATTATGCATCATCATGGAGACTTTTGATAGGACATATGAGTCTGACATGAAGAGCACTAAGTCTCTTTGCATGCCTTTTTCTTGGTGTGGTTCTTATCGTAATGGTATTGAGATTTAATCACATGCCTCACAACACATGATGGTATGAGACACTATGTCGAGTGAGTGTGAGTGTGAATCCTTCATCACGTCGATTTAAGATGCGATTAACGATTCTTATTCATACTTGGGTCCTTAAACTCCGTAAAATACTTTGATCATGTTTCTGTTCTAACTTCTAAACCCAGTTATTTCTAAAACCCTGTAGAATATTGCCGTAATGGCTCGGAACATTGAAACTATAGGAGATTTTGTGTCTATACGAGCCTTGCCTTACACCCCGGTCATTGTAAGGGCATCAACACCTTCGGCCAAGGTGCGGTTTATGATTTTATAGGACCACTCTGTTTCTGTAATCCTGTAATCCATTCTCCCCAAATTGGGTTGCTCGAGGAATGAAACCAGTTTTGGGTAAGTTTTGCGGCACTGCATGGAGCAGTGATGATAACCAGGTGCTTTCTTATCATATACTAGGCTCGAGTAACGACTCTGGCACAAGACGCATCCCTATGGATTATGTAAAATGGGGGACCACGTGATGTATAGACACGTTGAACCTGTTAGCTAGTAATGAATGATTAATTTGTAAAAGTTTGATTTGTACGCCTGACTGATTGGTTAGATTTCAAGATAGATATGCACGTAGTTCATCGACACTGAGCATGCATACTACATTGATGACTAGATCTACCTGTTGCTTCAGCATATCCTTTACTTTTCATATATGCATTTGTCATATTTTATTCATGTTATCATATCTGCTTTATACATATTGTTATTGTTTATCTGCTGGATCTGCATCGATTTTACTTATGTCTACCTGATATAAACTTATTCTATTTTCATTGGTCATATATTATTGTTTTGATTGTACACCGATTGTATAATAATGCTTGGTAAATAGTTTTCACTCACTATCCACCCACTAATCACTCTGGTAGTTTGGCGTTGATCAGTTGAGCTACTCACTGGGTGACGATTTATTCGTTACTCAACCTTTTTGTAGCATTGTCCACTACGTAGAAAAGCCAAAAAAATCATTGCCCTAAACAATTATAAAAAAAGGAGTGATTTTTTTTTACCGCTATACAAGACAGTGGTTTATGAACTTCAACAACGACTGCTTTTAACAGTCATAGAAAAAATCACTGCTTTTGACAGTGGTTTTTTTATACAAATTTTTTTTGAAAAAAATACTATTTAAAAAAAAATAAAATTACATCGACGATTTTTTATGCATTTTTTTTTAAATAATATTTTTTTAATGCAAATTTTTTATGCTTTTTTTAATACAATTTTTTTTTTTTTTTTTTTAATGCTTTAAAAAAAATTATATAAAGAAAAAAACCTATTAATCTCATATTTAAACACATACATTCAACTTAAATGCAAATCATTCCATTAATATAAAAAATAGATGCCCAATTCTTTTATTCAAGCAAAAGGTTTGCATCTCAACCTATGATCCAACCTTTCAAATCAACCAAACATTTAAAACTCTACATGTCCAATCTTTTTATTCAAACAAAAAGAAGAACAAAAGAAAGAGAGTTAACAATCTGACCCCATGGCCCACTTTCAAAATAAAAGAAAAAAAAAAAAAAAAATTTGCTTTGCCTCTCCTGCCAAGTGTCTCTGTCCCCTAGTGATTCGTTTGAGAAAAGCTTCAAATTGAAAAGCTTCGCTTGAAATCAAAAGGAGAACATCATTAAACTGAGATATTAATTTCGGTATATATAAAGTGATTCTTACTCTAATTGTGTCGAATGGACAGGTCTTCAAACCACGCTCACCCAAGTAACGATGAGACTAGCTTGCCGTATGGCTCTAATCAGGTGGGGGAGCTTCACTCTCTGTTCTCGGCTCCCATTCACGTAATTATGGTTATCTTTGCTGGTTTGTTGTGAGGGTTCAGAATCTCACACTATTTCACGAGCTCATTTGGGTCCATCTTGTCACTCACCTGCATGATGCATGCAAGTCCATATGTCAAAAAGCAGCTCAAACTATCAAGTTTTGGTCCAACCAAAAACTGAGATGAGATCACCGCCATCATCTTGTTCCACTTATTTGGGGCTGGCAAGATAGATAATGACCACCCACTTGGCATAAAATATTGCATTTAGCATAGGAAAATGGATTTCCAATATGAATCCACAATACTTGTGATTAATAATAATAACAGGGAAATGGATTGGTAAGTAATGGAATAGTCAAAATTATTCATGCTTCTTTTAGAACAGAAATAACTAAGTAAAAGAGCACTAACCTCTAACAGCAAGAATGTGTGGCGCAAAGAGTTGACACAATGTTGGACCTTGAAAACATTCATTAGCCTGCGTTCCTGCCAATAGAATGCCACAAAAAAACCTTGGGTTAATATAGTACCTGGTGTGGTTATTGCGGTCAAACGATTTTAATGGTTCCCTAAATACAACACCAAATCAAATTATGAATAATGGAGAAACTCCATGAAAGAAACATTAATTAATTAGCATGTAAAATAGATATCATATAATGACAAGCACTAAATGTCAAATATCAATAAACCAAGCAAAAAAAAAGGACTATTATCGCTAGAAATTTACTAGTTTTGGAACCAGCAAGATGCAAAACTGTGTATCGCCAGTATCTCCTTGATGATGCTAATGATTTTTATGGCTGTTGAGATATGTTTTATGATTCAGCTTAGGAAATTTGATCTTAATGACAGCTGATTGCTATTATGGCATTTAGGACATACTCCAGACCTCCCACCACACACGGACGTACACATAGGACATACTCCGGACCTCTGCCCTGATCCCAATCCAACTCCAAGGAAAAAGGACATACTCACTGGAGCTCCTATGCATTGATTGCGAATGCTGCTTCTTAAGACCTGCCCATTCACCAGCTTAGTCCCGAATAAGGCCAGGCCAAAATACCATCTTTTTGCCAAATTCTTCACCATGACAGGTTTCTCTTTATGCCCTAGAATACGGAAACAGTTCACATTACCAATGGTTGTATCCCTGACTATTCCCGCCGACACGAGAGCAGCTTTTACCTTCACAATGAAATCTTGAATGGTATCTGGCTTTTCAGATGTACAACCAGGAGGTACAACTGGTAAGGGACCCTGACCGATGAAAAAACAGTCAATTTATTCAGTTCCTGTGTAAGTGTAACATAGCTTATATGAAATAACTAAATACTAAACGTGCTCCATTATTCCTTTGTACATCAACACCAAGGCCCTTTTTCCATAACCACTATCATAATTATAAGCACTCAAGGATGGTCCTGCCCTGCAACACATGAAGATGCACAGTAAGCAGGTAATGGCTGGAAGGGGGTGTCCCTTATTGTAAAGAAAATAATTTAACCTAAGGTCTACATGTTCATCCACAGCCAATGAACACAAGACCCAACCAAACTGACCTGCGGTCTCCTTGTGTTAGTGCTCCTAGAGTCTCCAATCTCTTTGCAACAATGGATGCAAACCTCCATTCACCTCCAAGATTAGTGAATAGAAGCCTACCAATCAAACATACACATGCATACAAAGGAGGGGAACACATGAAAAGTGCAAATTTAGGAAAACAACTACTTCTAAAGTAAATATATAAGCCAAATTTGATGTATGCTTTGATCCACAAAAAGGTATCTATTTATTGCTTCTTTTGCACATTCTCAGTTTGGAACGTCTTTGAAAATGCAAGATCCTCTTTACCCAACTCAAAATTCATAAGAACCACACTAGTAAAAGTTAAAGGAATATAAGTAAAAGACTTGCATTTTACCCCAAGGTTCATTCTTCCAATTGTATGGGTGCATATTGCCATGCGGCATCTACTCCAGGGAGTATCACTTCAGGCCTAATCAAGAATATCATCATGATTGTCTTGTCTCATCTATTTGGGAGCAGCTTTGCGAGTCTTATTGCTCCACTCATTTTTGTTCATGGCTAAACTCTGTGTTAGTACACAACCCTTCATATCATTTCTCGCTACTTCTCTCAAAATCATTACGTGGGATTATATATATATATATAAATGAAAATGTTATAACCATCCATGGCCATTCGTTCCTATTAATGAATTAGCAAGTAGGAATTGATTTCAACGTTGACAAGCTTAATAGAGGCATGGAGGGGAATAGTTTAATGGTACAAGTGGGAATTAATTGCTTAGGTAGGATCCAGCATGACTACAGTGGTGTAACCATCACATGGTCAGATATATCTGCCACAGATTCTAGGGATTCCTAAGTATAGGAAGTTGTAATCATCACATGGTCAGATGTTGATTCCATGTGGCACACATTGCAAAGATTAATACCAACCTATGTTTTCACTTGACAAGCTACCTCACGAAGAATTATGTGAATCAGAAATGATTGCATGAAATCTATCAAGTAAGATTTTAACAAAGTCATCAGCAATCAATATCCAACAATTGTCCAACTAATCACAGGAATTTCTAACAGTCTTAAGGAGTTGTTGACAACATTCAAAGCAATTCAAAGTCATCAATGACTGCAGCAGCAGGCCAAAGAAAGCTCCAGAAATTAAAAAAAGAAGACAAACAACAGCTACAAAAATGAACTCCATACCATAAAGAGAACCATTATTGTCAGGCAAAATTATATTCAGCAGGTCAAGCTCTTTGTTCTAGGGCTGGAGTTTGGTCATTGCTTCATGTGGTTTTTTCCTCATTTTGACATAGTGCAATCATCGAATTCCAAGTAACCAAATATGACTTAAACCTCACATCAAACACTTTATAGTTGGTTTCACACATTTTGGAACCATTCTAGTGCTATAGACCTCGAGCGCTTTTTCGGGTTCGTCCAAATTCATATATTTTATAGTACAAATGAAGGCGTCGGGTTCACTGAAATGGGAAAACAGAGAATTTTTCTCAATAAGTCACAATTAAATTATTACATATACAAGTGAATAGGAAGTTGTGATTTAAATGAGATTCATTCAAAAAGTTATGCCTAAAACTAAACAAAGGCAGCGAACTAATAAACAATTGAGATTTCAATATGGTCAATCAAACAGCTCAATATCCATGACAAAGATCACAGTTTGCACCGTTGAATGCTCAAATGCACCATCACAATCTCAAATCTCACCTATTATGTTGTAGAAGTGGAGACTTGTGATTGCCCATTCCTCTCTTCTAAGCTTTTCTGCAACCGACAAATCTTCTCATCCATGCTCTCATCTCTGCTACTTGCAATATGTCATTACACCAATTAACTCTAATCCCCAAAAATATCTCAAAAATCTAAGATAAATTGTAAGTAAATTAAAAGAATTTATGCCTATCCGATTAGGCTTTCACAGGCAAAAGATTCTTCTCGAGAAGCTAATTGATTACGAGCATCGTTGAGATCAGCCGCCAATTAAATTAAGTTGCATCGAAAGCTCTGTTTCTTTCCAAAGAGATCCTTCAAAAGTGGATCTAAAGAAGCTAATTTCTCCAATTCTGAGATCACCAAAGAAAAATAACTCTTAAGAATTCATTCAGTTTGTAGATTACTTGGTGTGTATAAGATGGGTATAGGTATTATACAATTGTATCAATTTATGACTTTCGTAGATTGTGAACTAATTTGAGAAGGCCTACTTCATTGATCATGATGGAATGCGCTAAGTTCCATTGTCAGAAGAATGTGGATGCATTGCAACTTTTTATGAGTAAAAAAGAACTACAACATGAGCTTAATCCCATTTCAGTAGAAGGGTTTTGCTCCAATTGGTTGGTAGTTTTCACCAAGGGGTAAAACACCAGTGTCGCAGTGAGTGTAGCTCAATCCGAGGAGAAACTAACTTATAATGGAAACAGACTAAAATAGAAATTTTAATGGAAATTTTAGCAGAAAAGATAGAAAATATAAAGCCCTAAATTTAAACACTAATTCACTGAAAACAACATACCTAGTCTTAAATCTTCAAAACTACCAAATTAATAGTCAAAATGGTTCATTTATCTAGTGCACATGCTGCCTACCTTATCTAACTCAAAATATTTTTTAAATATTTATTTATATGTTGAACTTAAACACGACATAGGACTTTGTATACCCTTCTCCCTATTTTGCTACTTAAGCAAGAACTTGAAATTAAACTCAAAACATGATTTTCTATAGAGTGTTACATATATTACTGATGTATGTTGCCAACTGAACCTAAAACGTAACACAACATATATAAGATTCATTTTTTATGTTGCCACAAAATCAAATGCATCTATATATATATATATATATATATATATATATATATACAGTTTCACTACCGTAATGAAAAAATTGACGGTGAACGAAGTACTAATGTATTGTCCAATTCAGAAAATTAAAGGTGTGGTGTGATTACTAGTCAACATACATAACTCTAGATCATAAATTACAGATAAATTTATCAATAAAGTTGTTACTAGTCATGTGTGTGTTTCGACTAGGCACCTATTTTTATGGTCCATGTTAGTATATAGATATTCTAACGTTAACTAGTTAGCAAGAATTTGACTAATTCAGAACTGGTGACTAAATCGTTTCAACCAAAACTGGTTCGAAAAGTTTGGAAGTAGGGTTCCCGATAGATTTGCACGTGACTTGAGGAAAGAACGTGATGATGGTTAAGGAATTAAACCACTATCTTAATATAATAAACAATTGGTTTTGGCAGTGGATTATTATACTACTGCTTGGGCAGTGGTTCTTTTTTATATTGCAAAAGTTATTGTTTTGGCTTTTTGACGTAGTGATGGTGCTCAAGCTTGGGGAAATAGTTTTCAACCTTAAATAATGCCAAGGTCTTAACAATCTAATGTTAAACATAACATAACCAGACAATGGTTCATGTAAAGGTGCTTATGGCTGCACTCATATAAACTCGTAGTCCTTGCATTCCGACCTTGACTCCGACTTGCACGTTGCAGAGGTGGGAAATCCAAATCTTAGACCTTGATGGCTCATTTTCATGGGAAAGACACATGCAAGTCACCCATGGCTACAGGTGCAACCGTATAAGAAAAAACCAAAAACCCAAAATCAACCCGAAAACTGGCCAAATCAAACCGGCACAAACTAGACCGAAACTGAACCAATTCCGGTTCTCTTAGGTTTCGGATTTGGATGGCAAAAACTGAAAACCGATTATGTAGGATTAGAATACAAAAAAACTTTCGAAAAACCTGAAAAAACCCTGAAAATTAAACCCAAAAAACCTTTAAATACAAAAAATAATAGAATATAAAACCGAACCGAAACCAACCCAAAAAGAATTAAAATTTTTGGTTTTGGATTCGATTTGGTTTCCAAAAGGACAAAAAAAAAAAAAAAGAACCGAATCGTTTCAGTTTAACTGAAGCCATGGGGAATGTTCATAACGCTTGGGCCATGGCCTCCTTTAAGTATGATAAGCTCCAAATCAAACGTTGTTGCAACAACTTTTGGAGGCGAGATTCGAAAAAATGAGGAGATAACAGAGTAAAAAACAAAGACCAATATGGAATTACCTTTTTATTTTTATTTTTATGACTACACGGTGATGTGCAGAGCATATGTCAAATAAAATCAACAAGAGAACTAAATTAAGGTTGTGTTTGGCACCTCTTTCGGATGAAAGAGCAGCGCCTTTGATTTTTATTTTTATGACTACACGGTGATGTGTAGAGCATACATCAAATAAAATCAACCCCAATGTATGTGCATAAACCTGAATGCCCACTTGCACGCAAATAGATTTACAAATGAATAGCAGAAAGAACGTGAAAGAATGACTAGACGCACAAAAATAGACACTCCCATACTCAAGGATTCAACAGAATGCCAAGTGATCTCTAGTTGATTGTACAAGAAACTTTCGTTTTATAATAAAACTGAAAGTTCATAAGAAAAAACCCCCATTTTTCAATGAAATAAAATAATTCATGGCATCTGAAAGTTCATAAGCTTTGATAAAGGCAGAAGTGTAAACCACAACATCCTCACTTCATATGATCTTCATTCTAGCCATGCCATAAGCTTGATAGCTCACCATATCCCCTTTTTTCACACTATAACCATCAGGCAAGGTATCGTCCGAATGGCACATTTTTGGGTCCTGTCATCATCAATCAATTTATCAGTATGTACAAACTTACCAGAAATTATATTTTGTGAGGTATCCAACAATTTAATAAGTACATAAAAGGAAAATGTTTCGTTGCAGCCTGTTTGGCAACATGTAAAATCCCATTTTTGCAGGGGAAAAATGGGCTATTACTCCAAAACAACATTTTCCTCCGTTTGGCAAGAGGTATTGGGCCATGTTACCTTGAAAAAAATGGGTGTTATAGAGATCATAGCAGAGGATATCAAACTGAGATTTTCACTAAATCAGTTTTCGGCCGGGTTCTAAATGTGATCAGCTTAGGCTCCTATTAATGAAGACACTGATCATGGTTGATGACTTAACCCATGAATTTTTTTATTAAGAAACATCTTCAGTAGTTATTTGATATAACAATCCTTAGCTATCCTTGCTACTTGTTAAACCGTAATGTTGCTTATTCTCCTTATAATTATCTCATCTCTTAGCTTTGACTTTCTTTCATGTACTTATGTCACTGATAAGAGATTTGTGAAACGTTAATGGAGTTTAAGTTAAGCATTTTTTACAAGGGGGTTCTTATCATATCTGATTCTGGACTCGAGTTTGCAAGGATCAAAATTTTGGGTAAAATTTCGGTTTCGGGCTTGACTGAAACTGAAAATTTTTTGAACCAAAATTTCAGCCTCAAACCGAAAATTTGGCTGAAATTTCGGCCTAAAACCAAAAATTTAGCCGAAATTTTGGATCCCATACAAATTTGGACCGAAATTTCGGTCCAAATTAGGTGGGAACCAAAATCGATAATTTCAGTCGGAGCGAGAGAGAGAGAGAGAGAGAGAGAGAGAGAGAGAGAGAAGAAGAAGACAAACAACAACTCCAAAAATTCGAGAAAATAGCCCTGGTTTCCCTTTCGAATACTCGAAATCCAACCATTGGAATAAAAAAATTCCAATAGAAGATTGGAGATTGAGAAAACCAACCAAATCTTGGTTTTATATGAATATCTGATCAGCCGATGGCCCACTATAACCAAAAAATTGTGAATTTGGGGCTTTCATGTGAAACCCAAAAATTCCAATAGCATGTCACATGCTGATGTTAGCATATCACGAGTAAGCAGGCAAGGGTTCAGCAGTGAACCTGCTTTGATACCAAGATGGTTGCATCGAAGCAGAGGGAATAGGTTGATAAGGTTAAGGATAGACAAAGAAGAAGAAAATAAAAATAATAGAGAGACAAAGATGGAGAAGTCATGGTTGAAGAGCACACATCAATGGAAATAAAAATTAATTTATGCTTTATTTTTCTTAATTTCACTATATATATAAAATAACTATCAACATAAAGCATGGTACAGCTGAATTTTTGCACATGATCTAAACTAAATAACCTAATCACCTTAAGTACATAAACTACTTCCATCATCTCTATAATTTTGAAATTGCAAAAAATTGTGAGAACATATCATGAGAATAGAAAAAAAAAAAATGGTGATTCTCCAATATCTATTATCTGAACAACTTATTGACTAATTTATGCTTTGCTTCTCTTAATTTCACAACAAATATAGTGAAATCAGACCTTATACACCAACAAACCAAACAAAATCAGGTCAATATCATAGGTAGCATGATAATATGATATGACTGAATTTTTTCACATAATCTAAATTGAATATGCTAATTACCTTCACTACACAATAACTAATTCTGTCAAAGGATTGCCACCTTGACTAGGTGATCACACATATATATATAATATTAAATAAATAAGACAAATACAAAAGAATGCAGGGTCAACCAAGCGAGCTGTCTAAGAGCCCATAGTCGGGATTCGGTAATAAGTTGGCAACATTAAAATTCAGAAAAATCCAGAAAAATCAGCAAGTTTAGGGAAAATAAGCTGTCTAAGATGCAGGGTCAACCAAGTGAGCTGTCTAAGAGACCCATAGTCGGGATTCGGTAATAAGTTGGCAACATTAAAATTCAATAAAATTCCAGAAAAATCAACAAGTTTAGGGAAAATCTATGAGAAAAAATCGGAGACAAAAAAATTAAAAAGTAAAAAAATCTAACAATATTAAAAATAAGGGAGTATTGAAAAAAAAATAGAGAGCAATTAAAAAAAAAAAAAAAAAAAAAAAAAAAAAAAAAAAAAAAACTCCATGCATACCTTCTCTAGGGCAAGAATGACAGATCAGAGATTTAAAACTAAGGTCACCGATTCCACATGGCACACATCTCTAAGAGACTCATAGCCGGACTTCGGTAATAAGTTGACAATGTTAAAATTCAGAAAATTCCAAAATAATCAGTAAGTTCAGGGACAATTTTTGAGAAAAAATCGGAGACGAAAAAATTAATAAGATTAAAAAGTAAAAAAATCTAACAATATTAAAAATCAGGAAGTATTTAAAAAAAAAAACAGAGACCAATTCAATCAATTAGGGAAAGAGATCTTTAGAAAATTGATCGATAGAAACAAGACATCGATAGAAAATTAATCAATCTGATTCGAAATTTGTTCTTACCGTTGCTCTCAGATCTCTCTCCATGATCGCCTCCTTTTAGATCTTCAACTGCTAATTTGTCCCTTGCCACTCGAATCCCATATATTGGTGCTCGACAATCTGCAGTCCGTGATCAGAGTTGATTCACCACCTCCAAATTTTAAATCCAAACTCGCCGATATTTGTATGAAATGAACAGAAAAATCTGGAGATTTGACCGATCTGTGATTTGGAACTAGTTCAACAATCGGTGGTCGGCGATCTGCGGTCCGTGATCAGAGTTGATTCACTACCTCTAAAATCTAAACTTAAACTGCAATCTAAACACAAACTCACCGATATTTATATGAATTGAACAAAAAAATCTAGAGATTTGATCGATTTGTGATTTGGAACCAGTTCAACAATTGGTGATCGGCGATCTGCGGTCTGTGATCAGAGCTCGGCGAAGATTAAGATTTTGTCGCTGCAGGAGGGAAACAAGCGAGCGAAAAAAAACAATAACTAACTGCGTTTTAAGAGTAGTTACTTATAAGTGGGTTTCGAAGGGAGAGAGAGAGTGAGAGAAAAGTGGTTTTGGAAATAGCGGTTCGAATTAGTTGCGCATATTATGGGAGCTTAATGTATTAAATCACTGTTTTATTATAATAAATAATGGATTTTGGCGGCGGATTATTAAACTACTGCTTGGGCAGTGATTATTTTTCTATTTGCAGGTGTGGTTTATATGTCATTTTGAAGTAGTGGTCATTTTAGGATATTCGGAGGATGGTTATGATGTTGTAGCATGCATGGATGACTGAGTAGCGTACATGGATCAATCAATAGATGAAGGTATAACCCTTGAAGGTGAGCTTGACCCTGAGGATATCATGATTATTTCAGACATTGTTTAGATTTCATTAGACTTTGTAGTTCCATACACTCCATTACTTTAGTTTGATTTGGTTTTATATGGACATTATTCACATGGACAATATTAATTTCATATATTAGTTTTGAGTTTCATTCTGATTATCCACATATGACGGTTTGATAATAATGACATTATAATGAATGATATAGAGGGGATCTTGAGATTAGATGTCAGGATCATGACTCATTGAGATACTCATTTGTGAAACAACAAGTCACTGGATACATCCGTGACTGAATTCTTTCGTAATTTAAGGTCTCAACTAAAGAAATAAGTGAAAGGGAAAATAATGATGATCGGAAAAATTCTCACAGTCAATTAAATGAATTGATTTTGTAAAAAAGTAAATTTATGATATAAAAAAAAATCTTCTGGCTCACAAAATTATTGACCCACACTGTAAAAATCTGATTAAATTTTGCATGTCCGCTTATTTCATTTATGTGCATGCATGTCATGACACGGAATTCTAAGCCTTTAAAATAAAGTTGGTGTTCTGAGTCGTGACATATTATCAAAGAAAGTGTCTGTTACTGTTGTTTTTCACCATAGATGGCTAGTCGAACATTGTCTGGCGATTACCAATTGAGTGGTAACTCTATTGGTTTCCTCTCTCCTTTGTGAGGCTTAATGTCGTGGGTTTTACACTCCATAATTGCTTTCTCCCTTATATTAACAAGGTGAGGGTTGTTGGGTAGGATTTATTCCTCTATGTGTCGTGCTTTGTTGTGTGAGATTTATTTCCCAAGTGTTACTCCTAATTAAATTATCATACTCTACAAATTTTTTCCTGTTTGCAGTGGGGTACTGGTTTCAAAAATGACCATGTGTCATTCATAGTGACCAAATATAGGTGTGGAAATAAAACGTGTATGGATATAGACATTAAAAAATGGCAAATTTCAATAATTTTGGAAAAAAGCAGGGAAATTTAAAAATAAAATAAAATAATATTAATAATTATAAAATTAAATAGAAAATATGTTGTAACCAAACATGGTATTAAACGGTAAAAACAGTTTGAAAAAAAAAAGGCTTAAAAGACGATTTTTTTTTTTTTTGGGCAAAATGGGATTTTCTCAAAATAACATTTTTTTCATAGGTTTTTTTTTTTATTATAAAAAAAAGTGTTATAAATGTGTTTCTTTCCGAAAAAATGCATTTTTCGTCACTATGCACTCATGATCCCAAGATCCATTGTATAGAAGATTTGGACAAAAAGTGATCTCCATCATCTGATTCAAAGCAATCAATGGTGAGATTACCTTTTGATTGGGGTGAGATTATTTTTTCAAGGGGTGCAAACCTTGTTACCCTTTAGAGTTGGCCGAGATATAAATAGAAGGGGCACATAACATATGTACCTACCATCGGAGAGAAGACCCGTTATTGCTTTTCCCATTCTATTGTATAAGTTCATTAAGCCTTTGTTTGCCAAAGCTCCTAGGTGTGGGGTTGTTAACGGGTCAGGTAGATCCAATACCCAACTTGAACCGATATTTTACATCAACTTGAAATGTCATGTTGGGTCGGGCATGAGACATCCAACCCAACTTCCGTGTTGGATCAACCGAAATGTCGATCTACTGTGCTAACTATTGATCACGAGTATTCGCAACAATAGTATGACGTTGCACTTCGCTCTTAACCTCAATAGCTTGTACAACTCGTTCCAAAACAGTCTCGATCGCTGATAATGGTTAGTGATACTCTTCAATACTTCACATTTTTGAGGAATAGATGTGCAACTTCTTCGACAGTGCAGGCGGTTGGGGTGGCTATGAAGGTGCCATATTTTGATAATCTATCCACTACCACCATGATTGAGCCACGTCTCTCGGACTTAAGCTTTGCCATCTCTCCTTACCACACTCATACAACCATTCTTTTGGTGTTTGATGATCTCACACCATTGCTTATAGTCAAAAGGGTTGACCCACCCTTCTTTCAGCCCATCAAATTAAAGGGTCAAATTGTGACTAATTGGATCCTAAGGTGCCGTGACTACCACAATCGGTGTCACTCTCAATTTGAGTAGAGGTGGGTGCCCATTGGGTGCCACACTCCAATTCGGGTTTAGTGTGGCTGCCCTTAGGGTGTCACATGAAATTGGGTGGGCGCTACATCAAATTGATGTGGGTGCCCACTATTAATTAGTGTCTGCGGGTGCCCCTGAAATTTTCAAAATGTGGGTGCTATACTAAGTTTATAAAGTGTTTTTTTTTCACACAGCATAGCTCTAGGTCAAATGTTTGACCAAGCCTTTGTGTCTTGACCAGACTACTGTCATTCAGGAGTTGATTGTATATATATATATATATATATATATATATATATATATATATATATATATATATATCAGACAATATGTTTTAGTTTTGGAACCGATATATACCAATATATGTAGGCCGATACATTCAATGTATCGACCCGACAACCAAAGAAATTGATACATATCGATGATACATATCTGTTAGGTCCTTAATTACAAGGATTTTAGAGAATATAAGGTGTGAGGGATTAGAAAGAGTAAGAGATTTTGTTAGATTTTTTACAAAGAAAATTTATTAAAAATCCACATGGCATATATATACATATATATATTTGAGGCTTGGGGGGTATACGGGTTCAAACTTATGGGGATCCATGCATTCAAACCAGGCGAGGTCCAAGTGTCATCCACTCAGGGAATCGGGTGTAACGACAACTTGCACAAGGACGATCAGGAACCACCCAAAAAATTTAGGTATGATCCAATGCATATCTACCGTCCAAATGTGAGCAAAGTGGAAAAAATTCAATGCACTAGGCCTTGTTTGGAAATTTGTAGGGGAAATTTTGTGGGGAAAATTATACATTTTCCTTTGTAGGAATAACATATTTGCGGGACTTAGGAATATCTCTAGATGTTGTTTAGCAAAATATTCATGTAAAATATATTTATCTTTATTTAGTATATTCTGCAAAATGAAACTTTGGGACCCAACCACATTTGCAGTGCATGCATAAAATTGATTTTCAGTACAAAAATTCATTGAAAGCTTATTTTACACAAACGAGGAAAATTACACTTTTCAGGTGGCCCCACAACAATTGCCAAACAATGGAAAATGAATTTTCAGCTCATTTTTAGACCAAATGAGCCATTTTTCCTATTACGGAACAAGCCATTTGGATGTGTGGCACTACGTGAAAACAAAGAAAAAACAATACTATTTACTTTTAAAATACCACAGAGATCAGCTGTTGTAGAAAAAATTCATGTATACAACAACCCTTATCAACCAATGCAACGGCCCACTTAAATGTAATATTGGTAAGGGAGCGAGTTCAAACCCATGACCTTTATGCCTTTGAGCGATTTCGAAAATCACTTTCCGCGTTGACACCCTTCGAAAACAAATTGGCGCGGCGCCCAAATGTCCATCAGACACCCTAGAAGCCCCGCGGAAACGCTTCGTCTTCTTTTCCCAGCAAGGTGGTAAAATGCACGGGATTGCTCTACTCTGATCCTGCTCCTTCTTCGTATTTATCCAACCCTGGGTTAGGGTTTAATAGCTCTCTCTCTCTCTCTCTCTCTCTCTCTCTCTCTTGTCTGTCTCTCTCTCTATCTCTCTCGAAGATCATGGAGATTCATATTTGGAGAACGGTGCCCGTTCTCTTATTGATCTTCGCCAGGCTAACATCTATAGAAAAAAATAGGGTTTAGGCGACAGAGTCAATCTGTTCAACAGTTTCAGCCATTGATTCGATCTTGCTGTCTCAGGATTTGTGCCTGGCTTCAGATTTGCGGTCGGAGAGCGGTGGTTCCGATGGGGGGTTGATTGAGGTCATGGAGGTAGATCCGATATGATCTTGCTTAATGCCTTTTTGTTAGGGTTTTTATTTTTGTTATTTCAATGATGTGTTCTTTTGTAGTTCTGGAAATTTAGCTTGTAAGAAATGTTATGATTTTTATTTTATTCTGTTTCGATTGATGATTTTGTTAATTAATTTGAAGGGAAATTGTGAATTCGAAGAATCCCTTGGCAGGTGATGATTTTACAAATGATCTGTTTGATAATTTGTCGTATTAAGATAAAGGTTGAACTTTCTTTCTCCTTACATATTTATCATCAAACATTGATTCATCTTCCTATTTTTAGCAATTTTATCATAAAAAATGGAATAAGAAGAGCCCACAAACTCTGATAAAAAACAAGCTGAGAATCCGATCAAACTACTTCCCAAACAAGTAAATCTTAGCCATTCCCTTTGATTTACAGTTTTTGGGGTTTTTTGGTCAAGATTGAAGAAAAATTATGAATCTTACAACCTTATTTCTATGTCTTTTCTAATACGAGATGGTTATACAGACCAGACCTTTAAGAGATAAGTATCGACAATTATCCACATGGATTACAAAGGGTGAAGGTTTCATATGAGAGGATGGAGGAGCAGATTGGAAAAGGAGGGTCCTCGTAAGTGAAAAGGACATAACAAATCCCCAACTTATCTTCCTCTTTTGCACACACTTTTGATGATTTACATGGTAATCGTTCATTGTAAGAGCCAGGCTCAGTCACAATTTAGCTAAAACGTTTTTTCTTTTTTTTTTTTTATACGGGTGGATTAGGCTAGGCTCAGTCATAATTTAGGGTCAATTAAAAATGTTTCATGATTTAGGTTTTAGTGTTTTGTTTCTCTTAATGATATGCCAAGGAATATATGAAGAAGAGATACCGATTATGGGTTAAGTTCTGATATGACAAAAAATCTGTGAATAGCGAAAATGATCAAATCACTCAGCCAAAAGTTTGACTGACTACCTATTTGAGGATTTTTTTTTAATTTTTGATTCACGCTGAAAACTTTCTAACCAATGATTGAGAGAACTAAAAAGTGACTCTTTTTGCATGTTTGGATTCATACGGATACTAAATTTGTTCAAAGATTTAGTTTGTGAGATTTTGTTTTGTTTATTTATTTATTTTTTTAGTTCATAGTTTTAAATGTCGACCCAATGGATGAGAAAAGGCTATGATGATAATGATGATGATTTTGAATGTGGCGTGTACGGAATATTTTCATAGGAAGTGTACGGTTTTCAGTATGGTTGAAATGAATGGGATATTTTCCCATATGGATAGGGCTTTGAACAAGTCAGGCTTGCCTACGGGTAGGATATCTCTGTTGTTACTCATTCTGTTAATTTTTCATGCCCTCTTAGCCACAAAACCTTTCTACTAAATGGGGCGGGTTGGATCAGGCCAAAGTTTTGGGTGCCCTATGGGAAATAGGCATATTCCCCCCACGATCCGACGGGTCAAGGGTAGATGTTCGGCCGAACTTGAAAACCTGACCTGACCTGACCGAATGCTTGACCCATGTAAAATCTCCCTATTTACCATTCATCCAAAGACTCATCCTTGGGTAATAGCTCGTTTTGCATGTATATTTAGTTTTTATATTGGTATCTTTTTTCTCTACAATGTATGAAGGCAATAAATCTCCTTGGTTTCATTTTTCATTGTGGATCATTTTTTACATATTCCTTTTCCAATTTTAAGCTCCTAATGTAATTAAATAAAAATTCTTATGCAAGTCGCTCTTATGCACACTTTTTTTTTTCTTGAACACACATGCAAACTTTGAGTATCATTTTATTATGAAATTTGTTAATGTGACTGAGTTTATTTTTATAGCAGGAAAACTCGTGGTATGGGAGCTGGGTGCAAGCTGAAAACACACAAGAAGTGAGCAAACAAATCATAAAAGAAAAGTCATCTCGACAACGAGTTGAAAGGTGCCAAATCAAAGGTCTCAAGCAATGAGACATTAAAATTCTATGTCATTGGGTTTATCGGCAACTCGAGTCATGCTTGAATAGGGTGTTGTTGAATGTATTTATAGGATATTGTTGAATATATTAATATAATATCTTTAAATATTTTAATGAGATGGTGTTGAATGTATTAATATGATGTTGATTTTATTTGTGAGTTATTATTTTTTCATTTAGTTGAATGGATTATGAATTTTTTTCCTTGTAGAGTGATATGTAGTTGATACAATATTTGTAACAGGTAAAATGGCTTTCATTATAGTAAAAAAAATGAAAGCTGTGCATTTAAAAAAAAAAAAAAAAACAACGGTCCATACCAGTTGTTTTTATATACCACTGATTTATGCCATGATTTCGGAATAAAAATAATAACCCATTAGGAACAACGGCTCAACATTATTGTTATTTTGTAACAGCCACAAACAACGGTCCATAACCGATGTTTCTTGGAGGAAATTAATAACGATTTTTCACCGTTGTTTACATATATCACTGATTTAGACCGTGGTTTCGGAAGATAAATAACAACCATTTTTTCCGTTAAAACAACGGCTTAAAAACGTTGTTATTTTGCAATGGATATGGACCATGATTTATCTGGTAAATAAACAACGGTTTCAAGCCGTTGTTTATAAAATCCACTGCTCTATAAGCAATGGCTCAAAACCGTTGCTTATGACATTTACAACAATTCTGGGCCATTGTTTTTTGTCGATTTTCACATAGTGTAGGATGTAGGATATATCCTATTGATCCTTGTCTTGATTGTCTAAATGGGTGAATAGTACTCTACCGTTGTTTGTGCAACATTGGCGAGTGAAACGGAAACCAAAACCGAACCATGGTTGGTGATAGTATCAAACCAAATTAATAAAAGACACTAATTAATTCATTAGGATTAATAAATAATAAAAATTAAGGGTAAATACTATTACTCATTAATGAATTGAGAAAATTTAATAAATCTTATTCCAACTGAAAACACTTTGAAATGATTTGGTGTATAACTTAAGAACTTATTACCACTGAATGATTAACTGACATCGAAGGGCTTTGAATAATTTACTACTGGAATTAATTCTTGATCATTGACACTGAAATGGTATAATTTAAATAATATCCTTTGGCTATCCTTGATATTATATGAAATGACATATAGTTTTGAATAATTGGTTATTTCTCGTAAAGATCTTAGCAATGATTGAAGGACATCAAATTATTAGTATTATCATGATTAGTTGATTAGTGATGATAGCTATGAAATGATACTGATAGACTCCAAGTTTGATGCTAAAATTGAAATTTAGAACATTTTATTATGAGGATGAAATGATTCCATTTTTTATATTGAAATATGACATTGTAAAAAAAACTACAAAGCTTTACATTGAAATATGACATTTTTTATATTTAATAGACTTAATTAGGACTTTATTTAGCTTCACTGCTTACGGTCCTTTTCTGACTCAAAAATTTCAGAGAGAAGGAAGTTGTGAGATATTTTGTCATCATCATAACTTAAAAATCAATGTTGCTCCTTAAAAAAATGGTCTTGCCAAGTAAATCTGTATGAAAAATTTTGTTTCTATTTTTGGACCCACGGACGTCCGTAAGACACTCACGGACATTCGTGAGTGATTCACGGACGTCCGTGGCCCGAAATCCTATAAATTCTAGGCAGTTCGGATAGTTTTAGAGAGGATCCGAAAATCTTTCATTTTCAATATTCTGGTCCTAAATTCTATCCTTGGGATTACTTACGTTTTATTCATTTGAATCATAAATCTTAAAGATGTGTGTTTTTCTCTAATCTTTGTTTGAGAGTGTACGACTTGTGAGAGACAAGTGAACCTTTGTGAGAGACGACGGTTGTTGGAATTGTTCACTGTGGATAGGATGATGGTGAGAGGCTGTCATTGTTGGTGAGAGGAGTGATAGGGCATATCATTTCAAAAAGCACTGTAAGGTTATTTATTCATAGTGGATTTTTTCTTGGATCTGAGATCGATCCCATGGTTTTTACCTATGATGGGTTTTCTACGTTAAAAATGACTTGCGTTCATTTTATTGTTGTGTGGTGATTATGAGTAGTAAAAATTTGATTAATTTTATAAACTATTATTAATTCTCAAATTTCAATTGGTATCAGAGCTAGGTCACTTTATAAATTTTAATAAATTAAGTGTAATGTCAAATTTGGGATATCACGATCTTCCTAGAGAAGGTGCGTCTACTGCTAGACCTCCTCTGTTTGATGGCTTTAATTATCCTTATTGGAAGGCAAGGATGAAAGCATTTTTAAGTTCAATGGATCCTCACATATGGTATTCTATTGAGGATGGATGGTCGCCACCAACTACGACCTCTGTTGTCAATAATGTACCACATACCACTATCAAACCTAGATCTATATGGATAGATTAGGAATATGATAATCTTGGTTATAACTCCAAATTTTGTCGAATAAGTACTTGCACCATAGCCAAGGATGCATGAAAATTTCTTGAAACCACTTATGAAGGGACTCCTTAAGTGAAGATTTCCAAACTTCAAATGCTCACATCTCGGTTTGAAAATTTTCCTATGGATGAGGATGAAAAGTTATCTGATTTTTATATTCGTTTAAATGATATTCTGAATGGCTCATTTAATTTAGGAGAACCTGTTTCTAATACAAAAATTGTGTGAAAAATTCTAAGGTCTCTACCTAAACGGTTCAGATCTAAAGTCAATACCATTATTGAATCTAAAGATGTTGACAATCTAAACTTAGATGAACTTGTCGGGTTTTTACAAACTTATGAATATGAAATTCAAGACAATCATGTTACTAAAAGTGTTGCTTTCAAATCATCCAAGGATGAGTCTGATTCAAGCAGTGATTCTGATCAATCAGATGAGCTTGCTTTGTTTGTTAAAAAATTTAAAATTTTTTATAAAAATAAGAAACAACCTTTTAAAAAAATTGAGAATTCTGAAAATTTTAAATCTTTTGAGAAGAAACCTAAAAAGGAACCTACTGACACTAATCAATGCTTTAAGTGTCATGGTTATGGGCATTTTGCTAATAAATGTCCTGATAAAGGAAAATCTAAAGTCTTGGTTGGCACTCATGAGGTTGATATATCAAATGAGTCATCTTCTGATGAATCTAAACTTGTCTCATATGGGTTTAGAGCTTTTGTGGCCTCAATTATTGAATCTAATAATTCTCAATCTCAAGCACCGTCCCTTATTAAAACAGACTCTATTACATCACTACCTTCTGATACTGAAATTGATGGTGATGTATTGGATATGACTAATGCTTACAGTGAACTTTATCAAGAGTCAATACATCTAACCAAAGAAAAAATTAAATTGACCTAGGAAGTGGCCGAGTTAAACAACAGTATCAGTAATCTTCAATCTCAAGTCAGAACACATGTTCAAAAAAATATTACTCTTCAAGAAAATGTAAATTGTTTCACTTCTAAATTTATAGAACAGGAAAATAAAGTAAATTTTCTCACTTTAATAAAAGAAAATTTAAAAAGGGAACTTGGTTCCATTTCTGTAAAATATTCAAATTTTTACAAGGCTAATGAGAAAATGAAAAAGTTACTAAATTCTGGTCAAAGAACTACAGACAAATCAAGTATTGGATATCATCATTCAGTAAATAAAAATCCTAAACCTGAGATAACTCATGCCCTAAAATTTGTTAAAGAAATCAAATCACTTTCTACGAATTCTAAACCAACTTCAAGTAAATCCAGATCTATCATTTTTAGATCCTTTAGTAGAAGAGTTCCAATCTGCTATACTTGTGGGTGGGAAGGGCATACTTATGTGTATTACCCATTCGCCTTTGAATACTCTTCATACTACGTCCCTAACCTTCAGACTTTGAAGAAAAACAAATTCATCTTGTTGAGTAGTTCAAATAAAAATATCAACAAACATGTTATTCAAAATAAATCAAATCTTAAATACAAACGTGTTTGGACTCGAAAATCTGATTTGACTACTCGAGTTGCTCATATTTCACTAAAAGCTAGTGAATCATCTAAGTAGTTCCTTGATAGTGGTTGTTCCAGGCATATGACTGGTGAGAAATCATTTTTCTCTCACCTAAGTCTATGCTCGGAGGGAAATGTGACTTTCGGAAATGGAAGTTCATGTAAAATTACTGGAAAAGGAACAGTTGAAGCACCTGAATGTCCTAAATTAAATGAAGTCCTTTATGTTAAAGGGCTTAAGGCTAATCTCATTAGTATTAGCCATTTATGTGATGATGGGATGAATATTAGTTTTACGAAAAAATTGTGTACTGTAGTTGATTCTAATGGTCAAATTGTTCTTGAAGGGATTAGATCTTCTGATAACTGTTACACCTTTAGTGATCCTCTAAAAAAAAATTGCCTTATCAGTAAAACAAATGTGATCAATATCTGGCATCAGAGGCTTGGCCACATGAATAATAATGATCTTTACAAATTAGCCTCTAACCAACTTGTTAAAGGTTTATCGAAATTACATAAACCAGATGGATCTATTTGTAGTGCATGCCAAATGGGTAAACAGACCCATGTTCACCACAAGAAAGTTAATGTTCCTACTTCTTCTAGGATACTTGAATTAATACATTTTGATCTTGTAGGTCCCATGAGAATAAGTAGTTTAGGAGGTAAGAAATATGTGCTTGTATTGGTTGATGATTTTTCTAGGTATACTTGGGTTGCTTTTCTTAGAGATAAATCTCAAGCTTTTGATGAATTTATTATAATTTCCAAAAGAACTCAAATTGAAAAAAATCTTTCCATTATTCGAATTCGTAGTGATTATAGTAAAGAATTTGAAAATTCATCTTTTGCTAAATATTGTGCATCAAATAGAATAAAGCATGAATTTTCTGCTCCTCACACACCTCAATAAACTAGTGTGGTTGAGAGAAAAAATAGGATACTTCAAGAAATGACTAGGGTTATGTTAAATGCTAACAATGTGGCTAAAAATTTATCGGTTGAGGCCATTAGTACTGCTTGTTACATATTAAATCGTGTACCTTAAACCCAGCACTACTAAGACTCCATATGAAATATGGAATGATAAAAAACCTCAAGTTAGTTATTTTCGTGTCTTTGGTAGTGCTTGTCACATTTTAAGGGATCGTGAATCTCTTAATAAATTTGATGCTAAAACTAACAATGAAAATTTTCTTGGTTACTCTTTGAATAGTAGGGCTTATAGGGTCGTTAACTTAAGAACTCTTACTGTCATTGAATCAATGAATGTTATTGTAGAAGATCAAAAATAAAAATTCTACACACACTACATCCAATATCACTGAAGATATGATTGTAGAAAATACACACAATAATATCTCTGAAAATGAGTCTCGACATAGACCCTCCTATGCTCGTGATATGAGAAGTCAACCCCCAAGTGCAATCATTGGTGATGTCTCCACCAAATTGATGACTAGGAGAAAATTTAAAAATCTTTCAAATCTTCTATGTCATGTATGTTACACATCAAATCTTGAAATAAAAAATGTTAAAGACGCTCTTCTTGATGAGCATTGGGTTATTGTCATGCAAGAAGAGCTCACTCAATTTAAAAAAAATGATGTGTGGGAACTTGTTTCTAGACCTCCAAACATTAGAATCATTGGTACGAAATGGATTTTCAAAAATAAAACTAATGAAAAAGGTAAAATCATTATAAACAAAGCAAGATTGGTGGCTCAAGGCTACACACAGGTTGAAGGCATTGACTTTCATGAAACATTTGCCCTTGTGGTTAGACTTGAGCCCATTCGTATAATTTTGGCAATAGCATGTCATTTAAAGTTTAAATTGTATCAAATGGACGTAAAGAGTGGCTTTTTGAATGGTTTTCTAACTGAGGAAGTGTATGTGGAACAACCTAAAGGGTTTGAAGATCCACATTATCCTCTTGATGTTTTTCGACTTAAAAAAGCGTTATATGGTTTGAAACAAGCACCTCGTGCTTGGTATGATAGACTTACAAAATATTTAATCAATAACGGTTTTAAACGTGGTAGTGTGGATAAAACTTTATTTTTAAAAGAAAAATCATCTCATTTAACTGTTGCTCAAATTTACGTTGATGATATTATTTTTGGATCCACACTTGACTTAAATGCGCATAAGTTTCAAACTCTAATGAGCACTGAATTTGAAATGAGTTTATTTTGTGAATGAAACTGTTTTTTAGGTCTTCAAATTAAACAGTGTTCCTTTGACATTTTCATTACTCAACCAAATATGCAAAAGAACTTGTTAAAAAATTTGGTTTAGAATCAAGTAAACGAGCCCGCACTCCCATGAGTATATCTGTGAAATTGTCAAAAGATATAAATGGTAAATCTGTTGGAGAAACTCTATTGTAGACACCCAAATTTGGCCTAAGGCCCGATCGGAGCACCTTTCGAGAGAGCTGAAATTCTAAGCTTTTGATGACATATATGGAACCTTTAGGCCCTCTTATAACCCTTAAGAACCTTTCTAAACCCTTAGGAATCACTCTAGATCCACTAGAAACCTGACCCGAACCTTTAGAAATCAATCCCGACCCTTAGAACCCATTCTGAACCTAAACCTAACCTTATCAAGCAAATGGTGGAGGAGGGGTACACCGGGACCAGCTATGGCCCTCTACTATAATCGAATCTGATACCATTGAAAAATAGAGGTTGTCAGCTTTCCAACAGTCTAAGAATCGCCCCAATCAGAGGTATACATCAAAAGATACGGCGAACCGAGCCCGGAGGGCATAAGAGTTAAATCGAGAGGCCCCCCTAGGGATTTGGCGCAACTAATAGTTGTGCCAGTGATAATTTTGCTTGACGAAACTATTACTTGCGCCAGACCACTTCTCCCAGGATTTAAGCCTGGCGTAACTAATAATTGCGCCAGTATTAATTGTAGATCCCACCCTCGCGAACCAACTTCTAGATACTGTTTTACGTAACATATGAACAGTAACCCTGGGATTTTGCCTCGAAAATTGTGATTGGGGTTTGACTTGTTGACCACCTTGACCTTTAGCATGTGTTTTGTTAGTTCTATTGCACCCTTTCACTACCTATTTGCAACCCCTTAAGTGGCTTAAGGCCTCACCCCATCATCCACCATTGGAGGATCCTTCCACACATCTCAAGGCTCCAAAAATTCTAGGAATCCTTAGATGTGAGATTACCTAATTGCTAAACTCATTTAGCTCTTAAGTAGCCTCCTAACCCACCCTTTTCCTATAAATAGAACCCCCCCACCCCTTTGTTTAAGGGTTGAGAAATTTGCTTAAGAGAGAAAGAGCTCAAAGTAAGAAGTTCTTCCTCCCTTCTGTGCACTATTTTCACCCAAATTCTAGAATCTCCCAACCTCATTTCAAGCTTGTTCTTGCATCCAAAACCCTTAGCCTAGGTGTGTGTGATCCCCTAGCCTCCCTTCCCTATCTCTTAGCTTCAAGCCTTAGGAGTTAGAACCCCATTTTCTATCATACAAGGCCTTCAAAAGCTCATCAAAGCAAGCCACACAAGGCTCTCCTACAGTGCTATAAGGGCCTGTTGTGAATCCCAGTGTGCTTACTTTATTTGTTGGTGGTAAAAGCAATTTAAAATCAAAGTAAAATAGGGGATGAAATCAACACAACTGAGAAATCCTAGACCTGTAAGATATAGGGTCCGTTTATAGCAAGTTTTGATAAGTAAGAGTTTGTCCCACAAGGAAAAGTGATCTACGGCTCCAAGGGAGCCATCTCTAGTAGTCCCTCCAGATCTGACTATAGATCTGGTTGTCCTAAAAGGAAGGGAGTTTAGGGTTACTTATTCTAAATATCCTAAGGTAGCCTAATAAATTAATTACAGAAAGGGTTGAGAAGATGGATGGAGTGTGGGAAAATAAATATAAAAGGGTGAGAAGTATGCTATTGGGTCTAGATCAGAGGAGTTTTGTAACTCAAATTCAGATCTGATATTATAAAAATCCTATCTAATGGCTACATTATCACCACCGAGGAGAAAGAATCCAACCCATCTCTGTGCCATGATCCAATCCCTTAAGGCTATAACCTGTCCACTCAAATGGTCACAGACTATCCCATAGGGAAACCACAGTCCAGAGATGAGTCAAAACAAGTTAATCATTGTAGGCACTACTTCATCTAGGCTACAAGCTCAAGAGTCCATAGGGAACCTCAACCTCTAAAGCTCTATGTGTGGGGCTTGGACTGTATAGGACCATGTTAGCCCAGACACATAGAACCAGCAAGGGATTGAGTACAACCTTTGATCTAGCTGTCCATTGCTTGAGTGGGACTACAATGGTCCAGTCACAAGCCTACAATCTCCATAACCAGATCAGATCTAATATCTGATGGCGAGTCTATACAAATATAGGGGAGTTTGCCTCTGTACAATCTCCCACAAGGCTACAAGCACATGTGCAGAGAAGAAGAATCCATCTTGGATCCTATGGATTGGCTTCACCCTAAGGCTATAGCCTGTCCACTTGAATGGTCACAGATTATCCCAGAGGCTATCCTCCTCATAGAGTCCAAAACAGAATAGTAATATTGCTGCCACCACCATGGTCACAAGGCTACCAGCTTAGGCTCCCATGGGGATTTCAGATCTAGTGAGTCCTGTGGTGGGGCTAAGGCTGTATCGGATCATGATAGCCCAGACACACAGGTCGCTTGGATCTGAATGGATCCTTAGAATCAGTCCTCCATTGCTTTGAATCACAACCAAAGCAATGGTGGATCACAAGGCAGTAGCCTTGCACAGAGCAACTCTCATTCGCACACATCCCATAAAAGTACATATCCTATTACAAAACATCCATTAAACTAGTTCCAAAAATACATACAAAGGCATAGCCAGCAAGTGCTGGACTATGGAGAGAAAGAAAAAGAAAAAGGAAAACTACTTACAACTTCAGAAGAACAGAAAAGAAAATGATCTCAAATCTCGTATCAGTGATAAAGTTTGGACTCCTAAACCTAAACCAAGTTTGGGTTTATATAGCAGTGGTGTGGTGGCACATTAGGGTTAGGAAACCCTAATTTTAATGATGCCACGTGGCCGAATAATGTTCCTTGGATGCCTCGGGGCACGTGCACAGAGATTGAGCGTGGGAGTGCGTGCCCTAATCCTTGGAAATTCCCAGAAAGTCCTCTGCTGAAGTGATGGAAGGTTAAAGTTCAGAGCTTCGCTAGGTAGCCATCGTTTCCCAGGCTCGTCGCGTGGTAGCTCTATTCTTCGCGTGGTTGAGTTTAACTCTGAAGCTTCAGTTGTCGCGAGGTTGGTGCGTTCTCGCTGGATTGAGCTTCGCTAGGTTGGGTTGGAATAGCGCAGGAACTGCGCGAGCATCACTCCAATGGACCTTCGCGAGGATCCTCGCGAGGCTTTAATTGTTTCTGAGCTGCGCGAGAGTCCATTTCTTGATAGATCTTCACGAGGATCCTCACAATAGCTTTGAGGCTTTTCTGAACTGCGCGACAGCTCCTTTGATGCTTTGTATCTCGCGGCAACTGGGCGGCGGCTGCGCGACAACTTTCATGAAGCTCTCTTGAACTGTGGGAGACTGCGCGACCTTTAACTTCTGAACTTCGCGAGAGCTGCGAGACTCAAGGCTTCTGAAGCTCTTCTGTCACTCCACTGTGCGAGAACTTCTCGTGAAGTCTTGGGGAACGTAGCGAGGACTATGCGAAGCCTAAATTCCTGAATCCTTTGGAGCTTTGTCAGCTACACAAGGCTTAGCTCAGGTCTGGATTCATGGCTCATTCTTCTGAGGGACTTCTGGTGCCAATCATGGGTTCCTTAATAGGATACCCGGCCTTATTGTACTGCTGTTTATTGCTTACAGAAAACACTTAACAAACCTTTATTAGATGGCTAAGGGTCTAATCAAAGGCTAAGTTAAGGGATGAAAAGTGGTACTTTTCAGGTCTTAACACACCCCCAAACCTACTCTTTGCTAGTCCCTTAGCAAAGCTACACTAAAATAACTACAGAAATTAAATGCCACTTTCGTAGGGAGCACGAATACATTTAGCATATGTACCAAGCCTTTTAAACCCCTAGGTGATCCCTAGTGGAGGAGTGAAGTCTCCTGGGGGTTTTCAGTGAAGACACCCACAAAATTCTCAATGAGACAGTTAACAAAAGTGCATTATTATCAAGTGAGCAGTCAAGAAATAGAGTTAGTTCACCCTTGAATCAGTAAGAGATATAAGAAATTCAAACACCTTGGCTGCACAGAAATTTAAACAGTATAAGCTTCTCATGAAAGCACGGCATTTCCAATCAGTTTACACCAGAGATACTACACAGGTGTGTCAACATTGATCTCATCACTGGATCAAAAATTAGGTTATAGGTCATACCAAATGCATTCAAAATCAGACCCAAAACTCTCCAGGGCATACTCTCATAAAGAACTGTTGAGGGTTTCATTTTCTCTCAAGCTCAAGAGCAGTTACATCCCCCAAATGGGTCTGTAAGCATGAGCATAGGCATAGCTCTGAAGTTTTGGCATCATTGACAGATCCTCACCATAGATTGAACAATTCTCTGTCTCCACATGATAGCTCATTCAACTCTGGATCTCAAGGGCTTTTAACTGGGTTGTAATTGGGCTTATGGTATGGGTTATAAATAGAATGGAGGGTTGAAAAGGGGTGTAAAATTAAGAAATCAGTAGGTGAAGGAGGTGATTCATGACTTCACCTTCTTTAATTCAGCTCCTTTCATCTTCTTTGAGGTTTTCAGATTTGAAGTGATCAGTTTCTCTTCTTGATTTCGATTTTCCCAATGAAGGTTCCCTCTTGACTCCTCTCTTACTCATCTTCATTATTGTTTTTGTTTCTTTTTTATGCATTTTTCTTCTTTTTATTTTATTTTTGCTTTTCTGAAATGCCACCATTTTCTCAGTTACCATACTGCCAGAATTTTGAGATACTTTTTCTTCATTCACCTAGTGTTGACCATAGCTAGTCCATCTTCAACTCTTTCTCCTTTACCTTCTGAATTCTCAGAGTGAGGGTAGGCTGAATCAGGTTCATAGGTTCAGGTACAAGTACTCAGGTGCATTTTGAAGAAATTTAGGATTTAAAGCTCAAAGGGGGTATGGACAAGGGCAGCTACTTAAGGTTGGTCTATTTAGGCTCAAACTGTCCAAGAGAAGGCCTTGATCCTTTCCTAAGTCTCATGAATGCTGTCAGTTGTTTCAACTTGGAGTTTCCTAACTTCTAGTGAGCACAGTGACTCAGCCAGTCCTTAGAGCTAGAAGAATTTTGCCTTAGTTACTCTTCAAGGAAAAAATTTTGTATAGGCCCAAATCTCACTGGTTATGGTCTTCCTTTGAATTCTTAAGTATGTCCTTACCTTTTTCTCTCTCTAATGATTCACTAAGTGCTGATACAAGTGAGTTTCCTTGGTGATCTCATCATGGAAATGTGAAATTTTAAAAGTTTATACTGTCTAAAGTTCTGGCAAAAGTTTAAATTCCTTATTTTTCATGATTCTTAGATGAACATGGTTCCATTTCCATATTACTCACAAGATTCTGCTGCACTTAGGTTAACTATTCCATTGGCAGGATCTGCCTGACACACCCCCAAACCTATGAGGAGCAGTGTCCTCACTGGTTCAAAGGTGGGTGTGCAGCAAATTTATGGTCAGAGAAAAGAAAACAGCAAGAATGAAAACAACCAAAAACAGAGAACTTTACATAATAACAGGAAAAGAAAGTTTCATTAAGACTAAAAGATTACAAAAAGAAAACTCCTAAGAAGAAAGGAGAGAGGGATCAAGGATGTGGTGGCTGAGAAGGTGGTGGAAGGGGTTGAGTGGAGGGGGTAGAGGATGGGGATGGTTCTATCTTTTGTTGATTCTTCTTTGGCTGGTGCTTGTCCTTCTCCTCCTTAGCCAGGATCTGCTGAACCTCCGCGCATTCATCCCAGAGGAATTGTAGGGGGTCCGACTCTTTAGGTGGGGGCGATTCCAACCACATCGGATAAAATTTGTTAGGCAGAGCATTAGGCTTGTCATCTGCCATTGTTAGGACTAGGGAAGGACCGCTAGGGTGAGAGGAGAAAGGATGAGATGAATATGAAAGGGACTCCCTGTGTATTTAAAAACGAGGATGGTGGAAGATGAATCGGTGTAATAACATCCAAGTTGCCGCAATTAATTGAGAGTGAGTTGGGAAGTGAAAAGTTACAGCAATCAGCGTGGGAAATGACAAATGCATGTGACTCGCGCAGCTGGGCAAGGGGATCGCGAGATAGGAACGGAATCTCGCGATGATGGATGTTGCAGCTTGCAGTGCGCGAGAGGCTCTGCAGCATTTGTTGAAGCTCGCGACGGCGTAATAAATACTCTATGTGAATTGCGCGAGAGCTTCCCAAATCTCAATTTGGAATGTGCGAGGGCTTAGTACCAAATAGGGAGAGATTCATGCAGTGCAGCATACTCATCAAAAATATTCAAACAGTATGCATTCAATTCAAAAATCAGCAAATCGCAGAAGAAGAAGTAATCATACCAACCCCACATAAACTCTATCAAACCCAACAGACTCAGACCCCATCGAGACACTACAATATCCTAAAAACTATTGAAGAAACGAAAGTAGTATAGTACAACATGGACACAACTGTGGGTCAGGTAGATGAAGGGGTCCCTTGAAAATGAATAGTGTTCATAGGGTCGGCCGGTTTTTCGAGACAAGGCTTAAGCCTCTGACCATTCACTTTCAAGGTCCTCCCAGATTTGGGATCCTTGACTTCCACAGCACCAGATGGGGACACATTTAAGACCATATAGGGACTTTCCCATCAGGATTTTAGTTTGCCAGGAAAGAATTTTAGTTTGGAGTTAAATAACCAAACCTTTCCACCAGGTACGAAGCTTTTTCTCAGTAAGCCCTTGTCAAAGAAAGCTTTAGACCGTTCCTTGTAGATCCTAGCATTGGCGTAGGCATCCATCCTCAACTCGTCCAATTCAGACAGCTGCAGGGACCTGTGATGACCAACAGAAGTTAGGTTCATATTTAAGTTTTTAATTGCCCAATAGGCCTTGTGTTCTAACTCTACTGGCAGATGGCAAGCCTTGCCATAGACCAGTCTGAATGGGGACATTCCAATGGGAGTCTTATGGGCAGTCCTATAAGCCCACAGTGCATCATTGAGCTTATCGGCCCAATCTCTCCTGTTAGTCCTTACTGTTTTCTCAAGGATGTTCTTGATCTCCCTATTGGAAATTTTAACTTGCCCACTTGTCTGTGGGTGGTAGGGAGTAGCAATCTTATGGGTCACAGAATATTTCTTGAGCAAGCTTTCGAAATTCCTGTTGCAGAAATGACTACCCCCATCACTGATAATAGCTCTAGGGGTTCCAAATCTTGAGAAAGTGTTCTGCCTTACAAATTTGAGGACCACCTGGTTGTCATTGGTTTTTGTGGCAATGGCTTTTACCCATTTGGAAACATAATCTACTGTCACTAAGATGAAATGGTAACCATTAGAAGGAGGAAAAGGGCCCATGAAGTCTATACCCCATACATCAAACAGTTCTATAACAAGGATGGGCTGCAAAGGCATTGAGTTTCTTTTGGACAGCCCTCCTAATTTTTGACATCTCTCACATGCCTTGCAATGTGTATATGCATCTTTGAATAAAGAAGGCCAATAAAACCCACACTGCAGGACCTTGTCAGCTGTTTTTCTTCCACTAAAGTGGCCTCCACAGGCATTTTTATGGCACATGGCCAGAATACTGGGGACATCACTTTCGGGAACACATCTTCGGATGATTTGGTCTGCACAGTACTTGTATAGGCAAGGTACCTCCCAAAAGAAATATTTGACCTGTGAGAAAAACAGGTCTTTGACCATTTTGGTCAAGTGGGCAAGAATCTTTCCTATAACAAGATAATTCACAATGTGTGCAAACCAGGGGACCAAGGATTGGATTGCAAATAATTGCTCATCCGGGAAGGCATCATTTGTAGGACCATCAAGACACTTCTCCAACACAATTCTGGACAAGTGGTCAGCCACCACATTTTCCACACCCTTTTTGTCCTTGATTTCGATGTCAAACTCCTGCAGTAGGAGTATCCATCTAATCAGCCTGGGCTTAGCATCTTTCTTGGACAATAGGTACTTCAATGGTGAGTGGTCAGTGAAGATTACAATTTTAGATCCCAGCAGGTAGGATCTAAACTTGTCAATAGCATACACCACTGCCAGAAGCTCTTTCTCAGTTGTGGTATAATTCAGCTGAGCTTTAACAAGTGACTTGCTGACATAAGCAATGACCACAGGCAGCTTATCCTTTCTTTGGCCCAAGACAGAGCCTATTGCCAAATCTGATGCATCACACATTAATTCAAAGGGCAGGGTATAGTCTGGTGTCTGGAGTATAGGGGCAGAGGTAAGGCAGACTTTCAAAGTCTCAAAAGCCTTTAGACATTCAGCCGAGAAGTCGAAAGGCACATCCTGGCAGAGCAGGTGGCACAATGGCTTAGCAATTTTGCTGAAGTCCTTAATGAACCTCCTGTAGAATCCTGCATGCCCAAGGAAAGATCTGATTTGTTTGACTATTTTTGGAGGGGGCAGATTGGCAATGAGGTCAACTTTGGCCTTGTCTACCTCAAGCCCTTCTTTAGAGACTACATGGCCCAACACAATGCCTTGTGTTACCATGAAGTGGCTCTTTTCCCAGCTTAAGACCAGATTGGTCTCCTCACATCTTTGCAAAACTAGGCTGAGGTGTTGTAGACACAGGCCAAAACTGTCCCCATAGACAGAAAAATCATCCATAAAAATCTCCAAAAACTTGTCAATCATATCAGAGAATATAGCATACATACACCTTTGAAAAGTGGCTGGCGCATTACACAGCTCAAAAGGCATCCTTCTGTAAGCAAAGGTGCCAAAAGGACAGGTAAAGGTGGTTTTCTCTTGGTCTTGATGATGCACAGGGATCTGGTTGTACCCTGAGTACCCATCAAGAAAACAGTAAAAAGCTTTTCCAGCCAATTTGTCTAAAATTTGATCAATGAAGGGGAGAGGGAAGTGGTCCTTTCTGGTCATATGGTTGAGCTTTCTATAATCAATGCAAACTCTCCAGCCAGTGGTCTCCCTAGCTGGTCTCAACTCTCCAGATTTGATTTTAATAACTGTTATGCCAGATTTCTTGGGCACCACTTGGATAGGTGCCACCCAATTAGAATCAGAGATGGGGTAGCATCTAGCAATTTAATGATCTCCTTGAGGACCACTTCCTGCATGTGAGGATTTAACTTCCTCTGCATTTCCCTAGAGGGTAGTGATCCCTCCTCAAGATGAATCCTGTGCATGCAGATTGATGCATCTATTCCTCCTAGATCTGTAATGGTCCAACCAATTTCCCTTTTGTGCTTTCTCAAAACTGTTAGTAATTCCTCTTCCTGCTCATTGGTAAGAGAGGAGATAATCACAGGAAGCTTATCACCTTTCTCAAGGAAGGCATATTTTAATGTTTCTGGAAGCTTCTTGAGTTCCAGATCAGGGGCTTGTTGGGTGGATGGCAAAATTGGTGCATTGGTGGTTGGAGGAAGAGGCAGCAATGTAGGTTTCCAAATGGAATGCTGCACTGAGCCCACAGAAGACTTCAATGTGGTCATGTCTTTTGTTATCACAGCTGGGCTTTCTTCCTCCACCATATCCCAGACTTTAACTAAATTCAAGTGTTGCTCCACTCCGAGTGGGCAATTCTTCATCCACAATTTCTTCTAGTACATCCAATCGCAAAGCTCTCGGCCATTTTCCACTTGAGGGTACTTTTTGCAATTGTACACATTCACAACTTTGATATGTCCGAAAGTTACCTCCATAACTCCAGACTTGCACTGAATGCAGGCATTGGCAAAGTACAAGAATGGCTCATTCAAGATAATGTATGGGATTAGTACCTTTGTCGCAATTATGTCCAAAACTAGGAAGTCAGCAGGGTAAAAGAATTTCTCTACCCCCTACCAAGATATCCTCAATCATTCCCATAGGCCTCCTCTCAGATCTATCAGCCATCATTAGCACAATGGGGGTAGGTTTTAGCTTCCCCAAACCTAGTCAGCAGACATAATACAGTATGGCAAAGAAAGTTAACACCGGCTCTAAGGTCTAAAAGGGCCTTCCCGATTGTATGGTCTCCAATTATGCAGGGAATAATGGGTATCCCTGGATCTTGCAACTTCTCAGACATTGATATGTTAAATACAGAATTCACTGTATCAGTTGCAAAGACTTTTTTGGACACATGGCCTCGAGCTTTTCTCTTTGGGTACAGAGGTCTTTCAGAACTTTGCATAGGGACTCAATTGCCTCAAGCAGGGCAAATTGATTTTCACCGTCAAGGTTCTCCATCATTTCCTCCATCCGGGCATTCCTTTCAAAAGGGACAGGACAACCCAAAGCTTGAGGAAATGGCGCTTGAGGTCACTGGTTCCTCACCGCTAGCCCATGACTAAACTTCTATTTTTTCTTTTTCTTATTTCTTCTTCCCGAGGCTCAACCATGCCTCTTTATTTTTCTCTCCGCAGGGTGGCAATTCTTGGCTCTGTTCCAACAACATCCCCATCACACTCATTCAATAATCTATGGAAATGACCTCTCGGTCTCATACTCCACCGTTGTCTATCACCGACCTTAGGGTAGTGACAGCATTGGTTCCCTCAAAACTGGAGGAAGCTTCTTCAATTAAAAACTGACACTTGGGGTTAGCAACCGGCTGGCAGGGCAACCTCCCCTCATCTCTCCTAGCCAAGGCATTTGCAATTTTGCTTATCTGCTCTTCCATTTCATGGATGCTCTGACTGTGAGAGCATCTAGCCTAAGCCAAGGACCCCAGGTTTTGCAATGAAGTCAAGACCTGGTCCTCGAAGGAAGCATTTCTTGGCTGAGATTGGGGTAAGACCAATTGATTTTATTGCTGATGGGGCTGCTGCTGGTGTTGGAAATTAGACCAAGGGGCATATCCTTGATTGAGCTGCTACTGTGGCCTTTGGGCTGCATATAATTATCTTGCCTCCACCTCAGATTTGGGTGGTCTCTCCATTGGTAACCAGCATTTTGGTGCTAGTATCCAAATGGCTGTCAGTTGTAGCCACCAGATTGTTGCTGGCCAAAAGATTGCGCAACAGTAATATGTTCCAATACCAATTCAGGATATTGCCCTACAGATGGACATTCCTCTACTGTGTGCTGTGGGGACTGGCATATCAGACATGCCTCCACCACTTGAGTAGCCCTTCTGGGTTGCATCACAGTCAATAATTTGTCAAACTTCTTTGAGAGGTTTGCCATCTGCAGCTGCAAATCATTGTTCCCAGACACCTCATAAACTTTTCCTCTTGACAATGCAGCAGGCCCCACTTTTGACACCGACTCCTGATTAGTTCTTGCCAGGGATAGCTTTTGAAAAGCATTTTTACTGATTACTTCAAACAATTCCCATGCCTCATCATCAATCTTGTGCATGTAGGTTCTACCACAAGAGGCATCAACCTTATCTCTATTTTTCTCATCAATCCCATTGTAGAAGCTTTGTACAAGCTGTCAGTCTTGGATCTTGTGGTGGGGCCATTGTTTGAGCATTTCCTTAAACCTATCCCAGGCTTGATTAAAATACTCAGTTGGGGATTGGGCAAAAGCAAAAATTTCCTTCCTCAACTGGCTAGTTTTAGTCTCAGGGAAGAACTTTGTCAGGAACTTGGTCTGTAGGTCTTTCCACGAAGTGATGCCATTGTTGGGAAGAGTAGCCAACCAGGTACTGGCCCTATCCTTTAGAGAGAAGGGAAAGAGCCTGAGTCTAGTGGCCTCTGGTCCTAAACCAGCGATATTGAATGTGGTGCACAAGGCCAAGAACTAGTCAATGTGCTTGTAAGGATCTTCCTTGCTAAGCCCATGGAAAGAGGGCAGCATCTGTTTTAATTTCATAATTCCCTTGAACATCAGGGAATTGAATGCTAAATGGAGAGTTATAGTCATCCGGAGCATTCAACTCCTTGAGAGTTCTGGGTTGTTGTGCGACCATGGATCCTCTCGAACACGTCGCGGCGATGCGCTCGCTTTTAATGAAAATGTAGAGTCGCCACCCGAAGCTTTTGGTGACCTGGGAAACCTTCAAATCAATATTTTGAGCACCGAAGTGCTAAATATGACTCTGATTTACCGGTCTTTGCCAAAGGCTCTAGGGTAGGGGCTTCGGTTATCGATCGGGAAGGATTTAGGCACCCGATCAACCTGCATGTGGCGGTCTCTATCTATGGCCAAAAATAAAAATAAAAGGGTGGAGTTTGCCCTTGTCCGAAGGCAATACAGCCCTATCAAGCTTTGAGCCAAACCGAAATTTCGGCGGCGTAATGGATTGAATCCTTGGATGGAGGAGACACCAAGAAGGTAGAGGAAGAGAGGGGTGAGCCGGAGCTCACGGGCCCTTGTTGCACCGTGGAAGACCGTCGCTTTAGTGTGCTTCTGATTGCTCAAATGGTATTGAAATGGACTCTAATGCAAAGATTTGATAGATAGGGAGTATAGAGTGAAGCTAGGGAATAGATTTTGACTAAAAGAAGGTGATCTCATGGTTGAAATGGAGTGAAATAGGTGATCTAAGCTTGCTGGAATTCTGGAAAATAAATGGCATTTTCTCTCACTAGGACTTTCTCTCTCTTAAGCTCTCTAATCAACCAAAATTTTCAACCCTTTGGGAAGAGGGGCGCCTCTCTATTTATAGAGAAGGGATGGGTTAGGGGCTTACTTAAGAGCTAATGGGTTTAACAATTAGGTAATCCCCCATCGAAGGTTTTCTAGGTTTTCAAGGTCCTAGGGTTTTGGGGAAACTGATTTCAATGGCAGATGATGGGGTGAGACAAAAGTGACTTAAGGGTTGCCAATAAGCTCAAAGGGGGTGAAACCAATCTTAAGACACCCACCTTAACTAAGGGGATGGTCAAAGGGTCAAACTAGATGAAGGGAATTCAAGCAATTGATGACAGTTAGTGTAGCTAAGCTGGGCGTATATATTATATACGCCCAGTTTAGGAACAATAAATTTCACCAAAAATAGGGGAGCCTTGGGAAGATGAAGCCCGTGGTGCGTCCCACCTATGCTGGGCGTATAGATTATATACACCTGGCCAAATTTTCCCCAAAAAATGGCAGGCGTATATAATATATACACCTGACTAATCTAACAAATAAAATTGGTCATGATTTTATGTGAAACTTCAATCGGCCATAACTTTTGAACTGTAGCTCCAAATTGGGTGATCTTTGGCTTGTTGGAAAGATGGAGAAGTCCTCTTTCCAATGGTATATGGCTCATCCTTGGTAATGGTCTGTGTGAAATTCTGTATAAAATTCTATAGTTTTCCTCCCATCAACTACTCAAAAAGGTTCAAGTTAGGTATGGGAAGGGAATCTAGGGTTTAGGAGTGATTTCTAAGGGTTGGGAAATGGTTCTAAAGGTTTCAGGGTGATTCCTAAAGGTCTGGGTGGATATCTACGGGTTCAGGGGTGCCATCGGAAGCACAAGGGTACGTCTCTCCCGAAGTATAGATTGATCGGGCCTTGGGCCGAATTTGGGTGTCTACAGATGCCCCTCTTTGGTATTCGATCACTAATGATCGGATGCCAAAGACAAGAGACATCCGAAGAGGTCCAAGGCACGTTTGATGGGTTCGCCTGGTTCAACTCAATTCTCAAACATTCATGGTGATGGTGAGTGTACGTAAGCCCTCTCATTTCGGGATATCGTCAGTACCTCAAAGCTAACAGTCCCCAAGCGCATTGCGACATTACTAGGCATAACTATGATGATCACAAAAAGTGTAAGCCCGCTAGCCGAGATATCATCCACTTCCTGAGGGAAATTATAGATTTGTGATGTTGAGTATTAATCTGAACCAGACAACTCCATGAAACGGGATGATCGATCTATGCTTCGAAATTGATACGAAGCACGCAAAGCGAAGGCCTAAACAATGTGTCCAATCCTATGGGGTATTGATAGCTCCATTGGATTGGGCACGGGTGCTCTTACCTAGGTAAGGCTCGGAGTCTTTGGGCGAACCCATCAACCTCAAGGTTATTTTAGCACGCTTTACCCGAGTGAAGCGAATATTAATGTCGCAACCCTTCTTGGGAATGCATGCCCATTTTTTGAGTAAAATTTTTTTTTTGTGTTTCCTTTTTCTGAATTTTTTTGTTCCGAGGCCTCTAAGCAAAGCTCAAGGACCTCTAGCAACTTTATTTTTGCAAAATTCTTTAAGTGGATCAAATGTCAGTTGATACGCTTTAAGAGTGTGTGCGCTCTGCCAGGGATAGGTACGCCTCGGGGATGTGTACGTACCAGTGGTGAGGTGCTCCTGATTCACATGAACCGGAGTGCCTTAACTTAAGACAAAGCTAAAGATCGGGCTAGGACCGATTATCCCTTGAAAGAGATGGCCAATTCTAACCTCCATCCCTAATGAAATCACATCTTACTAACTATGCATAGACAGACACCCATCAGGGGCGATAAGCAGCAAAATAGGCGCGAATGGAAGCCTCGACCCTAAGGTACAATTTACGAGGACAAACGACCATCCTGCGGATACCCAGACGCAAGTGCGTACATTCAACAGGGACACCATGCCTATACAAGTTTTAAGCCTGTGTAAAAAAGAAATAAAAGGGAATGAGCCCTTCAGTCTGTATGTTTGTACATAGTTTGGTTGGTTGTATTTTCATTTTTGACGGGTCAGTTTCAACTGACAATAGGCTTTTCGAATGGTTTGAAGTCGGGGGCACTCTTGGTCAGCATAGATCCGAAGGGGGATAACCAGAGCGAATGCTTGGAAGGTGGGGTCAACCTACTCAGGGTTTTTTACTAAGCGGCAACAGGTTGTTATTTCTTCTCCTCTTTTTTTATTCTTTTTTTTTTTCTCTTCTCTCTTTTTTTTTTTTCTTTTTTTCATGTCAGATTGAGACTCTGGGCATGCTCAAACTGCCTTTATTTTTGCACGTATCCTTAGGCGAATCAACTTGCCATGTTGATATACCTTAGGGACGTGTGCATTCTGGTGATGGGTTCTTGGTTTGCCTGCCGGATCAGACCTCAACCTCAGCTGGGGGAGATCTGGGGCTAAGTGTACGCTCCCAGGAGTGACAGGTGATGAATGAAATTCATTTGCCTGTCGGATCAGGTATGGGGTGTCCCAGTGTAAGACGGGGTTCGAGAACTTTCGATGAATGAAATTCATTTGCCTGCCGGATCAGGTATGGGGTGTCTCGGGGTTTGAGAACTTTCGGGTGGACCCTGATCATTCCGAATTAATTTAACACGGCTCTCAGAGTAGGGCAAACAGGCGTTGCGACGCTCTTTTGAGAACCAGCGTTTGTGTATATATATATATTTTCTTTTTATTATTATTTTTTCTCTCTTTTTTTTTATTTTGTGGGCGCATTAGGTGGGCGCCTACTGATCTAGACCCGTTTATTATAGCACGGTCCCTTTGGGCCAATCGAAGGAAACTCGAAGGGTCATTTGGGGATGCGTGCACCCTTGCCCGCTAATACGTGGGCCTCTAAGGGGGGGCTGGATCGAGGTCTATAGCATACAAGGGGTCCGTCGGGCCTCAAAATAAAAAATGGTCGGGTAGTTAAAAAACTACCATTTTTTCGAAGGCGATATATTATATACCGACCAAAATCTGGAGAAAATGGTCACGATATATTATATACGCCTGCCTAAAACTAGTAGCATAAAACCGCCTTTGAGCCCACAAGAGGGGCCCCCCTTTTCAAATTCTATCTCTCTCCCTCCTTCCTTCTTGAGTTCGGGACAGCCCCCTAGGGTTTTTATGGGAAAGGGAAATCTATTATCTTTTTTGAAATTTTCTCCTTCACAGTGTGGGGCTTTTTATGGGAAAGGGAATTCTATTATCTTTTTTGAAATTTTTCTCCTCCACTGTGTGGGGTTTTTAAAAGGAAAGGAAAATCTATTATTTTTTTTGAAATTTTTCTCCTCCACAGTGTGAGGTTTTTTATAGGAAAGAAAAATCTATTATCTTTTTTTGAAATTTTTCTCCTTCACAGTGTGGGGCTTTTTATGGGAAAGGGAAATCTATTATCTTTTTTTGAAATTTTTCTCCTTCACAGTGTGGGGCTTTTTATGGGAAAGGGAAATCTATTATCTTTTTTGAAATTTTCTCTTCCACAGTGTGGAGCTTTTTATGGGAAAGGGAAATCTATTATCTTTTTTGAAATTTTCTCTTTCACAGTGTGGGGCTTTTTATGGGAAAGGGAAATCTATTATCTTTTTTGAAATTTTCTCTTCCACAGTGTGAGGCTTTTTATGGGAAAGGGAAATCTATTATCTTTTTTTTGTTTTGTATTTTTTTTTTTTTCTTTCCTTTTGGATCTTTTGGGATGTCGGTACTTACAAGGCCAAACCAGTGGGTCCTTTTTTGAGCATTGTCGAACCCTGTTCATGAGATACAGGTTTTTCCTTTAAACGTGGGAAGGTCAGCTTCCCAGGGGTTGGTCTAGTCTTCTATCTTTCCCTTTGGTCATGCGTCAGACGCTGCAGTAGAGATGACACACTTGATCGGGATCTGATCCAATTTTCACATGAGTGGCCCCTCAAAAAAGGAGGAAAAAGGGTTCAAATTGAAATGGGCGGGCCAGAACAGGTCTTCTCCTAATCTCTCTTTTCTTGACATTTTTGCTCATAGCGCCCAAGATGGGTTTTCGCCATGCCCGTCATCCCTGTTTTTACCCGTAGCGCCCTTTCGGGTTTTCACTATGTCCATGGGTTCGCTTTCTTACCCCAGGTCCCCTTTCAGGTTTTCACCTGGTCCGCGTGAGTTCACTGTTTTTACCCGTGGCGCCCTTTCGAGTTTTCACCACGTCCGTCTTGCTTTGAACCCAAAAAAAATTATTATTATTATTATTTTTTCTTTTTCTTCTTTTTTTCTTTCTTTCTTTTTTTTTTTTTTTTAGAACCAGAAGGCCACGACATGGACGTCGATTCCATCATAGCCGGCTGAATGAAGTTCTGTGTGTTTGTTAACTCAGCTTGTTCTGATGCAGTAGATGTTATGACCGCTTGTGGACCTTAAAGAGGGCTTTCCTCCGGGTTGTAATGTGGCCGGGGTTCAAACAGGTTGGGTTTTACTGGGGATTTGGATCTAAGTTTTGAGTAAATTCTAGATTCGGGGACTCCTCTTTCTTTCCAAAGGCTTTTTATGCCCCAGTCATTTCTTTTTTCTTAGCCCCCCTCTCTTTTTTTTTTGGGGGGGTTTACTTTCTTCTTCTTTCTCTTTTTTTCTTCTTTTCCTTTTTTTTGGTTTGGATTTTCCCTCTTTTTTCTTCTCTTTTTCTGGAATTTCAGGAGGGGTATATGAAAGAAATGGTGATTGGCCCGACGTGTGTAGCAAAAAGGGTGAAAGTTTTCAGGGAATATTTCTTTTGGGCTACTTATCTTTGAAATGATGGCCTCTTTTATGGGGTCCTTAAGCGGTCACGCATCTACTTTTATCAAAACTTACCTTGTCCCAAGACCTATGAGTAGAACTTGCGGAGGTATCCAGCGTTGATGGGCTCAGGAAAGTGGTCTCCGTCCATGGTGGCAATGCGAACGGCGTATCCTGGCAAAACCTCTCGGATGATGTAGGGTCCTTCCCAATTCGGCCTAAACTTCCCTCTCGGATCGACGTGGAGAGACGGGAAAATTTTCTTCAGTACAGTGTCTCCTACCTTCAGATCTCAGCCGCGGATGCGCTTATTGTAAGCACATGCAATTCTCCTCTGATAGATCTGGGTGTGGCACAAGGCCAGGAGTCTTTTCTCGTCAATCAAGTCTAGCTACTCAAAACAGACTCTTTCCTTCTAAGCTTTAGGTAGATGGGATTCTAAAAGGATACGGAGCGACGGTATTTTGACCTCAACGGGTAGCACGGCCTCGATTCCATACACAAGGGAGAATGGTGTTGCCCCTGTAGCAGTGCGGATAGACGTTCTATAGGCCCAAAGTGCGAAGGGTAACTGCTCACTCCAATCTCTGCAAGTAACTACCATCTTCTCCATGATGCGGATCAAAGTTTTGTTGGCTGCCTCTACAGCTCCATTCGTTTGTGGCCTGTATGGGGATGATCGATGATGCTTGATCTGGTACTGCTCACACAAGGCCCGGATGCGCCTATTAGCAAAATTAGTGCCATTATCAGTGATGATATCTTTGGGTACGCCGAATCTGCAAATGATGTTGTTCTTGATGAATTTCTTGACATGACTGGCCTTAATGCTCGTATAGGAGGCTGCCTCTACCCATTTTGTGAAGTATTCCATAGCGACGACGATGAACTGATGCCCGTTGGAGGCTTTCGGATTGATTTTGCCGATGACATCGAGACCCCAAGTGGCGAACGGCCAAGGAGTGGCCATGCTATGTAAGTCAATGGCCGGAGCGTGTATTAGACTGGAGTGCTCTTGGCATTTGTAGCACTTCTGTACGTGCTTGCAGCAATCGGTCTCCAAAGTGGTTCAAAAGTATCCTTGCCTTAGAATTTTCTTCGCAAGCATGTGTCCACTGACGTGTGCCCCGCAGACTCCTTCATGATCTCACCCGCTTCTTTCTGGGTTAGGCATCAGAGCAGAATATTGTCGTGAGACCGTCTATACAGGAGATCGCCGCAGACAACATAGTTCATTGCCAATCGCTGGATGGTGTGTTTGTCTACCTTTGATGTTCCTTCCGGGACAGTTCGGGTCTCGAGGAAATTCTTGATGTCTGAGAACCAGGGTGGCTCATTATCTAACTCTGTAGGTCCCTCGATTAGGTGACAGAAAGCCGGCTCGCTCCTCTGCTCTATCATGATCGGCTTCATCACAACTCCATATGGAATCTCAACCATAGAGGCCAGGGTAGCCAGGGCGTCAGCAAACCGATTCCTTGCTCGTGGTACATAGGAGAAGGTGACTTCCTCAAAGCAAGTTATTAGATCCTCAAGATGTTCATGGTATGGGATCAGTTTCTCATCCTTGGTCTTCCAATCTCCGTTGGTCTGGCATATAATTAACTGTGAATCTCCAAAGACCCTAAGGTGAGTTATATTCAGGTCGAGAGCCGCCTGTAAACCAGCTGTACAGGCCTCATACTTGGCCATATTGTTGGTGTATGGGAAGTTTAATTTGATTGAGATGGGTACATGAGACCCTCTTGGTGAGATAAGAATGGCGCCAACTCCTTGGCCCTCAACGTGCGATGCTCCATCGAAGTGCATTACCCAGGGGTCCTCCGTTTCCTCTGTATCCTCGTCAGTCATGAACAGAGTGTCCTCATCGAGGAATTCGGTCATTAGAGGCTCATAGTCTGGCAGAGGGTTCTCAGCAAGATGATCAGTGAGTGTCGGCCCCTTGATCGACTTCTGGGTGACATAAGTAATGTCAAATTCGGATAGGAGTAGTTGCCATCTTACAGTTCGGCCAGTGAGTGCAGGTTTCTCGAATAGGTACTTTAGCGGATCCATCCGTGCTAGAAGTAGGATGGCTTGGAATAACAGGTAGTGCCGAAGTCTTTGAGTATCCCAAACGAGTGCCAAGCATGCTTTCTCCATATGAGAATAGCGTGTCTCGTAATCAGTGAATTTCTTGCTTAGATAATAGATGGCTTGCTCTCTTCTTCGTGTCACATCATGCTGCCCTAACACACAGCCCATGGAAAACTCTATCGTGGACAGGTACATTATCAGGGGTCTATCAGGTACGGGCGGTACCAATACCGAAGGTTTCAGGAGGTAACCTTTAATCTTGTCGAATGTAGCCTGGTAGTCATCATTCCATTCAACCGGTGAGTCCTTTCTTAGTAATTTGAAGATTAGTGCGCATATCGGAGTTAACTGTGCGATGAATCGGCTAATGTACTAGATTCTGCCTAAGAAGCCTCTGACTTACTTCTCTGTAGACGGTGGCGACATTTCAGTGATGGCCTTGATCTTGGTCGGATCGACCTCGATCCCTCTCCTGCTAACAATAAAGCCCAACAACTTTCCTGACATAGCGCCGAAGGCGCACTTCAATTCTCAAATAGCTTCTGAAGGTTTATCAAGTGGTCCTCCCTTTCTGGTGATTTGGCAATCATGTCGTCGATGTACACTTCGATCTCTCGGTGCATCATGACGTGGAACAGGACCGTCATTGCTCTTTGGTAGGTTGCCCCAGCATTCTTCAGCCCGAATGGCATTACTCGATAGCAAAAGGTTCCCTAGGGGGTAATGAACGTTGTCTTCTCGCGGTCAACCTCTGCCATTTTGGTCTGATTGTATCCTGAGAATCCATTCATAAACGAAAGCATCCCGTGCTTAGCTATGTTATCAACCAAGATGTCGATGTGTGGCAGTGGGAAATCGTCCTTCGGGCTTGCTCTATTCAAATTACAAAAATCGATACACATGTGGACCTTTCCATCCTTCTTCGGCACAGGTACGATATTGGCTAGCCATTGCGAGTACTTGGATACCATGAGGAAACTTGCGTCATACTGCTTAATGACCTCGTCCTTCACCTTCAACATCCATTCGGGTCAGAGGTGTCTCAGCTTCTGTTTAACCAGCTTAACATCGGGGTAGAGTGGCAACTCATGCTCAACCAGATCGGTATCCAAACCAGGCATGTCTTCATACGACCATGCGAAGACGTCTTAGTATGACCAAAGAAAGTCTATCATACCTTTCCTCTCTACGGGGGACAGCGATGTTCAGATTTTGGTGATTATGGGGGCCTCTGTGGTGCCCAAATTGACATCCTCCGTCTCTTCGACGATCGGGGTAGGGCCATGCTCGAAATCGGCAAATTGTTTGAGGAGCTCATTGGGGAGCTCATCGGTTTGACCTTCCTCGTCCAGACTCGTGGCTCCTACCTCTTCTTGTATTTCTACAGGAAAGGGGTCGGCTTCACGTGGGACAGGTATCACGACATCGATTTTAATTTTATTAGGATTTTTAAAGGACAATATTTTTAGAATTGGTATTTTTTCTATTTTTATGGTCTTTTGCATTTTTTCGGAGGTCAGCCCCTGGCGAGGTGGATCCCTATATATACAAGATAGAGTGGTCCAGAGGCTAACCTCACTTTTTATAGGTTATTTTTTTTTTTGAGAGTCGGTGCCGTTTTCACGGTGTTTGGCGGCTCTCAAGAGTTAGGGCAAGGATGCCCAGTTACTCACCTGCGAGGCTTGGCCTTTACCTCTTTGATTGGGAGCGGCATCGGTAGGCTCTTGCAGTTCATCCCTCAACATATTTACAGAGGGATCCTCGAGGACCCTGTCCTCTATGGTTAGGATGGGCCCAGAGTGGCTGGCACTGGAGCGATGGGTGGACCGGGGAACTTCTTCCTCAAATAAGGAAAGGGCGGCTAAGTCTATTTTGAAGTTTGGGGGGATGATGTAGGGATTGGTGGGGTGGACGGAAGCAGGCTTATGTGGGGTGACCCTTGTCTCCCCATTCAGATCAATTTTTACTACCCCGGTGCTCACAAAGGTTTCACAGATGTGGGGGTGAGCGTGAGGTTCCTCTTCTAAGATGATTCCTTTGGCCTTGGCGACTGCTGCGGCTCTCATCTTTTCCTTGGCCTCTCTGACTTCTTCTTCTCTGGGCCTGTAGCCTAAGCCGAATTTAGTTTGTTGCCCCTTGGCCTTGACGGGGTCTCTTCTTCCTTGGAGGCGTGGGCCCAGTCCTTTCCCTTTTTGATGGCCCCATCTGTGGAGCATGAACACAGCTGCGTCCATTCCTCCCCCAGTTTTATCCGAGGTCTTTTCAGTTGGTCCGAGGGTGACGGCTGAGAAGTCATACTCGAATCGGTGAAGATCGGCGTCCTCTGTTGTGTGCAGTATGTTCAGCACTTTCAGATTCTCAATGTGCAGAGTGCTTCTTTCCCTGTCTTCTCTGCTCTCGCCTAAGATGGTGACAATTTTTCCTTTCGAGATGAATCAGAGCTTTTGGTGCAGAGTAGATGGTATTGCTCTGAGCTTATGTATCCATGGCCGGCCCAATAGCAGATTGAACGTAGACTTGATGTCCATCACCTGAAAGGGGGTGGTGAAGGTTTGTGGCCCGAGGATCAGGTCGAGGTCTACTTCTCCTATGATTTCTCTTCTGATGTTGTCAAATCCTCGGGTGCTTGATATGGATGCTGGAAGGTATCGGGGTTCGCCCCAATTTTGATTGCCATTCTCAGAGGGCATACTTTCAATGCCGACCCGTTGTCTATTAGGACCAATGGCACCACCAAGTTTCCTACCTCCACTATTATATTCAAGGGCTTAGAGTGGTCATTCCCCTCGATTGGTAGGTCTGCATCAGTGAATGAGATGGCATTTGGGGCCAACACTTGTCCTATTATTTCTCCTACTTCATCTGGAGTTACGTGAGTGGAGACATGTGCGTCCTTGAGTGCTCCCATTAGGGCAGTGGAGCGGAGACGTGATTAACAAATCCCACACAGTAATATGTGCGGGTGTTCTCTTGAGCTGCGTCTCTAGTATGTGCTCTCTGGCCATTTTTTCAAAGGGATTCCTTGCGGCCTGTTCTTTCTTCTTCTCTTCTCCTCTAACGGCCCCTGATGCTTTCAGCTGTGTAGAAATCCGGCCTGAACGGGTAACAAATTCAACAGCCTCCTCCTGGTTGCACGTGGCATTCATGTCTGTCTGTTCATAGCTTAACGGCACTTGATGTGGGTCATAGGCATGTTTTGGGATAAGGAAAGGAGTGCATGGTAATTCTGGGGAAGATTGGGTTGGACAAGCCAGTTTCTCGGGTCCCACTAGGTTGACTCCAGTGGGGGACAGAATGGTAGTGGCGGGAATTGGCGGTGTTGAACTTGTGGGTGCAAAGGGGGCTTGTACAAGTATTGCCTGGGCTTGGAAAGACCAGTGGTGATTGGGAGCAGGTGATAAGGGGATTGGGTGAGGGGTTGCTTGTTTGGGTGGCGGTGGAGTTGGGTTGGGGCCAAAATAACGAAGGGATGGCGGGAGTGTGATTGGGATGGAGGAATGGGGAGTCATCTGAGGAGCGGGGTGATAGGGATATGAAGGGTTTGTATATGGGGTGGCATGGTGGGATGATGACGGATTTGTGGATGACGTATGGTAAATTAGGGGTGATGGGGTGGTGCTTGGAGCGGGATGATTGGGACATGGCGGGGTAGTGGGTGGAATAGGGGGATATAAAGGGTTTGTAGTGTGGTGGGATGATGATGGGTTTGCGGATGAAATGGGATAGATTGGAGATGATAGAGTTGTGCATGGAGCGGGGTAATTTGGGGGTAACGGAGGGGTGTATGGGGTAAATTGGGTGGTGGGGTTTGAAGGTGTGTATGGAATGGGGTAACTTGGGGATGAAGGAGTAGTGTATTGGGTGGAGAGATTTGAGGGTGTGTATGGGGTAGGATAATACGGGGATGACAGAGTTGTGTATGGTGTGGGGTGATTTGGGTGTGACGGAGGGGTGTATGGGGTAAATTGGGCGTGAGGTGGATATGCGTATGATTGCGGCGGGGTTGTGCCCATTTGGATTTGGTAGGCGGGAGCAGGGGTGGAAAAATACTGCCCTAAATCTAAGGGCTCCTCTTGGTATGTCGGTGTGGGAAAATAATCGGCTAGATACAATGGCTCGATCACCCCAACAAATAGTTCATCTTCGTACGACCTGGGGAGTGAAAACTCCTCCTGATTACTGATATAATATGAAGGGTCAAACTCTTTTTCTTCCTCCTCTATCCAGTGAATGTTAGGCCTGGGGCCTCCTGGGTGCAGTGGTAGAGGGGCTTGATGGATATTCTGGTTCTGCCCTTGAGGAAGTGGCGGGGGAATGATTTTTCCTGTCTCTATTTGATCTTGGACTGTGTGTTTTAGTGAAAAGCACCGGTCCGTAGGGTGACCCGGTCCCTGGTGGAAATTGCAATGCAGATTCGGATCATAGTTCCTCGGTATGGGATGGGGTGGCGGGCGAGGTTGGAGTAAATTGACCGTGCCTTCAGATAATACCGGCAATAGGACACTCAAGGATTGCCCCAACGGTGTGAATACTCGTTCAAATCGTGCTTTCATCTGCTCCTGGGTAAACGGGGCTCTTGGTCCGTTGCTTGGCCTTAGTACTTGCTCGAAACGGGCCGGGGGTGGTTGTGTAACTTGAGTCAGACGGGGGCATTGGTATTGGCACGGGGTAAACAATGTTCAGACCTCATCCTAGTCTTCTTTCAATTCTTGGTTCGGCCGCTTTTTGAACCCCGGTGGCCCCATTGGCCACATTCCTTCCTAACCTGCCCTCTCTAATGGCGTCTTCGCAACGATTGGCATTTCCGACCAGATCAGTAAAACTAAACTGCTGCTGATATACTAAAAAATCTGCGATGACTGGGAGGGCTCCCTTGGTTATCAATTCAATATGCTCATCATCGAGAATCCGATGAGTTACCTGAGCGGCTAATTCCCTCCACCTCCCCAAGTAAGCACTGAATGTTTCATCATGTCTTTGCTTTAATCGGGCCAAATTTGACTTCCTTGGTTCTATGTCCATGTTATAGACATATTGTTCTTGAAATAAGCGTGTCAGATCTTTCCAATTTTTTATCATGGACGGTTCGAGGGATGTGAACTATCTCAGTGTCGGGCCCGTTAAACTCTTCTGGAACACTTTGATGAGGAGTCGTTCATCTCCGCCATACTGGCACATATCCCCACAATAAGATTTTAAGTGGGCGATGGGGTTGCTAGTGCCATTATACTTATCAAATGATGGCATCTTGAATTTTTGTGGCAGGGGGACATCAGAGAACAGACATAAGTCTGAAAAGTCTGTTGAATGTAGTTCTATTCCTCCCATCTTCATCAGTTGCTTCTGTATTCTGTCTATTTGTTCTTTCAACTGTTCTGATTCTTTTGAGGCTGTAGCGGGGACTGCTTCCCCATGATTTTGTTCGACCCTAGGTGTGATGATGGTGGGCCGGGAGGGTTGAAGCTGGCAACTCCTCCACTGTTGCGAATTTCATCCTCCTCATACTGTTGGTCATGGTATTGGTGAGGGGCGAGTTCCGCCATTTGGACTTGGGGGGTGAGGGGTTGGATGACCTGGTGGGGCCATATGGTTTGTAGGGGATGAGAAGGGATAAATGGGTGAGCGGTTTGTGGGTAAGTGATGTGCTGAGTTGGGTGCACATTCTGGGGGTGATGGGGGTGTGATTGAGGTATGGATGTTGTGGGTTTAAGGAATGGGATGGATTGGATTTCCGTTGGAGGTGGGATAGGGGCGTATAGGTGAATGAAGGGTAGGGGGGGGGGTATGGGGTTAGTGAATGGGCCTTGATGAGCGTGGGTGGATGGGCCTTGGGTTTGAGGGATTTGGGTTTGATGGTTTTGGAAGGCTTGGATTGAGGGGCCTTGGGCTTGGAGGTAGGGTAGTATGACTCTGGGTCAATGGGCCTTGTTGGGTTTGGGATAATGGGTCATGAGGCGGTTGGACTTGGATCTGAGCCTGATGGGCTTGGGTCCATGGGCCTTGGGCTTGGGCTTAATAGGTTTGGGTCCAAAGGTCCTGGGGGGCTTGGACTTGGGCCTGGGTCTAATGGGTTTGGGCTTGGGCCCATGGGTTTTGAGGGTTTCGGGTTTGGATCTGAGCCTGATGGGCTTGGGTCCATGGGCCTTGAGGATTTTGAGCTTGGGCCTAGGTCTGATGGGCTTGGGCTTGGGCCCATGGGTTTTGAGGGTTCTGGGCCTATGCCTGATGGGCTTGGGCCTGGGCTTGATGGGCCTAGGCCTGATGGGCTTGGGCTTGGGCCTGGGCTTGATGGGCTTGGGCCTGATGGGCTTGGGCTTGGGTCTGATGGGCTTGGGCTTGGGCCCATGGATTTGTGTGGTTTTGGGTCTGGAATTGAGGTGGGGGATTTTGGGAGGTATGGACGATGGGTGGTTGGGCATGGTTAGGAGGGAATGGGGTATGGAGGTTTTGGAGATTTGGATGCGGGGTTTGAGATGTAGGATTCCGAGAAGCAGCCCACAGGGCATACATCGTTCTCATGTCCTCCATTGAGGGCATGGATTCAGGTGCGAGATTGGGGGATGATGGCTCACTTAAGGATGGAGGGGGTTGGGAGAAATTGGGCATGACCCGGGAAAATGGGGGGATATGTTGGGATGTGGATGGGCCATGTGGTGGGAATGGTATCTGAGATGAGGTGGATGGGATGTAGGATGTTGGGGGCATGGATGATGAGAGGGATGGAACGTGGGAAGTAGGCGGGGGATGGGACTCCCTATGGGGTCTTTGGAAATATGGGGATGCGGTAAGGGTGTTTAGATGGGAGATGGGGATGTATGGGACGGTTGGGAAATGAGGGATTTCAGTAGGGGATGAAAAGGGGGTATGTTGGGAGAATGTGAGGGAGGGGGATGGGGTGGAGGTGAACACGGGTGCCCCAAATGGACCCGTGATATCGAACCTGGGTTGGGTGAAGGTGTCGGAGATCGGGTCTTCTCCGATATGAGAATGGGATGGGGATGATGGTGGGGATGTATCGGCTCTTGACATGATCCGCTGACAAGTGTTGTATCGATGTTGCGGATAAGGGCCGAATACCTTCCTTCTACGGGACGAGTTTGAGGTTGTCGTAGTGACGGTCACACCAAAATATACATTTTTTTTTGTTTTGTTTTCTTTTTTGTGATGATTTTTTTTTTCTGAAGAGAGATTTTTTTTTTTGGGGTTTTTTATTTTTTTGAAGATGATGATTTTTTTTTTAGATGGAGATTAACTCCCCTTTGCTTAGATGAATAATGACCTAGTGCCCAGGGTCAACTCTCGTCTCGGGCGATATATGTACCTTTAGTAGGTCCCACGGCGGGATCCGACACACTTCGGAAGAGGCGAAAGGGAACCCTTTCGTTTTATTGAAGGTGCAGGAATCCACGCAAACGACCCGATCCCCCGGAGCAAATCAATGAGAAGTTGCCTTCTTTTGATTGGGCGGGGGCATGTTGGGTGTTAGAGGATGTGGGAGGCTACTGCGGGCACTAATACCACTAATCGGGGACTTGGGGTGATGGATTGGGCCTCAGGTCGGTTTGCTGTGGCCCAATATATACTGGGCGTATATATTATGCACGCCCGACCAAAACAATACAGATTTTGACTGGGCGTATATATTATATACGCCTGGCTTAAATCCAGGGATTTTGGCTGGGCGTATATATTATATACGCCTAGCTATTCTCTGGGGATTTTGGCTAGGCGTATATAATATATACGCCTGGCAAAAACACTTCTGTCAGCTTAGTTTGACAGTGAACAGCAAGCTCGAATGTGGGTTTTTGAACTGGTTTCTTGGGAGAAATGCTCTCGGGGACTGCTGAGTATGTTATCGGGTCCCTCCTTTCCGTTTCCTAGGGATACACGGCTGAATTTTGGGTTTTCTACGCTCTCACCAATGCGGGTTTTACGGCTTGATTGGAATTGGCAACCCAACCGATATACCTCCGGCGCAGGCGCCTTCTCAGGTACTGGAATGGGTGGTTCTTTTCAGGATCATCACCACTAGGGCTGCCGCCTTACTGGGAACCGGGTAAATTGTATCTGTGCCTAAACCCCCCAAAAACTATCCAAAAATGTAAAAATAAATTTAATTATGTCTCCACACTGTTGGTTCACTTTTAATTACAGATTTTTAAAGGGGAGTGAAATTAAGTCCAAAAATTGGGTCGGGGATGACAAGCCCGTGCCGCCTCAACGGGCCGGCGTTCAATGGTGAGATATGATGACTGAAATGAAAAGCGCACGTAGGCCGGCCAAACGGCTAAGGCTCGTAAATGACTGAAATTTAAATGACGTAAAAGTAAATGTGAGCAGGTCCGACAAACGGCTAAGGTGGCTTAAATGACAAGAATCGGAAAAACAGGAATTTAAAGGCGCACATAGGCCCGCCAATCGGCTAAGGCACTTAAAGGACTGAATCGTAGGGGTGAGTACGTTAGTAAAAACAACAAAAATATAGAAAAAATAGCAGAAAATAAGAAAAAAAAAAAACAGCAATGGTTAGTAAAAAAAAAAGAAGGGCCAACAAGAGGAGAAGCGCTAGGGTGATATCCCCAGCAGAGTAGCCATCTGTGCGACCATGGATCCTCTCGAACCCGTCACGGCGATGCGCTCGCTTTTAATGAAAATGTAGAATCGCCACTCGGAGCTTTTGGTGACCCGGGAAACCTTCAAATCAATATTTTGAGCACCGAAGTGCTAAATATGACTCTGATTTACCGGTCTTTTCCAAAGGCTCTAGGGTAGGGGCTTCGGTTATCGATCGGGAAGGGTTTTAGGCACCCGATCAACCCGCACGTGGCGGTCTCTATCTATGGCCAAAAATAAAAATAAAATGGTGGAGTTTCCACTTGCCCGAAGGCAATACGGTCCTATCAAGCTTTAAGCCAAACCGAAATTTTGGCGGCATAACGGCTTGAATCCTTGGACGGAGGAGACACCAAGAAGGTAGAGGAAGAGAGGGGTGAGCTGGAGCTCACGAGCCCTTGTTGCACCGTGGAAGACCGTCGCTTTAGCGTGCTTCCGATGGCTTAAATGGTATTGAAATGGACTCTAATGCAAAGATTTGATAGATAGAGAGTATAGAGTGAAGCTAGAGAATAGATTTTGGCTAAAAGAAGGTGATCTCATGATTGAAATGGAGTGGAATAGGTGATCTAAGCTTGCTAGAATTCTGAAAAATAAATTGCATTTTCTCTCACTAGGACTTTCTCTCTCTTAAGCTCTCTAATCAACCAAATTTTTCAACCCTTTGGGAAGAGGGGGGCCTCTCTATTTATAGAGAAGGGATGGGTTAGGGGCTTACTGAAGAGCTAATGGGTTTAGCAATTAGGTAATCCCCCATCTAAGGTTCTCTAGGTTTTCAAGGTCCTAGGGTCATTTGGGGAAACTGATTTCAATGGCAGATGATGGGGTGAGACCAAAAGTGACTTAAGGGTTGCCAATAAGCTCAAAGGGGGTGCAACCAATCTTAAGACACCCACCTTAACTAAGGGGATGGTCAAAGGGTCAAACTAGATGATGGGAATTCGAGCAACTGATGACAGTTAGTGTAGCTAAGCTGGGCGTATATATTATATACGCCCAATTTAGGAATAGTAAATTTCACCAAAAATAGGGGAGCCTTGGGAAGATGAAGCCCGTGGTGGGTCCCACCTATGCTGGGCGTATATATTATATACGCCCGGCCAAATTTCCCCTCAAAAAAGGCAGGCGTATATAATATATACGCCTAACTAATCTGGGGCCAAATTGGTTGGGCGTATGTAATATACACGCCCGAGTAAAAGTTTTATGATTTTATGTGAAACTTCAATCGGCCATAACTTTGAACCGTAGCTCCAAATTGGGTGATCTTTGGCTTGTTGGAAAGCTAGAGAAGTTCTCTTTCCAATGGTATATGGCTCATCCTTGGTAATGGTCTGTGTGAAATTCTGTAGCTCTCCTCCCATCAACTGCTCATAAAGGTTCAAGTTAGGTATGGGAAGGGAATCTAGGGTTTAGGGGTGATCTCTAAGGGTTGGGGAATGGTTCTAAAGGGTTCAGGGTGATTCCTAAAGGTCTGGGTGGATTCCTACGAGTTCAGGGGTGCCATCGGAAGCACAGGGGTACATCTCTCCCAAAGTACAGATTGATCGGGCCTTGAGCCCCCAATTGAATCTGTCTCAGATTCAATTGGGGGCTCAACTGTGGTGTGCCTGTTTCTTCTAAGTCTTCTACCCCTTTCTAGCTTAGGGTTGAAAGGCTCTAAAGTAGGACTAAGAGATCTCCTACCTAGCATACAAACACACCACCAGCAGGGACAACTCCTTACAGGCACATTACACTTGACTCAAAGAATTTATCTAACAAATTTACAGCTATTTAAGAAAACATAAATTTACAACTATCCTAAATAACTGCTATGGAATTTTCAAAGAAACTAGACTGAGTTTTAAAGGTTAGAAAATTGCAAACAGAGGTAGCTAATCTCCAAATGCAGTCCACTGTCCTTCTCTACTACTGTCTAGATGTGCAAAGAGAGATTCAAAATTACATCAGCAGTATCAATTATTCACAGCTACAAAGAATACTAAAAATACAAAAACTAAGGGTCTACTAATAGATCATCTTATCCCCGGCAACGACGCCAAAAACTTGTTGCGAATCCCAGTGTGCTTACTTTATTTGTTGGTAGTAAAAGCAATTTAAAATCAAAGTAAAACAGGAGATGGAATCAGCACAACTGAGAAATCCTAGACCTGCAAGATACAGGGTCCATTTATAGCAAGTTTTGATAAGTAAGAGTTTGTCCCACAAGGAAAAGTGATCTCCGGATCCAAGGGAGCCATCTCTAGTAGTCTCTCCAGATCTGACTACAGATCTGGCAGTCCTAAAAAGAAGGGAGTTTAGGGTCACTTATTCTAAATATCCTAAGGTAGCCTAATGAATTAACTACAGAAAGGGTTGAGAAGATGGATGGAGTGTGGGAAAATAAATATAAAAGGGTGAGAAGTATGCTATTGGGTCTAGATCAAAGGAGTTTTGTAACTCAGATTCAGATCTGATGTTATAGAAATCCTGTCCAATGGCTACATTATCACCACTGAGGAGAAAGAATCCAACCCATCTCTGTGCCATGATCCAATCCCTTAAGGCTATAACCTGTCCACTAAAATGGTCACAGACTATCCCATAGGGGAACCACAGTCCAGAGATGGGTCAAAATAAGTTAATCATTGTAGGCACTACTTCATCTAGGCTACAAGCTCAAGAGTCCATAGGAAACCTCAACCTCTAAAGCTCTATGTGTGGGCTAGGGCTGTATAGGACCATGTTAGCCCAGACACAGAACCAACAAGGGATTGAGTACAACCTTCGATCTAGCTGTCCATTGCTTGAGTGGGACTACAATGGTCCAGTCACAAGCCTACAATCTCCATAACCAGATCAGATCTAACATCTGATGACGGGTCTATACAAATATAGGGGAGTCTGTCTCTGTACAATCTCCCACAAGGCTACAAGCACATGTGCAGAGAAGAAGAATCCATCTTGGATCCTACGGATTTGCTTCACCCTAAGGCTATAGCTTGTCCACTTGAATGGTCACAGACTACCCCAGAGGCTATCCTCCTCATAAAGTCCAAAACAAAACAGTAATATTGCTGCCACCACCATGGTCACAAGGCTACCAGCTCAGGCTCCCATGGGAATTTCAGATCTAGTGGGTCCTGTGGTGGGGCTAAGGCTGTATCGGACCATGATAGCCTAGACACACAGGTCACTTGGATCTGAATGGATCCTTAGAATCAATCCTCCATTGCTTTGAATCACAGCTAAAGCAATGGCGGATCACATGACAGCAGCCTTACACAGAGCAACTCTCATTCACACACATCCCATAAAAGTACATATCCTATTATAAAACATCCATTAAACTAGTTTCAAAAATACATACAAAGGCATAGCCAGCAAGTGCTGGACTATGGAGAGAAAGAAAAAGAAAAAGGAAAACTACTTACAACTACAAAAGAACAGAAAAGAAAATAATCTCAGATCTCGTATCAATGATAAAGTCTGGACTCCTAAACCTAAACCAAGTTTGGGTTTATATAGCAGTGGTGTGGCGGCGCATTAGGGTTAGGAAACCCTAATTTTAACGATGCCACGTGGCTGAATACTGTTCCTTGGATGCCTCGAGGCACGTGCATGGAGATTTGTGCGTGGGAGTGCGTGCCCTAATCCTTGGAAATTCTCAAAAAGTCCTCTGCTGAAGCGATGGAAGGTTAAAGTTCAGAGCTTCGCTAGGTAGCCATTGTTTCCCAGGCTCGTCGTGTGGCAGCTCTGTTCTTCGCATGGTTGAGTTTAACTCTGAAGCTTCAGCTGTCGCGAGGTTGGTGCGTTCTCGCTGGATTGAGCTTCGCGAGGTTGGGTTAGAAGAGTGCAGGAACTACGCGAGTATCACTCCAATGGATCTTCGCGAGGATCCTCGCGAGGCTTTAATAGTTTCTGAGCTGCGCGAGAGTCCATTTCTTGATAGATCTTCGTGAGGATCCTCGCGATAGCTTTGAGGCTTTTCTAAATTGTGCAACAGCTCCTTTGATGCTTTGTATCTCGCAGCAACTGGGCGGCGGCTGCGCGACAACTTTCCTAAAGCTCTCTTTAACTGTGCGAGACTGCCCGACCTTTAACTTCTGAACTTCGCGAGAGCTGCGCAACTCAAGGCTTCTGAAGCTCTTCTGTCACTCCACTGCGCGAGAACTTCTCGTGAAGTTTTGGGGAACGTAGTGAGGACTGCGCGAAGCCTAAATTCCTGAATCCTTTGGAGCTTTGTCAGCTGCGCGAGGCTTAGCTCAGGTCTGGATTCATGGCTCATTCTTCTGAGGGACTTCTGGTGCCAATCATGGGTTCCTTAACAGGATACCTGGCCTTATTGTACTGTTGTTTATTGCTTATAGAAAACACTTAACAAACCTTTATTAGATGGCTAAGGGTCTAATCAAAGGCTAAGTTAAAGGGTGAAAAGTGGTACTTTTTAGGTTTTAACAGGGCCCGAGGGCTCCGGCTCTCCCCTTTCTTCTCCTATCTCTTTCTAGCTCCCTCCATCCTCCCATTTGTGTCTACGCCGCTGACTTTTCGATAGGAACGGAGGGGCACAAATAGGATTCTAAGCCCTTTTGGGCAAGAGGAAGCCATTTTCTTTTCTTTTACTTTATTTTTGTTTTGGCCATTAGTAGAGGCCGCATTAAGTGGGTTGATCGGGTGCCTAAAACCTTCCCGATTGATAACTGAAGCCCCTACCCAAGAGCCTTTGGTGCGGACCGGATTCAGAGTCATATTTGTGGCACTTTGGTGCTTATAAAAATGATATAGGTATCCCGGGACACCAAAAGCTCCGGGTGACGACTCTATATTTTTTGCAAGCGAGAGCATCGCCACGAGGGGATGGTCACAAATCCCACGGTTGCACAGATGGAGACTCTGTTGGGGATAGCTTTTAGAGCTTCTCCTTGAAATTTGGCCTTTTTATTTTTATTTTGCTAACCAGTTTGCTTTTTTTTATTATTTATTTTATTTTATTTTCGTTGTACTCACCCCTACTTTTCCGTCATTTACATGCCTTAGCCGATCGGCAGGCTTACTTGTGCATTATTTTTATTTTTTCCTTATATTTTCGTCATTTTTGGTGCCTTAGCCGATTAGCGGGCCTACTTGAGCATTGTCTTTCACCGTCATTTAAAGTGTCTTAGCCGATTGGCAGGCCTACTTGTGCAAACATATTCCGACAGTGGATGCCGGCTCGTAGTGGCGGCACGAGGTCATCACACCCGTCTTTTGGCCTAAAGAAAACTTTCATAAAAAAAAATGTTCTGAAAAAAGAAGTTAAAATTGAATCAAGAATAGGGAGCTTAATTAACTTGTTTTTACGGGGTATATTTTCAAAGGGTTAGGTTTAGGCACACATACAAACACCCGGGTCTTAGAATGGCGGCAGCCCCTAGTGGTGATGATCCAGAAAAGTCCTAGCCCACCTAGTATTTGAGAAGGCGCTCGAGCCGGAGGTATATCGGGTGGGTTCCCATTCTAAAGCTTAAAACCCTTGGGGAGCGCGCTAACGAGTTATACCGAACTCAAACCCTTTAGGTGCGGTGAGGAGAGAATCGATCACCAAAAAACAACTCAGTTCTCGGAAGCCTAGCTTCCACAAAAAACCAAAAAGAGACTCATTTTGGACTGTTGTCTTTGCTGTTATAACATTCTGAAACCCCATTTTTGCTTGGAGCAAGTATCAATTGCGCCAGTGTAAAAATTGGGAATTTATAACTGGCGCAACTAATAGTTGCGCCAGCTTTAAAATCCCAAAATTTACCTTGGTGCAACTAATAGTTGCTCCAGTGTAAAAAAAGGGTCTTGCTACCTGGGCGCATGTATTAGTTGCGTCAGGTTCGTTTAACAGTACACCAGCCCGAATCTGTGGCCTTCTTCACCTCCCGAGTCTCCCGATTAGTGTGCTTAGTGTCTTGTTTAGGCCCCGCCATCTCCGACACCCAATACGCCTTTGCCGATCAAAAGAGGGCAACTTCTTTTTGGCTCATTCCGGGGGATCAGTTTCTTTGCCTTGATTTCTGTGCCTTCAATAGATCGAAGGATCTCCTTCGATTCTTCTGAAGTGCGTCGGAATCGTCGCTACGGGTCCTGAACTAAGGTACGAGCCGAAAAGGGAATTCCAAGGCCTCGGAGCCTTTATTTTTCAAAGCTTTTTCAAAAAAATCCAAATATATATAAAATCAAAAACCCAAAAAATATAGTTTGTGGTGCCAGCACAACGGCATCATCTTGCCCTCCGCCGTCCCGAAGGGGAAAAAGGAGGAGGATTTTTATGCCTTATCCAAGGCACCCTTACCCGACCCGCTCCCGAAGAATGTCATGGGTAGTGGACCCAGCTTACGCCGATCCCGACTCATCCCCGCCACATTCTCCTACCCACTCCCATTCGGGAGAAGGTTTTTTCCACCACCCCCCTCACCCAACCCCCTTTACCGTTATCGGCCCGTTTGGCGCCCCCATTTTCCCAACCGATACCCCCCAAAATAGGCAAAGTCCAACCCCACATTCTCCATCTTTTTCCCAAACCATACCCATTCCAAATCCAACCCATTTCCCTTCCACATCCACACAAAATCCATTCTCCCAATCCATATCCATGCCTCATTTCCCATCTTCCCCCTATAGGCCCGATCCACCCACATTCACATACACCAATTCCTCCCTATCCAACCCCCCACAAATCCCCCCATCTACCCGAGTCATGTCCATTTTTTTTGGGGCCTTGCCCGGTTTCTTCCAAACATCCACACCCCACCAACCACCATCCCTAAACATCCCTAGCCCTCCCCATCCTTTTCCCCACCTCAACTCTCCAATCCACCCTATGTCCCACCTCTTACCATGGCCATGCCCGATCATACCGGGGCCATGCCCAATTTCTCCTCTATCCCATCTCCAGCACCCACATCCAATCTTCCTTCCATGACCATGATGGAGGAGATGTTCCAAGCCTACTCCATGTGGAAGGCTTCTCAAAACACCTCCCCTCCTCCACACCCTACATCCCTAAACCCATCTCACACCCTAGCCAATCTCTATGCCTCACTCCTCAGTGGCCCCCCTCAACCCCCCATAACACACACCATCCAAACCCCCTTTTCCCACATACCCCAAGGCCCATTGGCCCAAACCCCTTTGTCCCACATACCCTAGAGCCCCATGACCCAATACCCCACAACCCAAACCTACCCAGGGCCCATGGCCCAGACCTATCAAGACCCCTTGGGCCAAACCCATCAAGGGCCCATGGCTTAAACCCACCAAGGGCCCATGGCCCATACCCACCAAGGCCCATTGGGCCAACCCATTAAGGGCCCATGGCCAATACCCACCAAGGCCCAATGGTCCAAACCCACCAAGGTCCATTGGCCCAAACCTACCCATGGCCCAAACCTACCAAGGGCCCCTGGCCCAAACCCATCAGTGGCCCATAGCCCAAAATTACCAAGGCTTCATGACCCAAACCCAAACCCCACACTCATACCTTCCACAATACCCCCAACATTTCACCCAACCTTCACAGCCAGGTAAAACCCATGTCATACCCCAAACCCAATTTTCCCATGGCCCCACACCCCAAGGCCATCTCCAAACCTTCTCCCATACCTAATGGCCCCATCAGGCCCCACCTCTAAACCAAACCCATCACCCAACAAACCTTTCCTCACCCCCAATGGGCTCACCCCACCACCACTCATGTAATTCCCATCCAACCCGTGCAACAACAACCAAAAAATCCCGCCCTCACTGCACATTATGTCGACCAGCAGTATGAGGAGGACGAGATTAGGAATAGTGGGGCCTATGCTGGGGCATTGACTAGCCTTAACCCTCCTCCTATAAATGCCCACCCCTTGGTGGCCCAAAGTGAAGTCCAACTGATGGCCGAGAAAGCGGCCCCTGCATCAAAAGAGTCGAATAAGAAAAGAAATGCACAAAATAATGTATAACTGATGAAAATGAGTGGTGCTGAAATCCACGCCACGGACTTCATAGATTTATGCTTGTTCGCTGAGGTCCCCTGCCCCCCAAATTTAAAATACCAGCCTTCGACAAATATAATGGCACTAGCAATCCTATTGCGCACTTGAAGTCCTACTGTGGGGACATGTGCCAATACGGAGGGGACGAAAGACTACTAATAAAAGTCTTTCAAAAGAGTATGACCGATCCGACTTTGAGATGGTTCACATCTTTAGAACCATCCATGATAAAAATGTGGAGGGACTTAACACACCTCTTTCAAGAATAGTATGTCTACAACATAGACATTAAGCCGCGAAAGTCAGACTTGGCCTGCCTAAAATAGAACCAAAACGAGGCCTTCAGCGACTACTTGGGACGTTGGAGAGCACTGGCATCTCAGGTCAGAAATAGAATACCTGATGATGAGCAGATTGAGATGATCTCAAAGAATACCTTGCCAGTGATCTCGAACTTCTTGGTGTATTAGTAGCAGTTCAGTTTTGCTAATCTGATAAGCAATGATAACCGATGTGAGGATGCCATCAGGGAGGGCCGTCTGAATAAGAACACACCGAGTGGGCCCAGTGGGGTTAGGAGGTTTTCGGAGTAAAGGAACGATAAGAGAATAGGGGGCGATGTCTAGAACATAGCCAATACTAGGCCCAATAACAATACTACCCCATTTCAATTTTAAGCAGCCCCACTAGCACCAGTCATGCCTGAGCAGATGCAGAGAATAGGGAATGGGCAAGGAATGCAAAAGACTCCGGAACAGAGGAGAGCCCGCTACGACCGAGCTTTTACGCCTCTGGGGCAATCATTGAGTGTACTTCTGCCTTTGTTAGTAGAAAAGGGACTAGTCACTATCCGTCAGCCGCAATATCCTCCTCACCCGATCCCCAAGAATTATGACCCGAATATCCACTGCAATTTTCATCAGGGTCCGGGTCACCCAACTTATCGCTGCTTTTCATTAAAGCATGCAATCCAGGATTTGATCAACGCCGGGAAAATCATTCCCCCTGCCCCTTCTCAGCATGCTAATATTCACTAAGTGCCACTACCCCAACATCCTACCGAAGGAGCAGGTCCCAGACCCACCGTCGAAATGATAGAAGATAAGGAGGAGTTTGAATTTGACCCATCCGATTATATCAGTGATCAGGAGAGTTATGTGGCACCATTGTCAAGAAACATGGAAGAAAGGAACATAGGGGTAATTGAATCCCTGAATTTGTCAAAATATTTCCCTAACTCGACCCCGTAATTTGAACCCATGGATCTTAGGGCATACTTTCCATCCACCACACCCGTCAATTATGTACATTTCAATACATACCAACCATACACCACCACCTCCACCAATTATCCAATGAGCCAGCAGGCCCCCAATCCTACACCCACACCCACCAGTTATTAATGGCCTGCGCCCACCTCATTTCCCTCAGTTCAACTATCGGCAAACTCCACCGCCCCCATTAATTACCTAATAAGCCATCAGGCCCCCAATCCCACACCCACACCCGTCAATTATCAATGGCCTGCGCTCGTCCCATCACCCCAAGTTTCGCCTGTAAACTCCACCACCCCGGTCAATTACCTAATGGCCCACCATACCCCCCATCTCCCGCCAGCACCTACCAGCTATCAATGGCACACTTTTTCCTCCTTCCCCCCAATACCACCACCCTCAAGCTTCACCACTCCCATTTGGCCCAATTTTTCCACCCAACCCACTACCACCGAAATAAATCAGGTGTTGCCCACACCTCCTGAGCCGAAGTGCAAGAGCCTCAAGTACCGGTAGCCATACCTTTTCAGCTCTTGAGACCAACCTATGACCCTCATCAGGTCTCGCTCAGCTACGAGCAAACAGATGTCAATACCGACAGCAGCAGAAGAGAAGGGGCAGTGAATTTTGTCACACGGTCTGGGAGAATATCGAAACAGCCAAAAGCACTGACAGCAGTACAAGCCCAACTAGAGGGGAAGAAAGACAGTGTCGTGAACCCCTTCGAAAAAATGAGTTGAGAACATATACTGGAGACTCAACTGAGGAGAATGCCCGGCCATATAACCGTTTGGCATCTGTTGATGATGTCCCCACTCCATTTTTAAGCATTAATGGGGGTGTTAAAAAATGTGCTTGTATCACTCCAAGTTAGCCCAGATGAAGTCGGGCAGATAATTGGGCAAGTGATGGCTCTGAATGCCATCTCATTTTCTGATGTTGATTTACCTGAGGAAGGGTGTAGCCACTCAAAGTCTTTGAATATAACAGTCGAGTCCGAAAATATGGTCATTCCCCTGGTATTGATTGATAACGGGTCTGCATTAAACATATGCCCGTTAAGAACCGCCACTAAGATCGGGGTCGATCCATGCATGCTGAGGCCCACCAGAACCAACGCAAGAGGGTTTGACAATACCAGGAGAGAAATAATGGGAGAAGTTGATCTTGAGCTGTTGATAGGGCCAATGACCTTTTCCATCTTATTTCAAGTCATGAATATCAAATCTTCATTTAATCTATTGTTGGGGCGCCCGTGGCTGCACGAGGTCGGAGCCATACCTTCCACTTTGCACCAGAAACTCAAGTTTGTGTCTGGGCACAAAATTATTACAATCATTGATGAGAGCAACACTGGTGCTCCCCACGGGGACAGACTCAGTCTGATAAACCCTTTGTCAAGAAGCTCTTACAACTACTCCTAGAGTTCTTTCAACTCCGCTAGTGCCATTCGATATGGTGCCTTTGATACCAGCTCAGTGCCTGAGGTTAAATCAATAGCGAATTCCACTTCCCTGTCAAGCGGTAATCTTGAAAACTCATCAGGAAAAATGTCAGGGAATTCATAGGAAATCAGTAGATCAAAAAGTGTGATTTTCTTTTCCACTTGATCTTGACTTTGAATGAACGCGATATACCCTTTAGCACCATTTTCGAGTAATCACTGTGCTTGGATTACTGAGATGAAGGGAAGTTTAGTCGACTGTATGCTGAAAAAGTGACAATATTCCTTCAACAATCAATGCTCGCCTGATGATTGGATAACCAATCCATTCCAAGGATTACGTCGAATCCGTGCATATCAAGTAAGATCAGGTTGGCGACTGCTTTGTAGTCCATGTAACCTCATATCACAATGATGATCAATCGACATACATTGTCGGTAGTGACAGATTGTCCGGTGGGGACTGACACATCCAAACTAAACTCAACAGGTTCTGGAGTGACTCCCAACCTTTCAAATTTTGTAGCAAACTAAGGTGTGACAAACGAGTGTGTAGATCCAAGATCTACCAAAACTTCTGCCTCATAACATAAGTAGGCATCCTCTGGATATAAGTGCAAGGTACCTAATGTGCATACATACTAGTGTTAGCTAGATTGTTCCTAATTAACAAAAATATAAATTTATCATTTATAAAACTGATGAAAAGAAAACAATGTACTAGATGCACATATATATAATATTTAACTAGATGCACCTTCTTCAAAAAATTAAATAACTTATAACTAAGTAATTTGCATACCTTGAATAATATCGTTACTGGTTTGGGCATCTTGTGCCGACACAGCATAAGTTCGGCCTTGCACTATAGGTCGCGCAGATCATAAGGTTGATCCTGTCTTGAAAATAGACTTCACCATCTCTAGGCATTCCCTAATTCCACGTCCCATCTTTCTACAATGAAAGCACGTGTCAGACGCTTTACAACATTCATCCGTCTTATGTTCTTTTCCACACTTCCCACAAATATCGGCTGAGGCTGCCAACGAAACTGCATATGAACCCATGTGGGAAACTACCGGTCGTGCTCGTGAACCTCCAGTTGTACCTTCGGCTGCAGACTGGACGGACTAGTTCACAACACATGAAATCCTAGGTGGTAATGGTGGTAAAGCTGCTGGGTTGTAGGGCCGTGTGTAAGCTACTGCAGCAGGTTGGAATGCTGGCTGCATGGGGTATTGCGGTCACTTACTTGCTTGATCAGAACTAAAAGACTAAGACAGAACTTTTCTGGTTCTATTTTGTTCCTCTCCTTTTGAACATACTTTCAACATCAGTTTCTACCATAAGGGCCAACTTCATAACATGTGAGTATATCGTTGCTTGAAATAACAAAATTCTTTCCTTGATAAGGGGCTTCAATCCACGCTCAAACTTTTGTGTTTTCATGAGCTCAATGGCTACTAGTAAAGGTGCAAATCGAGAAACGCGAGTAAACTCTGCCTCATACTCCCTGACAGTCATCTAGCCTTGTACTAAGGTCATAAACTGGACCTCCATCCGGTATCTCTCGGGTGCTGAAAAATATTTTTCATTGAAGGCTTCGATGAACTTTGCCCAAGTTCAGGATACTCCAGGAATTCTCGTCCTTTCCACAGACTGCCATCAGGGATCTACTTCACCTTTCAATTTATATGCTGCCCAGCTAACTTTTTCGACCTCAGTGCATGTAACCCTTTGAAGTATCTTCTCAATCTGTGTTAGCCATTTCTCAGCCTCCATTGGATCGTGCTAACCATAGAAACTTGGAGGTCGAAGTCGTACAAACTCCTGAAAACCTTCTGGGGGTCTTCTCACAGCTAGCATGGCCATGGTGTTTACCATGGTTTCCATCAACTATAGATTTTGTCCAGTATTCTGTTCGACTCTGGGAACATGCCCCATCTGGTTAGCACCTGCTACGGGAGGAGTATGCTCGGAAACATTCTCCATTGTACTCTGACTCTCTGCCATATTCACGTCTTCTCCATTTCTCGAGGCAGTGTCGCGCTCATAGCCCGCTACTGGAATTGCATTTAGGCCAGTGTGATGGGGTAACGGTGGTCGACCCCTTCCTCTCCCTCATCGTGGAGGCATCGTAACCTAGTATGATCAAGAAACAACTTGATTAGATCACCACAATTATCAACCTTACACAACCTAGACTCTAAACTGAACAAACATCAGGAGTTTTGTCATATGTCTGTGCCAAAGTTAAGTCTCTAAAAGACTTAACGCCGGGCTCTGATACCAACTGTGATGACCCGACTTTTCTCCCTATAGAATAGGAGAAAGGTCGCGTCGTTGGATCACCAACATAATCCTTTCATACAAGTGCATCGTGTCGTGTACGAAGTATTACATTTGCGAAAGCATTTTAACAACTCTGATATGAAGACAATATGACAAAAACTGATATTCATTCATCCATTAAAAGCAGTAAAATAATAAGAGATATAAACAAAACTAATAGACGCTATGTATAGCTTTCTACCGATGACGGACACCCATCATCTAAATAATGGAAAGAAAACCTATACATAAAGTACCAAATATCCCTTCAAAACATATAATGTTGTTTTATACAAGGTTTCAAAAAAATTTCTCTCAAGCATTCTTTCTCTCTAACCTACTTAGGAAAGAAGTCCTCAGCAAAATCTTCTTCCTCATCCTCCTCGTCCTCTTCCTCCTCCTCCTCCTCCTCCTCTGGCTGGTATGTAGGATCACCCTCGTACTCACGATCAAGACCTGCAGCTAAGACACGAAGTCGTGTAATGAGCTATCATCAAAGCTCAGTAAGGAGCTAACAATGCTAGCCCATACATTATTATGCCAATTCACTTCTTGATGCATAAAATACATCAAAGCACATATTATTTTACATTTTATCTCATCTAGAAACTTACAATATAAACACCAAGTAATTATGCTAATTATTTTATCATGCAACAGAGTCATGTTGGAATGGGTACAAGGAATCATGCTGAAAACTATTTAGCTTAAATAAGTTGTCATATGTAAAACATACATATACAAGAAACAAGATTGTCAAGTTCCCGAGTTAGCGGGATCACTTGAACCAAGGCACCAAGCTCCCGAGTTAGCGGGATTACTTGTGTTCAAGAATTACAAAGTCAAGCTCCCGAGTTAGCGGGATCACTTGGCTCATAACAAAGCAAGCGAGTACAAGGAATCAAAGAAAATAAGATGTGACAATTGCATGGTATCAGGTATATGAGAGCATCATGAGTAGATGACATAGAATCATACATCGAAACTGCAACTAGCATAAACTGAAACTCACATACTCATACATAACCATACATTGAAACTGAAATGAGCATAATCAGAATGTAATCATATACGTATAATAACTTGCTATCCCGATGAGAATGAGAAAATAATATATATATATCAGCAAGGTCAACTCCCTACCTTGCGATCAAGGTTACGTTTTACACGTGCATGCATGCATCTAAGCAAAGTCTGTTTTTACGAGCTCTTCGTGAGCACCTAAAATGCATTAAACATGTTTAGCATACACACTGGGTCACTATAGACCCCCCCCCCCCCCCCATGTGTTGAATAGATAATCGACTGCTCCACACAACACACACACATAACATATCCAGGGTTGCACAGGGTTGCCGCGGCAAGCCTGTTAGGTTTAGCTTGCTGCGTGCTTCTTCCACTGCTTTCGGTTCTCAATCCTTTTGAGATTCTACCCTAGGCACACATGTACTTTACACTATTTTTCAAGTTTTCAAATTATAATAAGTTGTTTTACTGTCTCATTGAATTGGTATTCAAGGTTCCGAAGTGTGGAAATCGAAGATTTCGACTCCTAAACCCTTACACAATTCCATATCTCTGAGTTGTTGATCTGATCTCAGAGTCGGCATCAAAGACCTATAATTTATTTTAAACGAACTAATGAAAAGAAACTAATCTATTGTGTGGTTCATTTTACGAAGTACCTTTTGGTGGATTCTTTATTTGTGATGACGTCAAAATGGTGTCGGTGTCGAATTCGTGAGATTGATTTATAACTTCTTACTGATAGGGTGTGACTAAATTCCAGAGATCGGTCGTTCGCCGTCCGTAAATTCTTTTGACTGAATTGTAGGTTCACCTTGTGATCCAAGGGTTTGAAGAGATAAAATTGAAAAGTGGGTGTGAGAGATAGAAGAGGGTTTCTTTCTTGGAAGTTCGTTCTGGTTTGAAACTCAAAGTGTGAGGGAAGAAAGAGATAGGCATGGGGTTTTATCCGCTTTAGCACTTGACGTGCATGGAGTCTGAATATGACTCATGCAATCGTGGAGTCATCTGGCGGAATAACTATTATAAACCTTAATGGGTTAGAATCCCACATATTTCTGCTATATACATTTAGTGTATATGTTATATATATTGGTAGTGGGTGTACAGGCTGGTGTCAAGTTTTAAGCGTATTTCTCATACACCTATATTAAGTATATAGTATATAGTGTATATGTAATACACGGTTATTTACGTGAATGGGGTACATGGGTTCACTTAATAAATATACTAGGCCACTAAGGGCCCCACAATTAAACATGTATCATTACCCAATCCAAGACAGCTCATTGTGTCCTGCGTTAGGCGCAAACCCGAACCTACCCGAGTCCGTACCTGGTATTGGTAGATTAAAAACCATTGGTCCTTATTGTAAACAACGGCTCAAGAAGCAGAGATTTTGAGTTCAAATCTCACCCTTTGTTGGCCACTTGCAAGGATTTATCCCTACTGATCTCATATGTATGTTTTGCGGGTGTTCCCCGTACTTAGTCAAGAAGTGTTCTAAGAGGCTAGATGCCTCATTAAAAAGGTAAAAAAATTATAAACAGCTCTTAGGATAATTTTATAAAAGTTTGTACCCGTTTTGAGATCCTTGATCACGTCCTGAACTGTACTTTGTCTTTCCATCCTTGTCACACCAATAATGAGTTGTGCATCATCTGAAAACAAATTAGAGTAGGGATGTTTCAGTTCGAACATTTTGTTCTTCTCGTTCTCTAGAAAAAAATTGTAACCTACCATTAATTAAATAGCAAAATCTAAACATAATCTTACTTAATTCAAAATATAAATAAATAAAATGACTAATTAAAATGAAATGCTACCTTCTCTTTTTAGCCTAAAAAATACTTATACATGCTTCAATTTTTTGTCTCCTTTTTAAGAGCGGTGGGTGATCCTGCAATCCGGTAATGGATAATCAATTCTTGTTTAGTTGAAACAAATTTGAACTCGACTCAAGAATTTTAGGATAAATGACGATTTAAAGTTTTTTTTAGAATAAGAGAGAGAGAGATCCGCTTTAGAATCTTAGGTATAGGGTTTAATTGAGAGAGATGCACTTAAAACTGGGTCATCTAATACCAACAATTTTAAGATTTGAATCACCATGTGCACCATCTAATACCAACAAACTTTTTTTAAGAAGCCAGAAGATATTGTATTTGCAACCGAGATTTTATCTTAGCAGCTAAGGGTTGACTGCCTCAACAGATCATAGAGACTCTTTTTCGTCTCCCTCTTTAACACAATCGATTATGAGATGATGACTAATCTACCAAACGGTCAGATGATGATTAAAATATTTTGTTAAACGCCTATGTTTGGTAGACTGGTCTAATTATTTATAATGAAAATAGGCAAGAGAAACTTGATTAAGGTTCATTTCTAAATGATTTCCATTTGTACTATACATTATTTTCTACTTTCATTTATGGCTTAACCTTGACAGGGTAAGTTTTTTTTTTAAATAAATAATAAAATAAAACCATCATGCATATAGGTCAAATCTACTACCAACTAGACAAACCTCTGACAATAAAATCATTGAAATATATGTTGACTTTTCCACAAACCACGTTGATATGAGTATTGTGCATGGTTATAGAACAAGCTCCTTGTAGGATGCCTGTCCGCTTCTAAATGCGAGGTGACTTGAAATAAAATGAGTTTAGAGCTAATCCAATTTCTTCGTAGTGCATGTCGGAGGTGAAAATGATTTCAGAGCTACTTTAAATCAAAGCATATTGTCAGAGCTACTTTAAACCAAAACATGTTGGCAACATACATTGTTGTACAGAGAATGCACTTTTAGACTACGAAACTACACTACGACCGCCCATTTTGACTGGAAGCGCACTTTCTGTAATACACCTGCAATATACTTGCAGAAAATATGTCAATATGTACAATTTGCATGCTATATGTGTGAATCTACCAATTACCACGATTATAGAAAAGGCTCCTTGTAGGATGCATGTGCGCTTCTAGATGCACTACGCGAGGTGACCTAAAATAAAATGATTTTAGAGCTAATCATATTTATCGTAGTGCATGTCAGAGGTGAAAATGATTTCAGAGCTGCTTTAAACCAAAACATATTGTCAGAGTTGTTTTAAACCAAAACCTATTGTCAACATATATTGTTGTACAGAGAGTGCACTTTTAGACTATGAAACTATACTACGATCACCCATATCGATCGGAAGTGTACTTTCTACAACGCACATGTGATATACCAATAGAAAATATGTCGATATGTACAATTGGCATGCTATCTAATAAAATATATGTGTGAATTTATCAATTACCACAATTACAAATTTCGTAATATTTTTTTATAACTCTCAACAGCTTAGTATTCTTACTAAAACATGTTTCATTTGCATACAATCGTATCAAAAAAAAAAAAAAAGGATTTATCCATTTAGCAGTGCAGCTAACACAACCTCGCGTACGAGATGCTTTAATGTGATGCTGCAAGTCCTGCACACCAAAATAGAATGCAAGAGTTATGATACTTAAACATAGTTCGTTTATTGTTCGGACAAGTTCAACATGAATTACTATTCACATTACCAAACTTTAATCACATTACCAAGTTGTTAGTTCCCCACAATGCTCTAAGACTATGCACATGGTCAAATCTCCAAGGGTATGCATATATGGATACATCTTTCCATATAATATTGGAATCAAAATATACCTAGATGAAAACCAATCCAATCAAAGAATTAAAATCATCCAATCCCAAAATCAAAGCATTAAACTCACCCAATCATTATGTCCTATGCATATAAACGACTGAAAAACAAGATGAATATGGATCCCTTCGAAAACCCTTGAAACAATGTCACACTAAAAAAATTGAAGAATTAAAGATAATAGACATCGAATTTCAATCACAAATCAACTGATTTATATATATATACATTTTAAACTTTGGGAACCGTTGTTCACACCCATGCAATCTCTGAAGGCGCTTACGTTCAAAATCGCTTAAAACTCATTGATTGCTTTGAATCTGATGATCTAGATCATTTTTCACCTCAATCTCACACATGATGGATCTTGAGACCATGAACGTACCATCAAACAGTTTGTTATTTAGTTTATGTAGTAAAAATCCTCAAAAATACGGAGCAACTACTAGTACATGAGACGAGATTCCACATGACACACATCATGTTCAAACGAAACTTTTTGGGGATCTACACCAGTTGGAATAAAACATAGATCATTTGACGGTACGTTCAAGGTCTCAAGATCCATCGTGTAGGAGATCCAAATGAAAAACTGTAACAATCCAGATTTTCTTAAACCTTATTTGTGGTGTTAGATGTGTGTTTGCACTATACTTGGTGGTAGCGCTCGACACCGGAACCTACCCTATTTGATAATTTCTATTTAAGTTTAAGTTAGGCAATTCTCTTTTCATTTTTCTTCTTCTTAAGAAACCTTAGCCGTCACAACCTTTTTTCTTCAACCCATCTCTCCTCGAACTCTCTAATCCCTTTCTCTAAAACCTTTTGTGTATTCTTCCACAAAAAATCACCGTAATTTTTTCCACCATCAAGATCAAGGAAGAAAAAGTAGAAATCTTGGATGGGTCATCACGTGGGACGTCAATCTTTCGCCTAATCGTCATAGATCTACCGGTCATGCTTCAAGAGGTGAGTACCATTAATCCATCTTGTTTTTCTCAGATCCCATTGTGTAGGATACGTTCGATTGCGTATTGACGGGCCAAATAAGATGAATCTTATTTTTATTCCTTAAAAAATTATTTTAATATAGCTAGCCCTAGATGTGAATGAATTTAATCATGTTGATTTAATTTTTCTTATTTTTGGATCTTATTTTGGAACCATAGAGGCTCGAAATTTTTTGAAATCGATCGATCAATTTCCTATTCCGATTGATCGATTCCGGGCTGAGTAACAGGAGTATTTTTTCTTTACTCAGTCGATCAATTGAATCTGGACAGATTTGACTATGCACTCCTTTTTATTATTAGTAGATCAATTGACTTCTTCAATTCGGTCAATCGATTATAAACCTAAGGACTTTACTTTCACATTTATTTTGATCGATTGATCTCGATTGTGAATTAATGGAATACAGGAGGTATGACTCCATTTTCAATTGACTGATTTGTTGCTCAATCGATTGATTAGTGCCTCTTTCATGTATGCCTAATGATTACAATATATTATATTATAATATTCAAGGTACATTTACGTTTATATTATTATAATCAAGCAAGGCGGCTATGTGTTTTCACATGGGTTCTCCTTTTTAACTTATGATTGGATCTAATATTATATGACTTATAATATATTAATACTATATTCTTATGTACAATTTACTAATATTATATTATTACAACAATATAATTTCCCTTATCTCAAAATTCATCAATTTTTTTTTATATTTCGATTGATGCTAATGTTCGATCGATCGATTATGGACAGAATCGAACCATTGTGTACTTTAAATTGCTTTAAATTAGATCGATCAATTAGAAGTTACCGATCGATCAATTTTGACCCGAATTGACTAACATATATATTTTAATACCGATCGATCGATTTTCGTCTGAACAAACGACCTTAATCACTTTATAATTCCACTTTAGCACGACCAAAACTTAATGCACACTAATCACTTGAATATTTCGATCAATGGTCGTGATTTTCGTAATTTAGAATTATTGTACCTTTCAATTTAAGCATTTAATTATAGTAAATTATATATATAATATATATATATATATCACTTTTATCGCTTCAACGTGACCTATTCGATAACACGAAGAGTTATAAATTAGATGCCTCATAAAAATCGGACTTTGACCTTCTCGTTATTGAAATCACATTAATAATCACCCCATTTATATTGTATTAAGATGAGGTGTAAATAAATAAATATATATATATATATATATAAACATAGCAAAAATCTGAATATAAAATTTTTTTGTACATATGATATTTTTGTGCTTGCATCCTGATTATGATATACGAGTTATGGATATGTTAGGTTATATGTACGCGAGTGTATGAGATCATGCCTATGCTTAGGCATGGTGATTCACCGAGATGTTATCGAAGCAAGGAATACCTCGTATTCACATGTCTTATAACTCATGGTGGTATGAGACATCATGACGAGTAGGGTGAGTGTGAATTCAGTGTAGCTTCATACACGGTGGCATATACGATGACCCTATCACCCCGAGTTTTAATATAAAATAATAAGATATGAGTTATGATATGAGATTCAGGCATTGGACCTTAGGTGTAGTGAGATCTCTTTACGATCACGTAAAACTCAAATTGTAGGCGTCCATGTACGGATGCAACCCCTCTATGATAGTTTAGAATCTCTATGGTAGAGAGGTTTCTTTACTATCACACGAAGTACATTCAGATTACTATGGAATCCTTTCCTCAGAAAACATAATTTAGTGAAGTTATCTCACTATAACTCGTCATAGAAATAAGTGGTAAAAGTATGTTATGATATGGGTATGTTAAGATAAGATAATTTATGAGTATGATAATAAGACACCGCTGTGTAGGCCAGCAAAAGAATAAGAACTTAAGTCTGTATCTGTCGTCCTTTACGTAACCATTGTAAGGACCACAACGTCTTACATCCAAAACGGGTTTTTGAGAGATGTTATGAGTATGTTATGAGTTATATTTGGTCATATGTCTCCCCATTAGGTTGGGTGGGGAGTATGAGTATGTTTGGAGGGCATTATGATGTAGTGGTAAGCTACTATGGTGACCCTCATATGGTAGGTTTGAGCAGCGACTCTGGCACAGGTCGTATAGAATTTATGAGTATGTTAGTTATGCTCATGCGATGTATAGACGCATATGCGAGAATAATAAGATATAATATATTATGAGATATGGTAAGGTACGTTAGGATATGAGTGTCTAGATCATGGTCCTGCATTTATGTTATGATAATGAGCTCTGCAATATGCACATGATTGTGTTTTTCTCTTTTCTTTGAGATACTATTATTATCACTCACGTGATATACCCACAATGTACCTGAGTAGAATGTGGTGGATTGGTGGTATATCCACTGAGTTTATTTGACTGAGTAAACTCATCCCACAAAAATCTAACAACTGCAAGTGATTATATCGATGGAGTTGATGCTAGCTATTCTGATCCTATTGGCATCGATTTCATTGACCCCGTGGACGCTGAGTATCAGGAGCCTTGTGAGGGTGACGCCGCTGGTTACCAGGAGGACTTTGGTACTGATTTTGATCCGAACGCCGATTATTGATAGTTGTAGACTCGGTACTGAGTTTCGTTTGATACTATTATTGTTGACTCTATATTTTCTTATATCGGATTTATCTCCAACTTTATTTCCTTTTTATTGGTAATTTACTTGAATTTTATCACATATTTTTGGTTATTTATGACTGCTCTTATGTTCCACCCTTATTTGTTGGCTTTCATGGATTTTATGGAACCATATTTGCACTAGAACTTTGATTATGTGGATGTCAGCTTAGCAAATCTGGGATACGTGCGAGCCATAACTCAAAATTTTAGGCCCTTGGGATGGGGTAGAATATCGGGTCGTGACAAAAATGATCTAGATCATCTGATTCAAAGCAATCAACGGGTTTCAAGCGATTTCGAACGTAGGCGCCCTTAGAAATTGCGTAGGCACGAATAGAGGTACTCTTTTACTTTTGGGGTCAACATTTTTAACATGCTAACAACAAAGTGTAGGTGATGTCAGCAAGTCTGATGTCCTAGAAAGTGTTGCTTTGATACGAAGATGAGTTTAGTGACTAGGGTTTGGTTACTTAGAAGTAGGGCAAGCTACGAGGAGATTAGAGAGATATGTTTAAAAATTAGGGTAGTTAATTTGATAAAATTATTTAAATTATATTATAATAGAATCTCATATACCACATTAATACATATACGCATGTATAATAGTGATTACCTGTAATAACCCAAATTTTCATGACACGTGTGGGTCACGTGTGACTTACACGATGTGTGAGTGTATGTGGTGAACAAGTGAACCACACCTACTTTATACACTACCTGGTGTGGATGTCTTGTATGTGAACTATATGAAGGTAAAATATCTAACATAAGTATATGTGTGAAACACATTAGTTTTACTAAATGAATGAAAAAGGGGAGAGAGTCTCTCCTACGTGACCTAATTGAGTTAGATAGAGAGAAAGTGAAAATAGGGAGAAGAAGAGAGGACCTTGTAAAGGAAGATTAAGGGCAGGGTGTTCCTTGTGACCAAGAGACAAGATCCACCTTACGGATCTTAAATATATAGAATGAGAAGAGCGTGGTGAAGAAACATGAAAGGATCGTTTAGGTTTGAGCTTGTGAATAATCTGGAAAGAGGTTAGAGGAGGAGTTTTTGAAACCCTCCTCATTTGATTGATCTTGGATCAAGACTATATAAGATCTAATGAATTGGTATGTTTTAAATGTTTATATGTATTTTAGATAGAGTATAAATTATTAGTTGAATGATTTTGACATTAATAGGGCCTTAAACGAAGTAGGAAACTGGTTCTCGAGCGGATCGAGTGTTTATTTTTAACAATCCTCGCTCGAGCGGTTTAAATGGTTCGCTCGCGCGAGGTATCGCGTAAGCTTCTGGTGCCTCATTTTAACTGCTCAAGCGATTGACAATGATCGCTCGAGCGATGAATAGAGATCGCTCGCGCGATAGTTGGGTACCTCGTTTTAACCTCTCGAGCGAGGAGAAGTGATGGCTCGAGCGATGAATAGTGCTCGCTTGCACAAGGCACTACGCGGATTTTTAATAATTTTAGTATAATTCATGGGAGCTATATTTCTCAGGGTTCTAGAGACCATTCTAAGTGTATCCTTAACACATGCAATGTAGGACTAGCGTGAAATCGTTGAAGAGATTTGCTTAGAAGTGTGTTGGATTTGCGTTGAGGTAGGGAATATCTTAAAACATGTACTTTAATTCATCAAAACCATATACGTAGAGTAATTCAAGAGAATAGTCATGTATCGAATGTGATTCAAAAATGGGTGTGTGTGTGTGTGTGAATTCAAAATGAAACCATGAGGTCCCCAGTAGACGTGGAAATGTGTTAATGGGCATCTAAATGATGCATTGAATCAGTGGCAACCCAGGGATGCAGATCAAACCTAACGGTGAAACAAAAGAAAAGTGATAAGGCCTAATGTAATAAAATTAGTACAATCACAATGAATAACTCTATGTAAAGCACATTCGATATTTTTGTTATTTAAGGTTTGATTAGAATACTCCACCAATGTGGCAGAATACCCACGACAGACTCGACAGGATATCCGTGACCGGTACGGCGGCCAATCCGTACACATGTAGCACATCCCATGGATGTGGATTTGAGAATAGACCCCGCCACCTAAGAGAAAGGGGCCTGGGTAGTTTTGAAATTGAGAACATGTAACAAATGTCTATTTAGATGACGATGGTGGGTATTTCATCGAGGCTCGATGCTATATTGCTCGGGGACTACTGATGTTAAGATTTAAGTGATTAGGTTAAATCCGTAACTATACCAGTAAGATGAGAATAAATAAGATCATGTAAAGTAACAGTTATAGTTATCATTTCACTTTTGATTATTTAAATTGTTTTCTCAAAAGTTCTATCAGGTAAAATCGTGCTTTTAAATCTATTTTAATATGTATGTGAGAGCTTAATTTATATGTTCACTGTATTTTCCCTATTGAGCTAGGATGTAGCTCACCCCTTTTGACTATACGTCACAGGTCCAGTGCTAGCAGCAGCAGAGGCTTCGGGAGACGCTGATCCAGAGGATTTGGATTACGTGCCTGGAGAAGAGTTAGAGCCTCCTCCTGAGGACTTCTTCTAAGAGACCCCCTTGCGTACTTTGAGAGTTAGTTTTGAGAGCATTCTGTATGGCTTGGTATGTCAAGCCTTAATTTTGAATGTAACTAAATACTATGATTCTTTTGGTGAACCATCTGGGGTGAACAGTTTATCACCGATGGTTCGGGTTGGTTCTTATGTTCATGTATTGGCATGGGACTAGAACTGACTTTTGGATTGCTAAATTATTATTATTAATGTATGGAGACTTAGTTAGACTAAAATTCTTGTACTTTACTTCAGGTGTGGTTGCCTATTTATACCAATACTCGGTACAGGGTTATAGGGTACGGCCTTGAGGGTCGTGCTGATGACACGGGTTTCGGGATGCCAAAATTTGGGCTGTCACAAGTGGTATCAAAGCGTTTCTTTTAGAATTCTGACAATCATTCCTTTTTTCAGAGCATAGGGACTTCTGCTAACGAAACCGTGATTTCTCATGCAGGCCGTTATGTTTCCTAGGGGAAGAGGCCGACCCAGGGGCGGTCATAATTGGAATTTACGCAGTAGAGATGAATTCATCTCGCCTACGAACAGAGTGCCATTGAGAAATAGGGAGGTTCCCAAAGGTAGTGGTCAAGAGAATCAAGATCAGGCAGAAAATCAGGATCGAGATCAGAGAGAACAAAATAGAGTGAGAGAAAGAAATGAAGAGAGAGAGGAGCGTCAGAGGATGATGCATACTATGGAAACCATGGCAACTGCCATGGCACAACAGGCAATATCCTTGGCAGCTCATACCGCCCACGAGCAACATCAACCACCTACGCCTCCAGTAGGACCTACACTGCCAGTGGCCTCAGCATTTACTGAGTTTAAGAGGATGAGACCTCCTCGCTTTTAGGGCAGGCAGACACCATGGAAGCTGAGAATTGGCTGAGTGAAATGGAGAAAGTATTTAGTGTATTGACATGCACGGAGGACGAGAGCGTCTGTTGGGCAGCTTACATGTTAGATGGGGAGGCTGGGCCTTGGTGGAAGTCTGTTTCACGGACTCGAGCTCAGGAAACTCCAGATATGCCCTGGACGTGGGATGAATTCCTTGAAGAGTTTAACAAACAGTACTTCTCGAAAGTTGTGAGGAATTAGATGGAGATTCAATTTTTACAACTCATGCAAGGGAAGATGACAGTAAGGGAGTATGGAGTGGAATTCATGAGACTTGCTCGTTCCGCTCCAGATTACGTGAATTCTGATGTGATGAGAGTGAAGAGGTTCCAACAGGGCTTAAGGTCGGATATACGAGGAGTTGCACCATTTCAACTGAAGACCTATGGGGAGATCATGAGTAAGGAATTAGTTGTGGAAGAAGAAAACAATAACCAATACCGTCAGAGGAAACAGCAGGAAAGAGGAAATGTAGATCAAGGAAGGACTGGGAACTACGAGCCGATGAACAAAAAGTCGAGATTTGTAGCACTGAATCAGAGGCAACCGTTCCAAGCAGGGTATGGGAGAACCGCACAACAGACCACGCATCAAAGATTTCCATTGCTTGCGTCGGGGAGACCGATGAGGTATGAGAGTCCCGCTGTTTCCACTGGAGCAACAGTTACACAAGGCTTTTCACAAGCTGCTTCTTCCATACCGGGGGAGACTTGTGCCAAGTGTGGTAAGTCTCACAAAATGGCAGATTGCAGACAAGGGATGAGAGGTTGTTTTAAATGTGACAAGATGGGCCACATGATTAAAGACTATCCTAAGGTGAACAAGGATAAGACAACTTCTTCTTTAATGTCACGACCGATACAAGCAAGGAAGCCAATCGTTCAAGGGAGAGCCTACGCAGTCACAGCTCAAGCGGCTCAAAATACGAATGATGTGATCCAAGGTGAGATTTCTTTTAAATAAAAAATTTCAATTCTTGAAAATATTTAGATAGAAAAGGTGCATCCATATAGAAAACAGAAAAGAACTTGCATGTAATAAATTCTAGTATGATGATATACATTATATATATGTGTATGTATGATTAGGTGCGTTACAAATTTATAAGAACGGAAGCGATGCCACATATGAATCTCGAGTGTTGATAGACCCGGGGTCTACCCACTCATTCGTTACCCCTTGCTTCACAAAGAAGATGAAAGTTGACCCAGAAGAGTTAAACTTTGTGTTAACCGTGACTATTCCGACTGGGAAATCGGTTGATACCGAGAAAGTTTGCAACTCCGTGATCATGAAAATCATGGATGGAGATGACTTTGAACTACCCGCGAACCTAATTCTGTTAGACATGCAAGGATTCGACATGATCCTTGGCATGGATTGGTGTCGACTCACTGTGCAACGGTAGAGTACAAGAACAAGGTCGTCATCTTCAGACCCAACACAAGGAGATTTTTTCGATTTAGGGGAGAGAGGTCGACGCATATGCCACTTATCTCAGTAGTCAGGGCCAAGCGCTTGAGCAGAAAAGGGTGCAGTGGATACTTGGCATTCTTGAAGGAGGGTAAAGAAGAAAAGAATGTTATCTCTGAGATAGAAGTTGTGCGAGACTTCGCTGACGTGTTTCTGGAGGAATTACTAGGATTACCTCCAGAGAGAGAAGTAGAGTTTACCATCAACCTAGCACCAGGAACGGAGCCTGTTTCGAAAGTGCCATATAGGATGGCTCCGGCTGAATTGAAAGAATTGAAGGAGCAGTTACAAGAACTCATGGATAAGGGGTTTGTAAGCTCTACAAACCTTACGTGAACACCAACTGTACGCCAAACTCAGCAACTGCGAGTTTTGGTTAGGGGAAGTTAGCTTTTTAGGACATGTCGTCTCAAAGCATGGTGTCATGGTAGATTCGGCTAAGATCGAAGCAGCAGTAAATTGAGAGCAACCAAAAACTGTGACCGACATCCGAAGTTTCCTTGGACTAGCAGGCTATTATCGATGTTTTGTCGAGGGGTTTTCAAAAATATCAGGACCACTCACGAGACTTACACGGAAGGACGCAAGATTCGAGTGGAGTGAAGCGTGCGAGAAGAGTTTTCAAAAACTCAAGCAGAGACTCACTTCAGCTCCAATACTAACAATTCCCTCAGGCAGTGAAGGGTTCGTGGTATATAGCGATGCTTCGTACAGTGGTTTGGGTTGTGTGCTCAACCAACACAGAAAGGTAATAGCTTACGGGTCAAGACAGCTGAAAGAACATGAGAAAAATTATCCGACACATGATCTGGAGCTAGCAATGGTCATATTTGCGCTAAAATTTTGGCGACATTACTTGTACGGTGAGACTTTTGAGATTTTTACCGACCATAAGAGCCTCAGATATCTGTTTACACAGAAGGAACTCAATATGAGGCAGCGCAGGTGGATGGAGTTCCTCAAGGATTATGACTGTTCTATACAGTACCATCCAGGCAAGGCTAATGTGGTAGCCGATGCCTTGAGTCGGAAGGGTTCAGCTCAATTGGCTAGTTTGATTTTCGGTATGCACCGATGGAAGCTGTTTGAAGATCTGGCACTGTATGATGCGAATATTGAGCCACAAGCCACAGGAGCCTTTTTGGCCAATATTTTAGTGAGACCAGTGATATTTGAGTATATTCGCAAGCTACAAATGAAAGACCCGGCTTTAACCAAGATTCGTCAAGATATGATAGAAGGCATCAAACCGGACTTCTCAGTGAAAGAAGATGGTTCCCTATTGTTTAAGGGTCGTCTCTGCATTCCGGACAATGCTGACCTACGGTAAACTATCCTCGATGAATCTCACAAGTCCAACTATGCGATTCACCCGAGTAGCACAAAGATGTACCAAGATTTGAAAAAGAATTACTGGTGGAGAGGCTTGAAGCAAGACGTGGCAGAGTACGTGTCACGGTGTTTGACGTGCCAACAAGTGAAGATTGATCATAGACACCCCACAGGGTTATTACAATCTCTGCCAATACCAGAATGGAAATGAGAGTCAATATCTATAGACTTCATCGTTGGGCTACCGCGTACTGTAAAGAGGTACAATGTCATTTGGGTAGTGGTCGACCGATTGACCAAGTCAACGCATTTCCTGCCCTACAACACGACGTACACGGCAGAAAAACTCACAGAACTGTATATGAAGGAGGTAGTACACCTACACGGAATCCCAAACAGTATCATTTTCGATCGTGATCCATTGTATACATTAAAGTTCTGGAAGAAATTCCAAGAAGGAATGGGAACGCAATTAGATTTTAGTTCAGCATTCCATCCACAAACCGATGGACAAATAGAGCGAGTAAATCAAGTCATAGAAGACATGCTCAGAGCATGTATGCTTGAAATGCAAGGATCATGGGATCAACACCTACCATTAATCGAATTTGCGTACAATAATAGTTTTCAATCCAGCATTGGTATGGCACCATATGAAGCTCTGTATGGAAGACGGTGTAAATCGCCTCCAAATTGGGAGGAAACTAGGGAGAAATTTGTTATGGGACCTGAATTACTTGAAGATAATGCCACCGCCGTCCATATGATCAGAGAAAGATTAAGGACAGCCTAAAGCAGACAGAAAAGCTACGCTGATATCAAACGAACGAGTGTAGACTTTAAGGTGGGTGAACATGTGTTCGTGAAAGTGTCACCTATGAAGGGGGTGATGAGATTTGGAAAGAGAGGGAAGTTAAGTCCCCGCTATCTTGGACTATTTGAGGTTTTGGGCCGAGTAGGGGAAGTTGCCTACCGCATTGGATTGCCACCGTTATTTGATCGGGTACACAATGTGTTCCACGTATCTATGCTCAAGAAGCATCTTAATGGCCCTGATCACGTGTTGAGCGGCCAACCATTAGAGATGCATGAGGATATGAGCATGATCGAAGAACCAACGGAGATTTTGGATCGAAAGGAACAAGTGTTGCGGACAAAGGTGATTCCATTAGTACTTGTTCGATGGAAGAATCATCCGGCCAAGGAAGCAACGTGGGAGCGTGAGGAAGATGTCAGAGAACAATACCCTAGCTTGTTTGAGAATGCTAGGTAACTTCTTTTGGTTAAGCGTTATGATACATAATGTTTTGACCGTCAATGTGTAAAAATACTATTTTTAAACGATGAATAAGTTGGTTAAAAATTTTCATATTAACTTCAGTTTTGGTGGAACACATTCGTGAGTGAATCCCAAATGCACGACATAGAAAATCATACTAAAAGAGATGCTGGAAGTTAGAGGGAATTAGAGTAAAAATACGAGATTAAAGGAACCAGAAAAGTTGTTCTGGGCTCGCTCGAGCAATGACTTATGATCGCTCGCGCGAGCCATATAAAAATCAAAAATGCCAAATGTTTTGGACTCGCTCGAGCGAGGACTATTTATCGCTCGAGCGAGGACTATTGCCCGCTCGAGTGAGGACTATTGACCGCTCGAGCGAGGCCAAGGTATAAAAATGAGGCGAATTACTATTCGCTCATTTCATCTTCAAGAGAGGGAGATTGGGCGAGCGAGGTTTAGGGTTTTGGATTTTCAAGCTCCTTCTACGATTTCGAGCCAGATTCGAACGATCCGATCCGTCAAAAGCATTTTTTATATGTGAAATCTACCCTAGGTCTACCTTATTTATTTGAAAATTTTCTTTGGACATCAAATGGCTTCCACAAGCCCTAACCCCCAACCTAGAAAACAGGTGGCGATTAGATCTCCATCGTCTCGCAACAAGACGCCACAAGCACCACAACCACCACTGTCCCCATCGTGTGCCCCAATCCAATTAGGTGATTGGTGGGGAACGAAGGTGTAATATCCCAAAAAATTACGTTAAACAGTGGCCACGGGATCCATGCCCAACTGGTCATGGGTTGACCATGTAGGAGTTCACTAGTTGATGTAGAATATGATGAACAGATGAGATGTGAGAATTTGAGTGAATGCGTGGAGAGTGAGGTAAGTCTGGAGTCACATACACCTATGATGGTGCATGTGCTCAATACACAAGCTTGAAGGGAGATAAAAGGGTTTAATAACCCTAAAATCAATGTTGAGTTGTTGGAAAGAGAAAAGAAGAGAGAGAGAGAGAGAGAGAGAGAGAGAAGTAAAGAGGGTGGGTGATCAAGGAGTTATTGCAACTGATTGGAAGGGGGATTTGAGCATTTAACACCGGATTCGATGCGGGGGATCCGCTAGAAGCAAAGCTGGAACCCTAGCCTTTCCAACTACTTGATTTAATCAATTTGAGATTGATTAAAGGTAAATTTTTGTGAATTAAATGCATAGGTTATAGAGGGTTAAATTCAGTAAAGAATGTTTAAAAAGGATAGATAAGTGCTTAGAAAAATAAAGGAAAAAGAGTAGGAAAGGATTTGGAAGAACAGCCCAAAGGGGGGCTGAATCTGGCCAAATCGATTAATCGAAATCAAGTTTCGATTAATCGATTTTCGCCAAGAAATTGAAAAGTCAAAGAACCCGATTTCGATTAATCGAACTGAATTTCGATTAATCGATTTTGATGTCGATTAATCGACTGGGAACCTCCAGTGGCTGGAGGAAAGTGACTTGGGGAAATCGACTAGTCGAAATGGGATTTTGATTAATCAATTTAGAATTTCGATTAATCGATTTGGGATTGATTAATCGATTTTGGGAATTCGATTACTCGAATTGAGAATCGAATTGATAGATTAGAGAATTTCGATTAGTCGATGTAGGATTCGATTAATCGAATGGGGATCTCGATTAATCGATTTTGGGAATTGATTAATCGATTTTGAATTTTGATTAATCGATTTTGGAAATCGATTAATCGAATCAGTTTCGATTAATCGATCTTGGAGTTCGATTAATCGACTGACATAAAATTTGTTAACTTTTTAGTTCGACTTCAAGATTTTCGGGGGGTCTTAGACCTTCCTTATTGCATCTTTAATGATGTGTTACATGTGTTATGTTGTACCATAGGTGGTATGTGTGATCATAGGCACAAAGAGCCACATAAGACCTTGATGCGTGATCTATCAGAGATTTAAGGTAGGGAGCACCTTGAACATGTACTTTAATTTGTAAGAGCATGTATGTAGTGATATAGAATCAAATTAAAAACCATTTTATTGCTTAAAGTGTTGTGAAAAGTGTGTGTGAGTAACATCAAGAAAAGCATTTAATAATGAGCCATCCCCAGGGGATGAGGAAGTGAAGTAATAAGAGCATCAGGTGTGATGCAAGTGAATAGATACATCCCAGGGATGTATCTAGGATTGAATAATATCTGATAGGGCCTAACTAATATAAGATACCATACTTACACGGTGAATAACTATATGTAAAGCACCTGATATTTTTATTATTTGAGGTTTGATAGGATACCCCACCGACGTGGCGGGATACCCACGACTGACGCGGTAGGATATCCGTGACCGATACGGCGGCGAAACCGTAAGCCAGTGCGGAGGCATATCCGTACACAGTAAGCACACCCCAGGGGTGTTGAATTGAGATAAGTTGAAACCCCACCACCGATCCCCAGGGAAAAGAAGCTTGGGTACTAATTGTATTCCCAGGGAATACGTTTAAAACTGTCTATATAGATGACGATGAAGGGTATCTCATCGGGGCTCGATGCTATATTTCTCGGGGATTACCTAAGTTGAAAGGTTAAGTTTTGCTTTAGGCCTAGTCAGCATCATTCATGAGTAATTAAAATACATGTGTAAACTACTAGTAAAATGTGATTCTTTTCTACTGTTTTCTCAATAATTGCATAGATACATCATGCATGACATATCATGGAATATATGTGAGTTTTAATTTATATGTTCACTGTATTTTGCTCCCTATTGAGCTATGATGTAGCTCACCCTTTAGACTATACGTCGTAGGTCCACTATTAGCAGCTGCTGAGGCTTCAGGGGACGTTGACCCTAGTGAGTCGGACCTTGCGCCTGGTGACGAGTTGGAGCCGCCTCCAGAGGACTTCTTCTAGAGGACTTCGTTGTGCACCTTTGAGAGTTTTGTGAGCGTATTTGGTACGCCTTGGTATGTCAAGCCTTATTTTTGATTAAACAATGTAATTAAATGTTGGGATTATTCTTTTGGGGGGAACCATCCTTGATGATCAGCGATTATCGATGGTTCGGGTCGGTTCTCCATTCATGCAGAGGCATGAAGGTAGAACTGTCTTTTGAGTAATATTAAATGGTGATTTATTTCGCAGTCCTAATTATTGATTCTTTCCATTAGTGTTGCTTGATATACCAGTGTTCCGTGCATAGTCAAGGGGCACGATCAAGATGATCGTATTGATGGCACGGGTTTCGGGGTGCCGAAATCCAGGCTGTCACAGTAGGTCTTTGAGGCCGAATGGGAGATTCATCCCTCTTATTTTGGGGATCCTACGTCCACCAAATGGACCTCGGATTTCCTCACAAACAATCATCTGAGACCACTATTAGCACCCTTTGGAGCTCGGTACTATCCGAGACTCGTAAGATTATTTTACCAAACTCTTCAACCGAACATGAATGAGGATATGATCCTCGTGAACAGAGAAGGGAGACAACTTGTTTTTGGCAGCGTCGAGGTTTCCACTGCCATGCAGTGCCCTCATACGTACACCCCAAGCCCACTCTCTCTACCACCTTTTCTTGGGAACGTAGATTTCCCAACCATCATTGCTGATATTACTAGCGGCGCCACCGCATCTGGGCAGTCGATCACTAGATTGCAATTGCCGTCACATATGTGGTTTTTAGATATAATTTTTAAGAAAAACTTACACCCGATGGGCCATGACCAAGAGCACCGCGAGACATTTTTGCGGGCTCTGCACTCCGCATTCCATAATCGGTGGTTTAGCGCCCCTATGGTCGTTATCAAGGGCATTATACATGCCTACAAAAGAAACGAGAAGGGCGCCATTCCACCACCTATCAATCGACTACCCTATGCCCGTTTGATCTCATGACTGATTGATTCACGGAATGGGAAGGAAGGCTTTCAAATTAGAGCGGATGAGCTAGTCCTAACTGATAACGTCGTCCCGTTCCTCGCCCAAGACCTAAGTAGAAACCTGAAGAGCCTCCAAAATAGTATAACCAAGAAGCGGGATCGTCAGATTGCCCGGCAAGCGGCCCAACCACCATCGACGGGACCGACTGCCCCCTCCACTTCGTCTCCCCAGCCTTTCCCTGCCACCGACAGCAGCATGATGCGAGAGATCCTCCTACAAGGGCGGGAGATCTGGCTACATCAGCGGTTCCAGGAGTCGCTCGTCATCGACCTCATGGGCTATGCGTTTCTGCAGACGTACCAGGAGCGCATTGGTGCTATGTGAGGTGCTATCTTTGGTGCATCTAGCTCGGGTCCTGGTACTAGAACCACTACAGCTGGTGCCACTACCGCCAGGGAGGTTGTTGGAAATGGTGATGATGGGGACAAGGACAACGACGACGAGGATGATGACGATGATGAGGAGTATGAGCAGGGTGACGATTAGGTCGTCATCTATCATTTGAAATTCTTTTTTAGAATAGCAATGTAATATTTTTACATGTTTTGATGAGAATATTTTGATACTTCTGGGTGAAAGCTATCGTGACATGATTGTCACAAAAAATTTTGTGGTAGACATGGTGATGACTTTTATATATATATTTTTATCAGGTGGGTCTATTTGGTGCAATGTGGGTAGGAAAACATGATTGTGTAGTCGTGTGAAATTTCTGGTGCAGGTGCTCATTGGTTAATTGATATGAGTATCGACTTGTCGTACAAATAGTACATGGATTTTTTCTTTCCTTCATGCAGGTGTAATTGTAGACCACTTTTGCTCAAATGCTTACTTAGACGATTGGACTAGACGGGTAGGCTATTCGGATACCCTATTAGTCGTGTCTAATTTGGTGACGTATATTTTTGTCAATTTTCGATGACGAAAATTTTATAAGTTGGGGTGAATGTAATAACCCAAATTTTTGTGACACGTGTGGGTCACGTGTGACTTAAGTGTATGTGGTGAACAAGTGAACCACACCTACTTTATACACTACCTGGTGTGGGTGTCTTGTATGTTAACTATATGAAAGCAAAATATCTAACATAAGTGTATGTGTGAAACACACTAGTTTCACTAGATGAGTGAAAAAGGGGAGAGGAGTCTCTCCTACATGACCTAATTGAGTTAGATAGAGAAAAAGTGAAAATAGGGAGAAGAAGAGAGGACCTTGTAAAGGAAGATTAAGGGCAGGGTGCTCCTTGTGATCAAGAGACAAGATCCACCTTACGGATCTTAAATATATAGAATGAGAAGAGTGTGGTGAAGAAACTTGAAAGGATTGTTTGGGTTTGAGCCTGTGGATAATCTGGAAAGAGGTTGGAGGAGTTTTTGAAACCCTCCTTATTTGATTTGATCTTGGATCAAGACTATATAAGGTCTAATGAATTGAGGTATGTTTTAAATATTTATATGTGTTTTAGATAGAGTATAAATTATTAGTTGAATGATTTTGACATTAATAGGGCCTTAAATGAAGTAGGAAACTGGTTCTCGAGCGGATCGAGTGTTTATTTTTAACAATCCTCGCTCGAGCGGTTTAAAAGGCTCGCTCGTGTGAGGTATCGCATGAGCTTCTGGTGCCCCATTTTAACCGCTCGAGCAATGAACAGTGATCGCTCGAGCGATAAATAGAGGTCGCTCGCGCGATGGTTGGGTACCTCGTTTTAACCGCTCGAGCGAGGTCAAGCGATCACTTGAGCGAGGAGAAGTGATCGCTCGAGCGATGAATAGTGCTCGCTCGCACGAGGCACTACGTGGATTTTTAATAATTTTGGTATAATTCATGGGAGCTATATTTCCCAGGGTTCTAGAGACCATTCTAAGTGTATCCTTGACCCATGCAATGTAGGACTGGCGTGAAATTGTTGAAGAGATTTGCTTAGAAGTGCGTTGGATTTGCGTTGAGGTAGGGAATATCTTGAAACATGTACTTTAATTCGTCAAAATCATATATGTAGAGTAATTCAAGAGAATAGTCATGTATCGAATGTGATTCAAAAATAGGTGTGTGTGTGTGTGTGAATTCAAAATGAAACTGTGACAGCCTAAAATTTCATCGCTCTGAAATCCGTGCCATCAGCACGACCCTCGAGGTCATGCACCTTATATCTATGCGGAACATCAATTAACAAGTAAAAGCCAACAATTCAAAATACCAAAGCTTTGAACTAACTAAGTCTCTGTGTTTCATCAAAGTCTAGCAACCAACAGACAGTTCCGGTCTCATGCCAATTCATGAGCAAAGGAACTGTCCCGAACCATTGGTGACAATCATATCACCCCCGATGGTTCGTCAAGAGGAAAGTATAGTATTTAATTACATTTAAAAGAAAGGACTTGACATGCCAAGCCACGAGTACTCTCTACTCACCACTTCTAAACGTAAAGAACTTCTAAAAGAATTCCTCAGGAGGAGGTTCTAACTCTTCTCCGTCCGCGAAATCCGAACCTTTTGGATCAACGTCTCTCGAAGCCTGTGTTGCCGCGAGTGTTGCACCTGCGACATATAGTCCAAGGGGTGAGCTACATCCTAGCTCAGTAGAGAAACGTAAAGAACATATAGATTAATTCTGACATATATCATGCGTAAAAAGAAAAATCTGATTTATCTACTGTTACTATCTGGAAGGACAATCGAAATAACTGAAGGGAAAGATGAATACAACTACTTACTTTGCATGGTTTTGTTCTTTCTCATCTTACTCGTTTAGTTGTGAATTCGGCCTAATAACTTAACTCTTTAACTTAAATAGTCCCCGAGCAATATAGCATCGAGCCCCGATGGAATACCCACCATCGTCGTCTAACTAGACAGTTATCAATTTTGTATTCCACAGGAATCGCCCCAACCTTTCTCCTAGGTGGCGGGGTCTCATCATTAAATCTACATCCACAGGATGTGCTCATCAGATCTGGATTAACATGCAGTACGATCCACGGATATCCTGCCGAAAGTCGGTCATGGGTATCCCGCGTCGGTGGGGTATTCTAAACAAACCTTAAATAACAAAATATCAAGTGTGCTTTACATGTAGTTATTCACCGTGATTGTGCTAATTTTAATATATTAGGCCTTATCACCTTACTTTCTTTTCCCAGATTCTCATACTTACAGGATACTCTTGATATATCGTATCATATAGGTATTCATCTTGTAGTTCTTACGTCCCCTTGGGACCTCTGGCTTCATTTTTTTGAAGTCTACACACGCACGCTCTATTTATGTAACATGATGAGATACTTAGTTTAGCAATTAGATCTGTACTACACATATGCGAAATTGAACAATGTACATGTTTCGATAAGGTTCCCTACCTCAAGGCAAAACCCAGTGGTCCCTTCTCGTAGTGATGACACGTACTGATCTCACGTCAATCTACATTTCATGCGAAAGGACATGCCTTAGAATGGTCATCAGTGGTCACTAGCACTACTAGAGCGCATAGTTCACATGAGGTATATTTGTATACATAAAAGAAATTTAATTTTTAGTTTTGGTACCTCGCTCGAGCGGTTGCTTAGCCTCGCTCGAGCGACCTCTTAACCTCGCTCGAGCGGTTGCCAAGCCTCGCTCGAGCGGCCTCTTATCCTCGCTCGAGCGGTTAAAGCGAGGTGTCTGAAGCCTAAAGTGATACCTCGCTCGAGCGAGCTTATTTCTTCTATATGGGTCTCGCTCGAGCAAGCCCAGAACGTACTATTCTCAGGTATATATTCTGTCCTCGCTCGAGCGAGACGTTTAGATCGCTCGAGCGAGGATCGGAAACCTTCACTCCGTGATTCTTCAAGAAATCTATCCTATTTCCTTAAATCTTAAATATAATTAATCGGCCATTGCCCAATACATTGTAGGTTATCATTAAGACATACCTAAGCACTTCTCAAGCATTATCTCTTACCTAAATCGGCGGATCTCGTAATCGGCTCGATCTAACGTTCGAATCCCTGTTACTTCGAAGAGATCTCTACGTTTCTGGTCCGACCTTCTCTCCAAGTCTTCCACCGATTTACACTCCAACAAGGCCTTAGCCTTTCTTCTCTACAAGACTCTCCTTTCTCTTTCTCTATTTTCCTCCTCTCTATTTAGGTTAAAATTATGTTACGTAGAGGAGAGACTTCTCTCCACTTTCACTTATATAGTGAAAGGAAGGGAAAAATATAATATGTTACACACATATACACACCGTGTGTATATGTTGACCTAGGTTTCCTTGTGAACCACACATACACGTGCGTGGCATATGGCTTGTATAGTTCCGAAAATCTGGGATTGTTACAGAAACCATGAGGTCCCCAGGGGACGTGGAAATGTGTTAATGGGCATCTAAATGATGCATTGAATCAGTGGTATCCCAGGGATGGAGATCAAACCTAACGGTGAAACAAAAGAAAAGTGATAAGGCCTAATGTAATAAAATTAGCACAATCACGGTGAAATACTATATGTAAAGCACATTCAATATTTTTATTATTTAAGGGTTGATTAGAATACCCCACCGACGTGGCGGAATACCCACGACTAACTCGACAGGATATCTGTGACCGGTACGGCGGCCAATCCGTACACATGTAGCACATCTCAAGGATGTAGATTTAAGAATAGACCCTGCCACCTAAGAGAAAGGGGCCTGGGTAGTTTTGAAATTAAGAACATATAACAAATGTCTATTTAGATGACGATGGTGGGTATTCCATCAGGGCTCGATGCTATATTGGGGACTACTTAAGTTAAGATTTAAGTAATTAGGCTGAATCCGTAACTATACCACTAAGATGAGAATAAACAAGATCATGTAAAGTAACAGTTGTAGTTATCATTTCACTTTCGATTATTTAAATTGTTTTCTCAGAAGTTCTATCAGGTAAAATTGTGCTTTTAAATCTGTTTTAACATTTCACTTTCGATTATTTAAATTGTTTTCTCAGAAGTTCTATCAGGTAAAATCGTACTTTTAAATCTGTTTTAACATGTATGTGAGAGCTTAATTTATATGTTCACTGTGTTTTCCCTATTGAGCTAGGATGTAGCTCACCCCTTTTGACTATACGTCACAGGTTCAGTGCTAGCAGCAAAAGAGGCTTCGAGAGACGCTGATCCAAAGGATTTGCATTACGTGCCCGGAGAAGAGTTAGAGCCTCCTCCTGAGGACTTCTTCTAGGAGACCCCTTGCGTACTTTGAGAGTTAGTTTTGAGAGTATTTTGTACGGCTTGGTATGTCAAGCCTTAATTTTGAATGTAACTAAATACTATGATTCTTTTAGCGAACCATCTGGGGTGAACAGTTTATCACTGATGGTTCGGGTTTGTTCTTCTATTCATGTATTGGCATGGGACTAGAACTGACTTTTGGATTGCTAAATTATTATTATTAACGCATGGAGACATAGTTAGACTAAAATTCTTGTACTTTACTTGAGGTGTGGTTGCCTGTTTATACCAATACTCCGTACAGGGTTATAGGGTACGGACTTGAGGGTCGTGTTGATGGCACAAGTTTCAGGATGTCGAAATTCGGGCTGTCACATTACCAAAACTCCATGCCAAAGTTGTAGACACACCAAAATTTTTGGAGTAGTTTAAAGATGGTTTAAATACCTTATTTTCCGTGAATGTATATTATTAAAAAATGTCCAATGTTTGGACAATAGATAGTAAAAAAATATGCATTGTTTTTTTGGAAAACTTGGACACCTACTTCCAAAAAGGCAAACGTGGTATTATACCCTTGATTTTTGGACCTTTTTGTCATGAGACATGATTGGAATTGGAACATAAACTTGTTAATGACACTAACAATAGTGAAACTTTTTGGACTAAACAATGTTCTATCTAGTCTTCATTAATTGTCATTTCTTGTATGTGATTTCAACAATACTCAAGATTGAATACGAAACTGTGATAATCGACTTAAACCTCTTTCAAAGCTATGAAATAACAAAAAAAACCCTGCTTTTAAAAAGCAGCTAAAAATAAAAAATACTGAAATCACTCCCAAATTGGTTTCAGATTTCAATGTGATCTCCGACCCAATGTAAAGCGGTTCCCGACAGACCGATTGAGTTTACTATAAGCTGAGTGGGCTAGATAGACTATTGTAGTAATTTAAAAATCATAGGGCGAAAAAAATATGCATCACTCTTCCGAAAAATACACATCACTCTTCCAAACAATGCTCCTCTTATACTATATTCTAAAAATGAAAAAGAGTACCTTTAAATCCATCCACAGAATCTTTGAGTGCACCCACACTGAAACAAATTGATTGCGTTGAATCGGATGATGGAGATCGTTTATCCTCCCAATCTTTCACCCGATGGATCTTGAGATCATGGGCGTACCATCGGATGGTCAATGTTTTATTTCTCGTGGCACACATCTCAGAAAAGTGACCTTAACATCACGTGCACGCTCAAAATTGACTTTAAGGTCACTTTTTGGGGTGGGTACCATATGAAATAAAAAACCGACGGTCTGATGGTACACCCATGATCTCAAAATCCATCGTGTGAAATTTTGGGATAATAAACAATCTCCATCATTTGATTCAATGCATTCAATGTGTTTCGGCGTGGGTGAAGTCAAAGGTTTGGTGGGTGGATTTAAAGGTACTCAATGAAAAATAAAAAATTAACTCACTTCTTTTTGATATTTTATTTTTTTATCATTCCAATTATTTTCATGCATTTCAGTGAAATTTGATCTTTTACATCAATGCCTTAGCAAAAAATAAATTAGACATAAAAACTAGTTCTCCGGCAACAGCGCCAAAAACTTGATCGTTAAAATCTATAAACCTTGCAAATGCACAAGTCCGTGGAACTAGGGCAAGTACTAAGGGTGTCGAACCACAAAGATTAACTGTCTACCTAAATTAAAGCCTTGAAAAGAGTTTTGTTTTAGAAAATAACTACGAAAAGCAATAAAATCATATTTGGAAACTATGGAGAAAACAGTCTAGGATCCCTCTTGTTTGCATATTCGTAATAATTTGCAATTTTATTCCTAATCTAATTTGAATTCTCGGTAATAACCTTCTCTTCGTTACAAGCTAAAGCGAGATAAAATAATCAGATCCTATTCATAGTCATGAACTAGTTGGGGCGATATAATCCATCTAATCTCTAGCGATCTAGTCCGTAAGCATCATTGCACGAAACCAATAAAATTATACTATAAGTGCTAATTCGAAGGTGAGTATTCTATTAAACTTTGAAATTTGGAAAATTACGATTTATAAATATTATCTATTATATTTATCAATTAAAGTCTACTCACAACCATCACACAATCAAAATAAAGTACGCAAGACATTTTTAACGTGGAAAACCCATCACAGGCAAAAACCACGGGATCTATCTCAGATCCAAAAGAAAATTCACTATGAATAATAAAAGAAAACTTTACAGTGCTTATTTGGAATGATATACCCTAGCACTCCAATCACCAAACACAATAGCCTTTCTCCATCATACTATCCATAGTAACCATTACCATCAACCTACGTTTCTTGCGAAGGTTCACTTGTTTCAAACAAGCCTTATACAATAGCCTTACATAAACACTTTACCATCAAAGAGATCTAAGAATATAAACAAGAATGGTAGGTAATCTCCATGACCCGAAAATGGACCGAGAAAAATTTAAACTCGAAATATTTGGATCGCTTTTGAAACAATCGTCCAAATATATAAGTTTTTAGACGCAGACGTCTGCGTGAATCACTCACTGCGTTCATATCACTGACGTCCGTAAGTTCACTACGGACGACCGTGGGTCCAAAACGAGAAAACTTTTACTTACTTACTTGGCAAAACCCTTTTCTTACGGAGCAATACTGTTTTTGAGTCATGATTGTGACAAACAAACTTACAATCTCCCCCTTTGTCACAGTCATGATAAAAAAGCATTTACAAGCGATAAAAAAATACATTCAATTCTCTTGTAAGTCCTATACATCAATCTAGAATGTAAATGCGAAATTACAACTCTAGTTGCTCCCTAACTATTTGCCAAGTCAAAATGAAACCTTAAACCTATATACTACATTGATCTTTGAATTGAAGCTCTTCACCAAATAACTAAAGAACACGTTAATAACACAAGTGAAATATAATAAACCATCTCCCCCTTTTTATCATAATGTGACAAAGGGTAAATTTAAGATAAATGTTGAAGTGAAACTTAAATGTAAAAGCATTATTTCCATCATATGAAACATTTAAGTAATTTAATAGATAAACATAACTTCACATAATATGGAAAGCATGTACATCAGATGAAGTTTTTTCATTACAATATTAAACCAAAAAAAATTAAACCACAGAGTTACAGTTTTATAACAAAGAAATCATCATTCTGGAGGCGGGAAGTGTGCTCCTGGAGGAGGAAAAACACTATTGAAGCGATTCATCATTGCTTCAAAACCGTCAATCATGGTCATTTGGAGCGAAGAAATTTGCTCCCCATAGATATTAAATCCTGTTTCAATCCGATTAGATAAATGTTGAATTTCAGAATGCATATGTTGCATCTCAGTATGCATTCTATCAAAATGTTGATCATAATAATGACCCTATGGAACCTGATACGGAGGAACTGGTGGAGGAGCATCAACAGCTTGAGGAAGGTCTTGTTGAGCAGGAATATCTTCAGGCTCATCCTCATCAGATGTTTCATCGAGCAATTCAACATCGTCTAAATCTAGGATAACTCTTTTGCCTATTTTCTTTAACTTACCTAAAGGTGCCATTGCTCTAGATGTAGACAGAAAAAGAGGAAGAGTCATTTGAGACTCAACAATCTTACTAATAAGTAGAGGAAATGGAAGAGACATTTTAGAGGTATCATCCCTCATGCGGCGAACGATGAATTCAAAAATAATAGAAGACACACATAAGGGACGATTTCGGTCTAACAGGAACATTAGATAAATAATGTCCCAACGCACTTGATCTTTATTGCCCGCTCTTGGTGTAAGAGTAGCAAAAAGAACGTGGAAAGCCATTGAAATTTGATTTTCAAAGAAGAATAATGCACCGCAACTCCGATTGAGTTGAGGCGAGGCGGCGCATGGTCATAGACGGTTGAAGGACTAAGCAGAGATTGAATTTGACTTTCATCAACAGGATACCTATAACCATTTTCATTTAACTAATGCCTAAAATTTCGTAAATAATTGAAGGAGAAAGAGATTTGCTTACCATAAACATAGGTGATCGCATAACACTCGTCCTATTCTCTACAATCGTGGGCTGATGAGATTCGCATAAAAACACCGAACTACATCGGTGTAAGCGGAGCCCGTTAGAGAAAGAAGTGGAAGCCAACCTCTAGACGCAAACATGTCATACAAATCATGATCTCGAAGAAAATTTTCAAGAACCACCCGTTCAACTATCAGATTTCGAGTAATAAAAAGACGTTGAAATCGTTCTTCATGACTTTTAGACGGAAAACGTTGAAGTTCAGGCGATGAAGATGAGGAAGAAGCTTTAGCTTTTTTTGAATTTTTCCTATGGAGCGACATGTTATAAAAGTAAAAAAAATTTTGAGTGAAAAAAATGAGAGAGGCGGTCGAAATGGCGGTTTTTTTTGGGGGTCTTGATTCGACGTCTCTGGTTCGACGACGTCCGTGGATGTACCAATTTTAAAATCAACCGTTTATTTGTTACCTCGGAAATTGAATTGACGGACGTCCGTGTTGACATGCACGGACGTCCGTGAGTTAATGACAATTGTCAGTTAAAGTAACGGCGAAAAGACAGTTTGACTCTTTGAGACGATTCGTATTCCGGACGTCCGTTGTGGCTCACGGACGTCCGTGATAAAAATGGCAGTGAGCGCCTCATACTTCGGACGTCCGTGAGGGTAGAGGCAGTGAAGGAGCATATTTGCGGACGTCCGTGAATTTTTTTTTTTTTTTTTTTTTTTTTTTTTTTTTATATATATAATACTTAAAACTTTCATTTGTAAGTGTTAAAATATCCTAAAAACGCATAGGAATCAATTTGAGGAGCTGAAAAAATCATCCTTTTATATATATATATATATTTTAAATAACATAGTTAATAAAGGAAGATTTTTAAAAAAATCAACAGTAATTGCAACATCAACATATATTGAATTTATATTGAGACTTATCCTTTTTTTTTTTTTTTTTTTTTTTTTTTTTAAATGTTCTCCATTAAGTAAATGATACTCAAACCTTTTTAAGCTTTCTAAAAAGACCTTTTTAATGAGCGTTAGAATATTGACTCCCAACTAGTTAGTTTAGGGCAATAGATTTTAAGAAATCCCAACGATTTTACTAGCTCAGGTCAATTAGGCTACAAGGTAGAGTAAAAAAAAATTTAATATTCAATCTGAAATTTACTTGCTTTCTATTCAACCCATATAGCGAGGGTTAGGCCAATGACTCCTAATTCAGTTGACTTAGGGCATTAAGTATAGAATACTCCACGGGCTTATTAACTCGAGTTGAAAAGGCAAAGTGTAAGAGAGATCAGAATAATACAGAACATTATTTTAACCAAAAAGCTAAAATTCAACATATACTCAAAACATAAGATTGTTGCAATGACAATATAATTTAAAAAAATTCCTTTATATACTAACAATAATAAGAACCTACCTTGATGATACAGAATATCAGCCAATCGAATCAACTCAAGATATTACAAATGTATTTTTAGAATATTTTACCAAATGTAGACAAATGAAAATTTAGAACGTATTATACAAAATAAAATGAAAGCTATGTAAAAAAAATATATGCATATATATATATATATATACAATTGAAGAAATAATGATTAATCGATTAAGCATAAACCAATGGATTTTCGAAGAAATTCAAATCGATCAAAATCCAACGGTTTTGTAAAAATATCTGCTAATTGTAATTGTGTGTGTATGTACTCCAGAAGTATAATTTTTTCTTCCACCAAATCACGTATGAAGTGGTGTCGAATATCAATGTGTTTTGTTCTAGAGTGTTGTACAGGATTTTCAGAAATACAAATAGCACTGGTGTTATCACAGAACAAGGTCATTACACCTTGAGAAATCCCATAGTCTGACAACATTTGCTTCATCCATAATAATTGAGTGCACCCATTACCAGCAGAAATATATTCCGCTTCAGCAGTGGATAAAGAAACGGAAGATTGTTTTTTGCTGAGCCACGACACTAGACAGTTTCCGATGTAAAAACAACCACCACTTGTGCTTTTACGATCATCAGAGTTACCAGCCCAATCGTAATCGGAAAAACCAATGATATAAGATGTGGTATCGTAGGGATACCGAGACCTAACTCTAATGTACCGTTAACATAACGAATGATACGTTTAAGAATAGTTAGGTGAGATTCCTTTGGGGCTGCCTGAAATCTAGCGCACATACCCACACTGTAAGCAATATCCGGTCTACTAGCAGTAAGATAGAGAAGACTACCTATCATGCTTCGATAAAGTGTATCCACTACATTTTTACCATTTACATCTTTTGTCAATTTCACTGACGTACTCATGGGGGTACGGGCAGGTTTACTTGATTCCAAGCCAAATTTCTTTACGAGTTCTTTTGCATATTTGGATTGGGAAATGAAAATGCCAGTGGAACATTGTTTGATTTGAAGACCTAAGAAGCAATTTAATTCACAGAATAAACTCATTTCAAATTCATTGCTCATAAGAGTTTGAAATTTATGAGCATTTAAGTCTAAGGTGGATCCAAAAATAATGTCATCAACATAAATTTGAGCAACAGTTAAATTTGATGATTCTTCTTTCAAAAATAATGTTTTATCCACACTACCACGTTTAAAACCATTTGTGATTAGATATTTTGTGAGTCTCTCATACCAAGCACGAGGTGCTTGTTTCAAACCATATAGTACCTTTTTAAGTTTAAATACATCATGAGAATGATGTAGATCTTCAAATCCTTTGGGTTGTTCTACGTATACTTCCTCAGTCAAAAAACCATTTAAAAAGGCACTCTTTACATCCATTTGGTATAATTTAAATTTTAGATGACATGCCATTGCTAAGATTATGCGAATAGACTCAAGTCTAGCTACTGGAGCAAATGTTTCATGAAAATCAATACCTTCAACCTGAGTGTACCCTTGAGCCACCAATCTTGCTTTGTTTCTAATGATTTTACCTTCTTCATTGGTTTTATTTTTAAAAATCCATTTTGTACCGATGATTCTAATGTTTGAAGGTCGAGAAACAAGTTCCCACACATCATTTCTTTTGAATTGAGTGAGCTCGTCTTGCATTGCAGTAACCCAATGCTCATCAAGAAGAGCTTCTTTAATATTTTTTGGTTCAAGACTTGATGTGTAACAAACATGAGAGAGAAGATTTGACAAATTTCTAAATTTTTTTCTAGTGAGTAATTGAGTGGATAAATCACCAATGATAGCGATCGGTGGATGATTTTTCATATCTCGCATAGGAAGGCCTATGTCGAGACTCATGCTCGAAGATATTGTTGAGAGGAATATCTACACTAATATCATCGGTGATATTAGATGTGGTGTGTAGAATTTTCACTATCATACGATAAACTCGTGTTATCTAGTCTAATTTTTCATGATTATTAGGAACAATAAAACTTCATCGTCAATATCTCTATTTAAAAAGAAGAGGAGTCTAATTTTGATCTTCTACAACTACATTAATCGATTCAATGACCGTAGAGTTCTTAAATTAAAAACCCTATAAGCTCTGTCTTAATGAGTAACCAAGAAAAATACCATAGTCGGTTTAGCATCAAATTTACTAAGATATTCACGATCTCGTAAAATGTGACAAGCACTACCGAAAATAACGAAAATAACTAACTTGAGGTTTTTAGCATTCCATATTTCATATGGTGTTTTAGTAGTGTTTGGTCTAAGGTATACTGATTAGAAATATAACAAGCGGTATTAATGACCTCATTACAGATTTTTAGCCACATTATTAGCATTTAACATAACCCTAGCCATCTCTTGAAGAACCCTATTTTTTCTTTCAACAACACCATTTTGTTGAGGTGTGTGAGGAGCAGAAAATTCATGCTTTATTCCATTTGAAGCACAATATTTTGCAAAAGACTTTCAAATTCTTTACCATGATCACTTCGAATTCGAACTATAGCAAGATTTTTTTCAATTTGAGTTCTCTTAGAAATGATGATAAATTCATCAAAAGCTTGAGATTTTTCTCTAAGAAATGCAACCCATGTATATCTAGAAAAATCATCAACAATAACAAGGACATATTTCTTACCTCCTAAACTGCTTGTTCTCATGGGACCTACTAGATCAAAATGTATTAATTCAAGGATCCTAGAAGAAGTAGGAATATTAACTTTTTTGTGCGGAACGCGAGTCTGTTTACCCATTTGACAAGCACTACAAATAGATCCATCTGGTTTACTTAATTTAGGTAAACCTCTAACAAGTTGATCAGAGGCTAACTTGTAAAGATCATGTTTGTTCATGTGGCCAAGCCTCTGATGCCAGATGTTGATCTCATTAGTTTTAGAGATAAGACAATTATTTTGATTAGGATCGCAAAAAGTGTAACAGTTATCGGTAGATCTAATTCCTTGAAGAACAATTTTGTCTTTAGAATCAACAACAGTGCACAAATTTTTTGAAAAATTAATATTCATTCCATCATCACATAAATGACTAATACTAATGAGATTAGCCTTAAGTCCTTCAACATAAAGGACTTTTTTTAGGTTAGGACATCCAGGTGCATTAATTGTTCCTCTTCCAGTAATTTTACAAGAACTTCCATTACCGAAAGTCACATTTCCTTCTGAGCATGGGCTAAGATGAGAGAATAATGATTTCTCACCAGTCATGTGCCTAGAGCATCCACTATCAAGGAACCACTTAGATGATTCACTTGCTTTTAGTGAAATATGAGCCACTTGAGCAGTCAAATCAGATTTGCGAATCCAAACATGTTTGTATTTAAGATTTGATTTGTTTTGAATCACATGCTTGTTTTTATATTTATGTGTACTACTCAATGAAATGACTTTATTTTTCTTAAAAGTTTGGAAATTAGGAACATAGAATTGAGAGTAATCAAAGTAAAATGGACAATACACATAAGTATGCCCTTTCCATCCACAAGTGTAGCAGATTGGGACTCTCTTATTAAGAAATCTAGTATTTGAAGATCTGAAATTATTTTCCTTTTGTCTAGTATTTGAAGATTTGATTTCTTTAACAAATTTTGGAACATGATTTACATCAGGTTTTAGATTTTTATTTACTACATGATGATATCCAATACCAGATTTGTCTGTTGTTCTTTGACCAGAACTGAGTAATTTCTCCATTTTCTCATTAGTCTTGTAAATGTTTGAATATTTTTCAGAAGTAAAATCAAGTTCCCTTTTTAGGTTTGCATTTATTTCAATAAGGGAATTTACTTTATTTTCTTGTTCTATAAATTTTGGAGTGAAAGAATTTATATTCTCTTGGAGATTTATTATAATATTTTTAACTCAGCTCACTTCTTTGATTAATTTGATTTTTCTTTAGTTAGATGTTTTGATTCATGATAAAGTTCACTATAGGCAGTTGTTATATCCAATACATCACCGTCAATTTGATAAGAAGATGAGATTGAAGCAATAGAATCAGTTTCAATATGAGAAGTATTAGTTTCTACAATAGATGCAATAAAGCTCTAAAACCATAAGAACTAGATTGATTCATCAAGATGTCTCATTGATATTTCAATCTCATGTGAAGCGGTCAAGGCTTTGGATTTTCCTTTATCAATTTTCTTACTAGGACATTTATTAGCGTAATGTCCATAACCATGACACTTAAAACATTGAGTAATGTCGAGAGTCCTTTTAGGTTTCTTCTCAAATGATTTAAAAGTTTCATTACTTTCAAATTTTTAAAAGGTTGTTTCTTATTTTTATAAAATTTTTAAATTTTTAACAAATAAAGCAAGTTCATCTGAATTATCGAATCTTGCTAGAGTCGATTCAACCTTAGATGATTTAAATGCAACACTTTTGGTGACATGATTATCTTGAATTTCATATTCATAAGTTTGTAATGACCCAACGAGTTCATCTAAATTTAGATTGTCAACATCTTTAGATTCAACAATAGCATTAACTTTTGATCTCAATCTTTTAGGTAGAGACCTTAGAATTTTCGCACAATTTTAGTATTAGAAACAGTTCTCCTAAATTGAATGAGCCATTTACAATATCATTTAAGCGAATATAGAAATCGAAAACTTTTCATCGTCATCCATGCAGATTTTCAAATTGAGAAGTGAGCATTTGAAGTTTGGAAATCTTTACTTGAGGAGTTCCTTCATACGTGGTTTCAAGAATTTTCCATGCATCTTTGGCTATGATGCTAGTACTTATTCGACGAAACTCGAGCGAATCGCCCAAATAAGGCATTTAGGGCCTTGGAATTATAACCAAGATTATCATATTCCCTGATCACCCATAAAGATCTTGGTTTAATAGTAGTATGTGGTATATTATCGACAATGAGGTCGAGTTGGTATGGCGACCATCCGTCCTCAATAGAATACCAAATGTGAGGATCAAGTGAACTTAAAATGCTCTCATCCTTGCCTTCCGAAGGATAGTTAGAGCCATCAAACGTAGGAGGTCTAGCAAGAGACGCACCTTCTCTGAAGATCGTGATATCCCAAATTAGACATAACACTTAATTTGTTAAAATTTACCAAGTGACCGTGCTCGATACCAATTGAAATTTAGAAAATTACGATTTATAAATATTATCTATTATATTTATCAATTAAAGTCTACTCACAACCATCACACAATCAAAATAAAGTACAAGACATTTTTAACGTGGAAAACCCATCACAGTAAAAACCACGGGATCTATCTCGATCCAAAAGAAAATTCACTATGAATAATAAAAAAACTTTACAAAGGCTTATTTGGAATGATATACCCTAGCACTCCAATCACCAAACACAATAGCCTTTCTCCATCATACTATCCATAGTAACCATTACCATCAACCTACGTTTCTTGCGAAGGTTCACTTGTTTCAAACAAGCCTTATACAATAGCCTTACATAAACACTTTACCATCAAAGAGATCTAAGAATATAAACAAGAATGGTAGGTAATCTCCATGACTGAAAATGGACCAGAAAAAATTTAAACTCGAAATATTTGGATCAGTTTTGAAACTGCCCGAACTGTCCGAAATATATAAGTTTTTTAGGGCACGGACGTCCGTGAATCACTCACGGTCGTCCGTGGTCACGGACGTCCGTAAGTTCACTACGGACGACCGTGGGTCCAAAACGAGAAAACTTTTTCTTACTTACTTACTTACTTGGCAAAAACCTTTTCTTACGGAGCAATACTGTTTTTGAGTCATGATTGTGACAAACAAACTTACAAACTTAATCCTAATCCCTACAAGGCAATTATGATTATCAAAAACAAAAATAAATGGCTTTAGAAACATTCACAATAACAAAACTAAATCTCAATCATGCAATCATTAATTATCTTTGATTTAGAAGATATCCTAAGCTTCGAAAACTAACCACTCATCATTGATATAATCTTCATCATCTCTGATTCAACCATAGAAAATTGGTTTACAATTCCCTTAATCTCACAAACTCTCTAAATCTAAAAAATTAGAAAACATAAAACTAAAACTAGAAAACTCGGAAACTAAATCTATATCTAACGCTAAATCTAGGGTCCTATTTATAGATGCATAAGGCCCTAGTACATTGCAATTAACTAGGAAAGAAATCTTAAAATAACTCTAAAACGAATTGGGAAAAAAGGAAAACTCATACTCTCCAAGAATAGAGTTGTAGTCTTCGACCTCCACTGAAATTCCTAATCTCGACTGGTCAAGATTGTATAAGGCTTTATTGCTCTCTGTTTAGTAATCTTGACTAGTCGAAATGTAATTTCAACCGATCAAGTTTTGCTGTTTGTGGACATCCTCTGGAATCTCGACCAGTCGAGTTTTGCTGTCTCCTGCAGAATTCTTCTTGTAATCTCGACCAATCAAGTTTGACAGTTTCTTGGCTCTTTTCTTTCCTTTCTTTCCTCTCTTTTTTATTCTTATTTCTATTTCTTTCATTCATCCATCTTTTAGCTCCTTTTTTACCTTTGGTCCTTCAAAACCTTCTGAAAACTAACTAAATGCAAACATTAGTCATCTTTCGAGGGCTAGCAATGCCAAGATTCGAGTCTAAAATTTATGATTTTGAAGGTTGATCAACATGAAAACTAGTTATTAATAATAATAATAATAAATTAGAAACTATCATAAAAAATTTTAAGTGTATATAATGTAAAATACCTTTTTTTCCCAAGACCATCCAATCTGAGAGTTCTCAATATATTATTTAAGTAGAAAAAGTAGATAAGTCATAATACCTGCAGGCCATGATAGCATTATCAATCAATACTATATAAATAAAAGATATTATAGTTTATAAATATAGAAATATCAGTGCCATCTTGACTAAATCACAGACAACATAAAAGTACATTCAATTTTTATGTTCTCAACCATTTATAATTCTATTTTTGCAATATCAGGCACAAAATTTCCTTCTTTGGGACAATCAGAAAAACTAATTGAAACTAAAAAGCTTAATTCTTTTTTGTACCTCTCCTTGTTGGATGATAAAATAATATAATTTGTAACTTGTATGTTGACCATGGCTGGATACAAAGCTTTTTAATGGTCATGTTAACAATTTTTGAAAAAATTACTATCATTATTAATTAAGTTTATTCAAAAACAAATATTTCCAACACTACAAATTCCTAGTGCATTTAGTAAGATATCATCAATGCTTGGGGATTGAAAAACTTCCTGTACTTGAGGATCTATTCCTAGCTTTTCCTTTCAGTCCAATGAAGGTTGATTGGGCTAGCGTATAAAATTTGCACAAAAATTTCATTCATGCACTATGCATAATTTTTTTTGGCTTGTTAATACGAATAGGAGAAGAGGTATGACTACAAAGAAGAAAGAGTCCTAAAAATAGACCCTTAAATGGATCTTTAAGAAACCAAAGACGATGGTGATAATGGGTTGTTAACAGGCTAGGAATGGTCTTTAATATTAACCCAATATTAGGACTATCAATAGGAAGGGATGTTTTAAAAACAGGACCGGACACCAAACCGGCAACGACATTAGTTTGGTTGGACCAGGTCCAAACATGTTCAACTAGACTGGTTCAAGAAAAGAATAATAATAAAGTCATGTGGCTTATATCATTATATATTAATTTAAAGATATTTTAAAGATATATATTAAAATAATATTGCAACTTAAAGTAACAAACACATTGGTACTTGTTGGTAAGAACTTAGGTTTTAGGTGAGAGTATATAAGAAGTTTCGATTTCAAATCACCTCCATCACATATAAGTTTTTCTAAATATTTCAAAAAAATAAAAATTACAAAGAACCAGACAGTTTAATGTAAAGATGGTTGGTTCACCAGTACAGTAAGGAAAGATCAACCCACCATTTCCTTTCGAATTGGGTGGAACCGGACGGTCCATTCCAATTTTTAAAACACTGATACGAAGTCACAGAGGATGTAAGCCGAAAAATTGAAAGGGATAATTTATTATATCCAGTGAGATATTGGAGGACTCAAGAATTAGATATTGAAGGAGGTAGAATTTTGTATTTCACTTCCTTTTTTTATTTTTATTTTAAATCACCGAGGGATTAAGTGGGTAAGAAATTATGAAAATTTGAAGGTATTCAATTGGTCAACCCATAAAAGAATAGGCTATTTTCATGAGGTTTATTATTAGAAACAAGTTGGATGTTATTAGGATATTTTAAGAATGAAGTTTTTTATGGAAATAAAATGTTGTATTATGATTGCCCTAGAATTGTCTCACGAAATTGATGTGAAATGAAATGTGGACTGAAATTGACTATTATTTTAAATGATGACATGACATTAAAGTGGGACAAAAAGGGAATTACAGAACAAAATTAATGAGAGAGGAGGTGGATTCCTCTTGTCTAATTTGAAGGTGACTTAAAGTTATTTATTTGTACAACAACCACCTATTACCTACTAAAGAGGTAGTATTGAAAGATTATAAGTTGCAAATAAAATTAAAAAATTGCAACCCACAAAATTTCATGCCTACTGTCAATAGGTTGATTTGAAAGATTTGTAGACTGAAAAAAAAGGGAAAATTAAATAAAAAATTGTGTTCACCTTTAATTAGGTTGAGTTATGACACCCCATTATGATAATTAATCACATCTAAAAAATTCTAACCCTTAACATCAATATTTGTTGTGCCTCGTCATTCAATATAAATAAATAAATAAAGTTTACCTCTTACACTAGAGCCTCTTCCAAGCTACTATGAATCATTTAACTCCCAAATAAAATACAAAAGAAGATAAGCTACAAACCAAGAGCATAGTGATACCTGAAATCCATAAAATAGAAAAGAAGATAAGCCACAAACCAAGAGCATAGTCATACCTGAAATCTATAAAATACAAAAGAAGATAAGCTAAAAACTAAGAGCATTGATACCTGAAATCCATGCTACTCTTTATTTATTGAGAAACCTTTAACTTCTGGAGTTGAAAAGGAGAGAAACACCAAAAAGATGATACTACGTAATGGTACATGATCCGTGTATGGTGCATGGCAACTTCCCTCTCCACTATTTTGATCCCCAATAATAATTTGAGTCAAAGCAGACAAATGTCATTTAAAATTAATGGTTGCCATGGAAATCTAACTTACAATCAATATTCTTGTGATCTTTTTGACTATTCTAAATCAAATGATGGAGGTCATCTCTTAATTAACCCAATCTTTTATACCATACATTTTGATAGTATGGCAGTCAAATCACAAGGAACACATGATAGTTTCACATGGTACACATCCTACAAAGTGACCAGAGACTTCAAATCACACAGAACACGGTGCTTTCAGAAGGTATGAATCCGAAAAAGTGGCCCGAGCATGGTCGGCTTCAAATAACACAGGGTGGTATCACAATTCACATGGTATGCATCCCAAAAAATGACCCCAAACATCAAGCTCTTCAATGCTTGGTTTGGATATCAAATACCAACTACGCCAAAATGGTAGTCTCATTAGGCACAGAACATCTTATACAGTGGACAATTTTTTATAGAAAATTTTGAAGGCAGCTTCTCTAGGGCGACATGACTAGCTACACACATAGTGGGGCCCAAGCACTGCAACCAGTCACGTTGCGCCACATATGTTATCTGCAACATTGTCTATTAAAACATGTCTACCATTTATAATTTCTCTTAAGGGCAGGGGTTTGTGGAGTGAGATTGAATTGAGTGCTGCTACTTGGTGCTCTTGAGATTGCCTAATACCAGCTGATTAGGCAAGCATTAGAGAAATGCACTAGTGTTAGGTACGAGTCAATCTCTTAGCAAAATGGTCAAGGGTCAGGAGTTGTACAATTATTTATGAACATGCAAATCATTGAAAGTTTATTTTTAACCTTTCATTAATAAATGCTGAAAAGGTTCAACTCAAATGCTAAGATTGTAGTTGGAGACCATAGTTACCATGTCAGAAATCAAGAAAAAATCAGCAAGGGGATAAAATGGGAAAAAAATAATAAAAGATATAAAAATTTTGAGGGTTCAACCTGACCCGTTTACTGAAACCCTTAACCCGGTCCTTATTATTGAATTTATCAAGGAAAATTTGGGAAAAAAAACATTTTAAAATGCAAAAATCACATTTTTTCTCAATTAATCGCATTTTGAAAAAAAAAAAAAAAAAAAACACATTTTAATCGTGAAAGGAACATTTTTTCAAAAAAGTGCAAATAAAACATAATTTTTTCAAAAAATCGGTAAATTTGGTAACTATGCTGGAGACTGACCGGAGGGCTGCTGCCTGAGAACTTCATACCAAGTCATTTACATACATCGAATATTTGAAAAGCTGGTATTAGTTACAGGATTCGAGTGTTGGCAAGTACCCGAGTAGGATATTAACAATTGTGTTTGGAAAGTACCCTAGTAGAGTATTAACAATTGTTCTTGGGTCAATCTCCTTCTGCCCAAATGGTTAAGGAGACAACATTTAAGAGAACACATAATAGTGAAATTTGAATGAAAACTACTAACATTTCACTTCATTGGTCAATCCGTGGGAGACAAGTATTTATGAACACACAAAATAGTGCAAGGAAAGGAAACTACTAGCATCTTAATTGTTTGGGGCTTAAAAATTGATTGTTGGGTATAGATTGACGCGAGTGGCGCCCTTCTCACTCATATATATATATATATATATTTATTTTTGGAGTGGTAATTGATCATTTCGATAATAAGGATTTAAAAATTTATATGAAAAAGTTATTTCTTTCCTAAACTTGTGCCATATCGAGGTTTAAAATCTTAAATAAGTACTATCATACCCTTCAGAGTTGGTATTAGGTACCTGACCTGAGCACCAGTGGCCGCACATGTTTAAAGGCATTAAGGCTGTAGCACATGTCCCTCGATTCCTATGTTGGTCAAACTGTTGACTGAATATTGATGAGACCTAACTGTGTGAGGTGACTGCTTGAGGCCAGATCTATAAAAAATTGTTAGGCACCCACTTTAAATTAATTGAAAATTAGCTATTCTTATTGGCACCCATAGGGCACCACATTTATTTGAATGGGTGTGTTAGAAATTTAGTAAAACACACACCACATCTTGTGCCTTGAAAATCAGCCTGAATTGTTTCTTGGTGAACCCTGGCCCAAGGTTTGATCTGAATTGGGCCTGAGCCTTGGTGGTGATAAGGGGATCATCGCCAACGGATCGAATTTTGAAATTTATTATAGGATTTCTTGATGTATTGAGTCAAACCTTGACCTATAAAATAGAAGCATTTAGATGTACTAACACACAAGACTATATATTTGTTCTTTGCATTGAATGATAGCATTTCTTTTAATTTAGACTAAAGCCCAATGGGAATTATAACTAAAATTCCTAATTTTAGAAAATAGAAATTTGAATCTCCCAAATATCTAGCAAATCCTAATCCTTGGTTCATTTGATTATGATTTGACCCATCTTACACCACTTATTTTCATTGGAGAAATCTAGGATATAAGATGCACTCATTTACATGCACCACAAGATTTAGTAGAATTTGGAGATTCACAAAACTTAAGGGGGACCACTAAAGACAAGAGTTTACATGACTGTGTGGTTGGGCGCATGCAGAAAAGAACAGAGAGTGTATTGGGAAGGAGATAGAGAATACTTGGGGAAGCAAGTTTTGGACACATGACAGCCAAAATGCATCCCATGGCCCCTAAGTCCCTTGCAAATTTCGAATTCCATAGGGGCTCCCTCTTCATTCCTACACTTCTATCTTCTCCTTCCTCTCTTCAACCTCCATTAGAGTTCTAGAATCCTTGAATTTTCCCTCTCATCCTGGCCATTAAATTCCTAATCCATCACGACCAATCAACTCCATTTCTTCTCTTGCCTCCCATACATTAGATTGGGCTTATTTCCAGCCCTTTTCACCATCCAACCAGGAGCAAACCAGCAAACTAAGGAGAGCTAGCAAAGGTAAAGTCTATTTTCTCCATAGAATCTTATAGTACCTTGATGATTATTTTTTTTTTGAAGTTCTGGAATAATTGTATTTGTATAGGACCAGAATATTGGATGTCATGCATGTAATCTACATGATCATGCAAGGCCATCTAATAGTCTAGATTAGCCATTTAAATTAAGATCAATATAGCTTAGTGATTTCTTGGATCTTATCTAAATTTTTGTAGTATAGAAAGGATATTTACTTAGAATTTTGTATAAATTTTTGGAATACAATGTGACCAGAGATATTGGATGCCATGCATGTGATCTACATGATCATGCAAGGCCATCCAATTGTCTAGATTGGTCCACATGATCAAACCAATCAAATTTCGAATTTTGCTTGGATTTTCTTGAGTTTTGTAAAATAAAGTGGGATTTTAATTTAAATCTTTTAAATATTCTGGAATGGTATGTTATACCAGTGATGTTGGAAGCCATGCATGTAATCTACATGATCATGCAAGGTCATCCAATAGTCTAGATTGATCTATGGTGTCAAGACCAATAGGATTTTGGGACTTTCTTGAAATTTCCTTGGACTTTTGCAAGTTAAACTTGGATTTTTAATTTGAAAATTTTATAATTTCTGGCACATGTTTAGACCAATGGTATTGGATGTCATGCATGTGATCTACATAATCATGCAAGGCCATCCAATGGTCTTGATTGACCAAATGGGTCAAAACCTAGAAATTTCGAATTTACTTGGATTTCCTTGGGATTTTTGTGAAATAAAAAGGGTTTTGTTTTGAAAACTTTGAAATTATGAAATATATCTTAGACTAATTACTTGGGATGTCATTCATGTGATCTACATGATCATGCAAGGCCATTCAGTGGTCAAGATTTGGTCAACATGATCTCTATGCACCAATGTGTAGAAATTTTGAGGTTTTGATTTTTTATGTCCATACTACATAAGGTAGCTTAAATAAACTTTATGGATAGAATATACACGTTCTGTAGGTGATAAATTATGATTTTTGATCTCTGGAACTCACTATACTAATAATGGATTTTTAAGTCAATTAGTGGTTGTATATGCATTTTGAATCAATGCATAATATAGTGTAGAGTAAATCTTATTTTCTCATAATATAGTGTAGAGTAAATCTTATTTTCTTGTATAGAAATTTTAGGATTTATAATTTGATATTAGATGCATGCTTTTTATGGAATGTTTATGTGAAATCTCATAACTTTAGACATCAATCCTTGGTTAATCATGATCGAATGTGTGGTTCTAGATTGCTAAGCTTCTAGATAACTTATATGTGTTATAGTCTTGAAATTTTGCTTGATTTCCATAAGAATTAGAATAAATTTTTGGCACATCTAGTGACTGGGTTATGATAAGTTTTATATATATTCATCTCAGAAAAATTTTGGTCAACATTTTGGTCATGATGGTAGACCAATCGGATGGTCATGATTGGCTATCTCGAATTTGATTGATTTGTTTAAAACTCATGGTTAAATGTTTAGTTCTCTTGTGTGATTTTGATCTTAAGAATGAATCATTGATAAATTTAGATGGATTAGTCAACTCTAGATTTAGATGTTAGACTTCCAAAATTTGATCACAAAATTTTAATGGTGATAGATGCATGGGTAGGGATAATTTCAATATATCGGTTTCATGTCGTTTAACGTAGATTAAGACCATTAGAAGGTCTTTTGAACGAAGTTTGACCATTTTGATGGACTAACGGTCTGATGAGATTCCTAATTTTAGAAACTCTTGACCTATGTCGATCACGAATGATCAATAGTGTTTGATCGGTATCGATAAAATCTCGAATTTTTGATATTTAGACTATAAAATGTAATCGGATAAGTTTTCAAAATTTTAATCGAAAATCTATTTCACTATGAGAAAAAGAAAAAAAACGACTATCAATACCAGTCATCTTTTTAAGAAAAACAGTCACTGTCTTTGACAGTGGAGGAGACAGTCGTCTATGAACTTCAACAACAACTGCTCTTAACAGTCATAGAAGAATGACTAATTTGGGCAGTCATTTTTTATGCTTTGTTTAAAACTATATATTCAACGACTACTTGCCACTAACATAGAGGATCTCTATCATTAATTCAATGGTTGGTATTAGAAGCCTGATTAGTGCACTAAGGGTGCACATCAGAGTAGATTTTTGAGCCCCAATTCAGCGATTTTGCTATTATTGCAGCTGTTGTTATGCAAAAACATGCACATTCTAGAAAATCATTGCACTTAATTTGGTAACTTCCTTTATAATCCAAAAAATAAAATTATACCATCTACTTGTATACATTTATAAGCCAAAAAATAAAATTATGCCATCTACTTGCATACACACTCTTTGTTTCTCTTTTAAAGTCTATCGATCCCATAATTACAAAAGCTCGAGTCTTCCATATATTGGGCCATTCGATTCATCTTCGTTGTTTCGATCAGCTAACTATACTTCAAATTGAAGCTGAAGACTGCAGAAGAGATCTCAAACTAAGTGGCGGATACGAATCCTTGATACAGGTCTGTTTGGGGATCCTCTTAGAGACGGAGGAGACTGAGTCGAAGCCCTTCCAAAGATCCTTATGATCACCATCGCCTCATCTACTTCTCTAGCTGCAGTATGAGCTCTTCTTTTTCTGTCCAAGTCATCATCTACTTCTCATCATTGATAGCTTCTTTCCAAAAAGCATTATCTCCAGATTTCATTGCATCATTAAAAGTGATAGGATCATCGTCTACATTTAGACATAAATGCTTCTTAGTACTTTTGGTCCTATTTTCTTCAATTAAATAAATATAATAGTCTTTTGAAAGACTAGTTTCAAATCTTTGACGTTTACTTTGTCGAGGTTCAATGATGACCTCTTCATCAGTTGAAGATTCAATAATTTCTTTAGATTTAGAAGATTCTCCATATTCATAAGTTTGACTTTGAATATTTAATTTATTAGATAGAGTAGTAAACTTAGATTCATAGAATATAGCATCTCTAGATTCTATTATAGTATTTTTATCTATATTATCATTAGATTCTATAACTAAAAATCTGTAAGCTTTACTATTTTGTGCATAGCCAAAAAATACACACTCAATATATCTAAGGCCTATCTTAGGTCTTTTAGGATCTACTAATCTAACAAGTGCCCTACACGCCCACACTTTAAAATAGGTTAGACTAGGTTTTCGATTCTTCTAAAGTTCATATGGTGTAGTTAATGGTTTCTTATATGGAATTCTATTCAAAATATGAGTAGCAGTCAACAAAGCTTCACCCCATAAATTTTTATCGGAATTAGCATTAACTAACATTGCATTAGTCATTTCTACTAATATTCTATTTTTTCTTTCGGCAACTCTGTTTTGTTATGGCGTGTAAGGAGCCGTCACCTCATGACGAATTCCATGAATTTCATAGAAATCGAAGAACTCATTTGACATGTATTCTCCACCCCTATCAGATCTAATTGTTTTGATTCTTTTGTTTAATTGATTTTCTACTAAAGTTTTATAAATCTTAAATTTTTGAAAAGCCTCATTTTTAATATTTAATAAATATATATGAGCATATTTCAAAAAATCATCTATAAAAGTAATAAAATATCGATTTCCTCCTCTAGCAGGAACATTGTTTATATCACAAATATCACTGTGTATGAGATCTAATAAACTGAATTTTTAATAATACTAGGAAAAAGTTTTCTAGTAATTTTAGTCTTAGCACATATACTACAAACACTACTATCAAAAGATTCATGTTTTGGAATTAAATATTAGTTAGTCATGCATTTCATAGACCTATAATTAACATGTCCTAATCTATTATTAGAAAGAGAGATCGAGTAAAAAGAATGAGAGATTTTATTGATATGATTAAGTACATTTAATTTGAACACGCCTCCCAAGGCATATCCCTTTCCAACAAATTCGTCATTCTTGGATAAGATTAACTTATCTGATTCAAATACAAGTTTAAAATCATGTTTGATCAATAAACCACCCAAAATAATATTCTTACGAATATCGAGTACATGGAGCACATCAATAAGTGTCACGACTTTTTCGGATGTGAAATTTAATTTTACTTTTCCACGCCCTATGATCTTCGCTGTAGATGAGTTCCTCATAAAGAGGTCTTGATCATCATCAGTCTTTTCATACGTCATAAATATGTCACGATTATTGCAAACATATTTTGTGGCACCCGTGTCGATCCACCATTCATTAATGTCACCAATCAAATTAACTTTCGAGAGAACGGCTATAAAGTTGCTTTTCTCTTCCACTACATTTGCTTGATTCTTCAATTTCTTGAAGAGGCGATAATCCCATTTGAAGATCCGAGTTTCCCACAATGGTAGCATCCTCCGCTCTTTGGTACCTTGGTCTTGACAAATTTTTTATTTTCCTTGGATTGAGAAAATCCTCTCTTCCTCTTCTTTGATGGTCCACTGACAACCTTAGACTCAACCAAGTATGCCTTTGATATCATATCAATGTGATCTTCGATTTTATCCCGAACACGGGATTCTTCCTCAATACGTAAATGAAGGAGAAGATTTTTCATAGAAATCTTCTCGTTATTACATTTAGGAATTTTTCAATAATCTTTTCAAGATGGAGGCAACTTGGCGATTATCGCACCAACCAAAAAATCCTCATCAAAATGAGAATCATTAGCAATCATATAATTTATAACTACTTGAAAATTATGCACTTGGCTAAGAATAGGTTTATCATCGACCATCTTAAAATTAAAAATTTAACTAATAATGTAAGAATTATTCCTTGCATCTTCTGTTTTGTACTTCTTTTCGAGTGCGTCCCAGAGTTTCTTCGAAGTGTTGTAGGTGCGGTACACGTCGAACAACGAATCTGACAATACATTCAGAATGTAGCCCTTACATGTGTAGTCGTCTTCTTCCTATTTCTACTTTTTCTGACTTTCATTGAGTGTTGATGATTCTGTAACAGTTGGACACGAATTCGTGATAACGTACACAACTTTCAACGCAGTCAACAGAAAGTGTAATTTCTGTTGCCACCGTTTGAAGTTAGAACAATCAAAACTGTCTAACTTGTGGATGTTGTTGGGCAGTGCGGGATGGATTTTGTCGGTCAGTATGGAAGAAGTCGAAGACTGGCCATCTCGATTTAAAATTGTTGAAAAAATGGTTTCGGATTGCAGAAGAAGATAAAGATTGGAATGAAAATACGCATATCCGGTTCGAGGCATGTCATAATTCATTGTCTTTAAATCGAGATTTGCCCCTGCCACTATGATCAAGTGGCCACCAATAGGTTACTGGCAAATCGATTGCAAGATACAACGAACCGGCAGCATATTCTTGTGATCAGATTTGGTGAATCTGATCACGCAACCAGAACACCAAATATCGCTTAAGAAAAGAACTCTGAAGCAAACTTTGAATTCGGGAAAAATAAAAGTTGAAAATGCAGTGAATGAAAGAAAGACCTCAGGTCTCCTTTTATAGAAATCAAGAGGTGCAACTGTACCGATTGGACAGAACGGTTACAGTAACCGATCAGACACAACGGTTACAAAAGATCCATTTAGATACAATGGTTATAACTAAAAGATTTTTAAAAATTTTAAACGTTTTTAAAATTTAAACGCAAATGATTAAACCACGATTAGTTTTTTGTCCAAAAAATTATTTTATAAATGCACCGCACCGCATCGCCATGCCACGTATACGTATACGTACTCGTGCCCCTGCCCATCCCGACTCGACTAAACTCGGCCTGGCGCGTGGTAAAGTGGATGGGTTGTCTGAGTGAAGGCTATAAGCCTTGAGCCAAGACTACATATTATAATCCAAACCTCCAAAAGAGTTTTACCCGGTATGGGACTATTTACAATAGTCCAAAGAACAAAAACTTTAAAATATTAAAATATCCTATAATACTAAAAATGAGGCTTTTCAAAAATTTAAGATTTATAAAGCTTCAGTAGAAAATCAATTAAACAAAAGAATTAAAGCAATTAGATCTGATAGGGGTGGAGAATACATGTCAAATGAGTTCTTCGATTTTTGTGAAATTAATGAAATTCGTCATGAGGTGGCGGCTCCTTACACGCCACAACAAAACAGAGTTGCCGAAAAAAAAAAAAGAACATTAGTAAAAATGACTAATGCAATGTTAGTTAATGCTAATTCCGATAAAATTTTATGGGGTGAAGCTTTGTTGACTGCTACTCATATTTTGAATAGAATTCTACATAAGAAAACATTAACTGCACCATATGAACTTTAGAAGAATCGAAAACTTAGTCTAACCTATTTTAAAGTGTGAGGGTGTAGGGCACTTGTTAGATTAGTAGATCCTAAAAGACCTAAGATAGGCCTTAGATATATTGAGTGTGTATTTTTTGGCTATGCACAAAATAGTAAAGCTTACAGATTTTTAGTTATAGAATCTAATGATAATATAGATAAAAATACTATAATAGAATCTAGAGATGCTATATTCTATGAATCTAAGTTTACTACTCTATCTAATAAATTAAATATTCAAAGTCAAACTTATGAATATGGAGAATCTTCTAAATCTAAAGAAATTATTGAATCTTCAACTAATGAAGAGGTCATCATTGAACCTCGACAAAGTAAACGTCAAAGATTTGAAACTAGTCTTTCAAAAGACTATTATATTTATTTAATTGAAGAAAATAGGACCAAAAGTACTAAGAAGCATTTATGTCTAAATGTAGACGATAATCCTATCACTTTTAATGATGCAATGAAATCTGGAGATAATGCTTTTTGGAAAGAAGCTATCAATGATGAAATGGATTCAATAATGGGAAACAAAATATGGAAATTAGTAGATTTCTCAGAAAGATCTAAACCCATAGGATATAGATGGATATTTAAAAGAAAACTTAGAACGGATAGAACTATAGAAAAATTTAAAGCACGATTGGTTACTAAAGGATATAGGCAAAATGTAATAACCCGAAAAATCACGTCAAACAAGGACCTCGGGATCCGTGCCCGCTTGGTCTTAGGTTTGACCATGAGATAGTTCATTGATGAACTTATGGTGAGATGAGCAAATGTGATGTGTGAACCAGTGTAGAAGAGTGGAGAGATAGAGGAGTGTGTAGAGTGGCATACACTGATGGGTGTGTATGTGCTCCACACCGAGAAAAGAGATAAGATAAAAAGGGTTGAAAACCCTAACTTTCATGTTTTGGTGGTTGAGAGAAGTAAAGAAGAGAGAGAAAGAGAGAGGAGTAAGAGAGGAGTTATTGTGGGTGATTGGAAGAAGGATTCAAGCATTAAAGAGGCCGGATTTGACGCAAGAAATCCGTTAGAAACCAAAGCTAGAACCCTAGCCTTCCAACCATTTGATTTGAAATCAACTTGAGATCTATTTAAGGTAAAATTTTTGTAAATAAGATGCATAGATTAGAGGGGTTAAGTTGCAGTTAAATGTGGGTTAAATCATAGGATAATGGCTTAGAAAAATAGAAGAAAAAGTATGGAAAAAGATTGGGAAGAATAGCTCGAAAGGGGCTGAATCTGACAATTTCGATTAATCGAAATTGGGTTTCGATTAATCGAAATTGGCCAGGAAGTTGAAGAGTCAGAGGACCCCGATTTCGATTAATCGAATTGGATTTCGATTAATCGACTTTGGATTTCGATTAATCGATTTGGGAATCGATTAATCGACTGAGAACCTCCAGTGGACCCCAGGGGTTAAAGGAAATGACTTGAGGAAAAATCGACTAATCGAAATGGGATTTCGATTAATCGATTTAGTTTTCGATGTCGATTTGGGATCGATTAATCAACTTGTGAAACTTCATTCGTTGAGCGAGGGTCTACTTTGCGAAAAGAAGGATTTCGATTAATCGAAATTGGACTCGATTAATCGAATGAAAACTCGACTGTTCGAACAGTGAATTTGCTTTGCGAAAAGAAGAATTTCGATTAATCGAAATTGGATTCGATTAATCGAATGAAAACTCGACTGTTCGAACTGAGAATGGACTTTGCGAAAAGGAGAATTTCGATTAATCGAAATTGCTTCGATTAATCGATATTGACTTTCGATTAATCGATTTTGGAAATCGATTAATCGAATCAGATTCGATTAATCGATTTTGGAATTCGATTAATCGACTGTAGTAAACTATGTTGACTTTTGGTTTGACTTTAAGATTCTTGGGGGATCTTATACCTTCTTTATTGCATCCTTTGTGATGTGTTTCACCTGTGATATGGTACCATAGGTGGTACGTGTGGACTAGTGCACAAGGAGCCACGTGGGACCTTGATGCATTGAACAAATGAAGACTTGAGGTAGGGAACACCTTGAACATGTACTTTATTTTACAAGAGCATGTATGTAGTGATATAGATTTCAATTCAATCATTTTTACTGCTTAAAGAATTGTGAAAAGCGTGCGTGCGTGATATTCATAAGAGTAAACGAATGAGCCATCCCCAGGGGATGAAGAAGTAAAGAGACAAGAGCATCAGGTGTGATGCAAGTAAATGGATACATCCCAGGGATGTATCCAAATATTGAATCATGTTGATAGGGCCTAACTGATATAAGATAGCACACTTACACGGTAAATAACTATATGTAAGGCACCGATATTTTTGTTATTTGAGGTTTGATAGGTTACCCCACCGACGTGGCGGGATATCCACGACTGACACGGCAGGATATCCGTGACCGATACGGCGGCGAAACCGTAGGCCAGTGCGGAGGCTTATCCGTACATAGTAAGCACACCCCAGGGGTGTTGATTGAGACAAGTGAAACCCCGCCACCAATCCCCAGGGGAAAGGGGCTTGGGTACTATATGGTATTCCCAGGGAATACATTAAAACTGTCTATATAGATGACGATGAAGGGTATCTCATCGGGGCTCGATGCTATATTGCTCGGGGATTACTTAAGTTGAAAGTTTAAGTTTTGCTTTAGGCCTTTTCAGCATTATTCATGAGCAAATGAAAAGATAAGTAATCAACAGTAAAACGAAATGTTTTTTTTTCTGTTTCATCAACAACTGCATAGATACATCATGCATGACATATCATAGAATATATGTGAGTTATAATTTATATGTTCAACAGCGTTTGTTCCCTATTGAGCTAGGATGTAGCTCACCCTATAGACTATCGTCGCAGTCCACTATTAGCAATCGCCGGCCAGGAGACGCGATCCCGTGAGTCGGATCTTGCGGCCGGTGACGAGTTGGAGTCACCTCCAGAGGACTTCTTCTAGAGGACTCCGCTGTGCCACTTTGAGGGATTTTACATAGAGTTTTGTACGGCTTGGTATGTCAAGCCTTGATTTTGTGAAAACCATGTATATAAGGTTTTGGATTATTCTTTTGGGACGAACCATCCGTGATGATTTCTATCATCGATGGTTCGGATCGGTTCTCCCTTCATGTAGGGGCATGAGGGTAGAACTGTCTTTTGGGAAAGTTAATTAATATAGATTTAAATTCCGCAATTTTATTTATAGTACTTTTGATGCTTGATATACCAGTGTTCCGTGCTTAGCTAAGGGCATGGTCAAGATGATCGTGCTGATGGCACGGGTTTCGGGGTGCCGAAATCCGGGCTGTCACACAAAAGGAAGGTGTTGACTATTTTAACACATACGCACCAATTGTCAGAATTCTACTATAAGACTTTTAATTGCACTAGCTTCTATTCACAAGTTAGAAATTCATCAAATGGATGTTAAAACTGCCTTTTTAAATGGTGATTTAAAAGAAGAGGTCTATATAGAATAATCAAAAGGATTTGTTCTACATGGACAAGAAATGAAAGTCTGTAAACTTATTAAATCTCTATATGGGTTAAAACAAGCACCAAAATAGTGACATGAAAAGTTTGATAATACTATTACCAATTTTGGATTCAAAACTAATGAAGCCGATAAATGTATGTATTATAAATTTTTTCATAATAATGGTGTTATTATATGTCTTTATGTAGATGACTTACTTATTTGTGGAACTAATTTAGAAGTTATTTTAGAAACTAAAAACTTCTTAAGTTCATCTTTTAGTATGAAAGACATGAGACATGCAGATGTAATTTTGGGAATCAAAATTATAAGATATGAGAATACGTTAACTTTAACTCAATCTCATTATGTTGAAAAGATTTTGAAAAGATATAATTATTTTGATTTGAAACCTGCCAATACACCTTTAGATATTAATCTTAAATTAACTAAAAATGATGGAAGATGTATGCAACAGTTAGAATATTCAAGGGTTATTAGTAATCTTATGTATGCAATGCATTGTACAAGGCCGGACATTGCATTTTTCGTAAGTTAAGTAGATTTACAAGTAACCCTAGTTATGTTCATTGGAATGCTATTTCACATAATTTTAGATATTTAAAAGGTACTATTAATTATGATTTACATTTTTCTGAATATCATCAAGTGTTAGAAGGATATAGTGATGCAAGTTAGATATTTGGTTTGAAAGAATTAAAGTCCACAAGTGGATGGATATTCACTTTTGGAAGGATATAGCGTTGCAATCTCATGGGGATTAAAGAAGCAAACTTGTATCACACATTCAACTATGGAATCAGAATTTATATCCTTAGCGGCAAGTGGAAGAGAAGAAGAATGATTAAAAAATTTACTAATCGAAATTCCAATTAGGATTAAAGCATTATTACCTATCTCTATACACTGTGATAGTAAAGCAACACTATCAAAGGCTTATAGTCAAACGTATAATGGAAAAAATAGACACATTAGTCTAAGACATAGCTATGTAAAATAATTACTTAGAGATGGAATAATCTCAGTAATTGGGGTCAGGTCTGTAAAAAATTTGGCGGATCCGTTTACTAAAAGCCTTGGCAGAGATGAAGTTCACAAAACATCAATCGGGATAAGTTTAAAGTCAGTTAACCTAAACAACCACTTATGATGGGAACCCTACCTAATATTTGTTTAATCAATGTTTAGGTTCAAAGGAAAACACAAGTAGTAAATGCGTGGTGGCTAAAGGGCACTACATTGATGAGAAATAAATCTCATATATATCGTAAGAAGAGTAGTGTTTCACTTGTAAGGGATAAGGGGAGGTTGAACATTGCTCTTAATAGTCCTATAATACTATGTGTTGAGATGTTAAAGTTATAAGGACATCTCTTATAGGTCTACCTATATAAGCGTTAGGGTGAAGCCGCTTTCAATGAGACATGACTTTATCTCATAAACACTTACGAAAACTAAGGTACTAGCATAGGGCCTGAATGTGCTAACCTTCTTTATTGAATACCAAATATGACAGCCCAAAATTTGGCCCCTCGAAACCCGCGCCGTCAGTGGCTGGCACTAAGGCCGAGCCCGTAACGAAGCACACAACGTACAGATTGCACAGTGGAAAAACAAAGCAGAATCATGTCCAATGAACCATCGTAACAAAATAAGGAGTGCTATCCTTCAAAAGCTCAAAATGACGGTTCTAATTCCATGTAAACACCTATGGAAAAAGAACCGACAAGAACCACCGATAAGGATCGTGCCTTACCGAAACATGGTTCACCGAAAAGAATTACAAGCATTATCCAAAAATTTATCCCCTTTTTACACCAAAAACAAAACCAAAACACTTCTATATCTTAAGGTCGGACCTACCCTGGCCTGGTACAAACGAAACAACTCTCAGGATGAATCTCCTCTAAATCCTCTCTAAGGGAGTAGTCCGGATCTTTCCTCTCCAGAATCTCCACTTCCACGTCCTCACCTAAACCTGTGACATAAGTCAATGAATGAGCTTCATCCAAGCTCAGTAAGGAAAAGACTCATAGCATGCGTATATTAAACATCAGACATATATCTTATGGCATAATGGAGATGGAGCTAATCAAAACACATGCATTATATGATGGTTATGGCATGAAATACGTATGCAATGATTAATTGGAATTCATCAAACATAATTACATCTCTATCCCGACATATGGAAAGAAAACTTAAAAGTGTTTTACTTAAATTATTTGAATGAGAAACTATAGCCTCAAGCCCCCGATGGAATACCCACCATCGTCACTCATATGAGTAATTTGCACATATATCCAAGTTCTCACAGAGTTGGACACTTGGCCAAACATAATTACCGTTATACGGTAGGAGTCACACATCACATAGCTCAAAGGTGTACGGATTGGCCACTGTACCGGTCATGGATATCCTGCCACGTCAGTCACGATTATACTGCCACGTCGGTCGGGTATTTATATAACCTTAAATCCAAGTGCATACATATAACTTATCACCGTGTAAAATGATAATTATAGATTAGATCATAAGTCGAAAAGAAGTGCGACGATCACACACACAAACACACACAATTTGGAATTTGAATCTCGAAGGTTCCATGTTCTTACACAATTCGGAAATGTATGGATGCACTTGCCTTTTTAAAGTGAGTCATAAATATGTTCACATAATTGGATCGAAGAATGCATCATGACATAATACACATGTTAATGTAGTAAATGCACATGTTATCGAGTTTTCCTTACCTCGGAATCTTAACCCGCACACGTTTAATTTCGCCGTTTGGTTTAGCCTTTCATCATGCAATACTAAGTCACCTAATGTATAAAATCTAAGGTTCACTCATTAGAACATTGCTAAACATGTTAGGATAACTCCCCTCAAAATCTCACAGTCAAAACTTCTCAAAACTCCGAATCTGGGAATTTCGATCGATCGAGTACCTATTTCGATCGATCGAAACCCTATTTCAATCGATCGAACTCAATTCGATCGATCGAGCTCTCACAAAAGCTAAAAATTCAAACACAGTTCGATCGAACGAGTCCCAATTCAGTCAATCGAAAACTTCTAATTTGATTGATCGAAAATGTTTTGATCGATCGAAAATGTTTCGATCGGTCGAAAATGTTTCGATCGGTCGAAAATGTTTCAATCGGTCGAATCCTCCAAAAGCAAATTAGCTACCACATAGTTCGATCGAACGAATTTTACTTCGATCGATCGAAATCTCGAATTTGATCGATCAAATATTTTTCGATCGGTCGAGTCCTCACAGAGGATTTTTCAACATCCCTGTTTATATATGTTTCGATCGATCAAATATGTTTCGTTCGATTGAATTTAACTTTGATCGAACGAATTTTATTAAACTTTGATTTTCATACATTTAAGTCCATTTCGATCGATCAAGTTCAATTTTGATCGATCGAAATGAGTGGATTTCATCAATTCTAGGGTTTTCACCCTCGTTCTCTTCTCATCTTCAAATCAAACTTGACTCTTATGTTTCCTTGATCTTAAATTGTACAGAAACGACTACTAACATAATTTCAAGCTTTAGCATTTGTTTTCATACCTCGATTTCCTCCGGATCTCAAATTCCTAGCTTCCAAGTCTGACTAGGGTTCTCCAAAAAGAATAGCGGCTCGTTCGTCGCTTCAAATCCGTAACTACCAGCTTCGAGAACGGATCGAACTCACATTCATAAGCAATCAATGCCTTAATCACTCCCCCTTCTCTCTTCTTAACTCCCTATGATCAACAATAACTAGGGTATTTAATGTAGGTAATTTCTTTTATAACCTAGTCCTAGGCTTCGGCGTAAAACAATTGCACTAATGTTTGGTGTACGAGAGTGCACTAACCCTCAACTTAGCCTACATACGTCAAATCCCATCCGTTGGATTTGATCTATAGACATTACATCGGTCATCGGTACAGTCCTCGATATGCAGACCGTCGGGAACACGTACCGAGGCAAACAATTCTAGGTTTAAAAGTTTGGGACGTTACACCAAATATATGAAATACGCGTGTGACATAATTCATGTTTATCGTATAAGATCGTTAGTTCAAGACTTAGTTTCACTAATGACCTTGACAAACCTTGAATTATTTTTACGAAAATGAAAATTCAAGTCTGTAAGACATTTTCATTTATGCACATATTTCTAGCTTTACTCTAATTTTTTCAATCTTTAAAAATAGTGGGGGATTATTTGATATTTTAAAAGTCTTATAACTTTTTATTTAAAATCTTTAAAATAGTGGGGGTTTGGGTTATAATATGTAGTCTTGGCTCAAGGCTTGTAGCCTTTACCCAGGGGGCACTGAATTTTGTAGCTTCCACCGCCATGTAACCCATCAGTCACACACGCGCGCGTGCGCCGAGCCGAGCCAAGCCGGGTCGGGTCGGGACGGGCACGAGCACGTGTACATGTACGTGGCGTGGCGATGCGGTGCGGTGCATTTATAAAATAATTTTTTAGATAAAAAACTAACCGTGTTTTAATCATTTACGTTTAAAGTTTAAAAACGTTTAAAATTTAAAAAATCTATTAGTTGTAACCGTTGTGTCTAAACATATCTTTTGTAACCGTTGTGTCTGATCAGTTACTGTAACCGTTCTGTCCAATCGGTACGGTTGCACCTCTTGATTTCGATAAAAGGGGTCCCGAGGTCTTTCTTTCATTCACTGCATTTTCAACTTTTATTTTTCCTGAATTCAAAGTTTGCTTCAGAGTTCTTTTCTTAAGCGGTATTTGGTGTTTTGGTTGCGTGATTTGATTCGCCAAATCTGATCACAAGAATACGCTGTCAGTTCCTTGTATCCTGGAACCGATTTGCCGGTAACCAATTGGTGGCCACTTGATCATAGTGGTAGGGGCAAATCTCGGTTTAAAGACAACGAATTACGACGTGCCTCGAACCAAATTTGCGTATTTTCATTCCAATCTTTATCTTCTTTTGCAACCCGAAACCATTTTTCCAACAGTCCTCACCTGCTAGAGTAGCATGCCAAAAGTTCAAAATTCCCAGTCAATAGCAAAATAATTATTTGAGGAAGTTAAGGAAACTTTAAACATAAACTACTAAATTATTTGAAAAGTAAATAAAGATATAAAAATTGATAGTAATATAATGGCTAAACTTCTGAAGGCATCTATCTATTCATTGGAAGTGTTGATTAGAGTTCGACCTAAGCTGCATGTTTAAAGCATCAGTAGTTTTCGCAAACATAGGTGCTGATTTTGTTACCCTATGGCTCAAGAAATGAATTTTTAATTATTCAATTTGGATAACTTTAAAATAAATAAAATAGTAGATTAAGATGTTGTCCCATCCTCTATAAAATTTATAGAGTGGTAGCTTAGTATGTGTTAATAAGCGTGCTACCATCCATGAGTATCTATAGACTGCACTAGCCCACCTAAAAGTTCAGACATGTCCAGCCAAAAGCAAAGGGTGTTACTATTAAGTGGTAATCCCTACTTGGTTCAATGCTGAAGCTAACACCTTGGAAGCAATAGCAAAACAAGCAAGGAATTTAATTCATAATAGTCAAATAAGCATAGAGATTTATTATCTACAACAATAGATTTTGTAGTCCGTCAGTGATAAGTCCAAATTAAATGGAGGTTAACATTGGGCTCTAAGACGTAGGACACCATTGCAATCAATTCTCTAAATTTAATAAAATCTTCAATAAATAAGCATGAATAGCCCATAGATGATATGGCCCATCAATCTTGCATCATAATTTGTGATTTTGGTGAACGGGCCGGTGAATCGCACAGTTCAATCATGCATCGATAAACTAGTCCACCCTCAGAAATTAGCAGAGTTAGAGATCCCAAAATCTTGAAAGTCAGGTTTAGCAACATATAGGACTGTACACAAGCTCGCCTTTCTTGCACCTAAAACTAACTGTTCGCATCAATATCAGGGTGGCATTGGAGTAAGATGTGCTGGCCCAAACTCACCTAACACCAAATATGATAATTTTAGCTCTAAAATTACTTTTCAGGAATTAAAAGTGATTACAGGGCCCTTAAAAGGCATTGCCAAACATAGCTTTCTGAAGTAATTACTTTTCACTAATACGAGAGCTGAAGTGAAAAGTAATTTAGTAGTTGCACCATGGGTCAAAAATTTGGAAAACCGATACGTATCATCCAGCTCCAAAACTGATACGTACCGGACAATACGTATTGGTTCCGAACGATACATTGATCTGCATCATCCGGTATTTTGTTATTTTAATTATATGGGAGGCACTGGTACAGTACCTTGAATATACCATACCGGTGACCTCCAAAATCGATACGTATCAGTTCCAGACAATATTTTGACCCATGAGTTGCGCTTCAAAATCTGGTCAATCATTTTGAAGTGCAATATGGCCAGATGTTTAGTAGTTGCCAAACATGACTTTCTCAAGTAATTACTTTTCACTTCGGCTCCCAAAACAGCCGTCGGTGTAGCCTCTATTTTTTCCCCACTAAAAGCAGTGATGGAAGCGTAGCCTCTGTTTTTCCCCCACTAAAAGCAATGATGGAAACTCACATAGAATCACTTTTTTTGTGATGATCCAGGCTTTTTGGTGGAACTACATTTGGTGGTCCAGGCTTTTTGGTGGTCCAAATTCGAACTATAGTCAGTAGGATCCCAATGGGCCAGGTTCTGACCTAGCCTTAAACAAGTCGATTCTAATCCATCTTTTGGATGATGGGACATCCAAGAGATGGGTAACCCATGGAATCAAAACTCGGCTGCTACCGATATGTATCCGTTTCATCGAGGATAGATACTGATCAACAACGGCCAATATTGTCTCAGTATCGGCCGATACTGACCGATACAACTAGTTTTTTATGCTTTTTAACTTTGTTGAATATATATAAATATAGACCGATACGGTATTGGCAATACCGTATCTGTATCAGCCGATACATATCGGTCCAAAATAGACCGATACTGATACCTTGGACTCACTGATTGACTAGTCCAATCAATGAGAACATGCGCTGGTTGCAGGTAATTAGAGATTGTCACCATCTTTGGTGATGCTATTACTAAGCACCGTATTACAATTCGTCAATTAAAGAATGGGCACTACGGAAATGAGGAACTCATCAAGCAATGGTTGTCTACCCATACCAACCAAGACAGTGAAATCGGTGGCCAAATACAGCATATTAGACGCAACTCCTTGGTGCTGACATACTTTGCCACACAAACATTCGCGATGTAAGCGTATCTGTGTTCATCAAAAGCTTCATGGCTAACAAGAATGTTAGAGGCTCTCTTAAGTTCCTGAAGATAAATACATAACCTTGGTGACGCGGGACAACGATCCTAAATTACGTGAATGCCCATGATATGTTAATTTGCCTAAATTAAATTAATTAATTAAACAATTAATCACAAATTAAAGTGATACCTTAGGGTTTCGTAGGATTCCACTTAAGTGGCCCTTCTTGATTCACGTAGGGTCCAATCCGACGCGTGAGATCCGTTAGGAAATGCGGAAGGGGCGATCCTAGAGATAGAACTCTAGCTTCGTCTAGGTCGGGGCATTCGATCGTAGTCTGTGGTGGAAATGTAGCTCCGTACTAGGGTTTTGAATTAAAATGATTAATGACACAAATCAAACAAGCTCGAGCCCAAAAATGGTCATTGATCGACGGGCTAAGACCGGATCCGATTCGCAAGGATAGGCATCAAGGTTGTTTTAGATCTAGGGTTTGGGAATTGGACCAATCAATTAAAAAGGGAAAATGGGATGCAAAAGATTAGTAGGAAGATTAAGAAAGAGCAAGAAGTAATGAGAAGATCAAAGATAACATGACCATCTCACCCTTGGCCTCACACCAAACCCACATGGGGAAGAAGACTCACTCTTCAAAGCTCTTTTCAAGGCCAAAATGTAATGCACTTATCATTAAAATCAACCAATGCCAAAGAAGGCTTACAACATATGTTTTATAGTGATTACAAATAGGAACAACCCTAAAATAGAAAAGTACCATGTTACCCTAAAATGGTGACTTATATTTGACACAAAAAAAATAAAAAAAGATAAAAAGGACAACTTCCGTCATTGACTCGCTCGAGAGGATTTGGTTCTCGCTTGAGCGAAAATCGTTTTGAAGGATCGTTCAAGTGATAACCGAGGGTCGCTCGACTAGGAATCTCTCGAGTGAATTTTGGCCTAAAGTTTTGGCCTTGATTCCTGATGCTCCCTAGCTCGAGCAGCAATAGGCTGAGAGTTTTGCTCATATTTCTGAAGTATTCTCGCTCAAGCGAACATTGGCAGGGACTCTCTTTTTGGGCTGATCCTTAGGGCCTTTCCTCGGTGGATCTTGGAGCTCCATGGCTCCTCTGTCGCTTCTTCCGCCAGTACACCTTGTACGGCCCAAAACCTAGGTGATCGGTGTCGACGTACCCATCAATTCCCTCGGACCCAAAATATTTTATCTCTGATGAAACACGCATGTAGTACTGTTCAAGTGTATCGGGACCCGAACGGTGGAATCTCTTACGACTAGCCCAAGCATTCTCGGCACCCGGTGACATATGATCATCACCTCGGTCAATTGTATCAGGGCGCACACGATAAACCTCTTCTCGACGAACCCAATAACCTGGATTGCCAATCCACTCTACTAGATATTTTTGAAGCTTCCTATCAACTCTTCCAGATCCAAAAGACTTCATCACCAATAAAGTGTGATCGTAATATCGATTGGAAATACAAGTACTCAAGCGGCGAACTCTCTCATGATTGGCCCATCCACTCTCGGAAGTCGGCTTGTTAACTCTCTTCCTCTCACAAATCGAAAATTCTCGTTGCGAGTGAATGCAACAAGATCATCCAAGATCTTCTTAATGACTTCGTATTTTCATCTTGCTCGGAGGAGAAAAAGATGGGGGTTGTGAGATTGGATTGGTGCACAAGGAAAAGGCGTTTGAAATAGAGTTCCAGGAAGTGGGGTTGAGCCTAGATGAGGAGCTAAGTCTTCCACATTGAGTATTGAACTAACCCCCATACCTTGAGGTAACTCAAGCACATATACTTTAGGTCCCCTCCTTGCCACCATCCTAAAAGATCTGACATCGCAGATTTGAGACTTCTTCGCGACCCCCGATGGGAATCGTTCAGGCTTAATCCGATCTATTTCATGGTCACTTACTTGGATTTCCTTGAAGCTCACAAGCAAATCCGTCAATAACTTAGAATTGTTATTGCATAAATTAGTTATAGGCATAATTTAAGCATGCAATGCGGAATGTGACTCAAAACCATGTTCTGTACGTGCACCTACGAACTCGATATGCTCATGTGCATGTGACACGAATGAGTCTTGTGTAGTGGACTCTACCAACACTAGTGACTCATGTGCACTCGACTCGATTAACTCGCGTGTACTCGATTCAACCAGCACCAACGACTCTTAGGTACTTGATTCCATTGACACTAATGGTTCTTATGTAACCAGTTCGATAGACTCACATGTACTCGACTCAACGGGCACCAACAAGTCGTGTGTAACTAATTCTACGGACACAAATGACTCATAGGCAAGTGACTTGATTGGATCATGTATGGGCGACTCAATATCATTATTCACAACTGAAATCAAAGTCTCCTCAATGCAAGCTAGACTATCTTCGATTTCCTCTATTTCCTCTTCACTCACCACGGTGTTTGGGTCAGACACAATTTCTTCCACTTTCATATTTTCTGGCTCCTTAGAACTCCCTCTTTTAATCAATAAATTTTGAGCAAGAAAGTTTGTGGGACATTGATAAGAAAAGTGCCTAAGTCCTTGGCACTTATAGCACTTGTTATGACCACAAGTTTTGGGGCTCTCATTGATCGCTTATTTCCCGCTATCAATTTGAGGATTCAGAAGAGTAATCACAGGGGAATCAAACTTGCAAAAATCACGACACTTATCCATTTTAGCCCCCGAATGAGGTAGGAGGTGGGGGTCCGTGAAAGAAACATACTTTTCAATAAATCGCTCCTTCATTTCCCCCATTGTGTGATGGGTTTAATTCAAAGTGGCTTACATCGGTACTCCACATTAACCCAATAGATTTTGGCATAACCTGCCAACCTCGTCTTGGCTAACTCAACCTTCCACTCATCCAATACATCATACAAGTCAAAATACTCTTCTATGCTAGACAACTATCCCACGAAGGATTTAGGGTTCGCCATACCCTCAAAATCCGAAACTTCGACTTGAATAGACCTTAGATATTTTCTATCAAGATCATGTTCGGGTTCACAATGATAGGAGTGTCCCCTAAGTCTAATCTCATCATGACTTTCGGGACTTCGCCTAGGATTTGTAGTGTAACGGTTTCCTTGTTTGACTAGTTCCCTCTCATTCACCGTGATCATTGTAGCTTGGATGCTCCTAAGAGCATTGACAATCTCACTTGTGTCTATGGTGATCACGACTCCTTAACACGGGTTCTATAATGAATAAGCAACTATGACCCACAAGTGAATGAGTAATTTTATCAAACATGAGATGTGCACACAAATGTTATCACACAACAAGTGAGTAATTTTAACAAACACAAGATTTGCACACATATGAACACACAAATGAAATAAAATCAAACAAAAGCGAAATAACACACATATGCCCTAACCTAAAACCTAAGCTTTGATACCAAAACTGACGTGAGACAATGACCCTAAATCATGTGAATGCCCATGATATGCTAATTTGCCAAAATTAAACTAATTAATTGAATAATTAATCACAAATTAAAGCGATACCTTAGGGTTTTGTAGGATTCCGCTTAAGTGACCATACTTGATTCACGTAGGGTCCAATATGACACGCGAGATTCATTAGGAAATGTGGAATGGGCTATCCTAGAGATAAAACTCTAGCTTCATCTAAGTCGGGGCATTCGATCATAGTCCGTAGTGGAATCGGTAGCTCCTTGCTAGGGCTTTTGAATTGAAATGATTAACGACACAAATCGAACAAGCTTGAGCCCTACAACGGTCATGGATCGACGGGTTAAGATCGGATCCGATTCACAAGGATGGGCATCAAGGTTGTTCTAGATCTAGGGTTTGAGAATTTGAATAATTAATTAAAAAGGAAAAATGAGATGCAAAAGATTAGTAGGAAGATAGGAAGATTAAGCAAGAACAAGAAGTACTGAGAAGATCAAAGATAATATGGGCATCTCACCCTTGGCCTCACACTTCACAGCAAACCCGCATGGGGAAGAAGACTCACTCTTCAAAGCTCCTTTCAAGCCCAAAATGCAATGGACTTTTCATTAAAATCAATGAATGTCAAAAAAAGCTTACAACATATGCTTTATAGTGATCACAAATAAGAATAATTCTAAAATAAAAAAGTACCATGTTACCTAAAATGGTGACTTACATTTGACAAAAAAACAAAAATAAAAATAAAAAATGATCAAAAGGACAACTTCCATCACTGACTCACTCGAGAGGATTTGGTTCCCACTCGAGTTTGGCCGAAAGTTTTAGTTTTGATTTCTGATGCTCATTCGCTCGAGCGACAATAGACCGAGAGTTTTGCCCATGTTTCTGAAGCATTCTCATTCGAGCGAGAATGATGTTCGCTTGAGCGAACTTGGGCAGGGACTCTCCTTTTGGGCTGATCCTTAGGGCCTTTCCTTGGCGGATCTTGGCGCTCCATGACTCCTCCATCGCTTCCTCTTCCGCCGATACACCTTGTACGGCCCAAAACCTAGGTGATTGGTGTCGGCGTCCCCATCAAATGGTCACCAAAATCTGATAAATAGTCTTTGCTTAGAAATTTAACCAACATTTCAAAAATCGGTTGGGCCAGCCACCTGGCAGATCCGGTCTCCAGCTGACTCGATTTTGAGTGGAGCGATATCTGAGGCAGGTTTAGTCTTGGGCGCCCGCCCGGGCGAGTCCAAAATTGAATCGGGGTGGGTCAAGGTCGGTCGGTGGACTATATATAAGTATAGCTTCTTTTTTTTTTTGTTTCATTTCAATCGAAAGGTGGCTTTAGGGCTTAGGGCGACTGAGGCTTCTTATCCTTCATCTCTCCTCTCATCAGCGGGTCACTGGCGTCCACCGACAACCACCGGCGACTATCGGTGACCGTCCGGTGAGTGATTTTTTTTTTTTTCATTTATTCTTCCTTCCTTTTCTTCGATGCATTTTTTTTTTTTTAATATTTATCAATCTTCTATACTTCTTTTTTGAAGCATAGGGTTCCAGCGATCCTCCTGCCGACATGTATCAAGGCACTGGCTCCGGTAGATTTTTTTTTTCTGCTTGTCCTCTGTTTTATTTTTATTTTTTTCGCAACCATTGTCTTTTCTGTTTCTTCTTCTTCGAAACTCCGGCAAGGAGGCTCCCTCGAAAGTCTAGCAGGTTTTTTTTTTTTTCTCTGACTATTCTTCTTCTTCTTCTTTTTTCTAGTATTTCTTTTTTGCATCAGTTTTTTTTTTTTGCTACATTTTTTTCCTGCATTTGTTTTTGCATCAGTCTCATCTTTTTTACTAAATTTTTTTTCTTCTTCTTCTCATCTTCTGGATTGGGTCGATTGGCTCATTGGCTGTAGTTTTTTTTTCTTCTTTCTTGCAGTGCACAGTGACAAATATATATATATATATAATATAATATACATATATATATGTATGTGAGACTCTGTGTGACTGTGTCTTTGCCACAGGACCAAAGTGTCATATATATAATATATAATTATATATATATATATATGTATTAGACTATTAGTATAAATAATTATATATATTATATAAAAAAATTATATATATGATTATATTTGACTATGTGAGATTGTGTGTGCGTATGCCACAGGCCCACAGTGCCATTACTTGCACATGCTTTTCAAGTGATTGCACCGAATTTAAAGAATGACTTGGTATTTTAGGAACATGTGATATGTAAAAATGTAATATGGGCTGTCTGATTTGAAGTTTAAGATTAATAAAACTTTGGTACATAAAATTGGAGCAAAACACGATGCTTGAATGTATATATTAAAATATATACATTTATGATTATATATATAGCGGCCGCCCGAATCTTGGGGCGATCACCCGGGCGGGCGACCGTCCGCCGCCCAACGATTTTCGTTCGAACATTCCCCCGACCGCCCGAATCTGCCCGACGATTTTAAGAACATTGACTTTAACAGTTGACGTAATGCCAAAATTAAGTATAGAAAACTTCAAACCAAATAACATGTTCTAAATTTCTTTAAAAAATTGATACTGAGGAAGCATGTCAACAGCAAGGAGTGTCAACAATTTCATCGTACTTTGTGACAGCCCGACTTTTCCCCTTCACGTAAATGGAAAAGGTTGCGTCGTCAGATCTCCTAACATGATCCTTTCTGATAAGTGCATCATGCACAATATTTTACAATTACGGAAGCGAATTAAAATAACTTTGATACGAAGAATTATGGCACAACTGATATCCACTCCTTTATCTAAAGTATAAACTAAACAAGAAATATAAACAGAAAACCTATACATGAAGGAGTAAACTATCTCAAACCACACTGTTTTTTATACAAGTCTAGTGTTTGATAAACAAATATCTCTCTCTCAAACCTCTCAAGGAAAGAAGTCCTCAGCATAACCTTCCTCCTCCTCGTCCTTGTCCTCCTCCTCAGACGGTAGGTAGGATCAGCTTCGTACTCAGGGTCACGAGCAATATCTGTAACTAAGACATGAAGTCATAGGATGAGCTATCATCAAAGCATAGCAGGGAAATTTAAAGTGCTAAGTTATATATTAGATTATCAAATTCACTTCTAGATGCATAATAAAAGGAAGCATATTATATCTCCTCTTGTCTCTATTCTAGCATCGTATCTATTCTAGTAATATATAGTATAACAAGTAATAAATCATGCAAATATTGTATCATGCTGACAGATTCATTCTGCACAAATACGAGAAATTATACTGACAAGGAATGATGATAGACAATTACAGAAATCATACTGAAATAAGACATATACAAGAAATAAGAAAATCAAGCTCCCAAGTTAGCGGAATCACTTATCAAGCTCTCGAGTTAGCGGAATCACTTGGACCGAGAAAATCAAGCTCCCGAGTTAGCGGGATCACTTATTTTAAGACGAGAATAAAGACGTGTACATGACATTAAGGATAACAGTACATGAACAATGCATGCTAACATATATGCAAGAACACCATGAACAGGTATGATATAGCAAAATTGAACTAGTATAACTGAGTTAACATAACTATTCATATTCATGCGTCGAAACTAATCTTATCATCATTTGTACATAACTGATCGTATCATCATTTATAATCACATCTAACTGAATTAGCATAATAGTCCTACGGCACAACTGTTTGGATCCTTATCATGCATATCTATTCATCAAACTTGATACGAGCATAGTATGCAAAGGCATTCATTTAAACTGAAATTAGCATAATCATTAATATTCATCTATCGAACTGAGCTAACTATTCATCAAAACTGGTCTAGCATATTCATTCATTAATCACACATCAAATCTGACCTATACTTTCATCATGATTCATAAACTCATCTATCTCTTTCTATGATTATTATACATGATTATACATGAGCAATACATGATCATCATTAATCAGAATCATTCCTCTAAACTGATTTAGCATTATCCCACTATCACTATATATTTTAGCATCATGTTTTAACCATAAATCAACACTGATTTCATTAGTATCATAATCATCCCAACTGACACGAGTTTATTATACAAACTGACATTACCACATGTGCTTATTATCAACAAAACTGATTGGCATCCTTATAAATCTCTAACAATCATTTAAAACTACCTTTATATTCAAAGACTATCATGCTGACATATATTCATAGAATAATCCTATGTTGAGCTGAACTAGCATGGTTCAAGCATCAAAGTTCATGGTATAAATATATATGGCGTTAATCTTACTATCATCATAGCTTAGTATACCTCAACAGAACTAGCACAACTAGCATATTTATAGCAACTAAAACTATTACTAGCATATGGATCAAACTAACATAGGCATAATTATAACTTGCTAATCAGGATTCGAAAATAAAATATTAATTAATAATGTAAACTCCCTACCTGATCACATACGTTTCCTTGAATCTGATTGGATGTGCGCTCATGCATCCGAGACCATCATTATCGTCTAAATTTCTCAAAACTGGTTATGTGCACCATGTTGCACCAATCATTCATATATTTCATATATATATATATATATATATTAGTAGTGTAATGGGTCACCTGAGACCTTCATAGATGTGTGATCCATTAAAGGAGCTGGATGGTCACCATACATTATCCATATATAACCAAAGGACCATCGAAGCACTTAAGGCAGCCAGGTATAGGCTTGCCTCGGCAAGCCATAGAGATTGCCGCGGTAAGCAGCCCTGCTGAACACCTTTCCGCGACAAGTCTGGTGCCAGCTTGCCGTGGTGTTCTTCTTTGGTGCTTTTACTTTGGTGACATTGCTGATTATTTCTGGTATATATATATATATATATATATATATATATATATATATATATATATATATATATATATATCTTATTATCTATTGATATCTCCTATATCTATTTATTTCAATAGTAAATTTGGCATGGATTATCCTATGCGGTTTGGCATGGAAACTCCGAAGTGCACCAAGTGGCACCAAGGATGAGTTTAATGGTTTTAGACATGTACTTGGCTACTTAGACAAGATAAGGGAGCACCAAACACATAGTGCATAACCAACATGCAGTACCTAGTCATACGATCATAAATACTTACACACATACCTCTGACAGAAACTTGCCTCGGCAAGCCATAATGGTTGCTGCGGCAAGCAGCCTAGCTGAGGACCTTGCCTCGACTTGTCACTAATTTTTGACCTTGTAAATGTTATATTCAGGAATTTATTACTGCATAAACGTTGTAGGGCTTGTTGTCCCCTTTCCAACACATCAAGAATCTTGCTAATCGGAGTTTGGGGTCAAAAGTTATGACCCAAATATCGAACAGTAGTCAATGCACAATACTTGCCGCAGCAAACCTGAGCACCTTGCTGCGGCAACCATGTAAGGTTCTCGCGGCAAGCCTGTCAAGCTTCGCTTGTCGGGGTATTTTCTGCTCCACTTTGACTTCTTTTACTCAGGCAATTGGCTGGGTCTTTGATATAAATATAAAGCTTATATCTTTCATCTATATTGTGTATAAAAATTGGATTTTTGTATTTATTTTTATGCTAAAATTTCGGTGTATTTTTATTTTTAATCTGACTTTAAAAGCTCCAGAGTGTATACGTTCATGTCATGACTTTAGCATGAGATCTATGCTCCATCAACACTAAATCGCCCATCTCTGTGTTGCCAATTCGATTTCATATAATCGACAGCACAAAGTGATAATCACGTAACCCATACATATCAGTATACAAAGTCATTGTTCCTTTTAGTGGACTTGCGGTTACAATGGTGCCGAACGTCTATTGACGTCGTGTTCACCAAGGATGTAACAGTCAAGGATGTACGGAGTTCATGGAGACCAAGGGTTGTTTCAAAAATCGTAGGATTGCAAGTTGTGAGCTAAGGAATTCAAAGCTGTACAAGGGTGTAGTAGAGTGTAGTTTTAATTGCTAAGCTTCTTTTCGTTGTATGTGCTAGAAGTTGCTGAAGTAGGAAGAAGGAGAAAGCCCCTATGGTTTTTTTTTATATTTGTTAAGTTGCACTTTGCGTGCATGATAATGCATGGTGACTCATTTGAGTCGTGTATTCATAGTACAAGGAATGCAGCTTATAAGATTCTATAGTTAGGCTTCCATATAAGTCCAGCACTGGATAGCAGGGTGTATCTCATATAAAACAAGAAATCTTTTATTTGTTATTTTTTATTAACCTTATCAATTACAAGGCAAGTAGCTTCTAAGCGTCAAAGGCCGTGCTATGATATCAAGCCAGCATTTGCTTTATAAGGTATAGCCAGAGAAGACAAACAAGCATTCATTCTATGTGAGTCTTTTTATACTTGTTTAGTAGATAAGCCTTTTAGGCTAGAGTTGCATGTACGACCCATATGGGCTCTTACTTATATAGTCATAAAAAACAAAAGAGTTTAATTGCATACCAAGCATGCACATGGGTAGCTCTCTTCTATAGCTGGTGTTTACAAGAAATATATATATGACTAGCTTGGCTGGGATTCCCTACATCAGCTTACACACCATGGCAGAGTGTACTTATCAAATAAGCCAACAATGGGCTTTTTGTTTAAGTATAACATTAAATGTTTTTATGTACATTTAATTTGAATTGGTTGGGCTAGCTTAATAGTTATATACGTCAGCTGGGTATATGCTTTGTTTTAACACATTACGGGGCCACCAAACATCTTACATTTGTTTTATCAGGTTTGAAACCATAACGACATAGAGTAACCTGTGGTAGGCACATGCCTGACCTAACCCATGTCCATATTAAGTATGTTTTAACGCTTATAGCAGCTATTACATTCTCCCATACTTAAGGGATTTTCATCCTCGAAAATAAACATAAACGAGGAAGTGAAATCAGGTTATGGTGAATATATGTAGTAAACAAAAATCATAAGGAAGGGTATAGTAATCAATAGCGAGACTTACTACGCCCGATCATATTCCTTGTGTCAAAGAAAAATAACCAATATAATTTGCCACTTGTCACTTCTAGAATACACTGCTATAGACTACAAGTAGACTACAAGAAAGCAAGTTAATAAAATATATACAAAATTCATATATATATAACTTATATATTCTCCAACTTCTTTCTAGTTAATCAGAGATTTTCATCGGCGTCCATATAATGTCTCGAATGGTTCCATGCCAATGCTTGATTGGAAACTGTTATTGTATGCGAATTCGATTAAGGGTAAGTGTTTATCCCACGATCCTTAAAAATTCAGCATACAGGCCCGTAACATGTCTTCTATCACCTGATTCACCCTTTCTGTCTGACCATCGGTCTAAGGATGAAACGAAGAACAGAATTCCAACTTGGAACTCATTCCTTCTTGAAAACTCTGCCAGAATCGGGAGGTATATAACGGATCGCGATCTGACATGATACTCACTGGTATCCTGTGTAGTCTGACTATCTCTCTCAGATAGACGTTGGCCAATTTCGACGCTTCAAGCCACTCCACCAAAACGTCTTCTCTACCTCATATTCAGCTATTTTTTGGTAAAGAGATACCTGAGACTTTTGTGATTAGTGAAAATCTCGAAGGTTTCACCATAAAGGTAGTGCCTCCAAATTTTCAATGCAAAAATGACCGTTGTTAGTTCCAGGTCATGAGTGGGGTAGTTTTTCTCGTGATCTTTCAACTGTCGAGAACTATATGAGATCACACGTTCCCTATTCAATACACATCCTAACCCACTATACGAGGCATCACTGAATACAACAAAGCCTCCGTTGCCTGATGGCATTGCAAGGATTGGTGCTGAAGTGAGTCTTCATTTTAACTCCTGAAAACTCTGCTCATATGCCTCACTCCACTCGAATTTGATATTCTTTCAAGTGAGCTGCGTGAGTGGTCCAGCAAGCTTCGAAAACCCTCCCTTCAATAAATCGTCGGTAATATCCTAAGGACATAGAAAGCTTTGGATCTCAGTTACTGCCTGTGGCTACTACCATTGCACTACAGCTTCAATCTTTGCAGGATCGATGGTAATACCAACTATTGATATGATATGTCCTAGAAAACTGACTTGATTCAACCAGAAGTCACATTTACTAAACTTGGCATACAACTGTGAATCTCTCAATGTTTGCAATGCAAGACATAGATGATCATCATACCCTTCTTTCGTCTTTGAGTAGAAGAGAATATCATCAATGAAAACTATGATACACTGATCTAAGTAAGACTTGACCATAACGTATCCGAAAAGCTATCTTCAAAATATCTTTAGCTTTCACCTTTATCTAGTGATATCCCGATCGTAAATAAATCTTCGAAAACCATCGTGCTCCTTGTACTTGATCAAAGAGATCATTGATTCTGGGGAGCGGATAATGATTCTCGATCGTCAGTTTATTGAGTTGACGGTAATCAATGCAGAGCCACATCGAACTGTCTTTCTTCTTTACAACCACTACCGATGCGCCCGCGTCCCACGGAGACACACTCGGCCTGATAAACCCTTTGCCAATAAGCTCTTGCAACTACTTTGTAAGGTCTTTCAACTCTGCAGGTGTCATTCGATACGACGCCTTTGATACCGGCTCAGTGCTCAGGGATAAATCAATAGCGAATTTCACTTCCCTGTCATGCAGAAATCCTAGCAACTCATCAAGGAGGACATCAGGGAATTCACATGCTATTGGCAATCTACTTCTACAATCAATGCTCGCAGGATGATTGGATAGCCAATCCATGCCAAGGATTACGGCAAATCCTTACATATCGAGTAAATCAACTAAGATCAATCGACTACTGCTTCATAGTCGTCGTGATCTTGGATTACAAAGATGATTGATCGACATACCATGTTAGTAGTGACAGACTGTCTAGTTAGGGCTGACACGTCCCAATAAAGTCAAGAGGTTCGGGGGTGGTTCCCAACTTTCCTAACTTTTCAACAAATTGGGTGTAACAAAGGAATGTGCAGATCCAGTATCTACCAGAACTTGTGCTTCATACAAAAAGTAGGCATCCTCTTGATATAATTACAAGGTACCTAAGATATAGATTTACTAGTGTTAGCTAAATTGTGTCTACTTAATAAAATATAAATTTATCATTTTTAAAACTGATGAAAAGAAAATAATATACTAGATGCACACATATATAAATTATTTACTTAGATGTACCTTTCTCATAAACAATTTAAATAACTTATAACTAAATAGTTCACATGCCTTAGATAATATCGTTGCTGGTTTGGCCATCTTGTGTCGTCTTTGATGTCGTTCACACCATCTCTGGACAATCCTTAATCCGATGTCCCATCATACCATAACGAAAGCACGCCCCAGATGCTCTACAGCATTCATTCATGTTATGTGTCTTCCCACATTTTTCACAGAATGCTAACGGAATGGATGACAAGGTACGTAAAGTTTGTAGAACTCTGAACGCTCCCGTTATAGTAGGATTCGAGTGGAGGAATGACCCTGAAGGTGTAGATATAGTCAGTTTCGGATAAACACCTTGAGCAGGTTGCTAAGATTTAGGTGTCGTCTTTTTCGTTTTCGTCGTAGGGCAATCTTTTATCAGATGTCCTAGCCTGTCACATCGGAACCACTCACCTATGGCCCACCTACATTTCCTTGTCTTGTGTTGTATTCCGCACCGTGACCATGACCCAATGAGTGCGGATGAAGAAGTGTGTGCAATGGGCTGCACTAGTGTCGTAAGTAACTCATTCTGTTAGGCCATCGCTCTACCCTTGTCTCCAGTAGTTGCCTAGTTTGTTCATGATCATTCTTCCCAACATACATGGTCCTAGCACTTTTGCGATTTGCCATATTGATTTGTCAAAATGAAACAAATGTTTCAATTAACAATGATCGTGATCATCATGAGCCCATGACTTGACAACATTTATATCCTAACTCGATACCACCGGCATACTTCGATCACTATTGATCGAGTAACTTCAATCAAATGTGGTCGTAAAGATCCATAATCTTTGCTCTAGCCAGAACCTACTGCCATAGCCTTGAGTCCCTAGAAGATCTAAAGCCTAGGCTCTATAACGGAGCAAAAATCAGAAGTCGTGCCACACATCCGCACCAAAGTTAGGTCTCCAAAAGACATAACGTCGGGCTCTGATACCACCTGTGGCAGCCCGACTTTTCCCCTTCACGTAAATGGAAAAGGTCGCGCCGTCGGATCACCTAACATGATCCTTTCTGACAAGTGCATCATGTACAAAGTTTAACAATTACCGAAGCGAATTAAAATAACTCTGATACAAAGAATTATGGTACAACTATATCCATTCCTTTATCTAAAGCATAAACTGAATAGGAAATATAAACAAAAAACCTATACATGAAGGGGTAAACTATCTCAAACCACACTATTGTTTATACAAGTCTAGTGTTTGATAAACAAATATCTCTCTCTCAAACCTCTCAAGGAAAGAAGTCCTAAGCATAACCTTCCTCCTCGTCCTCCTTGTCCTCCTCCTCAGACTGGTAGGTAGGATCAGCTTCGTACTCAGGGTCACGAGCAATATCTATAGCGAAGACATGAAGTCGTAGGATAAGCTATCATCAAAGCTCAGTAGGAAAATTTAAAGTGCTAAGTTATATGTTAGATTATTAAATTCACTTCTAGATGCATAATAAAATGAAGCACATTATATCTCCTCTTGTCTCTATTCTAGCATCGTATCTATTCTAGTAACATATAGTATAGCAAGAAATAAATTATATAAATATTGTATCATGCTGACAGATTCATGCTGCACAAACACGAGGAATCATACTAACAAAGAATCATGCTGGATAATTACAGAAATCATACTGAAATAAAGCATATATAAGAAACAAGAAAATCAAGCTCTCGAATTAGCGGAATCACTTGTCAAGCTCTCGAGTTAGCGGGATCACTTGGACCAAGAAAATCAAGCTCCCGAGTTAGCGGGATCACTTGGATGAGATATTAAGCTCCTGAGTTAGCGGGATCACTTGGACGAGATATCAAGCTCCCGAGTTAACGGGATCACTTGGACGAGATATCAACCTCCCGAATTAGCGGGATCACTTATTTCAAGATGAGAATAAAGACGGGTATATGACATCAAGGATAACAGTATATGAATAATGCATGCTAACATGTATGCAAGAACATCATGAACAGGTATGATATAGCAAAACTAAACTAGTATAACTGAGTTAACATAACTATTTGTATTCATGCGACGAAACTGATCTTATCATCATTCGTACATAATTGATCGTATCATCATTTATAATCACACATCTAACTGAATTAGTATAATAGTCCTACAGCACAACTGTTTGAATCCTTATCATGTATATCTATTCATCAAACTTGACACGAGCACAGTCATGCAAGGGCATTCATTTAAACTGAAATTAGCATAATCATTAATATTCATCTATCGAACTGAGCTAACTATTCATCAAAACTGGTCTAGCATTTTCATTCATTAATCACACGTCAAATCTGACCTATACTTTCATCATGATTCATAAACTCATCTATCTCTATCTAGGATTATTATACATGATTATACATAAGCAATACATGATCATCATTAATCAAAATTCTTCCTCTAAACTGATTTAACATTATCCCACTATATATTTTAGCATCATCCTTTAAGCATAAATCAATACTGATTTCATTAGTATCATAATCATCCCAACTGACATGAGTTCATTATATAAACTGACATTATCACATGCATTTATCATCAACAAAACTAATTGGCATCCTTATATATCTCTAATCGTCATTTAAAACTGTCTTTATATTCAAAGACTAACAAGTTGGCATATATTCATAGAATAATCCTATGTCGAGCTGAACTAGCATGATTCGAGCATCAAAGTTCAAGATATAAACATATATGGTGTTGATCTTATTATCATCATAGCTTAGTATACCTCAGCAGAACTAACACAACTAGGATATTTATAACAACTGAAACTATTACTAGCATATGGACCAAACTAACATAGGCATAATTATAGCATGCTAATCAGGGATGAATTCAAAAATAAAATATAAATTAACAATGTAAACTCCCTACCTGATCACATACGTTTCCTTGAATCTGATTGGATGTGTGCTCATGCATCCGAGACCATCATTATCGTCTAAATTTCTCGAAACTGGTTATGTGCACCATGTTGAACCTAGCATTCATATATATATATATATATATTAGTAGTGTAATGAGTCACTTGACACCTTCATAGATGCGTGATCCATTAAAGGAGCTGGATGGTCACCATATATTATCCATATATAACCCAAGGACCATCGAAGCACTTAGGGCAGCTAGGCATAGGCTTGCCTCGGCAAGCCATAGAGATTGCTGTGGCAAGCAGCCCTGCTGAACACCTTGCTGCGGCAAGCTCACAAGCTTGCCGCGACATGTCTGATGCCAGCTTGTCATGGTGTTCTTCTTAGGTGCTTTTACTTTGATGACATTATTGATTATTTCTGGTATATATCTTATTATCTATGGATATCTCTTATATCTATTTATTTCAGCAGTAAATTTGGCATGGATTATCTTATGCGGTTTGGCATGGAAACTCCGAAGTGCACCAAGTGGCACCTAGGATGAATTTAATGGTTTTAGTCATGTACTTGGCTACTTAGACTAGATAAGGGAGCACCAGACACATAGTGCATAACCAACATGTAGTGTCTAGTCATACGATCATAAATACTTACACACATACCCTAGACAGAAGCTTGCCTCGGCAAGCCATAATGGTTGCCGCGGCAAGCAGCCTAGCTGAGGACCTTGCCTCAACTTGTCACTAATTTTTCACCTTGTAAATGTTAGATTCAAGAATTTATTACTTCAAGAAAGTTATAGTGCTCGTTGTCCCCTTTCTAACACATTAAGAATCCTGCCAATCGGAGTTCGGGGTCAAACGTTATGACCAAAATACCGAATAGTAATTAATGCACAATGCTTGCCGCGGCAAGCCTGAGCACCTTGCGGCGGCAACCATGGAAGGTTGCCACGGAAAGACTGTCAGGGTTGGCTTGCCGAGGTGTTTTCTGCTCCACTTTAACTTCTTTTACTCAGGCAATTTGTTGGGTCTTTGATATAAATATAAAGCTTATATCTTTTATCTATATTGTGTACAAAAATTGGATTTTTGTATTTATTTTTATGCTAACATTTCGGTGTATTTTTATTTTTAATCCGGCATTAAAAGCTCCAGAGTGTATACGTTCATTTCATGACTTTAGCATAAGATCTATGCTCCATCAACACTAAATCGCCCATCTCTGTATTGCCAATTCGATTTTATATGATCAACAGGACAAAGTGATAATCTCGTAGCCCATACATATCAGTATACAACGTCATTGTACCTTCTAGTGGACTTGCGGTTATGACGGTGCTGAACATCTATTAACGTCGTGTTCGCCAAGGGTGTAACAGTCAAGGATGTATGGAGTTCATGGAGACCAAGGGTTGTCTAAGAAATCACAGGATTGCAAGTTGTGAGCTAAGGAATTCAAAGGTGTACAAGGGTGTAGTAGAGTGTAGTATACAACGTCATTGTACCTTCTAGTGGACTTGCGGTTATGACGGTGCTGAACATCTATTAACGTCGTGTTCGCCAAGGGTGTAACAGTCAAGGATGTATGGAGTTCATGGAGACCAAGGGTTGTTTAAGAAATCACGGGATTGCAAGTTGTGAGCTAAGGAATTCAAAGGTGTACAAGGGTGTAGTAGACTGTAGTTTTAATTGCTAAGCTTCTTTTTGATGTATGTGCTAGCAGTTGCTGAAGTAGAAAGAAGGAGAAAGTCCTTATGTTTTTTTTTTATACTTGTTAAGTTGCACTTTGCGTGCATGAGAATGCATGGTGACTTATTTGAGTCATGTAGTCATAGTACAAGGCAAGCAGCTTGTAAGCTTCTATAGTTAGGCTTCCATATAAGTCCAGCACTGGATAGCAGGGTGTATCTCATATAAAACAAGAAATCTTTTATTTGTTATTTGTTATTAGCCTTATCAATTACAAGGCAAGCAGCTTCTAAGCGTCAAAGGTTGTGCTATGATATTAAGCCAGCATTTGCTTTATAAGGTATAGCTAGAGAAGACAAACAAGCATTCATTCTATGTGAGTCTTTTTATACTTGTTTAGTAGATAAGCCTTTTAGGCTAGAGTTGCATGTACAACCCATATGGGCTCTTACTTATATAGTCATAAAAAACAAAAGAGGTTTAATTGCATACCAAGCATGCACATGGGTAGCTCTCTTCTATAGCTGGTGTTTACAAGAAATATATATATGGCTAGCTTGGCTGGGATTCCTTATATCAGCTTACACACAATAGCAGGGTGTATTTATAAAATAAGCCAACATGGGCTTTTTGTTTAAGTTTAACATTAAATGTTTTTATGTACACTTAATTTGAATTGGCTGGGCTAGCTTAATAGTTATATACGCCAGCTGGGTATATTCTTTGTTTCAACACTTTACGAGGCCACCAAACATCTCACATTTGTTTTATCAAGTTTGAAACCATGATGACATAGAGTGTCATGTGGTAGGCACGTGCCTAACCTAACCCATGTCCATATCAAGTATGTGCTGTTACATTCTCCCCTACTTAAGGAATTTTCGTCCTCGAAAATAAACATAAACGAGGAAGTGAAATCAGGTTATGGTGAATATATGTAGTAAACAAAACCAATAAGGAAGGGTATAGTAATCAATAGCGAGACTTACTACGCCCGATCATATTCCTTGTGTTAAAGAAAAATAACCAATGTAATTTGTCACTTGTCACTCCTAGAATACACTGCTATAGACTACAAGTAGACTACAAGAAAGAAAGTTAATGAAATATATACAAAATTCATATATATATATATATATATATATATATATATATATATAACTTATATATTCTCCATCTTCTTTCTTTAAGAACCTATTTGTCAAACTCTACTCCAAACTCTGTGTCGATCTCCTAGAGTGTGTGTGCCAAGATGGTGTGGATTTCTTGTTTGGATCAAGGTTCTCTCTATTCTGTTTTGATCGGCCCTTAAAACTGTGGTGAACTTATTTCAAAGGTCTCTATTCGTCTTTGTCCTACAATGGTCATATTCATATCACGGTAGCGCCGTGGTGTATCTGCATACGCCTTCATCATAGCGCGCCATTTATATCGGGGCAGCACCTTGCGTATCTTTTGCTAAAAAGGGGTATTTTGTCTTTTTCCGGGGTTTTTAGGGTTTATGAGCTTTTAATATAAAAGAGATTTTTTTTTGTGGAAAACTTTAAGAAAGCTAGTAAGAGCTTCTCTAAAAAAAACCAAAAACTTCTTGATCATCTTCCTCCCTCTCTCTCTCTCACTCTCTTTGAATCCTTTGGAAGTTTATGTAAACAGATTGTTTATTCAAAGAGATCTTGGTTCTTCATCTTTATTTTAACTTCTTGCTCAAGTATTGTTTTGAGTGTTTCTCATCCCTAGAGATTAGGGTGTGTGTTAGACAACCTTGTGGGTTTTAAGGTAACTCGTTGTGCGATCATCAACGTGAAAGAAAAGCGTCCGAATCTGAAGCTATCAAGGTGACCCGCGAAGGGATGTGTGTTTGCATTGGGGTTTGATAGGGCATGCACATTTGTCGGTATATCATTCGAACTCATTGTAATCTTCTTTATCTTCTTAGTGGATTTGGCTTGTGGACTTAGGTCCCGTGGTTTTTCCCAGAGATTGGGTTTCCACGTATTTTCTTGTGTTGTGGTGATTGTTGGTGCACCTTTATGTAATCACTAGATTAATTAGAATTAATAGAATACCCATTATATTCTGTAGATCGACAAAATTTCACTTTCCAGTTAATCAGAGATTTACATCGGTGTCCATATAATGCCTCGAATGGAGCAATGCCAATGCTTGATTTGAAACTGTTATTGTATGCGAATTCGATTAAGGGTAAATGTTTATCCCATGATCCTTAAAAATTCAGCATACAGGCCCGTAACATGTCTTCTATCACTTGATTCACCCTTTCTGTTTGACTGTCGGTCTGAGGATGAAACGCAGAACAAAATTCCAACTTGGAACTCATTCCTTCTTCAAAACTCTGCCAGAATCGGGAGGTATATAACGGATTGGGATCTGACACGATACTCACTGGTATCCCGTGTAGTCTGACTATCTCTCTCAGATAGACGTTGGCCAATTTCGACGCTTCAAGCCACTCCGCCAAAACGTCTTCTCTGCCTCATATTCAGCTCTTTTTGGGTAAAGAGATACCTGAGACTTTTGTGATTAGTAAAAATCTCGTAGGTTTCACCATAAAGGTAGTGCCTCCAGATTTTCAATGCAAAAATGACCGCTGTTTGTTCCAAGTCATAAGTGGGGTAGTTTTTCTCGGGATCTTTCAACTGTCGAGAACCATTTGAGATCACACGTTCCCTATTCAATACACATCCTAACCCACTATACAAGGCATCACTGAATACAACAAAGCCTCCGTTGCCTGATGGAATTGCGAGGATTTGTGCAAAAGTGAGTCTTCATTTTAACTCCTGAAAACTCTGCTCACATGCCTCACTCCACTCGAATTTGACATTCTTTCGAGTGAGCTGCATGAGTGGTCCAGCAAGCTTCCAAAACCCTCCTTTTAATAAATCGTCAGTAATATCCTGAAGACATAGAAAGCTTCGAATCTCGCCATCGTTTTATGACCGCTTCCATTGACATGCCGATCTTTGCAAGATCGTGATGTCTGACCGATATGATATGTCCCAGAAAACTGACTTGATTCAACCAGAAGTTGCATTTACTAAACTTGGCATACAACTGTGAATCTCTTAATGTTTGCAACGCAAGACGTAGATGATCATCATACTCTGCTTTCGTCTTTGAGTAGATGAGAATATCATTAATAAAAACTACGATACACTGATCTAAGTAAGACTTGACGACTTAGTTCATCAAGTCTATAAATGATGTAGGCACATTGGTCAACCCGAAGGGCATGACAAGAAACTCGTAACGACCATAACGTGTCTGAAAAGTTGTCTTCAAAATATCTTCAGTTTTTACCTTCATCTAGTGATATCCCGATTGTAAATCAATCTTCAAAAACCATCATGCTCCTTGTACTTGATCAAAGACATCATCGATTCTGGAGAGCGGATAACGATTCTTGATTGTCAGTTTATTGAGTTGACGATAATCAATGCAGAGGCGCATCGAACCGCCTTCTTCTTTACGACCACTATCGGTGCGCACGCGCCCCACGGAGACACAGTCAATCTAATAAATCCTTTACCAATAAGTTCTTGCAACTACTTTGTGAGGTCTTTCAGCTCCACAGGTGCCATTCAATACGGTGCCTTTAATACCAGCTCAATACCCGAGGATAAATCAATAGCGAATTCCACTTCCCTGTCAGGTAAAAATCCTGGCAACTCATCAGGGAGGACATCAGGGAATTCACAGGCTATTGACAATCTACTTCTACAATCAATGCTCGCAGGATGATTGGATAGCCAATCCATGCTAAGGATTATTGCAAATCCTTGCATATTGAGTAAATCGAGTAAGATCAATCGGCTACTACTTCATAGTCGTCGTGACCATGGATTATGATGATGATTGATCAACATACCATGTTTGTAGTGACAGACTGTCTAGTCAGGACTGACACGTCACAATAAAGTCAAGAGGTTCTGGGGTGGTTCCCAACTTTCCTAACTTTTCAAAAAATTGGGTGTAATAAAGGAAAGTGCAGATCCAGGATCTACCAAAACTTGTGCTTCATACAACAAGTAGGCATCCTCTGGATATACTTACAAGGTACCTAAGATATAGATTTACTAGTGTTAGCTAAATTGTGTCTACTTAACAAAATATAAATTTATCATTTCTAAAACTGATGAAAAGAAAACAATATATTAGATTCACACATATATAAATTATTTACTTAGATGTACCTTTCTCATAAATAATTTAAATAACTTATAACTAAATAGTTCACATGCCTTAAATAATATCGTTGCTGGTTTGGACATTTTGTGCCGTCTTTGATGTCGTTCCCACCATCTCTGGATAATCCTTAATCTGATGTCTCATCATACCACAATGAAAGCACGCCCCAGATGCTCTACGACATTCATCCATGTTATGTGTCTTCCCACATTTTCCATAGAATACTAACGGAATGAATGAAGAGGTGCGTGAAGTTTGTGGAACTCCGAACACTCCCATTATAATAGGGTTCGAGTGACGGAATGACCCTGAAGGTGTAGATATAGTTGGTTTCAGATAAACACCTTGAGTAGGTTGCTGAGATTCAGGTGTCGTCTTTTTCATTTTCGTCGTAGGGCAATCATTTATCAAATGTCCTAGCCTGTCACATCGGAACCACACACCTATGGCCCACCTACATTTTCCAGTCTTATACTGTATTCCGCACCGTGAGCATGACCCAATGAGTGCGGATGAAAAAGTGTGTGCAATGGGCTACACTAGTGTCGTAAGTAACTCATTCTGCTGGGCCATCGTTCTACCCTTATCTCCAGTAGTTTCCTAGTTTGTTCATGATCATTCTTCCCAGCATACATGGTCCTAGCTCTTTTGCGATTTGCCATATTGATCTGTCAAAATGAAATAAATGTTCCAATTAACAATGATCGTGAACATCATGATTCCATAACTTGACAACATTTACATCCTAACTCGATACCACCGGCATACTTCGATCACTATTGACCAGTACTTCAATCAAACATGGTCGTAAAGATCCACAATCTATGCTCTAACTAGAACCTACTGCCATAGCCTTGAGTCTCTAGAAGACCTAAAGCCTAGGCACTATAACGGAATAAACATCAGAAGTCGTGCCATACATCCGCGCCAGAGTTACGTCTTCAAAAGACGTAACACCGAGCTCTGAAACCACCTATGACAGCCCGACTTTTCCCCTTCACGTAAATGGAAAAGGTCGCGTCGTCAAATCTCCTAACATGATCTTTTCTGATAAGTGCATCGTGTACAAAGTTTTACAATTGTGAAAGCAAATTAAAATAACTCTGATAGGAAGAATTATGGTGCAATTGATATCCATTCCTTTATCTAAAGCATAAACTGAACAGGAAATATAAACAGAAAACCTATACCTGAAGGAGTAAATTATCTCAAACCACATTGCTGTTTATACAAGTCTAGTGTTTGATAAACAAATATCTCTTTTTCAAACCACTAAAGGAAAGAAGTCCTCAGCAGAACCTTCCTCCTCGTCCTCCTTGTCCTCATCCTCAGACTGGTAGGTAAGATCAGCTTCGTACTCAGGGTCACGAGCAATATCTGTAGCTAAAACATGAAGTCGTAGGATGAGTTATTATCAAAAAACTCAGCAGGAAAATTTAAAGTGCTAAGTTATATGTTAGATTATTAAATTCACTTCTAGATGCATAATAAAATGAAGCACATTACATCTCCTCTTATCTCTATTATAGCATCGTATCTATTCTAGTAACATATAGTATAGCAAGTAATAAATTATGCAAATATTATATCATGCTGACAGATTCATACTGCACAAATACGAGGAATCATACTGATAAGGAATCATGCTGGACAATTACAGAAATCATACTGAAATAAGACATATACAAGAAATAAGAAAATCAAGCTCCCGAATTAGCGGAATCACTTGTCAAGCTCCCGAGTTTGCGAGATCACTTTGACTGATAAAATCAAGCTCTCAAATTAGCGGGATCACTTGGACGAGATATTAAGCTCTTGAGTTAGCGGGATAACTTGGACGAGATATCAAGTTCTCGAGTTAGTGGGATCTGTTGGACGAGATATCAAGCTCCCGACTTAACGGGATCACTGGGACGAGATATCAAGCTCGCGAGTTAGCGGGATCACTTGTTTCAAGACGAGAATAAAGACGTATATATGACATCAATGATAACAGTACATGAATAATGCATGCTAATATGTATGTAAGAACATCATGTACAGGTATGATATAGCAAAACTAAACTAGTATAACTGAGTTAACATAACTATTCATATTCATGCGTCGAAACTGATCTTATTATCATTCATACAGAACTGATTGTATCACCATTTATAATCAAACATCTAACTGAATTAGTATAATAGTCCTACAGCACAACTGTTTGGATCCTTATCATGTATATCTATTCATCAAACTTGACACAAGCATAGTCATGCAAAGGCATGCATTTAAACTGAAATTAGCATAATCATTAATATTCATCTATCGAACAGAGCTAACTATTCATCAAAACTGCTCTAGCATATTCATTCATTAATCACACGTCAAATCTGACCTATACTTTCATCATGATTCATAAACTCATCTATCTCTATTTATGATTATTATACATGAGCAATACATGATCATCATTAATCAGAACCATTCCTCTAAATTAATTTAGCATTGTCCCACTATCACTATATATTTTAACATCATCCTTTAACCATAAATCAACACTGATTTCATTAGCATCATAATCATCCCAACTGACATGAGTTCATTATATAAACTGACATTATCACATATGTTTATCATCAACAAAACTGATTGGCATCCTTATAAATCTCTAATCATCATTTAAAACTGCCGATATATTCAAAGACTATCATGTTGACATATATGTATAGAATAATCCTATGTCGAGCTGAACTAGCATGGTTCAGGCATCAAAGTTCATGATATAAACATATATGGCGTTGATCTTACTATCATCATAGCTTAGTATACCTCAGCAGAACTAGCACAACTAGCATCTTTATAGCAACTAAAACTATTACTAACATATGGATCAAACTAACATAGGCATAATTATAACTTGCTAATCAGGGATGAATTCGAAAATAAAATATAAATTAACAATGTAAACTCCCTACCTGATCACATACGTTTCCTTGAATTTAATTGGATGTGTGCTCATGCATCCGAGACCATCATTATCGTCTAAATTTCTCAAAACTGGTTATGTGCACCATGTTGCACCTATCATTCATATATATATACATATATTAGTAGTGTAATGGGTCCCCTGAGACCTTCATAGATGCGTGATCCATTAAAGGAGCTAGATGGTTACCATACATTATCCATATAGAACCCAAGGACCATCGAAGCACTTAAGGCAGCTAGGCATAGGCTTGCCTCAGCAAGACATAGAGTTTGTCGCGGCAAGCAGCCTTGCTGAACACGTTGCCGCGGTAAGCTCACAAGCTTGTCGCGGCAAGTCTGGTGCCAGCTTACCGCGGTGTTCTTCTTTGGTGCTTTTACTTTGGTGACATTGCTAATTATTTCTGGTATATATATATATATATATATATATATATATATATCTTATTATCTATCGATATCTCCTATATCTACTTATTTCAACTGTAAATTTGGCATGGATTATCCTATGCGGTTTGGCATGGAAACTCCGAAGTGCACCAAGTGGCACCTACGATGAGTTTAATGGTTTTAGTCATGTATTTGGCTACTTAGACTAGATAAGGGACCACCAAACACATAGTGCATAACCAACATGCAGTACCTAGTCATACGATCATAAATTCTTACACACATACCCCGGACAAAAGCTTGCCTCGGCAAGCCATAATGGTTGCCGCGGCAAGTAGCCTAGCTGAGGACCTTGCCTCGACTTATCACTAATTTTTTACCTTATCAATGTTAGATTCAAGAATTTTATATTTCATGAAAGTTATAGGGCTCGTTGCCCCCTTTCCAACACATCAATAATCCTGCAAGTCGGAGTTCGGGGTCAAACGTTATGACCAAAATACCAAACAGTAGTCAATGCACAATGCTTGCAGCGGCAAGCCTGAGCACCTTGCCGCGGCAACCATGTAAGGTTGTCGCGGCAAGCCTGTCAGGCTTGGCTTGCCGGGGTATTTTCTGATCCACTTTGACTTCATTTACTCAGGCAATTGGATGAGTCTTTGAATTAAATATAAAGTTAATGTCTTTCATCTATATTGTGTACAAAAATTGGATTTTTGTATTTATTTTTATGCTAACATTTCGGTGTCTTTTTATTTTGAATCTTGCATTAAAAGCTCCGGAGTGTATACATTCATGTCATGACTTTAGCATGAGATCTATGCTCCATCAACACTAAACCGCCCATCTCCGTGTTGCCAATTCGAATTCATATAATCGACAACACAGAGTGATAATCTCGTAGCCCATACATATCAGTATACAAAGTCATTGTACCTTTTAGTGGACTTGCGGTTACGACGGTGCCGAAAGTCTATTGACGTCATGTTCGCCAAGGACGTAACAGTCAAGGATGTATGGAGTTCACGGAGACCAAGGGTTGTTTCAGAAATCGCAGGATTGCAAGTTGTGAGCTAAGGAATTCAAAGGTGTACAAGGGTGTAGTAGAGTATAGTTTTAATTATTAAGCTTCTTTTTACTGTATGTGCTAGCAGTTGCCGAAGTAGGAAGAAGGAGAAAGCCCCTATGTTTTTTTTTTTTATACTTGTTAAGCTGCACTTTGCATGCCTGAGAATGCATGGTGACTCATTTGAGCCGTGTAGTCATAGTACAAGGCAAGCAGCTTGTAAGCTTCTATAGTTAGGCTTCCATATAAGTCCAGCACTGGATAGCCGGGTGTATCTCATATAAAACAAGAAATCTTTTATTTGTTATTTGTTATTAGCCTTATCAATTAACAGGCAAGCAGCTTCTAAGCATCAAAGGTTGTGCTATGTTATCAAGCCAGCATTTGCTTTATAAGGTATAGCTAGAGAAGACAAACAAGCATTCATTCTCTGTGAGTCTTTTTATACTTGTTTAGTAGATAAGCCTTTTAGGCTAGAGTTGCATGTATGACCCATATGGGCTCTTACTTATATAGTCATAAAAAACAAAAGAGGTTTAATTGCATACCAAGCATGCACATGGGTAGCTCTCTTCTATAGCTGGTGTTTACAAGAAATATATATATGGCTAGCTTGGTTGGGATTCCCTACATCAGCTTACACACCATGGCAGGGTGTACTTATCAAATAAGCCAACATGGGCGTTTTGTTTAAGTTTAACATTAAATGTTTGTATGTACACTTAATTTGAATTGGCTGGGCTAGCTTAATAGTTATATACGTCAGCTGGGTATATGCTTTGTTTCAACAATTTACGGGGCCACCAAACATCTCACATTTGTTTTATCAGGTTTGAAACCATAACGACATAGAGTGTCTTATGATAGGCACATGCCTGACCTAACCCATGTCCATATCAAGTATGTTTTAACGCTTATAGCAGCTGTTACATTCTCCCCTACTAAAGGGATTTTCGTCCTCGAAAATAAACATAAACAAGGAAGTGAAATCAGGTTATGGTGAATATATGTAGTAAACAAAACCAATAAGGAAGGGTATAGTAATCAATAGCGAGACTTACTACACCCGATCATATTCCTTGTGTCAAAGAAAAATAACCAATGTAATTTGCCACTTGTCACTTCTAGAATACACTGCTATAGACTATAAGTAGACTACAAGAAAGCAAGTTAATGAAATATATACAAAATTCATATATATATAACTTATATATTCTCCAGCTTCTTTCCAGTTAATCGAAGATTTACATCGGTGGCCATATAATGCCTCGAATGGTGCAATGTCGATGCTTGATTGGAAACTGTTATTGTATGCGAATTTGATTAAGGCTAAGTGTTTATCCCATGATCCTTAAAAATTCAGCATGGAGGCCCGTAATATGTCTTCTATCACCTAATTCACCCTTCCTGTCTGACCGTCGGTCTGAAGATGAAACGTAGAATAGAATCCCAACTTGGAACTCATTCCTTCTTGAAAACTCTGCCAGAATCGGGAGGTATATAACGGATCATGATCTGACAGGATACTCACTGGTGTCCCGTGTAGTTTGACTATCTCTCTCAGATAGATGTTGGACAATTTCGACGCTTCAAGCCACTCCACCAAAACGTCTTCTCTGCCTCATATTCAGCTCTTTTTGGGTAAAGAGATACCTGAGACTTTTGTGATTAGTGAAAATCTCGAAGGTTTCACCATTAAGGTAGTGCCTCCAGATTTTCAACGCAAAGATGACACCTTTTAGTTCCAAGTCATGAGTGGGGTAGTTTTTCTCATGATCTTTCAACTATCAAGAACTATATGAGATCACACGTTCCCTATTTAATACATATCCTAACCCACTTTACGAGTCATCACTGAATACAATAAAGCCTCCGTTGCCTGATGGCATTGCGAGGATTGGTACAAAAGTGAGTCTTCATTTTAACTCCTGAAAACTCTGCTCACTTGCCTCACTCCACTCGAATTTGACATTCTTTCGAGTGAGTTGCGTGAGTGGTCCAGCAAGCTTCGAAAACCCTCCTTTCAACAAATCGTCGGTAATATCCTGAAGACATAGAAAGCTTCGGATCTCAGTTACTGTCTGTGGCTGCTTCCATTGCACTACAGCTTCGATCTTTGCAGGATCGACGGTAATACCAGATTTTGATATGATATGTCCCAGAAAACTGACTTGATTCAACCGGAAGTCGCATTTACTAAACTTGGCTTACAACTACGAATCTCTCAATCTTTGCAACACAAGACGTAGATGATCATCATACTCTGATTTTGTCTTTGAGTAGATGAGAATATCATCAATGAAAACTACGATACACTGATCTATGTAAGACTTTACGACTTGGTTCATCAAGTTCATAAATGATGTAGGCACATTGGTCAAACCGAAGGGATTGATAAGAAACTCGTAATAAGCGTAACGTGTCCGAAAAGCTGTCTTCAAAATATCTTTAACTTTCACCTTCATCTGGTGATATCCCGATCATAAATCAATCTTCAAAAACCATCGTGCTCCTTGTACTTGATCAAAGAGATCATCGATTCTAGGGAGCGGATAACGATTCTTGATCGTCAGTTTATTGAGTTGATGGTAATCAATGCAGAGGCACATCGAATTGTCTTTCTTCTTTACGACCACTACCGGTGCGCCCGCGCCCCACAGAGACACACTCGGTCTTATAAACCCTTTGCCAATAAGCTCTTGCAACTGCTTTGTAAGGTCTTTCAACTCTGCAGGTGCCATTCGATATGGTGCCTTTGATACCGGCTCAATGCTCGGGGATAAATCAATAGCGAATTCCACTTCCCTGTCAGGCAGAAATCCTGGCAACTCATCAGGGAGGACATCAGGGAATTCACAGGCTATTGGCAATCTACTTCTACAATCAATGCTTGTAGGATGAATGGATAGCCAATCCATGCCAAGGATTACGGCGAATCCTTGCATATTGAGTAAATCGAGAAAGATCAATCGGCGACTGCTTTTTAGTCTTCGTGACCTTGGTTTACGATGATGATTGATCGACATACCATGTTAGTAGTGACAAACTGTCTAGTTAGGACTAACACGTCACAATAAAGTCAAGAGGTTCTAGGGTGGTTCCCAACTTTTCTAACTTTTCAACAAATTGGTTGTAACAAAGGAATGTACAGATCCAGGATCTACCAAAACTTGTGCTTCATACAACAAGTAGGCATCCTCTGAATATAATTACAAGGTACCTAAGATATAGATTTACTAGTGCATAACCAACATGCAATGCCTAGTCATACAATCATAAATACTTACACACATTCCCCAGACAGAAGCTTGCCTCGACAAGCCATAATTGTTGCCGCGGCAAGCAACCTAGCTGAGGACCTTGGCCTCGACTTGTCACTAATTTTTGACCTTGTAAATATTAGATTCATGAATTTGTTACTTCATTAAAGTTGTAGGACTCGCTGTCCCCTTTTCAATACATCAAGAATCCTGCCAATCAGAGTTCGAGGTCAAACGTTATGACCAAAATACTGAATAGTAGTCAATGCACAATGCTTGGCGCAGCAAGCCTGAGCACCTTGTCGCGGCAACCATGTAAGGTTGCCACGGCAAGCCTGTCAGGCTTGGATTGTCGGGGTATTTTCTGCTCCACTTTGACTTCTTTTACTCATGTAATTAGCTAGGTCTTTGATATAAATATAAAGCTTATATCTTTCATCAATATTGTATACAAAAATTGTATTTTTGTATTTATTTTTATGCTGAAATTTCGGTGTATTTTTATTTTGATTCCGGCATTAAAAGCTCCAGAGTGTATACGTTCATGTCATGACTTTAGCATGAGATCTATACTCCATCAATACTAAATCGCCCATCTCTGTGTTGCCAATTCGATTTCATATAATCGACAGTACAGAGTGATAATCTCGTAGCCCATACATATCAATATACAAAGTCATTTTACCTTTTAGTGGACTTGCGGTTACGATGGTGCCGAACATCTATTGGCGTCGTGTTCGCCAAGAATGTAATAGTCAAGGATGTATGGAGTTCATGGAGACCAAGGGTTGTTTCAAAAATCGCTGGATTGCAAGTTGTGAGCTAAGGAATTCAAAGTTGTACAAGGGTGTAGTAGAGTGTAGTTTTAATTGCTAAGCTTCTTTTTGCTGTATGTGCTAACAGTTGCCGAAGTAGGAAGAAGAAGGAGAAAGCCCCTATTCTCATTTGAGTCGTGTAGTCATAGTACAAGGCAAGCAGCTTATAAGATTCTATAGTTAGGCTTTCATATAAGTCCAGCACTGGATAGCAAGGTGTATCTCATATAAAACAAGAAATCTTTTATTTGTTATTTGTTATTAGCCTTATCAATTACAAGGCAAGTTGCTTCTAAGCGTCAAAGGTTGTGCTATGATATCAAGCAAGCATTTGCTTTATAAGGTATAGCCAGAGAAGACAAACAAGCATTCATTCTATGTGAGTCTTTTTATACTTGTTTAGTAGATAAGCCTTTTAGGCTAGAGTTGCATGTACGGCCCATATGGGCTCTTACTTATTTAGTCATAAAAAACAAAGGAGGTTTAATTGCATACCAAGCATTCACATGGGTAGCTCTCCTCTATAGCTGGTGTTTACAAGAAATATATATATGGCTAGCTTGGCTGGGTTTCCCTACATCAGCTTACACACCATGGCAGGGTGTACTTATCAAATAAGCCAACATGGGATTTTTGTTTAAGTTTAACATTAAATGTTTTTATATACACTTAATTTGAATTGGCTGGGCTAGCTTAATAGTTATATGCGTCAGCTGGGTATATGCTTTGTTTCAACACTTTACGGGGCCACCAAACATCTCACATTTGTTTTATTAGGTTTGAAACCATAACGACATAGAGTGTCCTGTGGTAGGCACATGCCTGACCTAACCCATGTCCATATCAAGTATGTTTTAATGCTTATAGCAGCTGTTACATACTCTGTACCCCTGGGAAGGTTTCACCCTGCAAGAACTGCCAAATGCTTAAGTCAAGTGTTCCTACGATGTTGTTTAAGCAGTGATTGCCTAACAATAAAAAAGTGATTTTAAATCTACTACAGAGTACGGAAAATAAATAGATCATAAATTCAAGATGGTAGAAATGACTCCTAAAAGTGTGTACCGAAACAAAAGATGTAGTAGCCTGATCTTTTAAAACTAGAACAAAATAAAATGGCATGTAAATGTAATGCAAGGACTTCTCAGAACTCAGGAGCATGGCTCAGGAACAAAATAAAATGGCATGTTGCACACAGGTGTTTATTATAGAGAGGTCACAGAACATGTATGTTTTTGCACATCTTTGTTTAACTTGTAGGGCAGGTAAACCATGCTAGGGAAAAAGCTTTAGTTTTTCAAAAACTTGTTCTTCGATACAGTATACAAAGCTTCTATAATATGTCTGAGAGTCCATATTCAGTTCATGATATATCATGGTTTTCATGGAATGGAATCTAATCTTCTGTGGAATTTGATCAGCTGTTTGTTAACTGCCCTAGCCTGCTGAATTAGTTGAGGATGTGCAAGTTTCATTGAGACATGCTTGATCTAAATCACATGGACAGAAAAGTGTAATACCTCTTTCATATAAAGTCAATAAAGAAACATACTTAATCGATAAAGGACAAGACTTTGGACAACAGAATATTTAGGAGACAGAGATAAGAGAAAACTCCTCATATATAACTGGATGAGGGGCTACAAATTTCATTTTCGACAAATAAAGTTGCAATTTGACTATTGTCTCAAGGTAGGAAAAAAAGGGTATCCAAAACATACTGCTACAACACAAAAGCACTTCAACGAGTTTCCATCCCACCCAGCACATTAATTGGTACTTTAAAGCATAGAATTCCTACACACAAGAAGGCAAAAAATAGCAATGTTGCCACAAAATAAGTCAGTTAATTGACATCAAGAGAAGCATTTAAAGAACGACAAAAGCAAATTAATTAGTTTTTTAGAATTTTGGGTCAGGCATAAGCAAAGATGTCTAATGTCCAAAGTTCCAATATGTCTCATGTCCAAAGTCCCAACATGCATTAAGATGCATCTTCCGGTACTGAAAAAAATATTATATGGCTTATCAACTATAAAACTAGAAAACTTTTCGTTGTTGAAAATTTTATTCATAACAAAGATTTTATTAGCAGAAAAAAAATAATGTATGAAGGTTAAGAGAGAGCCGGCTCCCCACAAATTATTTAAAGGATCTACATAGCGGCTAATCACTACTAAGACAAAGGTCTGAGCTAGCCATGCCATCTTTTTCTAACTTGTCCGCTGCATCATTTGCCTCCTTCCTTAGGCAAGTATACATCATAAATATATTAATGAAGTTGCTGGGAAATTCTCAATGTTTTCCTAACGAAATCCATCCCTATATAGTTTATCACCATTACCAAGCAGTGTCAAAAGTTATTTAACTACTTGAGAAACTGATTGAGACGACTCAAATTTGATCAAGACAGTTTGAGTTGGAAGGGTGTCTCCAGCTCTTTAAAACCCCAAAAATCAATCCAATACTCTAGAAATTCAAACAAGCATGTAAAATTTTCAAAAAACCAATCTAAATGGAGTACTTGAACAGCACAAAAAAAATAAACAGAAAATCAGGTTTAGAGCTATTTTTAAATACCAATAACATAAACTATTTTAACTCAAAAAATTTAACTAATTTCAAGTCAATCCGATCTCAGACCTCATCGAGACAGAGTCAGGTTTAGATCTCAGTTTCCAATTTTTGTTATTTTCCATAGTTTACTGATAAATGAAGCAAATTGTCTAATATCAAATGCATTTAAAAATCACAATGTTAAAGCATAGATTTGGGAGATCACATATCCCATGACAACATATAGTATTGGATATGAATATTTAATATCCAAGTGAAGTAGATGAATATTCAGATACAAATCCACCACTTTATACTTTTAGCTATAAAAAGTTCAAGGAGGAAGACAGAACTAAAGCAGGAAGCCTCACCTTTTCTGCATAGTTTCTTTTGTATGTATCCTCATGCCTGTGAATATTGCATAGTCAGCATCAATACTTGGGAAACAAAATTAGGAAACAAACACAAACATAAGCCAAAATAAAATGCATTAATCAGCTGACCTGTAAGCCAAAATAAAACACATAGCCGGCATCAATACCATGCACCACATGTGGTGTAGAGGACCGTGCATCTAAGACAAATACTAAGCATTAATCAGCTGACCTGTAATGTATCAGTTGACAATTTAAACTTGGGTCTACATACAGCATACCTTAAAACTTAGTACTATACTTATAAGTTATAAGATCCATAAAAACTGAGACTCTTTTATCACCTTGGCGATAGGGAGTGTGAATGGTGTCTTCAAGGACTCCTGCTTCTGCTTCGGCTTCTGCTACGCTGATATCTTCTGCAGGAGGAAATGATGATTGGTTAGGTGGTAAGCTTAGACTTCACATGACCTAAGAGTGCATAGTCTGTATAATTGGGTATGTGGCACAATTGTTGTCAGGGATTTCAATAATTGGATTCATTCGAAGACTTTGAAATTGGATTCTCAAGCCTCCCGCATCAGATGGAAGTCCGTATGCATTTGACCCCTATGAGCAAAAACCCAACCCCCCAACCCTCCTGCGACCCATAGGAATGCTAGTGAGGATAAGAGGTGCATATTGGTGTGCTTTATGTTCACATTTGAATGAGGATAACAAGGTCAACACATAAATGACCAATGAAGATCTAAGATGCAAAGGACTAAGTGTGTGGAGATCAATCAGGACTTGTTATTCTAGTTTTGTGTTTCGCTGTTTGAAAGTTTCCAATATAGTCTTTTCATTGTGAGGTTTAAGCTCACAAAGAAGTGAAAAATGAAGGAAGAAGTAAACAAGAATCAAGCATCATGTTCTATATGCAGAGATCTCACTCTTGCATTGGACCTACGAACTAGTCAGTGGCAAAGTCGGTACATTGCCATCCAAGAGGGTTTTGACCAAAATTTTGGTTCAAATTTTTGTTTTGGTGGGGACAGAAACCAATACATTTCGGCTGAATTATCGGCTGAAATTTTGAACGGTGGTGTGGACAACTAATATCTAGCATGGTGCCCCCAACCTCTTTACTGGCTCTGCCCACAGCCATCTCTTCTACTACACTACAGAACTAATATCTAATTTTGGTTCTCATAGCCTACTATTCCCCTTTTAAAAAAACAAAACAAGCAGACAAGTATCCTTGTCCCTGATGATACAAAATTATAACAAGAAACTGAAACAGCACATTAAAAATATAGAATGCCATGACCTGGTTTCTGTCATCATAGCACATTAAAACAATTTAATCTCAAACCCCAACTTTCCTACTAAGTACAAAAAGAGAAACACATTAAAGCAAAACCTTTAGCAAAACCATGATCTTCAAATCAGAAAGCAAAACCTTTAGCGAAACCAAACACTCCCAGATATGGTAATCCCCTTTGCTGCCAAACAATGAAAACTGGAAAGCCTTGGTTTATTAGTTGTGTCCAACTTTCCAAGATATGGTAAATGTTTTGCATTCTTGATAACTGTATCTATTGGATTTTGGAGCCCTCTTGGTTCCTATCATAATTCCAGATTTATACAGATTTTGGAGTAAGTAATTTTAGCTATTTGCTGCAGTCTGGATCTGTGTTTTTACACAGAAATATTAAATCTAATGCGCTGGATTTCACTTCTGGGCATTCCTCTTCAAGCCTGTCATAAACAATCTAATGTGCTATGGAGACTTGCAATATTAGGTCTTCATGGTAGTACAGGGAATTAAGTTTGTAGCTTTTTTTATTTTTCAAATTCATCTATTGTTATTGTTGAGAATATCAGTTTTATTTATTTATTTTTAATATTTCTATTTTATCCTTTTTTCGGTTAATTGTTGTGTTTAAAATTTTATATAAGAAAAAAATTCTAAAGATAGCTTATGATTAAAATATTATACTTTATAAGTTTCTGGGTTCTGTCTAGTTTCAATATATTGGGCTTGTTGGTGTCACAGGATGTAACATCCCATGTGTCCTTGTCCAAGTTACACTGGTTTTGGTTGAATTTTTTTCATGATCAACGAAGTAACCTCCCTACAAAACTGATGGTCCGCATCGAGATTGCTGAATGTGTCTTCTTGAAATTATTATTGAAATAAGCATGAAATTTCTGGTGCAAGAACACGCGTTTGGTTCTTGGTTAACCTCCAACACGATGACATGGTTGAGCACTTTTACCATGTCTCTTTAAATTCTTGCAAATGACTTTCCCCAATTGCATTTTCAGTATTTTAATTCATACCACTCTTCAAGGCACAAACTCAACGGAGTCGATGGTGAGTGTTGGGTCAAATGGGAGGCTCAATGGGATGCTTTATAAGTTGTGATTCTTTATGTCTAGTGAGAATTGGTATGTGTAGGCAATATATAAAATAGGAAAATTAGTAAACATATGTGAAAAATAAGAAAATACAATATATGTGAAGGGACACATTCACATCTTGTTACATCTTATAAGTTTTGAATTGCTGTGAAAATTTTAGCATTGAATTACGGAATTAAGAAGTTGAGAAAGACCATGAAATTTTCAAGGTATTTATGATCTTGTCCGTTGTTTCCGCATTCTATTTTTCATGTTTATTTTCTTTTACTTTTTTGCTTTTATTCTAAGGCACCTCACTTTGCCTTCTTTGATCACTCCAATTTCGTTAACTTTTAATAAACTTCTGGCTGTAATTTCATAAAAAAACAAAAGAATTTGAAAGCTCAAACCTAACTTCTGTTTGAACTTGATTTTTGAACTTGAATTTGTATCCGAATTTGTGTTCGAATATTTGACTTGAATTGTTACTTGAATTCGACATTGGATTTGAATTTGTGTTTGAACTAGTATCTGAATTTGTATTTGAATTGGTATTTGAGTTTGTATTTGACTTTAAACTTGGAATTGTGTTTGAACTAGTATCTGAATTTGTATTTGAATTGGTATTTGAGTTTGTATTTGACTCTGAACTTGGAATTGTGCTTGAACTAGAATTGGATCTTAAACTTGAACATGACCCTGAACATGTATTTGGACTTGAGTAAGCACTTGAACTTGAACTTGTATCTGAACTTGAAGTTTGAATTTGTACTTGAAATTGATACTTGAATTCATATGTGAAGCTTGAACTTGAAACTTGAATTTGAATATTTGAAATTTGAACTCAAAATGAGTAATAGAATATCTGAACATTTGAACTTTGAACTCAAAATGATAACTTGAATATCTGAACTTTGATTTAGAAATGGGTATTTGAAATCTGAAATTTGGACCCGAAATGTGTATTTGAAAAATCTGATATTTGAATATTTGAATATATGAATCCGAACTTGAATTTAGAAATCCGGAATATACTGACTCTTGAATACTACTAATTTGACAACGAAACCTGAAATCTAGAAAGTGAAAAGATGATACTATTTTGAACTTTGGCCTCACATGGCCGATTGATGTTCTTACGAACAGGCTCGTATGAGCACCTCGTATTTGAAAGAGTTTTTGAAATGTCAGCTGAGGATTGGGTCTAGTTAGACCAACAGAGTCATTGATTCTTGTCTTGATTGATTAAACGACGGAGAGTGTCAACCTTTGTTCACGCAAACATTGGCATTTTGAATTTAAATTTGAATTTAAACCATGATTGGTGTTCTGATATCGATATCGAATTAATCAAAAGATACTAATAATCAACTTATAAATTATAATAATAAACAAATAATATTTAAATAATCGAAATTGCACTTAATCATTTCAGATAATCTTAATGTAACTTGAAAAACTTGTGCTTGCTAATGTTATATTTGTAAGTCTTTTCTGAATAATGTTGTAGTAGTAACCTGTAGAATAATATTCTCTCCTTTAGTGGTAAATCTCGTTATTTCTTGCTTTAAGTATAAATTGCACATCATGAACTACTATTCTTCTTGTGGATGCTTACCTTCGTGTTAAATAGAATTTTCTTATGTTTCTTGCACTCAAAATTTCTGCTTAATGCTAGTCTAATCTTACTTACTTTATGCTATCACAACTGCAGGAAACCTCACTTGCACTACACTTATGGAATTCTCTTATACTACTTGTACGAAAAACTCATTACAAAATTAACTAAGACTTTATTGAGCATCATCGCTTATAGTCGTTTCATGACCCAAAAATTTCAGAGGCTAGTCAGCAGCTACCCAGCCAACATTAGAGGAGTTGGACAAGGAAGGATCCAAGAACAATCATTGAGCTGACAGTTTGAGCTCATTTTGCTCATAGAGCTACCAGCACCCGCACTTTTGGTTTTGTATTTGTACTTTGAATGACGATGATCTTTTAAGGTTTGACTTTTGGGAAAAATCTCTTGCTTTATCTTATTTATATTTCCGCACTTAATAGAATTTGTTACGATAAAATTGTAAAATCTGAATTTGTTCGATTAGGTTAACGAAAATGAGAATTTAAATCGTTAGTATTAGATGACATTTTCGCAACTACTTTGATAAATCGTTTCCGCACTTTAAGCATCTCCTGCTATATATATATATATATATATGAGAAAATTTAAAGATTTTTAGAAAGGGAAATGACTTAAGAATTCGAAATATCCGAATATGAATACGAATGCCGTGCCTGTTGCACCCGCTCGCGTCGCTGATCGGCGTCATCATCACGGATCACGCGAGGCCGGGGAGGGGCGTGACAAAAGCTTTGTTTGGCATGACGGCATTTTGTTAAAATGGAATTCTAGTTTTTGCCTATTTTCATTGTTAAATGGTGTTTATGGGGAGCTATTTTAAGTGAAATTGTGGCGAGAAGCTGACTTAACCAAACAATGATTCACAATCATTAGTTGCCTTTCTCATTTTTCTACTCATTTTTATTTAAGACCGAACCCTCTAGTACTCCACCATTATTAATCTCCTTTCTCAGTATTTTCTTTAATGACTTTCCTTTTCCCCTTCCTTATATTTCCATCATTTGAAACCTTTGTACAAAGTTATTTTGAATCTCTAGTGATGAAACTATCTTAATAAACATCTTAAGTAATTTGCTCATGAATCGCAAATTGGGTACAACAAACTAGTTTTCAATTCAATTTGATCTAATTCATTGGATAATGTTAATTACTTTTTTCTGAAAATAAGATTTTAAAAGCATAAAGAGGATATCAATCAAAGACTTTTATGAGTCTTTAATAGTTAACTATGTGGTCATTTGTATTTCTTTTAAGGAGTGTAAATTTATATTATAAAAATAATAAATAATTTTACTGTTTATCCTACCCCTTGTGAATCGTGTTTGCTTGATAATAATTAATTGAGAAATCGAAGTTGAACTTGCCTTCGATCAATATATGTATCTTAGTCATATGAGTTACCTTCATATTCCTTTTTCGCAACACAACACTCGGCAACTAGGTTACTTGATTGGCTAGGTAACCTTGCCAACAAGGCCAGCCCTGAGATTTTGGGGGCTCAAGGCGAGTTCCTAAAATGGGGCCCCCTTTTTCATATTAATCATAAAAAAAAAATATTGTCACGATTTTTTTTTTTGACAAATAAAGGAATACCAATTGCTTTTAGATTACAAGTTTTTCCATATTCCATTCTATTGTTTATTATTTGAAAATGCAACTAACAAATTAACGAAAGTATATTTTAAAGGAAAATGCACAAAAAAAAAAAGAAGTTAAATGATAGAACGTACTCAACTGATCAAGTAACCCAACTAATAATATTTAAATATTTTTTATTACTTTAACTGTCATTGAATCTTGCAGATATTTTTTAGTACTTTAACAGTCTCAAAAAAGTTCTAAAAATAGGTTTATTAATATAAAATAAAAACTATCATAACAAATTTCAACTATATATAATGTAAAATACTTTTTTTCTTAAGACCATCAAATCATAGAGTTCTCAATATATACTGTAGGTAGCAAAAATAGATAAGTCATAATACCTGCAAGACATGATAGTATTATCAATCAATACTATACAAATGAAAGATATCATAGTTTATAAATATAGAAATATCAGGGTTATCTTGACTAAATCACACAACATAAAAAGTACATTCTATTTTTATGTTCTCAACCATTTATAATTTTATTTCTTCAATATTAGGCACAATCTTTCCTTCTTTGGGACAATTAGAAGAACTAATTGAAACTACAAAGCTTCAATTCTTTTTTGTACCTATCCTTGTTAGATAATAAAATACTATAATTTGTAAGTTGTAAAGATGTAGTTTTTATGTTTTTTTTCATTTGTAAAACCCTAATTTTTATGGTTTAGGGTTTTGATTTTTGTTTGTTGGAATGGAAGTAGTGGAGTTTTTATGTATCTTTTTCATTTTTAAAACCCTAATCTTTAGGGTTTACGATTATGATTTTTGTTTGTTGGAATAGAAGTAAGGTTTTTAATCTTCCGAAAAAGGGTTAAATCTAGCAATCAATCTCTTAAAAAAATTAAATTTTTTTCTAGTTTTGCATTTGTGAAACATATCTTTAGGGTTTAAACTTTTTTTTTTTTGTAAAAAATTATAAAAATTAGGGTTAGTATACTATTAGGGATAACGAATTGTCTATTTAGCTTATAACGTATAGATTGAATTATTTGTTTGAATCAAAATGTAATATTTAATCTTTAAAGAATATAAAAATATGATCCTAAAAATTAATTTTTTATCATTTTTCAGCTTTGCATGTGCAAAGACATGCTTCCATTATAGATTGAGATTTTATTAGATAGATCAGACCATTGGTAAGTCATGATCAGTCTAGACCGTAATGTACATCTATTAGTTTGTTGCTTCTTAAAGATATGATCAATCTTTTATAAGACCGTATTGTCTATTTATTAGTCAGTTTCTTCTTGAAGACATGATCAGCCTTTTATAAGACCGTGATGTTCATTTGTTAGACAATTGGTTCTTTAAGATATGATAAGTAGTTCGTCTTTTATATCTACTGTTTGTTTAGGGTTTAGGAATTTATTCCCTTTTTTATTTGGTTTTTATATAAGACGCATCGTAGAAGTATGAAATAAAATACTAGGATCATCAATTAATTGTTTGTGGTTGTATTTCCCATTCCAATCCAAGTTAGATAATACCTTAATATATAAGCTTCGCATGTAGGCGCATTATGAGTACTGACACAGTTATACTAGCATGTCATTATAATGGGACAATGAAAGTTCAAAGAAATAATATAATGTATAGTGGTGGAAAATGTAAACATAAACCGATAAATCAAGACACGACATATAAAGAATTTACTGACAATATGTATGACCTGTGTAACTCAATATCGGAGCATATGGATCTAAGGCTTAGATATAGATACCCGACTACCGAAGGGAGTTTTTTTTTTTATATAAATAATGAGTCCGACTTTCATGACATGATGAGCCTATTCCCTATTGATTGTCCTCACATTGTCCTATATATTTATGGAAAGACCGCGAATGCAAAAAAGCTTAATGAGCGTAAAAGAAATGATAGTTTGGAGACAGGAATGCGAGGGAGGTATGTGCTAGTAAATTAGAATAAAATGGTATTAAATTTGTTTGGTAGTCAAATATTGCATACTAAATGTTGCTTATTTGGTAGTGAAAAACCCAACTGTTCAAAGAGTAAAAGAGTTGGGTGTAATGAACGACACACCTTCCACTTGGACACAATGGAGAAATAGGAGGAAATAGGGACATTTAGGGAAATCGGTGAACTAGACGGAGGAGCAAGTCCATCATCGTAGGAAGACCCATTCGAACCTGTCCGTGACAATAATAAAGAAATTCTCTCCAATGCCTCATGCAACAACCCCCGCATAGATGCGAGCTCAGCACGAATTTCTAGCTGCCCCACTTCTAAAGCATGAAGGTGCTGCTCCACCATGGATTGAGATGTGCTCGGGAAAATTGGGTCCACTGGTGGGGCAGTGCTTCCATGAATAGCCTCTCCTAAGAGGCCACTATAGCCACCGACAAAAGTGTCGGTAAAGAACATGGTTGAAGGTATAGAAGATGTTATAGAAGTGGATGGGGCGGGTACATGCTCCGATGTAACAATAGGTCCATAAAAAGCATGGTCACCGGAGGTGCAATGGTAGGTGAGTGGATGGATGTAGTTGCGACCCATGGGAAAGGAGATGAAGGTCGAGGAGACGGAGGGGTATGGAAAGCGTCCTCCGTTTCAAGGTGGTGGTGATGGTGAGGGCGTAAAGGGTATAGGCTGAGCGAAAGAAGGGACCAAGATGGTGGTACTGGCTGCCCCAGCAGCAGATCCAACAAGGTTAGGTGCAGAGACAACCGGTGTCTCCGTCGGAAGTGTGGTTAGAGCAGAAACCACAGCAACCTGCTCTGTAGCAGTGGGGCTGACTTTTCTCCATTGGTCTGCATCATATAGTTTGGGCAATTTGGTTAATGGTGGCTCCCACGGGTCGATCTGGTACCCCTTTTGGAGTAACAGGCATGTGATTGTTCGCCCATACGGCAGTCGTATTGATTTTTTGTGGGAGCGGGGTGCTGCCAGTTTCTTAAGAGTATCGAGGAGCCCAAAGAAAACCAACTACACTAACGACACCCACCAGCCCTTAATTACGGCATAAAGGACCCGTAGAAGGTCCCCACGGCATTGGGTCTTGTGTGTAATGAGACTCAGAGTTTTATATAACACCATGTCTGCAAAGAAAAGTTCAGGCCAAAGGGCGGTTCGTGTGGTATAGGTGGGGCCCACTGGTGGTTTACCGGAAACGGCATTCACCAATTCAACAAATTCTGGGAATTTTTGGCATGTTACCAGGCCACTTCCCATAGGGTATGTAGCGGGGAGACCACGGGCAGTGACTAATGTTGCCTTGTCTGTTGAAAGGTCGAAACCGTCGACCTTGGTTAAAAATCTCTCATGCTCGCCAGTGCTATAAGTAAGGTTCTGATAGAAAAAGTGAACAAGATGAGGGTAAACTACCGTCGCTGATGGAATCAGCAGATGCTCGAGGCCGGCTCGCCTAAAGTAGGCCAGTGCAAACTGGGCCTTAGGCAACTGGCCGAAAAATTTCCTATCAAACTCGGGTTATTCAATGCCGATATTTATTGCGAAAAATCTCATTTCCTTAACCTGACCAGTTTCCAAATTCGATTATTCATTTATTAGAAAAATGCGAGATCCTTCAAAATTTCTACTTATTACGGAAAGATAAGTTAAAACAAAAGTAGGAACTGTTCCGATTAAATAATTTGAAAATCCGATGTTTACAATAAGACTAATAGTTTTATAAAATAATAAACCAAAATAGTCTTAAACAAAAGTAAAGAAACTGTACAAAGTCAAAATTCAATGTAAATGTCACGTGGTCTGTCCACTTATGTGTTGGTAACTCCTTAGATAAATTAAGTTAAACGCTTTCAGCTCGTTGGGTCCTTCTAAATTTTTAATTGACCGCTCCGTCTAGCTCGGACAAGGCAGCACGTATCCTGTCTATAAATTTTTTTGTCATGAAACGACATAAGTGGTGAAACTTAATAAATTATTAACTAGATTTATCAAGCATTCTAGTAAATTCTCATAATTCAGCCTGTATTTTCAGTCAAATTTCATCGGTTGTCTATCTGATCAATAACACGATATCCATATATCTTAGTTCCAAATCTATCCAACAATGACTCATTAGGCACTAATGAGACAATGATGATAATGTTCAAGGATCCATTCGATACAAAGATATCACTCAATTTCCCATGTTCAAGATATGATTAATCATAAATTCCAATTATCAATATCAATAAAGCAATGTCAAGTTCAATTTTCAATCATCTATTCTACCAGTACAAATTCTATAAATATCAATAGTAACATATCAAATTAAGTTATCAATCTACCATTCAAACAATATCATCAAGAAGTAGTAGGTTGCTTTATTGCAATTTAATCATGGTTTATTCATTTAAATAATTATTCAAATATATCACCATAAAATTAACAATATTATATATTTAATTTAATGTAGTTGGTTTGATGATTTATTAATGCCTTTTAATTATTTCAGTGTGATACTAAACACCAACCATAGTCTAATATCAATATCAATTACCAATGTCGCGCGAACAAAGGCTGACACTCTTCGCTATTTAGTCAGTCAAGACAAGGATCAATGACCCTTTTGGTCCCAATCCTCTGCTGACATTTCAAACTCGCCTGAATATGAGTCGCTCATAGTGCCCGTTTGCAAGAACAGTTGTCTGATTATGAGTTGCTCAATAATCAATGCAATATCAGTTTTTCACTTTCTAGTTTTCAACATTCGTTATCAATAAATCAATATTCATAGTTCAGTAGTTCACTCAATATTCAAGATTCAAGTTCAATATTCAATAATTTCATTTTCAATGTTCGATAATCATACCGAATATTGAACATGGAATTTTTGAATATTGAACTACATTGTAAATTTATTTTAATTGAAGGAATGAGAGTGCTCAGCCATCGAAGACATAGGTTATTGGTTCAGTGAGTACACGGGATTGTAGTATCGAGGAATTATTAGGAGACGTTGAGATTACTAAATATATGGGCTCAGATAGCGACTTCGGTTATTCAGTTGGAGTAGGATTCCATGGACGGATTTTAGGGACAAATTTTTAGAATAAATCGAAAGATTTAGACTTTGAAATTAAAGATGATAACTTGAAATGAGAGTTCCGCAAGGAAGCTGAGATTTTATAGGGTTGGATATACATCTTTGACTGTTGGAAAAGTTTTTTCTTCTCGAGAAGAATTTCTCATTGCCTTGACGAATAACATTGTGCTAGAGAACTATCAATTGACACCAATAAAAATAGTCAAGGGGGTTATTATTGCTAGATGTGTTGACGATATTAGTCCATAGTGTATTCGTGAGAGTAGGGGCAGCGTAGGTGGTGATTCTTTCATAATTAAAATAATGAATCTCGAATACGAGCACCGTCCACTTAGTGTAGCTATATTGAAAAAGGGAGGTCATCAACAAGCCTCAACTGAATGGATTGCTTTCTAAAATAATGAATATGTTGAAGGACGTTGTAACGCCCCCAGTCCCTGACCTCGCACGTCAAGCGGCTCTTGCGCCCCACACGTTATGATCCACGAACCTGGTCAATGCGGCACAACTCGATTATCGATGTTTAATGTTGATATTTATTGCGGAAAATACATAAAGTTTATTTACTGCGAAAAATCTCATTTTCTTAACCTGGTCGGTTTCCAAATTCGATTATTCATTTATTAGAAAAACGCGAGATCCTTCGAAATTTCTACTTGTTGCGAAAAGTCAAGTTAAAACAAAAGTAGGCACTGCTCCGATTAAATAATTTCGAAGTCCGAGGTTTACAATAAGACTAATAGTTTTATAAAATAATAAACCAAAATAGTCTTAAATAAAAGTAAAGCAACTGTACAAAGTCAAAATTTAGTGTAAGCGTCATGTGATCTGTCCACTTATGTGCTTGTAACTCTTTAGATAAATTGAGTTAAACACTTTTAGCTCGTTGGGTCCTTCTCAATCTTTACCCGACCGCTCCATCTAGCTCGGACAGGGCGACGTCTATCCTGTCTCTGAATTTTTTTATTATGAAACGACATAAGCGGTGAAACTCAATAAAATATTAACTAGATTTATCAATACATTCTAGTAAATTCTCATAATTCAGCCTGTATTTTCAGTCAAATTTCATCGGTTGTCTATCCATCAATAAGACAATATCCATATATCTTAGTTCCAAATCTATCAATCTATCCAGCAATGACTCATTAGGCACTAATGAGACAATGATGATAATGTTTAAGAATCCATTCGATACAAAGTGATCACTCAATTTCCCATGTTCAAGATATGATTAATCATAAATTCCAATTATCAACATCAATAAAGCAATGCCAAGTTCGATTTTCAATCATCTATTCTATCAATATAAATTCTATAAATATCAACAGTAACATATCAAATTAAGTTATCAATCTGCCATTCAAACAATATCATCAATAAGTAGCAGGTTGCTTTATTGCAATTTAATCATGGTTTATTCATTTAAATAATTATTCAGATATATCACCATAAAATTAACAATATTAGGTAATTAATTTAATGCAGTTGGTTTGATGATTTATTAATGTCTTTTAATTATTTTGGTGCGATACTAAACACCAATCATGGTCTGATATCAATATCAATTATCAATGTCGCGCAAACAAAGGCTGGCACTCTTTGTCATCTAGTCAATCAAGACAATGATCAATGACCCTTTTGGTTCCAATCCTCTGCTGACATTTCAAACTCGTCTGAATATGAGTCGCTCATAGTACCCATTCGCAAGAACAGTGGTCTGATTATGAGTCACTCAATAATCAATGCAGTATCATTTTTTCACTTTCGAGTTTTCAATATTCGTTATCAATAAATCAATATTCATGGTTCAGTAGTTCATTCAATATTCAAGATTCAAGTTCAATATTCAATAATTCCATGTTCAATGTTCGATAATCAAATCGATATTCAGTATTCAGTGTTCAATATTAAATACTCAATACTCGATTATGTAATGACCCGAAATCCCCCTTAAGGATATAAGTGGAATTTCAAGTCGCTACTCACATATCAGCTACTTATTACATACATTAAACTTGATGATCCTTGAAAAATGTGAGTAGTATTATTTTTTTTACTAAACTGAGCATCAACAATCAAATGCATAAAAAGAGCAACATATATTGAAGTCATCCTCAATATTAAATGTAAATAATATCATGCAATAACTTTATTAAAGACTCACAGTTAGTAAAAGGGAGAAGGGTGGCTCTCAAGATGCTTGTCAACCACTCTATATAGTCCATGTCTGCACCTCACCGTACTCGATAGTAAGATCTATCGACATAAGTCGAGGGATGAACGTTTTGCCACAATGCTCAGTTGGGGTAATCATTGAGCTCAAAAGATTTGGCTTAATCATAACATGGTCGTATCTTAGAAATTTAAATTTATTATATAATTTTATTACATTTTCTTATCATATTAAAAACATATTATTTTCATATTTTTATATAAAACATGCCACTGAGCTTTGGAAGCTACCTACGTACCCTAATTGGGATCAAGCTGACCGTAGTTCTAAAACTTATCATATTCTTAACAAACATATAAGCATAACGGTGGGGGTCCATAATGCAGTAAAAGTCACAAGTATCACTAGACCCTATTGCTACATCTTTTCACATGGAAGCAATTCTATATGTCCCATTCTGTATAGGTAAAACTTTTGGATTTGATGCTCGATCAGGTCTTGTAACTTTCTGTGATGTTACAAATATCACTAGACCCAACTAATGTATCATTTCACATGGAAGCAATTCTATGTGTCCCATTTTGTATAGGGGAAACTTTCGGATTTGATGGTTTGATTAGGTCTTCTAACATTTTGTTATAGTAACTACATCATGAGTAGAATGTAACATAGCTTAATTTTATTGTTGAATTCATAATTTACTTATAATGTGTTAGGATTTTATCATTTCTACAACTTAAGTCTTGCATTTTATAGTATCTTAATTCGCCTATGGCTCAAGTACGGTGGCTTATCTGATCTTATCTTAGCGTATCTCTCCTAGAGCTTGAGTCCCGTGGTTTATCTTGACTTCTCTTATTTTGGCTTATCTGCAGCTTAGGTCCCGTGATTATACTTTTAAGTTCAAGGCTTAGGTCCCATTTACCTTCTGATTCTTATAGGTTCACGGCTTAGGTCTCATTTACCTTCTTATTCTTATAAGTTCACGGCTTAGGTCCCATTCACCTTTTCTTAACCTGACTTAACTTATCACCCTTATTTTTAATAAAGAGCATATTCATCATATCATTTTCTTAAATTATTACTTAAAATAACTTAGGTGCATAGACAATAACCTAAGACTACATATAATAAGACGAGGATACCTACCGTTCGATAGTTGGCCAACTCATATCATCATATGCGAACATCCTACTATGTTATCGAAGGCCGTGGACCTTCTACTAATCACAGGCGGCAAACCTCCTACTGATCATTGGAGGTGAACCCCCTATGAATCACTGGTGGCTACAGTCCTCCTACAATATCACCGGATGCAAACATCCTAATAAAGAGACTTGGTATTCGAGACAAATTATTAAATGTCTCGATTAATTGCTTCCAAATTATTATTTTCGTATCATGACTTATTTTTCTTAATCTTGGTTTATATCATGACTTTGGATGAGCCATTATGTGATTAAACTCTCAATCACACCATATCGCAAGTCATGAAGTTATCACCGCAATCCTCACACTGTAACGTCCCATACCATCACAGTGAACAAGGATTGGGTAATGAAATTGTGCAACCATGGGAATCGATACGATCCCGCCGCACGATGCGCGCTCGTAATAAAAATTTAGAGTTGCACCTGGAGCTTTTGGTGTCTCAAGAAACCCAAATCAAATTTAAAGAGCAACGAAGTGCTAAAAATTGACTCTGAATCCGGTCTACGCCAAAGGCTCTTGGGTAGGGGCTTCGATTATCAATTGGGAAGGTGTTAGGCACCCAATTAACTCACTTAATGCGGTCTCTACTATGACCAAAGTAAAATTTTAAAAAAAAGGCATATATGTAACATCTCAAAAAATTCATACTTAAATAGTGCACCTCGGGAAGCGAACCGACTGGTCGCACGATTGACGGGGTCGATTTAGAATTGGTTGACTTAGTTGAGCATGTATGAGTGAAAGCATTGAGTGAAGAATGGGTGATTAGTTGTGATGTAAATACACATACATCTAGTTAATTGTATATATGTGTGTTACACCAAAGCTAAAAGCTTAGGTTACTAAAAGAGAGAGAAAGAAAATTTATTTCTCTTTACTTGTGTAGTTGAGGAGAATTAATAGAGAGAGACAGAGAGTAAATGAGAGGGAGATTTCGTTGAGAGATAGTGCAGATTACATTAAATGTAAATCATTGATCTTAGCTCACAAAAAGCTAATGGATCGAGCTCGGGATCGAGGTGAGATTGGGATTTGGGGGTTTATGAAACCCTAGTGAGCTATTGGATCAAGGGATCCAACCGATAGAAGGTAAGCTTGATCCTTGTATATTTATTTTGGTTGTTAAATGTATGATCTAGTAGTTAAGACAAAAGAAAATAGAGGGAAAAGGGTATGGGTTGGATGAGATGAGTTCAAGGTATGATGAACTCGATCCATGACTGAGAAAGGACAGATTCGTTCGAACGAAATGAGTATCCGTTTGAACGAATTTGGCTATGGGAGATTGAATGAAAAAAGGGTTTTCTGAGTTGTACATGTTTTTCCATCTGAGGCTGTAGAAATCATGGACCCTAGAGACGGTAGGACCATGAAAGTCAATGGTCAAAGGTTAAAATTTTGTTTTGAAAACATTCTTAAGCCTGACGAGACCATTGATCTTCAGGGCCCTCCAGTTTAATACCTGATTTCATTGTGTATTATATGTATCATATTTCTTTTTGTCTTGATAGTTTGTTCATGTACAATAAAATTGTCATGCTAGAGGTAGGTTGTCATCTTGATAGTGCTTACAGTTCAGGGATCATGGGAGTATGTTTATAAGGTCAATAAATCAAATGATAGCATACCAGTAGGAGTTTGCTGGGTGTTGAGACTGAGCACTGCACTGAAATGCAAAGTTATTGGGCTTTTGGGACCTTTCGATAGGTCACTTGCACCTGTCGTGAGGTCAGTCGACGATTTTGATAGGTTATTTGAGGTTTTCGATAGGCACTGATACTGGTCGATAGATAAAATCAACTCTTCGATAGGATCAAGAGGGACAGAAAGAAGGTTTCGATAGGTTTTGGATACCTATTTGGAACCTTTCAAAATGATGGATCACCCACCATATACCTATCGAAAGGATGATTCCACCTATCGGAATCCCATTGAATCATTCCATTTGAAAGCTTTGTTCGCTATGATTTGGACAGGATGCCTTGATATATTGAAATCACTCATCTCATCCTATCGAAATCATCTTTCATTCTCTATAACCTTTCGTTAGGACAGTCTCTTCCATTCGACACCTACTGAAAACCCTATCTCCCTCTTCCTCATTTGCCCTTCTTACTATAAGAGCACGTGTTCATCCTTATCCACAAATCGTTGTCTCATTCATTGCGCATACTTCCTTAACTTAACTACCACTCCTAAAAATAACCTATCATGCAGCCCGCACTCTATTTCCGACACAGCCATCACCGCTCCATTTATTCCCACTTTTATTTTCAGCCTGGAAGAATGCGAAAATTTATTGTACTGATTCATATTCCAACGCCCATGCACCTTAAATATCAGCCTCATCCAGCCCTTTCACATCCATTTCCCCTTGACCTGTGCAATCCTTCCATCCCACACTCATGGCCGACGACAAACCTCAAGCCTTGTCAATCAAGTTCTACCCAGTCTGGCCACCACCACCACCACTGGTCGAGCCTGATCCTCTCCAATTTCTCTGGGATGAATACGACGAGGTGCAGAGAATCCTGGCCAAGGAGGAAAGGAAAAAGAACAAGGCGGAGAAGAAGAGATAGAAGACCGAGCCTCTGGCATCCCCACCTCCATCCTCCCTCACTACCCCACCCCCCACCCCCTGCCCCCTGATCCATAATTTTTCTTTTTCTTTTTCCTTTTCTTCCTCCCATCCTGGCTTGCAGTTCCTTTTCCACCGTAAGCAGGGTGAGGATATCCCTGCGCCAGGGGGATGACGAATTTTGAGTGACAACAGATTTTGTTATTCTGTAGAGATAAGTCTCAGATTTGTAGTGTGTTATTTTCAATCAAATATCTTTTTAATGTTATCTGTGCTTGTATACTTTCAATTTCTGTTTCTCTTTATTTTCTAATATTATCTCTTACCTGTTTCCTTACTACCATGCTCCCAACAGTGAGGACACTGTTTAGTTTAGGTTTGGGGGTATGGCAGGTATGCCAATGAAATGAGTTAATGATAGTGCAGCTAGGCTAAAAAAGAATGTTTGGAATTAGAATAAATTTTCACTTGATTTTTTTTTTTTTGGAAAAGAGGAAATTAAAAAACTTTTTAAAACTAAAATAAGATGTAGTCTAACAGTCTTCATGAAGCAAATGTCAACAATTTTCGAAAAAAATTTGATGTGTAGTGAACCTGAAATGAGAGAAGATTGTGAAAATATACCCCAAAAAATTTGATGGAAGGCCATATCCAGTGAGATTTGGGCCTGAGAATTTATCTTTGAAGAGTGTCTTGGCAAATTCTTCTACTCTAAAGACTAATTGAACTCAATTCTGCTCACTAGAAGTTAGGCAAATCCAAGTTGAAAAAGCTTGACAGCATTCATGACATGGAGGGCATGAAGTAAGGCCATCCCTTGGACAGTTTGAGCTTAAAGATCCTACCCTTTGAACTGCCCTTGATACACCCACTTTGAGCCTTAAAGATCCCAGTTTCTTTGATGGAAACCAGAAAATTCAAACCCCAAAAAAAAAACCTTTTTACCTAATGCAGCCTGACCGTCACTTTGAGAATTCAGAAGGTAAAGGTGACGAAATGGAAGAAGGTAGAGCTGGTGTGATCTTTGGTTTCAAAAAAAAAAAAAAAACAGAGCAAAAGGATGAGAAAGAGAAGTCATTTCATTGAAAGATTGAAATGAAGATTAGAAACCGATCACTTCAAATATGAAATTCAAGAAGTAAATGGAATTGTGGTGAAATGAAGAAAGTGCCATAATCACCTCCTCTACCTTTACTGATTTCTAAATTTTGAATCTCATTCCACCCTTTCATTCTTTATAAACTTCACCCATAAGCCAGATTACAACCCAATAAAAAGACTTTATTGATCTAAAATAAATTGAGCTGTCATGTGAAGATAAGGATGCGTTTAATCTACGGTGTAAAGAGTTAGAAAATTTCAGGAATTAGAGAAATGTCTATGCTCATGCTTGCAGTCCTATTTGAGGGCTGTAACTGCTCTTGAGTTGTGTGAAATTCTACACCCTTCATTTTTTTTTTTGTGAGTGAACAGCCCTGGTGAGACTTGGGTCTGAAATCCAACTTGATGGGGGTAGTATCAAAAAAAAATTCTCAAGTGAAAGGTGAGTGTTGCGAATCCCAGTGTGCTTACTTTATTTGTTGGTGGTAAAAGCAATTTAAAATCAAAGTAAAACAGAGGATGGAATCAGCACAACTGAGAAATCCTAGACCTGCAAGATACAAGGTCCATTGTAGCAAGTTTGGATAAGTAAGAGTTTGTCCCACAGGCAAAAGTGATCTACGGCTCCAAGGGAGCCATCTCTAGTAGTCCCTCCAGATCTGACTACAGATCTGGCAGTCCTAAAAGGAAGGGAGTTTAGGGTCACTTATTCTAAATATCCTAAGGTAGCCTAATGAATTAACTATAGAAAGGGTTGAGAAGATGGATGGAGTGTGGGAAAATAAATATAAAAGGGTGAGAAGTATGCTATTGGGTCTAGATCAGAGGAGTTTTGTAACTCAGATTCAGATATGATGTTATAGAAATCCTGTCCAATGGCTACATTATCACCATTGAGGAGAAAGAATCCAACCCATCTCTGTGCCATGATCCAATCCCTTAAGGCTATAACTTGCCCACTCAAATGGTCATGGACTATCCCATAGGGGAACCACAGTCCAGAGATGGGTCAAAACAAGTTAATCATTGTAGGCACTACTTCATCAAGGCTACAAGCTCAAGAATTTATAGGGAACCTCAACCTCTAAAGCTCTATGTGTGGGGCTAGGGCTGTATAGGACCATGTTAGCCCAGACATATAGAACCAGCAAGGGATTGAGTACAACCTTCGATCTAGCTGTCCATTGCTTGAGTGGGACTACAATGGTCCAGTCACAAGCCTACAATCTCTATAACCAGATCAGATCTAACATCTGATGGCGGGTCTATATAAATATAGGGGAGCCTGCCTCTGTACAATCTCCCACAAGGCTACAAGAACATGTGCAGAGAAGAAGAATCCATCTTGGATCCTACGGATTGGCTTCACCCTAAGGCTATAGCCTGTCCACTTGAATGGTCACAGACTATCTCAGAGGCTATCCTCCTCATAGAGTGTTGCTGTTCTAAGTGTGCATGATTTATTTGTATTTTGAAAACAGTTTTGCAAATGATAAATTATACTGAATCTGGAAAATTAAAAAGAATAAGAAATATCAGCACAGAGAGAAGTTAATTAACCTGCAAGATCAGGGCCAATTGTAGCAGGTTTTAAATATAAGTGAGTAAAAGATCGTCCACGGGGAATTGATTTAAAATGAATGGTAAACCTCCAGATCTGAGCTATCAGATCTGACCTCTGATCCTATCTACAAAGCACATAAGATGAGAGGTTGAATTTGTCACATTAACTAAATGAGAAAAGTAAAAATTAAACTAAATGATCCAGATCCGAGTTGGGAAGATTTGATGTAAATTAATAAGAATGGAGAAATAATATCTAACTTCGACTTAGTAATTGATTGCAGAATGAGAATAAATATAAAACACATGAGATATTATCCAATCTTCATCTGGCTACCAGCACAGATGCAAGAGACAGTAATCCTACTCAAGGATTGGAATTGAGTTGAACTTATGGCTATGGTCTGTCTACTTCAATGGACACAGATCATCCAATAGTCTTCACTCCGAATCCTTAATTAAGAACAAAAAACTCCACTATAAATGCTGTGAGAAATCAGGTTACAAACGCAGATTCTCACAGGGATAATGAATTAAGGGAAATTGCTTTTAAAATAGTAAATCTAAAGGAATCTAATGAATAAGGAGATCACAGGGAACCCTCAACACGAATCCGATTGAGAACGTACTGTTCACAGCAACCTTTTCAAATTCACCATTACAATTACAAAGCACAGCTTAAACAGCTCTCGGATTTGTAGTCTTGAATATAATTCTCACTTGAATTACAGAAATATCTCACAGTTCTCAATTACAAATAAAAGCTAGGCTATTCAAGAAGTTTCAGACAAGCTATCTAAAATGGAAATGAGGCAATAGAAATGAAACTCAAAATCTGGATACCCAAATTGGGCAAATAGTTCATCTATTTATAGTTTTCCCCAAGTCCATCTCAGATATGCATCAACCAATCAGAATTGGTTAGATCCATATCAGCCAATAGGAGTTGAGCACCAGGATCCAGATCTATTCTGGCCAATCAGAACTGCTTGATCTGGTTCAGCCAATCAGGAAACAGAGGCATCAATTCTGTTAGGAAATTCAAAAATCTGTTGGAACTTCTAGAAGTTCCCGCCAAGTAATTTCATCTTTGGGTGTTCACATGGGGTGGAATATGCCTCTGGTTCGTATTTCGAATCTTCTAGAATGCCCCTAGGTTTTTAAATGCATTGGGGCGCATGCAGAGATTACCAAATTGCCCTTACAGATTCTAGGAATCTTCAGGATACCATTTGGCAAAGTTTGAAGACCTTTTCGAAAGGTATTGTAACTTATGAAACTCTATTCGCACAGATTGGAGACCTTTTTGAAAAGAACTGTAACTTCTGCAGATCTATTCGCAAAGATTGGGGACCTTTTTGCAAAGATTGGGGACCTTTTCGAATAGCATTCTGTAGTGCATTCTTCTTTTCGAATAGCTCCAAACCTCTTTCCAGGTAGAAACCAGGTCTTTGTCCTCTTTATTTTAGGCATTTTAACAGCCAGTGAGGTTGTCCTTTCTCCTTCTTCCTCCAGATCAAGATGCGTCATTATCTTTTTGGCACTTTTAAGCTACTTTCAAGGTTAAACCTGCCTTTATTGTTAGCTGTAAAATAAACACTTAAAACACTTATTTAATTCTCTCAAGGGTCTATCAAGGCCCAGATTAAGGGGTGGAAAGTGGTATTTTCCAGTTCTCAACATAGAGTTCAAAACAGAACAGTAATAGTGCTGCCACCACCATGGTCACAAGGCTACCAGCTCAGGCTCCCATGGGGATTTCAGATCTAGTGGGTCCTGTGGTGGGGCTAAGGTTGTATCGGACCATGATAGCCCAGACACATAGGTCACTTGGATCTGAATGGATCCTTAGAATCAGTCCTCCATTGCTTTGAATCACAGCCAAAGCAATGGCGGATCACAAGGCAGCAGCCTTGCACAGAGCAACTCTCATTCGCACACATCCCATAAAAGTATATATCCTATTACAAAACATCCATTAAACTAGTTCCAAAAATACATACAAAGGCATAGCCAGCAAGTGCTGGACTATGGAGAGAAAGGAAAAAAAAAAGGAAAACTACTTACAACTACAGAAGAACAGAAAAGAAAATGATCTCAGATCCTGTATCAGTGATAAAGTCTGAGCTTCTAAACCTAAACCAAGTTTGGGTTTATATAGCAGTGGTGTGGCGGCGCATTAGGGTTAGGAAACCCTAATTTTAACGATACCACGTGGCCGAATACTATTTCTTGGATGCCTTAGGGCGCGTGCACAGAGATTTGAGCATGGGAGTGCGTGCCCTAATCCTTGGAAATTTTTAGAAAGTCTTCTACTAAAGCAATGGAAGGTTAAAGTTCAGAGCTTCTCCAGGTTGCAGTCGATTCCCAGACTTGTCGCGTGGTAGCACTGACTTCACGAGGATGAGTTAGCATTAAAACTTCAGACGTCGCGGGGTTGCAGCTTCTTGATGCTTTGAGCAGTCGCGAGGTAGATAGTTAAGCTCTCACTGGATTGGACTTCGCGTAGTTGGAATGCTACTTGTGAATAGCACGGGAACTGCGCGAGCATTCCATTTCACAATAGATCTCTGCGAGGCTAACTCTGGCTTCGCGAGGCTGCTTTCTTCTTGAACAGCGTGAGAACTACGCGAGAAGTTCACTTCTTAATGGAACTTCGCGAGGATCCTCGCGAGGCTTTGATAGTTTCTGGACTGCGCGAGAGGTTCTCTTGACATTTGCATCCCGCGGCTACTGCGCGACAGCTGCGCGAGGCAGGATTCTGAAGCTAGTCTGTCACTCAACTGCGCGAGAAGTTGTTGTGAAGTCTTGGGAATTCGCGAGGACTGCGCGAAGCATATTTTTCTGAATCCTCTGAAGCTTTGGAAAGCTGTGCGAGGCTCTTCTCAGGTCTAGATTCAGTTCTCATTCTTCCGAGGGACTTCTGGGGTCAAAACAGGCTCCTTAGCAGGATTTATGGCCTTATTGCATTGCTGTTTATTATCTACAAAAATAGCTTAACAAACATTTATTAAAGGGCTAAGAGTCTAATCAAAAGTTAAGGGGTGAAAAGTGGTACTTTTCAGGTCTTAACACACTCTCAAACCTAATCTTTGCTAGTCCCTTAGCAAAGCTACATTAAAATAACTGCAAAAATTAAATGCGACTTTCGTAGGGAGCACGGATACATTTAGCATATGTACCAAGCCTTTTAAACCCCTAGGTGATCCCTAGTGGAGGAGTGAAGTCTCCTGAGGGTTTTCAGTGAAGACACCCACAAACTTCTCAATGAGACAGTTAACAAAAATGCATTATTATCAAGTGAGCAGTCAAGAAACAGAGTTAGTTCACCCTTGAATCAGTAAGAGATATAAGAAATTCAAACACCTTGGCCGCATAGAAATTTAAACAGTATAAGCTTCTCATGAAAGCACAACATTTCCAATCAGTTTACACCAAAGAACAATTCACATGTGTGCCAGCATTGAGCTCATCACTAGATAAAAAATTAGGTTATAGGTCACACCTAATGCATTCAAGATCAGACCCAAAACTCTGCAGGGCATACTCTCATAAAGAGCTATTGAGGGTTTCATTTTCTCTCAAGCTCAAGAGCAGTTACATCTCCCAAATGGGTCTGTAAGCATGAGCATAGGCATAGCTCTGAAGTTCTGGCATCATTGACAGATCCTCACCATAGATTGGATAACTCTTTATCTCCACATGACAGCTCATTTAACTCTGGATCTCAAGGGCTTTAACTGGGCTATAATGTGGCTTATGGAGTGGGGTAAAAAAGAATGGAAGGTTGAAAAGGGGTTCAAAATTGAGAAATCAGTAGGTGAAGGAGGTGATTCATGACTTCACCTTCTTTAATTCAGCTCCTTTTATCTTCTTTGAGGTTTTCAGATTTAAAGTGATAGTTTCTCTTCTTGATTTTGATTTTTCCAATAAAAGTTCCCTCTTGACTCCTCTTTTACTCCTCTTCATCATTGTTTTGTTTCTTTTTTATGTATTTTTCTTCTTTTTATTTTGTTTTTGCTTTTTTGAAATGCCACCATTTTCTCAGTTACCATACTGCCAGAATTTTTGAGATACTTTTTCTCTATTCACCTAGTGTTGACCATAGCTAGTCCATCTTCAACTCTTTCTCCTTTACCTTTTGAATTCTCAGAGTGAGGGTAGGCTGAATCAGGTTCATAGGTTCAGGTACAAGTACTCAGGTGCATTTTGAAGAAGTTTAGGATTTAAAGCTCAAAGGGGGTATGGACAAGGGCAGTTGCTTAAGGTTGGTCTATTTAGGCTCAAACTGTCCAAGAGAAGGCCTTGATCCTTTCCTAAGTCTCATGAGTGTTGTCAGTTGTTTCAACTTGGAGTTGCCTAACTTCTAGTGAGCACAGTGACTCAGCCAGTCCTTAGAGCTAAAAGAAGTTTGCCTTAGTCACTCCTCAAGGAAATTTTTTTTGTATAGGCCCAAATCTCACTGGTTATGGTATTCCTTTGAATTCTTAAGTATGTCCTTACCTTTTTCTCTCTCTAATGATTCACTAAGTGCTGATACAAGTGAGTTTCCTTTGTGATCTCATCATGGAAATATGAAAATTTAAAAGTTTGTAATGCCTAAAGTTTGGAAAAAATTTAAATTTCATTATATTTCTGATTCTCCAGTGAACATGACCCACTTCCATCTTACTCACATGATTCTGCTACACTTAGGTTAACTATTCCATTGGCAGGATCTGCCTGCCACACCCCCAAACCTATGAGGAGCAGTGTCCCCACTGATTCAAAGGTGGGTGTGCAGCAAATTTATGGTCAGAGGAAAACAACAAGAATGAAAACAACAAAAAACAGAGAACTTTACAGAATAACAGGAAAAGAAAATTTCATTAAGACTAAAAGATTACAAAAATAAAACTCCTAAGAAGAAAGGAGAGAGGGATCAAGGATGTGGGGGCTGAGAAGGTGGTGGAAGGGGTTGAGTGGAGGGGGCAAGGGATGGGGATGGTTCTATCTTTCGATGTTTCTTCTTTTGCTGGTGCTTGTCCTTCTCCTCCTTAGCCAGGATCTGCTGAACCTCCGCGTATTCATCCCAGAGGAATTATAGGGGGTCCGGCTCTTTAGGTGGGGGCGGGTCCAACCACATCGGATAAAATTTGTTAGGCAGAGCATTAGGCTTGTCATCTTCCATTGTTAGGACTAGGGAAGGACCGCTAGGGTGAGAGGAGAAAAGATGAGATGGATATGAAAGGGACTCCCTGTGTATTTAAAGACGAGGATGGTGGAAGATGAATCGGTGTAATAACATCCAAGTTGCCGCAATTAATTGAGAGTGAGTTGGAAAGTGAAAAAATTCAATGACAATCGTGGAAATGACAAATGCATGTGACTCGCACAGCTGGGCAAGGGGATCGCGAGATAGGAACGGAATCTCACGATGATGGATGTTGCAGCTTGCAGTGCGCGAGAGGCTCTGTAGCATTTGTTGAAGCTCGCGACGGCGTAATAAATACACTAAGTGAATTGCGCGAGAGCTTCCTAAATCTCAATTTGGAATGCGCGAGGGCTTAGTACCAAACAGGGAGCAATTCATGCAGTGCAGCATACTCATCAAAAATATTCAAACAATATGCATTCAATTCAAAAATCAGCAAATCGCAGAAGAAGTAATCATACCAACCCCACATAAACTCTATCAAACCCAACAGACTCAAACCCTATCGAGACACTACAATTTCCTAAAAACTATTGAAGAAACAAAAGTAGTATAGTACAACATGGACACAACTGTGGGTCAGGTAGATGAAGGGGTCCCTTGAAAATGAATAGTGTTCATAGGGTCGGCTGGTTTTTCGAGACAAGGCTTAAGCCTCTGACCATTCACTTTTAAGGTCCTCCCAGATTTGGGATCCTTGACTTCCACAGCACTAGATGGGAACACATTTAAGACAATATAGGGACCTTCCCATCGGGATTTTAGTTTGCTAGGAAAGAATTTTAGTTTGGAGTTAAATAACCAAACCTTGCCACCAAGTACGAAGCTTTTTCTCAGTAAGCCCTCGTCAAAGAAAGCTTTGGACCGTTCCTTGTAGATCCTGGCATTGGCGTAGGCATCCATCCTCAGCTCGTCCAATTCAGACAGCTGCAAGGACCTGTGATGACCAGCATAAGTTAGGTTCATATTTAAGTTTTTAATGGCCCAATAGGCCTTGTGTTCTAACTCTACTGGGAGATGGCAAGCCTTGCCATAGACCAGTCTGAATGGGGACATTCCAATGGGAGTCTTATGGGCAGTCCTATAAGGCCACAGTGCATCATTGAGCTTACCAGCCCAATTTCTCCTGTCAGTCCTTATTGTTTTCTCAAGGATGTGCTTGATCTCCCTATTGGAAATTTTAACCTGCCCACTTGTCTGTGGGTGGTAGGGAGTAGCAATCCTATGGGTCACAGAATATTTCTTGAGCAAGCTTTCAAAATTTCTGTTGCAGAAATGACTACCCCCATCACTGATAATAGCTCTAGGGGTTCCAAATCTTGAGAAAATATTCTGCCTTACAAATTTGAGGACCACCTAGTTGTCATTGGTTTTTGTGGAAATGGCTTCTACCCATTTGGAAACATAATCCACTGCCACTAAGATGAAATGGTAACCATTAGAAGGAGGAAAAGGGCCCATGAAGTCTATACCCCATACATCAAATAGTTCTACAATAAGGATGGGCTGCAAAGGCATTGAATTTCTTTTGGACAGCCCTCCTAATTTTTGACATCTCTCACATGCCTTGCAGTGTGTATATGCATCTTTGAATAAAGAAGGCCAATAAGACCCACACTGCAGGACCTTGTCAGCTATTTTTCTTCCACTAAAGTGGCCTCCACAGGCATTTTCATGGCACATGGCCAGAATACTGGGGACATCACTTTCGGGAACACATCTTCGGATGGTTTGGTTCTCAGATGATTTGTATAGGCAAGGTTCCTCCAAAAATATTTGACTGTGAGAAAACAGTCTTTGTCTATTTTTGGTCCAAAGGTGAATCTTTCCTATAACAAGATAATTCACAATGTGTGCAAACCAGGGGACCAAGGATTGGATTGCAAATAATTGCTCATCCGGGAAGGCATCATTTGTAGGACCATCAAGACACTTCTCCAACACAATTCTGGACAAGTGGTCAGCCACTACATTTTTTGCACCCTTTTTGTCCTTGATTTCGATGTCAAACTCCTGCAGTAGGAGTATCCATCTAATCAGCCTAAGCTTAGCATCTTTCTTGGACAATAGGTACTTCAATGCTGAGTGGTCAATAACGATTACAGTTTTAGATCCTAGTAGGTAGGATCTAAACTTGTCAACAGCATACGCCACTGCCAGAAGCTCTTTCTCAGTTGTGGTATAATTCAGCTGAGCTTCAACAAGTGACTTGCTGACATAAGCAATGACCACAGGCAGCTTATCCTTTCTTTGGCCCAAAACAGCACCTATTGCCAAATTTGATGCATCACACATTAATTCAAAGGGCAGGGTATAGTCTGGTGTCTGGAGTACAGGGGCAGAGGTAAGGCAGACTTTCAAAGTCTCAAAAGCCTTTAGACATTCAGCCGAGAAGTCGAAAGGCACATCCTGGCAGAGCAGGTGGCACAATGGCTTGGCAATTTTGCTGAAGTCCTTAATGAACCTCCTGTAGAATCCTGCATGCCCAAGGAAAGATCTGATTTGTTTGACTGTTTTTAGAGGGGGCAGATTGGCAATGAGGTCAACTTTGGCCTTGTCTACCTCAAGCCCTTCTTTAGAGACTACATGGCCCAACACAATGCCTTGTGTTACCATGAAGTGGCTCTTTTCCTAGCTAAAGACCAGATTGGTCTCCTCACATCTTTGCAAAACTAGGCTGAGGTGTTGTAGACATTGGCCCAAACTGTCCCCATAGACAGAAAAATCATCCATAAAAATCTCCAAAAACTTGTCAATCATATCAGAGAATATGGCATACATACACCTCTGAAAAGTGGTTGGCGCATTACACAGCCCAAAAGGCATCCTTCTGTAAGCAAAGGTGCCAAAAGGACAGGTAAAAGTGGTTTTCTCTTGGTCTTGAGGATGCACAGGGATCTGGTTGTACCCTGAGTACCCATCAAGAAAATGGTACAAAGCTTTTCCAGCCAATTTGTCTAAAATTTGATCAATGAAGGGGAGAGGGAAGTGGTCCTTTCTTGTGGCAGCTTGGATTTCGGCACCCTGAAACCCGTGCCATCAGCACGATCATCTTGACCGTGCCCTTTAGCTAAGCACGGAACACTGGTATATCAAGCATCAAAAGCATAATAAACGAAATTGCGGAATTTAAATCTATATTAATTAACAATCCAAAAGACAGTTCTAACCTCATGCCTCTACATGAGTGGAGAACCGATCCGAACCATCGATGATAGTAATCATCAAGGATGGTTCGTCCCAAAAGAATGATCCCAACTCTATATATATACATGGTTTAAACAGAATTAAGGCTTGACATACCAAGCCGTACAAAACTCTCTCTAAAATCTCTCAAAGTGGCACAACGGAGTCCTCTAGAAGAAGTCCTCTGGAGGTGGCTCCAACTCTTCGCCGGCCGCAAGGTCCGACTCACCGGGGTCAGCGTCTCCTGAAGCCTCGGCAGCTGCTAGTAGTGGACCTGCGACGTATAGTCTATAGGGTGAGCTACATCCTAGCTCAATAGGGAACAAACACAGTTGAACATATAAATTATGACTCACATATATTCCATGATATGCCATACATGATGTGTCTATGTAATTATTGATGAAACAGTTAGAAAGCATTTCGTTTTACTGTTGATTACATATGTTTTCATTTACTCATGAATGATGCTGAAAAGGCCTAAAGCAAAACTTAAACTTTCAACTTAAGTAATCCCCGAGCAATATAGCATCGAGCCCCGATGAGATACCCATCATCGTCATCTATATAGACAGTTTTAACCGTATTCCCACAGGAATACAAATAGTACCAAGCCCTTTCCACAGGGATTGGTGGCGGGGTTTCACTTGTCTCAATCAACACCCCTGGGGTGTGCTTACTATGTACGGATAAGCCTCCGCACTGGCCTACGGTTTCGCCACCGTATCGGTCACGGATATCCTGCCGTGTCAGTCGTGGATATCCCGCCACGTCGGTGGGGTACCCTATCAAACCTCAAATAACAAAAATATCGGTGCCTTACATATAGTTATTCACCGTGTAAATGTGCTATCTTATATCCGTTAGGCCCTATCAAACATGATTCAATCCTTGGATACATCCCTGGGATGTATCCATTTACTTGCATCACACCTGATGCTCTTATCTCTTTACTTCTTCATCCCCTGGGGATGGCTCATTATGATTACTCTTATGGATGTCACACACACACACTTTTCACAAATTCTTAAGAAATAAACATTTGAATTGAATTCTATATCACTACATACATGCTCTTGTAAAATAAAGTACATGTTCGAGGTGTTCCCTACCTCAAGTCTTCATTTGATCATTACATCAAGGTCCCACGTGGCTCCTTGTGCACTAGTCCACACGTACCACCTATGGTACCACATAACAGGTGAAACACATCACAAGGGATGCAATAAAGAAGGTATAAGACCCTCCAAGAATCTTAAAGTCAAACCCAAAAGTCAACATAATTTATCTCAGTCGATTAATCGAATTCCAAAATCGATTAATCGAGTCTGATTTGATTAATCGCTTCGATTAATCGAAATTCTCTGTTTCGCAAAGTCGATTCTCAGTTCGAACAGTCGAGCTTTCATTCGATTAATCGAATCCAATTTCGATTAATCGAAATTCTCCTTTTCGCAAAGTCGATTCTTAGTTCGAACAGTCGAGTTTTCATTCGATTAATCGAATCCAATTTCGATTAATCGAAATTCTCTACTTCGTAAAGTCGATTCTTAGTTCGAACAGTCGAGTTTCACAAATTGATTAATCGATCCCAAATCGATTAATCGAAAACTAAAATCGATTAATCGAAATCCCATTTCGATTAGTCGATTTTTCCTCAAGTCATTTCCTCCAACCCCTGGGGTCCACTGGAGGTTCTCAGTCGATTAATCGATCCCCAAATCGATTAATCGAAATCCAAAATCGATTAATCGAAATAAAATTCGATTAATCGAAATCGGGGTCTTCTGACTTTTCAACTTCTTGGCCAATTTCGATTAATCGAAACCCAATTTCGATTAATCGAAATTGTCAGATTCAGCCCTTTTCGAGCTGTTCTTCCCAATCTTCTTCCATACTTTTTCCTCTATTTTTCTAAGTCATTATCCTATGATTTAACCCACATTCAACCATAACTTAACCCCTATAATCTATGCATTTTATTTATAAGAATTTTACCTTGAATAGATCTCAAGTTGATTTCAATCCAGTGGTTGGAAGGCTAGGGTTCCAGCTTTGCTTTTAGCGGATCCCTCGCGTCGAATCCGGCATTTATTGCTCGAATCTCCCTTCCTCAACTAGCATTCACTCCTTGCATTAATCACTCTCTTTACTCTCTCTCTCTTCTTTACTCCTCTCCTTCAACAACCAACTCTTGATTTTAGGGCTATTAAACCCTTTTATCCTCTTCCTCACTTGTGTGTTGAGCACATACACCGTTGTAGGTGTAAGTGACTTCTCATTCACGTCACACATCACATAATCACTCAAACCATCACATCTCGTCCGTTCATCACATTGTATGCTAACTATTTGACTTTCATTTGGTCAAACCTATGACCGATCGGGCACGGATGCCGAGGTCATAGTTTAGTGTGATTTTTCGGGCTATTACATCCTCCCCACCTTGGGAATTTTCGTCCTCGAAAATAATCCAAGGTTTGTCTGTCTGGGTCACTCTCCCCCCCCCCGCACACTCAGGTGAGGTTGTTCAATATACTCAGACGTATTTAGAAATTCACACATACAAGGATAAAGATAATTTTAACAAAATTGAGCGATTGAGACAAAAATTTGATTTATATTAACAATTTAAATTTACAAGGCCACATGAGTTGGCGTACAAAAGACTTTACAGATATACACTGTTAACTCAAAATACATAAGAGAGTCAGGGAATCCCTTCGTCTGGTCTGCACGACAGTGGCTGTGGGTCTCACTGGAGCCGGGCTGGCTGGTCATGGTGGTGACTGTGTTGGCTGAGTGGTCGGCTGTGGCTGTGGCGTCTCTGTTGGCGGAGCAGATGTGGATGTGGAAGGAGCCGCGTCTGTAGTGGTGGGATGGAAGACGGGTCCTCTATGGAAGGCGGTGCGTCCGGCCGTCCACTCCTCCTCCTGGGCGAGGTAGCGGTGGTAGTCGGTAGGGTAGATGTGGCGGAGGGTGTGGAAGAGTAGGAAGTCCATCCGCCGGTTCATCCTCTCGTTGTTGGCCTCCATACGGGCCAACACCTCCTCGATGGTCGGCCTAGATGAAACAGCGCGCCGCCGGTAGGATGAGGTGGGTGTCGCGGGCGCGGAGTGGGTAGGTGGCGTCGGTGAGGCTGCGGTGTGGGAGGGAACCCTCTCCACGGATGGCTCTGCGGGAATAGGGTGTGCCCCACCCACGGGTGGGTCCTGCTGAGGTGGTGGGGGTGGTGGCGGTGCTACGGCTGCTGGGGCGGGGCGGGACCCGGAGCTGGTAGGGTCCGCTTTAGAAGGTTGTAGCTACGGGTCCATGAAGACTTTGTAAACGTCTTCACGCGATCTGTAGCCCTCACCTTGTGAGGTGAGATGGTGTAGGAGGGCTCGTCGGAGTAGCACTCCAACATGTTCGAGATGAGCCGAGCATACGGCATCTTCTCCTTGGGCCGCATGTTGCCCTTCATCAACTTGCCCTTGATGTATTTCATCCCTTCTAGGATGACCATTGTGGCGTCAAACCACCGGCCACAGAAGGCCGCGTAAAGTGCATGTTGCACTTTGTCCACGCGCTCGGTGTCGTGGTGCATCGGGTAGAGGTTACACTTGATTATTGAATCAAGCATCCACATGTATGGTGGAAGGTCAACCCTCTTAATGGAGGAGCCCGACCCCTTTTTACCCTTGGTCATGCGGGTCATGACCTCCTCGAAACGGGGTTCCTCCCCAAAGGGTGGGAAGAGAGTGGTCTCCGGGGTGAAATCGAGGTAACACTCGAGTACCTCGTGGATGTGGCGACGAGTGATCGTGTATAGACGACCCTCGATCTTGGTTATAATGCAATCGTCGGTAGGGCCATCGGTCAGCCCTTGGTAAAAGAGTCTAACCAATCTAGGGTAGTAAGAACCCCGGATTGGTTTTAGAAGGTTGCCGAGGCCGGCGTTATTTAGGTAGTTTCGAGCCCATTGGGTCTCGCCCGGCACATCGGGATCGGTGAATAGGGTAGGGTCGATAATATACTCGACCTCGAAGGTCTTTGCCGCCCACCATTCATTTGGTTGCTCGACATTGGTGGGTGGTGGTGGCATGGGGGTGGATTCGCTGGAAGGCTCGCTCGTCGAACCGGAGGTGGTCTCCGATTCCGACGGTGATGGAGTCCTCACCGGCGATGGGGTAGGTGGTGGTGGTAGCGGCGTTCTTCGCCTAACCGCAAGCAACCTTTGAAGATAGACGGGTTTTGGGCGGCATTTTGAGAAAATCTAGGGTTTTTCTAATTTAAATTGAAGGGAAAAGTGCGAAATTAGGGTTTACCGTAGGTTTTGATGGCGATGCGAGCCGAAAACCGCCGAAAAAAGGAAACCCTAGGGCACCGGATTGTCGGAGAAGAGGAAGAAGGTGAAACGCCCAAAAATCTCACGCAAAAATAATTTCGAATGGGGAATGAAATCCCCAAATATTTATATATAGGCCTCGACTCGATTAATCGAAATTCAAAATCGATTAATCGAGATTCAAAACTAGGTTAAGCCGCCTAAAATCGATAAATCGATTTCCCAAATCGATTAATCGAAAGTCAAATTCGATTAATCGAAACCATTTCGATTAATTGAAATCGTATCTATTTAAAATTTTAAATTTTTAAGCTCATTGGCGCGAGCCAGTCGATTAATCGAAATCCATTTCGATTAATCGAAATTCCAAAATCGATTAATCGAATTCAATTTCGATTAATCGAAATCGTGCTGTAACTTCTAATTTTTCCAGAATTTCTTAAATTATTCGATTAATCGAATCCATTTCGATTAATCGAAATTTCGAAATCGATTAATCGAAATCCACTTCGATTAATCGAAATCGTCCATTAAATTTCAAATTCTCCTAAGTCCTTTTAGTAAATCGATTAGTCGAAATATAATTCGATTAATCGAAATTTCAAAATCGATTAGTCGATTCCAAATCGATTAATCGAGATTCCAATTCGATCAATCGAAATTGGTCTTCTATGTATATTCTAACTCTCTTTTAAATTTCCAGTCACTGGCACATGCCAGTCGACTAATCGAACAAAATCGATTAATCGAAATTCCAAATCGATTAATCGATTTGCAATTCGATTAATCAGTTTTGCCCAATTTTTGCAGAATTTCAATCTCTTTGTTTCTTTGATTTCTTTTGGTAGTTTATGACATCAAGTGGTTCATCCATAGAGTTGTATATACTTGATCATGTACGTATAATTCTGTTCCTCAAATCAGATTGGATCAACTTTTCCATTTAATTACACGTATAGTGGAGATTTCACAAACATGTTTGTGGTTTACACTACGTTCTCACGTCGTTGGAAACAAGGCTGGATATTGTTCTTTCACATCGGCCTCTCGTTCCCAAGTAGCCTCTTCTTTTGGATGATTATTCCACCGAACAAGCACTAAGGGAATCACTTTAGTGCACAGTACTTGGTCCTTTCGATCCAAAATTTCCACTGGTTCCTCTGTCATGCTCATGTCCTCACACATCTCTATAGGTTGCTTTCCTAATACATGAGACGGATCGTTCACGTACTTCCTGAGCATCGATATATGGAAAACATTATGCACTCGATCAAATAGTGGTGGTAAACCAATGCGATATGCAACTTCACCTACTCGTTCCAAAATTTCAAATGGTCCAACATAACGTGGACTTAACTTCCCTCTCTTGCCAAATCTCATTACACCTTTCATAGGTGATACTTTCACAAACACGTGCTCGCCCACCTTATAGTCGACACTAGTCCGCTTCATGTCGGCGTAACTTTTCTGTCTACTCTGTGCTATCTTCAACCTTTCTCTGATAATTTGAACGACGGTAGCGTTATCTTCGAGTAGTTTTGGTCCTAACACAAATTTCTCACCTGTTTCCTCCCAATTTAGAGGTGATTTGCATCATCGTCCATACAGAGCTTCATACGGTGCCATGCTAATGCTCGTTTGAAAACTATTATTATATGCGAACTCGAGCATCGGTAGATACTCATCCCAGTATCCTTACATATCAAGCATGCACGCTCTGAGCATGTCTTCTATTACTTGGTTCACTCGCTCTGTCTGTCCATCAGTTTGAGGATGGAAAGCTGAACTAAAGTCTAGTCGAGTTCCCATTCCTTCTTGAAATTTCTTCCAAAACTTGGACGTATATAGTGGATCACGATCTGAAACTATGCTGCTTGGAATCCCATGTAATCTTACAATCTCCTTCATGTATAAGTGCCGATCTTCTACTTGTGTATACGTAGTATTGTACGGCAAAAAGTGCGCTGATTTGGTCAATCGGTCTACGACGACCCAAATGGCATTGTGTCTCTTGGCAGTACGGGGTAATCCAACAATGAAATCCATTGAGATCGATTCCCACTTCCATTCTGGTATTGGTAAAGGTTGCAATAGTCCAGCAGGATGTCTATGATCAACCTTCACTTGTTGACAAGTCAAACATCGTGACACGTACTCGGCCACGTCTTGCTTCAGTCCTCTCCACCAGTAGTTCTTTTTCAAATCTTGGTACATTTTGGTGCTACCAGGGTGGATAGCATAATTTGACTTATGGGCCTCATCAAGAATCGTTCGTCTTAGGTCGGCATTGTCCGGAATGCATAGACGGCCTTTAAACAATAAGGAACCGTCTTCTTTTACTGAGAAGTACGACCTAATGCCTTCACTCACGTCTTGATGAATCTTTGTTAATGCCGGATCTTTCATTTGTAGATCGTGGATATGCTCAAATATCACTGGCTTTACTGATATGTTAGCCAAAAAGGATCCGGTGTCCTTTGACTCAATGTTCGCATCATAGAGTGCCAGGTCTTCCAATAATTTCCATCGGTGCATACCCAAAATCAAAGAAGCTAACTGAGCTGAACCCTTCCGACTCAATGCATCGGCTACTACATTCGCCTTGCCAGGATGGTATTGTATGGAGCAATCATAATCCTTGAGGAATTCCATCCACCTGCGCTGTCTCATGTTGAGCTCCTTCTGTGTGAATAGGTATCGGAGGCTCTTATGATCGGTGAAAATTTCAAATGTCTCACCATACAAGTAATGTCTCCAAATCTTCAGCGCAAAAATGACTGCTGCCAGTTCCAAGTCATGAGTCGGGTAATTTTTCTCGTGTTCTTTCAACTGTCTTGATCCGTAAGCTATCACCTTCTTGTGTTGGTTGAGCACACAACCAAGGCCATTGTATGATGCGTCGCTGTACACGTATCCTCCAGCTGAAGGAATCGCTATCTGGGCGAAGTGAGTCTCGTTTTGAGTTCTTGAAAGCTCTTCTCGCATGCCTCACTCCACTCAAACCTTGAATCTTTTCGTGTCAGCTTTGTGAGAGGTCCCGATATCTTTGAAAACCCCTCAACGAAACGTCGATAATAGCCTGCTAAGCCCAGAAAACTTCGGACATCGGTCACTGTCTTTGGTTGCTCCCATTTAACTACTGCTTCTATCTTTGCTGGATCTACCGTGACACCGTGCTTTGAGACGACATGTCCCAAAAAGCTAACCTCTTCCAACCAAAACTCACACTTGCTGAGTTTGGCGTACAATTGGTGTTCACGTAGCGTCTGTAGAGCAATCCTCAAATGTTCTTCGTGTTCCGTCTTGGATTTGGAGTATATCAGTATATCATCAACAAACACTACGACGCAGGAGTCCAAGTGTGGTTTAAACACTCGGTTCATCAGATCCATAAACGACGCCGGAGCATTCGTTAATCCAAACGGCATCACAAGGAATTCATAGTGTCCATACCGTGTCCGAAAAGCTGTCTTCTGAATGTCCTCAGCTTTGACTCGCAACTGATGATACCCAGATCTCAGGTCGATCTTGGAAAAATACTTTGCTCCTTGCAGTTGGTCGAATAGATCGTCTATTCTAGGCAAAGGGTAGCGGTTCTTCACCGTGAGTTTGTTCAATTGTCGATAGTCAATGCATAGCCGCATTGACCCATCCTTCTTCTTGACAAACAAGACCGGTGCTCCCCATGGAGACACGCTCGGTCTAACAAACCCCTTATCCATAAGTTCTTGTAGTTGTTCTTTCAACTCCTTTAACTCAGCGGGAGCCATTCTATAAGGTGCTTTTGAAATAGGCTCCGTTCCTGGTGCTAAGTCAATGGCGAATTCTACTTCTCTTTCTGGAGGTAATCCAGGCAATTCTTCTGGAAACACGTCGGCGAAGTCTCGCACAACTGCTATCTCAGAAATGACGTTCTTTTCTTCCTTGTCCTCCTTTAAGAAAGCCAAGTATCCACTGCAACCCTTTCTGATCATCTTTTCGGCCCTTACTACTGAGATCAGTGGCACAGATGGCGACCTCACTCCTTGAAACCGAAATGATCTTCTTGTGTTGGGTCTGAAAATAACTACCTTGTTCTTGCAATCGACGGTTGCACAATGCTGCGCCAACCAGTCCATGCCAAGGATCACATCAAACCCTTGCATGTCTAACAGTATCAACTTTGCTTCTAGTTCATGCACCTCTAAGTCTCGAACTGCTACTATGATGGATTTGCAAGCTAACTCCGTGTCTACTAACTCTCCAGTCAGAATAGACACAGATAGGACGAAATCCAACGTCTCTGGAATAATCTTCATCTTCTTAGCGAAACGTGGAGTAACGAATGAGTGGGTAGACCCGGGGTCTATCAACACTCGAGCGTCATATCCACCGAAGCATCCTTTTTCATATATATTTAGAGTACCTATAGTATACATACATACATACAATAATTTACACATCAATTTACACTCTTAATTCACATACAGCTTTTTGTATTGAGAAAAGAATCTATATAATTTCTAATGCATGCTCCTTCTCTATCTAAGATTTTAATGAAATGGAAATTTTCTTTAATAAAAAAAAAAAAATCTCACCTTGGATGACGTCATGTACGTTCCCTGCTTCTGGCGGATCGTAAGGCTCTCCTGACACGATAGGTTTCCTTGCTTGAATTGGTCGTGGTACTGCAACTGAAACCGTCTTTCTCTTATCCGTCTCGGGGCAATCCTTGATCAAGTGGCCCACCTTGCCACATCGGAAACAACCCCTAGTTCCCGATCTACAGTCCACCGTCCTATGAGGCTTGCCACACTTTGCGCAAGTCTCCCGAGGTGCGGAAGAAACAGTACGAGAACCACGTGATGCGCCGATGAACATGGCGAGGCTCTCATAGCGAATAGGTCTCCCCGACGCAAGCAATGGAAACCTCTGTTGGTGTTGTTGTTGTTGCGCCGGTCTTCTGAAACCCCCTTGGAACTGTGGTCTCTGATTTTGGGCTACGAACCTCGGCTTTTTGTTCACCGGTTAGTAGGTCCCCGTCCTTCCTTGTTCATTTCCTCCTCTCTGCTACTCTCTCTGTCTATATCTATTTGTATTCTCCTCTTCAACTACCAGTGCTTTACTCATGACCTCTTCATAGGTCCTTAGTTGAAATGGAGCTACGCCTCCCCTAACCTCAGGCTTCAAACCTTGCTGAAACCTCTTGGACTTCATCACTTCAGTAGCGACGTAATCCGGAGCAAAACGGGCAAGTCGTAGAAACTCTACCCCATATTCTCTCACTGTCATTCTCCCTTGCACTAATTGTAAAAATTGTATCTCTAATTGGTTCCTCACCACTTCTGGAAAATATTGTTTGTTGAACTCCTCAACAAACTCCTCCCAAGTCCAAGGCAACTCTGGGGTCTCCTGAGCCCGAGTCCGTATCACGGACTTCCACCAAGGCCCAGCCTCCCCATCCAACATGTAAGCTGCCCATCTCACACTCTCATCTTCCGTGCAAGTTAGCACGCTAAAGACTTTCTCCATCTCCATCAACCAGTTCTCAGCGGCCATTGTGTCTGCCTGCCCAGAAAATGAAGGAGGTCTCATCCTCCTAAACTCTGTAAAAGATGAGGGCACAGGCAACGCAGGTCCTACAGGTGGTGTAGGTGGCTGCTGTTCTCTTGACGCATGAGCTGCAAAGGATGCGGCTTGTTGTGCCATGGCAGCTGCCATAGTCTCCATAGTGTGCATCATCCTTTGTCGCTCCTCTCTATCTTCTTGTCTTTCTCTCAATCTTTCTTGTTCTCTTAGATCTTGGTCTTGATGATCTCGATCTTCTTCATCCCGTTGTCTACTACTACTGCCCCCTGGGGCCTCAGTACCTCCTAAAGGCACTCTATTAGTAGGAGAGATGTAATCATATCCACTATGTAGACTCCTCTGCTGGCCTCCCCTTGGTCGGCCTCTTCCTCTAGATGACATTTGCGGCTGCATTTGAAACTAAAGTTTCGTTAGCAGAAGCCCTTATGTTCTGACGAAAGAACCCTTGTCAGAATTGCTAAAAGAAAATAGCTCTGATACCAACTGTGACAGCCCGGATTTCGACACCCCGAAACCCGTGCCATCAGCACGATCATCTTGACCGTGCCCTTTAGCTAAGCACGGAACACTGGTATATCAAGCATCAAAAGCATAATAAACGAAATTGCGGAATTTAAATCTATATTAATTAACTATCCAAAAGACAGTTCTAACCTCATGCCTCTACATGAGTGGAGAACCGATCCGAACCATCGATGATAGTAATCATCAAGGATGGTTCGTCCCAAAAGAATGATCCCAACTCTATATATATACATGGTTTAAACAGAATTAAGGCTTGACATACCAAGCCGTACAAAACTCTCTCTAAAATCTCTCAAAGTAGCACAACGGAGTCCTCTAGAAGAAGTCCTCTGGAGGTGGCTCCAACTCTTCGCCGGCCGCAAGGTCCGACACACCGGGGTCAGCGTCTCCTGAAGCCTCGGCAGCTGCTAGTAGTGGACCTACGACGTATAGTCTATAGGGTGAGCTACATCCTAGCTCAATAGGGAACAAACACAGTTGAACATATAAATTATTACTCACATATATTCCATGATATGCCATGCATGATGTGTCTATGCAATTATCGATGAAACAGTTAGAAAGCATTTCGTTTTACTGTTGATTACATATGTTTTCATTTACTCATGAATGATGCTGAAAAGGCCTAAAGCAAAACTTAAACTTTCAACTTAAGTAATCCCCGAGCAATATAGCATCGAGCCCCGATGAGATACCCATCATCGTCATCTATATAGACAGTTTTAACCGTATTCCCTGGGAATACAAATAGTACCAAGCCCTTTCCACAGGGATTGGTGGCGGGGTTTCACTTGTCTCAATCAACACCCCTGGGGTGTGCTTACTATGTACGGATAAGCCTCCGCACTGGCCTACGGTTTCGCCGCCGTATGGTCACGGATATCCTGTCATTGGATATATCGTGGATATTCAAACCTCAAATAACAAAAATATTGGTGCCTTACATATAGTTATTCACCGTGTAAATGTGCTATCTTATATCAGTTAGGCCCTATCAAACATGATTCAATCCTTGGATACATCCCTGGGATGTATCCATTTACTTGCATCACACCTGATGCTCTTATCTCTTTACTTCTTCATCCCCTGGGGATGGCTCATTATGATTACTCTTATGGATGTCACACACACACACTTTTCACAAATTCTTAAGAAATAAACATTTAAATTGAATTCTATATCACTACATACATGCTCTTGTAAAATAAAGTACATGTTCGAGGTGTTCCCTACCTCAAGTCTTCATTTGATCATTACATCAAGGTCCCACGTGGCTCCTTGTGCACTAGTCCACACGTACCACCTATGGTACCACATAACAGGTGAAACACATCACAAGGGATGCAATAAAGAAGGTATAAGACCCTCCAAGAATCTTAAATTCAAACCCAAAAGTCAACATAATTTATCTCAGTCGATTAATCGAATTCCAAAATCGATTAATCGAGTCTGATTCGATTAATCGATTTCCAAAATTGATTAATCGAAGGTCAATATCGATTAATCGAAGTAATTTCGATTAATCGAAATTCTCTGTTTCGCAAAGTCGATTCTCAGTTCGAACAGTCGAGCTTTCATTCGATTAATCGAATCCAATTTCGATTAATCGAAATTCTCCTTTTCGCAAAGTCGATTCTTAGTTCGAACAGTCGAGTTTTCATTCGATTAATCGAATCCAATTTCGATTAATCGAAATTCTCTACTTCGCAAAGTCGATTCTCAGTTCGAACAGTCGAGTTTCACAAATTGATTAATCGATCCCAAATCGATTAATCGAAAACTAAAATCGATTAATCGAAATTCCATTTCGATTAGTCGATATTTCCTCAAGTCATTTCCTCCAACCCCTGGGGTCCACTGGAGGTTCTCAGTCGATTAATCGATCCCCAAATCGATTAATCGAAATCCAAAATCGATTAATCGAAATAAAATTCGATTAATCGAAATCGGGGTCTTCTGACTTTTCAACTTCTTGGCTAATTTCGATTAATCGAAACCCAATTTCGATTAATCAAAATTGTCAGATTCTGCCCTTTTCGAGCTGTTCTTCCCAATCTTCTTCCATACTTTTTCCTCTATTTTTCTAAGTCATTATCCTATGATTTAACTCACATTCAACCATAACTTAACCCCTATAATCTATGCATTTTATTTACAAGAATTTTACCTTGAATAGATCTCAAGTTGATTTCAATCCAGTGGTTGGAAGGCTAGGGTTCCAGCTTTGCTTTTAGCGGATCCCTCGCGTCGAATCCGGCGTTTATTGCTCGAATCTCCCTTCCTCAACTAACATTCACTCCTTGCATTAATCACTCTCTTTACTCTCTCTCTCTTCTTTACTCCTCTCCTTCAACAACCAACTCTTGATTTTAGGGCTATTAAACCCTTTTATCCTCTTCCTCACTTGTGTGTTGAGCACATACACCGTTGTAGGTGTAAGTGACTTCTCATTCACGTCACACATCACATAATCACTCAAACCATCACATCTCGTCCGTTCATCACATTGTATGCTAACTATTTGACTTTCATTTGGTCAAACCTATGACCGATCGGGCATGGATCCCGAGGTCATAGTTTAGTGTGTTTTTTCGGGCTATTACATTTCTGGTCTTAGAGTTGAGCTTTCTATAATCAATGCAAACTCTCCAGCCAGTGGTCTCCCTGGCTGGTCTCAACTCTCCAGATTCTGTTTTAATAATTGTTATGCCAGATTTCTTGGGCACCACTTGGATAGGTGCCACCTAGTTAGAATCAGAGATGGGGTAAATCACCCCTGCATCTAGCAATTTAATGATCTCCTTGAGGACCACTTCCTGCATGTGAAGATTTAACTTCCTCTGCATTTCCCTGGAAGGTAGTGATCCCTCCTCAAGATGAATCCTGTGCATGCAGATTGATGCATCTATTCCTCCCAGATCTGCAATGGTCCAACCAATTGCCCTTTTGTGCTTCCTCAAAACTGTTAGTAATTCCTCTTCCTGCTCATTGGTAAGAGAGGAGGAGATAATCACAGGAAGCTTATCACCTTTCTCAAGGAAGGCATATTTTAATATTTCTGGAAGCTTCTTGAGTTCCAGACCTGGGGCTTGTTGGGTGGATGGCAAAATTGGTGCATTGGTGGTTGGAGGAAGAGGCAGCAATGTAGGCTTCCAAATGGAATGCTACACTGAGCCCAAAAGACTTCAATGTGGTCATGTCTTTTGTTATCCCAGCTGGGCTTTCTTCCTCCACCATATCCCAGACTTTAACTAAATTCCTGACAGTGTTTCTCCACTCCAGTAGAGTGGGCAATTCTTCATCCACAATTTCTTCTAGTACATCCACTGTAAAGCTCTCCTCATTGTCTACTTGAGGGTACTTTACACTGTTGTACACATTCAGCTCAACTTTCATATGTCCGAAAGTTACCTCCATAACTCCAGACCTGCACTGATTGCATGCATTGGCAGTGGCCAAGAATGGCCTGCCCAAGATAACAGGTATGGGATTAGTACCTTTGCTGCAACCCATGTCCAAAACTAGGAAGTCAGCAGGGTAAAAGAATTTCTCTACCCCTACCAAGACATCCTCAATCATTCCCATAGGCCTCCTCTCTAATCTATCAGCCATCATTAGCACAATGGAGGTAGGTTTTAGCTCCCCCAAACCTAGCTGCAGATATACACTGTATGGCAGCAGGTTAACACTGGCTCCAAGGTCTAAAAGGGCCCTCCCGATTGTATGGTCTCCACTTATGCAGGGAATAGTGGGTATCCCTGGATCTTGCAACTTCTCAGGCATTGATATGTTAAATACAGAATTCACTGTATCAGTTGCAAAGACTTTTTTAGACACATGGCCTCGAGCTTTTCTCTTTTGGGTACAGAGGTCTTTCAGGAACTTTGCATAGGCTGGGACCTGTTTAATTGCCTCAAGCAGGGGCAAATTGATTTTCACCTGCCTGAAGGTCTCCATCATTTCCTCCATCTAGGCATTCCCTTTCTCAAAAGGGACAGGACCACCCAAAGATTGAGGAAATGGCAGCTGAGGTACTGTTGGTTCCTCAGCTGCTAGCCCATGACTAAACTTTTATTTTTTTATTTTTTCTTATTTTTCTTCCTGCTGAGGCTCAACTACAGCCTCTTTATTTTTCTCCTGCTGCAGGGTGGCAGGCAATTCTTGGCTCTGTGTTTCAACAACATCTCCATCACACTCATTCAAATAATCTGTGGAAATGACCTCTACTGGTCTGTTATCCACCTGGTTGTCTATCAGCCTGCCAGACCTTAGGGTAGTGACAACATTGGTTCCCTCAAAACTTGAGGAAGCTTCTTCAATTAAAAACTGACCCTTGGGGTTAGCAACCGGCTGGTAGGGCAACCTCCCCTCATCTCTCCTAGCCAAGGCATTTGAAATTTTGCTTATCTGCTCTTCCATTTCATGGTTGCTCTGACTATGAGAGTATCCAGTCTGAGCCAAGGACCCCAGGTTTTGCAATGAAGTCAAGACCTGGTCCTCGAAGGAAGCATTTCTTGGCTGAGGTTGGGGTAAGACCAATTGATTTTGTTGCTGATGGGGCTACTGCTGGTGTTGGAAATTAGACCTAGGGGCATATCCCTGATTAAACTGCTGCTGTGGCCTTTGGGATAAGGCCAACATTTGCTGGGGCTGCATATAATTGTCTTGCCTCCACCTTAGATTTGGGTGGTCTCTCCATTGGTAACCAACATTTTGGTGCTGGTATCCAAATGGCTGTCTGTTGTAGCCACCAGATTGTTGCTGGCCAAAAGATTGCGCAGCAACAACATGTTCCAATACCAATTTAGGATATTGCCCTGTAGATAGACATTCCTCTACTGTGTGTTGTGGGGACTGGCATATCAGACATGCCTCCACCACTTGAGCAGCCCTTCTGGGTTGCATCACAGTCAGTAATTTGTCAAACTTCTCTGAGAGGTTTGTCATCTGTAACTGTAGAGTTGTTCCCAGACACCTCATAAACTTTTCCTCTTGACAATGCAGCAGGCCCCACTTTTGACGCAGACTCCTGACTAGTTTTTGCCAGGGATAGCTTTTGAAAAGCATTTTCACTGATTACTTCAAACAATTCCCATGCCTCATCAGCAGTCTTGTGCATGTAGGTTCCACCACAAGAGGCATCAACCATATCTCTATTTTTCTCATCAATTCCATTGTAGAAGCTTTGTACAAGCTGCCAGTCTGGGATCTTGTGGTGGGGGGATTGTTTGAGCATATCCTTAAACCTATCCCAGACTTTAACTAAATTCCTGACAGTGTTTCTCCACTCCAGTAGAGTGGGCAATTCTTCATCCACAATTTCTTCTAGTACATCCACTGCAAAGCTCTCGTCATTTTCCACTTGAGGGTACTTTGCACTGTTGTACACATTCAGCTCAACTTTCATATGTCCGAAAGTTACCTCCATAACTCCAGACTTGCACTAAATGCATGCATTGGCAGTGGCCAAGAATGGCCTGTCCAAGATAACAGGTATGGGATTAGTACCTTTGCTGCAGCCCATGTCCAAAACTAGGAAGTCAGCAGAGTAAAAGAATTTCTCTACCCCTACCAAGATATCCTCAATCATTCCCATAGGCCTCCTCTCAGATCTATCAGCCATCATTAGCACAATGGGGGTAGATTTTAGCTTCCCCAAACCTAGCTGCAGATATACACTGTATGGCAACAGGTTAACACTGGCTCTAAGGTCTAAAAGGGCCTTCCAGATTGTATGGTCTCCAATTATGCAGGGAATAATGGGTATCCCTGGATCATGCAACTTCTCAGACATTGATATGTTAAATACAGAATTCACTGTATTAGTTGCAAAGACTTTTTTGGACACATGGCCTCGAGCTTTTCTCTTTTGGGTACAGAGGTCTTTCAGGAACTTTGCATAGGCTGGGACCTGCTTAATTGCCTCAAGCAGGGGCAAATTGATTTTCACCTGCCTGAAGGTCTCCATCATTTCCTCCATCTGGGCATTCCCTTTCTCAAAAGGGACAGGACAACCCAAAGCTTGAGGAAATGGCAGTTGAGGTACTGCTGGTTCCTCAGCTGCTAGCCCATGACTAAACTTCTATTTTTTTCTTTTTTTCTTATTTTTCTTCCTGCTGAGGCTCAACTACAGCCTCTTTATTTTTCTCCTACTGCAGGGTGGCAGGCAATTCTTGGCTCTGTGTTCCAACAACATCCCCATCACACTCATTCGAATAATCTGTGGAAATGACCTCTGCTGGTCTGTTACCCACCTGGTTGTCTATCAGCCTGCCAGACCTTAGGGTAGTGACAACATTGGTTCCCTCAAAACTGGAGGAAGCTTCTTCAATTAAAAACTGACACTTGGGGTTAGCAACCGGCTGGCGGGGCAACCTCCCCTCATCTCTCCTAGCCAAGGCATTTGAAATTTTGCTTATCTGCTCTTCCATTTCATGGATGCTCTGACTGTGAGAGCATCTAGCCTAAGCCAAGGACCCCAGGTTTTACAATGAAGTCAAGACCTGGTCCTCGAATGAAGCATTTCTTGGCTAAGATTGGGGTAAGACCAATTGATTTTGTTGCTGATGGGGCTGCTGCTGGTGTTGGAAATTAGACCCAGGGGCATATCCTTGATTGAACTGCTACTGTGGCCTTTGGGCTGCATATAATTATCTTGCCTCCACCTCAGATTTGGGTGGTCTCTCCATTGGTAACCAGCATTTTGGTGCTAGTATCCAAATGGCTGTCAGTTGTAGCCACCAGATTGTTGCTGGCCAAAAGATTGCGCAGCAGCAATATGTTCCAATACCAATTCAGGATATTGCCCTACAGATGGACATTCCTCTACTGTGTGCTGTGGGGACTGGCATATCAGACATGCCTCCACCACTTGAGTAGCCCTTCTGGGTTGCATCACAGTCAATAATTTGTCAAACTTCTTTGAGAGGTTTGCCATCTGCAGCTGCAAATCATTGTTCCCAGACACCTCATAAACTTTTCCTCTTGACAATGCAGCAGGCCCCACTTTTGACACCGACTCCTGATTAGTTCTTGCCAGGGATAGCTTTTGAAAAGCATTTTCACTGATTACTTCAAACAATTCCCATGCCTCATCAGCAATCTTGTGCATGTAGGTTCTACCACAAGAGGCATCAACCTTATCTCTATTTTTCTCATCAATCCCATTGTAGAAGCTTTGTACAAGTTGTCAGTCTTGGATCTTGTGGTGGGGCCATTGTTTGAGCATTTCCTTAAACCTATCCCAGGCTTGATTAAAATCCTTAGTTTGGGATTGGGCAAAAGCAAAAATTTCCTTCCTCAACTGGCTAGTTTTAGTCTCAGGGAAGAACTTTGTCAGGAACTTGGTCTGTAGGTCTTTCCACGAAGTGATGCCATTGTTGGGAAGAGTAGCCAACCAAGTACTGGCCCTATCCTTCAGAGAGAAGGGAAAGAGCCTGAGTCTAGTGGCCTCTGGTCCCAAACCAGCGATATTGAATGTGGTGCACAAGGCCAAGAACTGGTCAATATGCTTGTAAGGGTCTTCCTTGCTAAGCCCATGGAAAGAGGGTAACATCTGGATGATTGAAGTTTTAATTTCATAATTCCCTTGAACATCAGGGAATTGAATGCTAAATGGAGAGTTATAGTCATCCGGAGCATTCAACTCCTTGAGAGTTCTGGGTTGTTCTTCACCCATGGCTATTGTCTCAGATTCAATTGGGGGATCTACTGTGGTGTGCCTGTTCCTTCTAAGTCTTCTACCCCTTTCTATCTCAGGGTTGAAAGGCTCTAAAGTAGGACTAAGAGATCTCCTACCTAGCATACAAACACACCACTAGCAGGGACAACTCCTTGCAGGCACATTGCACTTGACTCAAAGAATTTATCTAACAAATTTACAGCTATTTAAGAAAACATAAATTTACAACTATCCTAAATAACTGCTATGGAATTTTCAAAGAAACTAGACTGAGTTTTAAAGGTTAGAGAATTGTAAACAGAGGTAGCTAATCTCCAAATGCAGTCCACTGTCCTTCTTTGATGTTGTCTAGATCTGCAAGAAAGATTCAAAATTACATCAGCAGTATCAATTATTCACAGCTACAAAGAATACTAAAAATACAAAAACTAAGGGTCTACTAATAGATCATCTTATCCCCGGCAATGGCGCCAAAAACTTGTTGTGAATCCCAATGTGCTTACTTTATTTATTGGTGGTAAAAGTAATTTAAAATCAAAGTAAAATAGGGGATGGAATCAGCACAACTGAGAAATCCTAGACCTGCAAGATACAGGGTCCATTGTAGCAAGTTTTGATAAGTAAGAGTTTGTCCCACAGGGAAAAGTGATCTACGGCTCCAAGGGAGCCATCTCTAGTAGTCCCTCCAGATCTAACTATAGATCTGGCAGTCCTAAAAGGAAGGGAGTTTAGGGTCACTTATTCTAAATATCCTAAGGTAGCCTAATGAATTAACTACAGAAAGGGTTGAGAAGATGGATGGAGTGTGGGAAAATAAATATAAAAGGGTGAGAAGTATGCTATTGGGTCTAGATCAGAGGAGTTTTGTAACTCAGATTCAGATCGGATGTTATAAAAATCCTGTCCAATGGCTACAATATCACCACTGAGGAGAACGAATCCAACCCATCTTTGTGCCATGATCCAATCCCTTCAGGCTATAACATGCCCACTCAAATGGTCACAGACTATACCATAAGGGAACCACAGTCTAGAGATGGGTCAAAACAAGTTAATCATTGTAGGCACTACTTCATCCAGGTTACAAGCTCAAGAATACGTAGGGAACCTCAACCTCTAAAGCTCTATGTGTGGGGCTAGGGCTGTATAGGACCATGTTAGCCCAGACATATAGAACCAGCAAGGGATTGAGTACAACCTTCGATCTAGCTGTCCATTGCATGAGTGGGACTACAATGGTCCAGTCACAAGCCTACAATCTCCATAACCAGATCAAATCTAACATCTGATGGCGGGTCTATACAAATATAGGGGAGTCTGCCTCTGTACAATCTCCCACAAGGCTACAAGCACATGTGCAGAGAAGAAGAATCCATCTTGGATCCTACGGATTGGCTTCACCCTATGGCTATAGCATGTCCACTTGAATGGTCACAGACTATCTCAGAGGCTATCCTCCTCATAGAGTCCAAAACAAAACAGTAATATTGCTGCCACCACCATGGTCACAAGGCTACCAGCTCAGGCTCCCATGGGGATTTCAGATCTAGTGGGTCCTGTGGTGGGGCTAAGGCTATATCGGACCATGATAGCCTAGACACACAGGTCACTTGGATCTGAATGGATCCTTAGAATCAGTCCTCCATTGCTTTGAATCACAGCCAAAGCAATGGCAGATCACAAGGCAGCAGCCTTGCACAAAGCAACTCTCATTCGCACACATCCCATAAAAGTACATATCCTATTACAAAACATCCATTAAACTAGTTCCAAAAATACATACAAAGGCATAGCCAGCAAGTGCTGGACTATGGAGAGAAAGAAAAAGAAAAAGGAAAACTACTTACAACTACAGAAGAACAGAAAAAAAAATGATCTCAGATCCCGTATCAGTGATAAAGTCTGAGCTTCTAAACCTAAACCATGTTTGGGTTTATATAGCAGTGGTGTGGCGGCATATTAGGGTTAGGAAACCCTAATTTTAATGATGCCACGTGGCCGAATACTGTTCCTTTGATGCCTCGGGGCACGTGTACAGAGATTTAAGCGTGGGAGTGCGTGCCCTAATCCTTGGAAATTCCCAGAAAGTCCTCTGCTGAAATAATGGAAGGTTAAAGTTTAGAGCTTCGCCAGGTTGCAGCCGATTCCCAGACTTGTCGCGTGGTAGCACTGACTTCACGAGGATGAGTTAGCATTAAAACTTCAGACGTCGCGGAGTTGCAGCTTCTTGATGCTTTGAGCAGTCACGAGGTAGATAGTTAAGCTCTCGCTGGATTGGGCTTCGCGCAGTTGGATTGCTACTTGTGAATAGCGCGGGAACTACGCGAGCATTCCATTTCACAATAGATCTTCGCGAGGCTAACTCTGGCTTCGCGAGGCTGCTTTCTTCCTGAACAACATAAGAACTGCGTGAGAAGTTCATTTCTTAATGGAACTTTGCGAGGATCCTCGCGAGGCTTTGATAGTTTCTGGACTATGCGAGAGGTTCTCTTGACATTTGCATCCCGTGGCTACTGCGCGATAGCTGCTCGAGGCAGGATTCTGAAGCTAGTCTGTCACTCAACTGCGCGAGAAGTTGTTGTGAAGTCTTGGGAATTCGCGAGGACTGCGCGAAGCATATTTTTTTGAATCCTCTGAAGCTTTGGGAAGCTGCGCGAGGCTCTTCTCAGGTCTGGATTTAGTTCTCATTCTTCTGAGGGACTTCTGGGGTCAAAACAGGCTCCTTAGCACGATTTATGGCCTTATTGCATTGCTGTTTATTACCTATAAAAATAGCTTAACAAACATTTATTAAAGGGCTAAGGGTCTAATCACAGGTTAAGTTAAGGGGTGAAAAGTGGTACTTTTCAGGTCTTAACAGTGAGCCATGCATTAATTTTTGGGAGAAATGCTTTGACATAAGCTGAGTGATGGTGAAGGATTACAGCAGACTTTCAAGTTTTGAATTGATGCTTTTTCTGTTGAAATTCCTCTAATGAATTGAATGGACATGGTGCGAATTTATTTTATTTACTTAAACTCTATTTTTGCAGGATGCACTACTATTAACCAACTTTATTGGAGAAGTTTGTGGGTACCTTCACTGAAAACCCTCAGGAAACTTCACTCCTCCACTAGGGATCACCTAGGGGTTTAAAAGGCTTGATGCATATGCTAAATTCATTCGTGATCCCTACGAAAGTGGCATTTTAAATTTTCTTTATTTCTCCTTTGCTCAGGGACTAGCAAAGCTTAGGCTTGGAGGTGTGTTAAGTAGTAAAAAATGTCAGTTTTCACCCCTTAACCCGACCTTTTATGGACCTATGAGTACACTAATAAACACCTGTTGAGTCTGCTTTGTAGATAGCAATAAAAAACAGGAATAGTATAAAAAACCACTAAAAAATGCTCCACAAAGAAGTCCATCTCTCAGCACAGTGCAGACCCAGCAATGGCACACAGAGGGCTGCACACCATTGGGCCCTTGGGGCGCGTGGCAACAACAAGGCAAGGCGAAGGAAGTGAAAATAGGCTGAAAACATCCTATCGAGAGGTTATCTGAAGACTTTGATAGAAGTTGAGAGCTAAAAAGAGAGGAATTCATGTAGTTGGAAAGGTTTCAATAGGATCTGAAGGCAGAGAAATGATGGATTCGTGTGGATTGAGGAGTTCGATAGGATCCAAGAACCTATAGAGCAGCTAAAAGAAAGAAAGAAACCATCCTATCGAAAGCCTGCCTGAGGTAAAAGGGAAACCTATCGAATGATTTCCTAAACCTGTTGAATGGTGGCCTGGACCTATCGAGATGGAGACGCTGGAACAGAACCTACCGAAGGGTGCTTGAGCCTATCGATAGGAGTGAGAGCACTCTTATCAAAATGATGACCTGCAGAGCTGGACCTATCGAAATGGTCCTCCAACCTGTCGAAGGCTCCAGGCAAAGGGCTGAGAATGCTGAAGCTTTAAGAGAAGGCTCATCCTATCGGAACCTATCAAAGATATCTGAGAACCTAGAGAAAGGACCAAAAAGCTCCATTTGAACCTGTCGGAAGCTTCCCCAACCTGTCGAAATCGTGTGAGGAACTTCTCAGAAAATAGGTTGTTCACTCGTTGCAACTTGGTGACCTGCTGCACACAAACCGAGGCACATTGGCGATTGGCACGATGATCCAAAAGATGCCCTAAGAAACCCTAACCAACCCACGTGCTCTAACAGAACTCTAACAAACTCTGAGGACCTTCTAGAAGGGAATATTTGGTGGGAAAAATAAGAGAGAAAGCTATATATTGAGATCCCCAGTTGCAATTGGGGGGGATCGAGATTTGGATCAAATTCTGGAGATCAGAGCTTGCAACGAAATTCTATTTTCCCTCTTTTAGCTCAACTATGGTTGGCTAATTCCCTAGGAGTGGCGAGGAGAAAGGTTAGATCTGTAATTGGGTAAGGTTGAGAGTGTTATTGTGAGTTAATTGCTGCATAGACTACAGATCTGAGAACATTTCTAGAGCGAGTTTTATTATAATGTAAATGTTATTTTTATTATTTTAATTGGATCTATAGTTCCTTTGGTTTCATTTGGTACTCGATCGGATTTGTGTAGAGGAGTTTGTTGATCAGCTCACCCACTTAACTAGTAGACCTCTTGGATACCATATGATCTCCCTAGATCTGATATCCCTACAATTTCTTGTGTCTGTGACCTTGAAATTACAGCATCTGTAGTGGTTTTAATGCTCTGGTTGAAACCTTTGGTTTGGAGGAATTCCCTAGGATGATCTGTGACCATTAAAGTGGACAGATCATAGCCTTAAGAGCAGTCTAATCTCTGGTTTCAATTAGATTCTTCTACCATAAACTTTTGGATCGGATGAAGTCCATAGGATGGTTTGTGACCATTGAAGTGGACAGACCATAGCCTTAAGATCAGTTAAATCCTTTAGTTTAGAGTGGAGCCTTCTACCCTACAGCTGTGCTTGTAGCCAGCTGAGGGATTTGTGTGCTTTGAACCCCAGTAACATGACCAGCTCAACCTGATTGCAGTAAGGCCAATCTCCAAGCTGCTCCTCTCCATTTTTTATTTTTTAAACACTTCCACTTGCAAGATCTAGATCTCTGGACTCGATCTCAGTTAGTTTGCATTTCATGTGTAATTTAGTTCAAGTGACAACCCTTTTTAAACTCTCCCCTTTCTTTTAGCTGACTTAGCATTAGTTAGGGTGCCAGATCTCTTACATATCTGGAGATTTACCATATTTTGAACTCACCTCCCTGTGGATATTCCCTTACTCTTTTAAAACTTGCTACAAAGGACCTTGTATCTTGCAGGTCTAGGATATTTTTATTGTGTTGAATCCATCCCCTGTTTTACTCTGATTTTATTTTGTATTTATCATTACACAATAAATCAGCACACTAGAATTTCCCAACACCGGTAAGTGCGGATTTTTGCATCAAAGAGGATGGATCATTGCTATTCCGTGGAAGGTTATGCATACATGTTGATGCTGAGCTGAGGCAGACCATATTGGGTGAAGCTCATAAGTCCAAGTACGCCATTCATCCTGGTGGTACTAAGATGTACCAGGATTTGCGAAAGAATTATTGATGGAGAGGGTTGAAGAAAGACATTGCCAAATATGTGTCGAAATGCTTGGTGTGTCAACAAGTAAAGGTGGATCACAAACACCCAGCCGGTCTATTGCAACCTCTACCAATACCGGAATGGAAATGGGAGTCTATCTCTATAGACTTCATTGTGGGATTACCGAGAACGTTGAGATGCCACAATGCCATATGGGTCATAGTGGATCGACTGATGAAATCAGCACACTTTTTGCCCTATAACACAACATACACTGCAAGTAAGTTGGTGGATTTATATATGAAAGAAATTGTCCGACTGTACGGTATTCCTACATGCATCGTGTCCGATCGTGACCCCTTGTATGCATCAATATTTTGGCAAAGATTTCAAGAAGGTATGGGCACAAGATTGGACTTTAGTTCCGCATTCCATCCACAGACTGATGGTCAGACTGAGAGAGTCAATCAGACTATTGAAGATATGCTTCGAGCGTGCATGATTGATTTTCAAGGATCGTGGGATCAGCATCTTTCGTTGATAGAATTCGCGTATAACAATAGCTTTCAGCAGAGCATTGGGATGGCTCCATACGAAGCACTGTATGGACGAAGGTGTAGGTCTCCGATCAACTGGGAGGAAACATGCGACAAATTTGTATTAGGACCGGAAGTCATAAAGAAAAATGCCAAGACCGTTCGTATTATATGAGAAAGAATCAAGACGGCACAAAGTCGATAAAAGAGCTATGCGGATATTAAGCGATCAACCATGGACTTTCAAGTGAGGGATCATGTGTTCTTGAAGATATCTCTAATGAAGGGTGTGATGCGCTTTGGGAAGCGCAGAAAGTTGAGTCCTCGCTATATTGGACCGTTTGAGGTATTAGGAAGAGTGGGTGAAGTTGCATATAAGGTTGCATTATCCTCGCAGCTAGATAGAGTGCATGACATATTTCACGTCTCTATGTTACGGAAGTACGTGCGAGACCCAATTCATATCCTCGATGCGCCACCAGTTGAAGTCTACAGGGATTTGACGGTCATTGAAGAACCAATGCAAATTTTAAACCGTACCGAGCAAGTTCTACACACAAAACGAATTCCCATGGTGTTGGTTCAATGAAAGAATCACTCTAGAGAGGAGGCGACGTGGGAATGCGAAGCCAAGATTCGCGCCCAACATCCTTGTTTTTGTGATCTGGAGAGGGAAAGGACTTGTAAAGGTCCATTGTGACCCCAAGAGTATATAACCAATTTGAATAATGAATGAGATGGGTGAATTTAAGGTTTAAAGCTCAAAATTATGAAAGAAAACTCAAAAATACAATAATGAAGTGTTTTTTGATAGTTTCGATCGATCAAAATTATTTTCGATCGATCAAATAGTAATTCGACCGATCGAAATGTCCTGGCAAAAAATGGACATTTTCTAAATGAAGACCTGTTAAATTCATTCGATCGAATTCATTTTCGATCGATCGAATTTTGATTTTGACCGAACGAAATTTATTTCATTCGATCAAAAATTTTGGGAGCTTGAGAAGTTCGACCGATCGAATTTGAATTTGATCGATCAAATTCAAATTCGTCCGATCGAAATGTGGGGTCCAGTTTTATGCTAAGCCAATTTCGATCGATCGAAATTAATTTCAATTGATTGAAATCACAGAGTATTCTTTATAATGTGAATTTCAATCGATCGAATCGGACATATATATATATATATATATATAAACTATGCTTTTTTAAATTCAAAATTTTGGAAATATTTGGGGGTTCCGTTAGGGTTTTCGTCTTGGGGGATCAAACAACCGGTTTATTACGCGTGGATTCTCCGAAGGATCAAGTCTAAACCCCATCCAACTGGTAAATCCCTAAATTTGAGTTCTTAATTTCTTAATTTGAGCTAAGATTTTTAGGATTTAAGCAGAAACCCTATTTTGAGATTTGACCATGCCTCCAAAATGAGATTAGCTTCTAAAACCACTACATTGAAGAAGCCTAAGACGGTACGGGTTCTTCACAACCCAAACCCGCCACGGGATCTTCGCAACCACCGCCAAACCCTCCATCGCAAACCACTGTCGAGCAACCAGCTCCTTCTCAAGTGCCCCAACCAGACCGACCAAGCGAATGGTGGGTCGAGAAGGGCTTTGCTTATGAGTATACCATTGATCCGGTGCTTTTCGAAACACCCAATGTGCCCGGCATTGATGCTTGGGCACTTGACTATTTGGGTAAAGCCGGTTTGGATAATATTCTAAAACCCATTCATCCATACTACTATCAGCGCCTCGTGCATTTATTTTATCAAAACATGTTTGATGGTCCTAATCCTGCAACCACCATCTACACCAATATCGATGGGAAGACATATGTTTTTACCCATACAATGGCCTGTAAGATCTTAGAATGTTTTGACGCCTACTGCCCTGGAATTAACTTGTTGCCACCGAACCCTCCAAATTTGACCCAATCTGTATGTGGCGGAGAGGATGACTCAAGGTCGAGTTGCACCTAGTCGAGCCATTAGACGAGCCCACTTACCAAGCTATATGTGGATGCTCGACACCATTTTCAAATGTAACCTATACCCGATCCGCCATAAAACTGAAAGATTAGGAGTGTTGATGGAAGCACTATTTGCCGCTTTTGAGGGCAAATGGTTTGACGCGGCTGCATTGGTTTTTGAGGGAACAAAACATGGGAGGAAGAAACTGTTAGCGGGAGCGGAAAAGCCCGAGGATTACATTCCTAATGCAAGCTTTATCTCCACGATATTTGATGAGCATTCCGCAACTTCGGTGCATAAAGTTTCTTCGAGGGAGCCTAAAGCCTCCGATATCGAGATCTTCTATACCTTCAAACATTGGAGGAAAACCTTCAATCAGCTGAAACCACACCTACAGCCAGCTCCTCAAGTACCTCCTATTCCTCCTCAACCTCAAGAAGAACCTGCCCAGGGTGCACTACAACAAGACCAACTTGTTCCTGATGTACCTCTTCAAGAGCAACCTGAGGTCATCCCTCTAGTACATCAGCCAGTTGACATATCGATACCACCTAACCATCAGGCAACTCCAATCACCAATGAGGCGTTGGCTATGCTCATCCAGGAGAGTAATCGCCAGCTCAAACTGTTGGCGACTTCTGGTGTGCTTACATTATTGGTTGGTGGTGAAAGTTATTGAAAATCAATGGAAGAGTAAAACAAGGGGTGAATTCAGCACAACTTAGAAGTCCTAGACCTGCAAGATACAGGGTCCTTTGTAGCAAGTTTTGATAAGTAAGAGTTTGTCCCACAAGGAAAGGTGATCTACAGCTCCAAAGGAGCCATCTCTAGTAGTCCCTCCAGATCTGACTATAGATCTGGCAGTCCTAAAAGGAAGGGAGTTTAAGGTCACTTATTCTAAGTATTCTAATGTCTAAACTACAGAAAGGGTTGAAAGGATAGATGGAGTGTGAAAAATAAATATAAAAGGGTGAGAAGTATGTTATTGAGCCCAGATCAGAGGAGTTTTGTAACCCAGATTCAGATATGATGTTATAGAAGTCCTGTCCAGAGGCTACATTATCACCACTGAGGAGAAAGGATCCAACCCATCACTCTGCCATGATTCCACCCTTAAGGCTATAACTTGTCCACTCAAATGGTCACAGATTATCCCATAGGGGAGCCACTATCCAGGGATGGGTCAAAACACAACAAGTAAATCATTGCAGGCACTATTTCATCCAGGCTACCAGCTCAAAAATCCATAGGAAACCTCAATCTCTAAAGTTCTATATGTGGGGCTAAGGCTGTAGGACCATGATAGCCCAGACACATAGAACCAGCAAGAGATTGAGTACAACCTTCGATCTAGTTGTCCATTGCTTGAGTGAGGTTACAATGGTCCAGTCACTAACCTATAATCTCTATAACCAGATCAGATCCAACATCTAATGGCGGATCTATACAAATATAGGGGGGTCTACCTCTGTACAATCTCTCACCAAGCTTCTACAAGCTCAGGTGTAAAGAAGAAGGATCCATCTTGGATCGGTGGATTAGAATCACCCTAACGCTATAATCTGTCCACTTAAATGGTCACAAACTATCCTAGAGGTTATCCTCCTCACAGAGCCCAAGACAAAACAAGAATATCGCTGCTACCACCATGGTCACAAGGCTACCAGCTCAAGCTCCCATGGGAATTTCAGATTTAGTGGGTCCTGTGGTGGGGCTAAGGCTGTAGGACCATGATAGCCCAGACACACAGGTCACTTGGATCTGAATGGTCCCTAGAATCAGTCCTCCATTGCTTTGAAACACAGCCAAAGCAATGGCGGATCACAAGGCAGCAACCTTGCACAGAGCATCTCACACATAAACATAAATCCCATAAAATACAGATCCTATTATAGAATTTCCATTGATCTAATTCAAAAACACATACAAAGGCATAGCCAGCAAGTGCTGGACTATGGAGAGAAGGAAAGAGAAAAAGAAAACTACTTATAGATAAAAAGAAAGAGAAAAGAAAAACGATCTGAGATGTGTTCCCAGATACCTAAACCTAAGCTAGGTATGGGTTTATATAGCAGTGGGGTGGCGGCGCATTAGGGTTAGGAAACCCTAATTTTAACGATGCCACATGGCCTAAGAGTGATCCTTGGATGCCTCGGGGCGCGCGCACGGAGATTTGAGCGTGGGAGTGCATGCCCTAATCGCTGAAAATACCCAGAAGATCCTCTGCTAAAGAGATGGAAGTTTAGGTTCAGAGCTTCGCTAGGTAGCTGTAGTTTCCCAGACTTGTCGCGTGATAGCACTTTGCTCTTCGCTAAGATGATTTGACACTGAAGCTTCAGCCGTCGCGAGGTTGCCTTGGTTTGCTCTTCAGGCAGTCACGCGATAGAGAATTGCACTCTCGCTGGATTGGGCTTCGCGAGGTTGAGTAGAAAACATAGTCTCAGGTGTCGCGGGGTTGAAATTCAAGCAGTCACGAGGTCGCTCGGTCTTCGCTGGGCTGATCTTTGCGAGAGTGAATTTGAGCAGCGCGAGAACTTCTATAGCACTTTTCTTTACTAGACTTCGCGAGGTTCTACTGAGTTCTGAACTATGCGAGGTTCTATGTCTTACCTGATCTTCACGAGGTTGGCTTTGCCTTCGCTAGGATGTTTTCTTTCTTGAATGGCGCGAGAACTGCGCGAGGAGTTCTTCTTCTAATAGTTGCATCTCGCGGCGACTGCGCGACACCAGCGCGAGGAATCTTCTGAAGCTCTCTCTCCTCAGCCGTTCTTAGCGAACTGTGCAAGATTGAGAGAGGTCTGCTTTGAACTGCGTGACACTGTGCGATGTGTTCTACTCTTGAGCTTCGCGAGAGCTACGCGATTTTGAGTTTCTAAAGCTCTTCAGTCACTCATCTGTGCGAGAGGTTGCTGTAAAGTCTTGGGAAGCTCAGTTGAACTGTGCGAGGCATATTTCTCCTGAATCCTTTAAAGCTTGGGTCACCGTGAGACTCATTTCTGTTTGGATTGAGTTCATTCTTCCGAGGATTGTGCCAAAGGTGCTCCTATGATTCCTGGCCTTATTTCACTGCTGATTATTATCTACACAAAATACTTAACAATAACTTATTAGGTGGCTAAGGGTCTAATCAAAGGTTAAGTTAAGGGGTGAAAAGTGATACTTTTCAGGTCTTAACACACCCCCAAACCTAATCTTTGCTAGTCCCTTAGCAAAGCTACTTTAAATCTACTCTAAAAATTAAATGCCACTTTCGTAGGGAGCATGGATACATTTAGCATATGTACCATGCCTTTTAAGCCCCTAGGTGATCCCTAGTGGAGGAGTGAAGTCTCCTGAGGGTTTTCAGTGAAGACACCCACAAACTTCTCTAATGAAACAATTAACAAAAGTGCAATATCATCCAATGAGCAATCAAGGAATCAGATTTAGTCTACTCTTGAATCAGTACACATAAACGAAATTTAATTCATTGGTTGCACAGTAACTTAAACAGCATAAACTCTACATGATTGCACAGCATTTCCAAATAGTTTACAATCACATAAAACTGCACAAGTGTGTGCCAGCACTGAGCTTATCCTTAGGTCAAAAATTAGGTTAAGGTCATACATAATGCATTCAAGTTCAGAACCAAAAACTTTGCAGGGCATACTCTCATAAGGGTTTTGTTGAGGGGCTCATTCTCTCACAGGCTCAAGAGCAGTTACATCCCCCAAATGGGTTTGTAAGCATGAGCATAGGCAGAGTTCTTAAGTGCTGACATCATTGGCAGTTCCTCACCATAGATTGGATAATTCCTTATCTTCACATGACAGCTCACTCAACTTTGGATCACAAGGGCTTTTAATTGGGCTGTAATGTGGCTTATGGAGATGGAGTAGGGTTAAAAAGAATGAATGGTTGAAAAGGGGTTCCAATTTGAGAAATCAGTAGGTCACAGAGGTGGTTCATGACTTCACCTTCCAAAATTCAGCTCCCTTCATCTTCTTTGAGATTTTTTGATTTGAAGTGATCAGTTTCTCTTCTTGATTTTGATTTTCCAATGAAAGTTCCTCTTGACTTCTCTCTTTTTCCTCTTCATTATTATTTTTATTTCTTTTTACTGGAGTTTCCTTCTTTTTATTTTGTTTTTGCTTTTCAGAAATGCCACCATGTTCTCAGTTACCATACTGCCAGATTTTTGAGATCCTTCTTCTCCATTCACCTAATGTTGACCATAGCTAGTCCATCTTCAACTCTTTCTCTTTTACCTTCTGAATTCTCAGAGTGAGGGTGTAATATCCCGAAAAATCACGTTAAACAATGACCTCGGGATCCATGCCCGATTGGTTACGGGTTTGACCAATTAGGAGTTAAATAGTTAGCATAGAGTGTGATGAACGGAAGAGATGTGATAATTTGTATGACTATGTGGTGTGTGATGTAAATCTGAAGTCACATACACCTATCGCGGTGCATGTGCTCAACACACAAGTGAGAGGAGAGATAAAAGGGTTTAATAACCCTAAATTGTATGTTTGGGTTGTTGGGAGAGAAATAAAGAAGAGAGAGAGAGGAGTAAAGAAGGTAGAGAAAGGAGTGATTGTGAGTGATTGGAAGGGGGATTCAAGCATTAAAGAGGCCGATTCAACGCGAGGAATCTGTTCAAGCCAAAGCTGGAACCCTAGCCTTTCCAACCACTTGATTTAAATCAATTTGAAATTGATTGAAGGTAAAATTATTGTAGATTAAATGCATAGATTGAAGAGTTAGATTGTAGTTAGAAATGGGTGAAAATATAGGATAAAGGCTTAGAAAAAAATGAAGGAAAAAGAAAGGGAAAAAGATTGGGAAGAACAGCCAAAAGGGGGCTGAATCTGGCCATTTCGATTAATCGATTTTGGCAAAGAAGTTGAAAAGTCAGAGGACCTCGATCTCCATTAATCGAAGTGAGTTTCGATTAATCGACTTTGAATTTCAATTAATCGAATTGGGTATCGATTAATCGACTGAGAACCTAGAGTGAACTCCAGTGGAAAAAAAAAAAGAGCTTGGAGAAATCGACAAATCGAAATGCGAGTTCGATTAATCGATTTGGAATTTCGATTAATCGATTTGGGATCGATTAATCGATTTTGGAAACTCGATTACTCGAATTGAGAATCGACTGGATAGAATAGAAAAATTCGACTAATCGAATGGGAATTCGATTAATCGAATGGGAATCTCAATTAATCGATTTGAGAATCGATTAATCGATATTGAATTTCGATTAATCGATTAATCGAATCAGATTCGATTAATCAATTTTGGAGTTCGATTAATCGACTCTGCCAGTTTATGTTGACTTTTGAGTTTGACTTTAAGATTCTTGGAGGGTCTTGGACCTTCTTTATTACATCCTTAGTGATGTATTTCACATGTTATGTGGTACCATAGGTGGTACGTGTGAGCTTGAGCACAAGGAGCCACGTGGGACCTTGATGCATGATCAAACAGAGACTTGAGGTAGGGAACACCTTGAACATGTACTTTATTTTGCAAGAGCATGTATGTAGTGATATAGAATTCCATTCAAAATCTTTTATTGCTTAAGAGTTTGTGAAAAGTGTGTGTGTGTGACATCAATAAGAGTAATTATAATGAGCCATCCCCAGGGAATGAGGAAGTAAAGAGATAAGAGCATCAGGTGTGATGCAAGTAAATGGATACATCCCAGGGATGTATCCAAGATTGAATCATGTTTTATAGGGCCTAACTAATATAAGATAGTACACTTACACGGTGAATAACTATATGTAAAGCACCTGATACTTTTATTATTTGAGGTTTGATAGGGTACCCCACCGACGTGGCGGGATATCCACGACTAACACGGCAGGATATCCGTGATCGATACGGCGGCGAAACCGTAGGCCAGTGCGGAAGCTTATCCGTACACAGTAGGCACACCCCAGGGGTGTTGAGTTGAGACAAGTGAAACCCCGCCACTAATCCCCAGGGGAAAGGGGCTTTGGTACTATTTGTATTCCCAGGGAATACTTTTAAAACTGTCTATATAGATGACGATGATGGGTATCTCATCGGGGCTCGATGCTATATTGCTCGGGGATTACTTAAGTTGAAAGTTTAAGTTTGCTTTAGGCCTTCTCAGCATCATTCATGAATAAATAAAAGACATGAGTAAACTACCAGTAAGAATGTGATTCTTTTCAACTGTTTTTCATCAGTAACTGCATAGACACATCATGCATGGCATATCATGGAATATATGTGAGTGGTAATTTATATGTTCAACTGTGTTCTGTTCCCTATTGAGCTAGGATGTAGCTCACCCTTTAGACTATATGTCGCAGGTCCACTATTAGCAGCTGCCGAGGCTTCAGGAGACGTTGGCCCCGGTGAGTCGGACCTTGCACCTGGAGATGAGTTGGAGCCACCTCCTGAGGACTTCTTCTAGAGGACTCCGTTGTGCAGCTTTGAGAGTTTTGAGAGATTTTGTACGGCTTGGTATGTCAAGCCTTGTTTTGATTAAACAATGTATATGTATGGATTTGGGATAATTCTTTTGGGTGAACCATCTGTGATGATTAGCTATCATCGATGGTTCGGATCGGTTCTCCGTTCATGTAGAGGCATAAGGGTAGAACTGTATTTTGAGAAATGCTTATATAGTAATTTAATTCTGCAGCTTCATTTACTATTTCAATTCAATTCATTGCTTGATATACCAATGTTCCATGCATAGCTAAGGGGCACGGTCAAGATGATCATGCTGATGGCACGGGTTTCGGGGTGCCGAAATCTGGGCTGTCACAGAGGGTAGGTTGAATCAGGTTCAAGTACTCAGGTGTATTTTGAAGAAATTTAGGATTTAAAGCTCAAAGGGGGTATGGACAAGGGCAGTTGCTTTAGGATTGGTCTTTTTAGGCTCAAACTGTCTAAGAGAAGGCCTTGATCCTTTCCTCAGTCTCCTGAGTACTGTCAGTTATTTCAACTTGGAGTTACCTAACTTCTAGTGAGCACAGTGACTCAGTCAGTCTTTAGAACTAGAAGGGATTGCCTTGGTTATTCCTCAAAAGATGGAAAAAAATTTTATAGGCCCAATTCTCACTGGATATGGTCTTCCTTTGAATTTTCAAGTATGTCCTCACCTTTTTCTCTCTCTACTGATTCACTGAGTGCTGATACAAGTGAGTTTCCTTGGTGATATTATCATGGAAATGTGGAGTATTAGAGGTTTATAATGTCCAAGGTTTGCATAAATTTTAAACTTCTTAATTTCATGATTCTTAAGTGAACAGAGGTCTATTTCCATATTACTCAGATGAGTCTGCTGCACTTATGTTAACTATTCCATTGGCAGGGTCTGCCTGCCATACCCCCAAACCTACGAGGAGCAGTGTCCTCACTGGTTCAAAGGTGGCTGTGCAGCAGAGTTATTGAGGCTAAAAGAAAAGGAAAGACAGGGAACAAAACACACAACAGGCAAAACAAGATAGTAAAGACAGGGGAAAAGTCTATGAAAAATTAGAAATGTACAAAATACAAGAAAACAGAAGCAAAAGAAATAGAGAAAATCCTAGGTACAATTTAGTTAGAATCTGTCTCAAAACTTGTCCCATCCCATCTTCTTTGCATTCTCTTGCAGGAGAGCCTCTTCTGCTTTCTTCTTTCGTTCCCTCTCTGCCTTTCATTGCTCGGGAGTTTTGGGTATGGTTGGAGCCCTGACCCTCATTTTTCTCTTCTTTGGTTCAGGAGGGATCTCTGAAGATTTATCAATGGTTGGCTCAGGGGGTTTGGTGGGAGATTTTCCTTTGGGGCCCATACCTTTGGAGGCTTGCCCTTGCTGAGGCGGAGGGGGAATAAGAGGTGGTTGGGCTGGTGCTGGCTCAGGAGGGGCAATAGGGGATTTAGCTTTACGAATAAAAATCTCGAATTTCAAAGCAAGCAATGAACTGTAGACAGAAAGCTGGAGGATAGACATTGAGAGAGGTGGGAGCTAGGGTTTCGCTGGAATGAGAGGAAAGAGAAAGTAGTAAGGAAAAGCAGCGCTGGGTGGGATTTAAATATCGCGAGGCTCGGCGCGCTTTGAAAATATGCGCTCGCTGGCTGGGAATGAATGAGTCGCGAGATTAGATGTTCCTTTAAACTGCGCGAGGCAGCCCACCTAGTTATATCTGAAACTCGCGACAACAAAATAAAGTAGTTCTTTATGAACTGCGCGAGAGGGAACCAAACCCATTATTCAGAATCCCACGATGGCTTAACCGAGTTAAAATTTACTTACCCACGAGTCAGCTATTTGACCCTAACTTTATGGGTGGATTCTCTCACAGACTCTCTTCCAGGGACACCCACAAGCATTATAAAGCATTTACAAATTCTCATACTCTCAAGGCATTAAATTCATACATCATGAAAAGCATTCAAATACTACATTATCATTCAATCACTTGAAATTAGCAAATAAGGGGAACATGAATAAAAGTAGGCATTAAAGCACTAAACTCAGATTCCAACAAGATCACTAACAATTTCTATCAACTGTAGAGTACATATCATACAACGGTGCACAGTTCTTAATCATTAATTTAATGAAAGATCCCCCTTAGGGTTGGAGGATCCTTCACCAATCAAAAATTGGCCCTTGGGATTAACCACTGGTTGACTGGGCAACCTTCCCTCTTCTCGTTTGGCTAAGGTGTTCGCTAGTTGTCCAATCTGTTCTTCCATCTTCTTGATGCTCTGACCATGAGAGTTCACAGTCTGAACCAAGGAACCCAGGTTTTGCAGTGAGGTCAAGACCTGGTCCTCGAAAGAAGTATTTCTAGGTTGAGAAGGGGGTAAGACTAACTGATTTTGCTGCTGATAGGGCTGCTGATGGTGCTGGAAGGTAGACCTAGGGGCATTCCCTTGATTGAACTGCTGTTGTGGCCTTTGTGGTAAGGCCAACAGCTGCTGGGGCTGCATGTAGTTGTCTTGCTTCCACCTCAGATTTGGGTGGTCTCTCTATTGGTAACCAGCATTTTGGTGCTGGTATCCATATGGCTTTCTATTGCAGCCCCCAGATTGTTGCTGGCCATAAGATTGAGCAGCAGCAGCATGTTCCAAAATTAATTCAGGAAATTGCCCTGCAGATGGACACTCTTCCACTGTGTGTTGTGGGGACTGGCATATCAGACATGCCTCCGCCACATGAGCAGCCCTTCTGGGTTGCATCACAGTCAATAATTTATCAAACTTCATAGAGAGGTTTGCCATCTGCAGCTGCAGGTCATTGTTCCCAGACACCTCATAAACTTTTCCTTTTGATCCAGCAGCAGGCCCCACCTTTGACTCAGATTCCTGACTAGTTCTTGCCAGGGATGGCTTTTGAAAAGTATTCTCACTAATCACCTCAAACAATTCCCATGCCTCCTCAGCAGTCTTGTGCATGTAGGATCCACCACAAGAGGCATCGACCATATCTCTATTTTTCTCATCAATCCCATTGTAGAAGCTTTGTACAAGCTGCCACTCAGGGATCTTGTGGTGGGGGCATTGTTTGAGCATCTCTTTAAACCTATCCCAGGACTGGTTAAAATCCTCAGTTGGGGATTGAGCAAACGCAAGAATCTCTTTCCTCAACTGGCTAGTTTTGGTCTCAGGGAAGAACTTGGTTAGAAATCGTCTCTGTGTCTTTCCATGAAGCAATGCTATTGTTGGGAAGAGTGGTCACCTGTGCATCGCCCTATCCTTCAGAGAGAAGGGAAAGAGTCTGAGCCTAGTAGCCTCAGGTCCCAAACCAGTGATATTAAAAGTGGTGCACAAGGCCAAGAACTGGTCAATATGCTTGTAAGGGTCCTCCTTGCTAAGCCCATGGAAAGCTGGCAGCATCTGGATGATTGAAGTTTTTATCTCATAGTTCCCCTGAACATCAGGGAATTGAATGCTAAAAGGGGAGTTATAGTCATCCAGAGCATTCAACTCCTTGAGGGTTCTAGGTTGTTCTTCACCCATAATTGCTGTCACAGATTCACTTGGGGGCTCTCCTGTAGTGTGCCTGTCTCTTCTAAGTATCCTTCCCCTTTCTAACTCAGGGTTAAGAGGCTTTAAAGCAGGGCTGAGGGATCTCCTCCCTAGCATACAAGCACACCAACAACAAGGAAAGCTTATTGCAGGCACATTGCAAAAGAATGATTGTATACTAACAAATTTATCTAACTACTTTACAACTATACAAAGAATACATTTAAACTATCCTAGATACTGCTAGAAAAAAAAAAAATTTAAGAAAGATAGACAGAGCTTTAAAAGTCAGAGAGTTTGCAAACAGAGGTAGCTAAGCTCCAATTGCAGTCCAACTATCCTTCACTGCTGCTGTCTAGATCTGCAAGAAAAGTTTAAAATTATGTCAGCAGTATCAATTATTCACATGTGCAAAGAATACTAAGAATACAAAAACTAAGGGTCTACTAATAGATCATCTTTCCCTAGCAACGACGCCAAAAACTTGTTGGCGACTTCTGGTGTGCTTACATTATTGGTTGGTGGTGAAAGTTATTGAAAATCAAAGGAAGAGTAAAACAGGGGGTGAATTCAGCACAACTTAGAAGTCCTAGACCTGCAAGATACAGGGTCCTTTGTAGCAAGTTTTGATAAGTAAGAGTTTGTCCCACAGGGAAAGGTGATCTACAGCTCCAAAGGAGCCATCTCTAGTAGTCCCTCCAGATCTGACTACAGATCTGGCAGTCCTAAAAGGAAGGGAGTTTAAGGTCACTTATTCTAAGTATTCTAATGTCTAAACTACAGAAAGGGTTGAAAGGATAGATGGAGTGTGGAAAATAAATATAAAAGGGTGAGAAGTATGTTATTGAGCCCAGATCAGAGGAGTTTTGTAACCCAAATTCAGATATGATGTTATAGAAGTCCTGTCCAGAGGCTACATTATCACCACTGAGGAGAAAGGATCCAACCCATCACTCTGCCATGATTCCACCCTTAAGGCTATAACTTGTCCACTCAAATGGTCACAGATTATCCCATAGGGGAGCCACTATCTAGGGATGGGTCAAAACACAACAAGTAAATCATTGCAGGCACTATTTCATCCAGGCTACCAGCTCAAGAATCCATAGGGAACCTCAATCTCTAAAGTTCTATATGTGGGGCTAAGGCTATAGGACCATGATAGCCCAGACACATAAAACCAGCAAGAGATTGAGTACAACCTTCGATCTAGCTATACATTGCTTGAGTGAGGCTACAATGGTCCAGTCACCAGCCTATAATCTCTATAACCAGATCAGATCCAACATCTGATGGTGGATCTATACAAATATAGGGGGGTCTGTCTCTGTACAATCTCTCACCAGGCTTCTACAAGCTCAGGTGTAAAGAAGAAGGATCCATCTTGGATCGGTGGATTAGAATCACCCTAAGGCTATAATCTGTCCACTTAAATGGTCACAGACTATCCCAGAGGTTATCCTCCTCACGGAGCCCAAGACAAAACAAGAATATCGCTGCTACCCCCATGGTCACAAGGCTACCAACTCAAGCTCCCATGAGAATTTCAGATTTAGTGGGTCCTGTGGTGGGGCTAAGGCTGTAGGACCATGATAGCTTAGACACACAGGTCACTTGGATCTAAATGGCCCCTAGAATCAGTCCTCCATTGCTTTGAAACACAGCTAAAGCAATGGCGGATCAGAAGGCAGCAGCCTTGCACAGAGCATTTCACACATAAACATAAATCCCATAAAATACATATCCTATTACAGAATTTCCATTGATTCAAAAACACATACAAAGGCATAGCCATCAAGTGCTGGACTATGGAGAGAAGGAAAGAGAAAAAGAAAACTACTTACAGATAAAAAGAAAGAGAAAAGAAAAACGATCTGAGATGTGTTCCCAGATACCTAAACCTAAGCTAGGTATGGGCAGTGGGGTGGCGGCGCATTAGTGTTAGGAAACCCTAATTTTAACGATGCCTCATGGCCTAATAGTGATCCTTGGATGCCTCGAGGTGCGTGCACAGAGATTTGAGCGTGGGAGTGCGTGCCCTAATCGCTGGAAATACCCAGAAGGTCCTCTGCTGAAGAGATGGAAGTTTAGGTTCAGAGCTTCGCTCGATAGCTGTAGTTTCCCAGACTTGTCGCGTGGTAGCTCTTTGCTTTTCGCTAGGATGATTTGACACTGAAGCTTCAGCCGTCGCGAGGTTGGCTTGGTTTGCTCTTCAGGCAGTCGCACAGTAGAGAATTGCGCTCTCGCTGGATTGGGCTTCACGAGGTTGACTAGAAAACACAGTCTCAGGTGTCGCAGGATTGAAATTCAAGCAGTCGTGAGGTCGCTCGGTCTTCGCTGGGTTGATCTTCGCGAGAGTGAATTTGAGCAGCGCGAGAACTTCGTGAGCAATTCTCTTTACTGGACTTCATGAGTTACCTCGCGAGGTTCTACTGAGTTCTGAACTACGCGAGGTTTTATGTGTTACTTGATCTTCGCGAGGTTGGCTTTGCCATTGCCAGGATGTTTTCTTTTTTGAATGGCGCGAGAACTGCACGAGGAGTTCTTCTTTTGATAATTGCATCCCGCGGTGACTGCGCGACAGCTGCGCGAGGAATCTTCTGAAGCTCTCTCTCCTTAGTCGTTCTGAGCGAATTACGCGAGATTGAGAGAGGTCTGCTTTGAACTGTGCGACACTACGCGATGTGTTCTACTCTTGAGCTTCGCAAGAGCTGCGTGATTTTGAGTTTCTGAAGCTCTTCAGTCACTCATCTGCGTGAGAGGTTGCTGTAAAGTCTTGAGAAGCTCAGTTGAACTGCGCGAGGCATATTTTTCCTGAATCCTCTAAAGCTTGGGTCAGCTGCGCGAGGCTCATTTCAGGTCTGAATTCAGAGTTCATTCTTTTGAGGGATTTTTGGTGCCAAAGCAGGCTCCTTAACAGGATTCCTGGCCTTATTTCTCTACTGATTATTATCTACACAAAACACTTAACAAGAACTTATTAGGTGGCTAAGGGTCTAATCAAAGGTTAAGTTAAGGGGTGAAAAGTGGTACTTTTCAGGTCTTAACAAATACCCTCATTTAATTTGCATTCAAAACCCTTCTTATTGTTGATCATTGAAGTTAAGAAGGGGGAGAGAGAATCTTGGGAGTTGAATGCGAACTAAATGCGTGATCGATCCGTTCTCGAGGTTTGCTGTTATGGGTTTGGAGTGACGGACAGCAGTTGTTCGCTTGGTGAAACCCTAATCCGATTTTGAAGCAAGGATCGAGGATTCGGATAGAAGGTATGAAATTAAGGATAGGTTGTGAAATTTTGTTAAGGATAGTTTTTATTCAATTTCAGACCGAGAAATCACAAGGATTGAGGTCTGAATTGGGAAAGAAAAGAGAACATGTGTGAAAACCCAAGAACAGACGAAAGTTGTTCATTTCGACAGATCAAAATTCAGTTCAATCGATCAAAATGGACTTAAAGAGGAAGAATTCGATGTTTGAGGGAATTCGTTCGATCGAAATAAATTTTGATCAAACAAAGTGTGTTTCAATCGATCGAATTTCACACTCAATCGATCGAAACGTATAGAACAGAGATTTTGGAAAAGTCTATTGTGAGAATTCGACCAATCGAAATATCTTCGATCAATCGAATTATGTGATTTCGATCGATCGAATTAAAATTTGTTCGATCGAACCATGTTAGTTGCCATTTAGCTCATGAGGAATTCGACCGATCGAAACAATTTCGATCGATTGAATTATGTGATTTCGATCGACCGAATTGGGATTCGTTCGATCGAAATGCGTGATAATCATTTGGCTCTGAGAGGATTCAACCGATCAAAATTATTTTCAATCGATCAAATTTGTGATTCGTTCGATCGAAATGGCGGAATCGTTCGATCGAAATGGCGGAATCGATCAAAAATGCTTTGGGGAGTTCAACCAATCAAAATGAGATTCGAACTGAGAGGTGAAATATGCTTTGGGGAGTTCGACCAATCAAAATGAGATTCGATCGATCAAAAATGTGTTTTGATCGATCGAAATTGGGATTCGATCGATCAAAATTGCTAGATTTTAGATTTTGTCAAGTTTGGACTATGAGATTTTGAGGGAAGTTGTCAGAGTATGTTTAGCATAGTTCTAATGTGTGAACCATGGATTTTATATGTTTACGTGACCTAGCATTGTGTGACGAAGGACAAGCCCAAACAGCGGATTGAGCGGGTGCGGGTTAAGATTTTGAGGTAGGGAACACTTGATATCATATGCATTTACTAAATTAGCATGTGTGTTATGTCATGATGCAAAAATTGAATTCAATTTTGTGAATTTCGTTTATAACTTCAAACTAAAAAGGCATGTGCATCCTTATGTTTCCAAATTGTGCTAGTGTTATGGAATCTTTCGAGATTCATTCTGATTTATGTATGTGGGTGTGATCTTTGCATTTCGTTCTGACTTTTGATATGAACTATAATTATCACTTTACACGGCGATAAGCTATATATATGCACATCGATTTAAGGTTATGTTAATACTCAACCGGTACGACGGACAATCTGTACACCATTATGCTATGTACTTTGTGACTCCTACCGTATAACGGTAAATATGTTCAGCCAAGTGTCCACTTTTTTAGGACCTTGGATATATGTGAAAAAGGGTTCATATGAGCGACGATGGTGGGTATTCCATCGGGGGCTTGAGGCTATAGTTCCTCATTCTAATATTTTAAGTAAAGCATTTTAAGTTTCTTTTCATATTGGGATGAAATGAGAGCATGTATATGAATTTCAAACAAGCATTGTATGTGCCTTTCATGTCACGAAAATCACATTGTACATACATTCTGAAAATTTTTGCTTCATTATGCCATAAGATATATGTTGATGTTATATAAACATGCTATGAGTTTTTTCCTACTGAGCCTGGATGAAGCTCATTCCTCGACTAAATGTCACAGGTTCAGGTGAAGGCATTGGAACAGAGATCTTGGAAATGGATGATCCTGAGTTATCACCTGGTGAGGATCTAGAAGAACTTCCCCTTGAGTGTTGTTTTCTTTGTACGATGCCAAACATAACTGGTCTTAGGTTGAGAGAGTAGTATTTTGAGACTATGTGAAGAATACTTATTTTAGATGATAATTATAAAATAATTCTTTTTGGTGAACCATGTTTCGGTAAGGAATGGTCCTTACCGGTGGTTTTCGTCGGTTCTTTTTTCATAAGTATTCATATGGAATTAGAACTGTCATTTTGAGCTTTTGTGGGATAGTACTAGTTCCATTATGTCGTTATGATGGTTAGTTAGCATGGTTCTAATTTGTTTTCGCTGTGCAATGTGACGTTGTGTAATGCATCCGGGTTCGGCCTTAGCGCTAGCCCACTGACGGCGCGGGTTTTGGGGTGCCAAAATCTGGGCTATCACAATCAAGAACTTAGATGCAATTCCTATGCTCATGCTTGCAGGCCTATTTGAGGTCTGTGACTGATCTTGAGCTGATAAGAATGTGAACAACTTAGAATTTTCATTGTTGAGAGATACCCCTGGTGAGGATTGGGTCTAAAATTAATTTCCTTGGGATAGTATCTACATCTGATTTTTGAATTAATAGTGAGCCTAGTACTGATTTTTATACACATCGTATTCCTGATGGGAAGTGATTGGTGGTGATGAAAACACATGTTGATTTGAGTTTCAAATTGTTTGCATTATTGCTATAATTTCCTCTAATTTTTTAAAGCATAGGTGTGGAATGATGCTCTATTTATTAAAATCTGTTTTGTCATTGGCTACACTATACTTAACTGTTTTAATGGTGAAGTTTATGGGTATCTTCACTGAAAATCCTCAGGAGACTTCACTCCTCCACTAGGGATGAGGGATCACCTAGGGGTTTAAAAGGCCTTATGCATACGCTAAATGCATCCGTGCTCCCTACGAAAGTGACATTTATTGTTTTGAATAATTGTTTTTAATTTTTCCTTTACTCGAGGACTAGCAAAAGCATCCCAATTCTCCGCCCTGAAAGTTTTGATGTCTTCCTGCTTGAAATCTGGTTGGAGTTCTCTGCTTAAATAATCTATGTATTTCATCATGAAAATCTCGCAATCAGTATCGTTTCTTTGGATCGGCGCATCAACAACCTTACTGTCCCAAAGCCATTTGGAAAAAATTGAATCTGGGGTGTCGTGCATGTGAAACAGGGCTGGGAGGTAATGCGTCTGTCAATAAAAAAAAATCAAAATATCAGTTACATATTTGTTGACATACAATGGAGGGCTGACGCCTTATTGTAAAAGCGTTGACACGCCATCAATGCGGTGATGCTCAATTATCAAAGCGATTACACCCCATATTAAACACGCCAATGCTTTCATTAAAAGCGATAAGCGATTTCGGCGTTACTTTTAAGAGTATTCTAGCGTAGCTTACCAGTGTCCTTATCGCCTCGACAAATTTCTCTCCCGGAGAACGATCTAGGAGGGAGTCAAGGACATCAATTTTATGAGCTAAGTGGGTTGCCACAACAAGCGCCCAATGTCTTGGCTTCTCGATGTGAATCAAAATAAAATTTTTATCACAGTCCATATGTGATAGCCTCATTAATCTGGGCACCAACATGAAGGCATGGCGACCTTAGAGTTGGGCATTTGGCTAGCAGGAAGGCGGGCAAACCTTGTAGCTAGCTGTATAACGCGTGAGCGTTGGAGCATGTGGCCTTGCGGTGTGTGCATGTTCCCCTTATATATGTTGCGACGGTGACTCGAGCTAAGTGTCGATCTAGTGTGGCGACTAGATGCATGTGGGGCATAAAATGCGGTGCTCCGCGCAGGGGCACACGATGTGGTGCATTGAAGGCACGAGACATCCTGGTGCCATTAGGTATGTGATGTGGTGCCATGAAGGCACGTAACATCCTAGTGTCATTAAGCATGTGATGTGGTGCCAAGATAGTACGCGATGTGGTGTCAAGAGGACACGCGACATCCTAGTTCCACGAGGTACGTGAGGTGGTGCCATGATGGCACGTGATATGGTGTCATGTGGAACGTGACATCTAGTATCAGAGTGATGGATGGCTAGGCTGGCCTCGCTGTAGCGGCAGCAAAGCATCGCACGGGTGTAGAAAAAGTTTCATCGTGACAGTTGGTATCAAAGCCAGATCGTTTCAAATGGGCCTACATTGATGAACCAGAGCGATGAGGTGCGCTCTGAGCTCGTGACAGCAAGAGTTACTTGTGTGCGGTTGAGTTACATATTTGTGGTTGAGATGCGATTGAGTCACACGCCGATGGATGGTACTGCTGGGTTATGCTGTTGCAAAAATGTGCTCGGCACTTATTAGCCATGAGGGTAACACGTTGAGGTAGCGGGTCGGTCCGAGGTGGATGAACGCTAATGACTTTCAATATGAGACGCTGGGTCACGTTGGTGCTGAGAGCACCGTTGCCATGGATGGTATGGAGCCAGTAGGATGCTCCATTCTTATTTCATGGCTTGTAGGCCATGAGAGCCACACGTTGAAGTAGCAGGTCGGTCCGAGGCGGATGAACGCTAGTGACTTTCAACATGAGATGTTGAGTCACATTGGTGTTGTGGGCACCATTGCCATGTTGGCATGGAGCAAGGAGGATGCTCTGTTCTCACTTCATGATGAAGCTGAGATTTTTTTAATCGATTGTTGGTACATGACATGATGGTCTAGACCACTTGTATGGGACAGTGTGACAGATCAATGTGTTGCAATAGGTCAGGAACGAGTGTATAGTTAAGCGGGTTACTGCGAGAACTAGAATGAGCTACGTTGAATCGGAGAAGTGGTCAGAAGCTCCTTGCTTTGTCATGTGATGACAAGGCATGGTGTCCATGTGTTATTCACTGAAAAGTACCACTTTTCACCTCTTAACCTAGCCTTTGATGGACCTCGAAGCCCACTAATAATCATTTGTTAAGTATGTTTTACAGTTAGTAATAAAATGTGCAACTTAATACAAAATCCTGTCTTTTTGGCCCAAAGAGAGAATACAAGCAAAGATGACAGCTGAGCCAAAGCCTAATTGAACACCTTGGTAGTGCTCACCATGGTGACTCACTGTTGCTGATCATCATTGACCTAAAGTCTAGCAGATGACTGAAGTCAACTGAGAAGGAAGGATGCTATAACAGCAGTAAGTATAGTGCAGCAGAGTGCCAAGAAACAAACCTCGCAGAGTTGAGAAGCCTCCTCGCGAAGCTAAAGTTGTAGTGGAAGAAGCTCTCGCGCAGTCAAGAGGAGAGCTGTAAAGACATCACAAAGATCTCACGGTGTAAAACCTTGAGAATTCGTGGTCGCAAAACTCTCGCAGAGATCAAACCTCAAAGCAACCACGCGAAGAACCCAGCGAGTCCATATGCATAGAGAATAAAAAGTCACCTCGCGGAGTTCTCGCATGGCCTTAGAAGAGAGAGAGATGCCCAGAATTCCCCTCGCACAGATCTTGCACACTTTGGAGCCTTACCAGTTACTGCGCGAGTGTAGGAGACCACTTGCATGAGTACTTAGCGAGAGAGAGCTCTTGAAGCTCTACTGCGTGAAACACCTTGGCTCCCCAAATCATCTCCACGACGGCACTGCGACGCGAAGCAACTACGCGATTCACTAAAGGTTTACTGTGCGAATGAGCCATTCCCATCAACCAAAGGCAACTCCGCGAAAGCAAAGTAACTACGCCAGTAAACTAAAATAGCTGCCAGCCCTGCGAAGCATGGGCTCTCTACTTCTCAGTTTAACTCAGGGACTTTTTGAGAATTTCCCAAGGCTAGGGCACACTTCTCGAGGCACAGATTTTAAAGCACACATATCGAGGCATTCAAGGGTTGTAACAGTGCCATGTTTGCTAGAAAAATTAGGGTTAATCTCTTTAGAGCCAAGGTCATTTTGACAGAGTATATAAGTTGTACTTAGAGTTTATTATTTTCATCTTTCCTTCATCCTCTGCCGGCTGAGAGCTCTAACAGGCTAGGGTTAAGGTTTGATCACCTCTTTTTCCTATTTCTCTTCTCTCTTAGCTCAGCACTTGCTGGCTAATCCCCCTGTAAGCAACTAGGTTTAGTTTTGTTTTAGTCTTGTAATAGATTTTGTATACATTGGGATCGTGGATGAGCAGTTGTGTATGGGCTACAGTCAGAAGACAGCTCATTGTAAGTTTTGTTGTTATCAATGAATTGCTATTTTAATGCTTAATCAAATCTATAGATCTTATGGTTTCTTTAGATGTCTATAGGATCTATGTATTTGGGGCTAGCCCATTCAGTTTCTAGTAGGTCTATTGTTTACCATCTGATTTCACTTGGTTTGATAGACACATGGAAAGCAATGTTGAATCTATAGTGAGATCCAGGGAGCTCGGAGGCCTGCAGACTAGGTGGTTGCAACAGTTTTCATGTTCTTTCTCAGGCGTCTGTGGGAAGGACAGACCAATGGGATACCCTGTGACCATTCAAGTGGACAGAGTATAACCCTAAGGTTGTGTCCATCCACATGTTTGAGAAGGATTCTTCTCCCCTGCACATGAGCTTCTAGAGCCTTGTGTGGAGGTTTGTACAGTAGCTGGCTCCCCTCTGTTCTACCTAATCGATATTAGATGTTAGATCTGATCTCTTATAGTAATTGCAGCTTGAGGCTGATTCATTGCAGGCTGTTAATAGCAATGACCAGCTGAGCTAAAAGCCTTATTCAGCCTGTTGCATGGTCCTTCTTATGAGCACTAATGAGCAGTTAGCCTTAGCAAAGCACTTAGGATCTTATGGGTTGAAATACCTATGGATGTCAGCCAGGTCTGTGCACAAATCTGGAGAGTTTGTAGCACTGGCATTACATAGTACCGCAATAGTATTCATGGCTAGAGCTGGTCCAGTGGCTGTAGAAATGATCGGTCCACTCTTTTAGATTAGACTAGCGAATTTCTAGTTTAACTAATATGATTTAACAGATGCTATTGGATACGTTGTGACTATTATATTGGACAGAGTATAGCCCTAAGAGCGCCCCAAATGGCATGGGTTAAACTGAGAGCTTATGCCTTGTTGAGGTTATTAATAGCGTCTCAGCAAGGAACACTACAAAGACAGACTAAATCTGAGTTACATTACTGTATCATTAACTTTAGCTCAACCTACTTACTTCTCATAATTTTTGTATTTTATTTTGGCACACACTACCACTATCTTCTTCTTAACCATTTCTTTAGGATAGGGCTACATTTTATTTCTCTATTTTTAGGATTAATTTAGTATAGTCGTGACCCCCAACTCCCTTTCTTTAGGATTGTCAGATCTATAGCCAGATCTGGAGGCCTACTATTATAGCCCATTTTGGGTTCTAGATCAATTTCTCGGTAGAACAAACTCTTACTTATTAAAACTTGCTACAATAGACCCTATATTTTGAAGAACTGTGTATTTCAGACTTGCTGTGCTAACCCATCTCCAATTCTTTACTCTTAATTTATTCTCTCCACTGTTCTTAATAAAATAGCAGCAAGAGTCTCGAAATAAATGACAAGAAGTTTTTGGTGCCGTTGCCGAGGATATTGATCTTTTTAGTAGACCTAAGTTGTACTATAACTTGACTAACAAATTCTTTGTAGTTGTATTTAATGTAGAATTAAAGTACTACTGATTCTTTGTGGAATTTTACAGAAATGGACAGCAGAAGAAGGGAAAAGCTAGAGCTGCAAGTGGAGTGTAGCTAGCTCTGTTTGCACTTTTTTTTCTCTAAAGCTCATGCCATTTATGTTGAATCCCCTGTTATTTTGTTTAGTATAAATCTGTGTAGTTATTACCTTTTTTTGTTTGAAATTTTTTCTGTGTGCTTGTAAGTATTTTCATTATTGTTGGTGAGTGTATGCTCGGTAGAAGGTCCTTAAACCCTGACTTGGAACCCCCAAATCCGGAGGTGAAAAAGATCCTTAAACCTAGACACACCACCTAGGGCCCTGCTATTGAGACTAAACCAGCTACCATGGTTGAGAGGCAGAGAACATTGAAAGAATATAATGCACCTTGGGAGTACACCTCTCCCTTTTGCATTCAGTTTCCCTCTGTTGAGGGGAACTATGAAATTAAATCTTCCACCATCAGTATGCTGCCTTCATTTCATGGGCTGAGTAAAGAAGATCCCTACAACCATATTGACCAATTTTTAGTACTTTATACTACCTTCAACATTGCTGGCTTGGGGCCTAAGGCCACTAAATTGAGGCTTTTTCCTTTTTCATTAAAGGACAAAGCCATCACATGGCTATCAAAACTCCTAATCAACAGCATACAGTCATGGAGTGACCTTCAAACCAAGTTCCTGGCAAAGTTTTTCCCTATGAACAAAACAAGTCAGATGAGGACAAAAATTCTGTCATTCACTCAGTCCTCAACTGAGAATTTTAATGAAGCTTGGAAAAGATTCCAGGAGATGTTAAAACAATTCCCCTACCACCAAATCCCAATGTGGCAGCTTGTCCAAGTGTTTTATTAAGGAATTAATGTCAAGAGCAGAGATATGGTGGATGCTTCCTGTGGTGGTAGCTACCTCCACAAGACAGTTGAGGAACTTTGGGAGCTGTTTGACATAATAGGGGAGAATTACATGTAGCAGAAGTCTTTGTCACGCAATGACAGTCAGATTCCAGCTAAGATGGTGAAAGAGGCCACCCTTAGAGGTGGAATATATAAAGTGAAGGTGCAAGGTGATCTGGAGAGGAAGGTGGACAACCTGAGCTTGAAGTTTGACAAATTGATGAATGTGATGCAACCTCGGATGGTTGCACAGATGGAGGAGGCATGTCTGATATACCAATCCCCCACACATTTTATTAATTATTGTCCATCTGTCAACCAATTTCTGGATTTTATTATGGAGCATGCCAATGATGCTCAAACCTTTGGGCAACAGTCTGCTAGGTATTCTTAGAGGAACCATCCAAATCTGAGGTGGAGACAAGACTCATATCCTCAACCCCAGCAGCAGCAGATGGTAGCTCCCTACAGACCCCAACACCAGGTTAATCAAGGTTATCCACCAAGGAAAAATTTCCTGCTACCTGTCCCACAGTCTAACCAGTTGGCTCTGCCCCCTCAATAGCCTAGATCCTCTTCATTTGAAGAGCAGATGCTGGCTTTAATGCAGAACTTGGGGAACTTGGTGCAGACTGTCAATTCTCATGGACAGAGAATAAAAAAGATTGAGGACCAACTTGATTAGATCTGTAATACTCTGAACAGGAGGGAGGAAGGAAAATTGCCTAGTCAGCCACTGAAAAATCCAAAAGGTCAGTTTATGATTGATGATGCATCCTCTACTCAGGAGGAAGCTAGTGCCCAATGAGCCAAATATTGGTGATAATTGTATCATATGTATGAAAATTTTGTGTTGAATTGTGTTCTTTAGAATTCTGTCATTTGTGTTTTGTGTGTTATGTTGGTTTGATTATTTTGCTTTGTCTGTGTTTTAATTATTTGTGAATGAAAACAGATCCTTTGTATCATATGAATCGGCTGTGTGTTTGTTGATGAATGGCTGAGATACCCTGATCATGATTTGCATGAAATCGAGCTGAAAACCTACTTTTACAATTCTACAATGTTGATGAACAGCTGATTAAAAATAGATATAAGCTTTTCATTAGTGAAATGAAGCACCTGTCTGAGGCTTGGTGCTCATGCACAGTGGTTGGTTGCACAACAACATGAGGCACCAACCAATGTGCTGCACTGAGATTACAAGAGTGAAGGTTGTGTAAGAAATACTATCTCGCTGAGTTGAAAGGCTTAAATTTGCTGTGTGAGCCATCTTTTGGCTTCCTCGTGCACTAGAACAGCTAGGCCCTGACTGTGAAAGTGTCTCGCAGAGTTGCTTTCTACTCTGCGAGCTTAATTTGTGTGAAAAGGATGCCTTCTGGGTGTTCTACGCGAGTACTGTGCGAGGAAATTTCTTGAAGCATATCAAGGTCTGACTCGCCCAAGGCCTCACCTCATAAAGGCACGGAGGCGCTTTGTTCATGCAACAAAACCTTTTGTGGACTTAAAAGCCATCTGTGCGAAAATCCTACTTTGCGAGAGCCTTAAGCCAACTCTGTGAACCGCAGGATTTACTCTATAAACTCAACGAAACCCCTCATTTGCTTCATTTTCTCTCTCTGCCCTAGCTCTCTTCGCCCAAAAGCGAGCCCCTCTTTCTCCGTTTTCCTCTCCACAGCTTGAGCCACTCCATCTGAAGCTTTTTCCTCTAACCATTTTGCTCCTCAGCTATTCCTAGTTACTTTGAGCATGGTTTGGGGGATTTAAGCCACTATGCACATTTCTATGTGGAACCTAGCTCGCATTGGGTAAGCTCTGCAACTCTCCCTCTATGCTTTGATTGGTTTAGTAAATTAGAGAGAGAGAAAATGAATTGTGATATTTTTGGTGCCTACTTAGAGTAATCTACATTCTCAAAGATCTGTGAGCCCTATTTTGAGATTTAGAGCACATATAGCCAAAAGTTCAAAATTCATTGATACATTGGCGGCTATGTTAAATCCTGCTCCTAGTGACAGCCCTGTGGCTACTAGGAAATCCACAAGGATTGTAGAGGCCTCCACATTGGAGACCTCTGAGGTGCCCTCCCCTAGTGCTAAACCCACAATCTCAAAGGAAAAGAAGAAATTTGCCCCAAAGAAGAGGGCCAGAGAGCACCCACCTGCTGAGGGCCCTGAAAAATCAAAGAAGAAGTAGAAAAGGGGTGGCCCCTGAGGTTATGGAGGAAGAGAATCAATGCCTGTGGTCCTTCCGAGTTTGTGTTTGCAATTCCAACAAGGCGTAAACTATTTTTGATAAAGCCTACTTTGAGGAGCTACCAGTGAGTCACCATGGTGAGCACTACCAAGGTGTTCCATTAGGCTTTACCTCATCTGTCATCTTTGCAGGTATTCTCTCTCTCTTTGGGCCAAAAAGCCAGGGTTTTGTATTAAGCTGCACATTTTATTACTAACTGTAAAACATACTTAACAAATGAGTATTAGTGGGCTTCAAGGTCCATCAAAGGCTAGGTTCAGAGGAAGCCGATGCGAGAGCCAAATGGGTATCTTCAGAGGAAGCGAGTCCCAGGCGATCATTGAAATCTTTGGTCTACGAAAAGGGCCGAATTCAGTTTCTGACCACGGCTGAGGCAATGTGGTCAGAAGATTAAAACAAAATAGTTCAAGGCAAATGTGTGATGTTTTGGGGTGAAGAGGTCGATGTTTGAGGTACCAAGGCATGATAGCTGCTACTAAGTAAAGGCATTTATGTGCTTGTTAAGACATTGGAAGCATACACCAAGGCAACGAATTAGATCGTAAGTCGGGTTACAAGAGGTGACTCGAGTCACGCTATTGGGTGAAGACAAAGGTCGAGGTACTATAGTGTGAAAAGCATAAAGCTTCGTGGATTGAGTAAGGTGCTCGTAGCAGACTCTTGGGTGAAAACACAGTAGTGTTGAGGTACTAGAGTGCTGCATGACAATTAAGGGCTTGTGATGATGATAAAGTCTAAAGGTCCGAGAAAACTAGATTCCGTCGGTTACTACAGTCGAAAGATACAAGTAGTGTTGCGGATTTCGGTATTGCAAAGCATAGTTCTTCGTTGGATTGAGGGTGGTCGCTCACTAGTAGTTGTTGGGGAATTTCAGTGTGCTAATTTATTGTGTAATGATAAAAGCAAAATAAAATCAAAGTAAAATAGAGGATGAATTCAGCACATCTAAAATATCTTAGACCTGCAAGATACAGGATCCTTTGTAGCAAGTTTTAATAAGAGTTTGTCCTACAGGGAGTAGTGATCTAAACCTAGAAGGTGTATAATAGACCTCCAGATCTGGATACAGATCTGGCGATTCTAAAGAGAAAGAGAGCTTTTCGGGTGTCACTAGATCTAATTTATGGAACTGAAATAAAACTAAACTAAGAGATGAAGGAAGATGGATGATAAAATAAAATATAAAATGGGGAGAAATAGACAGCTAGGGCCTGATTTTTATTGTAAAACAGATCAAGATCTGAGGATATGCAGCCATCCTTCATTTGGCTACAAGCACAAATGCAAGGTATAAGAATCTGATTTAGACCAGTGGTTTGGATTGATCTTAAGGCTATGATCTATCCACTTAAATGGTCACAGATCATCCAATAGATTTCCTCCATTCCGATGGCTTCAATCAAAATAAGATAATCACTACAGATGCTGTGGATGCAAGGCCACAGGCACAAGCACCCACAGGCATATTAAACCCAGGGAAATCAGATGGTCATCAAGAGATCTATCAGTTAAGCGGGTGGGTTAGTGTTAAGACCTGAAAAGTACCACTTTTCACGCCTTAACTTAGCCTTTGATTAGACCCTTAGCCATCTAATAAAGTTTTGTTAAGTATTTTCTGTAGATAATAAACAGCAGTGCAATAAGGCCAGAAAGCATATTAAGGAGCCTGTATTGGCACTAGAAGTCTCTCAGAAGAATGAGCCATGAATCCAGACCTGAAGTAAGCCTCGCGCAGCTGCCAAAGCTTCAAAGGATTCAAAAAACTATGCTTCGCACAATCCTCGCGAGCTTCCCAAGACTTCACAACAAGTGCTCGCGTAGTTGAGTAACAGAAGAGCTTTAGAAGCACAACCTCGCACAGCTCTCGCGAAGTTCAGGAGTAAATGGTCTCACAGTCTCGCGCAGTTCAAGAAGACCTGAAATCAACCTCGCGCAGTTCACTCAGAACCGCTGAGGAGAGAGAGCTTCAGGAGATTCTTCACGTAGCTGTCACGCAATAGCCGCGAGATGCAAATGTCAAGAGAACCTGTCGCGCAGTTCAGAAAAGCCTCAAAGCTATCGTGAGGATCCTCGCGAAGATCTATCAAGAAAAGAAGTTGTCACGTAGTTCAAGAAGTAAGCAACCTCGCGAAGTCAGAAGTTAGCCTCGCGAAGATCTATTGTGAAATGGAATGCTCACGCTGTTCTCGCGCTATTCACAAGTAGCAATCCAACTGCGCAAAGCCCAATCCAGCGAGAGCTTAACTACCTACCTCGCAACTGCTCAAAGCATTAAGAAGCTGCAACCTCGCGACGTCTGAGGTTTTAATGTTAAACTCAACCACGCGAAGAACAGAGCTACCACGCGACAAGTCTGGGAATCGACTGTAACCTGGCGAACCTCTAAACTCCAACTTCCATCATTCTGTAGAGGACTTTCTGAGAATTTCCAAGGATTAGGGCACACACTCCCACGCTCAAATCTCCATGCACACGCCTCGAGGCATCCAAGGATCATTAATAGGCCACGTGGCATTGCTAAAATTAGGGCTTCCTAACCCTAATGCGCCGCCACACCCACTGCTATATAAACCTAAGCCTGGTTTAGGTTTAAGGAGGCCGGAAGAGTTCAGTTTTTACTCTGTTTTGTTTTTATCATTGTAGTCTTATTTTTTTGTAGCTGTAAGTAGTTTTCCTTTTTCTTCTTCTTCTCTCCATGGCCCAGCACTTGCTGGCCATGCCTTTGTATGCTTATTAAGATTAGATTAATGGAATTTGTGATTGGGTGTTGTACTTTTATGGGATTCATGTGTTTGTGAGTTGCTCTATGCAAGGCTGCTGCCTTGTGATCCGCCATTGCTTTGGTTGTGATTTAAAACAATGGAGGACTGATTCTAAGGTCCCATTCAGATCCAAGTGACCTGTGTGTCTGGGCTATCATGGTCCTATATAACCTTAGCCCCACCACAGGACCCACTAGATCTGAAATCCCCATGAAAGCCTAAGCTGGTAGCCTTGTGACCATGGTGGTGGCAGCAATATTCTTGTTTTGTTTTGGGCTACGTGAGGAGGATAGCCTCTGGGATAGTCTGTGACCATTTAAGTGGACAAGTTATAGCCTTAGGGTGAATCCAATCCGCCGATCTAAAATGGATCCTTCTTCTCCAAGCCTGAGCTTGTAGCCTGGTAGGAGATTGTACAGAGGCAGACTCCCCCATATTAGTATAGACCCGCCATCAGACGGCAGATCTGATCTGGGTATGGAGATTGTAGGCTTGTGACTGGACTATTGTAGGCCCACTCAAGCAATGGACAGCTAGATCTAAGGTGGTACTCAATCTCTTGTTGGTTCTATGTGTCTGGGCTATCATGGTCCTATACAGCCTTAGCCCCACACATAGAGCTTTAGAGGTTGAGGTTCCCTATGGATTCCTGAGCTTGTAGCCTGGATGAAGTAGTGCCTACAATGATTAACTTGTTTTGACCCATCTCTGGAGTGTAGTTCCCCTATGGCATAGTATGTGACCATTTAAGTGGACAGGTTATAACCTTAAGGGATTGGATCATGGCACAGGGATGAGTTGAATTCTTTCTCCTCTTTGGTGATAATGTAGCCATTGGATAGGATTTCTATACCAGCAGATCTAAACCCAATAGCATACTTCTCACCCTTTTATATTTATTTTCCCTCACTCCATCCATCTTCTCAACCCTTTTCTGTAATTAGTTCATTAGGCTACCTTAGGATACTTAGAATAAATGACCTTAAACTCCCCTTCTTTTAAGACTGCCAGATCTGTAGTCAGATCTGGAGGGACTATTAGAGATGGCTCCCTTGGAGCTGTAGATCACCTTTCCCTGTGGGACAAACTCTTACTTTTCAAAACTTGCTACAAATGGACCCTGTATATTGTAGGTCTAAGATTTCTCAGTTATGCTGATTCCATCCCCTATTTTACTTTGATTTTAAATTGCTTTTACCACCAACAAATAAAGTAAGCACGTTTGGAGATCGCAATAGTTAGTCCCATCTACACAAATCCCATCGAGAATCTAATGGGACCACAAGATCTTTAGATTTAATTAAGCTTTAAAATCAACAATTTATTGCTTTAATAAAAAAAACTTACAATAATATTGTTCCCAGATCTGTAGTTTGTGCATCGATCCATATTTCTTCATGCCTACAAACCAGATCTGAGCTATTACCTAGATCTAATCCAACAGGCTGGATTAGAGAGAGAAGGGGAAAGAAAAAAGGAAAATAAAACCTAAAACTAAACCTAATTGAGCTAAGGAGAACTCAGGCTATTCCTTTATTCCTACTTTCCTTGCTGAAGAAAAACAGTAAAATAGATGGGTATTTATAAGTGTGCATCGATCCGTGTGCCTTGAGTTACAGCCAATCAGAGAGGAGATAGAGATTGTGCCCAGCTGAAGCTAATTTGCATTCCCGCCGAAAGTTAGCTCATACCCATGTGCAGAATTTCCTTTGCATTGGAGCTCCCAAAATTGTCCTTGTTTAGCCAAAAATACCCAGCTGCACACCTCAAGTGATTGCTCCCAGCTGTTGAGAATGCCCATAAAATAATCACTCTCGCTGCCCCAAAATGCCCCTACCGTCCAATAATATTTTGCCTGAAATATACTTCAGTTGCAATTGGTCGGGAGAAGTAAGACTATGGAGCTGGGGGCTGCCAGTTGAGAGGACTAGGTGAGATGCAGCTTGCTTTAAGCCATCAACAGGTGAAAGCCTTGAACTGCGGGAATCTTGAATGTAAGCAGGTGTCGAGCAGATGCAATCATGGTTTTCAAGCTGTTTCAGCTGAAGCCGCGGGTTGGATGGGATCTTGAATGTATGTCGGTAGGTTAGAAGAAGGCTAGAGGTTGGGCATCTCGACAAGTTCGGATATTTAAGCGATCAACGGGTGCTATGGACTGGCTTGCAGTTGGAGCTTTGCATGCAGGGAAGCTAGGAAGCTGCTGCTCTTTTAATCTTGAACCATTCGATAGGTTTTGTAGCTGTTATATTCAAGGCACCTCGATAGGTTGAAGGCTCCTGCTGTGTAACATTCGATAGGATGAAGGCTTGGAGGTGTCGACAGGTTGGAAGGTGGGCTTCAAGTGCATTTCGACAGGTTTAAAGCTACAGGTTTGTAGCATTCGATAGGTTCAAGGGATGCTTCTACTTGCTATTCGACATGTTCTAATCTCACGTGTTCAATAGGTGTAGGCTTGGGAAACTTCAGCATGTTCTCATGGGGATGGGCTGGCTGCTTGACAGGATTGGTAGGGCTGCAAATGAATTTTGAGAGGATGAGCAGTACTTTGGAGAGGTTGCAGCTCTAACTTGTCGACAAGATCAAAGGATTGGAAGCTGCAGATGTTGACAGGTTTGTGGTGTTGCCATGAAGATCCTATCGAGAGGTTTAATGGGGTTTTGGCTGCACTATTCGATAGGAAGGAAGGCTGGGGAGCTTCACTTTGACAGGTTTGAAGGCTGCATGAATTGTAAGTCGACAGTTTGGTTGGTGCAGGGTGCATGCCTTGAGGTTGAAGATGAGCTGCAGCTTGGGGTTCTACTGGTCGGGATGGTTAGATGGGATCTTGAATGCGCATCGAGAGGTTTGAGGAGAGCTGTAGGTTGGGCATCTCGACAGATGTAGATATGTGAGTGGTCAATAGGTTCTATGGTGTGAATTGCAGCTGAAGCTTAAGAGGATGAGTTGCAGCCACATGAACTATTCGATGGGTTCATCATTGCTGCCTTTGAGGAATGCTTCGACAGGTTTGATAGCTCTGCAAAACACCTTTCGACAGGATGAGTGGTTGCTGCAATGGATCTGGGCTTGGATCTGCTGCTGCTCGAGAGGATGCTTGCATGCTCCAACTAACAATTCGATAGGCTGCAATGGGAGGTTGAGCATCTAGTCGTAGGAAGCTAGGAGGTTGCTGCTGCTTTAACTTAAACACCATTCGATAGGTTGCTAAATAGAGAACTCGATAGGTACACATCTGGTTTTAAAATAGCAGCACTGCTCGACAAGTTGAATGTGGCTTACTTCAACTCGATAGGTTGGTGGTGTTGCTGAAGAACCATTCGACAGGTTTATTGTTCCATTCGTGGAGTTGGTTTCAACAACTTGTATATTGCACTCTTACACCATTCGACAGGTTTAAACCTCCAAAGAGCTCTCCAAGAGATTGAAGGCTGCATTTGAATCTCACGAGCAACTGCTCGAGCTTGAGCTGCTGGAGACACCTGAAGCTTCTGTGGATTGCTGCAGCTTAATCTCTAATTTGCTGAGCTGCATGACAGGTTAAGTTCGAAGCTCCTCTTCATCACAACTGCTCGAGTTTACGACAGATAAAGCTTATTGAAGCTTTCATGGGAGCAGCTGCTGCTGATGATGGTAAACCACATGATTGCATTAATGTGCCCATGCTGAAACTATTTTGCTCTATGTGCACCAGGCTGAAGCTCTTTTATCCTTGATAGTTTGGAACTTAAAAGTGTCAGGGCTTGGGTTCTTTATTCTGTTGTTTACTCCAACAACAACAGCTCTCTTTCAGATCATGGGCTTCACCTGTTTTAGCCCCAATGAATGGCTCTATTTCTGATCTTTGTGGCACTTATTAACTGGATTTCTGCACTATGCTGCAATTTCTTCCTTAAACTATAAAACAAGCTAAAAGTGATTATAAACAGCTCTAAGGCTTAGCAAAAGTTAGGTTTAAAGGTATAGAAAGTGGCAAAAATCAGTGCTTAACAGTAGTCTTTTGGGTGAAGACACATGGTGTCGAGGTACTAGAGCTGCAAAATTACTACAAGCAGAGGCAGCTTGGGTAGTAGGCTCGTGGTTGAAAACATACGTTGAGGTACTGGAGTTCTACAAATCAAACGTAGGTCAAACTCTTGGGCAAAAATACAGAGGTGTTGAGGTGCTAGAGTGTGGCAATGCAGATGAAAGCTAGACTCCTGGGTGAAGACGGACTGTTGAGAACCTAGAGAGATGCGATGTGCAAATGAGTTGCGCGAGCTTGGAGCCGACGATGTAGATATCTAAGGCGTAGGTTTGCTTGGTTTTTGCAGTCGATTCAAGTGGTAACTGGAATTATGCTAACGATCGGTTTGCTTTTGGTTGTATGAGGAACTGATATTATGGGATACATTGGTGAAATATAGACCGAGCCAAGTTATTTAGAACACTACGTGGGGTAAAAATAAACAAAAATGGTTGAGGGACTAACACAAAGTGTCAGATGAAAGTAGTGAAGTGTAGTAGTTGTGATTCTGACGCGAGTTGTGTTTGGGTGTAGACCGGAATTGTGTCGAGGAACCAACGTAGGAATTTGCATGCCGACGATGACGTCGACGCATTTAAGTGAGGGAGGATGTGACGTGGTCACGACCCTGGTGCATAGAGATGCACATTTGATCAACTAGCAGGGAGGTGAGAGGGCCTTGTAGTTAGGTTGAGCCAAAGGCGAGCTTGAGAAACAGAGTTGTGAAGGCATGACCGATGTACTAAGGTGTTTCAAGGGCTAAATTGGTAGGCGAACTCTTGGGTGAAGACACGTGGTGTCGAGGTACTAGAGTGAGTCGTAGTCACAAACGCTTGTGCATGGCATAGTGGCATGCCACAACCCTGGTGCATAGAGATGCACATTTGATCAACTAGCAGGAAGGTGAGAGGGACTTGTTGCTAGGTTGAGCGAAAGGCGAAATCTTAGGTGAAGACATGTGGTGTCGAGGTACTAGAGCGAGTCGTAGTCACAAATGCTCGTGCATGACATAGTGACAATTAGCACTGGTACGGAGCGGCGCGGAGGATAAATGTGTTGCTCGTTCATAGGCGCGACATGGTCGCGACACAAACGCGATATGAGACCACTTGAACTAGTGAGGAAGAGTTACACCTTGGGGGGCTAAGTATCTATGAAGACTTTGCATGGGGTGAAGACGGAAGTCGAGGAACTAATCCAGGTCTTAGTGTCAATATGGACATTGACACAGCCAAATTGGTGGATGTGGCATGGTCATTCCCTTGAGATATTGTATCAATGAGGACATTGACCTTGTTGAGTCGAGGAGGATGTGACGGCCTCATTAATCTGGGGGCCAGCATGAAGGCATGGCAACCTTGGAGTTAGGCATTTGGCTAGCAGGAAGGTGGGCGGACCTTATAGCATGAGCGCTGGAGCGCATGAGCGCTGAAGCACGTGGCCTTGTGGCCTGTGCATGTTTCCCTTATATATGCTGCGACGGTGACTTGAGCTAAGTGTCGATCTAGTGTGGTGACTAGACGTATAAGGGGCATGAAATGCGGTGCTCCACGCAAGGGCACGTGATATGGTGCATTAAAGGCACCAGACATCCTAGTGCCATTAGGCACGTAATGTGGTGCCATGAAGGCACGCAACATCCTGGTGCCATTAAGCACGTGATGTGGTGCCAAGATGGCACACGATGTAGTGTTAAGAGGACATGTGACATCCTAGTGCCATGAGGCACGCGACATCTGGTATTAGAGTGATAGATGGCTAGGCTGGCCTCGCTGTAGAGGCTGCGAGGCGCCGTAAGGGTGTAGAAAAAGTTACACCGTGACACATAGCACTCAAGGCACGATTTTTATTTATGACGAAATGCTACAACGACATCGTGTTTTACTGCATAAAAAATGAATCAACGTAGTCTCTGCTCCGTCCCGCCATGCTGGGGGGGGCGCGTGTTGACCACTCTCTCTAATGTAAATATTAAAATCTTTAAAATCCGTGCTCATGCAGTTGAGTGCAATGGAGGCCATCTAAAAATTCTTCATCTTGTTCTCAATGTCTTCCCGCTTGTCGATGACCCAAAATTATGCGGTCATTATCTGCATACGAAAGTGTAAATGTCAATATAGAATCAAGGAAGCGACAGGGTTGAATAGGGACTAATACTTACTGAGTCTTCTATTTCCTGGTTGGATCGCAGATAGTGCATCAACTCAACGATAATACGCTGAGACCCAATGGTTGAGACGAGAGTCCTAGGTTCAAATTAAAATATAAGTGGATCAGTCTCTAACACTTCAAAGTAGGCTCGTTAGCGCTCATTTTATAAAGCGCTGACGCTCTAACATAAAGGTGATGACGCTTCGACAGCAACGCATTGACGCTTCGAAAGGCATGTTAAAAGTTATATGGAGGGAATATATTTACTTGTTCCATCTGTTGGACATTTCTCAAATAACATTTATATAGGCCTGAGATGGTGCATCAGCGGCCGGTAAAACCACCGCTTCCGCTCTGGCCTTCTTTTTGCGAGTTTGAGAGATCAGCTCTCCCTTTCTTTTGGAGTGAGTTTGCGAGGGAGGAATCGTGAGGTCTTTAGCCGGGGTCCTCTCACTTCTCCTGAAAGATAATGGAACTTGGTCCTCCAATTCTTCTTCTTCTCCCACAGAGGATCCCTCCTCGATGCATGGTTGCATAAGGGGCTTCTCAGGCTATTTATCATAAGACGCAGTAGGCGGTGGTGGTGGTGGAGGTAGAGATGATGGTTGTCATTAGGGTTTCTCCTTTATAGGAGGTTAGGTGGATCGTGGTGGCGATGGAGGCAAGACTTCTGATTGGGTAAGGGGTTCGGTTTGGGAGGGAGTATGGGGTTTGGATGAGGCACAAAGTCTGGATGTGGTTGGGGCTGGGGATGGGGCTGAGGCTTGGGTTAGGGTTTGGGCTGGGCCTTGGGCTAAGTCTTGGGTTGGGGGTTTGGGTTGGGCCTTAGGCTAGGTCTTGGGTTGGGGTTTGGGTTGGGGCTTAGACTTGGACTTTACCTTGGGCTGGGGCTTGGGCTGGGCCTTCGACTTTTCCTTGGGCTGGGGCTTGGACTTTACCTTGGGCTGGGGTTTGGGTTAGGCCTTGGACTTTACCTTGGGCTAGGGTTTGGGCTGGGCCTTGGGCTAGGTCTTGGGTTGGAGTTTGAGCTGGGGCTTGGATTTTGACTTTACCTTAGGCTGGGGCTTGGGCTGGGGCTTGGACTTTACCTTGGGCTAGGGTTTGAGCTGGGCCTTGGGCTAGGACTTGGGCCAGGGTTTGGGCTAGGGCTTTGACTTAGACTTTGCCTTGGGCTTAGGCTTGGGCTGGGGCTTGGGCTGGGGCTTGGACTTGGACTTGGGCTTGGGCTTGGGATCGGGCTGTGAGTGGGGTTGGGGTTGGGGCTAGGGTTTGGGTGGAGGTAGACCTATGGCGTTGGGGGACATATGTCTGATTATCCCCAGCCAGGCCCAACAGACTTCCCGACACATTGCGGGCCTACAATATGATAAGAATATATGATCATGTTTAAAATATAGTTAATATATAGAAGCATTCGCGCTTCATATTCGAAGCATCAACGTATCATAGAGAAGTGTTGTCGCCTCCTGTAGAAAAATCAGCGCTAGATATGGAGGCGTCGACACTTCATAAAAAAGCGTCGACGCAACATAGGGAAGCGTCATCACTTCGTATTTGGATTTTTACAAGCTCAGCATTATCCAGTTGAAGAACATTTACCTTTAGTTATTGGTTCTCCTTTTCTAGCCGAAGAACCTTTACCCTCAGTTGCTGGTTATCCAGTTCTAGCTGAACAACCTTTACACAGAGGTCATCGATTGACCTCTCACAGTCTGTAATTCTTGAATCGACAGACTGCTTCCATTTTTCATCAATCCGCAGTTTCATGAACTTATGAGATTTGGGTTATTCTTCTTCTTCTTCCTCCTTTGCCTCTTTCTCATCCGACAAGCTAATAACATCAATGTCCATTTTCTTCCTCCGAACAGTAATGGGAGGGATCGGTTGTCCTTCACCCGATTCCACAAGTCTCTTCCCTGCTCTCAGTCCGACTTCTACCACATGGAGGGAGCTTTCTTCGGGTGTGGCTTCTAGTTGCCAGATGCGGGCGGCCTACAAGATGATAGATATTTTACATTATTTTTGACTGATTAAGAATTTGAGAATGCGCGATCGGTTCCTTAAGAAGCGATTGCGCTTGTTATAGAGGTAGCATCACTTCATTTAGTAGCGATTGCACTTGTATTAGAGGCATCCTCGCTACATTTCGTAACGATTGCGCTCTTGTTAGAGGCACCCTCACTTCATTTGGAAGTGGTTGCACTTCTACATTATAGCGATAGCGCCTATATTTGAATGCAATATCGCCTCTTTTAGAATTTACCTTGTGCTTGAAATTCGCAATATAGGAATGCCTCGTTTGGTCGTTTGCTTCCCATGCTAGCAGCCTTAGAAAGCTGACGGCGCCAACAACCTTGTGTGGGGCACACCTGCCATTAATCTTGTATGCCCAGATCTGAGAAAAATAAAATAAATATTAAATGACTTTCGTAATCGTCAGTGCTTCGTAGAAAATAAAACATGACATTCTCTGGGAGATGGCATTTACCTGCAGGGCAATAATGCAGCCGTAAATATTGTATTCCTTATGTCTTCTGTGCCTTTCCTTTCTCAGCTCTACCTCTCATCGTCTTCACTTTCTCCACGAACCTTAGAAACTGAGTGTACGCGTGACGATCCCATTGATAGAAGTTGAAATTGGGGAGATCATCAACAAAGCCGAGGTGAAAGTTGTCGAGGATGTAATGTGAGTTTGGAAAGAGGACGGTGGTGAGGATGAACAACAGACAGAGTTTCAGAAAGTCATCGTTAGCATCCTGGTCAACTCTCATAATTGCCACTTCAATGTGTGCCCTTTTAACCACTTGGAGGCCCCTGAAAAACCTAGATCTAATGGTCCATTCTTCAGGAATCTCCAACCTCGGAGGGTAAACGGCGGGGTCAGTCATTCGAAGACTAGTTATCAAGGCAAAATCAAGGGCCCGAAATCTGAAAATACCAGGCTTGACAGTCTCAAAATTCCATATATTGTCATGGTCCCAGAATTTGATGATTGCATCCAAGAAGCTGTTGATGCTTCTCACGCCCTTTGGAGCCACAAAGAATACACGGAAGACTGAATCATCGAGCAGATTTTTCCTCCCCTCAGATGTCACATCATAAATGTTCAGACACTTTGCGATGGTATACTTAGTCATTGGGATTTTGAGAACCATCTTCAAAATATGTGACACAAAAAAATGAAAAGTTTAGAGAAGAAGGTACTAATAATAGGAGAGGCGTTGCTTCCATGTACATGCGCAAGTGCCTCAAATATTAGAGCATTGACGCTCTAAACGCTACACCTGGGAGGTGCCCCCGCCCATAAATGTTGGAGTGCTGACGCTTCATCTATGGAAGGGATGACGCTTCTATTTGGTATTTTTAAAGTGGAATAAAAATAAAAGTATACTCACCTTGTTACTAGATGCAGGAGAAGGGTTTCATCACTTGATGTTTCTTACTGTGCTCCGAGAAGATAAAATTGTGGAGGGCAAAGGTGAAAAGTAATTTGTGCATTCATAATTCACAAAATTGCCGCCTTAAATATTTTTTTCGAATGAGAATGATGACCATTGCACACTACGATGTCAGGCATCGTAATCCTGTCCGCCTTGCCCCGCTCCTTATTTAATGTTCTGATAATGGTAATAAATGAAATACGTTCGGGGGTTGCTTCACACAAAATGATGCAATGTGTTAATTTTTGGGATACTTCATATCATGTACGAAGCGCTAACACTTTCTTATCGTAATGGGTGTGCTAATAGGAGATAGCGCCAGCGCTTCTTACCTGAGTGCTAGCGCTTCTCATGGGGAGCAAGGCTTCCTCTGACATAAGAGCCATTAATGTTCAACATTCGACCAATAATTGTTAAATATTCTGCCAATTAATGGACTCCCTTAAGGGGTGCCCAAAGGGGTCTCTCAATGATAATCATTCAAATGATAATGATTATCATTGAGAACCACGAAGTCATGCCCTGTTTCTTATTTAATGTTCTAATAATGGTAATAAATGAAGTAAGGTCGAACGCGCTGCATGTTAGAAGGAAGTCGTCTTTCATTTCATATAGGGAGCGCAACCGCCTTGGTTAGAAGCACAAACGCTTCGGTTAGTAGCGTAAAACACTTTGTTCCGAAGCCCAAACGCTTCGTTCGGAAGCGTTTTCGCTTTATACCGAAGCGTAATTTCGAAATGTAATGGCTACCATTAAAAATTATGATATCATGCGCCGCTTTTAATTAATGATATTACATCAGACATTGTGATAACTCGTCGTATAGGAAGTGCAATCGCCTCCTTACAAACATAAGCGCTTCGAATCAGGTGGTCTTTTCTTATGTCTTTTCGAATATAATCATGAAAAAATCACGATGTTAGGCACGGACTCCCAGCGCCTCGCCACATTTTGTCTTTTTGATTTTGTCAGTGTCAATAGTAACCATGATTAAAGCGCGGTGAAATTAGAAAAATGAGGGACTGTCGCATCAGTGACAGAGGCGCTATGTGTCGAACTCCTATCAATGTACGCAGCGATATCTCTACGCCCGAGCGCATATCCTCGAGCCTATATATATATATATATATATATATATATATATATATATATATATAAGTTGAATCATATTTTAAGTTACATGACAAGGATGAATGATATTATTACCACACTACATCTCTGCATAATTTATATCCATATATTTTCTATAGAAATTGCTTAGGAGATTCATCTAAAATCTCACCCGAAAGCCTATGGTGGTTCCTATTTGATACTCTGAGAAAGAACAATAACATAAGCTCCTCCCTTGTTCATATAGATGTTGGCAACTTTTCATCTGGCCACTACAAAAAATAAGACCAGTTTTTTGTAGCAAAAAACTATTGCTATTAACAAAAAAATTATTAAGACTATTAGCGACAATATTTTTTGTTAATAACGACAGTTTATGGCTACCACTAATAGTCTTACTTTTGGTAGTGAGCATACGATTCCCAGTTTCATGGGAAACGCCTAAAGGGGATTTCCCATATTCAAAAGATTGAAACCAATTTTCAGAGAAAGAGAGAGAATATAATTTGATATATGATCTGCCATATTTTTTTATCCAAGTCATCAGCATTTCATATATTGAACTATATCATTATCATATATTAATCTAAGAGATCCGAGACTATGCGTGTGCGAATACAATTCTTAGAGCTAGTCCTGACTAGTTGGGCACCATATGACCCACTCATCACAAGGATCGAGTGTCTCGCTAACTTGTATGAGATCGATCAAGTTTCATCTCAAAAGGTTTAGTCAGCTCTAAAACATATCCAGCATTAAAAATATGGTCAAAGAAGCATAAAATCAATGTACACGTTTGTAGAGCGTCACTTTTCTTTGACCAATGAGATGAAGATATTAATAGTAAAAAAAGCAAGTTATTTTAAACCACATGCCACTTGGCTAGAAATGTGGGTGTTGTTTCAAATGCTAGATGACATGTCACATGGCATGTGATCTGACATCCCACTTGGAAAACTCTAAGATTGATCTTAGATCAGGTTATCACCAGCTAAAAGTGAGAGAATAAGATATTCCAAAGACAGCGTTCGCTTGCAAGAATGGGTTGTACGAATTCTTAGTCATGCCATTCGGACTAACAAATGCCCCAGCTGTATTCATGGACCTGATGAATCGAGTGTTTAGGCAGTATCTTGATGAATTCATCATCGTATTCGTAGATGACATCCTCATCTACTCACAATCAGAAGAAGAGCATGAGGAACACTTGCGTCTAGCACTTCAGACCCTCCGAGATCACCAGTTGTATGCCAAACTCAGTAAGTGCGAGTTTTGACTTAAACAAGTAACCTTTCTGGGACACGTGGTATCAGTAGAAGGAGTGACCGTCGATCCTTCTAAGATCGAAGCAATTATAGAATGGAAAGTACCGACGAGTGTTACTACCATTGCTTTGTTGAAGGATTTTCACGCATTGCTCTACCGCTCACCCGCCTCACACAGAAGAATGTCAAATTTGTGTGGACCGATGAATGTGAAACAAGTTTTCTACAACTGAAGAAGAGGCTTACTACTGTACCAATCCTCACCCTACCTTCCACTTCTAGCACTAGTGAATTTGAAATATTCACAGATGCATCTCGCCAGGGACTTGGTTGTGTGCTTGAACAAAGTAAGAAAGTTATCGCTTATGGGTCAAGACAGCTCAAATCTCATGAAAAGAACTATCCGGTTCATGACTTGGAACTGGCTGCAGTTATCTTCGCCCTCAAACTATAGCGACACTATCTCTACGGCGAGACGTTCAAGATTTATACGGATCACAAAAGTTTCAAGTACCTTTTCTCACAAAAGGGTCTGAATTTGAGACAACGTAGATGGATGGAATACATGAATGATTACGACTGCTCCATAAATTACCACCCCGGAAAAGCTAATGTCGTCGCTGATGCACTTAGTAGAAAATCTTCGGCACTATTAGCCAGATTAAAATTTTGGAAGCCCTTTAATGAACTCGCCGAAGAAGACATTTACCTCCAAGAGATTGACGATGGTGTATATCTGGCACGAATTGTGATGAGTCCGTTTATTTTGGACAAAATCAGGGAAATAAAGCGTACGGACCCAGAGATCCTCAAGATCATCGAAACCATAGGATTAAAACCAGATTTTAGCCCAAGGACGGATGAGATATTACTCTTCAGACAAAGACTGTGCATACCCAATGACCCTCAAGTGAAAAAGGAGATACTTGATGAACGTCATAAATCAGGATACTCAGTACATCCAGGCAGTACTAAGATGTATCGAAATATGAGAAATTGGTATTGGTGGCCGAATATGAAACGAAAAATAGCCGAATACGTGTCAAAATACTTAGTGTGTCAACAAGTCAAGGCAGAACATCAGAAATTGGCCGGACTTATACAACCTCTACCAATCCCGGAATGGAAGTGGGAAAACATATCTATGGACTTCATCGTAGGTCTACCAAAGACGATGAAGTAGAATGATGCAATCTGGGTAATAATTGACAGATTGACTAAGTCAGCTCATTTCCTATCATTCAAGACTACCACAAATGGGAACAAACTTGCCGAAACATATCTGAAAGAGATTGTCAAACTACATGGGGTCCCAGTCAGTATTGTCTTTGATCGAGACTCAAAATTTACTTCAAAATCGACCTTCTAAAAGCTCCGGTACTGATTAGATTTTAAGTAACGCTTCCACCCACGACGACGCCGATCGAAAGAGTGAATCAAGTAGTTGAAGATATGTTACAAGCATGTATGCTCGACTTTCGAGGGAACTGAAACGATCACCTCCCGCTGATCGAGTTCTCTTATAATAATAGCTACCAGGCAAGTATAGGAATGTCCCCTTTCGAAGCTTTATATGGCAGAAGTTGCAAAATGCCATTGTGTTAGGACGAAGTTGGAGTTAGGAAGATGCTTGAACTCGAACTAGTCCAAACTACGACTGAGAAAGTCAAACTGATACGCGAACGACTTAAGATAGGCCAGGATCGTAAGAGAAAGTATGCCGACCCTCACCTTCGTAATTTAGAGTTCGAGGTAACACATTGAAAATTTTGAATTTTAAATTTCATTGCAATTGTGTTCGTGATTAAACACTAAAATTTGTTTAATAGGTTGGCGAACGAGTAATCATTCGCTTCTCTCCGACCAAGGGAGTCATGCGCTTTGGAAAGCGTGGGAAGCTGAGCCACAAATATGTAGGGCCTTTTGAAGTCACAAAACATGTGGGTGAGGTTGCGTATAAAATCGCTCTACCGCCACAATATACGAGAATCCATGACATTTTTCACGTATCAATGCTGAGAAGATACATCTATGACCCATCACACATCGTGGAGATCGAACCCGTTGATATAAAGGAGGATCTCACTATCATAGCGAGACCGATCAAGATCCTCGACCAGAAAATTCAAGTCTTTAAAAATAAAACTACGAGATTAGTGTTGGTTCAATGGCAACATCACACGCCAAAGGAAGCGACCTGGGAGAATGAAGAAGACATCAAAGAAAACCATCCTGAGCTTTTTGAATAACCGGTACGTAATTTTTGGGGATGAAATTTTTTTGAGGGGGAGAATGTAACGACCCTGATGATTTTTTTTATTATCGTTGTACCTTTGACTTTAGATGAGAAGCTGAGATTAGGGAGAAGTATCTCGAGCTCATTCTCTCATTTACGTAATTTTCGAGGACGAAAATATTATAAGGGGGAGAGAATATAATAACCTAGATTTTTTAATTTTATTTAACGGTATTAGATGATGTACCATACAGTGCATAGTGCTAACGCTCCACACCGGAATCTACCCACTTTAGAAATAGTCTGATATTTTTTATATCAATATTAGACTCATTGCGAAGTACTCGCCGATACGATTCCAACGATATATAATTTGTCGATTTTCGATAAGAATATAAAAAGTTATGCTCGTTTGAAGAGTGAAGCAGGTTAAAGGGCATAACTGTAATTTCGGGATAGAATCACCATTTACCTTGGTGCTTATACAAAGCACTGGAACAAAACCTCTTCTCAAGCTATTCAAGTCACGGTGGGGTTTCTTTCACGGTCACGTGGAACTTAGAATGTAGGCATCCATGTACGGATGCAACCCCTCTATGATAGTATGGGATATCACACGAAGTACATCCAGGTTACTACGGAACCCGTCCCTTGGAAAATATGGTTTAGTGAAACCTATCGCACCGTGGCCCATTCTAACTAAGTTTTAAGAAAAAATAAGAAAAAAATGTGTTAAGACACATGTATGTTAAGAAAGTGGGGACTTAAGCCCACGCAAATATGAAATCGGGGAGGGGACCTAAGCCCATAACCGAAAAATGATATGATATGTAAGACACGCTGTAAAGGTCAACTAAACATTAATTAGGTTTTTACACGTGTCATACCTTACGAGCCACCGTAAGGGCCTAGCGTCTGCAGCCAAGATGGGTCTTAAGGACATTATAGCCTTGTCTTGAACTAAGGGGACATCGTAGTTACTATGCCGGTAACCTCATCTGGCTGGATGGTGGTTTATATTATGATATGAAGGTTAGGTGGTTATCTACATGTAGACCTCGCGTGATAGGCTCAAGCAGCGATCCTGGTACAGATCGTTTAAATAAGATAAGATGCGAAGTACGTTGTGTAGGCGTATAGAGTAATTAATAAGACTTACGATATACCACGTATGCTAAGTTGATGAGACAAATAGGAAAAGAGATAAGAAAATTAGAAGCATTATGTACCCTTCATATTATAATATGTTTTTCAGTTAGATTATGATATGTTATGAGTTATGGATAATTTAGTCATTTTATTGAAATGCTAATTTTAGTTTCAAAATACACTGCAACTCAAGTGATTACACACATGATCACCTGGGTAAGTTATGGTGGATCGATTGTGCAACTCACTGAGTTTACGCAACTGAGTAAACTCACTCCCCTCCCAAAATTTAACAGTTTCAGGTTAAGATTCTGTTTATCTCGTCTTTGATGATACGGAAGCTGCTAATCTAGAGACGGCTCATATAAAAGAGGATGTCGGCTACCACCTTGATGAGAACGTAGACCCGACAGATTTTTACCAGCATTGAGAACCCTTTTACTCTAATTTTTCCTTATTTCTTGAAAGACTTGTTTTAGTCTTGATACATTGTGTGAGTTTATGGTTAAGACCGTTTTACCCTACCTGAAACTTTAATTTTTTATCCTAGATGCATGATTAGGATTAAGTACTTCATTATTATAGTCTATATTTTTTGCTATTAATTATGAGTCATTTATCATTTAATGCTATCGTAAATGCTTCAATCTATATGCTAAGTCAATATATAGATTACGTGTATGTCCATTTATCGCTTTAACCAGCGTGCGGTATCAAAACACGAAATTTTAGGCCCTTAATATCGGATAAGGATTCTAGGTCATGATACTTGTGTATTTTCCCTAAGCTCTTAAACTAAAGTATGCTTATTCATATGAGGACTTCAATCATTCGATCAAAGTTCGACCAAGTCTAAAATGAATAATCGTTTCTTTTTATTTTTTAATGATTTAAAATTATAGTGGATGAATCGGATTATTAAATTTTTTTAAAAGCCCAATGTTGGCTGACACATGTGTCAATAATGGTCTCAATCTGATCTAAGTGACATGGATGGATATAACCAATGCCACGTGTATTCTACCAAGTAGGAAGTTTCGATGCAAGTACCGCATACAGGTATAACAATACAAAAGTAAAAAAAAAATCATGGCATGAGCATGACGGAGGGACTTATATTTAAAATTATATATATATATATATATTTAAATTTTCATTGGCGATAAAAAATAATATTAAAAAATTAAATGATCCTTCACCATTAAAATGTTACTTTTGATCTCTCACCATTGAAGTGAATTATCATTGTGCCATGTGGCACACATTTATTATCATTGTGTCATGTAAATCATTCGATCAATGAACTTTAAAATCAGCCATCAAAATTAATAATAATCATTGAAATTAAAGTGCACAAATCGAATGATTAGAATCTCTCAAAAAGTTGAATTGCCATTTGGTGCTTAAATAATGTTGAAACGATCTTATACCATTAAAGTTTGTCCAATTGGAATGTGTGTCAGCCCAAAGAAACATGTCTATAAGTAGATGTGAACCATCTGGTTGATGGTCTTTGTTATCGGCCATTTAAACTGAAAATAATGGTTGATATTAAAGTTCACAAATAAGATGACTTAAATCTTCGTCCAATATTATTTTTAGGCCCCTTAAAACTGAAAACTGAAATTGGATAGTTCACATTCACAAATCAGATGGCTTAAATCTCCCTACAATGATTGATATCATAGTCCAAATATTCGATGGTTTAAATAGGGAGCCATTACTTGCACATGCTTTTCAAGTGATTGCACCAAATTTAAAGAAAGACTTCACATTTAGGGACATGTGATATGTAAAAGTACAATATGGGCCGTCTGATTTGAAGTTCATGATTAATAAATCTTTCATACATAAAATTGGAGTAAAATATGATGCTTGTCAAATGAATTATTGTAGTCAATTGATGAATTGTATAATAGCCTTTGACTTCATTTATTCAAATAATGAAAATTATCTTTTGTTTTAATCTTTTGCAATTGATATTTTTAAATCATTGCCACTAAATCAAGCGACTTAGTTAGTATTTTCACAGCCAAACTTTTAAATTAGGTGCAATCTTGAAAAGCGTGTGCAAGTAATGGCTCCCGTTTAAATATTCCTAAAAATTCATTTTGACGGTTGATATGACATACATGTGTGTAAGCTGTTGGGAAGAGGGTCGGTCCCATATTCCCTTGCATATAAATGTGATTGGGAGAGCTAAAAAAAAAAAAAACAGGAAGAAGAGGAAGAAAGAGTAAAAAAAAAAAGCAGAGCTCGTGATGTGGAGCTAGGGGCAACGCAGCCACGCAGACTTAGGTAAGTCCTTCACGACTTCAACCCTTCTTTCTTCTTCTTCTTCTTCTTCTTCTTCTTCTTCTTCTGCTTTGTGTTTTTTTTCCCTCATGTTTGCAACCCTAGAAAGGGGCGAATGCGTCGGCTCCATGAGTTTTATACCAAAGGGGGAAACAAAAAAATTAAATGGGAAAAAAATCTTCCCCATTCGGCAACGGGGTATCGGTGCTGTATCGCCCCCGTTTCCTTCCGTTTTTTTTTTTTTTGTCTTTTTTAAAGAGAAATTCGTGGGATATGCATGCAAACGTATCCGATACGTAGATACGGATACGGCACCTAATTTGGCGTATCCGTGCGTACCAGGCTGATGTCCAATGCTCTCCTCAAACCACATAATTAACTCCTCTTCCATTTCTCAATAGATCACCCAAAATAAAAGAGCGCAGCAGCAGAGAGCACAAAAAGGTCGGCTATCTAATGGCATCTGGTTGGGGGATAACTGGGAACAAAGGGCGCTGTTACGATTTCTGGACGGATTTTAGCGAGTGCATGTCCCGCTGCAGGGAGCCCAAAGATTGCGCTCTTCTAAGAGAAGACTACTTAGAATGTCTACACCATGCCAAAGAGGTTTCTTTTCCCTTCTTATATATTCTACTACTTCTGGTCAGGATTAAAATACTAAAATCTGTTGCTCAACTCGATATAAAACCTAGGTTTCATTTCCTGATCATTGTAAGTTAAATTATTTTCTGTTTATTGAAGTATTGTTTGTTCGGCCGCCTGAATTTGAGTGCTCGAGCGGGTTGATTTGGTTTCAATTTTTATGTTGATGATGGTGGGAGAAAATTAGTTGCAAGAAGTGGAATGAATTTATAGTATATAGAACTGGAGATGAATCAGTGCCGTCCAATTCATCGGCATCGCTTCCGAACGGGATGGAAATTGGGTTTGATTATAATGATTATGTGGAGAATTTCGCAGTGTGAACCAAATCTACATGAATTTTGTACATCTCTGGAAGTCAATCTAGTTAGGAGCATGGTTCAAAGTCTCGGTTTTCCGGTGAGTATCAAACAACACCAAAACCGCTACATATACGATGCTACCAATATACATGGGTTGATAAATTCAATATATCAACCTAGTGAGTGGTGACCTCTGAAACCGATACTTCTCAGATGATTCCATATCGTTTCATCTGTAATGTTGAACCATGGTTACAAATCATGGTGTCTTTGGATGCATCTAATAGTAGTATTTAGCATTGTAGCTTTAGCACATCTAGAAGCTTTGGGTGTTTCACCACGTTGTGTACATATTTGAATATTGGAGAGTGTTGGAAGTTGTAATTTGTCAACTTTTCCACGTCTCACCAGGTCATGGCTTTGTTCTTGAGAAGGTTCTCTTCTCTCTCTATATAACTGGCATCTTGTACTAGCATTAATCAGACAATAATAAATTAATCTTTTACTCTCAATTCCTTTTTGTTACTTCGTTGCTTTGTTTATATGGTATCAGAGCTCTCCTGAGACCAACGTCCCCCTAGCCATGAGCTCTCTTCAATTCAAAGAGATTGATCTTCCTTTGCGGGAATGACACTTCCACTCAACCTCCAATTCCTCCTCTCTAATATTCATTCATTGGTCATGATCAAGCTCGTCGCCACCAACTAACAGACTTGGACGTCCCAGGTTCGGCGTGTATTCGATGCCATTGGTTTCTTAATTATGTTGACGAACCATATTCTTTTCCATTAAAACTATAATAGACTCCTCTGGTAAGGAGATTCCTAACTCTGAATATACTCGATGGAAGCAAGTTGATCAACTATCAATAAGTGGTATTCACGCCAATGTCACTACACCCATTTTACCCTATGTATTTTCCATTAAATCTTCTCATGAGCCCTTTGCTGCCCTTGAAATGAGATTAAACTCTCCTTCTAGATTTCATGTTATGCAGGAAAAAACTCAACTCCAACAGCTCAAAAAAGGAAAACGAAGTATGAAAGATTACATTGAATCGGTTCAGTCCTTAGTAGCAGATCTAGCCGCTGCCTCAGCGCCAATAGGTGATGAGGATGTAATCCTCTACACATTAAACGGATTATCTCGGGCCTATAGCTCCGTCAAGACCTCTGTGCGCACTCAACCTATTCCCATGACATTAGATGAGTTTTTTGCTCCTCTCTCTAGTGAAGATCTGAATTTGGAATTGGAGGCTGACGAATCGGACACTGTTGAAGTCACAACTGCTCTCACTGCTGCCCAAACTCCATCTCATCAGGCCTCTAGCTCCCATGGTGGTTATGGATCTAACTTCCGTGGTAGTCGATGTGGTCGAAGTTCTGGTGGAAAGAGAGGCCCCTCCAATGGCTCTCGATTTGGTGGCAGAAACCCATGGAACCTACCTCATTTCCAAACCCCATCTCCTCCTCAATAATGCACTTACCCGGTTCCAAACTCAAATTCTGGCCGCTCATCATGTCACATATGTGGACGATCCAACCATACCGCCGATCGATGTTGGTATTGCGTTGACCATCCCCACTTTAGCACCCCTCCTACCAATCGAGCCTCTTGTGGCCGCTCACCATCCACCTCCTGATGTGCACTGGTATATGGATAGTGGTGCAAGTAACCACATCACATCAGATCTCTCTCATCTTTCTCCCCATAGCCACTATCAAGGTTCAGACAGTGTTGCAATTGGCAATGGTAATATGCTTCAAATCTGTAATTTTGGATCTGGTATTATGTCTACTCCTAACAAAAATTTGTACTAAAAATGTACTTCATGTTCCTAAGATATCCAATAATCTTCTTTCAGTTCATATGTTTGCCCAAGATAACCATTGTGTTCTATCTTTTGATGCTCCTGGATTTGTGGTTCAGGACAAAGGCACGAGGAAGATTCTCTTCCAGGGCAGTATTAGACAAGGTCTCTATCCATTCCCTTCATCTACTCAGTCACGCACACCTAAAGCCTTCATCTCTTCTCGGCAATCTATTGCGACGTGGCCCAATCATCTTGGTCACCCGTCATCTTCTGTTTTTCGGCTATTAGTTTCTAATTTTCAACTTCCCATTTCTAGGTCAATTACTTCACACTGTGAACATTGTAATGTTGGGAAAGCTAAACTTACCTTTGACTTGTCTTGCTCTATGTCTTCATCTCTCTTAGATCTAATTCATGCAGATGTGTGGGATCCCTCCCCACACATATCATTTAAAGGATAACGGTAGTATGTCATATATATAGATGTTTTTTCACGGTTTTGTTGGCTATATCCTTTGAATGCTAAATCTGATGTTTATAACACATTTGTTCACTTTAAAAACCTTGTTGAAAATCAATTTTCTAGAAAAATGAAGGTTTTTCGTAACGATAATGGTGGAGAATTTGTTAACAAACAAATGCTCTCACTATTCACCGCTCATGGTATCCACCGTCAATGAACGTGTCCTCATACGCCTGAGCAAAATGGTATTGCCGAGAGGAAACATAGACACTTGATTAAAACAACCGTCACTTTGTTACACATTGCCTCCATGCCATCCTCTTATTGGCTTGATGCATTGTGTACTGCCGTATTTTTGATAAACCGTCTACCAAGCCCTGTCACTGCAAATAAATCACCCTATGAGAAACTATACCATACTATTCCTGATTATTTCATCTTAAGGACCTTTGGCTGCTGCTGCTATCCATGGTTGAGACCTTACTCTCACCACAAGTTGGAACCCAAATCAAGTAAATGCTGCTTCCTTGGCTATTCTTCATTTCACAAGGTTACAAGTGCCTTGATATTAACACTGAACAAGTCTTTATTTCCCGGCATGTTAAGTTTTTTGAAAATCAATTTCTTTTCTAAGTTTCGGTTAATACCTCACCTTCATCTCCAACCAGTGACCATATACCAATGCTATCCAGTCCTATATCCCAATCTCTTCCTTCTATAGATCCCGAGCCTATAACTTCTATACACGTTGACCCTATCACATCACCATCCCTCCATGACAATCCTACACAACAGTCTATTCAACATATTCCAACCATCCAACCCACCCCTACCCACACAACACTAGAGGCCATCTCAACCCTGCTCCCAATCTAGACCTTCCACTTTATCCAACACACAATCTTCCACCTCATCCAATCCTCCACTCCAAACCATGAAGACTCACTCAAAATCGGGCATAATAACAAAGAAACAGATCTTTACCCTATCAGCCTCCTGCGCACCTACTGAACCCAAAACCTTTTTACAAGCATCTAAAAGTCCTGAATGGCATGCAACCATGTCATGCGAATTTAATGCTCTCCTACAACAAGGGACATGGAGCCTTGTACCCATGTCCAAGAATTGAAAAATATTAGGATGCAAGTGAATTTTTAAATTAAAAACCCGGGCCAATGGATCTATTGCTTGCTACAAAGCTTGCCTTGTCACCAAAGGCTATGCTCAGGAGTATGGGCTAGATTACACGGAGACTTTCAGCCCAGTCGCCAAACAACTTACTATTCGAGTTGTACTTTCTATGGCACTTCACTACGGTTGGGACATTCGTCAACTTGACGTTTCAAATGCCTTTCTAAATGGTTACCTTGATAAAGAAGTGTATATGAGCCAAGCCAACCACCGGGGTATGAAAACTCAAAATTTCCAACCCATGTTTGCTAGCTGCGGAAAGCTATATATGTCCTCAAACAGGCCCCTCACGCCTGGTTTGCTATGTTGACAAAATTTCTCCACTCACTCGGCTTCAAATCAAGCTATGCTGATACTTCAGTTTTTGTGCACCACTCACCTGCCCGTAGCACTGTGGTCTTGGTTTATGTGGATAACATTTTGGTAACGGGTAGTGATCCAATGTTTATCAAAAAATTCCTTACCTTTATGGGACAGCAGTTTAGCATAAAAGATCTTGGCTTCTTAAATTATTTTTTGGCCATTGAGGTTAACTGCATGGTCTGCACTGTGTTTGCACTCCTACTAAATCAAAGCAAGTATGCTTTAGATATTTTAAAACGTGCCTCCATGGAGGATTGCAAGCGATATCCCCTGTCCACTAAACCAACAGTACGAGAGGATGGAGATCTTGCTTTTTCTGATGTCACACTTTACAGGAGTCTTGTTGGTGCATTACAGTACTTAACCATTACTAGGCCCAACTTGTCCTATGCTGTCAATACTGTCTGTCAGCATATGCATCGGTCACTCAACAAACATTTTTGGGCGGTTAAGTGAATCCTGCGTTTTGTGAAAGGGACCATCCATCATGGTCTCACATTCTCAAATGGCCCATTGGACATCATCGCCTACTCTGATGCTGATTGGGCAGGAGACCCAATAGATCGTCGATCTACTACAGGATTCTGTCTATTTCTTGGATCAAATTTAGTTTCTTGGTGTGCAAAGAAACAATCAACTATTGCTCATTCATCCACCGAAGCCGAATATCGCGCCTTGGCTCATCTCGCAACCGCAATATCTTGGTTAAAACAGTTGCTTTGTGATCTTCACATTCCTCGCGGCACTTATGGTGCGACAACATTTCTGCCATCTCGTTAGCGTCAAATCCAGTTTTTCATGCCATAACAAGACATATTGAAATTGATGACCATTTTATTCAGGAAAAAGTGGTAAACAAAGAGCTACAGGTTCGTCACATCTCCTCCGTCGACCAAATCGCCGACATTCTCACCAAGCCGCTATCCACGGCTCGATTTAAGTATCTACAGGACAAGCTGATGGTACAAGAGTACACATCATCTTGAGGGGGGATAATAGTAGTCTTTAACGTTGTAGCTTTAGCACATCTAGAAGCTTCAGGCGTTTCACCACATTGCGCACACATTTGAATACTGGAGAGTGTTGTAAGTTGTAACTTATCCGCTTCTCCACGTCTCACCAAGTCATGGATTTTTTCTTGAGAAGGTTCTCTTCTCTCTATATAACTGGCATCTTGTACTAGCATTAAACAAGCAATAATAAAATAATCTTTTACTCTCAAATCTTTTGGCACTTTGTTGCGTTGTTTATAGCGATGTATTTATTTATAATTAATGTGTTGATTTTGTTGAAAGGATTAAAAAGTTAACAGAGTCGTATGACACCTGAAAAAGATAAACAAAGACAGTGGGAAGACTCCTGCTAATTCTCCCACTCTTATTTCCTTCCCTATGATGTTGGTAAATCTCTATGTTTCCACCTCTTGAAGAATCCAACCATTCTCCTTGAATCTCGCCACATGTTTCTGTGACGGAGGAGAAAGATGATTAAGCCACCTGAGAGTGATTTCAGGTGAATTCAGTCCAATGTGGAATCAAATTGCATTGTTTGCTCATCTTTTTTTAAGTTAAAAGGTGCTTGTCTTTTACTCTTGTTGGCTGCAAACATTAATCAAAGACGGTTTACATAGAGACTGAAACAACATGGTTTGAGTTAGAGGTGGGCCAGAATCCACATGACTTGAAACACACCCAAGTCAGGGATTAGTTTGCATAAGGGTATTTTTTGTTTCCTGTATTGGGTACAGTCGGTAAGTATTTAAGCATGGTTAATTTGTTGCGAGAGAGTTTTCTAGTGTAGGTAGACTTGTTTTCTAGTTGAGTAAAAGATTCTAGAGAGCGAAAGTGAGGTATGGTGTTATGTTGGTATGTGGTCCTATTTCATCGAATAGCGTGTTTGAAAAATTATATATTACCACAAGGCCATAGTTTTGGTATTAACCTTTACAATACTGTCCGATGGTAGTTTTGATGCAAGCTACAAGAGATGCCACTGTGAATACACTGTCCTGGTTTTGGCCCTAAACTAGGAAAATCTCCAAGAAAACTGGGAGGGGTCTTATGGTATGACTTGATTATGGATCAAGCCACCAAATGCCTTTGCAAGCGCCCTATTACTGAAACATGAAAGGCTGACCTCGGTCAAGTAGGGCTAAAAAGCTCTCTTCAATATCATTTATTCTCATATACATCAATTATATAACTGCGAGCCTTTAAATATTGTTTGTAATTCTGAAAGTAGAAATTCTAATATAATCCAACTTCCTAATTTAGTTAATTTCCATTGTAAATAAATTCCCTTTATAGGTAGAAACCGATACACTCTACTTATGTATTCTAGCCAAACAAAAAGGAAACCAATATACCCTAACTCTTGGTGTGCGTGATTCGCACCCATTTTAGATCTCTAATTAACATAAATTTTCCACCTTATTCTAAGACTTCTTTTTCTTCTTGGAAACTCTTGCGAATCATGGGCTACGGTATTGGATTGCATCTGGGATGAAGGAGGACATCTCCAACAAGATTTAATGGAGACGGGCAGGTGATATGTTGTGTGATCAATGAGTGCCACTGCTCTTTAACACATTTAAAATGATTATTGCCGAAGCTCAAAAAGTAATATAACTCTTAACTTTCACCAAAGTAGTTGAAAAACCTATAATTGATTTACTTATACCCATTGATTTATTTTGAAAAATGTGGTTGGTTCTTTCTTTCTAATTCTCCATGAGATAGCCTCTGGACATAATTTTCATAAGCTATGGCTTTGGCCGTAAAAAAATTTCCAAACCATAATGTGCCAACAGGTTGGCAAAAGAGGAGGGCTTTGCCCTAGAAGGCCTAAAAAGCAATTATTGGCTTGGACCAGATGCCTTTTACCACATTGCATTGTATGGGAAGGTGATCTACTATATCTGTCATAGGATCACACACAAGGCGGTGGTTGGGGATGCACAATCCATGGTGTTGAAGGTGGTCAATATTGATGTCCAAGGCTGTTGTTCACCGAGCACCCAATAACCTTGGAGGCACCAAGGATTCCCCTCCATCAGCCTGCATAAGAAGTTATAGATTTTATTTTTTTATTTTTAAGTTATCATTTGATTCCCCTTTCCAAACTTTACAATCTAGTCTTCTTGATTTCTTGTCCTAGGAATGTAAACACCTTTTATCTTAAAACATAACTTTAACAAATGCTGTTCATATTTGCCCTCCTCCCCCACCTCTCTTTCCCCCTCCTCATCCTGTTCTTGCCCCTCTTTGCGCATATTCTTAAAACCATGGACCTGCGAACAACACTAACATATACAATCTTCCAAAAGATGCAAAGCTGAATTCTCTACACCACACCATTTTTATCATCACCTTGGTCCAAATATTTGGGAGTTTGCTATAGCAATATGACTCTCCACAGAGATTGCCAAGATTTTTACAGCCAACTGTCTCCGGGCATGGACCCAACATAAGCGATTTTGTGTGGGATCAACACAGTTGGAGTTTTCTATTCATTTCTCCCAGAAATATGACTTTGTCACCAAACCTACATTACCAAAGCTTAGTTGCAGGAATCTTATACTTAGGGTGTCCCTCTTGTTATAGAGGGTCACCCCACTCCCCTCCTTCTCCCACTTTCAAATCCCAACTTCTACATAACACCAACAATTATTGTAACCATTCAGATTTCCATCAATGTTTTAAGTTGTGTATATATATATATATATATATATATATATATATATATATATATATATATATATATATATATTCCCTACTTTATGCAGTTATGTTATCTTTAAATTTCTAGAATATAATTTTCTCTATACACAATCGCATCATAGTTCATTTTCTAAAAACATGCAATATCATCATCATCATCATCATCTACTTGGGATCGTCTTTATGAGTCCTATGTCTCCAATCTCTTTTGTACAACAGTAATGATGCGGGAACTTACTAAATGCAATGTTAGGGCTGAGATTAGGATTAAAATTAATTTAATCAATTAAAATAATAATTTCTCATAATAAATTATCACGAAAATTCTAGAAATTCAATGAGGCGATTTAATTTCGGCCCAAAATAGTGTTACTTTCGTGTACGTTCCTTATCGCGGATCTAGAAGATTAGGGTTCTTATGAACGGCTAGATCTCTGATAGTTTTAGGGCATTGAACGAACTCGCAAGCGGGTTCTCCCGATACCAAACGAAAATAAAAGGCTAATAAAATTAATGATGAACAAAATATTGATTTAGGGCTTTTATGAGATCAATAAAATAATTAGGATTACGCTACTTACGCAAACCGTAGATCTAAAGAAGATAGAGATGAAAGAAGAGTTGGCCTCGCACCAAATTGCAAGCGAGAATCGAAGAATCGCTCTCCGTTTTGAGAGAATCACACCCTCACGAAAGTTTAGAACTCTCAATTTGCATAAACAATTTTCATTAACCAAAAACTAATGATAAAAGTGTTTACAAGCCTTTAAATAGGCTAACCAATGCATAAAATTAGTAATCCTAGTATAACTCTAATTCCTAATTTAAATAAAAGAAATATCCTAATTCTTGAAAAACAATAGAGTCCTAAACAATAAGGAAACTAATCCTATTTCTAATAAAAGAAACAACTCTTTCTAAAATAAAATAATAAAAGAGACTAATCCTAATTCAATTAGGATTCTTGAAATTCGTCACTTTATGTGCAGCCTCTGAAAACTGACCATAACTTCTTCAATACTTGTCGGAATTGCACGTTTTTTGGCTCGTTGGAAAGCTACTTCGATAAGCTTTCAAATATGACCAATTTCGTATCAATCTAACTTCGTTTGACACTTCAAAATAGGCCAAACATAAAAGTGACGGGATTGAAAGTTAAAGACCCTAATAAATTTTGGATTTTTTTTTCTTTTTGATCAAACAAGTCTTTTTTTAAAAAAAAAATCCATTCGTGGGTCCACTTTCTCTTTTGACATCTCCTCTTTATCCGATCATGATTCAAACAGGCGGATCTAAAATACGCATCAATCCCCTCTACTTTGAAAAAGTTTGACCTCAAACTTTGGTTGGCATGAGTTTTCACGGTCGCAATCATAGACAATATATATGGAACTTCGATCGAAAGCGGCTGGAATCGAACGTCCCCTTGGTTGTGATAGAGCTCCAAGAGATACGGGTCAATCTGCTGAAACTCTTGTGTAAGCCACGTATTCTCTGTGTTGGCCTTGTTCTTCCACTTGACCAAGTACTTCTAAAGTCCCTCATGGTTGGTGGATACAATCTGATCTTCCAGCACATCTTCGATGATCTCACGGATTTGCCGAGTAGGTGGGGGTAACGGTGTGGGAAGGGGAATAATTGGATCATCAGATATAAAAGGCTCAAAGGGGTTGGCAGGGATGGTTGAAGGGCCATGGAATGGAACAAGGTCCTCCACATTGAAAGTCGTGCTAATCCCCAATTCCGGCGGAAGATCTAAGATATAAGCATTAAAACCGGCACTTCAAGATCTGATAGGGTCCAGCACCACGAGCTTGTAACTTCTTTGCAACTCCTTGCGGGAATCGCTCAGGTATATTCCGAACCATCACAAAATCATCCTCTTGGAATTCTTTGAACCGTCTATGAGAATTTGCAGAAAATTTATATTTTTCATTTTTTAAATTAATTCTTTTCTTAATCTCAGCATGTAACTCATGAATGCAATATGCAAAACTGGATGTAGACTTTGATGACCTTTGATGAATGGACATTGGGAGAAAATTTATGTATGTTCTAGTTTTCAGCTTACCCTTCCATTGGATGAGGTATGCTTGATGTTTCTCAGATTGCGTTCTCCTTGCAGTCCAAGTGTTGTCAATTTTCGGTTTACCTTTCCACTTAAGAAGATACTCTCGATATGTTTGGTGTGTCTTTACCTTAGTAACAAAATATGGATTTTTCAAAACTCTTCCATCTAACCTCTTCACATATTGTTCAGGCGGGTATTTGGAAATCAATGAGTAGATAGGATTGGGCTCTATAGGCTCATGTGTAAGTGACACTAACGACTCTTGTGTGAATGATGCAAAGGGCACTAATGGCTCATGTATACTCGACTCGATTAACTCATGTGTACTCGCTTCAACCAAAATCAAAGACTCTAGGGTATTTGATTCAATTGACACTGATGGTTCTTGTGTACTCAGTTCGATGGACTCACATGTATTCGACCCAATGGGCACCAACAAGTTGTGCGCCCAACTCTACGGGTACCAATGACTCATAGGCAAGTGGCTCGATTAGTTCAAGTGTGAGTGACTCAACATCACTACTCACAAGGGAAATAGAAGTCTCTTTAAAACAAACTAGACTTTCATCAGCTTCTTCTATCTCCTCTTCACTCAGCACGATATTAGGGTCGTACACTTCTTTCACTTCCCTATTCTCTGGCTCCTTAGAACTCACTCTTTTAGTCAATAAATTCTGAGTGAAAAATTTTGTGGGGCATTGGTATGCAAAGTGTCCAAACCCTTGACGCTTAAGGCAATCAGGCTACTTATCCGTCTTGATTTTCAAACTCCGAAGAAGGTGACGGTGTGTTAAAGGAATGTACTTTTCAATAAGTCTCACCTTTATGTCCTCCCATGTGGAGATGTGTTTATTTCGAAGAGATTTAATACAATGTTCTATGGGAGTCCAAAATTTTTTAGCATTACCCTCCAACTTTGTTTTTGCTATCCTAATTTTGTACTCATTTGGTACGCCATACTAATCAAAATATTCCTCTACACTAGATAACCACTCCACGAAGGTTTTGGGGTTTAACCATCCCTCAAAACTTGGAACTTCATTCCGAATAGATTTAATAAACTTCTTGGCAGGGTCGTACTCGGGTTCACAATGATGAGGGTATCCCCTAACTCTAGTCTCATCACGATTTTTGGGACTTTGCCAAGAATTTGGAGTGTAGTGGTTTCCTTGTTTGGCTAGTACCCTTTTATGACGGGTAAGAAATTTACGGTGACGTGTAAGTGACTCATACATGATGCTTGACACAAACACAATTCAAACACAATACTAAAAAGACACACTAAGAACCAACAATGGATAAGGACTTTTGTCAAACATTAGACGTGCACAGTAATGAAATAAAATGCAACAAGATTGAAATGACATGCAATTATGAAACTAAGTGATGTAAAATAAAAGTTAGACAAAGGCTAGACGAAAGCTAGACAAAAAAACTTAGACGAAAGCTTTAAAAAAATATTTATTTTTTTAAAATACAGACAAAAAGCTAGACGAAAATTTCCAGATAACGATAGACGAAAATTATAGACAAAAGCTAGACAAACTTTTCAAACAAAAGGCATAAATTTTTTTTTTAGACAAAGCCAGATAGAAATTGCAGACAAAAAGGTAGACAGAAATTTTTAGACAAAACAAGACAAAAAATTTTCAGACAAAAGCTAGACGAAAATTTTCAGACAAATTTTTTTCTAGACAAAAGCTAGACGAATTTTTTTATAGACAAAAACTAGACTTCTTTAAAAAAAAATAAAAAAAAACTTAGAACCTATATGAGCACTAAAACCTTAAAACTAGACTGATGCTCTGATACCAATTTGATGCAGGAACTTACTAAATGCAATGTTTGGGCTGAGATTAGGATTAAAATTAATTTAATCAATTAAAATAACAAATTATCACAAAAATTCTAGAAATTCAATTAGGTGATTTAATTTCGGCCCAAAATAGTATTACTTTCGTGTACATTCCCTATCGCGGATCTAGAAGACTAGGGTTCTTATGAACGGCTAGATCTCCGATAGTTTTAGGGCGTCGAACAAACTCGCAAGCGGGTTCTCTCGATACCAAACGAAAATAAAAGGCTAATAAAATTAATGATGAACAAAATATTGATTTAGGGCTTTTATGAGATCAATAAAATAATTAGGATTACGCTACTTACGCAAACCGTAGATCTAAAGAAGATAGAGATGGAAGAAGAGTTGGCCTCGCACCAAACCGCAAACGGGAATCGAAGAATCGCTCTCCGTTTTGAGAAAATTACACTCTCACGAAAGTTTAGAACTCTCAATTTGCATAAGCAATTTTCATTAACCAAAAACTAATAATAAAAGTATTTACAAGCCTTTAAATAGGCTAACCAATGCATAAAATTAGAAATTCTAGTATAATTATAATTCCTAATTCAAATAAAAGAAATATCCTAATTCTTCAAAAACAATAAAGTCCTAAACAATAAGGAAACTAATCCTATTTCTAATAAAAGAAACAACTCTTACTTTCTAAAATAAAATAATAAAAGAGACTAATCCTAATTCAATTAGGATTCTTGAAATTCGTCACTTTATGTGAAGCCTTTGAAAACTGACCATAACTTCTTCAATACTTGTCGGAATGACACGTTTTTTGGCTCGTTGGAAAGCTACTTCGATAAGCTTTCAAATATGACCAATTTCGCATCATTCCAACTTCGTTTGATACTTCAAAATAGACCAAACATAAAAGTGACGGGATTGAAAGTTAAAGACCCTAATAAATTTTGGATTTTTTTCTTTTTGATCAAACGAGTCTTTTTTTTTAAAAAAAAAAAACCCATTCGTGGGTCCACTTTCTCTTTTGACATCTCTTTATCTGATTACATTCAAACAGGCGGATCTAAAATATGCATCAAGTAAACTCTCAATAACTCTGCAATCGTTCATGTCACTACTTCCCTTTAAGTCGTCAATGGTCTCCCTTTTCTCCTACTTGTGTTTATAACATTTCAATCCTTCGTACAAGGTTTGTTTCCAATGGATATGTCCAAACCATCTCAAACGATATTCTGTAATTTAACCTTTAAAGGCCTTGTACAAAGGATTTCTATTATGTAATATGAATGTTAAAATGTATATTTTAATTTTTTAATGTGTCAGATAAAAAATGCTTCCTAGGTGTTTTCACTTCTTAAGATTATGAGAATTGTTGAATTGTTTCTTCCTAAGATTTCTACTATGTTTAATATTTTTAAAATGTATCTTGGCTCATGCTTTATATGCAACTAACCTTTAAACGTTATACTCTTTTGATACTGATTTATTGTCATGGGTGTCCAAAAACTAGTGTTACAAGGCACTTCTACTTTTGGAAATTTTGACATGTTGACACTTGGTGTCACTTGGGCACTCCTCAAGACGACACAAAACTTCTAGAAATGTACAAAAAAAATACTATCTGAGACCATCAAAGTGTGCCAAGTTTCAACACGGTAAAAAGAGTTACCATTTTAGGAAAAGCCGTGTAAAAGTGGGTAAATTATAAATGAAAAGGCTTGGGTGCTTGAAAATCATTTGTATAGGTGGGAAAATTATAAATGAAAAAGCTTTTGAGTTCTTGAAAACCATTTAGAATATTTTAAGTTAAATTCATGACATACATTATGTATGATTTTCATCTTCTCATTAGGTTTTTTTACCATCTCTCTAGGATTCCCTCCAGTTTTATTTTTCTATATATATATATGTTGAAATTATATAAAATATTATTTTAAACCCATGCCGCTTTATTGGAATTTTCAGAAATCATCATTCCAGACACTTATAACATCTTGACACTTGGCACATGTGTCATGTGTCGAGTTAACACTACCAAGAACCATACTACTTTCGTCTGATATCTAGTACCAACCTTTTCTTTAGATCGAGCGAGGATTATAACCGCTCGAGCGAGTTTAAGTGACCGCTCGAGCGAGGGCTCGCTGCGGCACTGTTCTCCTCGCGGTTTGTATCCGTTTCTCCTCTGAGGCTACGGTGCTTGAGCTTCCTTTACGCTCCTTCTGACTCCGAAAATCTGTTGTTGCCCCAAATCCAAGGCTCCTAAACCTGGCGTTCTCCGTCACCTACCTACTCCACTTATTTTGTTTTCTTAATATTCAGTATATCCCATATAGCTCTATTTCTTCTCCAATTAATTTCCTATTTTCCATTTAATAAATTCCTTGATGATAAGATTTATTTCAAAGGGGAATAAAACTAACCTACCCAAAATTTCTCGCATTTACTCACATCTATAGGGTTTTGAGACTTAACCTCCTCTTCCTACTTAACTAAAATCCCAACATACCTTCCCGCGGTGCTGCCTTGGAGGTTTTCGACTTGGTAAGGGAAACAACTGAGGTGGGGAGTTTCCGATGAGCGCCAAACACCCCAGCACGGTGGAGTTTCCTCGACTTGGTTAGGGAGATTGAGGCGGGGAGTTTCTGATGAGCGTCAAACGCCCGCCCCAGCATAGTGTCACTGGAGCACAAATGCTCGCTCCCTCAGGTACATTCCGAGGAATAACCATGAAGACTTCTGTCTCAGTTGAACTATTTTTCTTGCAAGCAGGTAGGTTCAATCTCCAGACTTAAGTGATCATGTGACCCACTTAAGTGGGCACGTGTCCGCTTAGGGATCACTTATGGGTCCACTTGATCCCCTAATTTAATTTTTATTTAGGCTCTTTAAATGCTCCATTAATAACGCCTTTTGGGTGGCCCCGATGTCTTCTTTTTCTCCTTCTCTTCTTTAACCTCTACTTTCCTTTATTCTTTAACTTATGCTCACACATCCCTCTACTTTGATTCACATCAATGTCTCTCTTGAATTTTGGAGTAGCAATGTATGAGAGGAGGTGCACTCACCTATTATCTTTGCAGAGTTTAGAAAATTGTTCTCATCCCTATTGTAAGCTGTGGCAGACACCCTTGAGAATAACTTGGATTTTTGCTTTGATGAACTGATCTGAATTGTGGAGCAGAGGACTCTTCACAATTATATGTTTGTCATAATGTTTTTACTAGGTTATATCTTCAATTGGTTATAGATCATTCAATGATGGACTGACCTCTGCCATCATCAACTTTACAGGGATGGCTATATAATGAGTTACGACATATATTTTCTCCATTTGATCACCACTCAACAGTCACGTTTTTGTCCTTAGCTGTTAGCATGTGAAAGTTGAAGCTTGGGATACAAACAAATTAAGAACACACTGATCCGACGCACGGATTAAGATGCTGAATACCTCAAAATGTTGTAAAAAAAAATCTCACGAAAACACCACTGATTACTTCCAGATTGTGAAACAAGCACACTCGCTAGTTCAAGCTGAATAATAAATAAGTTCTCTAGGGCACAAGTAGACAGGTTTTCCTACATAATAAAGCCTAAGCTGTCTGACCTGGATTCCCAAGAGCTCTCCAAAACCCTACACATGGGGCATGGGCAGATCCCAGTTAAGGCTGGGAAACAGGAAGGTAAAGGGGCCTCACCACACTAGGTGATCCTACGACCATTTCAAAAGCCGAACTTCACATTGGCCATGAAACTAAAAGTGGATTTCACATGATCCACTTTGTAGACTCCAGGGATGCAGAAATCGACCTTGACTTTCATACTTTGCTGTGGTGATATTGAACCAGAGCCAAGCAGAACCACGTTAAAATAGTAAAGGCTACATACTCCAAACCACTGCCCATATTGCGCTTGCACACCTATTTCCATTTGAAAAAGTGCACTTATTTCTTTCGACACCATCTGCTTTGCATGAAGTTCTTTTGGACCTTAAAAAACTTGGCCTGGTTGCCACCAGAGTTTTATAGAGTTACATATCGGCAAGTCCGACAATGTGCTCTTAAAGCATAATTCTTCCACTATATTTTTCAGCGGTTTCCGCCTCATGATCCAATCTTGCTTGGGGACTTCCTGGTTTTAGAAGAAACTCGAGGTATTCCAACTCAAATCTGCGTTAACATAGATGCTTCTGGGTTTGATAAAAACTTGGTGCCCTAAGCATTTGCTAATGTTAATTTTCTGGTTAGGGAACTATGATTAATGAATGAAGGAGTCAAAACAAATTTATTCTGACACTTGTATGCCCCCCCCACATATCATCTCATTGTCCATGTCTTAGAGGTGAAGAATTACTGGACCCCCTCTACCGAAATTGATGCCATGCAGGAGGCTGCAAGCAGCTACCTGTGCTTGGTTGCAGCCAGCAATCTTCTAAGTGAGTGGTCTCTTACGTTAGTTACATGTTCCACTCCCACTCCTACTTTTGGACGTCTTGTCCTATCTCCAAGTACTGTTAACAGCCTAACACGATTGCAACGTCACTGCCGGTAAACAAGTTAATATGCCTTTTTTACTTGGTGAAAATAAGCTAATATTTGAAATCTTTCTATCATTTTGTGTTTTCTAAGTTTCATTAACCATGCACAATCACCAAATGAATTTTTATACGTACTATATGTTTTCAAAATGGGAGCCATTACTTGCACATGGAAAATTGCCTCTTGCACCAACTTAAGACGATTTGTGATTGCACATAAAAAAATTGCACACTGCTCTTAAGTCTCAGACCTTCGTAGCTTCTTCCTGAGTGATGTAGTGATCCAGGACTCAAACCCTCCCACATCTTTTGCTTCCCAATTGCCACAAAGATTTCAAATCTTCTTCTTGGGTGATCGATTTCAAGAACCAAGGATTGAATATCAGTAAAGACAAACTGAAATTGAATCTCAATATCATTGTGCCTTCCCCACATCCGCATGGTTCCTGATGTTGATGGCCATGGCAATCCACTGGCTGTTGGGCAAGAACCTCGTGATGGTGGCACTGTACGCATGGTTTTTGTAGAATTGATGATTGGAGAAACTCGTTCAAGAGATCGGATGATCACAGATCTGCCACTGCAGTAGATTATGGTGTTCAATTTGGGGTCACCAAGATCAGATACCCTTGGCCTTCTGCTGATGGGGCACACGTGGTCTCTGAGAATGTCGCCATTATTAGGGTTTCGTTTTGGGGACTTTTAGGAGTCTTTGATTGTCTTCATTTTGCTTAGTTGCAGAGGAGATGGGAAAATCGGATGACGGAGATATTGAGGAAGGTGACATGGGAAAGGAGGGAATATGAATTGGTAGAGAAGATTGAGAAATGGAATAAGTGGGTGCAATGACGAGGACATTGTGGTCATTGTCAAAAAATTTTAAAAATGCAATTTTTTTCAAACCGGTACAACAGCAGAAAATTGGTGTGCAATTAATAGCTCCCTTTAAAAAAATTACCATTATTCACATTGCCACTTCCTAGCACTCTCACCTCCTAAAGTTTTTGGAACCAGACCACTTCACTCCTGCACTCCCACCCCACCCCACCCCACCCCAACTCTCTCTTCCTGCTGCTCGTGCTCTGTGCAACCAAGGGACTGCCTAATCAATGTTTCAAGCACACAAAGCAATTATAGATTGAGGGAGTGGATCCCTCTGCCTATGAGTCCACATGGAACTGAACAATTCTGCGTTTCTCTTTAGGGTGAGAATAGAATGGAGCAGTATGTTGCACATATAGTGATTCTCTGAGGAAGATTCTTGAGTCTTTACTTCTTATATGGTTTAGGTTTTTTTTCATGGTGACTCTTTGGGGGAGGTTGCCCTGCCGCCACCGTAAATTTTACCCTCTTTTGGTGTTCCTCATTTCAACTGCTTGAACGAATTAGATTTTCTCATGGCATTTTTTTTTTTCACCAAATCTTTATTCTCTCTAGCTTATCCCATTCCAACCATCAAGGATGCATCACTTGTGGGGTGCTCTTGGGGAACTGCTTAAAATCTTTATGAATTGTATGCATCTCATCTAGACCTTGTACATGGTTCAATCAAGGCCTTGAAATTCTTGAACAGGGGGGTTGTTAAATTCACGCAAAGTGAAAATTTGGCTATGTGATGTTAATCTAAATCTTAGGTTAATCTAGTCTTGTTGGATCTTGATTGTGGGGTTCCCACTAGCACGTGTTAAAGGTGCATAAATACTAATCAAGTGATTGAAGGTATATTATATATTTCACTTTGAGATTGACTCTCCCACCTGCTGAATATAAAAAAAAGATGAATTCTTTAGAGGCCTGTATAATCCTTTACATTCATCTTTTCATGGGGTTTGATGGCTTAGATGGCGTAACACTGGATGATGCAGATAACGGCACATTGATCCTTCATCTTTACCCTTGATAGGTGGGTAACTAACAAGTTTTCACCCTTGATAGGTTGTATTTAAATCATGTTAGTTAGATTACCGTATTTTAAAAATTTCCTTTCATGACTCAAGAATTCAATTTTATTTCCAAAATAACATTGTGATTTCAACTTAAATAGAAAAATATGTTTCTATATTATTATTTTTTTGAAAACTTTGTAATATCAGTATATGTAACCGGTAGTCCTATTTAACGACTTTTTGAGTTTCTTAATTCCATATAAATTAATGTTTTCATCTTATGGCCCATGATATATCTTCTCTAAGGGCTACGCTTTCTCTAGATGTTTTTATAGTTATTTTGTATGTTTGCATGTGCAAGTTTTTGTGCTTACAATTTGAGAGCTTTTCTAAAACGTTGAAGGTTTCATTTATACCCTTAGGTGTCATTGCTTACATAGCAACATTTAGAGTCACCCTGTACCTATCAAATCTGATATTTAGATGTGCACATAACATTGTACTTATCAAGCTGCCTATACTTCATGCTTCGGGGGCCTGCTTCATATTTTGCCATTGGCTTCTCTGGATACATGGTTGTAGACAGATTTGCTCTCTTGTGCATGCAAACTAAAGTAATTTACACGATTCCGTTAGAAAATAGTTTAATATCAATATATGTAGCCCTACTTAACAACCTTTTCAAAAAAATTTATTCGAAATAAATTAGTGTCTTTGTCCATGTTTCTTCATCTTGAAATAAAGGCAGGGCCACTTCTTTATCTTGGATATCAAAGTTATTGTTATCTTATTTAAAATTTTATCTGTATGTATACAAAATTTATGGATCAGTGCTCCCAGTGTTACTCTGTTTATGTAACAATTTTTTTCATTTGCAATGAATTTAGTTCTCATGTTGACATCATGAAAGTTAGTCTCCCACTTTCTTAATCTATTTTTTTTTTCAGTGGACTATTTAGCTTTAATTTAGTTTGAGTAAATTATTTAATGGAAAAAATGTCGACTCATGAGATGGCTGTGTGATGCGGGAACTTACTAAATGCAATGCTAGGGCTGAGATTAGGATTAAAATAAATTTAATCAATTAAAATAATAATTTCTCATAACAAATTATCACGAAAAAATTTAGAAATTCAATTAGGTGATTTAATTTCGGCCCAAAATAGTGTTACTGTCGTGTACATTCCCTATCGCGGATCTAGAAGACTAGGGTTCTTATGAACGGCTAGATCTCCGATAGTTTTAGGGCGTCGAACGAACTCGCAAGCGGGCTCTCTTGATACCAAATGAAAATAAAAGGCTGATAAAATTAATGATGAACAAAATATGATTTAGGGCTTTTATGAGATCAATAAAATAATTAGGATTAGGCTACTTATGCAAACCGTAGTTCTAAAGAAGATAGAGATGAAAGAAGAGATGGCCTCGCACCAAACCGCAAGCAGGAATCGAAGAATCACTCTCCGTTTTGAGAGAATCACACCCTCACGAAAGTTAAAAACTCTCAATTTTGCATAAGCAATTTTTATTAACCAAAAAGTTATAATAAAAGTGTTTACAAGCCTTTAAATAGGCTAGCTAATGCATAAAATTAGAAATCCTATTATAACTTTAATTCCTAATTCAGATAAAAGAAATATCCTAATTCTTCTAAAACAATAAAGTCCTAAAACAATAAAGATACTAATCCTATTTCTAATAAAAGAAACAACTCTTACTTTCTAAAATAAAATAATCAAAGAGACTAATCTTAATTCAATTAGGATTCTTGAAATTCGTCACTTTATGTGCAGTTTTCGAAAACTGACCATAACTTCTTCAATACTTGTCGGAATTGCTCAAATTTTGGCTCGTTGGAAAGCTACTTCGATAAGCTTTCAAATATGACCAATTTTGTATCAATCCGACTTCGTTTGACACTTTAAAATATGCCAAACATAAAAGTGACGGGATTAAAAGTTAAAGACCCTAATAAATTTTGAATTTTCTTCTTTCTGATCAAACGGGTCTTTCACGGGCCTTTTTTTAAAAACCCATTTGTGGTCCACTTTCTCTTTTGACGTCTCTTCTTTATCCGACCACAATTCAAACAGGCGGGTTTAAAATACACATCACTGTGTCATATGGGGAGCCATCTTCCAACAACCCCCCCACCACAAGTTTAACCCGTCTTAGAGTGTTGGGGGACTTTGGTGTGTATGAAAAGGTATTCAGAGTTGTAGGCTAGTGGAAATAGGTTAAAGCGGATTTTTTAAAACATAATTTGGAACTGGTGTTGGCTTTGTTGAAGAGCTTGTCTATTTGATATCTTTGGCATCTATGGAAAGATATTCAGAGTTTTTTTTCCTTGCTTTCTTTTGTCACTTTATTTTTCTGGGCCAAGCACCTCGTTATGCCCCTCTTGAGGTCTACCGTAATTTTTATTCTTAATGAAAGTTATGGTGTTTACCGTTAAATAAAAATAGGAAAAAGACTGGTCTTTTAAAGAGATGGACTCCTATGACCGCTTTACAGGGATATTGTCATGAGAAGGCATACATTCTTGATCATTGTAAATGTTTCATCTTGATGTCCATCACTTGTACCATACTCAGCCCAAAAATATGCCCTATCTGAGCTTTCAGCGCACTTTAATGTGAGTGTTAAGTAGATATGAAGTACACTGCACATTAAAGCACTTTGATTAGATGGTTCCAATGCTTTGCTATGTGTGATTTTTCGGCTGAGTATGGTACAAGTGATGGCCATCCACTTGAAAAACTTAAAATGATGAAAAATGTACGCCAACTGCCAAGTGGCCTAAAATGGGTGCTTTAAGGGGAAATATTAATACACGCTGCAGTGCTGCTACATCCCATTATACCTTTTAAAAACATAATTTGGAGTTTGTGTTGGCCTTAAGCGTGTTTGTCTGATTCTTGTTTTTAGGAAGGGGGAAGAAGTCCATTGTTTATTGGGTACTTGGCTGTTTCCAAGGAGGAAGCTCCTTTTTTTACTTTGGCTCCGTGCCTTGATGTCTTTGAAAGATGAGCATAGTTGCAAAATAACAGTCAATCCCACGGGAGATGAACCGATTTAAGCCAACTGATGTGCAATTTATTGCGAAGACTTTACTTGAGTAGGAAAGTACCAATTGTGAGTGAATTGAACCACTAATTAAGTAACTATGCAGTTGAGATGTTGACAAGGTTCTCTACTTGAAGAGGTTTGTATGCTATGTTTGAGCAGGATGTAAAAACTGAACTCATCCCAATTTCAATTATTCAACTGATCAGAACTTTTCAGGTATCTGCCATTTACCGATGTTATCGTTCATGATTTGATAGGGTGTCCATGTTAGATCTTCTTCTTATAGTAGGTCTTCTGGATTAGTTGGTTGGCAGTGCACCTCAATTCACCACTAGCACTTCCAAGCCTAGTGGAAAAGCAAGTTTTCTAGTTCACTTGCTAAGGCTCAGCATATATCAGTCTTACAGTAGGGCACCATGATGCCCATGTTTATTTTGTCTCAAATGGCACTTGATCTGAATGATTGTATACACCTGAAAATAAGCACTGTAGTTGGTATTATAGAAGATATTAATCTTTAGACAAAACTAGCATTTTAAAAGACATCTTGAAGTTTAAATATTTGGTCCTAAAGAAACTACGGCTATTTTTTCTAATAAAGCTGACTGGCTACTTTTTAGCCAGTTACACAAATAAGATTGTATCATTGTAGTTATCAGTGCATTATTGCCATGTTGAGCAGATACAACACAGCTGTTTAGATAAACCTTATCGGAACCATTTTTTCTTATTTTTTCAGCAGTTTTTGAATGGAACTTTTATACTATTTATGTAGATTTTATTTTATTCCATCTATATATATATATATAGGAAAAGGCCTCCGTCCTCCATAGGAGGACGGTCACCGCCCTCCAACTTTCCACGTGGCACTCAAAACACTTTTTGGGTGCCACGTGGACCTTGGGTGCATTGCTTAGATCATCCTTGAAAAAAAAAAAATTAAAAACTCATCTCTACCGTGTATATTTTGAACCGTGAAATGTGGACCAATGACAATCGTCAACTTTTACTTGTGAGTTTAACATTTATTTTTCAATTTTTTTTTTTTTAATATTGATCTAAACTGTCCACCTGTGCTCCACGTGGCACCCAAAAAGTGTTTTGGGTGCCATGTGGAGCTCCACATGGATCTTGGAGGATGGTCACCGTCCTCCATTGGAGGACCTAACCGGCTCCCATATATATATATATATATATATATATATATATATATATATATATATATAAAGTATAATACTTTCATAACTGGTAATTATCTGACTCTCTCCATATTATCATAGAGTATGCAACTGTAAGCAGATTTTGTATAGGGTAAGCGATCCATTCCCAATCTAGATTGTGAAGGGGTCACTATTTTGGGCACATGGCACTATTTTCATCAAGTGTGCCACCTTATGTGGAGGACCCAATGTGAAGATCTGTTGAGTGAAAAATTGCATAAAAAAACATCTCCATGTGATTCAAAGCAGTCAAATGCCTTTAAATGATATTTTATTGACATGGTAACCATTCATTTTGAAGGCGTTTGACCTCTTTGAATCACGAGATTTGAGAGGTTTTTCTAAAGGCACCACATATTTTTAGATCGAGTATACCCGTCACATGTCACACTTGATGAAAAATAGTTCTACATGTCCAAGAAAGTGACCAGTTCACAAGAGAGATTGATAACAGGTGGGTTTCCCTATACCTGTTGAAGAAGATTCTGTATTGGGTACTCGTTCTCATCTCATCGTGTTTTTCCTGGGTCATGAAATTTTATTGCAGTTCCAACGAAGGAACCGGATTTACAAAGAAGAGCAGCGCCAGTTAAGAGCAGCGGCCAAGAAGGCCAAAGGGGAAGTTGAAGGGGGTGATGGAAACCATCATCATTAGAGTCCCATTGTAACCCATCATCTTTTGAACCAAAGAATAAAATTGACTAGCCTGGTTTGCATCTCCATGAGGCAACGGTATGGTTGTAATTCCTGCTTTCGTCTTTGTTTGGTTTCAGAGTGTTGGTTTCTTGGTCTCTCAAATGTCATTGCAATTATGGCTCAGACTTAAGATTGTTGATTTACATTGTTGACGAGCATTAATTCTTTTTAGTTTGTCAAGTTTATCATCATCGTCTTCTCCTTATTCGATCTAACGGTGTATCAGAATTGAAAAATTCTAGGGCTTGAATCTTTAATGTTCTCTTATTTATCACCTCTGTATGCTATTTAAGCAGAATATTGTTGCCTATTGCCACTAAGAAACTGAAAGAAAGCTCATAAACAGGAGAGAGACATCGAGGAAGAAATAGATGGAGAAATATAAACAACTTCTGTAACGATGGGGACAAAGAGGAACAGGGGGGCAATTGCATTTTGTTGATGTCACGAAAAGTCTCTGGTGTGCCCCAGCTATGTGCACAAATTAGTGCATATGCCTAGAAGTCGCCCTGCAATTACATGGCACACATCACACTCAAATGTGATTTTAGGGCCACGTTTTGGTATTTGCTGCACGTGGAATCAAAAGCTTGATCGACTGATGGCACGCCCGTCATTTCAAGATTCTTTGTGTCGAATACCGGAATGAAAAACGATCACGATCGTCTGATTTAAAGCGGTCAATGGGTTTTAGCGTAGGTGCCCACCAGTACAGTGGTAGGCACAAATAGGGGTACCCTACATGGAATTGCATTGGGCTCCAAAATCACACTTTTTGGGAGAATTGAAGCATCTGATCTTTGCAGTCTCCAGTCTAAATAGCAACCATTGTTCTCATGTTCTAACAGCCGATATTAAAGTTCTAAGTTACCTAATTGTATGGTTTGCATTTGCTTATAATTTTGCAAAGTTGCAGCTCGGACCATCTTTAGCTGCCTGTCAGCTCCCCGCCCGCTCCCTCCTTGTTTACCAAACCTGCACACCAGAGAGCAGGTTTATACGGGGTTGTGATGGATGAGCCTTTAAAAGAGTGGAAGTTTGATTGCAGTTGAGAATGTATTGATCGACGACTCCAGCAACCTATTAATCGACCGAGAATGCACGAATATAGACTTTCATTTTCTCTTTCTTAATCCACTCATATATATATATATATATATATATAAATGGTGGCCTGAGTTGAAATTTCATTTCTTTGTTTCCTTCAAATTGATATGACCGAGTAAATGAAGCTCCTCATAGGTAAATTTAGGTTTCAAAGAATATTCACAAAAACCGCTCTGGTAAAATTGTAGCCAGATTCACTCTGTAGCTCTTTGCCCCGGTCCCTGCTGGTGCCAGAGATGCTTACCAAATGAGCTTCAAACGCCCTGATCCTTGGTGCAGCATGGAGCGACTATGGAGCCTTACCAAACAGACCCTTAAAGCCTACACGATATATGTGGGATCATGGGTTAAAATTTCGCTCTACCGATACGTATCGTCCGAGCTCCAAAACGATACGTATCGGATGATACGTATCGGAAATTCAATGTACCGGACGCTACATTGAATGTATCGTCCGGGGCTTCCCATACAAACAGGACGATACAATACATTGAATGTATCATATCGTCCTAGTCCAATACTGATACGTATCGGACGATCGGATGATATTTTGACCCATGTGTGGGATATGAAAACGATAATTGATAATGACACAGACCCTTACGTTTGGGGCAACTAAGCTAGTTCCAATGGGCACTGAGCTAGCTGGTTCTATCCGATTGTAACCAAAATTAACAAGTCGGGGTTTAGGAATAGAGTGAGCAAGGGGATATTTAGGGGAAAAAAAGCACAAAATGGGACAATTCGGGTACAACTGAGGAAAACTATGAAAACGTGGAAAAAGATTGAAATTATGAATATAGAAATATATATTGAATAACTTGTTATTTATCGAATATACTGGTGATAATTCTAGTTTATTTGGGAAATTCACGACTTAAAAAAACAAAAACTTGATGGCTTTAAAAATCACAATTTAGATATAATTTATTTGTTTTACGAATAGCTTCATGTTATATAAAAAATTAGGAACAAAAATTTGAAAATAATCAATTGGGCAAGAGAAATTGGACTCGAGGCATATTGTCGCTATCTTTAAAACTCTATTCACTCCTTACTCGAGTATATCCTCAAGTTTGCAAAAGGGTTCCAGCGAGACGTTTCCAGGATACAAGGAGCCTAATATCTTGGATGCGATCTGTTACTTTGCAACAGTAGATGATCGCCCCAGAAAACTCAATCCGATGAAGTACCAACCAAAAGGAAAGCAAGAGAATTCTCAATCAAACTATATGCAAAAATTCGATGGATTTCAGAGTATGCAAATTTATGTTCTAAGGTTTCCTTATATAGACTTTTCAATATGATTGTTGGACTAACAATCATATTTTGGACGGCTCAGATTTTTTAAAGATCTCAACTGCTTTTTTCAACGGCTGTATGAAAGGTTGTACTTTTCGAATTCAAAATTGAACAGTTGCATATCTTTATAAGCGGTTATGAAATGCGAACACGAACGCGGCGGCTCACCGTTAGGGAGACTCTTCTCTTCTTCTTGTGAAACAATAATAGAAGGTGAGATGCTCTATATATAGCATGAACCACTTTAACATTTACCAATGTGAGACTATTTATTCGCATATAAAGGTTGATAATATCTATTGCCTAAAAAATCAACCTATAAAACTAAAAAATAAAAAGAAAGTTTTATTTTTTTAAAAAAAATTTAAAATATTTATTATATAGTAAATAAATATAACAGTTCATGTTTTGTGATCTTTAAAAAGAGAGCTTTAGGCATTGGAGCCACTTAGGTTGGAGCCTAAAATTACGAGCTCTTTACAATGGACTTTAAAAGAGTATTATTTGTACACTGTTTTTTTAGCTTCTTGTTCTTAATCTTTCATAACTCATAATGGATAATGGATTCAAGGTAAAAGTCTATGTAACGTTTGTATATTTCAATGCTGGCGAAATGTTGATTAGAATTGTACATACATGTCTACGAGGATATGTTTTTGGCACGTTTGAATATTTTTTAGGTAGTAGTACCTTAGGGTTAAAGGATATAGTTGAAATAATTGTAATATGTCCAAAGGTTACTGCCCATATAGGCTGTTTTATTCTTTGATTTTGGGACTTGTGTCTCATTAAGATTGAATTAGACATTCCTGCATGGGATTTTTGACTTTTGGCCACAGTCGATTTAAGTGTTTCATGTAGGCAAGATGAAGAGTATGATTCATGCAGGCAAGATGAAGCAAATATCATATGGCCTGCTTGCTAATTAATTTGGATCTGACCCTAAATTCAAATTAAACTCTTGGAGGATAGTGATATATAGTCATAGTTCATGATCAACATTAACTGACATAGCTAGTAATGTGTGAATGTAGATCCATCAAATATATGATCATGATATATTATATACAACTTAAATCTTCGATAACATTTTATAACATACAATTATGACATATTTCTCATGAATAGCTAGTAATGTGTGATTGCAGATCCATCAAATATATGATCATAATATATTATATATAACTTAAATATTTGGAAAGCACAAAAATGCCCTTCTTTTTTAAGACATGATTTAACTATAACCCCAAATTAAGACGGAACATGGAGTTGCCACGTTCGGTCAAAACACGGGCTTCGACCTCTGTTAGTCTCTGTATATGTATATATATTTTCTTTCGATTTGTGTTTAAATTTTTTATTTTTTTTTATCTTGTTATTTATTTATTGCTACCGTTATTATTTGATTAGTATTGCAATTTAATTTTTGAGAGATCGTTGTTCGTGGTAAAGCCAACAGAGGCATGGACACGTGGACGACATTTAAAAAGGTGTCAAAGAAGAGGGTTAAATTAGTAGTTCTTAGACCCGCATCTAACTCTTAATAATATTATTGTGATAAAAATAACCCTCTTAAATAATATTATTAAATTGGGTTAATGGGAGCTCACCTTAGGCCTAAGATTCTTTGTCCCCATAATCGCCCTCTTTAGTCATAGGATAGCTCTATTTGCGCTCACACATTCTCTGAGAGCGCCTACGCCTTAAATCTCTTGAAAATCGTTGATTGCTTCAGATCAGATGATGGAAATTGTGTCTCACCTCAATCTTCCACAAAATGGATCTTGAGATCATTGCACACTTATCAGACATTCAATTTTTGATTCAATGTGTCACAAATCCCAAAAAATGGCTATAAAATCACGTTTGAGCATGATGTGTGCCATATTATTGAAGATTCATTTTTTAAGGATCAGTGACACATGGAATAAAAAACTTTCCGTATGATAGATGTGCCATGATCTCAAGATCCATTGCATGGAAGATCAAGGTTAAACACGATCTAGCATCTGATCCGAAGTAATGAAAGGTTTTCAAGGGTATGAGGCGTAGGGGCTTTCAGAGAACGTGTAGGGGCGAATAGAGCTACCCTTAGCCATATAGCAGACTTTTTCTACCAACCTAAGTGGCCAAGTGTCACGACCTGAAATTCTACCTTATATCGAGGGCCTAGAATTTCGAGTTATGACCCGCACATATCTCGGATATGCTAAGCGGACATACACTTAATCAGAGTTCTCACACAATAATGGTTCCACGAAATCCGTGAAATTCAACAAATAGGGTGGAATATAAATGCAATCATAAATACTAAATAAGTGTGATAAAACCACAATCCACCAATAAAATATAAATCCAATCGGAGACAAATCCGATAAAATAAACTATAAAATCCACAATACTAGTATCAATAAAATTCAATACCAAGTCCACAATGATCAGTAATCGGCACTTGAATCAATATCAGCACCGTAGTCCTCCTGATAACCGGTAGCGTCGCCCTTCAAAGGCTCCTGGCACTCAACGCCCGCGGGATCAATGAAATCAGCGTCGGTGAGATCTAGATGGCTCGCGTCTACTCCACCAGTGTAATTACCTGCAACTGTTAGATTATCGTGGGATGAGTTTACTCAGTCACGTAAACTCAGTGGATACACCACCAATCTACCCCATACTACTCAGGTGCATTGTGGGTGCGTTAAGTGAGTGATAAACATAATATCTCAAAGTAGATAGCAAAAGAAAGATAAAATCACATACATATCGTGAAACTCATATCATATCATAAATGCAAGACCATAATCTAGACACTCATATCCTAACGTACCTTACCATATCTTATAACATATCATATCATGTTTTATTATCATTCTCGCACATACGTCTGTACATCGCATGAGCGTAATTAACATACTCGTAAAATCCTAAACGACTTATGCCAGAGTCGCTGCTCGAGCTACCATGGGAGGGCCAATATAATATCGTACCACCATATCATAACGCTCTCGTGTCATACTCATACTCCACCACCCAGCCAATGGGGAGACATAATGACCAAAGTCACTCATAACATACTCATACTCATAATCTCTCCCAGAGATCCGTCCTGACTGAAAGACGTTATTGCCCTTACGGTGGCTATGTAAGGAACGACACGTACAGAGACTTAAATTTTTTATCTTTTGCGCTGGCCTACACAGCGATGTCTTATTATTGTACTCGTATCATAACTTATCTTATCTCATACTCATATCTTATCATACTCTTATACTTAATCCTAGGACAAACTATAATGAGACAACTTCCTTAATTCACGCTTTCCAATAAAAATATTCTGTAGTAACCTGGATGTACTTCGTGTGGTAGTCTATACTACCATAGAGGTATTGCATCCGTACATGGACGCCAATATTCCGAGTTTCACGTGACCGTAGAAGAAACCTCACCACAGCTAATGCCTATGGTCGAACCTCATAACTTGAACTTATAATTTATACTATCATATTTGAACTCGGGGTGATCGGGTCACCGTGTATGCCACCGTCATGTGAATACGATGTATTTTTCGCTTTAATACCATCTCAGCAAATCACCACGCCCAAGCATAAGTATAATCTCATATACTCTCGTACTCATGATCTAACATATCCTTAACTCGTATAAATTGATTAAGTTGTAAATACAAAAATATCACACATAAAGAACGATTTATACTTAGATTTTGATTATATTTATATTTATATTTATTTACATACCACACCAATATAATTATAGAATAGAGTTATAAGTATGATTTCGATAATTGTAAAAGGCAGAGTTCGATTTCATAAAGGCATCGAAGTTCTAACACTTTGTGTTATCGAAGAGGTCGCGTTGAAGCGATAAAATGATATATATATATATATATATATAGTATACTATAATTAAATGCTCAAATAAAAGGGGCAGTTCAATTTAAAGTGGAGTGCATCACGACCATCGATCGAAACATCAATAAATTAAAGTGCATTGAGTTTTAGTCGAGCAAGTAGAGTTATAGGAGAAAACAATATCGATAATATTGTTTGATGTCTGTTCGGACATAGATCATTTAATTGAAAAGTGTAACCCAATCGATTGAATTTAAATAGGTGCACACAATCAGTTCGGTTCAAGATTAATCGATTGAAAAGTGTAACTCAATCGATTGAATTAAAATAGGTAAGTGTACATAGTCAATTCAATTCAATATCAATCGATTGAGAAGTGGAACTCAATCGATTGAAGAATAAATTAAAATAAGCTAGAGCTCTTATTCTGTTATATAACTTAGCTAATATAATATTTTATATAAAATAAGCCTATTAGACTATTACTACTCAGGAACCTCAATCGATTGAATTTAAATATTCAATCAATTGAAACATCTTTTTCCTTTAAACAATGCAAACTGTAGTAAGTGTCAGAATGTGATAATAGCTCATAATTCGAATTATTATTATATTCACTCAAATAACCTCAATCGATTGAATTTTAAAAATCAATCGATTGAGACATCCTTTCTTTCCAATTAAAGAAAAAGGCAAGACTGTTATTATATTTATTACCAAACAACCTCAATCGAATGAATTTATAAAATCAATTGATTGAGACATTCATTCATTAAAGTTGTCAGTTAAAGTAACTTTGCTTATTAAAATCAACTGCTCAAATTGATCGATTGAATCATGTAAATCAATCAATTGAATTTAAAAGGAAATAAAACCTTCTCTATTACAGTTTTGAAGTCGATCGATTGAAAAGTGTGTTTCAATCGATTAACTGTCACAGATTCAAAATGAAATAAGGTTCCGAAATAAAACCCAAAATACATCCGAAAAATTCACAAAAATAATATAAAATCAGGATTAATTATTATTTTAATCTTAAAAGCGATTTTATAATAAAATGATTTTAGATTCATTTTAAATAGCCTATCGATACGCGATCGAACGTATCTTACGCGATGGGATCTGAGAATGACGAGATGGATGGATGGGTACCCACCTCTTGAAGCGTGATCGGCAAATCGACGGCGGTTAGGGCGATAGAAATTGGTGTCCACACGATGGTCCGTCCATGATTACGCCGCATTCTTCTACCACGATTTGACGGTAGAAAAATACTACGGTGTTCTTTGTGGAAGAACACACAAGAGATTTAAAAGAAATTAGAGTGTTTTTAGAAAATGGTGGTTATAGAAGAAGATGGAGTGACGACTAGGGTAAGAATTCTTATAATAGTGATTTAGGGTTCTCTGTAACTTTTTTATTTATAATATATGAGCATTAATTCGATGTTAAGCGGTTACACTAAATAAGGGTGTATAAGCTTTTATTTCAAAGTTTAAAATAGAGGTTTAAAACTCACGACAATTTTAAATATAAAACCTTTTTGAAAAAATAAAATGTGTATTTTCTCAACTAGGATAGGTTCCGGTGTGGAGCACTAACACCCTGTAAGGTACAAAGCACCATCTAATACCAATAAAAGAAAGTCAAAAATTCTAAGTCGTTACACCAAGTGACTAAATATACTATGAAAATTATTCAACCAAAAACATGGATTCAAACTATTTGATCTTTTGGTTCAGCCAAGCCCCATTATTATTATTATTATTATTATTATTTTATCGGTCCAAGTCTGATTATATTAAGGTAAAAAGCTAGGATAGTTTGAATCCAGCCCCGCCCGAAACTGGGTTTGCATAGGTTTGAGCTTCAATTAAAGTCCAAGCACGAAAGCACTTGGGCAGAGCCATCTCGATTTTTATTTGGGCCGGGTTTTGGTCATTTTTTTTTGGATAATCAGAGCATTCGGGCCTCTTAGAGCACCCGACTATTTCCAAGAGCATGTGCGTGCCCCAAATTAGCACATGACCAGCAGTGTAACTAGGATTTTCTAACACTGGTTGGTTTAATTATTATTTTATCGCAGATTTGGGGCTTATACACCATAAACTTGGGAGGCTTATACAGAGAACAAATTTGTATAAGAAGCATATTCTATACGTTAAATGGGGGCTTCATCCCCACTCTCCTATATGTGGCTACGCCCCTGCACCAAGGGACATAAATGCATAGGGGTGGCTTAAGGGATGGTTTGGAGTTGGCAGAGTTCGAATCCCCTTAGTCCACTCTATGGAAGCTAGTTGGGAAATTTACCTGACAGGCCCTGTCAGATATGCCTTTTACGTCAGAAGCCCTATAGTTTCACTTTTACCCAGACAAACCCGCTGCGCGCCGAGCTGAGGCACGCCTGTAGGAAATATCCAAAGTACCCCCACAGTAATAAATAGCCGCCCTCTTTTCAAATTATTTACTGTTTTCAATTTACATTTTCGTTCGAAGTTGGTGGAGAGTCGTTGACGCTTCTTGGACGATCGCGTTCAAATCTACAACCTTCAAGCTACCAAATCTGTAAGTTAGAATTAAAATTAGCTTCCATCGCTATAGATTTTTTTTTTCTCCTCTCTTTGGTGCATATTTTGACATAATTTTTTTTAGGTTTTCCCATATGTAATCGATATCGATCTTCTATGTAATCGATATCAATCCTATATGTAATCGTTACCGATTACATATTTAGTCTCTATCGATTACATCGAAGATCGATATTGATTACATAGAAGATCGATAACGATTATATATGTAGTCGTAATCGACTATATAAACTGTGGATGACGAATCTATAACAAATCGATATTGACTCTCTATGAATATAATTAATACCCATCATTTGAATTAATTTCCCTATAGTTATTACCCTCGATGCCATAATAAATCATACGAGGTTTTATATTTATCTCAGTCGACGTTCAATTTATTGCCAACTACCCTTTTGTAAAACCATTATGGCAAGTTAGGTTGGAAGAATGAGAAAATTTAATACAATGATTCGTATTCCACAATCTAGGAGCTTTAAATACAGGTTTAGTTCGTCCTTAGCAAACCACCTATCATCCCTACCAGCCCATATTTTTCCCAATGTCTGACGACGAAGAAAAAACCTTCTATAACCCAATCAAGTTCGAGCCTGTATGGGAGGACTCACCACCACCACCAGAACTAGATCCTTTGCAGTTCCTGTGGGACGAGTACGATGAAGTAATGGAGATTTTGGCGAAGGAAGAAAAGAAGAAGAGGAAGGAAGAAAAGAAGAAGAGAGAGGAAGAAAAGAAAAAGAAGAATGAAGAAAAGAAAAAGAAACTTAAGACGGAACCACCCGCCTCTCCACCCCATCCACCACCTACTCTTCATCCTTCTTCCTAAATTTTCTTTTCATTTTTAATTATAAGTGAAAATTTTTGAATGTAATTGAAAATTTTTTCAAGTAAATGAAACTTTTTGATGCAATGGCGACTTCATGAAATCTTTTGAGTCAGTAAATTAAATATTTTCTATATAAATAAGGGAAATTTACCTGACAAGTAAATTAAACATTTTGAGATCATTGTAGACTTATATTGAATTGATGGCGATTTCATAAGTAATCGATATCGATTACATTTAGAGTCGGTATCGATTACATATATGGTCGATATCGATTATATATGTAATCGATGTAGGTAAAGAAGAAGGAAGAAAAGAAATAGAACAAAAGAAAGAAAAAGAAACTTAAGAGTCAGTAAATTAAGTAATTTCTATATAAATAAATATTTTGAGGTCATTGCGAATTTATATTGAGTCGTTGGCGATTTCATAGGTAATCGATATAGATTACATATAGAGTCGTTATCGCTTACATATGTAATCGGTGTCGATTATATGTAGACTCGATATCGGTTATATATAATCGATACAGGTTTTATATATACATTTCATCAACATTTTAAACTATCCTTGTTAGTATAGTGCTCAGTCCTTTCTTTTTTATTACAGTTCATTTCAAAAGGCTGTCAAGATGGTTGTACACCGAGCTGTTGCCAAGTGTTCGCCTAGTGCCGTTTCGAATCTCTATGAAAATGCTACCCCAGCTCGGAAGAAGTTACTGAGAGATTCAGTTTTTGGTGGAATATTTCAAATGCCCAAGGGTGTGGGATTATAGACATTGCATTGATACTGGGCCTTGCCGTAGTTGGCCCAGAAAAGTATACCCCATCAGTTAAACCATCCGTAGAACAAACCATTAGATACGAATACTTTCGTGGAATGCCTCCCGAAAAAATTCTTCGGTCTCATATAGATGCTGCAATTTGGAGAGCGGAAAGTGATGAGGACTTCTTAAAATTATCCCTTCTGTTTGTGTTGTGCATATTTCTCTTTCCTGGGTCCCACCATCAGATTTCGGAAGACCACATCGACCTCATCGATGATGTGGAGACCTTTAACCGAACTCCGTGGGGTCTGCACGTCTACCAGGACTTGATCGAGTATATAATAAAGGGCGCGGCGAATAGAAAAACTGCCGAGATGGATAAATCCCTGAAGATGTACAACACATATGGATGCATATGTGTACTTCAATGGTGGGCTTATGAGATCCTGCCCGATATATCGCCATCCCAGCTAGGCCTCAAGGACCCTTTCCCATGGCTGCTGAAATGGTCGGACAGAGCGCAGTCCAGGATCAAAGGTTACACTCGCGGGCAGATGTTAGACAGCAAGGTATGAGGTCTATTGCCTATTAAAAAAAAAACAACTTACCGATTCATTCTAGAATCGATAACGATTCATTACAGAATCGATAACGATTCATTACAGAATCGATACCGATTCATTTACGAATCGATAGCGATTGTGTACAGAGTCGATAACGACTTACTAAGTAGTCGATAACGATTCGTTAACTAATCGATAGCGATTTTTTAACGAATCGATAACGATTTATTAAATAGTCGGTACCGATTCTTTACATAATCGAGAGTGATTTATTATATATAACGATCATTTTATTCTGTTGTTTACATGTTTCATTTTCTTTCAAAAGGTTCGCGCTCCCCTCGTGCCTCAGGGCTTTGAATTAGAGATACCCGTGTTAAGAGAATATCTACGGGTTCAAAAGGAGGTTGGGGGGAAGAGGAAAGAACCGGTCAAGAAAGCTGTGGAAGAGATTCGGCCGAAGAAGAAAAGAAATTACATTTCGGTCGAGAATGTTGGAGAGGGAGAGGAAGAATGGGATGACGCATCGACGTCTGAAGAAGAACCCCTCTCGAAAAAGGGCCCCGTCCATGTGGGAGAGGGTCGGCCAAGAACTAGGGGGGCCGCCAAGGAGAGCCTGGCAAATGAAGATAGCCCAGCTGAACCGTCCACCTCCAATGATTCTTTGTTGAGGAGGGTCGATCATTTGACGCTGGATAACTTGAAGCTCACCCAAAGAGTGAGCGATTTGGAGGGAGAGAATAAGGCCCTGGCTAAACGTTGCGCTTCTTTAGAGAAACTATGCAACTCCTTCAATGAGAGGCTGAATTCAAGGGATGCGGTGTTAAATCACTACAACTATTTAGTCGAGAAAGGCCGCATCGATATAAAAGAACTCCTTGAAAATTTATTGGAGGCGAGACCTAAGGTATGTGTTGAAATCTGATTTTAGATGTTCAGTTTTGTTAACATAAATCGATATCGATTATATACAGTCGATATCGATTATATATGCAATCGTTATCAATTATATATGCAGTCGGTCTCGATTCTATTTACAATCGATCGCGACTATATATATAATCGATAACAATCATATATAAAATCGAGAATTATATATATAACCGATAACGATCATATATAAAATCAATAGCGACTATAAGTACAGTCGATAACGATTATATTTAAAATCGATTTGGACTTTTAAAAATGTGGACCAAAAATTAATTCTTATTTTGCATCATTATTACGATGTACAGGATGTGGCTATGGAGGAGCCGATATCAAGGTGTGCGACATTTCGATGAGGAACCATCGGCCTCGTGCATCGTTCCTCCTCCTCCGTTGATGAGGTGAAGGCAACACGACAAACTGAGACCCAAACTGATAAGGGTCCTGCTGGTGAAGAGGAAACCTCTTCCCAATTGCCTCACCAACAAGCTGAGCTTCGCTTAAGACCTAGGCAAGCGAAAGTCAGCAAAGTAATTGCCATCAAACGAAAAGAAGCCTACTGAGAAGGCTAGCAAAGGACTAACTGCTGAGACTGGACCAGTGGAAGTCATTACCGTTGGTCCTGGGTCTACGGATGAAGATGCTCCTGCTGAGCTAACAGCGGAGCAAAAATATATGCTAGACATATGGAACAAGCCTCTGAAGGAGGACGAGTAAGTTATTCTACCCTGAATACTTAACTTTATTATTATATATTTATCGTGAAGATTAGTTAAGTTGGCCATTTTTTATGCAGAGAATATGTTAGCTTCAAGTATAAGTGGTAGTGCAATCCTTGAATGTCCGTGGGAACTCAAGACTGGATAACTTTGTAAGTTTAACATACTGTAGGCAAAATCGTTATCGATGGCTTATGTAATCGTTATCGATGGCTTATGTAATCGTTATCGATGGCTTTTAGAGTCGCGAACGATGGCTTATGTAATCGTTAGCGACTCTGTACATCATCGATATCGATTCATTAGAGAGTCGATAACGATTTCGATGACTTAAATAATCGTTACCGACTCTCAAATGAATCGATATCGATGACTTATAGAGTCGATAACGATTATGTATTTAACTCTAACTACATATTTTAATCTAACTGCATTGGTTTCAGGTTATGGGCGCTTACCTGAGACATTTAGAAGTTATTGATGATAAAATTCATCCTGAGAAAGAGGTCAAAAACTTCCTTATGGATCCTGCCGCGCTGACGTACATGGGCTATGAACTGAGAGATTTCAACAAGTTCCTGCTTGCTGAAAAATTATACGACCAGTCGATCGAGGTTCAAGTTCAAAGGTGGGCTGCCTATAGACAAAGAGAGACCGGAGGGAAGAAGCTGATGGAAACTTTCTTCTTCAATGAGCTTCGGAATCTGTGAGCTCACGAATGCAACATAGTATGCTTTTATCCTCTTTATAATTATTCTTTATAATTTTTCTATCATACCCTTTGAGATTATATTACTTTTTTGTAGATATTTATGCCAATACATTCAGAACAACCACTACACTGGGCGCTTGCGATCGTAAAGTTAGTCGAACGATCGATAATGATCGTCGACCCTATATTTAATAGGCCCTCTAAGGAAAGATATGTGTCCCAATTGCAGGCGCTGGTAAGATATTTTGCTTAGCATATCTTTTATCATTGTTAGCTTAACATATCTGACACTCCTCTCTATTATTTCGAAACAGACCCAATACCTTCCCGTGATTTTATATTCGTACGGTGACTCCGCTGCACTAATGAAGAAGAGCTATCCTTGGTCATCTATTGACTGCCGGATCAAAGCCGTCCCCCGACAGACCAACTCCTGTGATTGTGAAGTGTTTGTTGTGAAGTATGTCGAATACTTTATGATGGGGAAGAAATTTGACTTCGCGCAATCAGATATAGATAGGATCAGGGCAGAAATTGGCCATATACTGGCTACATACACAGGCGATGGCGGAGTACTGGCGAAGGACGACAAAAAGGAGGGGGAGCAGCAGTAGTGTGGTTGTATTTGAATATTTTTGTAATTATAAATGAAATATTTTTTCTTAATGAATTATTTTGAATATAATTGCACTATTTTTATGTAGTTGTAGTTAAAAAGTAGAAATAGCATCCATTAGCGACTACATATATAGTCGTCATCGACTATATAAATAATCGATTTACTTTGTATGTAATCGCTACCGACTATATAACTAATTGTTCACGATTTATTTTATGTAATCGATATCGACTCTATATAGAGTCGTCATCGACGGTATCCATAATCGATACCGATTCTTAAATGAATCGATATCGACTTTATAAATAGTCGATGGCGACTCTATATAGAATCGATATCGATTATTTATACAATCGATGACGACTCTATGATATATCGGTAAAGACTATATTACAGTGTAAAAAAATATGGATTCTGAATTTCTCATTTACATTCAATCTATCATTATTAAAAATATACACTGTTAGCCCATCGATCCCCGCCTTTGCGCTCCTCGTTGTGACCATATTCATCGCACTGCTACATCAGAGTGCCCTAACCTCACCCTTAGACCTTATCCTTCTCTTTCTCGGACGGCCGGCTTGCTTTCGGCAATAATAGGGTGGTCTCACTTTCATATTTTCAGGGAGTTGCTCTGGTTGGAACTCCCATTGACTTTTATCGAGGGTGGGAACCCATTGCTCGTCATATGTTTGTCTAAAGCAAGCGGTGAAAAACCAGTTCTCACAAAATTTATGGTAGTCGTAACTTCTTCGATTGATGGCCGCCACGGCATGGGAGCAAGGCAAGCCATGAATGTGCCAACGGCGGCAACTACAGGTCTTGTGTTCCAAGTCGACGTGATGAATGTAATTTTCGGAATTGACTTGGAATTGATCGCACCCGTATGGTTGAGCTCTCTTTCTACCGGCCCATTGCAACACCTTCTTCATGTGAGCATATGCTTTCGGGCAGAGAAGGGTGGTCCATTTATTAGATCTCTCTGCGTTTTTGAAAATGATCGGCGACTTTCTCTCTAGTAGTTCTGATTAAGTCAATAATTGGTCTCTCTCGAGCTATCTTTAGCACGCTGTTTAAACTTTCGGCAATATTCGTAGTCAGGGAATCGTACTGCCTTCCTTCCATATGTGCGCGTGCCCAATGCTTTGGATCTATTTTTAAAATATATTCTACGGCCTGAGAATCAGCAGGATCTTTCTTCATTTCGTTAATAAAATAATCAAATTTCTCTTTCGAATATGCACGCGCGGCGCACCACCATAGACCCTTCACATTGTTCTTGGGATACTTGTGCTGCAAATTTTGTGTCATATGCCGCATGCAGTAGTTGTGATATGCGTTAGGGAAGATACGTTTCACCGAATTTATTAAACCCTTCGACCTGTCCGTGATAATTACGAGATCTTCGTTAAACCCACCGATCACGAACGCACCTACCCGTTCAAGAAACCACATCCACGTATCCTCTTCTTCTAACTCGACCACGGCAAATGCTAACGGTAATATATGACCATTACCGTCTTGCACAGAGGCGATAAATAGGATCCCTTCGAAACGTCCTCGTAGGTGTGTGCCGTTTACAAGCAATATGCGACGAAGTGTATTGCGGTAGCTTCCGATGCATGGGCCAAAACTCCAAAAAAATCTTTGAAACTTACTGTCAAGAGTAAGTTGAAAGGATGTTTGCACATTAGGACCTACCCTCTCCATCTCCTTCAAGTAGGCCGGTAGATCAAGAAATTGTCCTTCTCAACTTCCTCTAATATCATTAAGGGCAAGCTCTTTTTCCCTCCAAGCTTTTGCATATGAGATTTGCACATTATAAGCTTTTACAATATCAAACATTATCGATGCCGGTGTGTAGTCGAATCCTTCCATAAGTTTATCCCGTACATAATTCGCTACGAAGGAGATTGTTGCATTACGGTGACCGTGCGGTCCGATCTTAGCGGCTCCGCATGTGTGAGTACTATTGAATGTCTTGATTTGGAAAGAATCGAGCCCAGTCAATTTAGAAGCATGTATTCGCCACGAACAATCGGGTTTGCAGCATCCGACTGTCACTCGATAACTAGCGGTCCTCAAAGGCCGAATTTGAAAGTTTTTCTCCACCGCGTGTTCTTTCAATGCTCTTTGAAATGTTTGTTTGTCTCGGAAGATCTCTCCAATTTTAAACGTCAAATTCCGATATTCAGTTTCCACCTCTTCATCGGAGGAATCGCCCCATGTCTCTGACATTTCGTAATCTCCGTCAACTAGGGGATTGTCAATGTCTCTCACAAAAATTTTCGGATCCTCTTTGATAAACCCATCCGGTTCGCCTTCATATTCTTCTTCTAAGGTATCTTCATTCATGGCTTGAGGATGACTACGCCATTCACTAGCGGTGTTCTCGGGTGGTTGACTAGATTCTTCACCGAAGGGGTTCTGATGTGATTGATCGGATCCTTCACAGAATGGATAATGGCGTGGTTGGCTAGGCCCTTCACCGAAGGGGTGCTCATATGTATGGACATGGGGTTGAGTTACTCCGGTAATTCCCATCGATGGCATGGTAGAACATAAGTCTTGAGTAAACCAAGTTGTCCATCCACCGGAGAAGATATAACTGAAATCGTTGGTATCCACCACCCTTTCTGAAGTATAGTCTAACCATTGACTACATTGTTGTGACCCATGCATGTATTTTACTGGGTCATCATATGATTCAATCGGAGCATCGTTTAAATCAAATGTTGCTTTCCCTCTGCCATCGTTCGCCGCAATATAATCGTCATCGCTTAACGGGATGGTATCGCATACAATTTCATCCTCAAACTTACATGACTGAAATGAATGAGACACAAAATCAGTCCCGCCGAGATTTACTTGTTCACCTTCAACTGGGAAGGATGACGGTTCCTTAATGATGAATACTTTTATAACGTCCACTCAGGATTTATAAAACGTAAATAATGTAGCCAAATCATCAGAGTCCAAAATGTCGGCAACCACAGGCGTATTCACTATCTTCATATGAAACTTTGTGGAAACTGTTTCATCCGCCATAAACCGGCAGACATATAGCCTTATGAATTGTTCATAAGAAATTTCAATTGAAATGTTAATAAGCCTCCCGCCACCTTCATACAAGCCATCGCCGTTTACAGAAGGCCATCATAGTGACAAAGAAGAGGAATCCTCACATCCGCTATCGTCTGCTTTAAGAATGAGAAGGAAGGGTCATAAGGCGATGAAACAAGAGAAAAGACGACTATAACTCGATGCCGATTGCAAATACAATCGATATCGACTCTATATAGAGTCGATATCGATTGTGTATACAATCGGCATCGACTCCATATAGAGTCGATATCGGCTCCATACACAATCGATATGGATTGTGTATGGAGCCGATGACGAAATGCAGGGCCTTCTTCTTCTAAGAGATACTGCATCACTAAATAACACTAATAAACTGAAAATGAGGTTAAGTAGGATACCTCTCGTCGCAAGGACAAAGTTCAGGATCTTTTTGCCACAATGAAGATATGCAGGGCCTTCTTCTTCCAAGCCTCTGTTTTCTTCTTCGAAATAGCAGATCGGAGCAGATCAGACTAAGTAAGGACACTCCGTCTAGGGTTTTACACCTCTAACTTTTTTGCAGGATAAAATAAGGAAGAAGACGATGCTTTGTTGGTTAAAGAAGGTCATAGAAGGGGGTAATTTGGACCTTTTACTCTCCTTAGGGTCGACTAGGCTTGGAGCTGATTTGTCTGGATAAAAGTGAAACTATAGGGCTTCTGACATAAAAGGCGTACTTGACAGAGCCGGTCAGGTAAATTTCCCAAGCTAGTTTGAATGGCCCCCTTAGGCATATTATAGGAATTTATGTTCCTTGCTGACTCGCATGTGCTAACTTGGCATCCGCACGCCACCTTGGGATTGATTGGGTGCTCAAAGAGGCCAGGACACCCAACAAATTATCGTTGAAAAAATCATGTTGCTCAAAAAAATAAATAGAGGCATCTACATTATGTTTCATGAAAAAATGGGCTCAATCAATACTTTATATTCATCTTTAATCTTAGAAAATTTAGCAGTTAAAAGATTCTCATGCCGACTTATATAAAAATAAAATAAGTTATCTGCTCTATTCTTGCATGCATTTGTGTATTAACTCATATCTAAAATAGATCAAATATTGGGTTGAATTGTAGCTCAACGGTTCAGATTTAAAGGGTTAACACAGATCTCATGGGATTGCTCGAACCCGCGAAAACTAATAAATATATAAAATAAAACAAATACAAAGCTGCATCCTCCCTCTTCCCTTTGCTCAAACAAAGATGTGGTCATGTCCTCCATGCCTTCCAATTCTTTAAATGTTTAGCCTCCCACCCTATATACCATGTGCTAGCCACTGTTGGTCCATCTTTATCTGCCTGATGATCATAACCGTCCATGCTGTCACCACTGTTGGTCCATCTTTATCTGCCTGATGATCATAACCGTCCATGCTGTCACCGCAATCCGTCACATGGGCCTACTGAGTTCATACGCCCGACACACTTGAATTTTCTCAAAGCAACTCTTGGAGGCCGGCAAAGGAACTTGGGGTGGGCTAGTGACCCGAGCGTGTTCATGGACCGTGAGAAGAACCCGAGGGGTGGTAGCACATGTTGTGGGCAACAAGATTTTAAAGGCATTACAAATGTTCCTGACAACTGCGGGGCGTGTGGGCACACTTGTGCCCATGGGCTTGCATGTTGTAGCGACTAGTGTGCCGACCTTTGTAACGACAATTGAAATTGTGGCTCGTCCCATGTTATGTGTCCTCTACAACTTAAGTGCTCATTTGCAATGTGTGGTTATAGTGAGGGTGACACATGAAAGGCCTCAACTAAAATTTGCTATTGTTATCATTATTCATAACGTCTGAAAACGATACGTTTCTGCCCAACACAATAGGAGACATATCGCATGATAGAGTCACGCCCAAAGCCCGATATATGTCGGTAGAATGATATTTTCTCTGTTCATCTTGTTCATGGTACTGTTCATAGATGTTGAATTCTAACTCAAATTGGTACTCATAAATATACCATGATTATTTTTATTCATATATTTTTTTTCCCTTTCTTTTCATTAGGGGGTATTCGGCCTCTTAGAGCACTTGACTAAGTCCTAGGTAAGTGCAACAACTGCACATCATATGTACCGGTTAGTAGGGATAAACCCCTACAAGTCGCCAACAAGGGAGTATTCGAATTCAGAACCTCAGCTTCTTAGGTGTGGTCTTGGCCACCCGGCCAACCCCCTGTTGGTATTTGTTTCTCATGACTTTCTTGTCTTGTTCAAATTCTGCAAGGGATTGAAATTGAGCGCATGCAATTCGGATTGCGTCCAACTTCAATCTCTTGCAGAATTCGAGATGAATGCCATGCTCTCCAGCCCTTCTAAAATTTGTCAAAGTTAGGGGTGGATGAGTTAGGCACACTTCAGGAATCCACTTAACTAAGTCACCAACCTAAACCCGTCTTTTGTTTTGGGGGATAATAGGTATCTGACTCTTACAACACTTGACTAAGTTCCTGGTTCCCGGATATATACATCAGCACACATACCAATCAATAAGAATAAATCCCTATGAGTAACCAACAAGGGGTGAGATTTGAACTCTGGGCCTCCACTTCTTCAAGTGTGGTCCTAGTCACTACACCAACCGTAGTTGGTGTATCATAAGGATGGTGTACATAAAGGCGGATGTATCGTAAGGGTGGTGTACCATAAGGTGTATCATGTGGTATGTCACCCTTACGACCACCCTCATGGTACACTTTTATGCACGTAGCACACATCTTTAACCAATCCAGGCTGCTGAAATGGTTGAGCATCACTTGAACATATGTTAGACTAAATGGGTACCCGGAAGAAGATTCAAATTATTCTACCCAATTGGTTATTTTTCGAAGATATCTTTTTATGTTTTCGGGTTTTTCGGTGTTCTCATCCTACCTAATTGGTCTTTTTCATTCGCCATCCATGACTGAAATGAATCGAATTGGAATCGGTCGGTTTCGATCCGGTTCAGTTTGTGCGGTTTTGGGGTCAAAATTTGCATCCCTAATATAGGCCATCATCATAATTAGACATTAATAAAGTTATACGAGTGATAGTATTTCTTAAAGATGTCAATAGGGTTTTGCTGGACTATTAGCCCGCCTGGCCGAGCCCTAAAAATCTTATGGCCATGGCTCAAAAATGACGTAAGAAGGCCTGACCATGGCTCATTATATATATATATATATATATATATATATATATATATATATATATATATATATATATAGATCAAAATCAATAAACAATGATTAGAGAATTTTCAAAAACTGGAACTATCTGGAGCCGTCAATCTTAACGTTCGTGGAACTATCTGGCACCGTCCATCTCAGCTTTCATAGATGGTCCAGAAGGGGTGCTCAGAACGTTTTGGGGAAAACAAATCATATATATTTGGAATTTAACAACACAAGTAATGTTTTTCTCCATCGTCAGAGAAAAAAAAGCACTGCTTGCTATTTCAGCTCGAGCGCAGCTTTCTCTTTACAAATTCTTCCTCATTTATTAGGTTTTTTAATCGATTTGCAGCGATCAAATGGCTGGAAAAGGTGATTGTCCAGCAATCGGAATCCATCTCGACACCACGTATTCGTGTGGTGGTGTGGCAAGTGGCAACGATGGTTTCAAAAATTTGAGTTACATTTTTTTTTTTGGTATTTTAATTTATATCCCGTGTAACGCATAAAAACTTTATGTTTCTTTGTATAGGTGGATTGGCAATCCAAATTAAATATCACTTGGGATCGGCCGATTCAGAGCGATCCAACTGATCCTTGGCCGACACCTAGGTACAAACAATACGACCTATAAATTGATATCGTTTGGGCCAAAATCGTTTTGGATCGAGCGATCTGGATTGATATCGGCCAATATTTGGAACCATGCTAGTTGCAATGTATCTTTGAAAAAAATAATAATAATGTTGCAATATGCAACTAGAAAGGGATTTTAATATGTCAACTAGAAAGGGGTTTTAGAGGTACTCGTTAGTATATTGCAACTTTGCTTGCTTCTGCAACTTTGCTTGCTTCTTAGTACGGGGTTTTAGAGGTACTCGTTAGTATATTGCAACTTTGCTTGCTTCTTAGCACCGCATGTGCAGACTCCACACTCTCTATACAATAGTAAACTATTTTGGGTACCTTAGTTTTGCGCACACGCATTCTCAAAGCGCTCACATTCCAAATCTCTTAGTAAATCATTGATCGGCTCAAATTAGATGATGGAGGTCATTTTTTACCTCGATATTTTAGAAAATAGATCTTGAGACTATGATAAACTTATTAATATAAAAATAAGGTATTTCAGCGACACTTGCTGTTAAGACAATTTTTGGTAGTGGCATGATTAATAGCGACAGTTTTTTATAACTACAGGACTAATAGTGGAAGTATTTTGTTAAAAAGACTGCCGCTAATAATATTATTTTTTGTAGTGTATCAAACGGACAATTTTTTATTTCATGTGTCACAAATCGCAAAAAAATTGGCCCTAAATTCACATTTGAGCGTGATGTGTGCCACATGATTCAAGAGCTATATTTTAGGGATCTGTGGCACATGGAATAAAAAACTGGCCGTCTAATAGGTAGTTCATCATCTCAAAATCTATTGTGTGAAAGATCTGGTTGAAACACGTTCTCCATCATTGGATCCAAAGCAATCAATGATTTTCAAGGGGTCTGGGACGTGGGAGCTTTTAGACAATGCATGGGGGTGAAGGGAGGTACCCAATTATTTTAGGTTATCTGTTTTTGCAACTAGAAAATATTGGGTTGCAACCAAGTTTCAAAGTACTCATCCGCACATGTGCCACCTGGAATCAACATATGACCAAGTGATGGTACACAGTGTCGGACCTAGTTAAGGCATGCCACCTGGAATCAACATATGACCATGTGATGGTACCAAGTTAAGGCCTAACATGGGCATATATCCATAGCGACTTTATAAAAAAAAAATTAAAAAAATTAGTACGGTTAAAAGAAAATTAAAATAAACTTATCTTAGCGATAAAACGATCTAAAGATCTGATTGTCTAATTGGGGCCACACCATGATTTGAAGATCTATTGTGTGGAAGATTAGAACAAAAAATGATCTTCATCGTCTGATTCATGATTGTCAACGGTTTTAATTATGTGTTCTTTTCATAGAAAAAGGGAAGCAAAACATACTAATGTAGGGTGTATAGGCTCTAGTAAAATTAAATAAAAGTAAAACCTTATACAAAAGAAGATTTGAACCTAGGGGGTCACAAACCACTAATTCAACCACAAAAGTGGTTTAGTTAGCCATGTAAAGAAATAAATATTTTAATCCATATATAGTTTTTAAAAATCAAAATAATGTCATGCATTCTAGAAAGGTTGGCGTTATTTGCATTCGTTTTTCCTATGAAGAAAACACGTATTTCTACCATAAAAAATCATTGACTGTATTGAATTAGACGATGCAGATAGTTTTTCATCCAAATCTTCCACAATAAATCTTGAGATCATGGCGCGCCTATTAGACGATCAAATCTTGATTCCGCATGGCACACATCCTTTGGATTGGCCCTGAGAGCTATTACGAATTTTTTTTTGCTAATATATACAGGCCACATTTCGGAATATCGACATAAGCCACTAAAACCTCAGGATCGGAGCCGGACACTTGTCTTCTTTTTTTAAATATTTAAGTAAACACGTGAATTAATGATTTTTACATGCCCATGATTTTAATGAGACACGTCACTTTATATCTTTATATTTTTTAATTTTAAATATTAATTAATGTTATGCTCCCGTGAGAAAAATCCAGGGTCTGCCACTGATTGGACACCCATGATCTCAAGATTTATTGTATGGAATGGAATATAAAATGACTCCATCGCCTAATTCAAAGCAATCAACACTTAAAAGCCTTGGTATGATTTAAGGTTGTGCAGAAAATCGACCGAACCGACCCGACCGATCGAAATTTTGGTTCGTTTTCAATTTTAGGGCATATTAGTTCGGTTTCGGTTTTGGAAAAGTGGCTTATCGGTTCGATTTTGGTTTTAACGTAAAAAATCCGAAATCGAACCGATAAGAAACCAATAATATGGTATTACTTAGGTGCATACAAAAATAAGTTGCAACTAAAATTTTCTCTTTTAAAAACTTAAAAATTAAAACGTAGAAACTAGAAAATAAGGTGTAAACCTTGAAACTTAAAACAAACAAAAAGCCAAAAACCCTTGATGTCTAATATCCAATTCGTTTCCACTTCTCCGTTCCCATTAGCCACCATTGTCCTTTCGTTCTTCGTGGCCAGCGTCGTCCATTACAATCCCATACGGCCACACTCCACAGCAGACAACAAGTTTCTTTGTCTCTCTTTCTTTTTTTATCTCTTTCTCTCTTTTCTCTCTCTCATCCTCTCTTTATTCTTCACTATCTCTCTCTTCCTTATTTTTTTTTTTTTTTAGATTTCTTTTATAAATAGAGTTTATTTTCAATATATATATATATATATATATATATATATATATATATATATATATATATATAAGAGTTTTAAAAATTTTATGGTTTGATATGATTAATATACATAGAGATTAGTTTTTTTTAGTGAATGGATATTGATATTTATATTTTTTCTTGTTTTTGAGGCCTTTTGAATCAGTTTTATTGGATTTGTTAGTCTATTTTTTAAGGGTTTACTCTGTTTCTTCTTGGTCTTCTTATTTTCTGATTTAGTTACTTTCCATGACTATGCAGAAATTGATGTTATTATGTTTTTATGAACTATTTTTGAAGTGGGCTTAAACTTCTTCTTCCTCTCATTGTATGTTGGATTAATTACATTAAAATGCATTAAATTTTTTTGCTAATATAAATGTTACAAATAAAAAAATTAAGGTTTAGAAACTGATAATCGATCGAACCAATACCTATCGGTTCGATTTCAGTTTGGAGGCTTATCAATTTGGTTTCGATTTGAGAAACTAGAAGCTGATAGTTATCGGTTTGGATTCGATTTAACATAAAAACTGACTTGAACCGACCAGATAACACCCCTAATAGGAATGTAATTATTATATATTTTAAAGAGTTTTAAATACTCTTTTGTTATATCAAAATATATCGCTTATTGTAGACATGAGTATCATAATCTTTAAGTGGTTTTCTGAAATTAGTTTCTATCCAAACCACTTTGGAGGACTGACAGTTATCTTTTAAAGATATTTTCTTTCGAAAAGATGTTTAAACCGATTTTTTTGGTCCGAAGAGATGTTTTAACGACTATTTATTTTCTTTTGACGTGATGCCTTAACGTTTATTTTTTTTATCCAAAAGGTTGCTTTGTCATATTTCTGCCATTTTCAGTTTTATCTAAGCTTGGCGATAAATATGGGCCGGATTTTAGTCACTAAAAAAATCTAATTTTTCTAGGCTGAGGTGCAGCCAATCGGGCCAATTGACAGCCCTAGTCCCTATAGTCGCCCTCTTTACCCATATAACAGACTTCGTTCAGACCAATCTATTTTGGCTAAGTGGCTAAATATACTATGAAAATTATTCAACCAAAAGATTGTGAGTTCAAACTATTTGATCTGAAGGTTCAGCGGAACCCGATTATATTAAGGAAAAAGGCTAGGATGGTTAAAATCTAGCCCCGTCTGAAACTGGGTCGGCACAAGTTTGAGCTTTAATAAAAGTCCAAGCCCGAAAGCACTTGGGCCAAGCCCTATCAATTTTGTATTTAAGCCAAGTTTGAGCCATTCTTTTTCAATAACCAAAAGTTCGGGCCTCTTACAGCACTAGACTAATCTCAAGGGCATGTGCGCGTCCCACCCAAGTTAACACATGATGGGTAGCAAGGGATATAAATCCTTAAGATGACTAGGGGGGATTCGAACTTGCTGAGTTTGAATCACCCCTTAAGCCACCCTAGGGATTATATCCCGTGTTGACCTGCATGTGCTAACTAGGCATGTGCACGTGACCTTGGGATCAGTCTGTGTGCTAAGAAGCCCGGACACCTAGGTTATCCAAAAAAACCCATGTTGTTAATTAGTACCCAGGCTCATCTATCTAATATCAACTCGAAAAAATAGATAAATGCAGTATCAACATTATGTTTTATGTTTGAAGTAAAAAAGGTCCGAATCATGGGTCAAAATATTATCCGATACCGATACGTATCAGTTTTGGAGGTCAACAGTACGATACATAGGGTATGTATCGTACCTTATATAAAATACTCAAATTATCGTCCAATACGGGCAAAGTATCGCCCGTATCGGACGATAATATGAAATTATCGGACGATACTTTCATATTATCGTTCGATAATTTTTAAAAAATTTGAAAATTTAAACAAGACTGAAATTATCGTCCGATACAAACGATAATTTCAAATTATCGTCCGTGGGACCCACCCTTTGACTCAGCCGAATATAGGCTCGGTTTTGGGTTTTTTTCTCACTTTTTGCAGCTTCTCTCTTCTCTTCTCTTCTTCCTTCTTCTTTCTCTCTTCGTTTTTGCTTATTTGCACCCTAAATCGCCGCCGAATTGCACAAAAAAGCTCGGGATCAACGTCGAAGGTACGTGTTTTATCATTTTTTCATAATTTTATTTCGTTTTAAATGTTAAAATAAGGTAGATCTACCTTATTTAAGGATAGATCTACTTTATATAAGGGTAGATCTAGCTATAAATTTTATCATTGACCCATAATTTTAATAATTTTAATTATTTTAATATCTATAATTAAATATGGTAGATCTATCTTATATAAGGGTAGATCTAGCCATAAATTTGGTAGAACTACCATATTTAATGATAGATCTACCCATAAATATGAAAGATCTACCATATTTAATGGTAGATATTAAAATAATTAAAATAATTAAAGTAATTAAAATAATTAAAATAATTAAAATAATTAAAATTATGGGTAAAAAATAATATAAATAATTAAAATTATGGGTCACATGTAATTAAAAGTATGGGTCACAAAATAATTAATATAACTAATAAAATAATGGGGTCAATATGGGTCACATATAATTAAAATTAAAATTAATATGAGTCAGATGTAATTAATAAAATAATAGGGTCAATATGGGTCACATATAATTTAAACTTAAAATTAATATGGGTCACATATAATTAAATTTATTATTAATTTTAATTTAAATAATTAAAATTATGGGCCACAAAATAATTAATATAACTAATAAAATAATAGGGTTAATATGGGTCACATATAATTAAAATTAAAATTAATATGAGTCACATATCATATGGGTCACATATAATTAATAAAATAATGAGGTCAATATGGGTCACATATAATTTAAACTTAAAATTAATATGGGCCACATATAATTAAATTTATTATTAATTTTAATTTAAATAATTAAAATTATGGGTCATATATAATTAAAATAATTAAAATAATGGGGTATGTCCCATAATTATGGGATATGTCACATAAAATATTAGAATAATATGAAATAAATTTCAAATAAATTTTTAAAAATTAGAATAATAGCAAATAAAATTTTAAAAATTAGAATAATATCAAATAAATATTTAAAAATTAGAATAATATCAAATAAATATTCATAAATTATAATAATATCAAATAAATATTCAAAAATTAGAATAATATCAAATAAATATTCATAAATTATAATAATATCAAATAAATATTCAAAAATTAAAATAATATCAAATAAATATTCATAAATTATAATAATATCAAATAAATATTTAAAAATAAGAATAATATCAAATAAATTTAGTAAAATATAATCTAATCTTTTAGAAATTAGAATAATATCAAATAAAATTTTAAATGTAATCTAAAATTTATAAAAATTAGAATAATATCAAATAAATTTAATAAAATATAATCTAATATTTTTAAAATAGCAATAATTAAAAAATAAATTTTATTTTCAAGTATAAATTAGATGTTTAATTTAATGCAATCATTTGCTTATTCATGCAGGTGAAATAAATAAATATGGTACGATCGTCAGATCTATCATGGCAATACAGTACACCAATAAATGGTGATATATTCCGGATAGAGTGTAAGCTTTGTAAAAAAAAACTGTTGGGAGGAGGTATCACACGGTTAAAGGAGCATCTGGCTCACGTAAAGAGAGAGACAAAATGGTGTCTCAGTATACCCAGAGAAGTAAAAGAAAATATCAGAGCTAGTTTACAAACGGCAAAGGGAAAGAAAAAAGCTGAAGTCGATCGTGATAGAGAAATGTATGAGAGAATCAGGAGGGCAGATCCAGAGTTTACATCACCTGGACCTGAGGATGATGAGGATGAGGATGAGCAGATAGCGATAGCTATGAGAGAGAGTGCCAGAGAAGCACAACAGCGGCGAGTAAGGAAGAAGCCGATTATCTGTTTCGTTCCAGGTTGAGGGGCCCATCCATGCCTGTTGCTGGTGATGGATCTACTCATAGGACAAATATTGTTGATGAGGATGCTGGAGCACGATTATGAGTAATGAAGTCAAAGATCCACCAAGGATGTATCAGGCCTAGGGTTATCTACTTTATTATGAGCTTTCTTCAGTTACTTTGACCCGCTCTATTCCATGGATCCACTCATGTATATACGCTGAAAGCTCCAAATGGAAGATGAACGAAACCTAAATTGGTCGCAATCTCAGACTTACAAAAAGAAGCTTGGAAAATCCATTGCCCGAGTTTTTTAAAACCATTCCATTGAAATGGCCTAGATACGCCGCCTCTCGATCCATCAAGCATAGTTGATGGAGATTTAATGCGAAAGAAATGGAGAGTTAAAAGTCTTTGCAAAGGACACGGATATACGTTTTCCCATCGTAAAATCAACTTTAAAGAGAAGATTAGCTTAATCTATTGCAGCATCGAAGATCACTTTGTCTGAGAAGAGCTTGGACATATTAAGAATGAACTTGTCGAGGTTGCTAATTATGTCGACTGAATGGATGAATTTGGTCCAGAAGAGTTTGATCCAACTTTTTTGGTTCCATCAATGGTACGGATGCAAGACGATTATTTGAAATCACTTTGAGTTGATGCTCCATTTAATACCTTCTGAACCGTAGATTTTCTTTGATGCACCTATTTTCACTAATGCAATTCAAGGTCAGTTCAAGAGGATTTCAACCAAAGCGGGTTGTCTGATGGTAGCGAATTGATGCAGCGAATTACCAAAGGCTGCTGGATTCAAGATGTGATGACATTTTTGAGCGTAACAAAACACATCACGGACCCACTGTGCGCTCATTAAATGAACCTGTTCTTGATAGTTAGGAAGAAGAGACAACTGATACGGGCAACTTCTTCGAAGACCAAGCTAATGAAAAAAAATCTCTTAACCTAATTATAATGTTCTATTTATAAGCTAATTACAAAGACAGAGAATTTTGGGCATCTGCTCACATTTTTGAACACTTGAAGCAACTCAAGGACTTATTTTTGAATTCAGGTTCGTGGCCACGAACTGTGGCAGAACTTTTTTTTTTGCTTTGGTTTGTGGCTGCATTTCTCTGGATTTTATTTCTTTATTTGTAGCCTCATCCTGTTGTTTGCCACCAAGTGCCCTTGTCCTCGTATTTTTCATGTCTTTCACTCCTTTGAGACTTCTTCTTTATCCGACACTTGCTTTCGCTTTGGATTTATACTTATTGTCCTCTTTAGACACTTTTTATTCCTAACTTGCATTCTGCTCACAATTAAACTAAAGAAATCATTAGTAATGACCTTATTTGAAGACCATAAAATACTACTTTGGCTACTTAATTCGGTCTCTTTTGGAGACTGATCACACCCCCAAACCTGTGATTTGCTAGTCCTCAAGCAAAGTTAAACAAAAGAATATCCTAAAACAAATTAAATAGCCACTTTCGTAGGGAGCACGATCACATTTAGCACATGTGACAAACCTTTAAACCCCTAGGTGATCCCTAGTGGAGGAGTAGTGTCTCCTAATGATTTTTAGTGAAGTTACGCACAAACTTTAAAAATTTTCAAACCATCGGTAAAATCGAGTTTTTCAAAAACATGATTTTCATTAGCATTTACGATATTAAAATATAAAACCATTAATCAACTCAACATGCAAATTATCAATTTCAAATTCTAATGCCATATCAATCATATTTGTATCCATTCAAATCAACTTAACGTGTCAATTTTCAAATTATTTGTTCATTCATGATGGAACTTACAACATATTCATACCATAGCTAAAACCCATTCGTCTCAGATTTAGTTCAAATAAGGAATCATCGAATCTCATGTCTCGACTCAATCCTCACCAAAGATATATTTTCTCAACAAAATCACTGCGATGATGGTATAATTTTACACACATACGAGAGATCGATACAAAGAAGATAAAAATGGTCTCTCATGATAAAAGAAAATACAGTGTAATCAATGAACAAAAGATAATCTCATAAGAAAGATACTTGTATGTCCTAAACATGTCATATCAAACGCCATAGGCATAATATATTCACTCTCCATAAGGCAATTACCATATCAAGATCGGATCGTGAAGATCTTTTATAGGGTTGTAACATGGCTCAAGTAAGGTGTAAGAAAGAAAGGGAAGTTGGGATTCAAAATTTCTAAAAACTTGGAAAATAAAATAACTTCTGATTTTTCAACTTCTCTTTTTTTCTTTTGAATTTTATTTTTCATATCAGTAAGCATCACAACTCTATATCTCTCTACTTACTTTCTTTTAATTCATTCTCATCCCTCGTTACTAATTTCTCATAAATAAGAAGGGTAAGGCTAAATTATCGAGAATGGTGTAGGGGTAAAGGTTAACGTGACTTATCAAAGAACATATAAAGACAAAATTTTCAAATAGGCTCAAAGGGGTACTAGAAGATAAAATTGTATGAGGTAGGGCATTTTAAGCACAAATGAACCAAAGATGACCTTCAATCATGTCACAAAGGATGGTAATCTTGCCTAATTGCCTTGAGTGAGCGTATAATACATTCTAGCACGATGATATGAAATTGATGTCATGTAAAGTCAAAGAAGACTCCCACTACAAAAATAAGGTGTTTCAGTGGCACTTGTTGTTAAGGTAGTTCTTCGCGGGAGAGGAAACGAGAGAGGGCCCTACTTTTCAAAAAAGCGAAAATGAAAAATTTGGGGGTTTTCGGCCCCCCTTTAAATCTCATTAGTCGCCGCGACGACCTTAAGTTCTCGCCATGGCGAGATGTGATCTGAATCTCTCACCGTGACGAGCTGAAATCTTGCTGCGGCGAGGTGTACAAAAATTTAGGTGTCAAACTTTATTGTGTTTTGGCAGCTTGCAGTTAAGGTTTGTACCAAATCTTTCTATTCATATACCACTACATAGGAATTCTAAGAGTTGTATCTACTTTTGCCCGAGTTCCTCGATCTTAAATAGGTGTCGTTAACATTTGAATGCTACAATTTGTACAAGTGTGAATTTCAGTTATATACACATAGAACATGTTCAGACTTGACAATGCCAACACACACTAAAGCAACTAACCTTAATCAAATAGAACCGGGTATTGGTCACGGATTTCGGCTTCACGCTCCCACGTCGCTTCGACAGTAGAGTGATTTGGCCATTGAACTAAGACAAGTGGAATCTGCTTTGTCCTCAATATTTGCACCTTGCGATCGAATATTTTCATCGGTTCCTCGATTAGTGTTAAGTCCTCTTAGACTTCTATCGGCTGGTAGTCCAACACATGTGATGGGTCTCTCACATATTTCCGCAACATGGACACGCGAAATACGTCATGCATACTGGAAAATTGTGGAGTTAAGGCAATTCGATACGGCACTTCACCAACTCGACCCAAAATTTCAAAAGGTCCAATGTAGCGTGGACTTAACTTTCCACATTTCCCGAATCTCATGACACCCTTAGTCAGCGAGATTTTAATGAACACGCGGTCTCCATTCTGACAAAAATGTGAGTGTTAGTGTTGCATATAAATGATTAGAAAGGTAATAAAATCAAATCTAATCGAGTGCACATGAAATTTGACATTGGTCCTCTTGAGATCGGCATAACTTTTCTGTCGGCTTTGAGCAACTTTCAATCGTTCGTGAATAATTAGGAGGATCTCATTCGTGCTTTCGATGAGTTCTAGGCCCAACAGTACACGTTCTCCGACCTCTTCCCAGTTGAGCGGAGATTTACATCGGCGACCATAAAGCACTTAAAAAGGAGTCATTCCGATGCTCGCTTGGTAACTATTATTGTATGCTAATTCAATTAAGGGCAAATGTTTGTCCCATGATCCTTGGAAATCTAGAATGTAAGCCCTTAACATATCTTCAATCACCTGATTTACCCTTTCAATTTGTCCGTCGGTCTCGGGGGTGAAATGCCGAACTAAATTCTAACTTTGATCCCATTCCTTTTTGGAAGTGTTGCCAAAACTGTGATGTATATAGCGGGTCCCGATCTGATATGATGCTAGCGGGTATGCCATGTAGTCTGACTATTTCTTTTAAGTACAATTCTACCAATTTACTGGCTGTATAGCGTGTATTGTAGGGTAGAAAATGAGCGAACTTGGTTAATCGATCGATGATTACCCAAATAGTATTATACCCTTTCTGTGTTCTTGGTAGCCCAAGTATAAAGTCCATAGAAATAGTTTCCTATTTCCACTCAAGAATTGGAAATGGCTGCAACAGACCTGAAGGGTGTCTATGGTCGACCTTCACTTGTTGGCAAACCAAGCATTTTGCTATGTATTCTGCAACATCTTTTTAACCCTTTCCACCAGAAATTCTTCTTGAAATTCTGATACATTTTTGTATTGCCCAGATTAATAACATACATCGACTTGTGGGCTTCATCTAGTATTGCATGTATCAGGTCGACGTCAGTTGGTACGCATAATCTATCCCTGAATAATAAGGACCCATCGTTCTTGATAGAGAAATTTGGTTGATTTCCACTAAGTACTCCCTGTCGGATAGCCATGAGTCTCACATCGGTCCTTTGGAGTTCTCTGATCCTATCGAAGAGTGTTGATTATATCTTAATATTAGCTATCAAAGCTCCATAATCCTTCACCTAGAATGTGGTGCCACATTAGGCTATATCCTCAAGTAACCGCCATCTACGTATCCTTATAATGAGATGTAATAGCTGAGCAAATAATTTTCGGTTCAATGCATCAGCTACCACATTTGCCTTTCCTGGATGGTATTAGATAGAACAATCGTAATCCTTCAGAAATTTCATCCATCTCCTCTGCCTTAGATACATGTCTTTTTGGGTGAAGAGATACTTGAGGATTTTGTGATCGGTAAATATTTTAAATATTTCACCGTAGAGATAGTGCCTTCAGATCTTAAAGACAAAAATGACCGCTGCTAGTTCCAGGTTGTGTGGCATAATTCTTCTCATGGTCTTTCAGCTGTCTTGAAACATATGCAATGACTCTCTCATGCTGGTTTAACACGTAGCCTAATCCACTGTGGGATGCGTCGCTGAACACTACGAATCCTCCACTGCCTGATGGTATGGTGAGTACTGGTGAGGAGGTTAGTCTTCTTTTGAGTTCTTGAAAACTCTTTTCACACGACTCCGTCCACTCGAATTTGGCATTCTTTCGAGTTAGTTGTGTGAGTGGTCCAGCAATTTTTTGAAAATCCCTCAACAAACCTTCTGTAGTAACCGGTTAGTCCTAAAAAACTTCTTATCTCGATTACTGTTCTTAGTTTCTCCCATTTCACCACATCCTCTATTTTTCTTGGGTCAACTGTGATACCAGCTTCTGAGATGATGTGTCCCAGAAAGCTCACTTGTTTCAGTCAAAATTTGCACTTGCTGGGCTTTGCATACAACTGGTAGACTCAAAGTGTCTGCAGTGTTAGACGCAAGTGATGCTCATATTCTTCTCTCCTCTTTGAATAGATGAGGATGTCATCTATAAAGACAATCGCACATTGGTCTAAGTAAGGCTAGAACACCTGGTTCATAAGGTTCATGAAGGATGCAGGTGCATTTGTAAGCCCAAATGGCGTCACGAGAAACTCATAATGGCCATATCTTGTGCGAATGACTGTTTTTGGAATGTCTTTAGCTTTCACCTTCATTTGATGGTAACTTGACCTTAAGTCGATCTTAGAGAAGAATCTCGCCCCTTATAATTGATCGAAGAGGTCATCAATTCTTGGGAGTGGATATCGGTTCTTTATCGTCAGTTTATTCAACTACCTATAATTAATGCAAATACGCATAAAACCGTTCTTCTTCTTGACAAACAATACGTGTGCTCCCCATGGTGAAACACTTGGCCTAATAAACCCCTTATCGAGAAGTTCTTGCAACTACTCCTTGAGTTCTTTTAACTTGACTGATGCCATATGATAAGGCGCTTTTGATACTGATGTTGTGTCTGGAGCTAAGTCTATTGTGAACTCCACTTCTCCATCTAGCAGTAGACCCAGTAATTCTTTAGAGAAAATATCGAAAAACTCACATGCAATAGGGATATCGAAAATTTTAACTTTCTCTTCTTTTTGACCTTGACCTTGGATAAATGCGAGGTACCCATTACAACCATCGTTTATCAACCACTCTGCTCGCATTATTTATATGAAAGGTGCGATGGTTAGTGGTATACCGTGGAATCTGACTATCTTACCCTTCCTGGGTCGTAAGGTAACTATCTTCCTAAGACAATCGACAATTGCATGTTAAGTGGATAACCAATCCATTCCAAGAATCACATCGAATCCTTGCATCTCTAACACAATCAGATCTACTATTGTCTTATGACCTTCGATAGCAGCGATGACTGACCGACACACTGTGTCTATACTCACTGACTTTTTGATTAGAACTAATACTGACAGGATAAATTCCAACGGGTCGGGAATGAAACTCAGTTTTGCCACGAATTGAGGTGTCATAAACGAGTGTGTAGACCCTGGGTCTATTAACACTTGAGCCCCTGTGAAAACAGGCATCAGTGATTTTGTACACGGGTAAAGTACCTAGATGTCACACACATTTGAAATCAATTGAGAGATATAAATACAAGAGTGTTCTAGCAAAAATAAACAATTTTCAAAGACTCTTTTTTTTTATGCACCTTCTTCATCTAAAATATGAGAAAATATATTGGCAATCCATAGGGATCATACCTTGGATCACATCGTTGTTCGTCCAGACATCTTGTGCCGATACCACATAAGCTCGGCCTTGTACCATAGGCCGTGGGGATTTCAGACTAGGTCTTGTTAATGCAGGTATTTTCATCTCAGGGCATTCCCTAATCCGGTGCCTCATCTTTCCACATTTAAAACATGCTCCCATAGTCTTTCGGCATTCCTCAGTCTTATGTAATTTTCCACACTTTGAACATATATCGCTTGATGTGGAGGAGGCGGTACGAGAAGTAGTATGAGAGGCTATCGATTGTGCTCTGGATACACCTGTTGTTGTCGGGTTTGATGTGTTGAAAGGCCTCGGGGGTCTCGGTGGCAGAATAGAGTGACCCTGAAGATGCCGTTGGGGTAGGCTGAGATGGTGGCGGCATCAAGTATCTTGGGCTTTTCCTGACCTGCTCTAAACTATGTGCTTGTGTCTGACTTTTCCTACTCCTTGCTTGTTCATCTCTTCTCTTAAATTTATTATCAACATCCTTATCTACAATGAGGGCCAACCTCATAACTTGTGCATATGTCATCGCCTCAAACAAGGAAATCCTTTCCTTAATCACCGGCTTCAGGCCACGCTCAAACTTTTGGGCCTTCATTAGTTTAGTGGCCACTAATAATGGTGCAAACCGTGACAGTCGAGTAAATTCAGACTGGTATTCACGTACACTCATTTGTCCTTGCAAATCTGATTTCCATTTGATATCTCTTAGGCGCTAGGAAGTATTTCTCATTAAAGACTTCGGTGAAGGCTGCCCATGTCCAGGGTGCCCCTGGTATTCAAGTTCTTTTAACGGACTTCCACCATGGGTCCGCTTCACCCTCAAGTTGAAGGGAGGCCCAACTCACCTTCTCTTCCTCAGTGCATCTTACTCGTTGGAGGACTTTCTCAATTTGATTTAACCACATCTCTGCCTCCATAGGATCGGTCTACCCATAGAAAGTAGGAGGTATCATTCTCCTAAATTCTTGGAAGTCAGATGGTTGTCTTCTCTTCATAAGTATCGCCATGGTGCTCACCATGGTTTCTAACAACCGTTGGTTGTTTCCAATGTTATCCTCAGCTCCTTAAGCATTACCAATGTTGTTTTCCACTCTCGAGATATTGTTGTTGTTGCCTATAGGAGTGGTGTTTGGACTGGTGGCTATCCCTTCGCCATTTGTCACACCTTCGGTGTGTACGGTCCTCGGTCTTCCCCTTCTTGGAGGCATACTGATCTGTCATGACTAAGCAAAACTCAATCCGATTATTCCTAGTAATCTAGCCTAAGGAAAGATGGAAATTAATGCCATTGTTACGAACCTAAGCCATAACTCTAGATCCCTATGAGACTTACAGCCTAGCACTCTGATACCACTTGTGACGACCCGACTTTCCCCCCATGAATCTTTGGGAAAGCCATGTCGTCGGGCCATAGAACATAATCTGAATACAGTGCATATATAGTATCAAGTGCTTGACAAGCATATATAAATGCGGAAGCAAGTAGCAAAAACCCATATTATGGCAGGCATATAGCAATTTAATAAGTAATTTCTATCATTTCAGAAGTAAACAAAACTATACAATTCCATCGGTGAAGGCCGACCTTCACCTAAACAGTGGACAAAATTATACAATTCTGTATTGAGTCTAAACATTGTATTGTACCAAATATCCCAAAAAGATAAAATGCTCCGCACGAAGCAGAAATCCACATAATTGAACTAAGGGAAGAACTCCTCTAGTGGTTCTTCTTCTTCCTCTAAATTGTAATCAGGATCCTCTTCTTGTTCCAGATCCCTGCCAAGACCTTCACCAGCAGCTGTGATGTATAGTCGATGGATGAGCTGCAGTCTAAGCTCAATAGGGAGAAAACAATGCTAAATTACATTTTATCATTCTTATTCATGATCTTGACACATAAGTAAAATGGTTTAAATTCATATCTTATCAAAAGTAAATTGGATTTCCAAAAAAAAAAGCTAAACCATAGTATCAACACATATCATTTCATTAATGTGGATACATACTTAAAACAATGCTTAAAATAATGCATATCGGATCAAGCAATCGAAACATATAAATGGAACAAGTCATGAGTACGTATAGCAAGAAATAAAGGGTCGTACTGGAATGCCAAGCCCCTGAGCTACGTTAACAGGGTCACTTGTGCCAGAATGCCAAGCTCATGAGCTGCGTTAGTAGGGTCACTTGTGCCGAAATGCTAAGCTCCTAAGATACGTTAGCAGGGTCACTTGTGTCGGAATGCCAAGCCCCTGAGATGCCTTAGCAGGGTCATTTGTGCCGGAATGCCAAGCCCCTGAGCTACGTTAGCAGGGACACTTGTGCCGAAATACCAAGCCTCTGAGTTGCGTTAGCAGGGTCGCTTGTGCTGAGATGAAACGGATAACAGAGATTTAAAACAATTACATGAAGCAGGTAACAAATATCAGATCAGAATTTGAGAGGTTGGGACTTATCAAATCGACTACCACGATATATCAAGGCATGGAGGGCAGAAAACATGTAAGTCATGTGCGAAAATCAAGTTGTAACATTCAAGCATTTCAAGATTTCATATATAACATTACTGGAAAATATAATGCATATAATAATTGTATCAGTGGCACAAATTTGAGAGAAACATATAATCTAGCAGAAGTATTCTTCCCTTCCTTAATGTCAAATTTGCACGAACACAAACGCTCTAATCAAAGCAGAGTTCCCAACGATGGTCTCCCATGTTTACCCTAAAACACACATTGTTCATGTACTAAGTGTTAATGAACAGCACGTGACATAACGTGAGGTTTCCAAAGCCCATAGAGGACAATACCAAGGCTCACAAGAATAGAGTGCCTCACTCCCAGGAGCTACAATGTCACCGTGGTGAGGTCTTCAGGTGGCACCTGGACTCGCTGCGACGAGTTTGGGCAGAGCCGAAATGGCCTGAGATTTCAGGTAGCACTCGCCGCGGCGAGGGCTTCAGACTTCATCTCGCTGTGGCGAGGTTCAGGATCGCCATGGCAAGCCTAGAAAAACTTGCCTGTCTTTGGTTCTTTCTTCCAAGCCTGAAAGTCCTAATCTTCTAACATACAACTAGCTTAAACATGGAATTTAACCTAATTTTCATGTTAGAAACTTAAATCATGACTTTCTACTCTAATTTCATGCACGTGCAACGTCTGAAACATCGAAAATCGAAGGAATTCAGCTACCATACCTCTCACGTGTCCGATCCTCAGAAATTCATTTGCATGAAAGTCCAAAATCGACCAAATCGACCCTAATCTTATGAAATTGAGGTTTACGAGATGGATTTAAGGCATTTACCTTTGCGGATTCTTCGCATGCTAAGTCTCCGGTCTTCGTTGACGAAGTTTCCGTCGTTTATGTGTTCTACCACGCAATTTCTTGATCGTAGGATTTCGACAATCACATAGTGCGACGGTCTTAATACCGTGACAATTCTTCTTCGCTTCACAGAGATTTCTTCGAGAAAGATCACGTGAATTTGGAAGTCTTTGGTTCTTTTAATTAGAAACTAGTTGGAGTTCTTCAAATAGGACCAAGGAGAAAGAGAGAAAAGTTCTTTCTTTTCTCAAAGTTGAACACATGCAAGACTATGCGTGGGAGTCTTGCCTCATATATGAGGGTGTAGGTTCAGTGTGTGGCCAGCACACATGGTACGGTGTATGGGTCATAACGTAAAACAACTACTAATTTCAGGTTTTCGTGATCCTAACGAGTCTTGATCTTATAACCTAATGTAATAATAGTTAAGCCCTATATCAGCAGTAAATTGATGACCCACACAGGAGACCCTTTCTCGTTAATTACTTAATTTATCTTGATTATCGGTCGTAAATTGTTTATGGTCTTGAGCAGTAGTACATACTCGGAGAATTCGGGTTCAAAATTTCTAGGGTGTTACATAACTTCACTAGAAACCTTCAAGAGACATAACTCCTCCACTAGGGATCACCTAGGGGTTTAAAGGTTTGTTGCATCCACTAAATGCAATCGTGCTCCCTATGAAAGTGACATTTAAAATTTTCTAATTAGATTAGTTTATCTTTCCTTGTTTGCTAGGGACTAGCAAAACTTAAGTTTGGGGGTGTGATCAGTTACAAAATTTATCATTTTATCACCCTTTATTTAGTGATGCTACACCCCAATTTGCTACTAATGAGATGATGATGATGTGTAGATATTTAGAACAGTAAGCAGAATAGACCGAAAGTGCTAATCTTTGCCAAAATAAACTCAAAAAGTAGTAAGAAAAATGATCGCATGAAACTACGATCCAAATCGTAGAAGAGTCACCAGTCTGTAAGCTAAAAGAGAGCTTACGATTAAAATCGTAAGAGATATTGATAAGCGAATCCAAAGAAGAATTAGAGGGATTGTACTTACGATTCTATAGAAGAAGCTCAAAGGACTGGAGAGAATGTATTAAATTACGATCGATTGAAGAGCAAGGAATCATAGTGAAGGGGAGAGGCAAAATCGTAATTACAATTTTATACCATAAAGCTTGTGCTACTGCTGAGGATCACGTGAAGAGTTGTACCCCATAGGCCTTATCTCCACGAGGGCCTCTTCCACTGAATCTTTAGCTTCACAAGGAAGCTCCTCAACTCTGTGAATTTTATCTTTTGTTGCTCTACTGTATTGCACTTGTTGTTGTCACAGTCTCCTCCCTTCTCAGCTAATCTTCATTCATTTGCTAGATTGGTTAATAATGATCAGTAATAGTGAGTCACCATGGTGAGCATTACCAAGGTGTTCCATCAGGCTTTGGCTCAGCTGTCATCTTTGCTTGTATTCTCCCTCTCTCTCTTTTGGGCCAAAAAGCAAGGATTTTGCATTAAGCAACACATTTTATTACTAACTGTAAAACATACTTAACACATGTTTATTAGTGGGCTTCAAGGTCTATAAAGGTTAGGTTAAGAGGTAAAAAGTGGTACTTTTCAGTGAATAACACACCCCCAAATCTAATCTTTGCTAGTCCCTGAGCAAAAGGGAAAATTAAAATAACTATTCTAAGAAATTGAAAAGCCACTTTCATAGGGAGCACGGATACGTTTAGCATATGTACCAAGACTTTTAAACCCCTAGGTGATCTCTAGTGTAGCGGTGAAGTCTCCTGAGGATTTTCAGTGAAGATACCCATAAACTTCTCAATGAAATAGTTAACAAAGGTGCAACATTATCAGGTCAGCTATCAAGAAATAGAGCATCAGTTCACCATTGATTCAAATAAAAATGTGAGGAATTTGGATATAAAAAGCACAGACATTTAATCATCACAAACTCTATGTTGGAGTGTGTGCCTTCCCTCAAATGAGGGTCTAAATTCGCTAATAAAACTAGGCAGAACACACTCACACAGACCTGCAAGTAATCAGGATCTGTTGTAGCAAGCTTTAAAAAGATGGTGAGTAAGGGAATGTCCACGGGGAAGTTGGTTTAAAAATATGATAAATCTCCAGATCTGTATGAGATCTGGCACCCTAACTAATGCTACATTAGCTAAAAGACAGGGGAGAGGTTTAAAATGGATCGTCACTTAAACTAAGCTAAAATTAAACATAGACTAGCTTAGATCGAGTTTGGGAACTTAGATCTTGCAGGAGAAAAGAGTAAAGAACACAGAAAATAGAGAAGAGTAGCTTGGAGATTGGTCTTCACTGAAATAAGATTTAATTAATCATGCTACAGCGGTTCAGAGTACACATTTCCCTCAAATGGCTATAAGCACGGCTGCAGGGTAGAAAGCTCCACTTCAAATTTCAGGATCCACCTGGTCTTAAGGCTATGATCTGTCCACTTTAATGGTCATAGACCATCCTATAGACTTTATCGAATCCATGGATTTGCAGTAGACGAATCCAATTGGAGCCTGAGCTTGGACTAATCTTAAGGTGATGATCTGTCCATTTTAATGGTCACAGACCATCCTAGGGATCTCCTCCAAAGCTAAAGCATCAATTAGAATAATTAAAACCACAACAGATGCTACAATTCCTACGTCACAGACTCAAGGAATCACAGGAGTATCAGATCCAGGGAGATCGGGTGGTATCCAAGAGGCCTACCAATTAAGTGGGTGAGCTGATCTACAGACTCCTCTAGATAAATCCAATCGATCACCAAATGAAACCAAAGGAACTTTAGATCTAATTAAAGCATTAAAAATAGCATTTACATTGCAATCAAAATCACTCTATAATGGAAATACTCTCAGATCTGTACTCTGTGCAGCTGGGAACACACAATACCAATCTTAAACTTACCCAATTACAGATCTAACCTCTCTCCTCGCTACTCCAGGGGAATTAGCCAACCATTGTTGGGCTAAAGGAGGGAAAATAGAATTGCTCTGCAAGTGCTAATCTCTAGAATTTGGCTTAGATCTCGATCCCCCTAATTGCAATTGGGGGTCCTCAGAGTTTGTTAGAGTTCTGTTAGAGCACGTGGGTCGATTAGGATTTCCTAGGGCATCTTTTGGAACCGTCGTACCGGTCACCAAGTGCCTCGAGTTACGTGCAGCGGGTGACCAACTCACAGCGTGTGCTCAGCTAAATTTTTGAGAAATTTTGCACATGATTTTGATAGGTTCAGGAAGCTTTCGACAGGTTCAAATAGAGCTTTTTGGTCTTTTTGCTAGGTTCTCAGATCTCTTCAATAGGTTCTGATAGGATGAGCCTTCTCTTAGAGTTTCAGCATTCTCAGCCCTTGGCCAGGAGTATTCGACAGGTTGGGGAAGCTTTTTGATAGGTTGGAGCACCATTTCGATAGGTTCCGCTGTGCATGCACTTGCTTCGATAGGGTTGCTTTCACTCCTATTGAAAGGCTCAAGCACCCTTCGATAGGTTCTGCTTCAGCGTTTTCATCTCGATAGGTTCAGGAAACCATTCGATAGGTTCCCTTTACACCTTAGGCAGGTTTTCGATAGGATGATTTCTTCTTTCCTTTCAGCTACTCGATAGGTTCTTGGATCCTATCGAACTCCTCAATCCACATGAATCCATCCTTCTTCTGCCTTCAGATCTTATCGAAACCTTCTCAACTGCACGAATTCCTTCTTTCTTTGCTTTCAGTTCCTATCGAAGTCTTCAGGTGACCACTCAGTAGGATGTTTTCAGCCTATTTTCACTTCCTTCGCCTTGCCCTGCTATAGCCACGCGCTCCAAGGGTCCAGTGATATGTTGTCCTTTGGTGTGTTGTTACTGGGTTTGTCCTATGCTGAGAGATGGTCCATTTTTAGGCATTCTTGAGTGATTTTCTGTATTAGTGTCCTCTTTTATTACTGTCTACAAAAGGTACTCGACAGAGGCTTATTAATGTGCTCATAGGTCTATCAATGGTCAGGTTAAAGGGTGAAAAGTGGCATTTTTCACCACTTAACACACCCCCAAACCTAAGCTTTGCTAGTCCCTGAGCAAAGGAGAATTAAAAGGAAACAAAAATGCCACTTTCGTAGGGAGCACGGATGCATTTAGCATATGCACCAAGCCTTTTAAACCCCTAGGTGATCCCCAGTGGAGGAGTGAAGTCTCCTGAGGGTTTTCAATGAAGGTATCCACAAACTTCTCCGATGAGGTTAGTTAATAATAGTGCAACCTGTTAAACAAAGTTTCAGTAAAATAGAATAAATTCACACTGTGTCTTTTCAATTTATTAGAGGAATTTCTACAGAAAAAGTCAGTTCCAAACTATAAAGTCTGCTGCACTCTTCCACCATCACTCAGCTCCTGTCAAGGCATTGTTCAAAAGAATTGAGACATGACTCACCTTTCACTTGAGAATTCTATTTTGATACTACCCCCACCAAATTTGGATTTCAGACCCAAGTCTCACCGGGGCTGTCACTCTCAATAATATTAGAAGGGTGTATCATTTCACATAGCTCAAGAGCAGTTGCAGCCCTCAAATAGGATTGCAATCATGAGCATAGGCATTGCTCTAGTTTCTGAAAATTTCTAACTCTTTTCACCATAGATTAAACAGATCCTTATCTCCACATGACAGCTCAATCCATTTCAGATCAGTAAGGTCTTTTTATTCGGTTGTAATGTGGCTTAGGGATGAGGTTTGTAAAAGAAAGAAAAGGGTAGAATGGGCTTCAGAATTGAGAAATCAGTAAAGGTAAGGAGGTGATTTGTAACTCAACCTTTTTCATTTCAGCATAGATCTATCTTCTTTTTGAATTTTTAGAGCCAAAGTGGCCAACTTTTTCTCCTCTTTCAAAATATCCAATGAAGTGACTTCTCTTTCTCGTTCTTTTGTTTGCTTTTCTGTTTTTCTTTTCTTTTTATATGCTTTTTGCACTTTTTCTCCATTTTTTTTTTATGAGCTGGAATGCCACAATACCACCAAATGTGCTTCCTTCTTTTTCAACCAATCATCGAACCTTGCTTCTCTAACCTCACTTCTCTTATTTTCTGATTTCTCAGGTTGAGGGTGAACTGAAATAGGTCAAAAAAGGTTTTGGGTTCAAAATTTCTGGTTTTTATCAAAGAAAACTATGATTTTCAAGTCTCAACTGGTGTATATCAAGGGCAGTTCAAAGGTGGGGCATTTTAGGCTCAAACTGTCCAAGGGATGGCCTTACTTCATGTCTTCAATGTCATGAATGCTGTCAAGCTATTTCAACTTGGAATTGCCTAACTTCTAGTGATTAGAATTAGATCCCATCAGTCCTTAGAGCAGAAGAAATTGCCCAGACACTCTTCAAAGAAATTAAAAAATTTTCAGGCCCAAATCTCACTGGATATGGTCTTTCATAAAAATTTTCAGGGGTGCATCTTCACAATTTCCTCTCATTTCAGGTTTACTACACATCAAAATTATTTTTCACAAATTGTTGACATTTGCCTCATGAAGTCTGTTGGACTACGACTTATTTCAGTTTCAAACAGTTTTTTTTTAATTTCCTCTTTTTACAAAAATTCCAGTGAGAATTTACTCTAATTAATTCCAAACACTTCTTTTTAACCTAGCTCTACTAAAATTAACTAATTTATTGGCATACATGCCATACACAGTGTCCTCACTGTTTTACACTAGGAAATTAGGAGAGAGGCATGGGGAGAAAAGAGCGATACAGAAAAAAACTACATGAAGACAAAATTGTATTAAAAAGCCAAATATATACATGAGACAAGTGGGGAAGAAACTAAAACAACAAACTGCCATAGCTATTTACAGGCATCATCTGGCCAAACATAGAGGTCAGCCAGGTGTTCCAGCTCATCCTTAGATAAAGGAGCTTTTCCTTTAGATTTAGCTTTCGGTTGTGGCGTCTTTGCGGCCTCCTCAGACTGGGCAGCGGGTTGTTTTCCTTTGGGATCAATAGCAGCAACGAAATCTGAATCTGAATTGGAAGGAAAAAGGGCAGTGGGGTCCAATCTGAGAGCCGCAACAACCTTCCTTCTTTCCTCCTTTGATAGTAAGGTGAAAGAGGCATCAGGTTGGGTTGGGGGCTGGGTGGGAGTGGCGGCTTTGGACCAGGCAGCAGGCTCCTTTCCTTTCTTGATAGAGGCAGAAGAGGGAGCAGATCTTTTTGCAATAACTTTCTTCTTGGGGTGAGCCCTTTTAGGTTTCAGAGGGGCAGGTTGAGTAGGGGGAGTTACTGGGCTGGAGGAGGGTGCACATCCACAAGGGGGGTGGGAGGAGGTTGAGTTGTAGAAGGGGGACAGGAGTGAGTGGAAGGAGGGGCGGTGGTGAGAGGGGTAGGTTGAAATGGCTGAGAGGTAAGGGAAGCAACCTTTTTCTCCAATATGTCAATTTATTTTCCGGCATAGAGTAGGTTGGCATCAGAGAGTTACTTGGTGGCCTTGAGTATCTCCTGAGCATTGGCTAATTTTTTCTTGAGAAGCTTAGAATTCTTCTTCTCATATTTGGCAATGAGACTCTTAGAAGCTGCCAACTGTCTGGCGGACTCATAGCGAGTAAGGATTTCAGACCACCCTTGAGAGATATCTCGGAGCTTAATTCTGTGCTCCAATTCTATGCTAGCAATCCTCTCCTCATAAGGGGCCGCCATAGAAGCGCGAAGTGCAGCTATACCTCTCAGGACATCCCTGTGGATGTAAGGGTTGTCCCTCATGACATACAGCAAGGTGAGGTAAGGGGAGATGTACATGATTTGTCTAAGGACAATGGGCAAGGACAGGGGTGTACTGGATGAAGAGGAGGGGTGGAGGGAATCAGATCCTCCCAGGGATCAGTTTGGGTGGAGGCATTGTGGAAAATCGGTGGGGAGGTGGTGAAAGGTAGAGGGGATTAAGCTACTACGGAGGCTAGTAAATTTGGTGATGAGGGTAAAGCGATCGATGGTGAGGAAAGTCTGAGGAGAGCTGGTGTAGCTACTTCCTCAGGCTGGGTAGCCGCAGGGTGTGGTATAGGTATGGGTGAAGCAGGAGGGGATAAGTGAGGGGGTTGAGGGGCGGAAGAGGGTGGGGTAATGGTGGATTGAATTGATTGGAGGCATGAGCTCATGAGGATTTGATTGTCAGTGTTGATGGTTAATTGGACTGAATGGTTTGGAGGAGGGATAGAATTTGAGTGAGGGTGTCAGGCATGGTGGGGGTAGAAGGGGCAGGTGTTTGGACATGATGGAAGGGAGAAGAGGGTGCATGGTTAAAATGAGGAGTGGGGCGTGGGTAGTCAGGAAGTGGAGTGTACTCATGAGCCACATCCTCCATAATTGAGGTCATGAGGGCCGTGAACCCAGTAGTGGTGAACAGGTCCACACCTTATGGATGCAGAGGGGTTTGTGATGGGGGGGAAGTAGAAATGGGTGGAGAAGAAATGGTAGGGGAAAGCTCGGAGAATGTGAGAGATTGAAGGATGTCAGGTTGGAAAACCTGGGAGGTGGGTGAAGGGAGAACAAGTTCAGAGGTGGGTGGAGAGAAGTCTGTTGGAAGAGGGGCTGATACAAACGGAAAAAGCAAAGTGGGTGGAGGTGTGGGTAATGGGACAGGTATGGTAGGTGGAGGGGTGGATAAGGGTGTCTCTGCTGCTATGTTAGTGGGTGCCTTCTCAGCCTCCTCCCTTCCAACTAGCTGAGTCTTCTTAATCAAGGTGAGGTTGGTTGACCATTCCCGCTTTCCATACAATTTAATGGTCAGCTTCTCCATGAGCTCATTTCGCTTGATCACATACTTTCCAGTCTTGAACAGACATGTGATAAGTCTGCAGAAAGGCAGACCTCCTCCCTTTGCAAAAGCTTGTCTCTTCAGCACCTTGCCATTGATGTCCACAATTATTTCAAAAATTAGCTTAGGTGCATTCACAAATTGTCCCTTTGAACAGAAGTATAGGGCATCCACTAATAGGGCCCTTCTCTCTTGCAGATGGCCAGAGACATAGACATTTTTCCTCAAAATGGTATCAATGAGTCTTAGGGTAGGATGGAGGTCTCTTCTCATCAAGGATTCACCTGAACCTACTATTCCGTTAGTAAGCTGTTTAGCCATTTCCCTAAATGTAGCCCCTGTGGGTGCTCCCTCAGCTTTGGTGGAGTCAAATTGATATGGGACTCCCAAAGCCATCCCAATGTCTCTGCAACCTAGAGTCAGCTGCCAGTCATCAATCAAGATTTCTAGTATATCCTCAGCCCCAGGCACCACCTTCTTTGTGAGGTTCTGGTACCACAATTTCACCAACCTGGGGTAGACATTTTCCTTCAAGGGTGAAAGCAGGGGCAACAGACCTTCTTTCTTTAAATATTCCAATGTCTCTTGGCACTCCCCAATGTTGGCAAAATAAGTCAGATCAAAATCTGTCTCAGGGACAAGACTCAATTTTTGTACAAACTCATTGGGGGTAGTTAACGCAGCTGGCAGCTCGACTGGAGGAGTAGCTCCCGCTAAGGGTTCTTCCACTACAGGCTCCTGAATCTCAACAGCTTTGGTTTTCTTAGCTTTAGGAGGTTTTTAGGTGTCATCTCAGTGAGCTTCCTCTTGACAGGTGGTTTGTCAGCTAGCTTCAACTTCTTGGAGGATTTGGGGGTGGAAGCAGTTGTTCTTCGGTGTATGTTCGCTAGAGTTTCCTCCGGCTCATCCATTTTACTCTCAGAAATTAATCACTCACCAACTTGGAGCGGAGCTTGAAGTTTAAAAATAAGAGAAATGACAGATTGATGGTGGGAAGGCAACTGACCTCGAAATACCTAGGGTTTAATAGAAATCGCAATGCACAACTTCAAATTTTCCAAAGTTAGGGGCAAAATGCTCCTCTGCGCAAGCTGAATGTTCTGACAAAATGGCAGACTAAACAGCTGAAGGTTCTGTGAGGATTTAGTGGAGAAAGAGGGAGGCGAAAGAGAGGGGAAAAGAGCTAGGGTTTTGCAGAAGGTATGGAATGAGGCACAATTGACCTATCGACAAATATATAAGGGGTGAAGTACGATTCCGATAGGATGAACTGGATGGTTTCGATAGGTTCATGAATCCTGTTGAAAACATAGTAGACAACTTTAAATGGGGATGATTTGATAGGATCCCGATAGGTGGAACTATCCTTTCGATAAGTTTAAACGGCAGCTGAGTCATCATTTCGATAGGTTCCCGTTTGGTATCCAGAACCTATCGAAATCTTCGTTTTGCCCTTTTTAACCAATCGAAAAGTTAGTTTCACCTGTCGAGAAGTTCAGTGCTTATCGAAACCATCGAACAACCTACCGAAATCACCAAGAGACCTAACGAAAGGTGAACTTGACCTGTCGAAAACTCCTAAAAACTAAATAAGGCTGCATTTTGGGCACTCACAGTCTCAGTTCTCAGCAGGCTCTGTTGCTATGGTGCCCCATGATTTGATTCTCTTGTGGGCAGCTCCCATTACCTCAGGACAACTGGTAATATTGAAATGACAGCCTAGTACTAAGCATGACAGTTTTGTTTCTCTTTTTTTTTTTTCTTTTATTATTGCAAGAAATAAAATAAAAAATCAATTAACAACTACGTAAATACCTAAAAAATAAAATAAAGTATGGTACATATGATACATACTGACTTCAGGGGCTAATTTGGAAGGTCTGGAAGGTCCATAGTCTCCTCAGGCTCATCAAACTTGGGACCTTTCATAGATCTTTCCCTCGACCAGTGTCCATTCCCTGGGTGCAGTTTTCCTTTTGTGAACCAAGCATTATCCTGCAACAGCCAATGTTTCATGAATCACTTTCTTTTGGGCATTAATGGAAAAGCAAGCCTCTTCAGGAGAGGGTTGATAGCCAATGCTACACACATTCAGCTTAACCTTCATGTTTCCAAATGACACTTCCATGATTCCATACCTGCATTATATGTGAGCATTGGCAGTGGCCAAAAAAGGCCTGCGTAGGATCACAGGTATGGAAGAAGCACATTTGCTTGGTTCCATGTCTAATACCAAAAAGGCAGCAGGATAGAAGAATTTGTCAACTCCAACCAAAACATCCTCAATTATCCCCACAGATTTCCTTTCAGATCTGTCGGCCAGCTTTAAGACCACATGTGTGGGTTTTAATTCTCCTAAGCCCACCTTCTCATATAGTGAATATGGAAGTAAATTGACACTGGCTCCCAGATCTAATAAGGCTTTGTCAATGATGTGATCCCCAATGATGCAGGGGATAGTGGGGGTTTCAGGGTCTTGAAATTTGGTTGGGATTGTAATCGACAAAATTTATTTCATTTTCTCTGTTGAAAAGACTTTCTTGGATAGGCGTATCCTGGATTGTCTTTTATGGGTGCATAGTTCTTTTAAAAACTTGGCATAGGCTGGGACTTGTTTAATGGCATCAAGTAGGGCCAAATTGATTTTTACTTGCTTGAATGTCTCCATCATTTCCTCAAAATTTTCTTGCCCTTTATCAAAAGGGGAGGGTGCTTGCAGTGTTTTAGGAAATAGAAAATGTGGGGTTGCTCCCTCATTTGCAGCCTTGGCTAATTGATCATCTTTTTTTTTTTTTTTTTTTTCTTGAGGATCCTCATTATCCTCTTTATTGACAGCTGGTTGCTCCTTCAAGTCCACCGCTGGTGGTCCTTATTTTGTTTTTGTAGAAATCACTTCATTTTCTTCCTCCAAGTTCCTCACAGGCTCACAACCCACTTGGTTATCCACTAGCTTACCACTTCTCAAAGTTATAACAGATTTGGCTTCCTCATAGGTGGAGGAGACTTCACCCATTACAAACTGTCTTCGTGGGTTGTCCTGTGGTTGGCTAGGCAACCTTCCTCCCTCTCTCCTAGTCAGAGCATCAGACAGCTGACCAAGTTGGTCCTCTATCTTTTTGATGTTCTGATTGTGAGAGTGCACAATTTGGGTTAGGGAGTTCAAATTCTGTAGTGAAGATAAAACTTGTTCCTCAAAGGAAGATGCTCTCACAGTTGGAGGAGCTACAGGTTGGGCCATGGGTTGCTGATACTGAGGCCTTAGGGCATAACCTTCTCGATAGGGTTGAGCATTTTTGTAGGTAATGGGCTGCTGGGGCTGCTACTGTTGACTGGGGTATGTATCTTGTCTCCACCTCAGATTGGGGTGGTTCCTCCATTGATACCCAGTAGCAAATTGCTGCCCAAAAGACTGGGCTGCAGCCACACGCTCTGTTATAAAATCAGGAAATTGGTCAGCAAAAGGGCATTTTTTAGGGGAGTGAGCAGGGGACTGGCATATGGCACATGCCTCCTCCACCCTAGCAGCCACAGGTGACTGCATTGCTCTCATCAACCTATCAAATTTCAGGGCTAAACTGTCCACTTTCCTTTCCAGATCACTTGGCACACTCACTTCATATATCTTCCCTCTTGTAGTATTCTCCTTCAACAATCTGGGAGGCTCTAGATCTCTAGCCAAGGTTTCCCTTTGCATAGAGTTCTCACTGATGATATCAAAGAGTTCCCATGCCTCCTCAGTAGTTTTGTGGAGGTAGGTGCCACCACAGGAAGAATCTATCATGTCCCTTCTCTTAGAATCAATTCCCTGATAAAAGCTCTGAACCAATTTCCATTCAGGGATTTGATGGTGGGGGCATTTCTTTTGGAGTTCCTTGAACCTCTCCCAAGCTTGGTGAAAATCCTCAGTTGAGTCTTGGGAAAATGAGATGATGCCCTTCCTCAACTGGCTTGTTTTTGACATAGGAAAGAACTTGGCCATAAATTGATATTGGAGATCACTCCAGGACTGAATGCTGTTGGGTGGAAGCATGGACAACCAGGTCCTAACTCTGTCCTTTAATGAAAAAGGAAAGAGTCTCATCCTGGTGGCCTCCTCCCCCAAACCTGTGATATTAAATGTAGTGCACAGTCCCAAGAACTCATCAATGTGCTTGTAGGGGTTTTCTTTAGTCAGGCCATGAAATGAAGGCAACATTTGAATTATGGATGATTTTATCTCATAGTTTCCCTGAGCAGCTGGGAATTGAATGCAGAAGGGGGAATTGTAAACCCCTGGTGCATTAAATTCCTTAAGAGTTATAGGCTACTGTTGCTCACCCATTTCTACAGAGTCACTTGCAACAGATGTGGGTGTAGTTGGTCTGGATCTGAGAAGTCTTTCAACCTTTGGATTTAATGGAATAATCTGACGTTGGAGAGTTCTCCTACCAAACATACAACACTCAAAATTTGAATGTAGAACAGATTCTCAACACCACAAGTAGGATCAACCAAATTTTCTAACTATTCAAATAAAAATATTAACAGATCTTAAAAATAACAGAGTAGAGGAATGCAAACTACAGAGCAGTCTCCAACACGATTCTCCTCTCACTGGCAGCCTTAGATCTAATAAAATACACACAAAATACTGAAAAACAATAAAACTTACAAATACAGTTAGTAAAATCAAACAAACATCTATCAATTTCTACAGATCTATGATCAAAACTTAGATCTATCAATTTTTAAATGCACCTCCCCGACAGCGGCGCCAAAAACTTGTTGGAGTGTTTGCCTTCCCTCAAATGAGGGTCTAAATTCGCTAATAAAACTAGGCAGAACATGCTCACACAGACCTGCAAGTAATCGGAATCTGTTGTAGCAAGCTTTAAAAAGATGGTGAGTAAAGAAATGTCCATAGGGAGGTTAGTTTAAAAATATGATAAATCTCCAGATCTGTATGAGATCTGGCACTCTAACTAATGCTACGTTAGCTAAAAGACAGGGGAGAGGTTTAAAATGGATGGTCACTTAAACTAAGCTAAAATTAAACACAGACTAGCTTTGATTGAGTTTGGGAACTTAGATCTTGCAGGGGAAAAGAGTAAAGAAAATAGAAAATGGAGAAGAGTAGCTTGGAGATTGGTCTTCATTGAAATCAGATTTAATTAATCATGCTACAGAGGTTCAGAGTACACATTTCCCTCAACTGGCTATAAGCACAGCTACAGGGTAGAAAGCTCCACTTTAAGTCGCAGGATTCACCTGGTCTTAAGACTATGATCTGTCCACTTTAATGGTCTCAGACCATCCTATAAACTTTATCGAATCCATGGATTTGCAGCAAACGAATCCAATTAGAGCTTGAGCTTGGACTAATCTTAAGGTTATGATCTGTCCACTTTAATAGTCATAGACCATCCTAGGGATCTCTTCCAAAGCTAAAGCATTAATTAGAACAATTAAAACCACTACAAATGCTGCAATTCCCAGGTCACAGACTCAAGGAATCACAGGAGTATCAGATCCAGAGAGATCGGGTGGTATCCAAGAGGCCTACCAGTTAAGAGGGTGAGCTGATCTACAGACTCCTCTACACAAATCTGATCGATCACCAAATGAAACCAAAGGAGCTTTAGATCTAATTAAAGTATTAAAAATAACATTTACATTGCAATCAAAATCACTCTATAATGGAAATACTCTCAGATCTATAGTTTGTGCAGCTGGGAACTCACAATAGCAATCTTAACCTTACCCAATCACAGATCTAACTTCTCTCCTCACTACTCTAGGGGAATTAGCCAACCATTGTTGGGCTAAAGGAGGGAAAATAGAATTGTTCTGCAAGCGCTAATCTCCAAAATTTGGCTCAGATCTCAATCCCCCCTAATTGCAATTAGGAGTCTCTATATATAGCTTTCTCCTCTATTTTTATGACTTGCCACTTCTTTCCTCAGTTGATACACTGCTCTGCTTTAGGTATCTCTTCTCCATTCACCCAATGTTGACCCTATCTTGTCCATCTTCAGCTCCTTCTCCTTTACCTTTTGAATTCTCAGAGTGAGGGTAGGTTTGAATCAGGTCCATAGGTTCAGATACAAGTACTCGGGTGTATTTTATAGAAAATTGGGAGTTAAGGCTCAACAGGTATGTGCACAAGGGCAGTTGAAGGATTTGGCCTTTTTAAGCTCAAACTGTCCAAGAGAAGGCCTTGATCCTTTCCTAGGTTTCATTAGTACTGTCAGTTGCTTCAACTTGGAGGTGCCTAACTTCTAGTGAGGGCATTGCCTTAGCTAGTCCTTTGAGCTTGAAAAATTACCTCAGTCACTCCTCGAAGGAAGGAAAAAATAAAAATAAAATTTGTAGGTCCAACTCTCACTAGTTATGGTCTTCCATTGAACTTTTAAGTATGTCCTTACCTTTTCCTCTCTTTAATGATTCACTCAGTACTGATACAGGTGAGTTTACTTGGTGTTCACATCAAGGAAAAGTTAAAACTTAAAAGATTGTAATGCCTAAAAGTCTGAAAAAGTTTTAAATTTCTCATTTTTCTAATGATTCTTAGGTGAACATGGTTCTGTTTTTATTTTGCTCACTTGCATCTACTGCACTTAGGTTAACTATTTCATTTGCAGAGCTTGCCACACCCCCAAACCTATGAGGAGAAGTGTCCTCACTGATTCAAAGGTGAGATGTGCAGCAAGCATAAAACCTAAAAATTAACAAAACAGAAACTGTAAAAGAGAAAAAGAACACACAATAACGAATGAGGAATTACGCACACGTACAAGCAAAATAGTGACAGATTTTATTATAGAGACAAAAGCAAACAGATTACAAAAAGATAAAAAATTATAAACCTAAGAACAATCTAAGCAAAACTTCCTGTCAGACAAAATGGTTCTTCGTCCTGGCTCAGGGATATCCTCAACCTGCTATAGAAGAGGAATTGTAAGCCGGGAGGAGGGGGAAGATGAGGATCATGGAGATGGGTGTTGAGCAGGTGGTGGGGGATTTGCAGAAGATGGTGGGGGAGATGCAGGTGGTTCGGTTTTATGCTTCTTCTCTCTCTTCTCCTTTTTCTTCTCTTCCTTGGCCAGGATCTTCTGGACTTCTTCGTACTCATCCCAAATAAATTGTAATGGGTTCAGCTCCTTAGGCGGTGGGGGGTCCATCCACATAGGATAAAATTTGTTTGGGAACTTGGTGGGTTTGTCATCCGCCATGGTTGTGAGTAAAGAGGGACTACTAAGGTTAGAGGAGAAAGGATGGGAAGAGGGCGAACTATCCCTGTATTTAAGGTACTTGGACGGTGGAATATGGATGGCCATATTAACTTTTTGTCTCTTTCCAAGCATGGTAATAAATTGTGATTGTTCTGGGAATGATAAATCGCGCAACTGATTATGGGGAAAGAGAGCTCACACTAAATGATGGTCTAATTTTAGCCTTGGTAATTAAGGTAATCCTGTGTTTCGTGCAACTTCATACTGGTATTCGCGGACCAATATTCTCGCGCAGTACAACTGTACATTTATGAGAAGGAAAAGCATACAGAAGAATCATAGCTCCGCGAGTACAGAATCAAAACTATGTGTGGCTTGTGGAGGTACTTCGAGGAGTATACGTTGGGATTGAGCACGCGAAGTAGTTGTACATTTCTCGCGTAGCTTAGCTGGTGATCTCTGCAAAGAACAATCTCTTGGAGTTTCAAGGTGTCGCACACTAGAATATGTGGAATAGTGCTTTGTGTGCCCTCATGACTCCGCGAGCAAGCTTTGACATGGTCCGCGATTATGAAAATGAGGCCATTTTCATAATCGCGGACCAACACTTGACCTCTTTGCACCATTTGTGCTTAGGCCTGTACTTGTACAATGTCATGCACCCACTCAGTTGCCATCAACATCTACCCTTCACATGTATTCCTTTTTCAAATAAGAATAGCCTCCCTAATACTAGTACATGCATAGCAAAAATTCTAAATGATAAAATACTTTGATGTAAATAGAGTCTAAATAGATGCAGTGCTAGTACTTTGCTCAATATTCATCTCCCATGTTACTGACAGAAATGAATAATATTAAGAATAAAACCTATACAGCATTTGAAAATAAACAAGCACACAGAACAGAACATAACAAACACACAAAACAGATATGGCACATATAATATAAGGCTGTGGATCACTGATCAGTGGGAGGTTCATGTAGGTGAATGGGCTAAGGAAGCTCCATTGGTTGTTCTACACAAATCTTGAGCCTCTGCCCATTTACTTTCATAATCTGCCCTGACTTTGGGTCCAAGATCTCCACAGCACCAGATGGGGAGGCTTTGATGATAGTATAAGGTCCATCCCATCTAAATTTCAGCTTACCTGAAAAGAATTTAAGTCTGGAGTTAAAAAGCCAAACCTTGATGCCAGCAATGAAGTCCTTCTTTGACAACTTCTTGTGAAAGAATGCTTTTGATCTCTCCTTGTACATTTTGGCATTGGCATAGGCTTCTAGCCTCATCTCATCAAGTTCTGCCATTTGTAACTTCCTGTGAGAACCAGCAGAAGTTAGATCTACATTCATTACTTTGATAGCCCAATAGGCTCTATGCTCTAACTCCACAGGCAGGTGGCAGGCCTTTTCATACACCAGCCTAAATGGGGACATGCCAATTGGAGTCTTATAGGCAGTCCTATAAGCCCACAAATCATCATTCAACTTTGGTGCCCAATCCTTCCTATCAGACCTCACAGTTTTCTCCAGAATATGCTTAATCTCTTTATTAGAAATTTCAACTTGCCCACTGGTCTGTGGGTGGTAGGGAGTTGTAATTTTATGTGTAACAGAATACCTTTTGATAATGTTCTCGAAAGGTTTGTTACAAAAGTGGCTCCCCCCATCACTGATAATAGCTTCGGGGATACCAAATCGTGAGAAGATATTGTCCTTCAAGAATTTAAGGACAACTGTGTAGTCATTGGTCTTTGTGGCAATGACTTCTACCCATTTGGACACATAGTCCACTGTCACAAGTATGAAATTAAATCCCATAGGTGAAGGAAAGGGGCCCATAAAATCAATGCCCCAGATGTCAAAAAGTTCTACAACTAGGATGGGCTGCAATGGCATGGAGTCTCTTTTCGAAATGCCTCCCATCCTTTGACATCTCTCACAGGCCTTGCAATGCAATTTTACATCTCTGAACAAAGAAGGCCAATACAAACCACATTGGAGCACTTTTACTGTAGTCTTTTTGCCACTGAAATGACCTCCATAGTTTTTCTCATGGCACATTGAAAGAATGTCGTAGAAATCATTATCAGGCACACATCTCCTAATGACCTGGTCTGCACAATGCTTGTAAAGGTATGGATCCTCCCACAGAAATTGTCTAACCTGAGAGAAGAATAAGTCTTTGTCCACTTTAGACTAGTGTGAAGGGATCCTACCAGCAGCAAGAAAATTGACAATGTGTGTAAATTTACATTAAACAAGATAATAGGGGATTCAACATAAATGACATGAGATTTAGGGAAAAGAAAGTGTAAACAGAGCTAGCTACTCTCCACTTGTAGCTCTAGCTTTTCCCTGCTTCTGCTATCCATTTCTGTAAAATTCCACAAAGAATCAGTAGTACTTTTATTCTAGATTAAACACAGCTATAAAGAATTTGTTAGTCTAAATTACAATACAACTCAGGTCTATTAAAAAGACCAAAGTCCCCGGCAACGGTGCCAAAAACTTGTTGTTTGGGCTACTTGGTGTGAAAGTGTGCTTATGTTATTGTGTGGTAGAAATCAATTGAAAACAAAGTAATATAAAAGAATAGATTAAGCACAACTAAAGTAATCCTAGACTTACAAGATTCAGGGTCTATTGTAGCAAGTTTTGATAAGTAATAGTTTGTCCCACAAAAAAATTGATCTAGAACCCAAAATGGGTTATAATAGTAGGCCTTCAGATCTGGCTACAGATCTGACAATCCTAAAGAAAGGGAGTTGGGTGTCACGACTATACTAAATTAATCTTAAAAGTAGAGAAATAAAATATAGTCCTATCCTAAAGAAAGGGTTAAGATGAAGATGGTAGTAGTGTGTGCCAAAATAAAATATAAAAATTATGAGAAGTAAGTAGGTTAAGCTAGAGTTAATGATACAGTAATGTAACTCAGATTTAGTCTGTCTCTGCAGTGCTTCTTGTTGAGATGCTATTAAAAGCCTCAACAAGGTATAAGCTCCCAGTTTAACCCATGTCATTTGGGGCGCTCTTAGGGCTATACTCTGTCCACTATAATGGTCGTAGGGTATCTGATAGAATCTGTCAAATCTCATTAGTTAAACAAGAAATTTGTTAGTCTAATCCAGAAGAGTGGACTGATCATTTTCATAGCCACTAGACCAGCTCTAGCCATGAATACTATTACAGCACTATGTAATGCCAGTGCTACAAGCTCCCCAAATCTGCGCATAGACTTGGCTGACATCCATAAGTATTCTAACCCATAAGATCCTATGGGCTTTGCTAAGACATACTGCTCACTAGTGCCCGCAAAAAGGACCATGCAACAGGTTGAATAAGGCCTTTAGCTCAACTGATCATTACTATAAATAGCCTGCAATGACTCAGCCTCAAGCTGCAATTACTATAAGAGATCAGATCTAACATTTGATATGATTAGGTAGAACAGAGGGGAGCCAGTTACTGTACAAACTCCTCACAAGGCTCTAGAAGCTCATGTGCAGGGGAGAAGAATCCTTCTCAAACATGTGGATAGACACAACCTTAGGGCTATACTTTGTCCACTTGAATGGTCACAGGGTATCCCATTGGTCTATCCAACCCACAGACGCCTGAGAAAGAACATGAAAACTGCTGCAACTACCATGGTCTGTAGGCCTCCGAGCTCCCTAGATCTCACTACAGATCTAACATTGCTTTCCATGTGTCTATCAAACTAAGGGAAATAAGATGATAAACAAAAGACCTACTAAAAACTAAATGGGCTAGTCCCAAATACATGGATCCTATAGACATCTAAAGAAACTATAAGATTTATAGATTTGATTAAGCATTAAAATGGCAGTTCATTGATAACAATAAAACTTACAATGAACTGTCTCCTAGCTGTAGCCCATATACAAGTGCTCATCCAAGATCCCAATGTATATAAAAATCTATTACAAAATTAAAACAAAATTAAACCTAGCTGCTTACAGGGGGATTAGCCAGCAAGTGCTGAGCTAAGAGAGAAGAAAAATAAAAAAGAGGTGATCAAACCATAACCCTAGCCTGCTAGTGCTCTCAGCCGACAGAGGATAAAGGAAAGATGAAAATAATAAACTCTAAGTACAACTTATATGCTCTCTGAAAATGGCCTTGGCTCTTAAGAGATTAACCCTAATTTTTCTAGCAGACGTGGCACTGGTATAACCCTTGAATGCCTCGAGACGTGTGCCTTGAAATCTACACCTCGAGAAGTGTGCCATAGCATAGGAAATTCCTAAAAGGTCCTTGAATAAAACTGAGAAGTTGAGAGCTCGTGCTTCGCGGGGTTAGGATTTGCTTTTAGCTCATTCGTGCAACTGCTTTGCCTTTGTGGAGTTGGGTTTGGCTGTTGGGAAGGGCTCATTCGTGTAGTAGACCTTTTAGTGAATCACATAGTTGCTTTGCATCGCAGTGCTGTTGCGAAGATAATTTGGAGTGCCAGTATTTCTCGTGCAGTAGAGATTCAGAAGCTCTTTCTCGCTAAGTACTCGTGCATGTGAGCTCCTGTGCTCGCGTAGTAACCTGTAAGGCTCCAGGGTGCACGAGATCTGCGCGAGAGGAATTCTGGGCATCTCTCTCATCCAGGGCCATGCGAGAACTCTGCGAGGTGACTTTTGGTTCTTTGTGCATATGAGCTCGCAGTATTCTACGCGCAACTACTTTCGGGCTCGATCTTCGTGAGAGCTTCGCGAGGGCAGATTCTAAGAGTTTTAAGCCGCGAGATCTTCGTGATGGCTTTACAACTTGCCTCTTGATTGCGCTCCTTATCTCTGCGAGGGCCTCTTCCACTGCATCTTTAGCTTCATGAGGAAGTTCCTCAACTCAGTGAAGTCCATCTTTTACTGCTCTAGTACATTGCACTTGTTGCCATCACAGTCTCCTCCTTTCTCAGCTAATCTTCATTCATCTGCTAGATTGGTCAATGATGATCAGCAATAGTGAGTCACCATGGTGAGAACTACCACGGTGTTCCATCAGGCTTTGGCTCAGCAGTCATCTTTGCTTGTATTCTCTCTCTTTTGGACCAAAAAGCAAGGATTTTGCATTAAGCTACACATTTTATTACTAACTGCAAAACATACTTAACACATATTTATTAGTGGGCTTCAAGGTACATCAAAGGTTAGGTTAAGAGGTGAAAAGTGATACTTTTCAGTGAATAACAGTCAACAAGAGTGGGAAGAAGAAAAGAAGGTGTATGAAGAAAATATTGCTAGCATGCTTGAACAGTTTGGAAGTTTGATGGTAATCCCAGATGATGCAGAAACTATAAGAGAAAAAGTTCTTAAAGACTAGCAGCAAAAACTCCACCAACAGCTAAGTGAGAAGGATCACCTATTGACTATAGATGAAAGGAAAATAAAGCAACTATAAGAAGATAGAGATTCCCTCAGTTCAATCAATGCTGAATAAAAGCAGATCCTTGAGTCCACAACAAAAAAATACTTTGCCATAGTAGCAAAAGAATAAGCTAAAGCAGAAATGCTGAGAACAAAAATTCAACTAAAAGCTGTTGTAATTAAGAAATTGACTGCTGATCTTAAAGACAAAGAGAAGGCTGATAAGGAGTAATAATGTCAGGAAGGAACCTCTTGTCGAATCATTGGTGAAAAGAAAACCACAGATGAGGAGGAGCCTGCAACACATGGGGATTCACTTGCAGAAAAGGATCAAGATGGTGATTCAATAGCTGAGGTGTCAGATTGGGAAGATGACCCACTACTTCTATCCTTGTACCATATCCTACATCACCAAGTGAGTAAATGTAATAGCCCAAAAAAATCACGCTAAATGATGACCTCGGGATCCGTGCCCGATCGGTCACATTTTTGACCAATTAGGAGTTTGATAGTTAGCATTGAGTGTGATGAGCGATTGAGATGTGATGGGTTGAATGTCTATGTGGTGTGTGTTGTAATTGTGAAGTCGCATACACCTATCGCGGTGTATGTGCTCAACACACAAGAGAGGAAAGAGATAAAAGGGTTTAATAACCCTAAAATCTGTAATTGGTTGTTGAGAGAGGAGTAAAGAAGAGAGAGAGAGGAGTAAAGAGATTAAACAAGAGTTATTGGGTGATTGGAGGGGGGGGATTCAAGCATTAAAGAGACCGATTCAACGCAAGGAATCCGTTCAAGCAAAGGCTGGAACCCTAGCCTTCCAACCGCTCGATTTGAAATCAATTTGAGATTTATTCAAGGTAAATTTTTGTGAATAGAATGCATAGATTGTAGAGGCTAAATTGTAGTTGAAAATGGTTTAAATCATAGGATGATGGTTTAGAAAAATAGAGGAAAAAGTGTGGAAAAAGATTGAGAAGAACAGCTCGAAATGGGCTGAATCTGACAATTTCGATTAATCGAAATTGGGTTTCGATTAATCGAAATTGGCCAGGAAGTTGAAAAGTCAGAGGACCCCGACTTCGATTAATCGAATTGGAGTTCGATTAATCGACTTTGGATTTCGATTAATCGATTTGGGTATCGACATCGATCGAACTCCAAAGGGACCCAAGAGGGGCTGGAGGAAATGATTTGGGAAAATCGACTAATCGAAATGGGATTTCGATTAATCGATTTCAATTTTCGATTAATCGATGTGGGATCGATTAATCGATTTTAGGAACTCGATTACTCGAATTGAGAATCGACTTGGCTGAACAGAGAATTTCGATTAATCGAATTAGAATTCGATTAATCGAATGAGAATCTCGATTAATCGATTTGAAAATCGATTAATCGATATGGACTTTCGATTAATCAATTTTTGGAATTGATTAATCGAATCAGATTCGATTAATCAATTTTGAAGTTCGATTAATCGACTGAGATAATTTATGTTGACCTTTGAGTTTAACTTTAAGATTCTTGGAGGGTCTTAGACCTTCTTTGTTGCACCCTTTGTGATGTGTTTCACCTGTTATGTGGTACCATAGGTGGTACGTGTGAACTAGTGCACAAGGAGTCACGTGGGACCTTGGTGCAATGATCAAATGAAGACTTGAGGTAGGAAACACCTTGAACATGTACTTTATTTTACAAGAGCATGTATGTAGTGATATAGAAATTAAATTCAAATATTTTATTGCTTAAGAATTGTGAAAAAGTGTGTGTGTGTGACATCCATAAGAGGAATTATAATGAGCCATCCCCAGGGGATGATGAAGTGAAGAGATAAGAGCATCAGGTGTGATGCAAGTGAATGGATACATCCCAGGGATGTATCCAAGATTGAATCATGATTGATAGGGCCTAACTGATATAAGATAGCACACTTACACGGTGAATAACTATATGTAAGGCACCGATATTTTTGTTATTTGAGGTTTGATAGGGTACCCCACCGACGTGGCGGGATATCCACGACTGACACGGCAGGATATCCGTGACCGATACGGCGGCGAAACCGTAGGCCAGTGCGGAGGCTTATCCGTACACAGTAAGCACACCCCAGGGGTGTTGAATTGAGATAAGTGAAACCCCGCCACCAATCCCCAGGGGAAAGGGGCTTGGGTACTATATTTGTATTCCCAGGGAATACGTTAAAAGTGTCTATATAGATGACGATGAAGGGTATCTCATCTGGCTCGATGCTATATTGCTCGGGATTACTTAAGTTGAAAGTTTAAGTTTTGCTTAAGGCCTTTTCAAACATCATTCATGAGTAAATGAAAACATAAGTAATCATGATAATGAAATGCTTTTAAGCATTGTTTTACCAATAAGCGCATAGCCACATCATGCATGACATATGATGGAATATATGTGAGTAATATTTTATATGTTCAGCTGTGTTTGTTCCCTATTGAACTAGGATGTAGCTCAGCCTATAGACTATAGGTCGCAGGTCCACTAGTAGCATGAGAGGCTTGAGGCTGACCGGTGAGTCGGACCTTGCGGCGGTGAGAAGCCACCTCCGAGGACTTCTTCTAGAGGACTCGTTGTGCCACTTTGAGGGCTTTTGAGAGAGTTTTATGCGGCTTGGTATGTCAAGCTTTGATTTTGTTTAAACCATGTATATAAGGAGTTGGGATTATTCTTTTGGGACGAACCATCCGTGATGATTGCTATCATCGATGGTTGGATCGATTCTCCATTCATGCGAGGCATGAGGTAGAAGCTTCTTTTGGGGAGTTGCTTAGTATAGATTTAAATTCAGAAATTTCGTTATTATTCTATTGCATGCTTGATATACCAGTGTTTCGTGCTTAGCTAAGGGGCACGGTCAAGATGATCGTGCTGATGGCACGGGTTTCGGGGTGTCGAAATCCGGGCTGTCACAGTTTGTATCAAAGCATTTTCTTTTAGCAATTCTGACAATCATCCTTTTTGGTCAGAACATAGGGGCTTCTGCTAACGAAACTCTAGTTTCAAATGCAGCCGCAAATGTCATCTAGAGGAAGAGGCCGACCAAGGGGAGGCCAACAGAGGAGTCTACGTAGTGGAGATGATTACATCTCTCCTACAAATAGAGTGCCTTTAGGAGGTACTGAGGCCCCAGGGGGCAGTAGTAGTAGACAGCTTAATGAAGAGGATCGAGATCATCAGGATCAAGATCTAAGAGAACAAGAGAGAGTGAGAGAAAGACAAGAAGGAGCGACAAAGGATGATGCACACTATGGAGACTATGGCAGCTGCCATGGCACAACAAGCCGCATCCTTTGCAGCTCATGCGTCAAGAGAACAGCAGCCACCTACACCACCTGTAGGACCTGCGTTGCCTGTGCCCTCATCTTTTACAGAGTTTAGGAGGATGAGACCTCCTTCATTTTCTGGGCAGGCAGACACAATGGCCGCTGAGAACTGGCTGATGGAGATGGAGAAAGTCTTTAGCGTGCTAACTTGCACGAAAGATGAGAGTGTGAGATGGGCAGCTTATATGTTGGATGGGGAGGCTGGGCCTTGGTGGAAGTCCGTGATACGGACTCGGGCTCAGGAGACCCCAGAGTTGCCTTGGACTTGGGAGGAGTTTGTTGAGGAGTTCAACAAACAATATTTTCCGGAAGTGGTGAGGAACCAGCTTGAGATACAATTTCTATAGTTAGTGCAAGGGAGGATGACAGTGAGAGAATATGGGGTGGAGTTTCTGACTTGCCGTTTTGCTCGGATTACGTCATCTTGAGTGATGAAGTCCAAGAGGTTTCAGCAAGGTTTGAAGCCTGAAGTTAGGGGAGGCGTAGCTCCATTTCAGCTAAGGACCTATGAAGAGGTCATGAGTAAGGCATTGGTTGTGGAAGAAGAAAATACAAATAGATATAGACAGAGAGAGCAACAGAGAGGAGGAAATGAACAAGGAAGATCGGGGCACTACGAACCGGTGAACAAAAAGCCGAGGTTCGTAGCCCAAAATCAGAGACCACAGTTCCAAGGGGGTTTCGGAAGACCGGCGCAACAACAACACCGAGGTTTCCATTACTTGCGTCGGGAGACCTTTTCGCTATGAGAGCCTACCATGTCTCTGGCGCCCTTGTCACCACAGGTTCTCGTCTTTGTTTCTTCCGCACCTCGGAGACTTGCGTAAGTGTGGCAAGCCTCATAGAATGATGGATTGTAGATTGGGAACTAGGGGTTGTTTAGATGTGGCAAGGTGGGCCACTTGATCAAGGATTGCCCAGGGCGGATAAAGAAAAGGCGGTTTGATTGCACCCACGACCCATTCAAGCAAGGAAGCCGATCGTTGGGGAGAGCCTGTGATCCTTTGCTCGAGCGAGGAGCGTGCATGGCGTCATCAAGGTGAGACTCGTTAAAATTAAAGAAAATTTTCATTTCATTAAAATTTTAGATAGAGAAGAGCATGCATTAGAAATTGTATAGATTCTTTTCTCAATACAAAAAGTCATATGTGAATTAGGCGTAAATTGATGTGTAAATTATTGTATGTATGTATGTATACTATAGGTACTTTAAACATATATGAAAAAGGATGCTTCGATGGATATGACGCTCGAGTGTTGATAGACCCAGGGTCTAGCCACTCATTCGTCACTCCACGTTTCGCCAAGAAGATGAAGATTGTTCCAGAGACGTTGGATTTCATCCTATCTCATGTCTATTCCATTTGGAGAGTTAGTAGACACGGAGTGTTAACACAAATCCATCATTGTAGCAATTCAAGACTTAGAGGTGCATGAATTAGAAGCAAAGTTGATACTGTTAGACATGCAGGGGTTTGATGTGATCCTTGGCATGGACTGGTTGGCGCAGCATTGTGCAACCGTCGATTGCAAGAACAAGGTGGTCATTTTCAGACCCAACACAAGAAGATCATTTCGGTTTCAAGGAGTGAGGTCGTCATCTGTGCCACTGATCTCAGCAGTAAGGGTCGAGAAAATGATCAGAAAGGGTTGCAGTGGATACTTAGCTTTCTTAAAGGAGGACAAGGAAGAAAAGAATGTCATTTCTGAGATAGCAGTTGTGCGAGACTTAAGCCGTGTTTCGGAAGAATTGCCCAATTACCTCCAGAAAGAGAAGTAGAATTCGCCATTGACTTAGCACCAGGAACGGAGCCTATTTCGAAGGCACCTTATAGAATGGCTCCCGCTGAGTTAAAGGAGTTAAAGGAACAACTGCAAGAACTTATGGACAAGGGATTTGTTAGACCGAGCGTGTCTCCATGGGGAGCACCGGTTTTGTTTGTCAAGAAGAAAGATGGGTCAATGCGACTATGCATTGACTATCGACAATTGAACAAACTCACTGTGAAGAACCGCTACCCTTTGCCGAGAATTGACGATCTATTCGACCAACTGCAAGGAGCAAGATATTTTTCCAAGATCGACCTGAGATCTGGGTATCATCAGTTGCGAGTCAAGGCTGAGGACATTCAGAAGACAGCTTTCTGGACACGGTATGGACACTATGAATTCCTTGTGATGCCGTTTGGATTGACGAATGCTCCGGCGTCATTTATGGATCTGATGAACCGGGTGTTTAAACTACACTTGGACTCCTACGTCGTAGTGTTTGTTGATGATATACTAATATACTCCAAATCCAAGATGGAACACGAAGAACACTTGAGTATTGCTCTACAGACGCTACGTGAACACCAATTGTACGCCAAACTCAACAAGTGTGAGTTTTGGTTGGAAGAGGTTAGCTTTTTGGGACATGTTGTCTCAAAGCATGGTGTCACTGTAGATCTAGCAAAGATAGAAGCAGTAGTTAAATGGGAGCAGCCAAAGATAGTGACCGATGTCCGAAGTTTTCTGGGCTTAGCAGGCTATTATCGACGTTTCGTTGAGGGGTTTTCAAAGATATCGGGACCTCTCACAAAGCTGACACGAAAAGATTCAAGATTTGAGTGGAGTGAGGTATGCGAGAAGAGTTTTCAAGAACTCAAAATGAGACTCACTTCGCTCCAGATAGCGATTCCTTGAGCGATGGAGGATACGCCGTGTACAAATGACGCGTCATACAATGGCCTTGGTTGTGTGCTCAACCAACACAAGAAGGTGATAGCTTACGGATCAAGACAGCTGAAGGAACACGAGAAAAATTACCCGACTCATGACTTGGAACTAGCAGCAGTCATTTTTGCGCTGAAGATTTGGAGACGTTACTTGTATGGCGAGACTTTTGAAATTTTCACCGATCATAAGAGCCTCCGATATCTGTTTACACAGAAGGAGCTCAAGATGAGACAACACAGGTGGATGGAATTCCTCAAGGATTACGATTGCTCCATACAATACCATCCAGGCAAGGCGAATGTAGTAGCCGATGCTTTGAGTCGGAAAGGTTCAGCTCAGTTAACTTGTTTGATTTTGGGTATGCACCGATGGAAATTATTGGAAGACCTGGCATTCTATGATGCGAACATTGAGTCAAAGGACATCGGATCCTTTTTGGCCAACATATCAGTAAAGCCAGTGATATTTGAGCATATCCACGATCTACAGATGAATGATTCGGCATTGACAAAGATTCATCAAGACGTGAAGGAAGGCATTAGGTCGGACTTCTCAGTAAAAGAAGATGGTTCTTTGTTGTTTAAAGGCCGTCTATGCATTCCTGACAATGCCGATCTAAGACGAGCGATTCTTGATGAGGCCCATAAGTCAAATTATGCTATCCACCCTGGTAGCACCAAAATGTACCAAGATTTGAAAAAGAACTACTGGTGGAGAGGACTGAAGCAAGACGTGGCCGAGTACGTGTCACGGTGTTTGACTTGTCAGCAAGTGAAGGTTGATCATAGACATCCTGCTGGACTATTACAACCTTTACCAATCCCAGAATGGAAGTGGGAATCGATCTCAATGGATTTCATTGTTGGATTACCCCGTACTACCAAGAGACAAAATGCCATTTGGGTCGTCGTAGACCGATTGACCAAATCAGCGCACTTTTTGCCGTACAATACTACATATACAGCAGGAAGACTGGCAGACTTATACATGAAGGAGATTATAAGATTACACGGGATTCCAAGCAGCATAGTTTCAGTTCGTGATCCACTATACACATCCAAGTTTTGGAAGAAATTTCAAGAAGGAATGGGAACACGACTAGACTTTAGTTCAGCTTTCCATCCTCAAACTGATGCGATGAATGAGCGAGTGAACCAAGTGATAGAAGACATGCTCAGAGCATGCATGCTTGATATGCAAGGATACTGGGATGAGTATCTACTGATGCTCGAGTTCGCATACAACAACAGTTTCCAAACGAGCATTGGCATGACACCATATGAAGCTCTGTATGGACGACGATACAAATCACCCCTCAATTGGAAGGAAACAGGTGAGAAATTTGTGTTAGGGCCAAAACTACTTGAAGACAACGCCACCGTTGTTCGAATTATCAGAGAAAGGTTGAAGACAACACAGAGTAGATAGAAAAGTTACGCCGACATGAAGCGGACTAGTGTCGACTATAAGGTGGGCGAGCACGTGTTTGTGGAAGTATCACCTATGAAAGGTGTAATGAGATTTGGCAAGAGAGGGAAGTTAAGTCCACGTTATGTTGGACCATTTGAAATTTTGGGACGCGTAGGTGAAGTTGCATATCGCATTGGTTTACCACCGCTATTTGATCGAGTACATAACGTGTTCCACATATCGATGCTCAGAAAGTACGTGAATGATCCGTCTCATGTATTAGGAAAGCAACCTATAGAGATGTGTGAGGACATGAGCATGATAGAAGAACCAGTGGAAATCTTGGATCGAAAGGAACAAGTACTGCGCACTAATACATATACACTCTATTCTTATTATGAATTGAAATTGTTGGAGTTCTAATTAAAGATAACTGTTGTAATGGATAGTAAGGATAAAAGATTGGTAATTTTGAAAAATCGTAACAAACTATGTGCTAACAATTTGACCACTTAGGTAGCTTAGTTAATTTAGTCAGTGTACAAAATTAGTTTAAATTTTTATATTTGTGAAAATAATTTTTTGAAAAATCTAAAATATTTAAAGTTTGTAGGTAACTTCACTGAAAACCTTAAAGAGACTAAAACTCTTCTACTAGAGATCACCTAGGGATTTAAAGGCTTGTTAATTTAAGTTCTTAGTTTATATTTCCTTGTTTGTTAAGGGCTAGCAAAACGTAAGTTTGGGGGGTGTGATCAGTCACATAATATACCAATTTATCACCCTTAACTTAGTGACGCTAGGACTTAGTTTGTTACTAATAAGTTAATGATGTGCAGATATTAAAGATAATCAATAAAAGAGAGCCATAGTGATAATATTTGTCAAAATGAACTCAAAAGAGCAGTAAAAGACGATTGAGCGTAATAAGGCAATTCATCTCTTACTAAAGAGTGAAAAATCGTGTTTTATGATTTTGCATAATGATTTTGCTGTTACAAAAGATCGATAAGAAATCATGATTTACGATTCTTAAGAGAAAGATTATGATATAGAGAAAAGTGATGAGTCGTAATTCAGAATCGTCCAGAGAGGAAGCTATGAAACATAGAAAATCTTGATATACGATTTTTCAAGAAAGAAGAAAAAAAAGATAATCATAATTTTTTATTATGATTATAGAAGCTTTCCTGCTATTGCTAATCACGTGAAAATCTCCACCACCATGAACAAAATTAGAAGAACTCTTGAATTAGAAGTTTGACTGATCACAGATATGAGAGATTGACGAAGAAGAATCTTAAGGGGACTCTACTACTGAATAAAAGGAATAATCCAGAAGTGTATCAAAAGAATAGAAAGCAAGGAAGAATAGAATTAGAATTAGAGTTATAATAAAAATCTTTTATTTCTTTTATTAGAATTAGAACTTGTAAACCAACTCCTTATGATCTATAAATAAGAGAGCCCGGTGTAAGAATAAGCCATCGTAGAAATTCTCAGCATCAATTGACGAATGAGGTTGGGTTTTTTTTCGATCCAATTAGACTAGATTTTTATTACTTTATAGATTAGATATCCAAGGTTTCTCAAAAGAAATTGACGACTGCAATTGGGAACTAAAGATTAGTATAGATATCTATAGTTTCTCATAAGCAATTGACGACTACGGCAGGGGTGAAAGATATAATTTTATTGCTTTCTAGTTTAGATTTATTTTATTGTAATTTCCTGCTTTGTAAACATCTTCAGAATTTTAATTTGAATTGACGAATCAGATTGAAGTTTGCAGATTAGAGTAATAGTTTTTATTTTTCCATCTTCAGTTTTCTAGAATTTGATTGACGCTCAAGTTTTAGAAGATTATTGATTAGCATAAATCTATATTGATTGAATCTAGTTTTTGATTAACGCCCAAATTCTAGAAGAGTGAGAGATAGTGTAACGGTATTTTAAATTTGTAACCATCTAATAGCAGAAGATTGTGATTGACGGCCATAATTTGAGGTTTGAAGATTAGGATTTATTTTCTGCAATTAGATTAATGAACAATTCTTTATTCATATTTCTCCAGTAGTTTAGGATCTTAAAAGATAAGTATAATTTTTCAGAAAAATTGAATTAATATAATATAACTTATCTTTGTGAGAACGATCCTTTGCTAGTACTATAATTTCCATTGTGCACTTACAATATGTTAAGACTTAATTAGATACACATATAAGTAGGTAGTCACGCTTGCAATAGGTTAAGACAACATAATTCAGAGAGCTGTCAACCTATTCCTGAGAAGTATGAGGAAATTCAAGGGTGGTGGGGCATTCATTGGCATTATGCCCCATGTGATGACATACAAAACACACTCTAGGAATAACTGATGATTTAGACGACTGAGCAGTGATCGGCCTCTAAAATGTTATATTTTACACCCAAATCTCAGCCTTGTTCCCTCGTTTAATTACTAATGTATGCTTTTAGTTCATGTTGTGTGCAACAGGTGCAAAAGCCAAATCTATGTAAAAACACTTAAAAGGGCAACGCTAGAAGAAACCCAGAGCTTTGGCAAGTAAATGTAACACCCTACAAATTTTCGAACCCGAAAGTATGTACTCATGCTCAAGACCAGTATCAATCCGTGTCGTGTGTGTTTAGACTAAGTAAGGTCAATAATTCAAAAGGTACCTTTGTAATAAAGGTTAAATATTTAGTTGTGTAATTATCACACAAGCACCTTGGGAGCACCCCACTGGTAAAGAGCTTGGGTTGTAACTTAGAGGTCATAGTATCAAAACATGTGAGGAGCATTAGGCAATACATGCGAGGAACACTAGGCCTTATAATTTTGTTTTATTTTACAAGCCTGTACACCGTATTAGATGTGTTGACTACCCACCGGAACATGGCTCTCAATTAAAAGCAAACTCCCATGCATAAGTTTGCATACGTTTTATCAAGAGACCTGGATTGAGAAAGAGAGAAGCCAGCCAAAAGAGAAGAGAAAGCCATCTCCTCAATTCCTTGTAAAAAATAAAACCTCAGTTGTTGGATCACTTTCAAATCCTTCTCCTTCTGCAACTTGAACATTTGTTCACTCCGATCATATCAGAGCTTCGATTTCCACACATCACGATCGAAGCGGAGGGAGTTTGGATACAGGAAAGGAAATCCGAGAACCAATCACGTGAGGAGCATAGATGCTGATCTTCTGTATTCTGAGAGTTTCAGATGTTGCATGTACAAGATTTTGAGGTAGAAATCCACGATTTAACATTATTGCACGAAACTAGATTAGACTAGATGCTTAGGATGAAAATTATGCAAAGAATTAAGATTTCAGATTGAGAAGCGGCCAAGGGTTTTCGAGTTCTGAACCCCTCGCTACAGCGACATTGGAAGCTCACTGTAGCGAGCTCAATTCTAAACCCCTCACAATAGCGAGTGCTACTTGAAATTGTAGGACAAATCGGCTCTATGGAAACTCGTTGTAGCGAGCTGAAGGGTGCCACATGGACTCGCTGTAGCGACCTGGAGAACTCGCTGTAGTGAGCTGAACTCTGAAGGGCTTGCTGTAGCGACTCTGTGAGCTCGCTGCAGCGAGATCCCATCTTTTGAATGTGTAAAGTTTGAGCTGTTTTAAGATGAAATGACCCTGTATCAGACCAAAATTCTCATCACTGATGTATCGTACATGAACATTGTATGCACTAGGCTAAATACGGGAGACCATAGATAGGATCTCCACCTCGATTCATGTAATTATCTCTGCACGACTCCGACATTAAGGTAGGAAAAAATCTCGATGCTTGATTATATGTTTTCTCGAATCATGGCTAATGATGTGAATATTAAATGAACATATGTTTTAATTAATGTTATCTTTATGCCTATTGAAACTCTGTAAATGATTAAGATTAGATTTCTTTGCACAGGATCATAGCATTAGAACCTTGGCATGGTGATGCATTTTGACTCGTTAAATTTCAAATTCTCAAATCTCGACCTGATTTATGTGTTATTTGCTTTTGAGATCATGTGCAAAGAGGAGTGCAGTCTCCATGAGAGGGGTGGAGTCCCTGGGGTTCACGACCCTATTCCCACTACGGGATGCTCAGTTCCCGCTATGGGATGCTTTGCCATGAGACCTGTAATCAATGTTCTGAGTCCACATTAGTTGTAAGGGGACTGGAGTCCCCAAGTGAGGGGTGGAGTCCCCCCGAGTTTTATGAACCTATTCTCGTTATGGGATGCTCTATTCTTGCTACGAGATACTTGCACTAATGTTCTGAATTTTGAAGATATGATGTGATTTGATGTGTTCTCGATTCTCTGAGTACTTATGTTTCTCATACACTTGTTTTCACGGATATATGCTCTGGCTTCTATTTTGATTCCTTGCTTTGCTATGTACTCCTTCCGCATATCATTACATCATGACATAAGATGTTTTGAGATTTATGTTTTAGTTCATTGCTTTATTCCGACGTGTATGATACAATGTTAATTTGAACTATTTTTACTTTTGCATCAATACCATGAAGTAGAATGATAATATATGATTTAACACTACTTTCTCCCTACTGAGCTTGGACTGTAGCTCATCCCATGACTATACGTCGCAACTGCAAGTGTAGATCTAGAAAAGGATCCAGAACAAGAAGTGGATCCTGATTACAACCCTGAAGAGGAGGAAGAGCCACCCGAGGACTTCTTTCCCTAGCTTGTCCATTGGATTTCGCACAATGCGGTCTATTTTATACTTTTGACCCTTGGTACAGTATACTGATTAGACTTGCATATAATTTTGTATAGTTCTTTTGACTACTGTTTAGGTGAAGGTCGGCCGTCACGAGTGGATTGTATAGTTTTGGTTTATGTTGGAATGATGGAAATCCTTTTGTATAATGCCATATGCTTTTACCGCTTTTCTTCCATTTTTCATAGCAATTATCTTTTGTCACTAGACCATATACTCATACTGTTTTGTTTTCATGCTGATGTAAACTTACCGAATGCTTGATGGCTCGATCTTTCCAGTTATCCATTTAGGGGAAGATTAGTCTATCACATATGTAACAAAGCACCCGATACTAATGAAAGCTCTGTAATCAGATTGTGTTTTACGATCTGACGACACGAATTTTGGGGAAAGGAAAATTCGGGCTGTCAAAGTAAATCCAAGGAAAACCAGTTCAGAAATGCCCAGAATGGTCATTTCGACCGGTTGAGACTACATTCTCGACCGATCGAGATCGCTCAATAGAGAAGTGCACTGGAAGAGAAGAAAGAAAGATAGAAAAGATTGAAATGGACCGGTCGAAGGCTGAAGCAGCTTCAGAAATCCAAGAATGGAATGGCCAATCCCAATTCGACTGGTCGAGAGAAAGCAAACAAAAAGAAGGATTTTAGGTTTATAAAGTAGACCGGTTGAGAGCAATTCGACCAGTCGAAAATAAAAAAAAAACTGAAGCCCCGTAAAGCCTCCACGATCTGAAGAGCCAATCTAGCGTTTGACCGATCGAAACCAACTCTTGACTAGTTGAGACAGAGTTTCCATGCGAAAATTCAGCTCTTCCGGCTGGGTTTTCTCTGGCATTGCAATCTCCTTCTGGATTCTTTATCCACAAACTAGTTTTTAGGGATCCTAGGATGATACTTGTCGCGTATAATTGTTCTTAGGCCTTATACTCAATAAATTAGTATCCTAGGTCTAGGTTTAGGTAATTCTCTACGACAAAACTTTTCTAGAGAGTTTTGGCGTGAGTATTCATAGGTTTAGGTTAGGTTATAGTTTTTAAATAGAGGGAGATTGATTGTTATCATTGGGAGATGACCAATTCAGCAATGATGAAGTTCCTTTGATCGATGCAGGGCTAAAAAGATTTCAGGCTGGGATCTCTTGTAACTTTCAGATGAGTATTTAATAATATTCTATTTCTTTTTATATTTTGAATTCTATTTTATGGTATGATTGCATGTTTGAGGTTATGAGAGTCATCGAGAATGAGCGATTGTAAAGGTTTAATTCTGTTTAGTTTAATCTCAGTGGCCTTGTAGGGATTGAGGTTGGATTAGATAAGATATTCGCCGACGGACTAGGCCTTATAGGGTAGGTTAAGTTGCCTTGATGTTTAGATTTGTCTAATTCATACACGATGTGACAGAGCTTGTAGCCTAGAGCGGGAGTACCTTGAATTCAAAATATGAAAGAAATATGATTTATTATTTACGAGTCTATGACAGAGCAGCACTAGTATAGGATCGTCACATCGTGTATGAACGATCCTATACTAGTGCTGCTCTGTCACATACATGTCGAAACATAGAGACTTATCATTTATCTCAGCTTAACCTCTGTTTTATTTTGATATAAATTGTATAAAGTCGTAAATAGAGACTTAAGAGAAGGCAGTCTGGAATCTCTCTTGGATCGTTCCCACAAGGAAGGTCAAAGTTTCGTACCTTTTGTGCTGTGAAAGCTTTTATTTTTCTTTGAAGAATCTAATCTATTGGAGAAATAAGAATAAAATAATGGTTATTTAAATTAATTGTAAGAAAATTAAATCTAAATCCTCCTCCTTCCAGATTATGGTCATCAATCACAATCCTTCAGTTCTCGGATGTTTACAAAGTAAAATATCGTTACACCATATGGCGGTCCTCTAGAATTTGGGCGTTAATGAAAAACTAGAATTCCTTAACACAGATTTATACTAATCAACAATCTTCATGAAATTTGAGTTGGAAATGAGTGGACTTAGTTAATCGATCGACGACTACCCAAATGGCATTATATCCTTTCTTTGTACTCAGCAGTCCAAGGATAAAATCCATGGATATATTCTCCCATTTCCACTCTAAGATTGGCAAGGGTTGTAATAGACCCACAGTGTGTTGATGGTTGACTTTCACTTGCTGACAAACTAGACATTTGGCTATATACTCTGCAACCTCTTTCTTTAACCCTTTCCACCAAAAATTCTTCTTGAGATCCTGGTACATCTTGGTACTTCCAGGGTGGATAGTGCACATCGATTTGTGAGCTTCATTGAATATCGCGTGTCGGAGGTCGAAGTCGGTCGATACACATAGTCAGCCTCTAAAAAACAATGATCTGTCTTTCCTGATGGAGAAATTAGGTCAATTTCCATTAACTGCTTCCCATCTGATGGCTACAAGTTCTTCATCAATTAATTGCAGCTCGCAGATTTTATCGAAGAGTGTTTATCAAATAGCAATGTTGGCCATCAAGGCTCCAGAATCCTTCACATCGAATTTTATGTCACATAAGGTCATGTCCTCATGTAGACGCCATTTGTGTATTCTCGTGATGAGGTGTGATAATTGGGCAGATGACTTTCTGCTCAGTGCGTCTGCCACCGCATTTGCCTTGCTTGGGTGGTACTGAATGGAGCAATCGTAATCTTGTAGAAACTCCATCAATCTCCTTTGTCTCAGATTCAAATCTTTTTGAGGGAATAAATACTTAAGGCTTTTATGATTGTTGAATACTTCACTGATCATAAAAGTTTTTCTCGTGGGAATAAATACTTAAGGCTCCTTTATCTCGTTGTCAACTCGAGTTCATGGGTGGGAAAGTTTTTCTTGTGGTCTTCAGCTGCCGCGAACCGTAGGCAATGACTTTATCATTTTGGTTAAGCACACATCCCAATCAATTGTTTGATGCGTCGCTGAACACTACGAATACTCCACTGCCTGAAGGTATGGCAAGTATTGGTGCAGAGGTTAACCTTCTTTTCAGTTCTTGAAAGCTCTATTCACACGACTTGGTCCACTCAAACTTGGTATCCTTCCTAGTGAGCTGAGTGAGCGGTCCAATAATTTTGGAGAAACCTTCCACAAATATCCTGTAGTAACCAGCTAATCCCAGAAAGCTTCGTATCTCTATCATTGTCTTCGGTTGCTCCCATTTCACCACGACCTCAATCTTAGCTGGGTCCATGGTTATATGTGCCTCTGAAATTCCATGCCCCAGAAAGCTCACTTGCTCCAGCCAAAATTTGCATTTGCTTTGCTTCGCATAGAACTGGTGGTCGCGAAGTGTCTGTAATGTTATACATAAATGCTGCTCGTGCTCTTCTCTCATCTTCGAATAGATGAGGATATCATCCACGAAGATGAACACACATTGATCAAGGTGATGCTTTAACACTCTATTCTTAAGGTCCATAAAAGATGCTGGTGCACTTGTTAACCCGAATGGCATCACTAAGAACTCATAGTGTCCATATCTCATGCGGAAGGCAGTCTTCGGAATGTCTTCTGCCTTGACCTTCAACTGGTGATATCCAGATCTCAGATCTATCTTTGAAACGAATCTCGCACCCTACAGCTGATCAAAGAGAGCATCAATCCATGGAAGTGGATAGCGGTTCTTTATTGTCAACTTATTCAGTTGGTGATAGTCAATACAAATCCAAGCCGCGTTGAACCATCCTTCTTTTTGACGAACAGGACAGGTGCTCCCCATTAAGAAACACTTAGTCTAGTGAACCACTTATTGAGGAGTTCTTGAAACTGCTCCTTGAGTTCTTTTAGTTTAGCCAGTGTCATACGATAAGGGGATTTCGACACCGATTTTGTGCTTGGCGCTAAATCTACTGTGAACTCGACTACTCTATCCGCCGATAAACCCGATAACTCTTCAGGAAATACGTCAGGAAACTCGCATGAGATAGGAATATTAGAGATATTAACCTTCTCTTCATTTTGACTTTGAATGAATGCTAGATACCCATGACAACCATCATTCCTTTATGCTTGAATAGTGGATATGAAAGGTGCGATGGTCAGTTGAATGCCATAGAATCTAAATGATCTACCCTTCTTAGGGCGAATAGTGACTATCTTCCTACGACAGTCAACAGTAGCATGATGGATAGACAACCAATCCATACCAAGGATTACATCAATTTCTAGCATGTCTAACAAAATCAGGTCAACCACTGTCTCATGATCTGTGATGGCGATGATAACTGATCGACACACTATATCCGTGCTCACAGAGTTCCTTGTTAGAATCGACACTGATACGATAAAATCCAAAGGCTCGGGAGTGATACACAATTCTGTCACGAATTGAGAGGTTATAAAGGAGTGAGTGGACCCTAGGTTTATCAACACTTGTGCCTTGTGATAACAAATGTCACCTTTCTGATAGATATTAATAGTACTTAGGTTTCATATAGATAATGTCGTTAGGTGTACAAATAATGGTGTCGTAGCATTCAAAAGTCAAATTTAAGTGCTATTATTTTTAAGGACATTCTTCAACCAAAATAAAGCTAGATTTGATAGTTCATAGGAAGTCATACCTTGGATCACATCATTGTTTGCTTCGGCATCTTGTACCGAAACCGCATAAGCTCGACCTTGTACAGTAGGTCATGGGTTGAGTGGGTGTCGTTGCTATGGTCTCTTTCTTTGCCTCGAGACATTCCCTGATCCTATGTCCCATCTTGCCACATTTGAAACATGCCCTTGTTGTCCTCCTAGATTTCTCAGTCTTATGCGACTTCTCGCATCTCATACATGATCCTATCGATGCTGACGAAGCGGCTCGAAAAGTTTGTTGAGCTTTCCATACACCAGTCATCGTGGGATTTGTGGGCGGAAAGCGTCATGGGTGTAGAAGTAGGTGGCCTTGAAGATGTAGTTTGAGCAGGTTGAGAGGATGGCGGCATCAAGAACTTCGGCCACTTGTTAGCCTTCTCGGAGGCATACAACCGTGCTCGGCCTCGTCCACTCTTGTTTTGTTCTTCCCTTCTCTTGTACATATTTTCACTGTCGTTTTCTGCAATAAGGGCCAATTCCATGACCTTAGCATAGGTCATTGCCCTAAATAAGGAGATCCTTTCTTTAATGATGGACTTCAAGCCCTGTTTAAACTTCTAGGTCTTTATCAATTCTGTAGCTATGTGTAACGATGCAAATGGAGACAACCTAGTGAACTCGACCTCGTATTCCCGCATCGTCATCTGACCCTGCTCTAATGATGCGAATTTGACCTCCATCTGATATCTCACCTGCCTGGGAAAATATTGATCATTGAACACTTCCATGAATTCGGCCCACGTCCATGGGGCGTTTGGTGTCTCTTGTACTTTGGTCCTCTCAACATATTTCCGCCATGGATCTGCCTTTCCTTTGAGTTGGAAGGAAGTCCAACTCACTTTTTCCTTATCAGTGCAAGGAATTATTTAGAGGATCTTTTCTATTTGATTTAACCATTTTTCCACTTCAAGCGGATTAGTCTGACCATAAAAACTAGGATGTCTCATCCTCCTGAACTCCTGAAAACCTAGCAGCTGGCGTCTCTCTGCAAGTAGCGCCGTTTGTTGGGCCATGGTATTCACCATGGTCTCGAGTAGTTGTCTGTCGTTTCCATTGCCATTTCCTCCTATTGAGGAGGTGTTGTTGCCCAAGGGAGTCATATTTGCACCAGTGGCAATTCCTTCACTACTTTTTAATTTTAAATATGTATTTTCCTTGTATTTTCACATAGATCTGTATGGGTTTAATGCTGCTGCCATGGGTGCATGTGCTTGTAGCCATGCACACATGGTGGCAGCAGTGGATTTATTATTCTTGTTTTGGGTCCTCGTAATTGGATCACATCTCTGGGATAATCTGTGACCATTCAAGTGGACAGATCATAGCCTTAGGATGAGTCCAGATCATAGGGCTGAGCTGGATTCTTTTTCCCTGCCTTAGTGCTTGATGCTAAAGGAGGGATGGTTGCAAATCCAACTTCTCCTCTGTTTTATAAGACCATTTTCAGTGAAGAGACCTGAGATATTGCACAGATTGCAGACTTGAGAGGTTGGTCATTGCAGGCCTTTTTGTACCAATGACCAGCTGATTCTAAGTTCCCACTCAGCCTGTGATTTCTTATGGTTCCCATTTGATTTTCGCAGATTGTTTGATCCTATAGATGCATTAGCTTGTAGCCTTACACACATTGTGTCTATAATGGTTTTCTTGTTCTGATTTAATCTACTGACTGGATGAAATCTCTGGGATACTTTGTGGCCATTCAAGTGGACAAAATATAGCCCTAAGATCAGTTCCTGCCTTTGGGTTAGGTTAGATTCTTGTACCTTGCAGATGTTGAATAGCCCATAGTTGCCTACTTCTCATTATTTTTATTTTATTTTCCCACATCACCATCATCCTTCTTTACCCCCTTCTTTAGCTGTAGTTTATTCATGTTTTTAATTTTATTTTAGTTGACACCTAAACACCCTCTCTTTACCTTGCTTTCTAGTGTAGGTTTAGAGTTGCCAAATCTGTAGTCAGATTTGGAGATTTACTACACGCCTTTAGGTTTTTAGATCATCACTCTCCGTGGGACAACCTCTTACTTATCGAAACTTGCTACAACAGCCCTGTATCTTGCAGGCTGTGTATGAATTACTATTTTGTGCTATTTCAATCCATTTCACTCCCCTTTCTGATTTGTTTTTGCTGCTATATTTTTACCATCACTTTTTTTTTAATAAAATAGCCCAAACAATTTTAACCAACAAGTTTTTGGCGCCACTGTCGGGGAGTTTTGATCTAAGTATAGTAATCTGAGTTTAGTTTTTATTCGTTGCAGCTGTAGTTTTTGTTTAATTTTTACATTTTTTTTCTTTATTTTTTTCTTTATTTTCTGTTTTAGGTCTGTTTGTGTCTTTAGTGTTTGAAGAAATTAAAATATATATATAAAAGAAATAAAAATAATAATATATACAAAAATAAAAAATTAAAAGAATAAAAAAATAAATAAAATAAAAATAAAAAAATACACAATGTTGTGCCCCATTTCTTCAGGTTTTGATAGAGGAAATGAGAACTGTTTAATAGTTGCAGTCATTAATGAGATGGTAGAATACACCTTGCCCACACATCTTGAATGAGCTGAGGTTTGTGCTGAAATTGTTGAAGTATGGACTGAGGAGGACCCCTCCCTCAGCCATCTAAGGCATCTTTGCTACCTTTTAATTGACTATCCACCTACTGTGGAGCTGGAGCTACTCCCTGCATTTCTCATACAATTGAAACTACTGAGCTGAAAGATCCCAGGTTTGATGCAAATGCAAAGGTATGACCTTTCATTTTTATATTGTAATTCTTTCCAATTCTGTTGAGATGCAGATGGGGTAACCAAAATTTCTATCATTTATGCACCCCCGTCTGGAATGTTGTGTAAATATTGTGTTTGTGTGATCTGATTTTATATGAATCTTGCTTTAAAATTTGTGTTATTAATGTTGATAATTATTTGCCATCAATTTAGATTCATAATCAGATCATGATTAGGTAGTTGTGTTTACAATTTTACTATTTTAGGTATTTAGTATAGGTAATGTTTTGTATATACCTGCTGTTTTTAGTGTAATTTCTGAGATATATAGTTGTTTTTAGGAATTTGTGTAGTTAATTTGTTTTCTTAGTTGTCCTTTTCTTATATATGCTCTTTTTCCTTTTCTTAGTCTAATTTTCTGTAATCTTTTAGTTCAGTTTCCTCTTTGTTTTTTGCTGTAGTTTAGTGTGTTTTTTTTGTTATACACCCTGCTATCCCTATACATGTATGTTAAAACAGTAAGGACACTGTTTATCTTAGGTTTGGGGGCATGGCAGGGTAGGCCAACCAGTAGGATAGTTAATTCTAGTGCAGCAGTGTGAGTTGAATTGAAATAAATAAAGTCAATTCCCACCCCATGTGAGAATGAGGAAATTAAAAAAAAAAAAATTTGCAGATATTTAAAACTAAAAATTTTTAAAAAATTAGCACCTCCACGAGGCTAACATCAAGAAATTTTTTTCAATTAGTACTTAGTGAAGTACAGAGGAGAGAAAAAGGTAAAAATATACCCCAATAGTGAAATTGAAGACCATACCCAGTGAGATTTGGGCCTATCAAATTTCTTTTGAAGAGTGTTTTTGGCAAATTTTTCCTGCTCTAAGGGATGACTGATTCAACACTTTGTCACTAGAAGTTCGGCACCCCTGAATTGAAAATGATTGGCAGCACTCATGACACTAAGGAGATGATCTAAGGCCTTCATTTGGACAGTTTGAGGTTAAAATTTCCTACCCATTCAACTGCCCTTTTGCATATACTTCTTGAGCCTTAAATCTATTTTTCTTCGATAAACATTAGAGTACTTGCACCTAAACCTCATTGACCTGATGCAGCCTTACCCTCATTTTGAGATTTCAGAAGGTGAAAGGAGAAGAAGTGAAGACAGGTAAGCAAGTTTGACATTTGGTGGAAGGAGAAGAAAAGCAACCTATAGACAACAATGTAGCTATGGTATATGTGTTGCAATTCATCATCAAAATATATAAAAAAAAATAATAATAATAATAATAAATAAAAATAAAATAGAAGAGAAGTCAAGAGAATTACTTCATCTAAAAATTGAAAGGAAGAGAAGGAGTTGGTCACTTCGGATCTGAAAAATATCAAGGAAGATGAAGCAGTGCTGAAATGAAGGTTGTGAAGTCATGAATCACCTCCTCACCTTACTGATTTCTCAAATTTGAATCCATTCTACCCCTTTATTCTTTATGAACCTCACCTGTAAGCCACATTACAACCTATTGAAAAGACCTTTTTGATCCAAAGTGACGTGAGTTGTCATGTGGAGATGAGGAGATGTTTAATCTATGGTGAAAGTACTTGAGGATGTCAAGAACTTTGATGCAATGCCTATGCTCTTGTTTGCAGGCCTATTTGGGGTTTGTGGCTGATCTTCAGCTGATGAGAATGTGAACACCCTTGGACTTTCATTATTGAGAGATAGCCCTGGTGAGGATTGGGTTTGAAATTTAACTTCATTGGGGTTTTGTCTACACCTGATTTTTGAATGGAAGGCGAGCTTAGTACTGATATTTACACATTGTATTCCTGATGTGAACTGATTGTTGGTGATGCAAATATAGGTTGATTTTGAGTTTTAAATGGTTTGCATTATTGCTGTAATTTCCTTTGATTTTTAAAGAATAGGTGTGGAATAAAGATTTATTTATTGAAATCTGTTTTGTCATTGGCTGCACTATACTTAACTGTTTTAACAGTGAAGTTGTGAGTATCTTCACTGAAAACCCTCAGGAGACTTCACTCCTCCACTAGGGATCACCTAGGGGTTTAAAAGGCTTGATGCATAAGTTAAATGCATCCGTACTCCCTACGAAAGTGGTATTTACTATTTTGAATAATTATTTTTAATTTTTCTTTTGCAGGAGGACTAGCAAAGATCAAGTTTGAGGGTGTTTAGAACAGTTATAATTCATGCTTAGCTCGTTGAACACTTATTAGAATGGATGCTTAAAACAATAGATTGATCTAAACTGTAAAAATTTAGACTGTAGTTTCAAAATTATAAACCAGTGAGCTTTTGAGCCATATTTCCTCTTTTATTCAGAGAGAGACTGTTTCTATTCAATCAAAAAATTTCTTTGAACTTCTACACTATTATGAAATCTCATATTGTTGAATTTAGAATCAAAATATTCTATGAATAAGATGAACTAATTTTTTGTCTAGAACTATCTATTAGAAATATCTAAGCAATAAGGCATCTATGCTAGTAAATCATAAAAATGATTTAAGGCCATCTTTTGTTAAAATAGAGCCAAAAAGCTAAAATCTCTGAAAATCTTATCCTTTGAACCCATATTAGAAGCTTAAACCAAATTTTTTTATACCAAAATCTTATAAACCTTTAACCATATGTACTGCCCAAAGCTTTCAACCTTTAACATTTTATGAGATTTTAGAATACAAAAGAAGGGAAGAAGAGGGAGTGGAAGGAGTAAAGTAGAACAAATAAGGGTATGCTAAGAAAGGAGGGTACAGTTGAAGAAATAAAAATTAAATGGGAAAGGAAAGGAAAGAAAAATAGTAAATAAACGATTTGAAAAAGGAAATTACAATATAGCAAAAAGCTTTCAAAAAGAAGAAAAATCGTAAAATATGATTTTACAACTAAAAAATTGGGATATATATAAAAAAAATGGGAAGAAGTTATCCAATTCATGGATACTTACTGAAGTAGAATAAAAAAAGTCAGAAGAAGATAGGAAAAAGAAGAGCTGAATTCTCAGAAAACTTTGAATCCTTCTACCTTTCTTTGATACCTTTTAAAACCCAAAGCCCTATTACAAGCTGAAGGAAAGACCTTTCTGATTTACGATTTGCAAAAGCATAAGCCTAGTAGAGATATGAATACTAGATATTATGGATTGTACATGGAATCATATGAATAGAATAGATTATCTTTTCCATGAGATTCATTAATTTTTGCAAGTATGCTTGACTGAATTTTCTGAAAAATATATTGAGAGAATCCAAAAATGTTGATATCATTTTGAGAGTATGTCAATAGTAAGTTTTTGAATGAAAATATTTTCTAAATCTGCAGTTTAGAAAAATTTATAAAGAATAAACTGTTCACTGATACATATACACTCTGTACTTATTATGAATTGAAATTGTTGGAGTTCTAATAAAAGATAACTGTTATAATGGATAGTAAGGATAAAAGATTTATTAATTTTAGAAAATCGTAACAAACTATGTGCTGACAATTTGACCACTTAGGTAACTTAGTTAATTTAGTCAGTGTACAAAATTAGTTTAAAATTTTTAATTTGTGAAAAATAATTTTTTGAAAAATCCAAAATATTTAAAGTTTATAGGTAACTTCATTGAAAACCTTAAGGAGATTAAAACTCCTCAACTAGGGATCACCTAGGGGTTTAAAGGCTTGCTAATTTAAGTTCTTAGTTTATATTTCCTTGTTTGTTAGGGGCAAGCAAAATGTAAGTTTGGGGGTGTGATCAGTCGCATAATATACTAATTTATCACCCTCAACTTAGTGATGCTAGGACATAGTTTGTTACTAAAAAGTTAATGATGTGCAGATATTAAAAACAATTAGTAAAAGAGAGTCGTAGGGATAATATTCGTCAAAATGAACTCAAAAGAGTAGTAAAAGACGATTGAGCGTAAAAAGACAATTCACCGCCTACTGAAGAATGAAAAATTGTATTTTATGATTTTATTGAACGATTTTGCTATTACTAAAGAACGATGAGAAATTATAATTTACGATTCTTCAGAGAAGGATTATGATATAGAGAAAAGCGATGAATCGTAATTCTGAATCGTCCAGAGAGAAAGCTATGAAAGATAGAAAATCTTGATATACGATTTTTCAAGAAAGAAGAAAAAAAAGATAATCGTGATTTACGATTATGATTATAGAAGCTTTCCTACTGTTAATATTATTGTTGATCACGTAAAAATCTCCACCACCATGAACAGAATTAGAAGAACTTTTGAATTAGAAGTTTTACGGATCACTGATATGGGAGATTGACGAAGAAGAATCTTATGGGGACTCTACTACTGAATAAAAAGGAATAATCTAGAAGCGAATTAAAAGAATAGAAAGCAAGGAAGAATAGAATTAGAATTAGAGTTATAATAAAAATCTTTTATTTCTTTTATTAGAATTGTAACTTTTAAACCGACTCCTTATGATCTATAATTAAGAGAGCCCGGTGTAGGAATAAACTATCAAAGAATTTCTCAGCATCAATTGACGACTGAGGTTGGATTTTCTTTCGATCTAATTAGAGTAGATTTTTATTACTTTATAGATTAGATATCCAAGGTTTCTCAAAAGCAATTGACGACTGCAATTGGGAATTGAAGATTAATGTAGATATCTGTAGTTTCTTAGAAGCAATTGGCGACTGCGGTTGAGGGGTGAAAGATATAATTTTATTGCTTTCTAGTTTAGATTTATTTTATTGCAATTTCCTGCTTTGTAAACATCTTCAAAATTTGAATTTGAATTGACGACTCAGATTGAAGTTTGCCGATTAGTGTAATGATTTTTATTTTTCCATCTTCAGTTTGTTAGAATTTAATTGACGCCCATGTTTTAGAAGATTGTTGATGAGCATAAATCTCTCTTGAATGAAGCTAGTTTTTTATTGACGCCCAAATTCTAGAAGAGTGAGATATAGTGTAATGGTATTTTAAGTTTGTAAACATCTTATAGCAGAAGATTGTGATTGACGACCATAATCTGAGGTTTGAAGATTAGGATATATTTTCTGCAATTAGATTAATAAACAATTCTTTATTCATATTTCTCCAGTAGTTTAGGATCTTAAAAGATAAGTATAAGTTTTCAAAAAAATTGAATTAATATAATATAACCTATCTTTGTGGGAACGATCCTTTGCTAGTACTATAATTTCCATTGTGCACTTGCAATAGGTTAAGACTTAATTAGATACACATATAAGTAGGTAGTCATGCTTGCAATAGGTTGAGATAGAGCATAATTCAGAGGGCTGTCAACCTATTCCTAGGAAGTATCAGGAAATTCAAGGGTTGCGGCATTCATTGGCATTATGCCCCATGTGATGACATATAGAACACAGACTGGGAATAACTGATGATTAGACGACTGAGCAGTGATCGACCTCTAAAGTGTTATATTTTATACCCAAATCTCTGCCTTGTTAGCCCTCGTTTCATTACTAATGTATGCTTTTAGTTCATGTTGTGTTGCAACAGGTGCAAAAGTCGAATCTATGTAAAAACAGTTAAAAGGGCAACATTAGAAGAAACCCAGAGCTTTGGCAAGTAAATGGAACACCCTACAAATTTTTGAACCCGAATACGCCGGGTATGTACTCATGCTCGAGATTAGTATCCATCTGCGCCGTGTGTGTTTAGACTAAGTCAGGTCACTAATTCAAAAGGTACCTTTGTAATAAAGGTTAAATATTTAGTTGTGTAATTATCACACAGGCACATTGAGAGCACTCCACTGGTAAAGAGCTTGGGTTGTAACTAAGAGGTCATAGTATCAAAACATGTGAGGAGCATTAGGCAATACATGCGAGGAACACTAGGCCTTATAATTTTGTTTTATTTTACAAGCCCGTACACCGTATTAGATGTGCTAGCTACCCACCGGAACATGGCTCTAAATTAAAAGCAAACTCCCACGCATAAGTTTGCATACGTTTTATCAGGAGACCTGGATTAAGAAAGAGAGAAGCCAACCAAAAGAGAAGAGAAAGCCATCTCCCTCTCCTCAATTCCTTGTAAAAAAAAAAATCTCAGCTGTTGGATCACTTTCAAATCCTTCTCCTTCTGCAACTTGAACATTTGTTCACTCCGATCACATCAAAGCTTTGATTTCCACATGTCACGATCAAAGCGGAGGGAGTTTGGATATAGGAAAGGAAATTTGAGAACCGGTCACATGATCATGGCATTAGAACTCTGACATAGTGATGCATTTTGACTCGTTAAATTCTAAATTTCCGAATCTTGACCTGATTTATGTGTTATTTGCTTTCGAGATCATGTGCAAAGAGGAGTGTAGTCTCCATGAGAGGGGTGGAGTCCCTGGGGTTCACGACCCTATTCCCACTACAAGATGCTCAGTTTCTGCTACGGGATCCTTTGGCATGAGACCTGTACTCAATGTTCTGAGTCCACATAAGTAGTAAGGGGAGTGGAGTCTCCAAGAGAGCGGTGGAGTCCCAGGGGTTTATGAACCTGTTCCCACTATGGGATGCTCTATTGCGCTAATGTTCTAAATTTTGAAGATATGATGTGATCTGATGTGTTCTTGATTCTCTGAGTACTTCTATTTCTCATACACTTGTTTTCACGGATATATGCTTTAATTTCTATTTTGATTCCTTGCTTTGCTATGTACTCGTTCCGCATATCATTGCATCATGACATAAGATGTTTTGAGATTTATGTTTTAGTTCATTACTTTATTCTGACGTGTCTGATATAATGTTAATTCGAACTATTTTTACTTATGCATCAATACTATGAAGTAGAATGATAAAATATGATTTAACACTACTTTCTCCCTACTGAGCTTGGACTGTAGCTCATCCCCCGACTATACGTTGCAACTGCAGGTGTAGATCTAGAAAAGGATCCAGAACAAGTGGATCCTGATTACAACCCTGGAGAGGAGGAAGAGCCACCCGAGGACTTCTTTCCCTAGCTTGTCCGTTGGATTTCGCATAGTGCGGTCTATTTTGTACTTTTGACCCTTGGTACAGTATACTGATTAGACTTACATACAATTTTGTATAGTTCTTTTGACCACTGTTTAGGTGATGGTCGGCTATCACCGGTGGATTGTATAGTTTTGGTTTATATTGAAATGATGGAAATACTTTTGTATAATGCCATATGCTTTTACCGCTTTGCTTCCATTTTGCATAGCAATTATCTTTTGTCACTAGGCCATATACTTGTACTGTTTTGTTTCCGCGCTTATATAAACTTACCGAATGCTTGATGGCTTGATCTTTCCAGTTATCCATTTAGGGGAAGATCGAGCTATCACATATGTAACAAAGCACCCAATACCAATGAGAGCTCTGTAATAAGATTGTGTTCTACGATTTGATGACACAGATTTTGGAGAAAGGAAAATCCGGGCTGTGACAGTAAATCCAAGGAAAACAAGTTTAGAAATGCCCATAATGGTCATTTTGATCAGTCGAGACTGCATTCTTGACCGGTCGAGATCGCTCAGCAGAGAAGTGCACTGGAAGAGAAGAAAGAAAGAGAGAAAAGATTGAAATGAATCGGTCGAAGGCTGAAGCAGCTTCAGAAATCCAAGAATGGAGTGGCCGATCCCAATTCGATCGGTCCAGAGAAAGCAAATAGAAAGAAGGATTTTAGGTTTATAAAGTAGACCGGTCGAGACCAGTTCGACCAGTCGAAAATAAAAGAAAACTGAAGCCCCGCAAAGCCTCCACGATCTAAAGAGCCAATCTGGCATTTGACCAATCGAAACCAACTCTCGACCGGTTGAGACAGAGTTTCCATGCGAAAATTCAGCTCTTCCAGCTGGGTTTTCTCTGGCGTTGCAATCTCCTTCTAGATTCTTCTTCCTCAAACTGATTTTTAGGTATCCTTGGATGATACTTGTCGCGTATAATTGTTCTAGGGCCTTATACTTTATAAATAAAGATCCTAGGTCTAGGTTTAGGTAATTCTCTACGACAGAACTTTTCTAGAGAGTTTTGGCATGAGTATTCATAGGTTTAGGTTAGGTTACAGTTCTAAAATAGAGGGAGATTGATTGTTATCATCAGGAGACGACCGATTCAGCAATGATGAAGTTCCTTTGATCGATGCAGGGCTAAAAAGATTTCAGGCTTGGATCTCTTGTAACTTTCAGATGAGAATTTAATTGAACCCACCATCCTTTAGAAATAGTCTAATTTTTTTATATTAATATTAGACTCATTACGACGTACTCGCCGATACGATTCCAACGATATATAATTTATCGATTTTTGACAAAAATATAAAAAGTTACGCCCATTTGAAGAGTAAAGCAGGTTAATGGGGCACAATTGTAATTTCGGGAGAGAATTACCTTTTGCTTTGGTGCTTATACAAAGCGCTGGAACAAAACCTCTTCTCAAGCTATTCAAGTCACCTATGAATTCTACTTCCGTAGAAAAACTACTATTTTATTTAATCTTGTACAGAAAGTCTTAATTAGAGTTAACCTAGAAAGAAAATTAGAAATATATTTACTTCTTCTCTCAGTTGTTTCTCTCTATTCCCTCTTCTCTGCAAAAGCTCCGACAGTTCCATCCTTTATAATTTTTCGTCGGATCTCCATCAATTTTCAATCTTATCAGAGAATCTTACACCATCAAAGTTTCTCATCGCCTTGACCGATCTATCATAAGAAAGGATTTCCCGCGAAAAGATTCGGACATATCGTCTCTCAAATTCGATCTCCATCACCCCAAATCATCGTAGGATTCGAATCACGCTTCAACAGGTGGGTGCCTCTAAATCCATCTTAAATTATTCAGTTATTTCTTAAAAAGGAAAACCCTAAATTTTTCTTAAATTTTGATAAATTTTGGGCCTTAAAAATATAAAAATTCGGCTCAAAATCGATAGGATCGTTTTTCCCAGATTTTTGTGAAATTCGGTCAAACTCTTCAACATACACAACCTTGGTATTTTGGCTATAAAGTTTTACTCCGAACTCAGATTGACGTGATTCTTATGGCATTAGAAAGAAGACAACGAGATCTACAACTTTGTCTGAAATAGTAAATTCACGAATTTAATATTTTTAGGGTCAAAATTGAGCTGCAAGTCGGGATACGTTTTACATGATTCAAGGTTGCACGGGTTTGACATTAAAATTTTAAACTCTTGGACTACTTTATGCTCAACTTGTCTTTAGACTTATAACTCACTAAAATTACATAAAATATATTAAATAGCTTTCATCGAATAATAATTTATAAGTTTAAGGAGTCAAATATTGACGTTTTTCAATACTTACCATTCTATTACCTCCTTTAAGCCTCATATAATCCTTGAATGGACACATGTGCTCCTTTAGAATTTTAAAATATGTCGGATCACTATACCAGTAAATCACCAAATTTCATGAATACAATTAACCTTAATGAAGTATATTTTTAACTCTATTAGAAAAATAAAGGTAGTTAAATATTTCTTATTTTCTGTTTTACTTTAATATTTCATGTGTTATGTTCTTTATTAATTTTCTTCAAAAATATGAAATATTTAAGGTTTATGTTATAGTTTATTCTTATATATGTTCACCATTATCATATGACATTCATTATATAGAAAATCATGATAGGGCATACGTATATAAGTTAAGAATAAGATATGACACATAACATAAGCCTTCGTCACGGTGAGATTTCTTTCACGGTTAAGTGGAACTTGGAATGTAGGCATCCATGTACGGATGCAACTCCTCTATGGTAGTATGGGATACCACACGAAGTACATCCAGGTTACTACGGAACCCGTCCCTTGAAAAGCGTGGTTTAGTGAAGCCTATCACACTGTGGCCCATTCTAACTAAGTTTGAAGAAAAAATGAGAAAAGAATATGTAATAACCCGAAAAATCACGCAAAAACTATGACCTCGGGATCCGTGCCCGATTGGTCACAAGTTTGACCAATCAGGAGATCAAGAGTTAGCATAGGATGTGATGAACGGATGAGATGTGATAGCTTGAGTGACTGCGTGGTGTGTGTTGTAAATATGAAGTCGCATATACCTATTGAGGTGCATGTGCTCAACACACAAACTAAGAGAGGGATAAAAAGGGTTTAATAACCCTAGATGGGTATTTTGGGTTGTTGAAGGAGAGTAAAGAAGAGAGAGAGAGAGAGTAAAAAGAGTGATTAATGCAAGGAGTAAAGGCTAGTTGAGGAAGGAAGGATTCAAGTATTAAAGAGGCCGATTCAACGCAAGGGATCCGCTGAAAAGCTAAAGCTGGAACCCTAGCCTTCCAACCCTAGATTTGAAATCAATTTGAGATTGATTCAAGGTAAAATTTTGTAAATCAAATGCATAAATTATAGAGGCTAAATGGTAGTTGAAAATAGTTTAAATCTTAGAATAATGGCTTAGAAAAATAGAGGAAAAAGTGTGGAAAAAGATTGGGAAGAACAGCTCGAAAGGGGCTGAATCTGACAATTTCGATTAATCGAAATTGGGTTTCGATTAATCGAAATTGGCCAGGAAGTTGAAAGGTCAGAAGACCCCGACTTCGATTAATCGAATTTGATTTCGATTAATCGACTTTGGATTTCGATTAATCGGTTTGGGAATCGATTGATCGACTGAGAACCTCCAGTGGACCCCAAGGGTTGGAGGAAATGACTTGAGGAAAAATCGACTAATCGAAATGAGATTTCGATTAATCGATCTTAGTTTTTGATTAATCGATTTGGAATCGATTAATCAACTTGTGAAACTCGACTGTTCGAACTGAGAGTCTACCTTGCGAAAAGAAGAATTTTGATTAATCGAAATTGGATTCGATTAATCGAATGAAAACTCGACTGTTCGAACTGAGAAGGGACTTTGCGAAAAGGAGAATTTCGATTAATCGAAATTGCTTCGATTAATCGATATTGACCTTCGATTAATCGATTTTGGAAATTGATTAATCGAATCAGATTCGATTAATCGATTTTGGAGTTCGATTAATCGACTGAGATAAATTGTGTTGACTTTTGGGTTTGACTTTAAGATTCTTGGAGGGTCTTATACCTTCTTTATTGCGTCCTTTGTGATACGTTTCACCTGTTATGTGGTACCATAGGTGGTACGTGTGGACTTGTGCACAAGGAGCCACGTGGGACCTTGATGCATTGATCAAATGAAGACTTGAGGTAGGGAACACCTTGAACATGTACCTTATTTTACAAGAGCATGCATGTAGTGATATAGAGTTCAATTCGAATATTTTACTGCTTAGAGAATTGTGAAAAGTGTGTGTGTGTGACATTCATAAGAGTAAACTAATGAGCCATCCCCAGGGGATGAAGAAGTAAAGAGATAAAAGCATCAGGTGTGATGCAAGTAAATGGATACATCCCAGGGATGTATCCAAGGATTGAATCATGTTTGATAGGGCCTAACTGATATAAGATAGCACAATTACACGGTGAATAACTATATGTAAGGCACCGATATTTTTGTTATTTGAGGTTTGATAGGGTACCCCACCGACGTGGCGGGATATCCACGACTGACACGGCAGGATATCCGTGACTGATACGGCGGCGAAACCGTAGGCCAGTGCGGAGGCTTATCCGTACATAGTAAGCACACCCCAGGGGTGTTGATTGAGACAAGTGAAACCCCGCCACCAATCCCGTGAAAGGGCTTGGGTACTATTTGTATTCCTGTGGAATACGGTTAAAAGCTCTATATAGATGACGATGATGGGTATCTCATCGGGCTCGATGCTATATTGCTCGGGATTACTTAAGTTGAAAGTTTAAGTTTTGCTTTAGGCCTTCTCATCATTCATGAGTAAATGAAAATATAAGTAATCAACAAGAAACGAAATGCTTTTAACTGTTTCATTAACAATTGCATAGATACATCATGCATGGCATATCATGGAATATATGTGAGTTATAATTTATATGTTCAACCGTGTTTGTTCCCTATTGAGCTAGGATGTAGCTCACCCTATAGACTATCGTCGTTAAGTCCACTATTAGCGATTGCCGAGGCTTGAGAGGCCAGCGATCCCGTGAGTCGGACCTCGCGGGTGACGAGTTGGAGCCACCTCAGGAGGACTTCTTCTAGAAGACTCCGTTGTGCCACTTTAAGGGATTTTTGGAGAGGTTTTGTGCGGCTTGGTATGCCAAGCCATGATTCTGTTTAAAATCAAGTATATAAGGAGTTAGATTTTCTTTTGGGACGAACCATCCGTGATGATTTCTATCATCGATGGTTGGATCGTTCTCCATTCATGCGGAGGCATGAGGTAGAAGCTCTTTTGGGAAGATTAATTAATATAGATTTAAATTACGCAAACTCGTTTGTTATACTTTTCTATGCTTGATATACCGGTGTTAGTAGCTTAGCTAAGGGGCACGGTCAAGATGATCGTGCTGATGGCACGGGTTTCGGGGTGCCAAAATTTGGGCTGTCACAGTTGGTATCAAAGCTATTTTCTTTTAGCAATTCTGACAAGGGTTCTTTCGTCAGAACATAGGGGCTTCTGCTAACGAAACTTTAGTTTCAAATGCAGCCGCAAATGTCATCTAGAGGAAGAGGCCGACCAAGGGGAGGCCAACGTGAGGAGATGATTACATCTCTCCTACCAATAGAGTACCTTTAGGAGGTACTGAGGCCCCAGGGGGCAGTAGTAGTAGACAACGGGATGAAGAAGATCGAGATCATCAAGATCAAGATCTAAGAGAACAAGAAAGATTGAGAGAAAGACAAGAGGACAGAGAAGAGCGACAAAGGATGATGCACACTATGGAGACTATGGCAGCTGCCATGGCACAACAAGCCGCATCCTTTGCAGCTCATGCGTCAAGAGAACAGCAGCCACCTACACCACCTGTAGGACCTGCGTTGCCTGTGCCCTCATCCTTTACAGAGTTTAGGAGGATGAGACCTCCTTCATTTTCTGGGCAGGCAGACACAATGGCCGCTGAGAACTGGTTGATGGAGATGGAGAAAGTCTTTAGCGTGCTGACGTGCACGGAAGATGAGAGTGTGAGATGGGCAGCTTACATGTTGGATGGGGAGGCTGGGCCTTGGTGGAAGTCCGTGATACGGACTCGGGCTCAAGAGACCCCAGAGTTGCCTTGGACTTGGGAGGAATTTGTTGAGGAGTTCAACAAACAATATTTCCCGGAAGTGGTGAGGAACCAACTAGAAATACAATTCCTACAGTTAGTACAAGGGAGGATGACAGTGAGAGAATATGGGGTAGAGTTTCTACGACTTGCCCGTTTTGCTCCGGATTACGTCGCTACTGAAGTGATGAAGTCCAAGAGGTTTCAGCAAGGTTTGAAGCCTGAGGTTAGGGGAGGCGTAGCTCCATTTCAACTAAGGACCTATGAAGAGGTCATGAGTAAAGCACTGGTAGTTGAAGAGGAGAATACAAATAGATATAGGCAGAGAGAGCAGCAGAGAGGAGGAAATGAACAAGGAAGATCGGGGCACTACGAACCGGTGAACAAAAAGCCGAGGTTCATGGCCCAGAATCAGAGACCACAATTCCAAGGGGGTTTCGGAAGACCGGCGCAACAACAACAACACCAACAGAGGTTTCCATTGCTTGCGTCGGGGAGACCTATTCGCTATGAGAGCCCTGCCATGTCTACTGGCGCCACTGTCACACAGGGTTCTCGTACTGTTTCTTCCGCACCTCGGGAGACTTGCGCAAAGTGTGGCAAGCCTCATAGGACGGTGGACTGTAGATCGGGAACTAGGGGTTGTTTCCGATGTGGCAAGGTGGGCCACTTGATCAAGGATTGCCCCGAGACGGATAAGAGAAAGACGGTTTCAGTTGCAGCACCACGACCAATTCAAGCAAGGAAACCGATCGTCCAGGGGAGAGCCTATGCGATCCTTTGCTCGAGCGAGGTGAACGATGACGTCATCCAAGGTGAGATTTTTTTAATTAAAGAAAATTTCCATTTCATTAAAATCTTAGATAAAGAAGGAGCATGCATTAGAAATTATATAGATTCTCTTCTCAATACAAAAAGCTGTAGGTGAATTAAGAGTGTAAATTGATGTATAAATTATTGTATGTATGGATGTATACTATAGGTACTCTAAATATGTATGAAAAAGGATGTTTGAGGATATGGCCTCAGTGTTGATAGACCGGGTCTACCCACTCATTCGTTACTCCACGTTTAGTAAGAAGATGAAGATTGTTCGAGGCGTTGGATTTCGTCCTATCTGTCTATTCCATTTGGAGAGTTAGTAGACACGGAGTTAGCTTGCAAATCCATCATTAGATTCGAGACTTAGAGGTGCATGAACTAGAAGCAAAGTCTTTATTAGACATGCAAGGGTTTGATGTGATCCTTGGCATGGTGGTTGGTAGCGACATTGTGCAACCGTCGATTGCAAGAACAAGGTAGTCATTTTCGGACCCAACACAAGAAGATTATTTCGGTTTCAAGGGTGAGGTCGTCATCATGCCTTGATCTCAGCAGTAAGGGCCGAGAAAATGATCAGAAAGGGTTGCAGTGGATACTTAGCTTTCTTAAAGGAGGACAAGGAAGAAAAGAATGTCATTTTTGAGATAGCAGTTGTGCGAGACTTCGCTGACGTGTTTCCAGAGGAATTGCCTGGATTACCTCCAGAAAGAGAAGTCGAATTCACCATTGACTTAGCACCAGGAACGGAGCCTATTTCGAAAGCACCTTACAGAATGGCTCCCGCTGAGTTAAAGGAATTAAAAGAACAACTACAAGAGCTTATGGACAAGGGGTTTGTTAGACCGAGCGTGTCTCCATGGGGAGCACCGGTCTTGTTTGTCAAGAAGAAGGATGGGTCAATGCGGCTATGCATTGACTATCGACAATTGAACAAACTCACTGTGAAGAACCGCTACCCTTTGACTAGAATTGACAATCTATTCGACCAACTGCAAGGAGCAAAGTATTTTTCCAAGATCGACCTGAGATCTGGGTATCATCAGTTGTGAGTCAAAGCTGAGGACATTCAGAAAACAACTTTCCGGACACGGTATGGACACTATGAATTCCTTGTGATGCCGTTTGGATTGACGAATGCTCCGGCGTCGTTTATGGATCTGATGAACCGAGTGTTTAAACCACACTTGGACTCCTGCGTCGTAGTGTTTGTTGATGATATACTGATATACTCCAAATCCAAGACGGAACACGAAGAACATTTGAGGATTGCTCTACAGACGCTACGTGAACACCAATTGTACGCCAAGCTCAGCAAGTGTGAGTTTTGGTTGGAAGAAGTTAGCTTTTTGGGACATGTCGTCTCGAAGCACGGTGTCACGGTAGATCCAGCTAAGATAGAAGCAGTAGTTAAATGGGAGCAACCAAAGACAGTGACCGATGTCCGAAGTTTTCTGGGCTTAGCAGGCTATTATCGACGTTTCGTCGAGGGGTTTTCAAAGATATCGGGACCTCTCACAAAGCTGACACGAAAAGATTCAAGGTTTGAGTGGAGTGAGGCATGCGAGAAGAGTTTTCAAGAACTCAAAACGAGACTCACTTCGGCTCCAGTATTAGCGATTCCTTCAGGCAGTGGAGGATACGCCGTGTACAGCGACGCGTCATACAATGGCCTTGGTTGTGTGCTCAACCAACACAAGAAGGTGATAGCTTACGGATCAAGACAGCTGAAAGAACACGAGAAAAATTACCCGACTCATGACTTGGAACTGGCAGCAGTCATTTTTGCGCTGAAGATTTGGAGACATTACTTGTATGGTGAGACCTTCGAAATTTTCACCGATCATAAGAGCCTCCGATATCTGTTTACACAGAAAGAACTCAACATGAGACAGCGCAGATGGATGGAATTCCTCAAGGACTACGATTGCTCCATACAATACCATCCAGGCAAGGCGAATGTAGTAGCCGATGCATTGAGTCGGAAGGGTTCAGCTCAGTTAACATCTTTGATTTTGGGTATGCACCGATGGAAATTATTGGAAGACCTGGCAATCTATGACGCGAACATTGAGTCAAAGGACACTGGATCCTTTTTGGCCAACATATCAGTAAAGCCAGTGATATTTGAACATATCCACGATCTACAGATGAAAGATCCGACATTGACAAAGATTCATCAAGATGTGAGTGAAGGCATCAGGTCGGACTTCTCAGTAAAAGAAGATGGTTCCTTGCTGTTTAAAGGCCGTCTATGCATTCCGGACAATGCCGATCTAAGACGAACGATTCTTGATGAGGCTCATAAGTCAAATTATGCTATCCACCCTGGTAGCACCAAAATGTATCAAGATTTGAAAAAGAACTACTGGTGGAGAGGACTGAAGCAAGACGTGGCCGAGTACGTGTCACGATGTTTGACTTGTCAACAAGTGAAGGTTGATCATAGACATCCTGCTGGACTATTGCAACCTTTACCAATCCCAGAATGGAAGTGGGAATCGATCTCAATGGACTTTATCGTTGGATTACCCCGTACTGCCAAGAGACGCAATGCCATTTGGGTCGTCGTCGACCGATTGACCAAATCAGCGCACTTTTTGCCGTACAATACTACATATACAGCAGGAAGACTGGCAGACTTATACATGAAGGAGATTGTAAGATTACATGGTATTCCAAGCAGTATAGTTTCAGATCGTGATCCGCTACATATGTCCAAGTTTTGGAAGAAATTTCAAGAAGGAATGGGAACACGACTAGACTTTAGTTCAGCTTTCCATCCTCAAACTGATGGGCAGACAGAGCGAGTAAATCAAGTGATAGAAGACATGCTCAGGGCGTGCATGCTTGATATGCAAGGATACTGGGATGAGTATCTACCGATGCTCGAAGTTCGATATAACAACAGCTAAACGAGCATTGGCATGGCACCGTATGAAGCTCAGATGGACGACGATGCAAGTCACCTCTCAATTGGGAGGAAACAGTGAGAAATTTGTATTAGGACCAAAACTACTTGAAGATAACGCTACCGCTGTCTCAATTATCGAGAAAGGTTGAAGACAAAGACAGAGATGTAAAAGTTATACTGATATGAAGCGGACTAGTGTCGACTACAAAGTGGGTGAGCATGTGTTTGTAAAGGTGTCACCTATGAAAGGTGTAATGAGATTTGGCAAGAGAGGGAAGTTAAGTCCACGTTATGTTGGACCGTTCAAAATTTTGGGACGAGTAGGTGAAGTTGCATATCGCATTGGTTTACCACCGCTATTTGATCGAGTACATAATGTTTTCCACATATCGATGCTCAGGAAGTACGTGAATGATCCGTCTCATGTGTTAGGAAAGCAACCTATAGAGATGTGTGAGGACATGAGCATGATAGAGGAACCAGTGGAGATCTTGGATCGAAAAGAACAAGTACTGCGCACTAAAGTGATTCCCTTAGTACTTGTTCGGTGGAACAATCATCCAAAAGAAGAGGCTACTTGGGAACGAGAGGCCGATGTGAGAGAACAATATCCAGCCTTGTTTCCAGCGACGTGAGAATTCAATGTAAACCACAAACATATTTGTGAAATCTCCACTATATTTGTAGTTCAATGGAAATTTTGATCCAATCTGTCATAAATTGTCAAAAATAGTAAAAGAAATAAAGAGATTGAAATTCTGTAGAAATTGGGCAAACCCGATTAATCGAATTTCAAATCGATTAATCGATTTTGGAATTTCGATTAATCGATCTTGTTTGATTAGTCGACTGGCATGTGCCAGTGACTAGAAATTGAAAGGAGAGTTAGAATATACATGAAGACACATTTCGATTGATCGAATTGGAATCTCGACTAATCGATTTACTTTAGGGACTTAGAAGAAATTGGAATTTCGATTAATCGAAATGGATTTCGATTAATCGAAATGGATTTCGATTAATCGAATAATTTAAGGAATTCTGGAAAAAAATTAGAAGTTATAGCCCGATTTCGATTAATCGAAACTAAATTCGATTAATCGATTTTGGAATTTCGATTAATCGAAATGGATTTCAATTAATCGACTGGCTCGCGCCAGTGAGCTCAAAATTTTAAAATTTTAAACAGACACGATTTCGATTAATCGAAATGGTTTCGACTAATCGAATTTGACTTTCGATTAATCGATTTGGGAAATCGATTAATCGATTTTACGCGGCTTAACCTAGTTTTGAATCTCGATTAATCGATTCTGAATTTCGATTAATCGAGCCGAGGCCTATATATATGAAATTGGGGATTTCATTTCCCATTCGAAAGTTTTTCTTGCTTGGGATTTTTGGGCGCTTCGTCTTCTCATTCTTCTCCAACCAACCGAGTGGTCTAGGGTTTGGATCTTACATTGATTCGCTTCCGAATCCGCCTTCGAAACCTAAGGTAAACCCTAGATTTCCGCTTTTCTTTCAATTGAGTTAGGAAACCCTAGATTTTTCCCAATATGCCGCCTAAAACCCGATTGTCTTCGAAGAAGGCAACCTCCAAGCTACCGGTTAGGCGTAAGAACGCCGCACCACCACCACCTACCCCATCGCCGGTGAGGTCTCCTTCACCGTCGGAATCGGAGACCACCTCCGGTTCGACGAGCGCATCCATGCGCGAGTCTTCCCGCGAATCCACCCCCATGCCACCGCCACCCACCAATGTCGAGCAACCAAATGAATGGTGGGCGGCAAAGACCTTTGAGGTCGAATACAACATCGACCCTACCCTTTTCACCAATCCCGATTTACCGGGCGAGACCCAATGGGCTCGAAATTACCTCACCAACGCCGGACTCGGCAACCTTCTAAAACCAATCCGGGGTTCTTACTACCCTAGATTGGTTAGGCTCTTTTACCAAGGGCTAACCGATGGCCCTACCGATGATTGCATAATCACCAAGATTGAGGGTCGTCTCTATACGATCACTCGTCGCCACATCCACGAGGTACTCGAGTGTTACCTCGATTTCACTCCGGAGACCACTCTTTTCCCACCCTTTGAGGAGGAACCCCGTTTTGAGGAGGTCATGACCCGCATGACCAACGGGAAGAAGGGGCCGGGCTCCTCCATTAAGAGGGTTCCCTCCCACACCACAGCCTCACCGACACCACCTGCACACTCCGCGCCCACTACACCCACCTCATCCTACCGCCGGCGCGCCGCTCCATTCGGTCCTACCATCGAGGACGTGTTGGCTCGTATGGAGGCCAACAATGAGAGGATGAACCGGAGGATAGACTTCCTCCTATTCCACACCCTCCGCCACATCTACCCTACCGACTACCGCCGCTACCTCGCCCAGGAGGAGGAGTGGACGGCCGGACGCACCGCCTTCCATCGAGGACCCGTCTTCCATCCCACCACAGACGCGGCTCCTTCTACCTCCACGTCTGCACCGCCGAGGCAGACGCACCGCCATCGCCACCATCAGCACCCAGCTCCAGCAGACCCACCAGCCACTGCAGCACCCGATCAGTCTGGCGAGGGGACTGTTTGAGTTTATATGTATTTTGCATTCTGACAGTATACCTATGTATTTTGTTGTACGCCAACTTGTTGGCATTGTAAAGTTTCCAATCTTTAATACAAATCCAATTTTTGTGACATTAAGCATTTTCGCTAAATTTTACTTCCATACTTGTCTGTGTGAATGTGTGAATACTTAATTGCCTCTGGGTCTACTCGACCACCTCCCCTGGAGTGTGAGAAAAGGGGGGGGGAAATAGATAAAGAGACCCAGACAGACATGCCTTGGGTTATTTTCGAGGACGAAAATTCCCAAGGTGGGGAGGATGTAATAACCCAAAAAATCACGCAAAAACTATGACCTCGATTGCGTCTGATTGGTCATAAGTTTGACCAATCAGGAGATCAAGAGTTAGCATAGGATGTGATGAACGGACGAGATGTGATAGCTTGAGTGACTGCGTGGTGTGTGTTGTAAATATGAAGTCGCATATACCTATTGAGGTGCATGTGCTCAACACACAAACTAAGAGAGGGATAAAAAGGGTTTAGGTATTTTTGGGTTGTTGAAGGAGAGTAAAGAAGAGAGAGAGAGAGAGTAAAAAGAGTGATTAATGCAAGGAGTAAAGGCTAGTTGAGGAGGGAAGGATTCAAGTATTAAAGAGGCCGATTCAACGAAGGATCCAATGAAAAGCTAAAGCTGGAACCCTAGCCTTCCAACCCTAGATTTGAAATCAATTTGAGATTGATTCAAGGTAAAATTTTGTAAATCAAATGCATAAATTATAGAGGCTAAATGGTAGTTGAAAATAGTTTAAATCTTAGAATAATGGCTTAGAAAAATAGAGGAAAAAATATGGAAAAAGAGAAGAATTTGAATCGACAATTCGATTAATCGAAATTGGGTTTGATTAATCGAAATTGGCGAAGTTGAAAGGTCGAAGACACTTGATTAATCGAATTTGATTTCGATTAATCGACTTTGGATTTCGATTAATCGATTTGGGAATCGATTGATCGACTGAGAACCTCCAGTGGACCCCAAGGGTTGGAGGAAATGACTTGAGGAAAAATCGACTAATCGAAATGAGATTTCGATTAATCGATCTTAGTTTTCGATTAATTGATTTGGAATCGATTAATCAACTTGTGAAACTCGACTGTTCGAACTGAGAGTCTACCTTGCGAAAAGAAGAATTTCGATTAATCGAAATTGGATTCGATTAATCGAATGAAAACTCGACTGTTCGAACTGAGAAGGGACTTTGCGAAAAGGAGAATTTTGATTAATCGAAATTGCTTCGATTAATCGATATTGACCTTCGATTAATCGATTTTGGAAATCGATTAATCGAATCAGATTCGATTAATCGATTTTGGAGTTCGATTAATCAACTGAGATAAATTGTGTTGACTTTTGGGTTTGACTTTAAGATTCTTGGAGGGTCTTATACCTTCTTTATTGCGTCCTTTGTGATGCGTTTCACCTGTTATGTGGTACCATAGGTGGTACGTGTGGACTTGTGCACAAGGAGCCACGTGGGACCTTGATGCATTGATCAAATAAAGACTTGAGGTAGGGAACACCTTGAACATGTACCTTATTTTACAAGAGCATGCATGTAGTGATATAGAGTTCAATTCGAATATTTTACTGCTTAGAGAATTGTGAAAAGTGTGTGTGTGTGTGACATTCATAAGAGTAAACTAATGAGCCATCCCCAGGGGATGAAGAAGTAAAGAGATAAAAGCATCAGGTGTGATGCAAGTAAATGGATACATCCCAGGGATGTATCCAAGGATTGAATCATGTTTGATAGAGCCTAACTGATATAAGATAGCACAATTATACGGTGAATAACTATATGTAAGGCACCGATATTTTTGTTATTTGAGGTTTGATAGGGTACCCCACCGATGTGGCGGGATATCCACGACTGACACGGCAGGATATCCGTGGCCAAATCTGTGGCGAAGTAGCAGTCGGAGGCTTATCCAGACATAGTAAACACACCCCAGGGGTGTTGATTGAAAAAAGTGAAACCGCCAATCCCGGAAAGGGGTACTATTTGTATTCGGGGAATACGGTTAAAACTGTCTATATAGATAGCGATGGTGGGTATCTCATCGGGCTCGATGCTATATTGCTCGGGATTACTTAAGTTGAAAGTTTAAGTTTTGCTTTAGGCCTTCTCAAAGATCATTCATGAGTAAATGAAAATATAAGTAATCAACAAGAAATGAAATGCTTTTAATCATTTCATTAACAAGATAGATACATCATGCATGGCATATCATGGAATATATGTGAGTTATAATTTATATGTTCAACGTGTTTGTTCCTATTGAGCTAGGATGTAGCTCACCCTATAGACTATCGTCGCAGGTCCACTATTAGCGATTCCGAGGCTTGAGGCGATCCCGTGAGTCGGACCTCATGACGGTGTGAGTTGGAGCCACCTCCAGAGGACTTCTTCTAGAGGACTCCGTTGTGCCACTTTGAGGGATTTTTGGAGAGGTTTTGTACGGCTTGGTATGTCAAGCCTTGATTCTGTTTAAAATCATGTATATAAGGAGTTAGGATTTCTCTTTTGGGACGAACCATCCGTGATGATTTCTATCATCGATGGTTCGGATCGGTTCTCCATTCATGCAGAGGCATGAGGGTAGAACTGTCTTTTGGGAAGATTAATTAATATAGATTTAAATTCTGCAAACTCGTTTGTTATACTTTTCTATGCTTGATATACCAGTGTTCCGTGCTTAGCTAGGGGGCACGGTCAAGATGATCGTGCTGATGGCACGGGTTTCGGGGTGCCAAAATTCGGGCTGTCACAGAATATATTAAGACACATGTATGTTAAGAAAGTGGGGACTTAAGCCCACGCAAATATGAAATCGGGGAGGGGACCTAAGCTTGTAACCGAAAAATGATATGATATGTAAGACACGCTGTGAATGGCAGCTAAACATTAATTAAGTTTCTACACGTGTCATACCTTACAAGCCACTGTAAGGGCCTAACGTCTGCAGCCAAGACGGGTCTTAAGGACATTATAGCCTTGTCTCGAACTAATGGGACATCGTGGTTACTATGTCGACAACCTTATCTGGCTGGATGATGGTTTATGTTATGATATGGAGGTTAGGTGATTATCTATACGTGGACCTCGCATGATAGGTTCGAGCAGCGATCCTGGCACAGATCGTTTAAACAAGATAAGATGCAAAGTACGTTGTATAGGCGTATGGAGTAATTAATAAGACTTACGATATGTCACGTATGCTAAGTTGATGAGACAAATAGGAAAAGAGATAAGAAAATTAGAAGCATCATATACCCTTCATGTTATAATATGCTTTTTAGTTCGATTATGATATGTTATGAATTATGGATAATTTAGTTATCTTATTTAAATGCTAATTTTAGTTTCAAAATACATTGCAACTCAAGCGATTGCACACACGATCACCTGGGTAAGTTATGGTGGATCGATTGTGCAACCCACTGAGTTTATGTGACTGAGTAAACTCACCCCCCTCCCAAAATCTAACAGTTTCAGGTGAAGATTCTGTTTATCCCGTCTTTGATGATACGGAAGCTGCTGATCCGGAGACGGCTCATATAAACGAGGATGTCGGCTACCACCTTGATGAGAACGTAGACCCGACAGATTTTTACCAGCATTGAGAACCTTTTTACTCTAGTTTTTCCTTATTTCTTGAGAGACTTGTTTTAGCCTTGATATATTGTGTGAGTTTACGTTTGAGACCATTTTACCCTACTTGAAACTGATTTTGATTTGATATCCTAGATGCATGATTAGGATTAAGTACTTCCTTATTATTATCTACGCTTCCGTTATTAATGTATGAGTCATTTATCGTTTAATGTTATCTTAAATGTCTCAATCCTTATGACAAGTTAAATTTTAGATTATGTGTATATCTGCTTATCGTCTTAACCAGCGTGCGGTGTTATAACACAGAATTTTAGACCCTTGATATCGGATAATGATTTTGGGTCGTGACACTCATGTACTGTTTAGCCATCTATTCGAAGATTCACCCTATGGCATGTATACCAAACAGTAAAGAATTAGTGAAAAAGTGATTTGTAGTACACAAAATTAAGACACGTGTACACCTAATACCAAATCTTTCCAATGTGACATGACAAGGCTACCCCATCACACAAAACAAAATATTATCCATCGAAAAGCTTTCCACCACCTTGCAATGAAAGATGTTTTGGAGTTTTGTATGGTTGGGACTGGAAAGTAAAGGAGAAAAACACAACCACCCATTTGCTTTACTCAGCGAGTTATCCTTTTCTCCCCTCTCTCTATCATAGACATTCTCTCTCTTCCGGAATGGAATGGTACCTACAGAATTCCAAGGTTGTGAGCTACCTACGTTCACACTAGCGAGAAAACTATGAAAATTTTTGGGATACAGCCGAATTATCTATTTCACTTTTCTTAAAGACAAAAATATAATTCATTACAAACCATGCTCCTCTCTTAATTATGGGTCAAAATTTCATCCAATACCGATATGTATCCAACAATACATATTGGTATCAAACTTGAATGATACGGTATATTCAATGTATCATATCACCATTATATATATATATATATATATATATATATATATATATATATATATATATATATATATATATATATATGCCCGAATGATACATTCAATGTATCGTCTGTTATTTTATTATTCCAATACGTATTGTTTGATATAAATCGATTTTGAGCTCGGACAATACGTATCAGATACCCGAAATTTTGACCCATGCTCCTAACGCTTCTATTTTTTCTTCTTACCAAAAAAAAAAAAGAAAAAAAAAACTCTTACATTTTTTCTGATAACTTAAGATAATCTCAAGCTTACCCTTTTGGACTAATCCCTAAGGTATGCCCTCACCCCAACCGTCAACGGTACCTCTATTTGCACCGTACCCATTTTCTAAATGCACTCACTTAATAAAAGCAAGCACTAGTGCCCACCATATGACCGGACTTCATTAACAAGGCGCTTTTAGTAAACAGGTGGGCGTGAATAGAGGTACCTTCCTCAAATTTATTAAGGTACCTCTGTTCGGTCCCACACATTCTCTGAAAGTACATCTTAGACCCCTTGAAAATCATTGATTGCTTCTGATCAAATGATGGAGATCGTAGTTCAGCACGATCTTCCACACAATCTTGCAATCATGAACCACTTATCCGATTGCCAGTTTTGTATTCCAAGTGTCAGAGATCCCCAAAAAATAGCCCTTGAATCATATTGCACACATCACGCTCAAACATGAATTTAAGGTCATTTTTCGCATATGGAATAAAAAACTTGCCGTCTAATAGGTTCATCATGATCTCGAGATCTATTTTCTGGAATATCGGATGCAATCAATGATTTTCAAGGGGTCTAGGACGTGAGCACTTTAAGAGAATACATGGGGTGCAAATAGAGGTACCCAATTTATCATTAAGGGAGCGGAGCCATCACTACTCTGATCACACAAAATTGGCCTTTGCACACGAGTTAAAAGATAGACTTGGTATTTATGGAAATTTTCCATGTGAAAATACCATTTAAGCCATGTAATTTGAAGATCATGATCTTAAGAGCATTGGTGGTACAAAAGATTAACATGAAACATGTTTTTGATCATTTGATTCAAAAGTTAAAGGCCAAATTAGAGCATGCCATTTGACTATAATGAATGATATGGTAGAGATCATGTTTCGTGTCAATCATTTGTAACAAAGATCTTTAGAATATGGCCTTCAAATCAGACGTCTTAAATAATATTTTTACATGATACATTTCCTCAAAACACCTAGTTTTTCTTTGAACATGTGAAGAGGGCCAATTTTCTGGGTACCAAAAATAGCACCCATTTGTTAAATGATCTCTATTAAAAGTGGTTGGAGTACTTTTAAACAGATTATCCCATGATCAGCCACTTTCAAGCCACACGACTTTGGCTCAAGAGGAAATTTAATGATTAATTTCTCATTGGGAGTTATTATTTGCACACATTTTTCAAGTGATTGCACCGAATTTAAAGAAAGACTTAGTATTTTAGAGACATGTGATCTGTAAAAATGTAATATAGGTATGTGATATGTAAAAATGTAATATGGGCCGTCTGATTTGAAATTCATGATCAATAGATGTCTGGTGCATTAAATTGGAGCAAAACACGATATTTGTCATATGATCAATTATAGTCAACTGTTGAATTATATAATAGCCTTTGACTCCATTTAATTAAATGATGAAAACTATATTTTGTTCTAATCTTTTGCAATTGATATCTTTAAATCATGGCCTTTAAATCAAACGGCTTAGATAGTGTTTTCACATGATAGAGATTGCCAAACTTACAAGTCTTTCTCTTAAATTCGGTGCAATTTGATGCAATCACTTTAAAAGAGTGTCCAAGTAATGGCTCCCAAACTTCTGCTTGGACTAATATCTATAGGGTGCCATCCCATCGCAAAAGGTGAGAATCTACAAGTGAGTCCGATAACTTATGAATTCTCACCAAATCTTAAGGTTTTCAACTTTTGCAGAAATCAGGCATAGGGTTTGGGGCCAAAGTCTGGCTACCCAACAAGTAAATGGCATATGCCCCCCACCTCATGCTGACCCGGCCCAACAGGGCAAGGGTATATGCCCGACCCAACTCAAAAAACCGACTTGACCCAACGCCCGACCTGAAAACTCGACCTGACTTGGTTAAAACCCCCTATTTTCCCTTGATTTTCTGTATAAAATATCGGCTTGGCGGCATTCATGCCCGACCCAACCCATTGGATGAAGTTTGTGTTCCCATCCGATAAAAAATCCGGGTCAGGCTAGTCGGGTATTGGGCGGACCCGACTCATCGACAGCCCTAAAGAAAAGCAAGTTGTCACCAATGCTTATTATAGATCCAAAATCCACTTTTAGAGTTTGACTTGGCAGCATAGGAATGGTTTCATATTTTTTTACTGATCATGTCTTCTAACTCCACTTTGCTTTCCTCCATCTCATACACCCTTTCCATTGATTTATCAATGCTTTTAAAACCGTTAATCCCATAAAACCACCCTAGTAGTTGTTCGATGCATTATTTCGAAGGTTCCTTCTCGCCCAGATAGAAGAATGCACTACAAAAAATAAGACTATTAACGTTAATATTTTTAACAAAAAACTATTGTTATTAATTTTGTCGCTACAAAAAATTTCCGCTATTAGTTATGTCGCTATCAAAATTGTCTTAACAAGTACCGCTAAAACACCTTATTTTTGTAGTGATGGGACTTAATTAAATGAAATAAAAAATGTAAATTTTAGTAAGAAATAATAGAAATTGCTCCCAGGAGATGGAAGATCTAAATCACGCTTTGAAGGATTGCGATTGGGTAGGTAGAGTTTGGTTTGCAAGCTCTTTAGGTGGGAGGGCTCATCTAGCAAAAAACTGTAGCTTTACAAAATGGGCAGAACATTTTATAAAGGAGCAAGGGAGGAAGGTCATCAGCCTATTTTTCACAATTGCTTGGGCTATATGGAACCAAAGGAACAAGGTGGTGCATGGACAAAAATGTGCAGATTCGATGAGTACTGCGTCCTTTGCTGCAGCGTACCTTCATGAGTTTGTGGAAGCTAATAGGAAAAATTTCTAGAGCCAGAGCAATATAATAATTGGGAATACTTTGAAATGAAAACCTCCTCTCCAAGGAGCATACAAACTCAATGTTAATGGTGCATGACACAAAAATTGTAAACGAGCGGGACTGGGTGCTATTATTCGCGATCACGGTGGTAATCCAATGGCGTCCATGGCGTGTAGAGTGGACAACGTTATAAGTGCTGGGCATGAGAAATTTCTTATTGCGTTTGAAGGTCTTAAATGGGCTAAGAAGATTGAGTTCGAGAATATCATCCTTTAAGGTGGTGTGAGCTCTGTCATCATGGCCATTGGCACTATAAAAATTAAGACTATTAGCAATAATTTTTTGCTCCAAAAAAATATCGTTATTAATTAAAAACTTATTAAGATTATTAGCGATAAGGGTATTAGCGATCGTTTTTTGTTAATAACGATAATTTTTGGCTGCCTCTAATAGTTTTGATTTTTATAATATGCTGATATGAATGGTATTGACTCCCCACGTAGATGGTTGGTTCACCTAATTCATAAGGTCTCCAAAAACTTCACTTACGAGCATGTTAAACGACAACGTCACAATCTGGCTGGAAGACATTCTCAAAACATTGTACCTCTTATCTTTTGCTGATTAGCAAAATGAAATGTAGTTTCTTCTCTCAAAAAAAATAATTCTGTTGTGTCTCACTCAGTGAAAATTATGTATAAACTTTCTTTCAAAAAAAATAAAATTATATATAAACAAATCTTGGAAATTATAAAGGTTTGTTGACGACAAAGTGCAGGTGAGTGATGTAATGCAATCTGCATTAAAGGTAACAAAATCAGTGTTGGTATCAAGTATCGTCTTTGGAGGACCGATATGAATCTGCAGATACCGATATATATCGGCCTATTTTAAAAAATATAAATATATAGGTATCGGCTGATATCGTATACGTATAAGTCGATACCTGATACATATCGGCCGATACGGGCCCGTATCGGTTGATACCGATAACGAGTTGGATACTCATACATATCGGTTTGTCGGCAAACCGATACGGATCGCTATCGGCCGATATATATCGGTATTGGCCGATATTTGATACCTTGCCTGTATTAATTGAGCCCTTTCGCACTTGCAACCAATTGCATCGCCCCACATCAATCGCCTACACTGTATCTGCATAAAATCTGTCCTAGAGATTACACAGTCAAACAAATCATTCATCCAATCCACAAAGATTTCTGTAAATCAAGCAGGTCTAATCAGTGAACCAGATCTGAGATGTACAATAGGGAAAAATTGAAACAAACCAAAAGCTATAACTCGGCACTGAAATGAGGGTGATTGATAAAAAATCACAGCCTTCTAATAAGGTGAGATTTTGACATAAGATCCATCCAACAAAAAGCCCTTTAATGATTATTCAAAGAAAAAGAGGTGTATAAGAAACACACACAATTTTTGCCCTTTGTTATTAAAGCTCCTTATCAGTTATCACACAAAAAATTTTAAACACCTCCCCAGTGGCCCAATAGGAATTTGGCTCAACAAGATATGTTTCTCTGCACAAAAACAGTCCATATAAATACAACAGTGTGAAGTGAAACGAAACCCATTTCTCATCTTCGTCGTTATCAACATCATCAAAACCCTAATATTTTCCTTTCAAAACAACCATTTTTTGTCACAATTCATCTCTAAATGTTCCACCCATAAAACCTGTTCTTTTACTCTTACTCAAATTTGAGATAAGTTATTTCAAGAACCACCACCATCAATACTCTTCTTTTGTAGGGTGGTTCATTACACAAACTAAATTTTTTTTCTTGGTTTTTAGTCCTTAATTCTCTATTCCAAGACATGGGTTTTGTTAGAATTAAAAAACCCATTTCACCAACTTCATATGAAATCAAACTCTTTCAGGATTGAACCACTTGGCTGCTTACTCTTACAGTCTTACTCTTAGGGTTTCTCACAAGTTCTAGTGTGTGTGTGTGTGTGTGCTTTTTTTATTTTTTATCTTTTTCCAATTTACAGAACATGGGTATTGTTAGAATAAAAAACCCATTATACGAGCTTCATGAGAACTGAAATCCTCTCAAATTAGCTGCTTACTTTTAGGGTTTTTTAACAAGCCTATTGGCATTTTTTTTTGGAAAATGGGATTTTGTTAGAATTTAAAAAACCCATTGCGCCAGATTCATATGAACTGAAATCCTCTCAAGAATGAACCTCTTAGTTACTTGTATTTGTGTTTTTTACAAGCAATAGAATTTTTGTTAATATATATTTTTTTTAAAATTTAGAGAACATGGGCTGTGTTCATGGAAAGTGTTGTAGTCAATACCCATCTTCCTCATCCCCAAGCGAAATCACGGACACGGATGATGGCGCTTCACGTGGTATTAACATCCCCCATGGCCATGAGAATCATCACCAACAGGCTATCAACGAATGCACGGTGGGAATTGTCCCGGTGCCATCTCACAAGTACCATTTGCAATACTCGTTCCTCACACAGCGCGGCTACTACCCGGAATCGCCCGATAAAGATAACCAGGACAGTTTCTGCATCAAAACTCAAGTCCAAGGTAACCCAAATCTCCATTTCTTCGGTGTCTTCGATGGGCACGGCCAGTTCGGTACCCAGTGCTCGAATTTTGTTAGAGATAGATTAATTGATGTACTATCTAACGATCCAACATTGCTAAATGATCCTTTAAACACGTATAATTCGGCATTTTTAGCCACAAATAATGAACTTCACGATAGTGCCATCGATGACTCAATGAGTGGCACGACCGCGATTACCGTCGTAGTTAATGGGGACATGCTTTTCGTTGCTAATGTGGGTGATTCGAGGGCCGTGATTGGTGTTAGAAATGGAAATGATGTTGTGGCGGAGGATCTGTCGGTGGATCAGACACCATTTAGGAAGGATGAATATGAGAGGGTGAAGCTTTGTGGTGCTAGGGTTTTAAGTGTTGATCAAGTTGAAGGGCTTAAGGATCCGGATATTCAGAACTGGGGTACCGAAGAGAGTGATGATGGAGATCCGCCGAGGCTTTGGGTTCAGAATGCAATGTACCCAGGTACGGCGTTTACGAGGAGTGTAGGAGATAGTACTGCTGAGAAGATTGGTGTGGTTGCTGTCCCAGAGGTTTCGACAGTTCGGCTCACACCAAGACATCTCTTCTTTGTGGTTGCCAGCGATGGGGTTTTCGAGTTCCTCTCTAGTCAGGCTGTAGTTGATATGGTAAGATTGATGGTAAAGCTTATGCTTGTGTATTTTCTTTGTATTTCTGCTTTGTTATTGATAATTGGTTGTTTCTTCTTTAGAGATCCTTGGCTTGTGCTAATGTTTTTGGTTGGTTTCTTGTTTATTTGATTCGTGACCTTTGGCATTTTCAAAGCTGCTTTCTTTTTGGTTGTTGAAATTTTGGTCTATTAAACATTCATTTGGAAGAACATAAATGAATAGAGTATAACTGACCAAACAAACTAGAGTTCATATTGTAAGAAAATAAATGCCCACTTCTTCTTTCAATTTGAGGAACATTTGGCACATATTGCCAATGCAAATGGTGCTGAATTATATCCATCTCATGACATCAACTTAGTCCTTAATGATCACACTTGAATGTAACATATCGGCAGATCCGTAACATGATTACAACAATTCAAACGTGAAGTTGGACACATGTTCTAATGTTGATAATTGGTCTTGATTTTTCAGTCACACATTGAACAAACATCGATAGGTGGTTCATAAACAGACCATATCCCTTAAGATAAAAAATGGCTTTGCAACTATCATTGTTTTGAGGCAAGCGTTATAAAATTATATATTGAATACCTTAATTCAAGCTTTTGTTAATATTGATGCGGCATTTATTTTTTTTGAATATCATTGAAGCGTATTAGTCGCATTTCATTTATTAGGATTTTTTTGAATACACTATAATGACTCTTTTTTAAGATAAAGGCTGTTATTTGATGATTAAACAAGTTGTTATACTCTTTTGTTCTTAGCCCATGTTGACTAAAGCATAATCAAACACTTAGGCAAATTATGGTGAGACTAAGGCTTAACCACACATTTAACTTTAGATTGATAGCTTACAATATAAAATATTAGTTATTGGTGAAAATTTAAAGAACTATAAAAAATGAATTGTAGTTCACTAACTTATTTGTAGAAATATATGTGTTCATTTGATATATAAAATCATTTTGTGTATTTTATTTTTATCAACCTTAAGGCATATTTCATCAAGTAAAATGAGAATACAACAAAACAAGAGGTTAGCAAGATGCTAAACCAGAAAAGAAAGAACAAAACAAGGAAAACGAAAAAACAAAAATGACGAATACAATGGGCAATGCGTGCAAGAGACACAAGGACTATTGTCAAGGTGAGCGGATCTGCTCCCTTTCCAAAAGTACTTTGGGCAAAGATCCAGCCCCCACAGGTACTTCTTAATAGAATCACATAGGTACCTCATTGTTTGGTATTTCGATTCAAATATCCGTCTATTACGCTCCTTCCAAATCCCCCAGAAGATCGGTAGTGGGATGCCCTCCATATGACTGCCAAATTTCCTTGTAAGACCTCCTCAGGCCATCTCGCCATTACAAAGGTTCATGATTCCACTAGGTAATAACAAATCCCAAACTCCCTCCTAAGTTGTCCCAAATTTGAGTGGCAAACTCGCATCTCAAGAATAGTTGATCGCCGATTCTTCCTCCATCCACAAGATTTGTACTGTAAGGGACGACTTTGTTGAAAATGATAGACTAAAACTTAAGAGAAGAAATACCCATTTAAGGCTTGTTAGAGAAAGAGAAGGAGAAGAGGAAGAGGGGGAGGGAAGAGAGCACAATAACACTAATGAACTCCATAATTTTATTGTCCTTTAGGTTTCGCCTCAGTTTGATATTCCATCGGCTTCTCTGATTTCCTTCCGCCCAATACTCTGCCACTGATGCATTCTTACAAAGAGCCACATTAAAAATTAACTTAAATCGATCAGCCCCACACCAGCGGTCTAGCCAAAATCTAATTCTAACACCTGTCCCAACCCTAAATTCCATGCAATCATGAAACGTTGTTCTCAGTCTCACTTTTGAAACATCTTTCCATCATCTAGACCCCTTAGTCTCTTACTGCCCATCTGCTCTCTAATGGACCACCCATGGAAATCTCGTCCATATAACTTCAGTCTCGTTTGCACATCTCCATAACCATTTTCCTAAAAGAGCTTTGTTCATTGCTCTTAGGGATTTGATTCCTAACCCGCCATCATCTAGGGGAAGTGTCGCTACATCCCAATTAATCACAAGGATGGTATCTTTTGTTTTTCGACCACTCCATAAGAAGTTTCTTTCTATTTGCTCCAATCTATTTGCCACAGCCACAGGACATTCAATCATGAATAGAGCATAAATGGGAAAATTAGACAATGCAACTTTGGTCAAAGTGACTCTTCCCCCCAATTGATAACAACGCTCCTTTCCACCTAGGAAGTTTTTTTATCAAACCTGATGCGGGAACTTACTAAATGCAATGCTAGGGCTGAGATTAGGATTAAAATTAATTTAATCAATTAAAAATAATAATTTCTCATAACAAATTACCACGGAAAATTTTAGAAATTCAATTAGGTGATTTAATTTCGGGCCAAAATAGCGTTACTTTCGTGTACGTTCCCTATCGCGGATCTAGAAGACTAGGGTTCTTATGAACGGCTAGATCTCCAATAGTTTTAGGGCGTCGAACGAACTCGCAAGCGGGTTCTCTCGATACTAAATGAAAATAAAAGGCTAATACAATTAATGATGAACAAAATATCGATTTAGGGCTTTTATGAGATTAATAAAATAATTAGGATTACGCTACTTACGCAAACTGTAGATCTAAAGAAGATAGAGATGGAATAAGAGTTGGCCTCGCACCAAACCGTAAGCGGGAATCGAAGAATCACTCTCCGTTTTGAGAGAATCACACTCTCACGAAAGTTTAGAACTCTCAATTTTGTATAAGCAATTTTTATTAACTAAAAACTTATAATAAAAGTGTTTACAAGCCTTTAAATAGGCTAACCAATGCATAAAATTAGAAATCCTAGTATAACTCTAATTCCTAATTCAAATAAAAGAAATATTCTAATTCTTCTAAAATAATAAATTCCTAAACAATAAGGAAACTAATCCTATTTCTAATAAAAGAAACAACTCTTACTTTCTAAAATAAAATAATAAAAGAGACTAATCCTAATTCAATTAGGATTCTTGAAATTCGTCACTTTATGTGCAGCCTGCGAAAACTGACCATAACTTCTTCAATACTTGTCTACTTGTCGGAATTGTTCAAATTTTGGCTCGTTGGAAAGCTACTTCGATAAGCTTTCAAATATGACCAATTTCACATCAATCCGACTTCGTTTGACACTTCAAAATAGACCAAACATAAAAGTGATGGGTTTGAAAGTTGAAGATCCTAATAAATTTTGGATTTTCTTCTTTCTGATTAAACGAGTCTTTAACGGGCCTTTTTTTAAAAAAACCCATTCGTGTGTCCACTTTCTCTTTTGACGTCTCTTCTTTATCTGACCACGATTCAAACAGGCGGATCTAAAATACGCATCAATCCCTTCTACGTTGAAAAAGTTTGACCTCGAATTTTGTTTAGCATGGATTTTCACGGTCGCGATCACAGACAATATATACGGAACCTCGATCGGAAGCGGCTTGAATCGGACGTCCCCATCAACTCTCCCTGGGTTAGAAGGATGCATTCTCGATGAATACTGGTTGTGATAGAGCTCCAAGAGATCCGGGTCAATCTGCTGAAACACTTGTGTAATTTGTGTTCTCTGAATCACTCTTGTTCATCCACTTGACCAACTACGTCTGAAGCCCCCTTAGTTGGTAGACACAATCTGATCTTCCAGTACATCTTCGATGATCTCACGAGTTTGTCAAGTAGGTGGGGGTAGTGGTGTGGGTAGGGGAATTATTGCTTCATCAGATGTAGAAGGCTCAAAGGGGTTGGCAGGGATGGTTGAAGGGCCATGGAATGGAACAAGGTCCTCCACGTTAAAAGTCGTGCTAATCCCCAAATCTGGCGAAAAATCTAAGATGTAAGCATTAGAACCAGCACGCTTCAAGATCTGATAGGGTCCAGTACCACAAGCTTGTAACTTCTTTGCAACTCCTTGTGGGAATCGCTCGGGTCTATTCCGAACCATCACAAAATCATCCTCTTAAAATTCTTTGAACTGTCTGTGAAAATCTGCAGAGAACTTGTATTTCTCATTCTTTAAATTAATTATTTTCTTAATCTCAGCATGCAATTCATGAATGCAATATGCAAAAGTGGATGCAGACTCTGATGACCTTTGATGAATGGACATTGGGAGAAAATCTATGTGTGTTTTAGTAATCGGCTTACCCTTCCACTTGATGAGGTATGCCCGATGTTTTTCAGATTGTGTTCTCCTTGTAGTCAAAGTGTTGTCAATTTTCGGTTTACCTTTTCACTTAAGAAGATACTCTCGATATGCTTGGTGTGTCTTTACCTTAGTAACAAAATATAGATCTCCCAAAAATTTTCCATCTAACCTCTTCACATATTGTTCAGGCGGGTATTTGGAAATCAATGAGTAGATAGGGTTGGGCTCAGGTGGATGGGTATCAACGAATGGGTCTGAAGGTTTTTTGTTAGGCCTAAAAAAGGTGTACGTGCATCTACAAACTCTATAGTCTCATGAGTAAGTGACACTACTGACACTAACGACTCTTGTATGAATAAAGCAAAGGGCACTAATGGCGCATGTCCACTCAACTCGATTAACTCGTGTGTACTCGCTTCAACCAAAACTAAAGACTTTGGGGTATTTGATTCAATTGATACTAATGGTTCTTGTGTATCCAGTTCGATGGACTCACATGTATTCGACTCAATGGGCACCAACAAGTTGTGTGCGCCTAACTCTACTGGTACCAATGACTTATAGGCAAGTGGCTCGATTGGTTCAAGTGTGAGTGACTCAACATCACTATTCACAAGGGAAATATAAGTCTCTTGAACACAAACTAGACTTTCATTAGCTTATTCTATCTCCTCTTCATTCGGCACGGTACCAGGGTCGTACACTTCTTTCACTTCCCTATACTCTGGCTCCTTAGGACTCACTCTTTTAGTTAATAAATTCAGAGTGGGAAATTTGGTGGGGCATTGGTATGCAAAGTGTCGAAACCCTTGATACTTAAGGCAATCAGGACACTTATTCGTCTTGGTTTTCAAACTCCGAAGAAGGTGACGGTGCGTTAAAGGAACATACTTTTCAATAAGTCTCACCTTCATGTCCTCTCATATGGAGATGTGTTTATTTCGAAGAGATTCAGTACGACGTTCTACGCGAGTCCAAAAAATTTTGGCATTACCCTCTAATTTTATTTTTGCTAGCCTAATATTGTACTCATTTTGGCATTACTACGGAAAAATTTAGAAATTCAATTAGGTGATTTAATTTCGGCCCAAAATAGCGTTACTTTCGTGTACGTTCCTTATCGCGGATCTAGAAGACTAGAGTTCTTATGAACGGCTAGATCTCCGATAGTTTTAGGGCGTCGAACGAACTCGCAAGCGGGTTTTCTCGATACCAAACGAAAATAAAAGGCTAATAAATTAATGATGAACAAAATATTGATTTAGGGCTTTTATGAGATCAATAAAATAATTAGGATTACGCTACTTACGCAAAGTGTAGATCTAAAGAAGATAGAGATGGAAAAAGAGTTGATCTCGCACCAAACCGCAAGCGGGAATCGAAGAATCACTCTCCATTTTGAGAGAATCACACCTTCACGAAAGTTTAGAATTCTCAATTTTGCATAAGCAATTTTCATTAACCAAAAACTTATAATAAAAGTGTTTACAAGCCTTTAAATAGGCTAACCAATGCATAAAATTAGAAATCCTAATATAACTCTAATTCCTAATTCAAATAAAAGAAATATCCTAATTCTTCTAAAATTATAAAGTCCTAAACAATAAGGAAACTAATCTTATTTCTAATAAAAGAAACAACTCTTACTTTCTAAAATAAAATAATAAAAGAGACTAATCCTAATTCAATTAGGATTCTTGAAATTCGTTACTTTATGTGCAGCCTCCGAAAACTGACAATAACTTCTTCAATACTTGTCGGAATTGTTCAAATTTTGGCTCGTTAGAAAGCTACTTCGATAAGCTTTCAAATATGACCAATTTCGCGTCAATCCGACTTCGTTTGACACTTCAAAATAGGCTAAACATAAAAGTGACAGGATTGAAAGTTGAAGACCCTAATAAATTTTGGATTTTCTTCTTTCTGATCAAACGGGTCTTTAGCGGGCCTTTTTAAAAAAAAAAAACCCATTCATGGGTCTACTTTCTCTTTTGACGTCTCCTCTTTATCCGACCACGATTCAAACAGGCGGATCTAAAATACGCATCAATCCCCTCGACTTTGAAAAAGTTCGACCTCAAACTTTGGTTAGCATAGATTTTCACGGTCGCGATCACAGACAATATATGTGGAACCTCGATCGGAAGCGGCTTGAATCAGACGTCCCGATCAACTCTCCCCGGGTTAGAAGGATGCATTCCCGATGAATACTGGTTGTGATAGAGCTCCAAGAAATTCGGGTCAATCTGCTGAAACACTTGTGTAATCCACGTGTTCTCTGAATCACTCTTGTTCATCCACTTGACCAAATACTTCGGAAGTCCCCCTTGGTTGGTGGACACAATCTGATCTTCCAGTACATCTTCGATGATCTCACGAGTTTGCCAAGTAGGTGGGGGTAGTAGTGTGGGTAGGGAAATTATTGCTTCATCAGATGTAGAAGGCTCAAAGGGGTTGGCAGGGATGGTTGAAGGGCCATGAATGGAACAAGGTCCTCCACGTTGAAAGTTGTGCTAATCCCCAAACCGGCGAAAAATCTAAGATGTAAGCATTAGAACCAGCACGCTTCAAGATCTGATAGGGTCCAGTACCACAAGCTTGTAACTTCTTTGCAACTCCTTGCGGGAATCGCTCGGGTCTATTCCGAACCATCACAAAATCATCCTCTTAAAATTCTTTGAACTGTCTGTGAAAATCTGCAGAGAACTTGTATTTCTCATTCTTTAAATTAATTATTTTCTTAATTTCAGCATGCAACTCATGAATGCAATATGCAAAAGTGGATGTAGACTCTGATGACCTTTGATGAATGGACATTGGGAGAAAATCTATGTGTGTTCTAGTATTTGGCTTACCCTTGCACTTGATGAGATATGCCCGATGTTTTTCAGATTGTGTTCTCCTTGTAGTCCAAGTTATGTCAATTTTTCGGTTTATCTTTCCACTTAAGAAGATACTCTCGATATGCTTGGTGTGCCTTTACCTTTGTAACAAAATATGGATCTCCCAAAAATTTTCCATCTAACCTCTTCACATATTGTTTAGGCGGGTATTTGGAAATCAATGAGTAGATAGGATTGAGCTCAGGTGGATGGGTATCAAGGAATGGGTCTGAAAGTTTTTTTGCTAGGCCTAAAAAAGGTGTACGTGCATCTATAGACTCTGTAGGCTCATGTGTAAGTGACACTACTGACACTAACGACTCTTGTGTGAATAATGCAAAGGGCACTAATAGCTCATGTACACTCGACTCGATTAACTCGTGTGTAGTCGCTTCAACCAAAACTAAAGACTTTGGGGTGTTCGATTCAATTGACACTAATGGTTCTTGTGTATCCAGTTCGATGGGCTCACATGTATTCGACTCAATGGGCACCAACAAGTTGTGTGCGCCCAACTCTACGGGTCCCAATGACTTATAGGCAGGTGGCTCGATTGGTTCATGTGTGAGTGACTCAACATCACTATTCACAAGGGAAATAGAAGTCTCTTTAACACAAACTAGACTTTCATTAGCTTCTTCTATCTCCTCTTCACTCAGCATGGTATTAGGGTCGTACACTTCTTTCACTTCTCTATTCTCCAGCTCCTTAGGACTCACTCTTTTAGTTAATAAATTCAGAGTGGGAAATTTGGTGGGGCATTGGTATGCAAAGTGTCAAAACCCTTGACACTTAAGGCAATCAGGACACTTATCCGTCTTGGTTTTCAAACTTCGAAGAAGGTGACGGTGTGTTAAAGGAATATACTTTTCAATAAGTCTCACCTTCGTGTCCTCCCATGTGGAGATGCGTTTATTTCGAAGAGATTCAGTACGATGTTTTACGCTAGTCCAAAATTTTTTGGCATTACCCTTTAATGTTATTTTTGCTAGCCTAATTTTGTACTCATTTGACACTCCATACCAATCAAAATATTCCTCTATACTAGACAACCATTCCATGAAGGTTTTGGGGCTTAACCATCTCTCAAAACTTGAAACCTCATTCTGAATGGATTTGAGATCCTTCTCGGCAGGATCGTACTCGGGTTCACGATGATGAGGGTAACCCCTAACTCTAGTCTCATCACGATTTTTGAGACTTTGCCAAGAATTTGGAGTGTAGCGGTTTCTTTGTTCGGCTATTACCGTTTCATGACGGGTAAGGAATTCATGATGACATGTAAATGACTCATATATGATGCTTGATACAAACACAACTCATACACAATACTAGAAAAGACAAACACTATGAACCAATAATGGATGAGGACTTTTGTCAAACACTAGACGTGCACACTAATGAAATAAAATGCAATAAGATTGAAATGACATGCAATTATGAAAGTAAATGATGCAAGACAAAAGTTAGATAAAAAAAAATTTAGATTTCAAAAAAATTCAGACAAAGCTAAAAAAAAAAAATAGATAAAAAATTTCAGACAAAAGCCTAGACGAAAAAACCTAGACAAAAATGTTCAGACAAAAGTTAGACAAAAATTTTCATACAAAAGCCAGACGAAAATTTTCAGATAAAAGCCAGACAGAAATTGCAGACAAAAAAGTCAGACAAAATTTTTTTAGAGAAAAGCTAGACAAAAATTTTCATTCAAAAGCCAAACGGATCGGAAATAATGATTTTTTTTTTTTTTTATAACCTAAAAAAAAAAAAAACCCTAAAACCTATATGAGCACTAAAACCCTAAAACTAAACAGATGCTCTGATACCAATTTGATGCGGGAACTTACTAAATGCAATGCTAGGGCTGAGATTAGGATTAAAATTAATTTAATCAATTAAAAATAATAATTTCTCATAACAAATTACTACGAAAAATTCTAGAAATTCAATTAGGTGATTTAATTTCGGCCTAAAATAGCGTTACTTTCGTGTACGTTTCCTATCGCGGATCTAGAAGACTAGGGTTCTTATGAACGGCTAGATCTCCGATAGTTTTATGGCGTCGAACGAACTCGCAAGCGGGTTCTCTGGATACCAAACGAAAATAAAAGGCTAATAAAATTAATGATGAACAAAATATTGATTTAGGGCTTTTATGAGATCAATAAAATAATTAGGATTACGATACTTACGCAAACCGTAGATCTAAAGAAGATAGAGATGGAAGAAGAGTTGGCCTCGCACCAAATCGCATGCGGGTATCGAAGAATCACTCTCTGTTTTGAGAGAATCACACCCTCACGTAAGTTTAGAATTCTCAATTTTGCATAAACAATTTCATTAACCAAAAACTTATAATAAAAGTGTTTACAAGCCTTTAAATAGACTAACCAATGCATAAAATTAGAAATTCTAGTATAACTCTAATTCCTAATTCAAATAAAAGAAATATCCTAATTCTTCTAAAATAATAAAGTCCTAAACAATAAGGAAACTAATCCTATTTCTAATAAAAGAAACAACTCTTACTTTCTAAAAGAAAATAATAAAAGAGACTAATCCTAATTCAATTAGGATTCTTGAAATTCGTCACTTTATGTGCAGCCTGCGAAAACTGACCATAACTTCTTCAATACTTGTCTACTTGTCGGAATTGTTTAAATTTTGGCTCGTTGGAAAGCTACTTCGATAAGCTTTCAAATATAACCAATTTCGCATCAATCCGACTTCGTTTGACACTTCAAAATAGGCCAAACATAAAAGTGACGGGATTGAAAGTTGAAGATCCTAATAAATTTTGGATTTTCTTCTTTCTGATCAAACGGGTATTTAACGGGCCTTTTTTTTTTAAAAACCCATTCGCGGGTCCACTTTCTCTTTTGACGTCTCCTCTTTATCCTACCACGATTTAAACAGGTGGATCTAAAATATGCATCAAAACCTCTCTATAATTTGATCCCATGGATGTTTTTAGGGCTTTTCAATGCACAATGGAAGACCCAGATAAGAGGACTGCAGCTTACCCCACTCGCACCCTATCACCCTAACTAATGCATTCATCTCAGGCTCCATCCCAAGTCCCAACCCCAATATAGTAGTCTTAGTTAGATTGACCTTTTGCCCTGAAATTGCGTCATAACATCGAAGCAGAGATTTCAGAGTCTTCATCTCCCCTTCTGTTGTGCTGTAAAACACAAATCTTATCGTCAATGTACTGGAGGTGCATCACAGATAATCCATTCTGAGATACCTCAAAACTTTTAATTATTTCGAACTCAACTGTCCTTCTCATTAACTTACCCAATGCCTCTCCCACAATGCCAAAGAGGAAGAAGGAAGATAGTGGATCTCCTTCTCTGAGTCAACGAGAGCTTTTAAAGCATCCTCTACCCTCCTCATTAACCATGACTGAAAACCACACATGAAATGCAACCCCTAATCCATTTTCGGCCGAACCCAATTCTTTGCAGCATATAGTGCAAAAGATCCAAGTCAACTCTGTCACACTTTCTCCATATCTAAATTGCAGATAATTCTGGGAATGTTTGCTTTGTATCTACTATTTATACCTTCATGCACAAGTACAATGCAATCTAGAACTTGTCGCCCTTCAATAAATCCACTTTGTTGGGTAATATTATGTCTTTCATTATTGGCTTAAGACAATTTTCCAATGCTTTTGCAACGATTTTTGTACACCTCCCAGAAACTAAGCTGTCTGACATCCTCCATTCCCTTCGCACCCGTTTTGGTATGGTGATTGCATTTATACCCCTTCCTGCCTTCCCTTCTCTTATTAAATATTTACATTATTTCCTTTTTCAGCATCCGACAAAAGTGTTGATAAAAGTGCATTGTGAATCCATTAGAGCCAGGCGCATGCTCACCGCTTGCCTAAAAGATTCCCTTTTTTTACTTTGTCCACCTCGAATTCTCTTTCTAGCTTCACTCTTTCATCCCGTTGGATCCTAGGCACATCAATCCCATTAATCCTTAGTCTTGTTCATTCCTCTTTCCTGAATAATCATTCGTAGAAGTCAATTATAGCTTTCTCAATGTCACCTCTTTCTTCAACTCTTTGATCCCCAACTACTAAGTGATTAATATTGTTAACTTTTCGATGGATACTGGCCATTCTTTGGAAAAAGTCTCTGTTCATGTCCCCATTCTCAAATTTCTCATGTTAGCCCTTTGCTTCCATATGATTTCTTCTTTAATCTTTTGTTCTTATTCTAGCCAACTTCGCTCTCCTCTGCTTTTCCTCACTGGCAAGGGGCCTACTTCTTCCTTCTGGTCTAGATATTGCATTTCCTTTAGCAATTCGTCCATAGCCCTTTTAACAGTACCTAACACCTCTTTGTTCCATATGCTAAGCTCTATCCCTAGGCGTTTTAGCTTCGCCACAAATCTTTCATGTGCATTTCCTTTCGGTTTGCACTCCATCTACCACTCTCCTAGCAACTTATCAACCATCATGTGTCATCCACATATCTTCGAATCTAAATGGTGAGGGGGCCTTCCTTCCACATCCGTGCATAAAAGAATTAGCACGTGATCTGAGATTGGTTTTGAAGGGCTTTCTGTGTATAATATATGAGAAACATATATTTTGCTTTGTGATGTGAACCGACAACAAAAACAGGAAAATAATGCAGAGAGAATGATATCCGGCAGAAGAAGTTGAAAGAAAATCTCTTTTCTAGAGGGAGAATAGCTCCACAATAACTTTCATTTGAAGTACTTCAATTATAATCAAAATTTCTAGATCTGGAATATTTATTTAAACTAAGCATCATTGAATGTAAAAAGTCCATACTATCCTTGGAATTGGAGCTAAGTCTCTACAATATGTAACTGCCCTAAGTCCCTAACTAAACTTAATTTATAGGTTCATTTATGACTAAAAGACACTTACTATGCTGCAAATTAAAGCAAAAGCAGTTTTAAAAATTCGCTTAAGGTATGTTGGGAATAGCCCATATTGTAAAGTCCATTGCAGCTCAAAGTCTGTGCACTGTAGCAATTTTGAAGATATCAACATGCTAAGGACGTTCAACAACCTGGACCCCTGGCCCAACCTCAACCTCCCAAACTTGTTAGGTGTCCACTTGGAATTCGTGCCTAGACCACTCCTCTTGTCCCACAATGCCCTATTTTGGTGTAGTTTGCATGTAACTCCTTGGTCTTGCTCTAGTTTATCAAGATGTTGTATTTTAGTGTTGTTTACATCTCCAAACAAGATCATATGGTTATCATAGGGAATCGAGGGTCTATCATCCTCCCCAAAAGTTGCAGAGTTTCCGAATCAAGCTGTCCGTTGAATTTGGAGATCTCATTCTGTTTCAAATTATTTCGATGGTCATTACGGTCACATTATTCACCTTCATATCCGTCTCCATCATAAAAATCACGTCCTCCATATTCTTTCTGATTTTTACGATCATCTTTGCGCCCTTGGCCACTATAGGTGTCGCGCCCACTTCGATTTTGGGTACTCTCCTGGTCACTAACTTGATCCTAGTCACCTTAACCAAACTCATTTCATTCTTGATCATTGGTCTAATGATGAGCAGACAAAATCACGTCTTATCACCGGTACTTGATATGCATGGCTGATACGATACGTAAGAGGTGGTCAATACAACCGCTGATATCAAGTTTTTTTGACCTTGTGATCTCCATTTTTCTCTAATTCTTCTAGCATGAGACTGCGTAGTACAATGAACCTCACTGCCTTTTGTTCTTGATCCAATGGCTTCATTAGTAACCACAGTTACTCTTTCATTTGTCTCACTAAGAATTGATCTACATGGCTTATTATCTCTCTAACATCATCACCAAAACTTTGATTGACAACAAATGATAGATCTGGCATAAACATCTAGATGACAATCAGATTGTTGATTAGTTGTGGGGAGTGAATCCACTATTATGATACTATCTAGATCTCTAGCGGATAGTCAATCAACTTTCGAGAGTTGGTTTGGAATTTTGACACCATCCGGATCTCCATTAGATCATTGAGTATCTGGGGGGAGATGATCGATAGCATTCAATTGTTCAACTCTCAATCCATCAATTGATCTTCCACATGAATTTGTTTCGAAGCATATTCACCATCCAATTTATGATCTAAGTGTTGATCTTTCAAGGGAATTAGTTTGAGACATCTTCATCGTCTAAGATAAGTTATGATTGTTGATCTTTCACACGAATTTTTTTTGAGTCATCTCCATCATTCAATTAATGATCCAACCGTTGATATTTATTTTTGATTGAATCCGATATGAGAACTATATGATCAATATATGATTGCTTCTCTATGCAACAAACATTGCATCAGTTGATCTAATTGTGTTTGATACGTTGTAAAGAGTTTGTCAATTATCGTATCATCTTCCTCCTCTACACAGTTCCGCAAGGCAACATTCCTAATTCTGTGAACAAGGCGCTGTGGAATCGAATCTATAAGGATTAAATTACTTTGCCACTTTGATGTGATACGAAGAGGAAGAGATCTACAAGAGAAAGTAAAACACAAGAAATTACCAAAACCACCCAAAGTGAGGGAGAGAGCATGAAACTATATAGGTAGGGTTTCTAGGAGAACCCACGGAAATCCCAAAGAGAATCTTCTAGTTCTTAAAAGCAAAATACTCAGGATTCATGAGCTGTCACTGACTTCAGAAGATTATACCTATTGAAGTTGATATCTTCCCCCTAGAATCTGACATCTGTAAATGTTTGCTTTTGATATATAATAGCCTCTAGAAGCTTTTACATTTTTTTTAATAAGATGAAGTCAGTGATGGTATACAGTCTCATTAATAATAACGAGCTAATCTTACAAAGTCAAAATTATTGTCCAAACCCAATGTCCTATTGCAATTAGGACTCCTAAATAACCTAAAACCGAGATTATAATTTTTGTATTTGGAAGATGTTAAGCTTATTGAGATCCTTGGGATGATGGGAATGCTGAAGCTCCCTGCATTTTAATAGCTTGTGATCTTGGTTCTATTCTCTTCCTCTTTACTTGTATATTGTGTACTCCCTCCTTTTAGTTCTTTAATGGAAGGGTAATGCCCCACCAACCTCAAAGGCTAACGTATAAAAAACCCCCCCTACAAGTCCTATTTTAACAATTATTAATAAGCCCACCGTAAAAGTCAACCTGCCTTAATTAGGCAATTTTAAAATTTACCGGTAGATCGCTTAAGGACTTCCTAAAAGTGAGAATTCTCTCTACCAAATTTTTACCTCTCCTGACTTTTTGAAAAAGAGAACTTGCAATTTTTTTATTTTTTTTACCCCAAAGGGTCACATAACCACTTAAAGTGGCACATCACCTAAGGGAAGATTCCTGTATATGAGAGCTTATGTACCCCTTTGCCTTCTTTCTATCGCCTTCTCTTCTTTTTCATTGTTATATTTTGACTTTGCAATGCATCAATGTATAATTGGGACAACTATACTGTTTATTCTCACAATTTGTATTTGATGGGCTTTAAGTTTAGTTCAACCGCATAATTCGTGAAGCAAATGACCATATATTCCCTCTCTCTCTAATTTTGTTTTATATTTTTAGTTTCATGTCTCTTTATATTGATGGAACCAGTATAAAAGCATGCTGATTTCGTACTATCAAGTACCAATATAATTACAAATACCTTTTGTGAGCTAATATAACAGAACAATTATTGCATCTCTAGCAATGGTATAACATAGGCACCCTTGAATGGTTGGAAGACGATTTTGGAAAAAATGGATGATGAATCTAATTCATCCTTGGCATAAACAAAACATGTATACAACATTCTAAAGTATATCTAAAGTCATTTTTTCTATTGGTACCTAAAGTAAAATTGTATGCGAACCTTGGGTGGACCATATTTACTTTTTTTGCTGAATAGTATATGCAGTTCTTTACTTGAATATTGTATGGTTTGATCTAGCATAAAAATTAGCCTGACTGCAGTGAACAAGGTTTATCTTCTTTAAATTAATTGCCATGACTTCATTGTCCGAAAGATAATTTTACAATGAACTAGCTACCAAAATGGCATAGCACAACTATTTATAGGAAGCGGATAGAGTCCCCATTTGATAAAAATGAACCATTCTTAGCCAAAGAAGGGATAGAGTCCCTTATCAATGCAAAGTAATTTATAGAAGGGGGATTGAATACCTAATGGATGAAAACAATGTAGCAAATCCATCCATAACCAAGGATCCATGTACCTGTTTGCCTCCTGAACATGGTGAATGGAGAGCTAAATGTCAGAGATCTCTTCCAATACCTTCACAATAAATTGCAGCAATTGGCCATTGAAAATCGCCATTGACTATCTGGAGATGGGTGAAGAAATTTTGGAAGATTATTAGATCCTCGAAGAGTTAAATCACCAACACTTGGTGACCCCAGTTTAGCTAGCGAGCCTTCATAATAAATTTTAAGCATTCCATTGAGTGGCTCTATTTCGAAGCAATGAAGCGACTATTTCCTAGATAAGTGTCTTGTGTTATTCCAATGTTGGATCAAGTTGACAAGAGCTAAAGTTAGAGATTTGTCAGTTGGGGCTCCAATATGTAACCAATGAGTTACTGCAGTGCTAATTGAAAGGACTGTTGTAGCCACTAGGTAACAAAATGTATTTTGAAATTTATTGACATTTTCCAAAAAGGGTTCTGCCAATAATCCAATTGGTACTGAAAACATGAAAAAATACTCAATAACTTGTTGGATAGCGTATGGAGTGTTTGAAAAAAGGGATTATTAATGCTGATCCAAAAAAATAAAATAATGGGATTATTAACAGTAGCGGCTTGCCTCAGTAGCTGCAATTAGCTGAAATCGAATGGGATGCTTCAGGTCACTCTTTGCAGGAAATTTTTATATTTTAGGTTTAGTTATTATTTTCTATGTTGAGAATATTATAGTTACTGAGGATAATATAAATGCTATGTTGAGGATATAGCTCTTCTCATTTTCTTTTCCAAAGGAAGCACATTGTCAATCTGTTTTTCAGTATAGCTTTGTCTGGGACCCTTGTATGTACATGACTATACTGTAGTCTTCTGGAATTCTTCTTAGGTCATAATTCCCTTCTGTATCTAGCTAGGGGTTTTAAAGCCAATTGAACTCAATATAGTATACAACCGGTTGGAACAGTGAACAAAGCCTTTACCATTTTTTTTTGGATAACCTGGGTGTCCGGGCCTCTTAGCACCCGACTAATCCTAGGGGCACATGTGCGCCCCAAGTTAGCACATGCCGGATCAGCACGGGATATAAATCCCTAGGGTGGCCTCAATGGGGGGATTCAACCTCAAGGTTCCTGCTTCTTGAGGTGGGTACCTGACCAGCTCGCCAAACCCCTTGAGGTTTACAGCCTTTAGCTTTTCACAACATACAACTACTGTTTCCCTCCATCTTCTTGCTCTTATTAATATATCTTTTTTTGATGAGATAACGACGCACTTGGAATCCCTTTCCTGCTCCTTTCTTAGTCCCCTAGACTTGGCAGTTAGCACATCATAAGTAGCTTTGTGGATATGTGAACAGCCATGGAGAAGGTGCTATAGTAGTACTGAATGACCCATGTCCTATAATTGATCATCCCCAATCCCTATAGTCATTTCAAAGCTTTTTTTCTCTCATTTACACTTTGAAGACATTTTCGGGCCTTAGTGTCAATTATGGCAAAATGAAAATGATCTCAGCAGTCTGGTTAAAAACAAACATGAAATTAGAGTTGATTCTGGATATGGCTGAAGCAAAGCTTCCCCTTCAACCACTTGGGTAAGGTTAAAGAAGTGGGACAGAGCCATCACTAAAATCGTTTTGAGGATGCTTGGAGATCCATCCACAAATTCAAAGGCATTTGTTCTGATTGCATAATGCTTGTTATTGATGATGGCCGCAGCACTTGATTTTCAACTGATCAGTGGCTGCCACAGGTCCACAATTGATCTGTTGGGTGTGAGATTGGTCTCTGATGTCAGTGTGGTGGCCAACATCATCGTGAGCTCCTTCGTTAAAAATAGCTCTTGGTCTCTTACACCTCTCCTCTACCCAACAATCGTCTACTCAACTAATGCAGGAAACTTGGATGTTATAAGAGAGACCCTCCTCCCCACTGCCCCCCCAGTTGCTACAAGCTGAAAACACTGTTATGCTGAATGGGAATCTCATCAACATTAATTTTTCAACTACATATGTAGTTATTAAAAATAAAAACTCAACTGCAGATATACTTCTTGGGAGACTTGTTACTCCACAGATCTTTTCCTTGGCTTGACAAGGAAGCCTATTACTTTCTCTGCTGCCATATGCTACATCTGGCAAGCAAAAATGTCGAATGTTTTAGGATAAGAAAAGGCACGAGAGGAGAAACAAAGGCCAATTTTTGCACACTCAAATCCTTACTGAGGGCTGCTCCATCAATTAATATTATTGTATTGCTCACTCTGTCTTATCTCCTGGGTTTTATTTCACTATTTTCATAGGACTCCTCTCCCCAAGGGAGGTTTGGGTGCCTCTTTTAATATATTTCTCTTCTTAATAGCAAGGGTTGGGGTCCCTCTAATGCTGTTTTTACTGAGCAAAATAGAGAGAAATTGAACTGAATAAATCTCTGTTTGTAGCATCAAAGTCGACTGCTTCTGGAAATTTTAATGAAAACAACTTCCCCATCTTATCTAAGACATAAGGGAATCAAATGCTGGCCCATAGATGAACAATTGGTTTTGGTATGTGTCAACACTATAGCTGTGGTTTTAGATTCACATGTATTAAAGCTAAAATAAGAGTGTTTTATGACAGACTACGACTTGAGATTATTCAGTTTTAGCTGTTTTTCTTATACATGTATATTGTAAATTAATTGCTCACAGAACTGACTGATACCACATTTTCCATCTATAAATAGAACTAGAGGATGGATGTTTCCATTTCTGTTTGCTCCTTTATCATTTTTCTATTCATCCTTACGAAAAAAAATGCCATTTTCTTATGCAGGTGGTCAAATTTACAGATCCACGGGATGCTTGTGTTGCAATTGCTGCAGAATCATACAAGCAATGGTTAGAGCATGAAAATCGAACGGATGATATAACGATCATCATTGTACATATCAAAGACCTCTGCGATGTAAGAACGAGATAACCCTCCATCAAAATGCGCTCCATGCTACTATCTGAGTTAGATCTTGATTTCCAAATCTTTATTGGAATTTGATTAGTTAGGTGCCGGTTCAATTGATGGAACAAGTGGACTAAACACCAAGGCAGCTCTATTGATCAAAGAGAAGGCAGCAGTTGAGAGGTTCATTTCCACAGAGCCAGAAGTTTTTTGGTCTATGACAGAAAGTTTCTCGGAACTGCCCAATCTACACATGGAGCGTAATCCTGCATGTGTCGCCCCATCTCCAACGCTCTCTAATTCCTTGGAAACGGTGTGCTCATTATGTGTGATAATATTAGTTGATGTCTCATGCATTTTCTATAGACTTTATCATGATTTCACGGTTTCATGGCAGTGATAAAACCAGATACGTGATCAGGAAGCTGCTCCCTCGTATCCTAATACATTACAAAGTAATGTGCATCCCCTTGTATGTAGCTTCAAAATCTACCTAATTGGAATGTATATTTTTCAAACTTATAATTTGGTTGTGGAAATCACATGCTTCAGAATTCAGAAAATTTGATTACATTTATTCACTTAAAAAGGGGGTTGGATTGATGGCCATACTAAACTCAGTGATTCATTGATGGCAGATTTGCAAGATCTGGGCATGGATGGCAGATTCAAGTCAAATCCAGTTGGTTCACCAGCCAAGATTTTGAATCTACTCGATTACTAACACGCCCTTTATTACTTTGTCACCCTGGCAACGTTCTGTGCTGTCCGATTGGGCTTTTCTGTTATTCAATCAAGACAGACCAAACGCTTTTTTACATCTTTGGCTCGTCAACTTCCACAGCTTCTAAGCCAGCACTCAAAAAGTTGCGGGAATGTTGCTTAAACATGCTTCTGCAAAAGAGTAAGAGATCGCAATCAAAGATGATCTCTTGTAATTGGTTTAGGAAAGAACAATGTACTATTTGTAGTATATTCATAATTCTGAAGAAATTGATTTTGTTTAGTTGGAAGCTCAATTATTATTTTTCCTTTTTCTTGAAATTTCATAAGTTATTTTCATCGCGGGTAATTTGAAAATTTGATTTTGATCCCTCTGTTATTGACGCTCAAATTCTTGGCTTTATCTGTTGTTCTGTGATCCGAATTCAGTTTTGATGTTTAAGTATCTAGTTTAATTAGCTTTTGATGGGCTAAATAAAGAGTGTGATCAGGTAATTTGTTGACAAAAAGTATGATTTTAAATCGAGGTCAACTCCTATGACCGCCTTTAATCCAAGTAGTTGCACTAGTAGTGGCCCATGATGGGCGGATATCTCAGCCAAAAAATTACATCCTATTGAAAGATGTTAGCGGTCCGATTGGTGCACTTTAATTTTGATTGCTAAAAGGTTTTGAACAACCATTCCTTTGTAGAATGTGTAGATCAGATTTGAGGATTTGAACCTACATGCTAAAGATATTGTTTGTAGTTCTGTGCTTAGGTCTCTGCCCCGATTTTGTTCCTGATATAGGTGTTATGTATCACTGTCCCTATTCAAAACAAGTCGTTATATGTAGTCTCGGCAATCACATTATGTGATGATCTAGACCCACTTGTCACTGATATTGTTTGGTTTTGGGCTTAGGTCCCCGCCCCGGTTTTGTTCCTGGCATAAGTGTTACATATCAGCGTCCCTACTAAAAACACGTGTTGAATGAAAGGTCTGGTTGCACCTCATAGCCTAGACTCTAGACTTCTCCCTATTGGATGGGGGATGTCCACATCAAATTGCTTAAATCCTTCAATGAGAGATTTTTGGGTCAATTAGGTCGATATACAAACTATCATCTTGATGACTTGGATTGCTTAATGTCACATTTCTCACTCGATAATTGGATGGTCACGCCATAAATTGTACAAAGGCGACCATGTGTCATTAATCCTTTTTAGGGGTGTTATCGGGCCAGTTTTTAGGCTAAACCGAAACCGAACTGATTTGTGTAGGTTTCATGTTTGCCTGAACCGAAATCGACTCGAAACCGATATCAATTGCTTCGGTCGGTTTTCGACTTTTAAACTTGAATATTTATCATCATATAAAAACATAAAAATTTAAAAATAAAATAAAACAAAATCTCAACTCCTATGAAGAAACAATAGTACTTTCTCACCATTAGTCATATGAACTTGCTCTTGTAAAGTATCTATTCTTGCCTCGTAATATTACAGAACAAAAATACCCTAGAAATTCATCTTATCGGGTTTTGTTTGACTTCGAGTAGAATAGCCCAAAGCCGAACTAATAACCCAATTTTCCAAAAAATTCACACTCAAACCAAATCGATAAGCACTAAAACTGTCTGAGACCCAAAATTTTGGTCTGTTTCGATCGGGCAGGTCAGCTCAGTTGGCTTTAAATTTTACCCGGCAAGAATTGTCTAAAAGATATATTTTCTAGTTCCGGACATGGATGAAAAGAATTCAGGTGGAGGGTTCATCAGGCAAAACAAGCCTATGTAGACTTCAGATTGCTTATGCCTGAAACGATGCAGACGAATTTATCGTAACACCAAGATGATAAGTGGATGAAGAGTGGTGTAAAATTCTCAATCATAGCTAAGATATGGGGAGAAGACCAACTCAATTCTCACCCGTCCCGTTTTATAGGGGCAATTGGTATTTTTATGGAATGTGAATGAAATGAGGATAATTTCAATTGTAGGTAGACAACGGTAGTATTGTATGGTATGTTATTTGATGGCAAAGAGCAACTCTTTTGCTCTTTGGCTCCGACAGAGAACTGTTTTTATGTTTGGTAACATAGTTCCTCACCCCATTTACTCTAGCGAGAAGTTATTTTAAGTAATAAAACTGCTTTCTGTCTGCTAATTTTATCTGCTCTGATAGAGTAAGAGCAGACAGAGAGCTAACTGCTTCTACTCTTATAAGAGCTAACTCAAACACAACCTAAGAAAATGAGAATCTTTTGAAGTAGTACGCCACTACAAAATGACTTTTATTGGCAAGAGACACCCCAATTATCAATTTAACTTGGCCGAACCTAACCAAGACATTGCAATGGTTACTTGATATTTTGAATGAAAAATAACATTGTTTACAGAATGTATCCTTCCATTGTTGAAGTTGCTGCTATCTCTAGATATAATCTCTTCTCGCAATCATCGATATGGGTTATTATAGTAGACTGGACGTCAGACTAAGAGATTTTTATAATTCTAATATAGGGGTCCTTTGTAATCATTGACCACCGTAAAAAATCGCTATTTCCTCATCATGAAGGTATAGTGATTACTCTCTCTCTTCCTCCTCTATGTCCAACAATACAGAGTCCACATTATGCAAATAACCTTCAAGCTCTAATTGCTTTGACAACTCATCCAACATTGTATAAATTTCATCATTTAGTGGATGAGATATTTCCCCTGCAATAAATTGATAAAATACATGGTCTACTTCGGTCCAACTTCTACTGGGTTTTCTCTTCATCCCAGAAATCTCCATCATCTGTTTCACATTGGTCATGCCATTACAATCTCCAGTCCTGGTGTATTTGTTATATAAAAATAACAAAGCATCAGAATGTCGAGGATTGTGATCTAGCATCTGATGTGTAACATGTTCACCTAGTTTAAACTTGTGATGAATCCTACATGTTAGAAGTTTCTATTTTGGTGGCCATCACTATGGTCAAATCGTTAACCGTTGAATGGTGTAAGATCAGTCTTGAGATGTGTAGTTGCTATTCTGGTGAGTTTAAAGAGAATAGGCAACTAATAAGTAAGTCTTTTAGTTGTGGTATGATTGTGATTTCTAATCACAATATAATTAGTATTTTCAGTCCTTAATGAGAAATGACTCTTTGGCTATAAATATAAGGGGTGTTTGGTCCCAACGATTGCTCGACACAATTCAATCCTTCCTATTAGCGAAAGCATTCCCATTGTGCTAGGAGATTTTGAAGGCGAGAAGATCGCTAAAGATCGACAACTAACCATTAATGGCTCACACTGAAGGTGCGCATATTTATTTAATTTATGGATTTTAGGTTTATTGTTTTGATTGATCATGCGCCTAGATCCTACGGCTTAATTTGGATGGATGGATCGATAGATCTATATTTAGATTCCATCAATTGGTATCAGAGCCAAATCGGTGCATGGTCGATTGAAATATGGATGCTTGAGTTTGGTGAGGATTAATGAAATTAAAGAATTTTGTTTTCAAGTTTTGATTTCCCTGCACGGATCTCCATTATTGGGGATCATCTACGTGTAAAGAGCTTCTATCTAATTGATGTTTTTGGAATGCAAAAAAAAAAAAAAAATTTTTGGCCGGGTAGGTTTTCCGTCACAGATGGCACCGCAGATAGTCGACGCCGAGGTTGACTGGCGGCGGCTTGCAAATTCAATTTTAAATTTAGACATTATCTCAAATTTTAAATTGATACTATTTACGTTCCAAGTATCACTAGAAACCTTATCTCAATTTTTAAATTGGATTCATTAGGTTTTGAATTTAAATTTAGACATAATATTTTTACTCTATTATTTGATTTCGATATTGTCGGTGGTGGCTCATTAGTGGACAATCTTTATCATTTGAACTTGGATTTATCTTATGCCCAATCTTTAGTTTTTATGCATGTGAATGATAAAATTAGTAAGAAACGAAAACGAGCAATCGATAACTTCTCCATTTTATGACATAAATGTTTAGACTATATATTTAAAGATAGAATGAAGAGATTAATTAAAGATGATATAATCGATGCGCGATTTCTCTGATTTCCATACTTGTGTAGCTTGCGTTAAAGGAAAACTCACAAAAGCTAATGGGAAAGGAGCTATCAGGAGCACGAGTTTGCTAGAAATAGTCCACACTGATATTTGTGGACCTTTTTCAACTCCTGCTATTGGTGGTCAAAAGTATTTTATTACCTTCACTGATATTATTCTCGTTTTAGTTATATATTTCTCATTCATGAGAAATCTGAGGCCCTAGATATGTTTAAAATCTATAAAGCCGAAGTTGAGTTACAACTCAATTCGAAGATTAAAATTGTGAGATCTGATAGAGGTGGAGAGTACTATGGTAGATACTCTGAAACAGTGCAATCCGCACTATTCGCCTCGATCTACAAGAGCATGACATTGTCGCTCAATACATCATGCCGGGAACACCTGAACAGAACGGTGTAGCTGAACGACGAAATTGTACTCTTATGGATATGGTGAGAAGTATGTTATGCAACTCTAAGTTGCCTATGTTCTTGTGGGTAGAAGCCTTGAAAACAGCGGTGCATATCCTGAATAGAGTTCCTAGTAAGGCGGTTCCCAAAACTCCTTATGAGTTATGGGTAGGAAGAAAACTAACTTTAGGATATTTACACATTTGGGGCTGTTTGACTGAAGCAAAGGTGTACAACACACAATTAGGGAAATTGAATCCTAAAACTATAAGTTGTCATTTCATTGGTTACCCTGATAGGTCAAAAGGCTATCGATTTTATTGTCCCACTCATAGTACCCGGATTGTTGAGACTAGATATGCCAAATTCCTTGAGGATCGTGAGAACAGTGGGAGTGTTGAGCCTAGGAAAATCACTTTTGAAGAAAATCGGGTTATAATTCCTATCCCTTTTATCTACGAAAAAGTGATACCAATACCAGTTATTCAAGCAAATGTTGATGCATCTATGACTATGCCTAATGAAACACCCCATATTGAGGAGGTTCTTGCTCACATGATGATTGCCAATGATCAGCCATTGCGTAGATCAGAGAGAGAAAAAAAGCCAGCAATTTTTGATGACTATATAGTTTATCTCAATGAGAGTGAGTTTGATTTTAGAAAGGAATTAGATCCTGTTTCCTTTAGCCAAGCCATGAAGAGCGACAAATCCACTCAATGGCTCGAAGCCATGAAAGATGAGTTGGAATCAATGAAACATAATTCGGTTTGGAATCTTTGTGAGTTACCTGAAGGAGTTAAGCCCGAAGGCTGTAAATGGGTATATAAAACTAAACAAGACTCCAAAGGTAATGTAGAAAGATACAAGGCCAGATTAGTCGCTAAAGGTTTCACTCAAAAAGAGGGAATAGACTATAAAGAGACATTTTCCCTTATCTCTAAAAAGGAATCCTTTCATATAGTCATGACATTAGTAACTCATTTTGACTTAGAATTGCATCAAATGGATGTTAAAACTGCTTTTCTGAATGGCGACTTGTATGAAGATGTCTTTATGACACAACCTGAAGGTTTTCAGGTTGAGGGGGAGAGTCATTTAGTTTGTAGACTCAAAAGGTCTATATATGGTTTAAGGCAGTCATCTCGACAATGGTACTTAAAATTTCACGAAGTCATTTCAAATTTTGGTTTTAAAGAAAATACTGTGGATTAATGCATATATCTTAAAATCAGTGGGAGTAAGTTTATCATCATTGTTTTGTATGTTGATGATATATTGCTTGCGAGTAGTAATTTGAGTATGTTACATGAGACTAAGAATTTTTTATCAAAAAGTTTTGATATGAAAGATCTTGGTGAAGCTTCCTACGTGATAGGAATTGAGATTCATCGAGATAGAGCCCGTGGCATATTGGGATTGTTTCAAAGAGCTTATATTGATAAAGTTCTTAAAAGGTTTAACATGAACAATTGTTCCGCTACTGTTGCCCCTGTCATTAAGGGTGATAAATTTAGTCTCCTTCAGAGTACCAGGATAGATCTGGAGAGAAAGCAGATGGAGACAATTCCTTATGCATCGACAGTTGGGAGTCTCATGTATGCACAAGTCTGTACTCGTTCGGACATAGCGTATATAGTTGGCATGCTTGGTAGGTACCAATATAATCTTGGTTTGGATCATTGGAAAACAGCTAAGAAGGTTTTTGGCTATTTACAAGGGACTAAAGGACACATGCTCACATACAAAAGGTCGAATAATCTTGAAGTTATTGGTTATTCAGATGCTGACTATGCTGGGTGTTAAGACACTCGTAGGTCTACATTGGGTATATTTTCATGCTTGCAGGTGGACCTATATCTTGGAAGAGCGTTAAACAAACGTTGACTATTTCGTCTACTATAGAAGCAGAATTTGTTATATATTTTGAGGCAACATGTGAGGCGATATGGTTGAGGAATTTTATCTCAGGGCTTCGAGTTGTTGATAGTATTTCAAGGCCACTGAGAATCTTATGTGACAATTTCGCTGCGATATCTATCGCCAATAACAACAAGACTAGTGGGGGTTCCAAATATATTGATATAAAATATCTTGTTGTAAGGGAGAAAGTTCAGAATCAAATTGTATCTGTTGAAAAGATTAGTACGACACCCATGTTGGCTGACCCTGTCACTAAAGGCTTACCTTCCAAGCTCTTTTTGGAGCATGTTGCGTGCATGGGGTTAACTGATAATTTTGATAGCCTTTGAGAGTGGATATATGAGAGTGAATATATTTGTTTAATTGATTCAGAAATAAAACTTCTTTATTTACTTTTTCATTTTTATGTAAATAAAACTTTGGAGCATATGGTGCCAGTAGATGATAATAAAGTAGGACCAATAATAGATTGAGTTTACATGTAATCACCATTCAGTTTGTAAACTTGCAATCTATGTGAAATCATACTAATTGGAATCCATGTCGGTGATGACTTCCAATACGGTAACTAATGAACGGTCATGTATCGATGACATGATATATTGACTACATTGATTATGTGTTGAAATTCTCACTGGACCGGACTGATAATAAAGACTTTGATTGAGATTGATTGTGACTTACCATTCAAAGAAAGTTAGTTAACATTTGGTAATTGGAGTTTATTGACATAGTTTGGCCAAGTGGGAGACTGTTAGAAGTTTCTATTTTGGTGGCCATCACTATGGCCAAACCATTGACGGTTGAATGGTGTAAGATCAGTCTTGAGATGTGTAGTTGCTATTCCGGTGAGTTTGAAGAGAATAAACAACTAATAAGTAAGTCTTTTAGTTGTGGTATGATTGTGATTTTTAATTACAATATAATTAGTATTTTCAGTCCTTAATGGGAAAGGACTCTTTGGCTATAAATAGAAGGAGTGTTTGGTCCCAACGATTGCTCGATACAATTCAATCCTCCCTATTAGCGAAAGCATCACCATTGTGCTAGGAGATTTTGAAGGCGAGAAGATCGTTGAAGATCGGCAACCAACCATTAATGGCTCACACTCAAGGTGTACATATTTATTTAATTTATGGATTGTAGGTTTATTGTTTTGATTGATCATGCGCCTAAATCCTACGACTTAATTTGGATGGATGGATCAATAGATTCATATTTAGATTCCATCACTACATGCTCGAAGCAGAACTCCCCAAACAACAATGTCCGGCCCAACAGACATTTCAGTGATGAACTGAAATGCCTTGCCAATAAGGCCAGCCCGGCCAAGGAGATCAACAATACAAGCACAGTGTTCGAACTTGGGAAATACAGAGAACTCATGCTGGATACAATTAAAGTAGAACTAGGCCACCTTAATAGAACTAGACCACCTTAATATTTTCTATTAAAAAGCAGAACTAGGCCACCTTAATAGAAAATCTGTGGCCACTATTACCCTTAACAAACTAAATAGCGAAGCTATCCTCAATTCAAGGTAAACCTGATTGCGATCACTAAATCCATTTATATATCCTTGTTAATGCAAATCCCCAATTCCCCATAAACATCAATGGGAGTGGGACCTATGAGATTAGTTATGGGAGAGGGAAGTGTGTTCCACTAGTCAACCATGTTGGTGCTTTGGTTGGATGTTCTCACGAGCTCTTTTTTTTTTATCAAGTGTGTGGTCTTAAGGTTCCATGGAACAATACAAGGATGACATACTTTCAGCATATATGGACATGCAGGCAAGGTCTATTTTGAAGTTAATATTGCATCTATGGTGTTTACTTTTTGAGTCTTGTGGGTTCTCGATGGCAAATATGATCATGTAGCTGCATAGTGAGGACCTTGGAGGTCATTTTGGCAATTCCAATACCATCACTTTGGTGAAGTAGTATATTTGGCTTAGGCTTAAACAAGAAGTTAATTACAGGTAGAATGCTGTCAGATTCTTCCAGATTCAACTGTATAAAGTTCAATCCAAGGCACTAACCTTTGCACAATAGTACAACACTCCATTTCCAAGTGCATCACGGGTTGATGTTTTTTCGGATCTTATACTTGGATTTTCGAAGACTTGTTCAATATGGTTTCGATCTTTGTTGTTGTTTATGGAATTTCTTAGATGTTGCACACTATAATGTAAAATGACTTCCAAGGCATCTAACATGGTGGATCTATTTCCTGAAGAGGTATTTTGTATGCATTGCTTGCTCAAACCCATTACTTACAGGTTTAGTTACCAAATTTATCAATCTTATGTGGAGCCTTCGAGGGTTTGTAGCTCAAAATGAGAGCTATGTTGAACGAGTTAGTGCTTCCCTTAGCTTTAATCTTCATTTCGTTATTGCATGTGCTTAGAATCTCAGTAATCGAAAATGATGCCGAAGCGATGCGTGTGAAAAGAGTGAAAAATCATTGCGATGTGAGTGAGGTCATGGGAAAAAAAATAGGGGCATTCAATATTTTCGAAAAATAAATGCATGGGCATTCAGGTTTTAAACAGGCAGCGGTTGAAGTGAGCATAATATAACTGTTTTATAATATTAATATTTCCAGTTGAAATAGTTCTCCCCCAGTTAACCAAAAACAAGATCATATGTGGGAAAAACGACAAATCATTACAAAAGAACACTCACCTTTTTGTTGAGATAAAAAGAACTCAGTTTTTATTTCTACACCAGAGCTTCGGCATTTAGCAATCCTTTTCCGCCAATTCATGATCCAAGAGTGATGGATGTTTGCGGCCCATCACCACCAAACAAGCAATCACTGGCATCATAAGATTATGAAGCCTATGAATAATTTTTTAACCGCCAAAATCCCAACTCACTGGGTTTTAAGGGGGTCTTACATCGGTAAATGTCAATTTTTGACATGATTAATGGGGTAAAAGGCTGTTATAAGCGTGTTAATCATATGATGTGGATGCCCAATTAATCCTTTTTATTAGTCTGAATTAGTGATCTAGTTTTCTAGAATTTAGTGCATCAAATATATGATGATGATATTTGATTTGCAATACCATAATTGTGATGACTTCTCTGGTGGCTCTCTCATTTATTGGTGCCAGCCATCTCAAGTTATTGGTGAGAATATTGTAATTGCAATCCTCTTCTTTTTTTGCTTAAGCTTTCTTATATACTTGTCTAGGAGAAAAAAAAAGATGATTAATTTCTTTCTTTTTGAATATCTTCACTTGGAGTTTAGTTGGTCCTTCCACATAATCTTTGTGAACAATCAATTTATTTTTGTTTTTTTCTTTTTTGGGCCGGTATGAACAATCTGATGCAATAGTTTTTAATTTTAACATTAACCTCTCATGCAATATTTTTTATTTATTTTTCCTGTTAATTCCTCTCTTGGTTGCAGCTTGCTCTTAATTTTCAGTTTTGCTCAACCTTATTTGGGTTATCTTTCTTCAAATATAAGTTATTGAAGGATCAATCATGTGGGAGCTAAATTAGGTGCGCTATATCAATTTTTTTAAGCTTAATTAATAATGTCAAATCAAATCTTAATCAGATTTTCCCCGAGTAGAGCTGATTGAGTTGGTTCGATCATACAGCAAGCGTAGGATGTGATTCACACAGCAAGTGTAAAAGGCTTTTTTCTGATGAATTACAGTTCTATTTCATAATATAACTACAACGTTAGAAAAAACATAAACAAATTAATAAGATCACGTACCAGATACCACAAGACCCAACAAAAGTAGTACCTGCATCCATCCATGATTGAAAAGTGCAAATATTAGAATAAAACACCATAGCCTAAACATCAGATCAGTGATTTCTTCTCGAATGAGCTTTGCATTTGGATGAATACTATCTAAAAAACTGATGAGTTCACATAAGTCACCTAAAGACACTACCGAGACATTAAACCAAGACAGAATTTGAAGCACCATCAAGAGATTATATCAATTAGAGAACGAACAGTGTTAAAATAGTTATACTTTCCTTAAAAGATCTACTATCGCATTTATAGAATGCTTGCCCATCACATATTTTTCTTGTTGAAAATTGTGTGAGAAACCAAATTTTAGTCTACTTTCCAATTAATTATGGGAAGACCTTTAACAGCGATAATAATATGTAAAATTTCTGGCATGATTCAACAAGATCAAAATGCTTGGTCTCAATGCTTTTCTGTTCACTAGATCAAATTTTCAAGGGGCTTTGTGGCTCTCCAACAAAAGGTGGAAGGACATTTTTTTTTCTCTTATACTTGTACCACAGTCATCCTGCCTCATCTTAAAAAATTTTGCGGACCACCACCTTTTCTTCTCTTATACTTGTACCATGTTCTGAGATTTGCTTAAGAAATTTTATGTACTGTCCAAACTTTGATATATACAAAAGGTAAGCTCCTTCTCCTTTAATTATCCTGATCATTGGGTGTGGAAAATTTGAAAGATTTAGTTTCACATGATTTGACAAATATTGGGGTTGCTTTTTAGTCATTTTCCAATAAAATTTGGTACTGTAATTTGCTTATCCTACACATTTTCTATGCATCCTTTAGGGTTGTACAATGATGGAAGGGATAGTAACTGTTGCTATGGTTGCTTGGAGACTTTTATTGGAAGAATCCGAAAAGGTATGTTAGCCATATTCTTTATGGTCTTTTATTTATTCTACTACAAGCATATGTGTTTTGAAAACCCGAGTTTTTCTTTGCAAATTTAAGGATTATATAACTGCTTTCTCCCTTGCCTGAGTAATGCATTCATCTTTTTTATTCTTAAAACTTTAATTTTTTTCTCCCAAAAATTAACCATTTGCATCCATGTAACCACTATTTCGTGAATGCATGATATGTTTACATTTGCATCTTCTAACCCTTATTTCATCGAGGGGATGCAATTGGCATCTATTACAGATCGAGGCAGATTGAGGCATATGTCTTATCTTCTATAAAGCATGCTTTTGCAATGGTAAGTTGTTTTATAGTCAAGATGATATTTTCTTCCTTCTCAATGGACATTATTTTTATCGATATTCCTCTGCAGTTTTCTAAAAGTTTTGACTCGCACCACAGTCAAATCAGCCAATTTCTATGAAATGGAGACTTCTGACCAAAAACTTGAATTGGATAAGGCCCAAATGAGTTAAACTATATTTGGAAAAGATAAATTGGGTGCTGAGTCAAACCCCTAAGTTTGACCTTGACTAATTGTATTAATTGCTATGTGCTTCGAAAATTATTGAGTGCACACCCATAGGGTCACAAGCACATAATCATTTTAAAAATTGTATGAATAATTTGAAAGTCATCCCCATGATGAGATCGAGGATATAAGTGATAAAATAATTACTGTGAGACCATGAATTCGCCTTATGATCAAAATATGGGAAAAAGTCATGTGGAACCCAATTGCCACAAAAACTAAACTGAAAAGTTCCTATAAGGCGAAACTTAAAATTTAACTCTATACTGATTAAGCTGTCATAAAGAACATGTGCTAACTCCGACAAGGTCACCCTAAGTTCCAAAAAGAAAACCACTTAAAAATTAGGGAATTGAACCCTTGGAATCCAAACATTGAAGGGGACAACGGGATGTTGTATCCCAATCCATTCAAGTGGCTTAAAGTACTCTCTTAGTTTAATTGTGTGGTAATCGAATCCTCATAAATGAAACCTAGAACCTATTCTGTAGCATAAACCCATTCTCTATTAGAGACAATCACATGCTAAATGTAGTCCTGTGCATTGAGAGAAATAAATTGTTTCAATATGAATTAAACTCATTCTCTATTTATTCCTACTACTAATCTAGTAAAGAAGTCATGAACTCAAGCTTTCTTTTTGGTATTAAAATGCAAATGCATGTTTATTATAGTTCAATGGACTTCCATGGCTGTTCTTGGGAGTTCCCACAAGTAGCTCATTGCTCTACAAGGAGGTAAATTTTCTCAAAGTGCTATTACTTTGTGTTGTCACTACAAAAAAAAGACTTTTGGAGACAGTTATTGGAGACGGCTTTTCGAAGCCGTCTCCAATAATCATTTATTAGAGACGCCCATTCCAAAGCCGTCCTAAATGCTTTTATTAGAGACGGCTAAAGCCGTCTCCTTATATAAAATAACATATAGAGACAGTCATGACTTTCTCCATAAGGTTCACTTCATGGATAGATAGGTTAAAACTTTAGAGACTACATGGAAAACCGTCTCTAAAAGTCTCAATAAGATTAGGAGAGACCGCTTCAAGCCGGCTCCAAGAGAAATTGTTTGCCCAGGCCTTTGTCAAATATCGGTTGTTATTTTAGTGCAGTCCTTCGTACAATACAAAACTCACTGGCAAACTCTACCCTATATAAATGCAACCTTTCCAATCGCAGCTCAAACTCTCCCTCGTTGCATCTGATCTCCCAAATGGCGAAACCGAACGGCACGAAAGGCGAAACCCAAACCCCTCCTTCGTTCTCTTGTCTACGAGTTGCAAAATCCTAATTGTTCTTTAGTTTTTCACTCTAATCACTTTCTCCAATCTCTAGCTCTTTCTAATCTCTCAAAAAATTTCTCAAATCACAACTACTGGAAGGCTGCATTGATGTCTTTGTTCTTAAATTGAAGGCTCCAAGATTTCCTCCTCACTGAAGGTTAGATCGCATCGATTTTGGTTCAGATTTGAGCTTCGGTTTTGGTTTAGATTTGAGCTTCGATTTTGGTTCAGATTCGATCGTATTCGAGCTGGAATTTGATCCATGATTGGATCATCAGCTAGGTTAGGGTTTGAGCTCTGATTTCAAAGAAGAAGCCTAACAGTTAGGATTTGAGCTCAATTTTGAACTCCTCACTCCAGATTTGAGCTCCGATTTGAGCTCGATTGGTTCAGATCTCTGATTTGACCTAGAATTCTGTTCTGCCTCCTTTCTCCTGGTTCAGATCTCCCATTTTAACTCAATTCAATAATTTTATTTTAATTTTTTTGTTAATTGATTGAGATTCTGCCACAAATGGCTAAAATGCTCTTGAAATTTGGATTTGCATGGATATTTTTAGTCAATTCAATTGATTCCGGGTGCTTTTGTCAATTTGTAAAGAAGAAGGGTTCTTTTCTGTAATTTGCCACTTGTGGGAACTCGTTTCCACCTGATTAGCATTTTTTATTGAGCTAATTCTCAATTTTGCTACATTCTGTTTATAGGTTGGGTTGCCAAACGTTGGAAAATCTACTCTGTTCAACATACTCACAAAGTTGTCAATACCTGCCGAAAATTTCCCTTTCTGTACCATAGAGTGAGGTTTGTGTCTGAAATCCCGTAATTCATTACACACTGGATCTTGTTCTTAACACATTCATTTGTTCTATAATTATTAGTTATGTTAAATGTCTTTATATATTGGTGTTTATAGAATGCTCATCTTGTGCTTTATATTTGCCTGGTCTAGTCAATTATGATTTCTGAACGGAAGTTCCATATGGATATCTACTGAACTTTTTCTGTTTATCATTTGAGTATTTGAGCTTTGGTGTATTCTCAGATATGGTCCTAGATTATGTGGGACTTACCAGCTTATACACCTTCTAACCCAAAACCAGTACCAAATAACAAGCCTCGCCATTCTAAGAAAATCTTAACATGTCTAAAGAAATATAATTTCCAATCTTTTAGAAAATGTGCAAAATTGTCATGCATACAAAGGTTTAGTTATAAATACAGGTAAACATTTTTAAAGAAATCTAAAATGCATATTTCTAAATAGAAAATTTGTGTTGAGTGTACTCCATATGAGCTAGTTGAAGAATACAAAAACTTAATTAAAGAATACATTAAATTATTAACAATATACATTAATCAAATCAAGATAAATAAGGCTGATACACATGGGAAGGTAGAGGTTTCACTATTTTCCTTAAAAATGTGTAATTTGAGGAACTACTAGAAAACGATAAATAAACCTTCAATTTAGAGACATCATTAGCATGTTCTTTGATCTGTTGATGCTGAAAATATCTCTGGCCTCCCAAGTTTGCCACCAGCTTTTTCCACAGCTTCTTCTAACAGTGTCCACCATGGGTTAGAGCTGTCAGAGGCAGTGATCGCTGGCTTCCCAGACATGCCACGCACAGAAACCTTCTTCTTGAACTGTCCAAGCTGCCAGCATGGTTAGATATATCGTTCATATGCTAATTCTATTACAAGTGGTCATCATTCCAACATCCAAAATCCCAAAATTTTTACCTGCACCACTGTTATGAATATGCATATTTACAACTTTAATCTACAAAATCCTAGTATCTAGAAACAACAGTGCCACCTAGACACGTGGCATGAGTCCCAAGCGTCAACGTGTCATAGATGTTTGGTACTCCAATTTCTAAAGATTCTAATATGGCACGACCTTGAGGACAATAAATTAAAAAAAAAATAGAATGTACATAAGATAAGAGATCTGTAATGGAAAGATACATAATACAGGTCATGAACCTAACTAAAAATATACTATGTTATGCAAATCTTTTTCAAGGACCCAAGCCTTTTATTTTATACATTACTAAACTTACAATTTTTATTTTTTAAATTTTTTATAAAACGACGGTTCATTTTATTCTGTCAAAATGAGGAACATTTTGATGGTATTATGTGGTATTTTCATACATGTCTAGAAGTATTGTGCTGTGTTGAGGAGTGTCCAAGTGCAACAAGTGTCGGAACGTGTCCATGTGTCACCCAGTGTCAGCACAACAAAAATCCCAAAATTAAAAGTGCCTAGGTGACATTGAGAAGTGAGAAATAACCAAAACATGAATGATTTTTCAGACCATACATTTTTGGTTTTCGAGAAACAAGAAGTTGCCCGTGTTTTTTGACCTAAGATGACTTCTCTATACTTGTTGAAAATTTAAGTAAAATATAAATCTGAATTTTCAGAAATGGCCCTTACATGATTAACTTGAAAATCATAAGAGATGATCTTACTTTTCCTAGCAAGCAATTGGACACTTGTCATCTACTGAGTTGGTACTTCTATTCAACATCTATATTTACCAAGTAATTTATGCTTTCACAAAATTTTCATATCTTGATAGTCCTTATGTTATGTTAATTTCCCAGATTCAGATCCACCAGTGTAAAATTGCCTAGAGCCTACATATTCAGGACCTCCAAATTCACTAAGAATCAAAGCTAAGTGAATCTGAACTATTTTTTTTTTCTTTTTTTTTTTTAGTAATTAACTAAAAAATTCTTTCCGAGAACTTAGATACAGTAGTTCTATTAAATCCATATTTAAAACTTGTATGCGAACTTGGAGCTTGTAAATTTGATTATAATTCGCAATGACTATCTGACAAAGATAATGACCAAAATATATTCAATACTCTTGTAAATGATTTAGAAATGTGTGTACTATCAGGAAATTGGTAGTAGAAATTGTTGCTTAAAATGAACTTAAGATTCTTGGAAATAAGCATTAAACACAAAAAGAATACCAGATTATTTCTAGTAAAAGGTGAATATTTAAGTCCCTTCATACCTCAAATGTCATGTTACGTGAACAAGGAGCCCATTCTTCGGCAATTCGTTTCTCCAAGGAATCTTCATCAGCACTTGGAGGGAGTCGGATATCAAAACCAGCTGCTGCTTCAGATGGCTGCAGATTCATGACAAAACCCTAATCGAAGAGAGTTCAAGCGAACATCATCAGTAAGAAAAGAAAACACAGGAACAAAGTAGGCATCAATTAAAAAAAAAGGTACCATTTTTTACTACATCATGTTATAAAATGAGAAACTCTATCATTGTACAGTGTACGTCTCTTCCAAAGTGCCATAATACGGGTACAGGTTTAATCCGGTGAGCGAGAAAGTCAGAAAAAAGGTAAAATATAGGAAAAAAGGGAAAAAAGTGAAAGGTAAAGAAAAACTACGGAAGACGGAAAAATTGGGAAAAATGAGATATAATTAAAAAAATTTTAAAAAGTTTTAAAACCGTTTTTTTAAAATACGGTACGGGAAAAGAAACATATAATATGGGAGAAAAGCGTTGAATGCGCGAAATATGGGTATTATACATGTTTAGTACATTGTCGCAAAAAAATGCATATTATACGCGTATTTTTTTAAAAATTCGTATTTTGTCACAATGGTCTCTTCAAAAGAGTGCAGAAAGTTGGGAACAAAATTTTTCTCAGAAAGCCATAGAGACAGTAAGAAAATAATTACTAGAATCTAGAGTACAGAGGAGTATAATGCTACAAAAGTGTTGAAGGATGTAAAAGCAAAGCCCACATAAAAACATGGTCATACTAATAGCACTAGAAAAATAAGGGTGGCTCTTGTCCAAAGCCTTAAATTTCTAGAATCCTAAAGATACCCGTGATGGTAGTAGAAGGTAATTCTTCGCACGTTATCTCATGTATGAATCTGGAAGTACACATTAAATAGAGGAGGCACAATTTATATCCATGAGATTTCTTCTAGTTACATACACCAAGAGTTAATTTAAAAAGGTGTTCACTGCAATCTATTTCTTCTAAGTGATCAATACCCTCACCACTAATTCTATATCATTGGGGATCTAGCATTTGCCTTATCTTTGTAAACTTTAAGGTTCCTTTTATAATTCCTTCTCAAATTAATAGAAAGTTTTAATTTTTAATAATACTAAATAGTAGTAATGATAATAGAAACTTCTTTGGTGCTCGCTGTATCAACCCAGGTGGAAAAAACCTGATTCCCCATCAGTAAATCAATCATTGCAGGAATTTATAGTTTGTTTTATGAGCTAATCAAAATTGTAGCACACTCCATTATCCTCCGCAACAATTAAAATGGCTTCAAATGTTGCCTTACACAAAGCAAGCAAAGGCTGCAAAAAATTTCCAAAGATACTGACCCAAACTTGCGGAATGCTAATAAGTTTGCAGCCTTGCTCAAGGCAGAATTCCAAGCCTGAATCTCCATAATCCCATGCCACTTGTTTTATCATGCATCTTGTTTAGTGGGGAAGACAAAATTTGGAACTTAATCCTGTGACTTTAGTGGTGGAAAGATGCATCCTAAGCGTGCATGCTCACATCTGGATGGTGCCCAGCTCTTGGGTACTCACTACTCAGGAAGACAACTAGGTACCCCTGCATAAGGAGATAGAAAACTAAGTGGCATAATGCTATTGTCTAGGCATATTCCTAGTTTGCATAGTTAAGAGAGCAATACTTTTCATGTGAGTGGTTTGAATCATGGTTTAAAAATTGGCATATTCCTAGTGATGCCTGGGCATTTTCATTGGGTTGAGCAAGGAGTAAATTGGGTCATCTGGTCTTTGAATACCATAACTCTAGTTTATTTGACCGTTCTAATGGTAGAAAGAAATTTCGCAGGCACGGGACAATCTTGCACAGGCATTTTGTTTGATTGGAGAGTTCCAATCTGCTCTGGACCACTGCGAAGCTTCAATTGAGGTACACTAGACTTTACATTTTAGTTCTAGTCAGAATCTTATCTTTTTCAGCAATTATGTGCACCTTAAATTGCTACTGAATTCAATGAACTTGTAAAAATGCCTTTGGTTGTCCAAAATGTATGATTGCATTCATATCCTATAAAAATATCACATGACCTAAATAATACTTTTATTAGGCGTTATTGCACAATACCCATGGACACTGATAACTGGGACTGTATTGTGCTACTGATAACGTGAATTGTAACCTTGTGCTACTTTTTTATATGTACAAGATTAAGGTCAAACTTTTGCTTGATAGGCTGGGTGACGACCCTATTGGCTACTGCTACTGTAGGCTAGGTGTCAATGGGGTGGATTGGGTCGGGCTAAAATCCAAGTTTCGCCTGACCTGATCTTCACAATGGCCTGATCATGGGCTGCTCGAGTGGCCAAAGTTTACGACGTAAAAATTACTTTGGGTCATGAGCGGACTCAACCTATTGACAATTGTATTTTTTAGTGTAGGGAGTTCAAACACCTTAGGTACTTTATTGTTTGTTATCATGTTGGTTAGTTTCTAGCATAGATTAAAATATCGGATGATGCTGTGATGTATTGGGCGATATGTCTCAGTATCAGAGGCACTCGATACATCTCGGGTATCAACAGTAGGTTTTAACGCCCTGCCCTTCTATACCACTCCTGACGCCACTTGAGGTGCTACTCGTCGAGAGAGCTGGGCCGTTCATTTATTTCATATTTCATTTAATTATTTAAATTTATATTATATACATGGTACTATTATTCATCAGTAACAAGTCATGCCTTATACAAGTTATTTCATATTTCATTTAACAAGTCATGATTTAGGCTATTAAATATCGGATGATGCTTATTGCATAAGGCATGATTTAGGCACTCGATACATCTCGGGTATGCTAGTTTCATTTTATAGATGAAACTAGATTTATTATATAGTTGTGGTAAATGTCATGTTAATATTACTATGCTTTCACTAGCTCAGTTTCTTAGGAAATCACGCTTTTTCACATCTCATTTATCTTTGAGCTTCTATTTGATGGGTGATCCATACATTATGAAAGGTAAAGTGGTCCGCACGTCCTTTCATTATTCAGCTGATTAATCTATAAATTTTTTTATAGATTAATGGTCAATATACAGTTGAATATATATGAATCTCATCATACAAAATAAGTGCCCGTCTGAAAAGTTATATGTCGAATTATTGACATAACCTTTCGGATTATCTATCTGAAGATAGATAGTTTGGGAATATCATGTATATTAGTTGTTCACTAATATGATTTTTAGAGTTTTCTCAAATGATTTCGACATATTTCTCCTTCGTTCTTCGGATATGTACTTTCATATATTATTTTATATTTTTCATTGTCCATTGTGGATAATGAAAAGTATAAAATAGTATGAAAAGTCCGCATATTTGAAGAACTACGTGGAGATGCTATCGAAATTTTTAGAGAAACTCTGAACTCATATTATGTGAACAATTAAATGACTTGATACTCTCGAATGGGCAAAACTAATGAATATGGTATAAGAAATATAAACCTTTATTATTTTAAAAAATTAAACTATACATTCCTTATACTTTTAGGGGTTTGAAACTTTTATATGATGGAAAAGAGTTAGGTAAAAAAGTCGAGATATTCTAGAGAGTATGACGAAGGGTTGGCTGCATTTGTCGATCACAGTTTAGCCCATGGAATTACTTGCAATGGGAGGCTCAAGTGTCCTTGTACAAGATGCTGTAATTGTGTTTACTTAGAACCCGACTTATTGAAGGAGCATTTGGTAATAAACGGGATGATGAAAAGTTATGTTGTATGGACTTATCACGGAGAGAAGAGAGGGCCACTGCCTAGACATGAAACTGTGGTAGATATTAGAGCCGATGACAACAAGAACGTTTTGGTTGATGACATCAGGCGGATGGTGCAAGATGCTTTTGGATTTTCGGACCCAAATGAAGATGCAGATGGTTTGGAGCAGGAACAAAGTGATGTACCCAATGCTAGTGCTTCTGAATTCTACAAATATGTACATGATTTGGGGAATCCCTTGTACCCTGGATGTAACACACATACGATGTTGTCTTTCATTGTGAAACTTTTGCATATCAAGGCCCTTGGTGGATGGAGCAACAACTCTTTTACGTTGTTGCTTGACTTACTAAGGGAGGTTTTGCCTAAAGAGTCGACATTGCCGGAGAACTTCTCACAAAGCAAAAAGATTATTTCGGGCTTGGGGCTAGATTACAATAAAATCGACGCATGCCCTTACAATTGTATGTTGTACTGGAAGGAGTCTGAGAAAAAAGAAAAATGTGACATCTGTGGGACATCGCGATGGAAAAATCATGAGATTGAGGATGACAAGAAGACTCCTGCAAAGATTCTTCGTCACTTCCCTTTAAAACAACGATTACAACATTTGTATTTGTCATCAAAAACTGCAACTGACATGAGATGGCATGACGAGAAATGCACTAAAGATGGGGTGTTAAGACATCCTGCAGATTCTCCAGCATGGAAACACTTTGACAAGATCAACCCAATATTTGCAGAGGAAGATCGCAATATAAGATTGGGTTTAGCAAGTGACGGTTTCAACCCATTCCGGACAATGAGTATTGCGCACAGCACATGGCCTGTTGTACTTATCCCATATAATCTGCCCCATTGGTTGTGCTTGAAGAAGCCGAACATGATCCTCTCATTGCTTATACCGGGTCCGACAAGTCCTGGAAATGACATCAATGTATACCTGAGGCCTCTAATAGATGAGCTAAAGGAATTATGGGAAGAAGGGTTGGAAACATACGATTCATCAAAGAGGGAGGTTTTCAAATTGCAAGCGGGCTTGCTTTGGACAATTAGCAACTTTTCAGAATATGCTATGCTTTCGGGTTGGAGCATTAAAGGATATAAAGCGTGTCCTTATTGCCATGAGAATACATGTAGTGAACGGTTGCCAAATTGTGGGAAGCTTTGTTATATGGGTCATTGCCGATTTTTACCTTTAGATCACGATTTCAAAAGAATAAACGGTGGTTCAATGGAAATATTGAAGAAAGATAAGCTCCAACCCCACTAACCGGGAAGCAAATTTTGGAGAATTTAAGAAATTATCAACATACCTTTGGCAAGATCCCCAAAACTGACTATTCTGTAAAGAAACCAAAAAAGATGAAGAAAAAAATAACAGAAAATGCACCTCCTATGCCAACAATGCCAAATAACTGGAAGAAGTTGAGTATATTCTTCGAGCTACCATATTGGTCAGAAAATTTACTAAAACACAATTTGGATGTTATGCATATAGAGAAAAATATATGCGACAATGTGGTTGGTACACTACTGGACCTGGAAGGAAAGTCAAAGGATGGTTTGAAAGCACATTTTGACTTGACGACAATGAACATAAGACATGAGCTCCACCCAAAAGAACATGCAGATAACAGTAAAGTGTATCTACTATCTGCATGTTACTCTATGGATAAAAGTGAGAAGGAGATGTTCTGCCTAATCCTGAAGAGCATGAAGATTCCTGATGGTTATGCCTCTAACATTTCAAGGTGCGTTAACGTCAAAGATCGAAAAATATCCGGGCTCAAAAGTCACGACTCACACGTTATTATGCAATAATTTTTACCTCTTGCTGTTCGGAAGACCGTGCCAAAAAATGTCAGTTATGCTCTAATAGAACTAAGCACGTTCTTTCGTGAGTTATGCTCTAAAACATGTCGAGTTGGGACTTCAAATGTCTACATGAGCGCATACCATTGATTTTGTGCAACCTAGAGCGGATTTTTCCACCTTCATTTTTTGATATTATGGTCCATTTACCCGTACACTTAGCATTAGAGGCAATGCTTGGTGGACCTGTCCATTATCGCTGGATGTATCCCATCGAAAGGTATGATCCATACAATCTCTGCAATTATCTTTACTTTTATAAATTATGTTTGATTTCCCTTAATGGAAGTACATTCATTTCTATGTATGCAGATACTTGTACACACTTAAGTCATATGTACGCAATAAAGCCTATCCCGAAGGTTCCATTGCAGAAGGATACCTCGCTGATGAGTGTCTCACATTTTGCTCAAGGTACTTACAAAATATTGAAACACAATTGAATAGACCCATCAGGTATGCTGAGGACACTGCAATTGGAGGTGCCGAATAATTCATTCTCACCAATATCGAACGTAAACAAATGCATAACTATGTATTGTTCAATGATGATAGCGTCGCTCGATATGTGAAGTAATAACTCCCAACCTCTTTATATTGTCGAACCATTTGAATTCAATCCATTATACTCACCTCACATCCATTTAATGCAGGCAACATAAATCATACATTAACTTGAAGTATCGTAAGCGTAAAACTGATTACGAGAAACAAAATATACACAAAGAGTAGTTTAGCGATTGGTTTAAATCACATGTAAGTGTGAGGAGATAATTATTTTTATACACTTAAAAGAGGCACTAACTTTGTTATCCACATCTAATAGATTAAATCAATGATTGAGGCCAATAGTACGTTGCCGGTGAGACTTGATTTACTCGTTGATTTTTCATACACTCATGCAAGAAGATTCACTAGATACACTATCAATGGTTATAAATTTCGAACAACTAATAAGAAGAGGAAGGCTACAACACAAAATAGTGGTGTGATGGTCATTGTAAGCACTCCAAGCTATTCAAGCGCAAAGGACAAAAATCTAGTTTCAGGGGAGATCACATATTACGGACATCTCGTGGACATAATTGAGTTGACTTATCGCCAAGGGCTGAAATTAGTGCTATTCAAGTGTGACTGGGTTGATGTTGGACAATGCAAAGGTATTAAAACAGACCAATTAGGGTTCATGCTTGTGAATTTTACACATTTATTTGCATCTCAGAAAGACAAACCCTATGTGTTAGCATCTCAAGTAAAGCAAGTTTTCTACGTCGAAGATCCAATCGAACCAGGCTGGCATGTTGTCGTCAAGAACAAGCCCAGGGACACTTTTGATATGAGTGGAGGTGACAATATACTAGATAGTGAGCCATATGGTAGCCAAGTTTAAATTGGTACCCGAGAAGATGATAGTACTTTCAATATCGTGAGGGAAGATGTGGTTGGAGCAATTGTAGATGCACCTTTCCAAGCCCCTTGTACCCGAAAACGTCCTTCCAATGGATTCATTGATGACGAAGAAGATGAAAATTGATTTTAAATTGATATGTAATGATTTCAATTCTATATAGATGGAGTTTTCAATCCTTTCACCTATTTGATTCTAGTTGGTATTTCTATGAGTTTTGATGTGAATGTGAGTAAATTAGGTAAACCTTGACTTCATACTACTTGATACCTTTGTTGTTGCTTTATTCTTATATTTATTGTTGCTTTGTTCTTATAATAATCGAGAATGGAAACTTCATAATTGAGAGCTTGAGCTGCTGTAATGGTGAATTGAAGTAGTCACAAGGGAGGCTTTAAATAGAGAATACCAGATAGGAAGATGAGAGATAATCAACAGTCAGTTGCTTGTAGGTGGTACTGTCTATTGAGTAGCAGTTTCCTCCATTAGAACTTTTTCTATATAGTCAACAATGGGCAACAGAGTGTACTTTCTGTTGAAAAAGCAGACCCCCTTTTTTTGGTTGTGTTTCTAAGAGTGTACTTTTCTATGAGCTGCTACTACATGTGAGTATACAACTTATGAGCTACTGCTGCTACGTGAAATGCTTTTTCTATATAGTCAACCGAGTTTGACACCTTTCTTGCAACATAAAGATAATTCATATATGTATAGAGTATACTTATATACAAACACACAATGGGGAAATATGGAGATGCATATGTCTTGTATATTTGTATTGCTTGGCTTGATAGCTATACGTGTTGGGCAATAGTCATTGTCTCAAGTATTTTTTAATTCTTGATTATGGTAGTTTTGCTCCTGCATCATGAGTTTCTTTGTTTACAAATCTATCTGACAACCACTTCCACTCTGAAAATGTTTGAGAAGCGCTGCCAATTATATGGTGTCTAAAACAAATTCAATTGTGTGCAGAAGAATTTTCACTTATGCGTACACATTGAATGGAAGCATCTATTAATTATGAGCATTTAAATACCCATGACAAGTCTCATGCATGGTGTCACTGATGTAAAAGCGAAACTGCAAAATGAAGATCTTATAATATCCTTGAGGTCTACTTTCTTTTACATGTCAAAATGGGCAAGTTCTAATTGATCTTTTGATTTTCATAGAAGACAACTAAAACTGAGAAAGAGGTATGGATTGCTGGTAAAGGACCACATACTGGTTTAGTAAATTGCAAATTTGCAACCTTAATCATACAAAATTACAAATTAGTTCTGGAATTATGTTGAGAACTAAAAAATACCATTTTTCACCCCTTAACCTGAGTCTTGATAGACCTTTGAGAGAACTAAATAAGTGTTTTAAGTGCTTGTGTTTCAGCTAACAATAAAGACAGGCTTAACCATAAAAGCAGCTTAAAAGTGCCAAAAAGATGACAATCCATGTCAATCCAAAGGAAGAAAGAGAAGAGACAACCTCACTAGCTGCTAAAAGGTCTGAACTGAAGAGGCAAAGACCTGGTCTCAACCCAGAAAAGAAGTATGGAGCAATTCGAACAGAAAAATGCACTACAGAGTACTTTTCGCAAAGAACCTGAACTGTTCGCAAAGAACCTAAACTCTGCGAAAAGAACTAAAACTCCAGGCTTAGTTTTCGAAGAGCATCTGAACTCTTCGAAGAGATGATTGACCTTTTCGAAAAGAAGAAAACTCAATTCGAACAGAACCAGAACATTGCGAAAAGAGCTTCAGGAGTTACAACACCTTGCGAAAAGTCCCCTAAGCTATGCGAAAAGGTATTCTGGAGATTCCCAGCTTTTGCAAGGGCAATTCGATGTCTGTTTCACGTCCCAATGCATTTAAAACCTAGGGACATTCGGAGGATTCTAAGCATGAAGCAAAGGCATATTCCACCCCACGTGAGCACCCGGAGATGAAATAACTTGGCGGAACTTCTAGAAACTCTAATGACTTTCAAAATGCATAACGAATTGATGCTTTTGCCACGATTGGATTTGAACGGATCGAGAAATTGATTGGCGACGAAGATCTGGATCCTTGTGCTCGACTACCATTGGTCGTCTGGATCTGAGCACTTCTGATTGGTTGATACACATCTGAGTTGGACTTAGGGAAAACTATAAATAGACGAACCATTTGCCCAATTTGGGCATCCAGATTTTGAGTTTCATTCCTATTCCCCCATTTCCAAATCAGATAGTTTGTCTGAAATCCCTGTAATAGCCTCACTTTTTACTTGCAATTGAGAGCTGTGAGATACTTCTGTAATTTAAAGGAGAGTTGTATTCAAGACTACAAATCAGAGTCGTTTAAGTCAGTGCTCTGTAATTGTAATGGTGAATTTGAAAAGGTTGCTGTAAACCGTGCATTCTCCATTGGACTCATGTTAAGGGTTCCCTCTGATCTCCTTATTGCATTAGACTCCTTTAGATTTACTATTTTTCATGCAATTTCCCTTGATTCACTAATCCTGTGAGAGTTAGTGTTTGTAACCTAGTCTCTCACGGCATTTGTAGTGATGTTTCTTGTTCTAAATTAAGGGTTTGGATTAAAGACTATTGGATGGTTTGTGGCCATTAAAGGGGACAGACCATAGCCATAAGCTTAAACCTAATCCTTGAATTAGATTTATTTCTCTTACATCTACGCTTGTAGCCAGATGAAGATTGGATCATCTCTCAGTTGAGCTGCAGTCATTCTTATTAGATTTCAAGGACCAAATCAAAGTTAGATATTACTTCTCCATTTTTATAAGTTTACCTCAAACGTTCCCCCAACTCGGATCTGGATCATTTAGTTTAACTTTTACTTTTATCATTTTGTTAATGTGACAAATTCAACCTCCCATCTTATGTGCTTTCTAGATAGGATAAGAGGCCAGATCTGGTAGCTCAGATCTGGAGGTTTATCTTGCATTTTAGACAAATTCTCTGTGGACGATCTTTTACTCACTTACATTTAAAACTTGCTACAATTGGCCCTGATCTTGCAGGCTAATTCACTTCTATCTGTGCTGATATTTCTTTACTCTTTTTAATATTCTAGATTCATTATAACTTAACAGTTGCAAACCTATTTTCAAAACACAAATAAATCAAGCGCACTTAGAAGTAACAACAAGTTTTTGGCGCCGTTGCCGGGGAATTTGTTCTAAAATAGGTAGACCTAAGTTTTCACTTTTATTTCTATATCAGTACTAAACTATTCTATTGTTTATACCTGTGCAGTTATTCATATCCAATTTTTGAAGAAGGGAAACTACTTAAAAATGAATTCTGAAGGTTTGCTGTGAATAATCAGATTTTTTGTTCTGAGTTGTATGTTTGGTAGGAGGACTCTAAGCCCTGAGATTGTCCCACTAAATTTAGAAGTTGAAAGGCTACTACGAACCAACAAACAACACAGAATTCTGCTACTATGGGTGAAGAACCTCGACTTTTGAGGGATTACTTTGCACCTGGTGCTTATAATTCTCCCTTTTGCATTCAATTTCCCTCTTGTTGAAATTATGAGATCAAATCATCGACCATCCAAATGCTTCCTTCCTTCCATGGGTTGAGTAAGGAAGATCCATACAAACATGTGGATGAATTCTTGGCTCTTTGCACCACATTCAACATAGCTGGACTTAGTCTAGAAGCAACAAAGCTTAGGCTCTTTCCTTTTTCATTAAAGGATAAAGCTAGAGCATGGTTATCTATGTTAGCACCAAATAGTATCACTTCTTGGAATGATTTGCAGTGTCAATTTTTAGCCAAATATTTCCCAATGTCTAAAACAAGCCAATTGAGACAAAGTATCATTTCTTTCTCACAAAACTCAACTGAAACTTACCATGAAGCATGGGAACGATTTAAGGAACTTTTAAGGTAATGTCCTCATCATCAAATTCCTAGATGGCAGCTGGTTCAAAGCTTCTATCAAGGAATTGATCAAAAAGGTAAAAATATGGTGGATGCCTCCTGTGGAGGCACTTACTTGCAAAAAATAGTTGAGGAGGTTTGGGACTTATTTGAAGTAATTGGTGAAAACTCAACTCAACAGGAATCTCTGTCAAGAGATATTGAAAATCCTGCTAGGTTGAACAATCAGCAACCCACCAAAGGGAAGATTTATGAGGTGAATGACTTGGAAAGAAAGATGGACAATTTAACCACAAAGTTTTATAGATTGATGGACTCACTTAAAAATCCAAATGTTGCAAGAGTAGAGGAGGCATGTCTGATATGCCAGTCCCCTACTCATTCAATTGACCAATGTCCTGCTGCACCACAGTTCCCAGATTTAATGGTGGAACAAGCTCATGCTGCTCAATCATTTGGACAGATGCAGTCAAATGAATATCCATGGAGAGGGCACCCCAATTTGAGGTGGAACCAAGGGAATTATCAATCACAACAGCAGCAACAACCAAAGAACCAAATGCCTTTCAAAACTGCACAGCCTTATCAGCAGAATTTTTATGCCAAACCAAATTTTCAGCAGCCCATTCCACAACAACCTGTGCAGCAATCTGCCCCAGTTCAAACCCCTTCCAGGTCCCCTTCTTTTGAAGATCAAGTCCTAAATTCACTCCAAAATTTAGGATCTTTAACTCAGACTGTGAATTTTCACAGCCATAGCATAAAGAAGATTGAAGAAACATTGGGACAACTTTCAAATACTTTGGCCAAAAGAGAGGAAGGAAAGTTACCCAACCTTTGAACAATCCCAAAGGGCATTCATGGTTGAGAAGCTTCTAATTCACATGAAGAAGTAAAAACTGTCACAACTTTGAGAAGTGGAAGAATTATAAATAACAAAGTGGGTATTGGAGAAGAAAAAAATGAGGAAAATGATAAAGATATAAAGAGCAAAGATAATGATAGCGGGGTCTTGATGGACCTCGAAAATCAAACAAATGAAAACAAAAATTCAAAATTTTTTGAAAATGCTTCCAAAGTCAGAGATGAAGGACTAGTTCCTCATTTACCATTTCCTCATGCAATGAAATCTGTATCCCCTTTTGATAAAGGGAACACAAAAATAGATGAAATGATGGAGACTTTCAAGCAAGTCAAGATAAATCTACCTTTGCTTGAGGCAATCAAACAAATTCTAGCATATGTAAAATTTTTGAAAGATGATTGCACTCACAAAAGACAGTCTAGGATATAGTTATCCAAGAAGGTCTTTGCTGTGGAAAGAGTTAATCAGGTGTTATCCATTGCCACACCTCCTAAACTTCAAGATCCTGGAATCCCCACAATCCCTTGCATTATTGGGGAACATACCATTGAAAAGGCTTTATTAGATCAGGGTGCTAGTGTCAACCTACTTCCATATTCTGTATATGAGAAACTAGGTTTGGGAGAATTAAAACCCACTCATGTGGTGTTACAACTAGCAGACAGATCTGAAAGGAAGCCAGTTGGGATGATTGAAGATGTATTGGTGGGAGTAGACAAATTTTTCTATCCTGCTGATTTTCTAGTTTTGGACATGGAACCTACCAAAAGCAAAACTTCCATCCCTGTCATTTTGGGAAGACCATTCCTGGCTACAGCAAATGCTTGCATTTAATGCAGGTCTGGTATTATGGAAGTCTCTTTTGGAAACATGAAGGTAAAATTAAATGTTTATAATGCAGTCACACAGCCTTAATTCAGCTCTGAAGAATATTTTCATGTTGATCTATTGGATGAACTGGTAGAAGGGACTTTACAGATTTTACTGCGTGTGAAGATTTCACCACAGATGTTAAAGATGCTTGGGGAAATTCTGAGGAAGAAACAGTTTGTATCTCAAATTCTGAGGAAATAAATGTTGTGCTCATAATCAATCAGCAAGTTTCTCTTCTTGGAAACCTGCTATTCTTCCCCTTTCACAAACAGCTAAGGTACCTTTGTTACCTTCTTTTCTCAAACCTACGATTTAGAACTCGGTACCAGAAAATTTGAAATATGTGTTTTTAGGAGATCATAAATCATTGCCTGCAATTATTTTTTCCTCCCTCACAAAGGAGCAAGAGGAAGAGCTGTTGATTGTTTTGAAAGAACATAGAAGGGAAATTGGCTGGACTATTGCTGATTTGGGAGGAATCAGTCCAGCTGTTTGCATGCACAAAATTCATTTGGAAGAAGATGCAAAGCCTTCTAGGTAAATGCAAAGGAGGCTGAACCCTCATATGCAAGAAGTGGTCATGAAAGAGGTTGTTAAGTTGTTGGATGCAGGGGTCATTTATCCCATTTCAGATTCAGCTTGGGTGGCTCCTTCACAGGTGGTACCTAAGAAATCTGGGATCACTGTTGTAACCTTAGATTCTGGTGAGCTTATGTCAATCAGACAAACAACTGGGTGGAGGGTCTGTATTGATTACAGAAAATTAAATGCAATGATCAGAAAAGACCATTTCCCCCTCCCATTCATTGATCAGATTTTAGATAAGCTAGCAGGAAAAGCTTATTACTGTTTTCTTGATGGTTACTCTGGTTACAACCAGATTCCTGTGTACCCACAAGATCAGGAAAAGACCACATTCACTTGCCCTTTTGGCACCTTTGCCTATAGGAGAATGCCTTTTGGTCTTTGTAATGCTCCTGCTACCTTTCAAAGATGCATGTATTCCATTTTCTCTGATATGATTGACCGATTTATGGAGATTTTTATGGATGATTTTTCAATCTACGGAGACAGTTTTTCCCAGTGTTTACATCATCTCAAATTGGTATTACAGAGATGTGAAGAAACTAATCTAGTTTTGAGTTGGAAAAAGAGCCATTTCATGGTCACCCAAGGCATTGTCCTTGGCCATGTTGTTTCCCACAAGGGCATTGAGGTGGACAGAGCAAAAATTGATTTAATTGCACATTTACCACCTCCCAAAACTGTTAAACAAATCAGAAGTTTTACGGGACATCTTTGGATTTTACAGAAGGTTCATTAAGGACTTCAGTAAAATAACCAAGCCTCTTTGTCATTTGTTGTGCCAAGATGTCCCTTTTGTTTTCAATAATGAATGCATGAACGCTTTTGAATTCTTAAAAAACTGTTTGATTTCAACTCCCATATTGCAGTTTCTAGATTATTCACTACCTTTTGAATTGATGTGTGATGCATCAGATTATGCTTTGGGAGCTGTCCTTGGACAGAGAAAGGAAAAGCTGCCTCATGTCATAGCTTATGCCAGTAGATCAATGATTGATGCACAGCTCAATTACACAACAACTGAGAAGGAGCTGCTGGCAATTGTTTTTGCTTTAGAGAAATTCAGGTCATATGTCTTGGGTTCACAAATAGTGGTGTTCACTGACCACTCTGCTTTGAAATACCTTCTATCTAAGAAGGACACCAAACCAAGATTAATCAGATAGATTCTCCTATTACAAGAATTTGATTTACAGATCAAAGATAAAAAGGGGGTGGAGAATGTGGTGGCTGATCACTTGTCTAGAATTTTAACTGCTGAGATTGATAGGCTGCCTATCAATGAATCTTTCCCTGATGAGCAACTTTTTGCCATTAGTGTTCACACTCCTTGGCTTGCAAACATAGTCAACTTTTTGGCTACTGGAAGAATTCCTCAACATTGGAATAAAATGGATAAAGATCTTTTCTTCTCAAAGGTTAAACATTTCATCTGGGAAGATCCTTATCTGTTTAAGAGTTGTGCAGACCAAATAATAAGAAAATGTGTCCCTGACCAAGAATTTCATAGAATACTTTCTATGTGTCTTGAACAGGCCTGTGGAGGTCATTTTAGTGGAAACAAAATCAGCAAGGTTTTGCGATGTGGATTTTATTGGCCTACACTTTTCAAAGATGCCTGACATTGTAAGTCTTGCCGAGATCAGAATTGGGCAAGATTTCAAGAGAAACTCAATGCCTTTACTGACCTATTTTGGTAGTTGAGTTGTTTGGCTTGGGGGATAGACTCTATGGGTCCCTTTCCTCCTTCCAATGGGTATAATTTCATTTTAGTAGTCAGGATTATGTATCCAAATGGATTGAAGCCACGCCACTAAAACAAACGATCACAAAGTGGTTCTTAAATTTCTTAAGGATCACATTTTTTCCAGGTTTGGTTTTCCCAGAGCCATTATCAGTGATGGGGGAAGCCATTTTTGTAATAAACATTTTGAAACTTTATTGAAAAAATACTCTGTGACTCATAGAGTAGCCACTCCATATCATCCACAAACCAGTGGACAAGTGGAGATTTCCAATAGAGAAATCAAACATATTCTGGAAAAGACTGTGAAGAAGGATAGAAAGGATTGGTCCTTTAAAATTTGAATGATGCATTGTGGGCATACACCTATAAAACCCCAATTGGCATGTCCTCATTCAAGTTGGTCTATGGCAAAGCATGCCATTTACCAGTAGAGTTAGAATATAAAGCCTTTTGGGCCATTAAAACATTGAACATGGATCTAACTACTGTTGGTAATCACAGGAAACTGCAACTTGCTGAGTTGGAGGAGCTGAGAATGGATGCATACACAAATTCAAGATTTTACAAAGAGAAAGTCAAAACTTTCCATGATAAAAATTTATTGAGAAAAGAGTTCACAGCTGGCTTTAAGGTATGGTTATTTAACTCAAAACTCAAGTTTTTTCCAGGAAAGCTGAGATCTAGATGGGAAGGCAGCTCCTTCGGGAGCTGTTGGCATCCTTGATCCAAGTAATGGAAGAATCTTGAAAGTAAATGGCCAGAGGCTCAAACCATGCATTGAAAATACCCAGGAGCCTGTGCTGCCCATCTATCATCACGAACCTCCCAAAATCTGATGGTAGATAACTGCACATTATATTTTTATTTCATAGTTTTTGCTTAGTTTCTTTGTTTCTGTTTTTATTCATGATTTGCCTCTTTTCGCATGGTTTAAATATGTAAAAAGTTAAGTCGCAAAGTAATAATTATCTTTTCTCAAAGTTCAATTTACTTTTCGAAAAGACTCTGGATTTGTAACGAACTGCTCGAAAGCAAGGATTTGCTTTTCGAATAGTTGGTTCTGAAGCTATTTTCTTTTCGAAAAGATATTTCTGAAGCTAATTTCTTTTCGAAAAGATGTTTCTGAACGTATTAACTTTTCGAATGGTACTGATGCCATTCGCAGTTGTCAAAAGGTCTATTTTGGAACTTTTCAAAAACTTAAAAAGGACTTTGCGAAATTAACTATGAGCATATTTAAACCCTTTCGAAGTAAGGGTTTCATATTCGAAAGCTTTCTGAAGAGCGACTGCTCAATCAAAACCCTATTTCTTTCTTTCCTTGCGCGATTTGAGAATCTTGCTACACTTTTCTTCACCTTTGTTCGATCATTTGAGTTTTCAGAGAAGGATTTTAGCTTCTAGTCTGCGGGATTTCAGCAAGCAAACAACACGTTCAATCAAAAACCCTAGATCTCGGTATTTCTCTGCACATTCTCTCTGTTTATCATTTGAAAATTTTGATTTTGTCTCAGCATCTGTTGTGGGCATTTTCATACATCAATTTAGAATGGGAAAAGCGGAGAAATCGTTGGCTGCCATGTTCCCAAAATCCTCTGCTAAGAAAGTTAGCAAACCTACCCCAAAAGGAAAAACCAAAACTTCAGCCAAAAGAAAACTATCAATGGATAAAGCGGATAGGGTGGAGAAAGGGAAGAAAGTGAGACATGAGGAACCCATCCCTGCAGCTGCTAGTCCTGAGCCTGAGCTTCCTCCTCTGCCTATACATTTGGTACTGCCAAATCCATTCATTGAAGCTCAGAAGCTAATTCCTGAGCTGATTGTGGACGAAACTTTTTTCGTCAACAAACCGGATTGCCTGTTATCTTTAAGATACATAAGAGATGCCTCACTAAGCAATATCCTTACCCCCTTGCCAGAGAAAATTTACCCACGAATGGTGAAGTTATGGTACCAAAACCTAGTCAAGGTCACTGAAAGAGATGCTGATGTCCCTACCCTGGTTATCTTTATTGATGATTGCGATCTTACTGTCACATTTGAAGACATAGGGAATGCTTTGGGGATACCCTTCCAATTTGATCCTTCTGGTCCATTGGCTGCTCCAGAAATAGCCTCCTTTAGAGAAATGGCTGCACATTTAACCCAAGGAATTGTTGGCACTGGACAGTCCATCATGAGGAGAGACCTAGCCCCCCAATTTCTATTGATGGATTCCATTTTGAGGGGAAGTTTTTATGTCACTGGGCACAGCCAAGAGAGGAGAACACCAATTCTGAAGGCTCTCTTTCATTTTTCTAAGGGGCAGTTTTTCAATGCCCCTATGTTAATTTTTGAAGCCATGGCTGATATTAGTGCCAAGTTGAAAAAGGAGCAGAAATTAGCTAGCCTCCCATTTGGTAGATTGATCACGGCCCTCCTCAGAGCCAAGTTTGACATTGATAACGAGGAGCCATTTGAAGTCATTGCTCCTCACAATTTTGGGAAAAAGGCTTGGACTACAAGCCAAGCCATGCTGAGAAGAATGAGAGAGGAAGGTGAACCTGCACCTACACCGCAAATTGCTAATGAACTCACCTCATACCGGTGTAATGAACACCGCCTCAGCTCCCTTTAGAACCGGTTTTGCAGATCCCGAGGTGCCCACTTTAGCTTTTGAAGAAACTATCCTTCCCATGGTGACCAGCTCTTCAGCTGCACCAATTCTTGAGGAAGTTGACCTTTTACCCTCCTCCCCTAGTCCAGCCCCTGCCACTTCACCTATCCTAGCTGTCCCATCTCCCATACCCTCCATTATTCCAATTATAGATTCCCCCTCTACACCAACCACTCCAACCATACTAACACCACCAATTTCTCCCACCAATGCCCATGTTTTGGCTGCAGACTTTATTGCCCAATCTCCCTGCACTCCTCTGCTCCAAAGCCCCTCAAATTCACCTGCTCATTCAGCCCACACACCTGAAGTATCCCATACACCTGAACCTGAGCCTTTCACTACAGAGGCTTATTCCTCCTTAATGGGATCTATTTTTGAAACCGTGGGGCTTGCACCTATCTCTATACCTGACCCTCATCATTTCACTCACTTACCTACTTCTCCCTTACAGCCATTGCACCTCCACCCTCCACTTCCACTTATATACCTATGCCCACCCTCCCCACGCATCTATTAACCAAATACTTGCCTACCTCCAATCCATCCAAGCCAACTACAACTCAACACAGAAAACCAGTCTGTGACCAATGATCTTCTCCAAACCTTAGCCTCCACATCCCACACAACCACCATTACCCCCAGCATCTGTTGATTCCCATGCTACCCAAATCCAACCAGAGTTAGTATTGGTTGATCCGCCCATCCCACCACTCACGCCCATGCTACCCAAATCAACTCAAGTCCCCCGGTTGCATCCCTTCACCACTCCTCACTTTCTCTCGAGCAAGCCACTGCATCCGACCCCGACGCCCTCCTTCTCGACACTTCTTCTCCCTCCCACACCGGGACACCTTTGGTCCCCTACCATTCCATTCCCTTCCCATTTGCCACCCTCAAGAGCCATGGAAGAAAATCCTTATATCTCAGAGAGATGTTCTAAAGGGGTTAGCTGATTTACAAGCCTACGTTAGAACCCCTTATGAAAACCAGATTCGAAAATTGGAGTTATTTATGAAATTTGAGAGAGAGAAAATGAAGGACTTGCTGGGTCAAACCTTTCAGATGGTTCAGAGTGAGCAGCACAAGGTGACCATGTTTCAAGCACAGCTTGACCAGGAAAAATTGAAGACCACTAGACTTGGCAAGTACATTGGCCTCACCAAAAATATCAAATCAGAGGAATACACTGAGCTGCAAAACACAATCCAGGAGAAAGCTCACTCAAGTTCGCATCAATCGATTCTAGTTCGATTCCTAAAGGATTGACTCCGGCTCGAGCCAATTGAACCAACTTATGATACAGATTTTGACCCCAGTTACTAAAGAACTTTGTACTTATCTGTGGTATAAGTTTGTAATATAAATTCTGGTTTTTCTTGTGCAATTATTGTGCATTTCTGTCTGTCCTCTTATCATCATGAATTTTTTTCTTGTTTATGTCTCTTCTCTACTTTGGACCAGTGTGGACCCTGCTCCCCTTTGGTTTGGGGGTGTGATAGAAATGTCAATAATCAATAATTGAGTTAACATCAGTACAGCTTATGATCAGTGAAATTTTTGAAAATAAAGTAATTTCACACCTGCTGTTTTGAAAAAAAAAAGAGAAAAATATGAAGAAGTTAAAAAACTTTTTGAAACTAATTTCTAGTGTAATTCTAATACTTTCATGAAGTGAATGTCAGGAAATTTCCAAAGGAAAGTTGATGTTTTAGTAAACCTAAAAAGAAGGAAAACAGTGAGGATACACCTCAGGAATTTGATAAAAAAACCACACCCAGTGAGGTTTGGGCCTGAAATGTATTCTTTGGAGGTATGAATTGGCAATTTTTCTGCTTTTGGGACTGATTGAATCTGCTTACTTGCACTAGAAGTTACACATATCCAAATTGAAATAATTTGATAGCACTCGTGATATTAAAGACATGATGTAAGGCCTCCTTTTGGATAGTTTGAACCTTACAAAGCCCCACCTTTTGAAACTGCCCTTGATACACACCATTTGAGCTGTACAAATCTAAGATTCCTTTGAAACCTCATCTAATAACCTCATCAACTTCATTTAGCCTAACCCTCACTCCGAGAAGTCAGAAGATAAAGGGAAGGAAGCTGAAGAAAGGAGAATTGAGTAACAATTTGATAACAAAAGAAGAGTACAAGTTGAAGGCAATGATGTAACAGCAGAGGAAATGTGGCATTCCAGTCAATGCTAATTTGAAAAAAAATAAAAATATTTGAGCAAAACAAAAAGAGAGAAGGCATTTCATTGGAAGTTTGAAAAAGAAAGAGAAAAAGATGGCCACTTTGGCTCTGGAAATTCAAAGAAGAAAATGAAAATATGCTGAAGTAAAGAAGGTTTGTATATCACCTCCTTACCTTGACTGACTTCTCAAATTTGAACACCATTCCACCCCTTTATTCTTGAGAAATTTCACCCATAAGCCACATTACAACCCCAGTAAAGTCCTTACTGATCAATGATGGATTGAGCTATCACATGGAGATAAGAATTTGTGTAATCTATGGTGAAAAGAGCAGTGAATTCCGAACTAAAAGCAATGCCTATGCTCATGCTTACAGTCCTATTTGAGGGCTGTAACTGCTCTTGAGCCGTGTGAAATAGTACAACCCTCTTACTTGCATGTTGAGTGAAAATCCTGGTGAGAGTTGGGTTTGAAATCAACTCATTGGGGTAACATCGAAGCTGGATTCCTAAATAGAAGGCAAGCTGTTCATTAATTTTTCTTGTAAATAACCTTTGACATAAATTGACTGAGTAGTAACAAGAATTACAGCAGAATTTTAGTTTTGAACTGATGTTTTTCTTGAAAATCTTCTTACAACATGACTGATGCAGGTGTGAATAAACAGATTGGATGAAAGTTCGCTGTAACAGAACTGCTGTAATCTTAACTGATTCATTGGAGAAGTTTGTGGGTACCTTCACTGAAAACCCTCAGGAGACTTCACTCCTCCACTAGGGATCACCTAGGGGTTTAAAAGGCTTGTTGTATATGTTAATGCAACTGTGCTCCCTACAAAAGTGGCTGTATACTTTATTTTTTTTTTTTGTCTTTGCTCAGGGACTAGCAAAGCTTAGGTTTGGGGGTGTGTTGAGAACTGAAAAATACCATTTTTCACCCCTTAACCTGAGTCTTGATAGACCTTTGAGAGAACTAAATAAGTGTTTTAAGTGCTTGTGTTTCAGCTAACAATAAAGACAGGCTTAACCATAAAAGCAGCTTAAAAGTTCCAAAAAGATGACAATCCATGTCAATCCAAAGGAAGAAAGAGAAGAGACAACCTCACTAGCTGCTAAAAGGTCTGAACTGAAGAGGCAAAGACCTGGTCTCAACCCAGAAAAGAAGTATGGAGCAATTCGAACAGAAAAATGCACTACAGTACTTTTAAAAAAGAACCCGAATCGTTCAAGAAGAACACGAACTCGCGAAAAGAACTAAAACTCAGGCTTAGCTTTGAAGAGCACCAACTCTTCAAGAGATGATTGACCTTTTCAAAAGAAGAAAACTCAATTGAATGTAACGTAACATTGCGAAAAAGAGCCGGAGTTACAACACCTTGCAAAAAGTCCCCTAAGCTATGCGAAAAGGTATTCTAGAGATTCCCAGCTTTTGCAAGGGCAATTTAGTAATCTGTTTCACGCGTCCCAATGCATTTAAAAGCCTAGGGACATTCCAGAGGATTCTAAGCATGAAGCGAAGGCATATTCCACCCCACGTGAGCACCCAGAGATGAAATAACTTGGCGGGAACTTCTAGAAACTCTAACAGACTTTCAAAATGCATAACAGAATTGATGCTTTTGCCACCTGATTGGCTGAACCAGATCGAGAAATTCTGATTGGCTAGAACAGATCTGGATCCTTGTGCTCGACTACCATTGGTCGATACAGATCTGAGCACTTCTGATTGGTTGATACAAATCTGAGCTGGACTTAGGGAAAACTATAAATAGACGAACCATTTGCCCAATTTGGGCATCCAGATTTTGAGTTTCATTCCTATTCCCCCATTTCCAAATCAGATAGTTTGTCTGAAATCCCTGTAATAGCCTCACTTTTTACTTGCAATTGAGAGCTGTGAGATACTTCTATAATTCAAAGGAGAGTTGTATTCAAAACTACAAATCTGAGAGCTGTTTAAGCTGCGCTCTGTAATTGTAATGGTGAATTTGAAAAGGTTGCTGTAAACCGTGCATTCTCCATTGGACTCATGTTAAGGGTTCCCTCTGATCTCCTTATTGCATTAGACTCCTTTAGATTTACTATTTTTCATGCAATTTCCCTTGATTCACTAATCCTGTGAGAGTTAGTGTTAGTAACCTAGTCTCTCACGGCATTTGTAGTGATGTTTCTTGTTCTAAATTAAGGATTTGGATTAAAGACTATTGGATGGTTTGTGGCCATTAAAGTGGACAGATCATAGCCATAAGCTTAAACTTAATCCTTGAATTAGATTTATTTCTCTTACATCTGCGCTTGTAGCCAGATGAAGATTGGATCATCTCGCTTGAGTCAGTCATTCTCATTAGATTTCAAGGACCAAATCAAAGTTAGATATTACTTCTCCATTTTTATAAGTTTACCTCAAACATTCCCCCAACTCGGATCTGGATCATTTAGTTTAACTTTTACTTTTATCATTTAGCAAGTTATAATGAATCTTATGTGCTTTCTAGATAGGATAAGAGGCCAGATCTGGTAGCTCAGATCTGGAGGTTTATCTTGCATTTTAGACAAATTCTCTGTGGACGATCTTTTACTCACTTACATTTAAAACTTGCTACAATTGGCCCTGATCTTGCAGGCTAATTCACTTCTATCTGTGCTGATATTTCTTTACTCTTTTTAATATTCTAGATTCATTATAACTTAGCAGTTGCAAACCTGTTTTCAAAACACAAATAAATCAAGTGCACTTAGAAGTAACAACAAATTACCCTGCTAATTAGTTTGCATTTTAGCAACCTTTACAAACATCCTGCACCCATTTGATAGCGGACTTGTAACTTAACTACTAGTAATTGCCACTTATCATTAAGATGCTCAACATTTTATTGTTAGCTATATATATAGCTAATGCCCAGGGTACATGTAACACTCACTCACACACACACACACACACACACACACACACATATATATATATATATATATAAAACTAATTATTGCGACGCGGCCAACAAGGGATGTAATTCGAACTCAGAACCTCCTGCTCTATACTCAGCTGCTACGAAATAGTATTCAAGAAAATCTTGTATTTCTGGAATATTTCGTCTATGACGAAGGCTAAGGCGACTTGCATGTTAGCGAGATAGCATAACAAAATTTCTTGAATCCGCATCTTCACACTTGATCGCTCAAGCCTTTTACCATTGCACCAAATATTGGCCCTTTTGTGTGTAAAATAATACCCTTTTTCAAATAAGAAGGGGTCATTATTTTGTATAATGGTAAAATTGTAAAAGGCTTTAATAATTATTTGCGTCATTTTGCTTATATTTTGAACATGTTGAGATTTAATGATTATTTGACATTTTTATTTATGTCAGATGGCTGACGTAGATCCACTCCTACCCCTACCCCCTAACGTTAAGAAAGGGCGAGGGAAAGCAGTACTTGGTTTTAAAAATAAAATGAAAGAAGGAGAGAAAATTCTTGTGCTATTGTATAAGGGGCATGTCGTAGGGGACAATCAAAGTAAGATGTCCTCGATGATTGGGCAAAGAGCGAAGGATTGCATTAGATTTCCTGTGAATGTTCCAAACTTTACAGATATTCCTGAGGAGAGTTTCAAGAGGGCTTATGAGGAGTTGATGGTAACAAATGACATCGTTATATTAAATAATTAAATTCTTTATTTTCTATTTCATATTCATATTGATTGATAATCAATTTTGTTGATTAAATGTAGGAAGTTTTTGACATGCCTTCCTATGATGACATTTATCGATGGCTGCATTATACCTTGCTTTAGAGATGGAAGGCTAATTGATATCATATAAAAAAAAAGCACTTCGACCCCTACACAACTACGGGAGAACGATTTGCCCATTGCCCCGATAATGTGGATAACGACCAGTGGAAGTCGATTGTTCGTTACTGGGAGTGTGAGGAGTTTAAGGTAAATTTCTAACTCATTGCTTATTTTAAAAAATTCTTTTTATTAATATAACATATTATAATTTTGTATGATATAGGTAATTAGTGTGCATAATAAAAGAAATTGCGCAAAGCTAGCGGTACCGAGTATAACCGGAAACATTACTCACATAAATAAATTTTACAAGGTATTAACATGAAAATATAAATTATAATTTGTCAATAAACTTCTACTTTTTATAATTTACACATTAAACTCATCATTTTTTATAGTTAAAGTAGGTAGAGGGGAAATCACCCTCAAGGATGCGGAACTGGAAGTTGAATCACACAAAAAAAGATAATAAACCGGTGAACGACGCGACATCAGAGATAATGGTAAGATGATTTTTTAATTTATAAGATTTTTTTAAAATAATAATTAAATATTTAATTTATATGAAAAAATTTCAGCAAACGATAGATGAACGACTTGCGGAGGGCTCACAAGAGTCCACTGGACGAGATGATGTATTATCTCAGGTATTGGGATCAGACACACGTGGCCGCGTCCGAGGCTTTGGGGGGGCAGTGACCCCAGCAAGCATTTTTGGACCGTCGTCGTCTAGGGGAGGGGGGCAGGAGGTCCGCCAATTGAAAGAAGAAGTGAGCACCTTGAGAGAAGATCTTGAAGAAATGAAGTGGTTGATCACTCGATTGATCGGAATAATGGTAAACATTACTTTAAAACTTTTATACAATTTTTTCTCTTGTAGTTTTCTATTGTCATGTTAACAAACATTCATTTTCTTTCTGTAGCCCCCTCCACCGCCGCCGCCTCAACAATAGGCTCTCCTCTACAATACTTTGAATGGGTGCACATTTTGGATGAGTATGTTATTTATTGATGAAGTTACTGATTTTTTAATCTGTAAGAGGCTAATTTTTGGGGAGCTTCAGAAGATAATTTTTGTTCATAACCCCTGAAATTATCTTGCTTCATATGTTTAGATTGTTCCTACTGTTATCTTCTCCATATTCTAAGTTAATAATGTTGTCCATTTTTTTCATATTGTTCACTGATTTGTTATTCTATTGGGTGATGGGGTGAACGACTATTGATTTGAGTAATTCATTTAGCTATTTTAGGTTCCAAAAATGACCAAGTTGAAGAGGAGATTGGAGTAGGTGAAGCTGAAGAGACTGAAGCAGGCAAGGATGATCGTGCTGATGTTGATGAGATGGTGATAGCGTGGAAGAGTGAGGATGGTAATGGTAGTGTTGGTGATTGTGGTGATCGTTGGTGGATTGTTGGTGATTGTGGTGGTTTGTTATTCTAATACATTGGTTTGACGATCTTATTTTTTATTTTTTAGCGCATTTGTAATTCTATCTTGTATGTATAAGATTTTAGTTTTCCAGAAGCATCTTTCAACCAATTATCTTGTATGTATAAGAGCTGCCATCAGATTTTAGTTTTCAGGTTTTGAAACTGTTACATACGTGCTGTAGGTATGAGATATTGATATATTAAATTTGTTAACTAGGTTAGCTTATTTGGAGTTCAACAGATGATGAGATTCTGAAATGGATATTTATATCGATATCAGGGGGCTTTCACTCATCAAGATTTTGGGGGTACAAGGACACCATCAGAACTGGTGATTTGCAGGTATGAGTATTTGAACTAAGATCCTGTCATTTTATAGTTATAATATTTAGATATAGAAATATATAATTTATGTATGCTACATCATACATATATAATATGATAAAGAGCAGTAAATGGTACCATTGGTACATGTTTATATATATATATATATATATATAGGAAGAAGAGATTATTAAACTGAAACTGAACTGATTCGATTGTTTCAGTTTTTTTTTTTTTGTTACAGTTTGAATTAGATTTTTTTAAAATAGTGGTGCAGATGGTTTCATGATCAAAATGTGAGATGGTAGGAACTTAAGATGTGTCCATAACAATCCTCAAGGTGGATACCTGCCAGACTATGCTCCACATCCTGCTATTGTACTAAAGATGGAAGACGGGAGTGATCTTCTTCTTCCTATTATTGTCTGTATTTATTTTTTCCAAGAGTCTCTGTTCAGGATATTACTAAAGACAATATTTTACTAAATGGTGTTTTCTTGTCTTTTGATATATTTCTTGTTTTTGTTGGGCTGTTGGGCTGCAGTGGAGATGCCAAGTGTGTTGCTTATGGCTGCAGTTCGCAATGTTCAAATTGTATGTGTGTTTGTTCGCTAGATTGGTTTTGTCAATATCTTTTTGAAATTCAATTTATATTAGCTTGTATTGCATTTTGTACCAATACTACTCTGGGAAGGTGTCAAATCCTTTATTTGTGCATCAGGCTAGGCCCACTCTTTATCAAATCATGAAGGAGATGATTGAGAAGATGAGATATTCGGTAAGTTTCTGTTACTTTAGTCCATCTCTTGAGTCCCAAAACTATAGCTATCTGATATATAATAGCACAATGTGTCATATTTTAGGTGCCTTAATACTTCGAAGCAGATTTATTATCCTCGATAGCTTTAGGAGACTGATTTCTTCAATGTTGGTGAGAACCTTAACGGCTGTAACTTGGATGTTCAATCATTGTATTTGTCTCTTTTTTCTGCTGTAGCTGCTGTAATTATTGTTTTTTTTCCTTTGAAGAAGTTGGAATCATAAATTCTGCCTTGTATCATTAGGATAGGTTGGTGTTACTACCACATCACTTTATGTTATAGCCACCTCACTTAATCAAAGGAAAAAACGGTTGACTACTTTAAATCAGACAATGAAGATCATTTTTTGCCCCTATCTTCTATACAATAGTTTTTTAGATCATGGGCCTACTATTAGACATCCCAAAAAGTGAACGTGAGCCATGTGTGATGGTACGCTATGATCATGGACGTTGTGGGATGTGTGCCACTTGGAATCAACATTTGACCATCTGATGGTAGGATTATGAACTCAAGATCTATTGTATGGAAGATTGGGAAGAAAATGATCAGCATCGTCTGATTTAAAGCAGTCAACAATTTTTTTCTTTTGCTTAAGTGAGGTGGTTATAACATAAAGTGTGTGTGGTAGAAACACCAGCCTTTAGGATATCCAATCTGTCATTATTTTATTATTATTTTCTTTTAGTGACTGACTATTATGTTTGGGTTCCTTTTCTCTTACCTTTTAAGGATGCTGAACATGGTGACGATGATCAAGATGAGGACAGGCCTCGTGATGTAGACCCAGAGGGACGGATTGAAAAATACACTGGAGTAAAAGTGAAGGCACGTTGCTACTTCTAGAAGCTTGCAATTCCATTATAAATGAATATTGACAATAGCCATGAGATTTTATAAAACATAGTTAGCTCCAAGTGGCGTGCAATGTCTTATTTCTTGGTGTTTCTGCCTGTTCGATTTTACGAGTCACCTTCCATTTCTACATGGCGACTTTGATGCAACTTACTTGCCAAACTTTGTAAGCTCTTGAAATAACTTCCTTTTTTTCCTTAAATCTAGAGGAAAAAGAAAAACTGGATATCTGGAGCTGCAATTATGGGTGATTTGGTTAATCAAGATCAGTAAATGATCATTTGTGGATTTTATATAATTTCCAAACTCTTGCAAAATTTGAATGCTCGGCTACTTTTACCAACGAAAATGAAAAAAGAACATAATTATGAGTATTTATCAGCTGATATCCACTAATATCCTTATCCCCACTGAGATATACCTATAGTTATGGTACAAAAAGGTGCTAGGCACAGTCTAGCAGTTTGTCCCTTTTAATATAACGACAAGGCACGTGGCGATATATCGTTAATAAATATGAGATGAATCCGCATTGGTATGCAATAAACCATTTATTCGAAAGTTAATTATTTGAAATTCAAGCTCACTTATGGTAGGTTTCTTTTATCGCCAAGGTGAGACTCACCAATGAAGCAACTATCTGGGGGCGTAAAACGTTATAGCCTTGACGCCGATATTTGTAATACAACGGTGATCCTCGCTCCGTTCTATCTATTCGATGAGATCGATGCGATTAGATCCTCAAAGACAGATTGCCGTTGGAAGTATCCTCCATCTTGTTTATTAAAAAATGAAGCTCTTAGATCGCCCTTTTTAGCATGGTTAAATGAAAAACTCTTATTTTTGTTTGTAAACAAACCAAGTTAACAACAATCAGTTTTAAATTTACGCAAAGTTCAAAATCTCCAATTTAAAAACTATTCGCATACCCTGTTTTTTTCTTCCATATTTTTTTCTCTACTTCATTAATATTTTCGACCTTTCCCGACTTTCCATTTTTTGCTATTTTTGTGCAAATATTTTTCTTGCCGAATAATTCCTGAATTTTGATTGGTGATTATGGTTCTACTGTTTCCTGTTGATGAGGGCAGACCCAATCCTGGAGACAAATTGGGGTGTTGTTGCCTAATAAGATGAAGTGCATTTGAGCATCTACCAATCAATTGATGAAACAAACAATTGGTTTGGCCACCAAAATATTACTATGGTTATTTTCAAGTCTTCTTAATTTCTCATTTTTCATTATATTTTCCACTTCAATAAATTATTGGTTTGCTCTCTTGGAATCTTAACTTTCTTTTAAGATATGATCAGTCCCTAAAGCTATCGAAATCACTCAATCACTCATTATAGTGGAACTCAGTTGTTTGCTCTGTAAGTATCTCTTGAGAAGCTCAGACATACTTGATTTAATCACTATTAAAATATTGAAATCGGCTAAACCTTTCATGCACCAAGATATTTACTAATATATATGAAACAATAATTCCTAAAGTTGATTGCATTTCATCTTATTCGCGTGATATCACCTAATATGTTATTTTTTTGTTCGTTCCAGTGCAATTTTCATTTTTATACTTGCACTAGTTGGAGTATTTTATCCATACAACCGAGGAGCTCTATTTACTGCACTCGTTGTCATATATGCCCTTACATCTGGCATTGCAGGGTATACTGCAACTTCTTTCTATTGTCAGCTTGAAGGAGCAAATGGTTCACTCATTTTTGTTGTATATCTTTGTTCTTTTTGTATGAGCCTTATACCCTTGTGATACATTATTCATTTTATAGTTATTTCAGTTATCTTGCCTTTGTTTCTTTATGGTTATGGTTAATGTTTATATTGCCTTCATTTCATAGGAGGCCGTTTCCATGGTTAAATCCATCGAGGACCCAGAACAGGCAGCCAGGAGGTTGACTGAGGAAGCTAGTGAACGAGGCAGTTCAGATAACATTACTTGCGTAGTTGTCCGTTTCTTGTCCGGCTGACGGGAGACGGCCATTTAGTAACAGCTCTAGGAATGGATCGTTAGATTCATTTTTGAATGGTGCTCTATGTTCGCCTCCAATGAACATGGAGAAATAAAAGAACTACTACTGTTTAAAAGCCGTAGAAGAAGAAAAAACTACGATTGAAGAAATACATTAGGAGACTTTGTTATTTTGAGAAGCAATGGCCAACTCAGATACAACTTCGTATATACTGTTTTCTCGTAATCAAAATAAAAATGGTTCCAATCAATTAAAGGAGTTCAATCCAGAGAAGGATTTCTCAATTGTGCATTCTTTCTATTTTAATAGCTGGAGGTATCATTATATGATGTCTACACCATTATCTTGTTCTTGGAATATAAAAAATTGCTTTAAAAAAAGTATTAAAAAAATGCATTAAAAAAAATTGCATTAAAGCAATTGCATTAAAAAAAAATAGTATTTAAAAAAAAAATTTGCATAAAAATTGTCGACGTAAATTTAAAAAAAAAAAAAAAAAATTTCATAAAAAAACCACTGCCAAAAAATTTTCATAAAAAAACCACTGCCAAATATATTTAAAAAAAATATATATTTAAAGAAAAAAAAAAATGTTGGAGATGGCTTTTAGCCGTCTCCAATAATAGGAGGTCACTTATTGGAGACGGCTTAAAGCCGTCTCCAATAAGTATTGGAAATGGCTAGATGACTTATTAGAGATGTCTCTAACATATCTTTGGAGACGGCCATATGCCGTCTCCAATAACCTTGACTATTAGGGACGACTTCCATTTGGTCTCCAAAGACAATGGAGACGGGACTATTTGAGACTACATGGAAGCCGTCTCCAATACTATTGGAGACGACTTAGACACCTTTGGAGACGGCCAAAAGCTGTCTCCAATAAACACATTTTTTGTAGTGTGTTTTGATAGGTATTGTGTGACAACCCGATTTTTCCCCACACAAAATTATGGGAAAAATCGGACCTTCTTATGTGCAAATGCTCTGATACCAACTGTGACAACTTGATTTTTTCCCACACGGAATTCTGGGAAAAATCGGACCGTCCTATGCCTACTCTCTGATATCAACAGTGACAACCCCGATTTCCACACGCGGAAAGATAAGACGTGGAAACTCCGAGCCATCAGATCCTAGGACACAATCTGAATTATAGAATCATCTTTGGTATCGGGTTGCTCGAAACCCCATGTGACAGCCTGATTTTCCTCCTCATTAGATATCTGGGAAGATCAGACCATCAAGCACTCAACAAATCCATATATGTGCGGAAGCAAGGCAGATAAAATATAAGGCAAAATGAACAAATAATCTCCATCATTTCCAACATGAACAAAACTGTACAAACCACCGGTGACGGCCGATCGTCACCTAAATGGTGGTAAAAACTATACTAAAGATACATAAGTCTAGTCTAGAGAATGTACCAAGTACAAAACACAAAATAGATCCACACTATGTGGAGTCTAGAAAAAGTCCTCAGGTGGTAGATCTTCGCCTGCCTCCGGAGTGTAGTCAGGAACCTCCTCGAGCTTCGGATCCCGCCCTACGTCTTCACCCATACCTGTGACATATAGACAGGGTGAGCTACAATCGAAGCTCAGTAGGGGGAAAATCAATGCCAAATCACATTTATCATTCTAATTCATAGACTTGATGAACAACTTTAAATTCTCATATTAATTATAATAAAATAAACACTCAGTTCGAAAGCATGAATCTAAAACATGGCATGTACTGACGCTGAGCATATGAGAAATAATTTTGTGGTAGAGCATGGACATATCAAAGCACAGAGAACATATCAGGGTACATGATATATCAGAGAATAGAATAAATAAATGAACAAATATATCGGAGAATGAAGCGTATCATTAGAAGGAAACATTAGATCAAACTATCCCATAGCGGGAACAAGGTCGTAACCTCGGGGACTCCACCCCCCTCTTGGAGCCTCCACTCCCCTTTGCAACTAATGTGGAACCAACACGTATAGCCAAAGTATCCCGTAGAGGGAATAGAGTATTCTGTAGCGGAAATAAGGTTTAAAACCTTGAGGACTCCACCCCCCTCTTGAAGCCTCCACTCCCCTTTGCACTTGATTTCAGAGTCAGAATAGTTCATATCGGAATTCGAGAAATTGAAATTCAAAGATTCAAAGTGTGTCAACATGTGAAAGTACGAAATTCAATTGATCATGTTCCAAAAATCAAATCGTTAACCGTGCAAAGAGATTCAAATTATTTTCTTTGCAAGAAATTCAATCTATGTATTAAATTAATTTCCATCAGCGACCATAATTCGAAGAAAAATAATCGTGCAGAACAATGGCGAGAATCACATGAGAGCTCTATCAATGGTTTCCCACATTCCACCTAGATCATAATAGTTCATAAACCATGTATGACAGAATTTGCATAACTCATGTCTTCACAACCTTTTAAGAGGAAAAACTGAGACAGTCCAAAGACAGGGGAATTCGCTCGAGTGAGTTCCAAGGTCACTCGAGCGAGTTCACATGGCACACCAAAACTCACTCAAGCGAGTTTTACCAGAACTGTTTTAGCCTGAATTTTCTTAGTGCACTCGCTCGAGCGGGTTTTTCAGAAGGAATCTCGCTCGAGTGAGTTACAATTCGCTCGAGCAAGTTGGTCCGAACTCTCCTTTTTAAACTTGAAGAATTCTCGCTCGAATAGTTTTCCAATCTCCCTCAAGCGAGTATGTTAGGTTCTAAAAATTTTAGAACTCGCTCTTCTTCCCTAATTTCGAAGATAAAAAATCTAATGCATCCATTCACGTACTCTCTACTCGAAGTTCATCCTATCTGATCAAATCAATAATCCTACCTTAATTTTCACACATGCAAAGATTTTGGTGATCGATCATAGGGGTATCGGTGTTTGCGCTTCTCACGCATCCGATCCTCGAAACCCTTGCATGCGACCCATACACACGTAATTCAAGACCTACTTTTCTAAATAAAGACCCATACAATGCGTGACGGTGTTTACCTTCTCAGATTCACACATGCAGAGTTCACAATCGTCGGTGCCGAGAATTACTCTTACGTCCAATAGTTTGATCTTTCTTTGCTTTGATCATGACGATATCGTGATCGAAATTCCTTTGCGATCAAAGTGGAGATCGTCTCGAAGCAGAAAGAGAAATCGAGAGAGATCTAATGGCTGAGATCTCTTGAGAAAGGGAATCAAAAGGAGAAGGAAAATGAAATCTTCTCTCGTTTTTTCTCTCAACGATCTTCAACGAGTTGGCTATTCTAAACTCATGCATAGCTTATGCGTGAGAAGGGGTTTATAACAAAGGCACTGATTCGGTGTGCAGTCGGCACATCAAACACAGTATATTGGCTTGTAAAATAAAAATAAAAATAAAAGAATGGAAGTCAAGGTCTAATGCACTCGACAGGTTTTGATACTAAGACCTTGTGCTTACAAACCCAGTTTTTTAATAGTCGTGCTGTCAAGGAGCCTGTGTAACCTTTTACCCTGTTTAATACCTATACCTTATTAGAAAGGTACACCTTACAAATTAATACAGTGATTGGTTTCAATACAAGGCGCAGATTGCTCTCGGTCATTGAACACATTACATACTCGGTGTATTTAATTCGGAATTTCTAGGGTCCCCCTTAAAAGAATTTTCATCCTCGAAAATTCATCACGGAAGTTCAAAGTTCTTAAGTAGGATACCCTTAAGAAGGTCTTTGACCACTGTAACCATAGTTAAATCTGTCCCTGGGGTTCCCATTTACCACCAAGTCTTACTCATTGCTCATAAGAAGTTATTCTAGACTACGTGGGTCACATGTCAAGTTAACCATTGTTGTCATCTACCATTGTCAAAATGTAAAAGCTTACGGTAAACATCACATGTTCAGTTAACCATTGAAATCAAAATATTATGCGATCATGCATTCACAACCATTTACATTACTAATAACCATCAAGCCTAATATTAACATCACTATACTACATCAACAATTTTAACGTGAATAACCTATCGAGGTAAACATCATTACGAAAGCTAATCCATTCATCAAAAGCTTAACCACATGTCAAATTAAGCTATTCGTTTACACATTAGCATGATAACAAAAGCTTAACCTATTCATCAAAGTTTAACAAAATTTCACACTTTTATAGATACAAATTCACCATTGTTCAAGGCATCTCAGTGCCATAACCCAAAAGAGGACAAATTGTTTACCGATTATTGGATCCATCATCGATCCGCATGCTCACCTGGCTGATCTGTTGGCTACTCCTCATGACATCTTGCTCCAGAATCAGATGCACATGTTGTATACCCTGTTGTATACTCCCTTCAAATAGTTATGAATGGGGTGGAGCTGGTCGGGTATGCCTACTGCATTAGATTCAATAGCAGGGCCTCTTGGAAGTCCAATCGTCGATGCACGATGCTCATCTGCCTATTGAATTTTGTCAGTGTGAGGACATCTCCTTCCGGGGCAGGTGGTGGTTGAACTGGGACCTGTTGAGGTGGGGGCATTTGGGGTGCATCCATGGGTGCGAGCTGTTCCGGTTCATCCTGAACACCTTCTGCCATCTACCGAAGGCATCAATTTTGTACACTGATTTTCAACTTTTTGTGGCTCAACTGCCACTCATGCATGGTATATTTGCGAATCTTATCAGTCCATTTTTCTTCGCTTGTTGAAATTTCGTATGGGCCATCATTATCATCATTTTCACATCCTTCTAAGAGTTGGGAGATAAGCCGTGTAATAGCCCGAAAAATTACACTAAACTATAACCTCGGGATCCGTGCCCGATCGGTCACAGGTTTGACCAATTAGGAGTTCGATAGTTAGCGTAGAGTGTGATGAGTGAATGAGATGAGATGGTTGTGAGGCTATGTGGTGTGTGTTGTGAATCTGAAGTCACATACACCTATTGAGGTGCATGTGCTCAACACACAAGCTAAGGGGGGGATAAAAGGGTTTAATAACCCTAAAACCAATAGCTTTGGTTGTTGAGAGAGAAGTAAAGAAGAGAGAGAGAAGGAGAGCATAGTTAATGCAAGGAGTAAATGCTAGTTGAGGAAGGGGGATTCGAGCAATAAACGTCGGATTCGATGCGAGGGATCCGCTAGAAGCAAAGCTGGAACCCTAGCCTTCCAACCACTTGATTTGAAATCAATTGGAGATTGATTCAAGGTAAAATTTTTGTGAATAAAATGCATAGATTGTAGAGGTTAAATTGCAGTTAAAAATGGTTTAAATCATAGGATCATGGTTTAGAAAAATAGAGGAAAAAGTGTAGAGAAAGATTGGGAAGAACAGCTCGAAAGGGGCTGAATCTGGCAATTTCGATTAATCGAAATTGGGTTTCGATTAATCGAAATTGGCCAAGAAGTTGAAAAGTCAGGAAACCTGATCTCGATTAATCGAATTGAATTTCGATTAATCGACTTTGGATTTCGATTAATCGATTTGGGTATCGATTAATCAACTGGGAACCTCCAGTGGACCCCAGGGGGCTGGAGGAAAAGACTTGGGAAAATCGACTAATCGAAATGGGATTTCGATTAATCGATTTCAATTTTTGATTAATCGATTTGGAATCGATTAATCGATTTTAGGAACTCGATTACTCGAATTGAGAATCGACTTGGCTGAACAGAGAATTTCGATTAATCGAATTAGGATTCGATTAATCGAATGAAAATCTCGATTAATCGATTTGAGAATCGATTAATCGATATTGACTTTTGATTAATCGATTTTAGAAATCGATTAATCGAATCAGATTCGATTAATCGATTTTGGAGTTCGATTAATCGACTGAGATAAATTATGTTAACTTTTGAGTTTGACTTTAAGATTCTTGGAGGGTCTTGGACCTTCTTTATTGCATCCTTAGTGATGTGTTTCACCTGTTATGTGGTACCATAAGTGGTACGTGTGAACTAATGCACAAGGAGCCACGTGGGACCTTGATGCGTTGAGCAAACAAAGACTTGAGGTAGGGAACACCTTGAACATGTACTTTATTTTACAAGAGCATGTATGTAGTGATATAGAATTCAAATTCAAATATTTATTGCTTAAGAATTGTGAAAAGTGTATGTGAGTAACACCCATAAGAGTAAGTATAATGAGCCATCCCCAGGGGATGAAGAAGTAAAGAGATAAGAGCATCGTGTGATGTAGTAAATGGATACATCCTGTGGATGTATCCAAGATTGAATCATGATTGATAAACGATATAAGATAGCACATTTACACGGTGAATAACTATATGTAAGGCACGATATTTTTGTTATTTGAGGTTTGATAGGGTACCCACCGACGTGGCGGGATATCCACGACCCGACTGACAGATATCCGTGACCGATACTGGCCAAAACCGTAGGGCCGGTGAGGCTTATCCGTACATAGTAAGTACACCTCAGGGGTGTTGATTTGAGACAAGTGAAACCCCGCCACCAATCCCCAGGGGAAAGGGGCTTGGGTACTATATGGTATTCCCAGGGAATACGTTAAAAGTGTCTATATAGATGACGATGAAGGGTACCTCATCGGGGCTCGATGCTATATTGCTCGGGGACTACTTAAGTTGAAAGTTTAAGTTTTGCTTTAGGCCTTTTCAGCATCATTCATGAATAAACGAAAACATAAGTAATTAACAGTAAAATGAAATGCTTTTTAACTGTTTTCATCAATAACTGCATAGACACATCATGCATGGCATATCATGGAATATATGTGAGTAATAAATTATATGTTCAACTGTGTTTTGTTCCCTATTGAGCTAGGATGTAGCTCACCCTATAGACTATACGTCGCAGGTCCACTACTAGCAGCTGCCGAGGCTTCAGGAGACGCTGACCCCGGTGAGTCGGACCTTGCGGCCGGCGAAGAATTGGAGCCACCTCCTGAGGACTTCTTCTAGAGGACTCCGTTGTGCCACTTTGAGGGCTTTTGAGAGAGATTAGTACGGCTCGGTATGTCAAGCCTTGTTTTGTTTAAATCATGTATATATTGAGTTAGGATTATTCTTTTGGGACGAACCATCCGTGATGATTGCTATCATCGATGGTTCGGATCGGTTCTCCATTCATGCAGAGGCATGAGGGTAGAACTGCCTTTTGGAGAATTACTTAATATAGATTTAAATTCCGCAGCTCCTTTATTGTTTCATTTTATGCTTGATATGCTAATGTTCCGTGCTTAGCTAAGGGGCACGGTCAAGATGATCGTGCTGATGGCACGGGTTTCGGGGTGCCAAAATCTGGGCTGTCACAAGCCGTGTCTACGACATGGAGTTTAATGGTTAAGTTGTGGTGTTCAACATTTGTTCATGGGCGTAAGTGATGCCGTCCTAAACGACATGTGGGGTGTTGAACCATCGATTTTCATGTGCGAAAAAGAAGGCTTGGAGGAGAGTGTCCCATGACTCTTATTCGTGTTGGAGGGGGTATAAGTTCTTCCTAAAAATGTCATCCAACGGCCACATCTTGGCCGGTAGTTGGGCTCTCCTCATAGATTTGCCGGTCTCTGATAGCGGCTTGTTTATGTCATCTAATTAAGTCTTAACTTATTGCAAGTGCACAATAAAAATTATAATACTATCAAAGGATCGTTCCCACAGAGATAGGTTATATTATATTAATTTAATTTTTCTAAAAACTTATACTTATCTTTTATGATTCTAAACTACTGGAGAAATACGAATAAAAGAATTTATTTTTTAATCTAAATTGCAGAAAATAAATCCTAATCTTCAAACTTCAGATTATCGTCATCAATCATAATATTCTGCTATCAGATATTTATTAAATTAAATAGTACAGTTATACTATATCTCAAGTATCCTAGTGTTGGTCGTCAATCAAAACTAGAATCCTATCAATACAGAATTAATCTAATCAACAATCTCCTAAAACTTGGGCGTCAATCAGATTCTAGAAAACTAAAGATGGAAAAGTAAAATTGTTACACTAATCTCTAAACTTCAACCCGAGTCATCAATTCAAATTAAAATATGAAGATGTTTACAAAGCATGAAATAAAAGAAAATAAAATCTAAACTAGAAAGCAAAATAAATCTAAATTAGAAAGCAAAAGTAGAACCATCCAAAGGGTTGATCTTTCAGCTTCCTCAGCCTTGGTTGTCAGGCAAGACCTTAGAGAACTGTGGACGATGTTACCATGTAAATCCTAAACTATTTTTGATCGGGAGAAAACACAAACCTTAGTTGTTAATTGATGCAGTGAAATTCTTCGATGGTTTATTCCTACACCAGGCTCTCTTATTTATAGATCATAAGGAGTCGGTTTACAAGTTCTAAGTCTAATTAAAAAAATAAAAGATTTCTATTATAACTATAATTCTATTTCTATTCTTTCTTGCTTTCTATTCTTTTGATACACTCCTGGTTTGTTTCTTTTTTATTCAGCAGCAGTCCTCTTAAGATTCTTCTTCGCCAATCTCCTAGATCCGTGATTAGCCAAACTTCTAATTAATAGTTCTTCTAATTTTGCTCATGGCGGTGGAGATTTTCACGTGATCAACAACAATAGTAGCAGTAGGAAAGCTTCTATTAGTACAATTGTAAATCATGATTGTCTCTTTTCTACTTTTTCTAGAAAATCGTAAATCATGATTTTCTATCTTTCATAGCTCTCTCTCTCTGGACGATTCTTTGTTTTACAATTCATCACTTTTTCTTCTATATCACTTCAGCTTCTTGAACGTCTTCTAAAGAATCGTAAATTATGATTTTTTATTTTATTCTTTATTCACACCACTCAATCATCTTTTCACGATTTTCTAGCTTTCAGTATATAGCGAATCATCTTTTACGCTTAATCGTCTTTTACTGTTCTTTTTGGATTTATTTTAAAAAAGATTATCATTCTGGCTCTCTTTTACTAATTATCTTTAATATCTGCACATCATTAGATTATTAGTAACAAACTAAGTCCTAGCATCACTAAGTTAAGGGTGATAAATTGGTTATTATGTGACTGATCACACCCCAAAACTTACGTTTTGCTAGTCCCTAGCAAACAAGGAAATATAAACTGATAACACAAATTAAATGCCACTTTTATAGGGAGCGCGATTGCATTTAAGAGATGCAACAAGCCTTTAAACCCCTAGGTGATTCCTAGTGGAGGAGTTGTAGTCTCCTGAAGGTTTTCAGTGAAGTTACCTACAAACTTTAAATATTTTTGAATTTTTCAAAATATTATTTTTTAAAAATTAAAAATTCTAAACTAATTTTGTACACTAAGTTAATTAAATTGACTAAGTTATCAAATTGTCAACACATAGTTTGTTACGATTTTCTAAAATTACCAATCATTTATTCTTACTTTCTATTATAACGGTTATCTTTGATTAAAACTCCCACAATTTCAATTCATAATAAGTAGGGAGTGTATGCATCAATGAACAGTTTATTCTTCATAAAATTTTCTAAACTGCAGATTTAGAAAATATTTTTATTCAAAACTCACTATTGACTTACTCTCAAGAGGATATCGAAACTTTTTGGGTTCTCTCAATATATTTTTTAGAAAAAATTTAGTCAAAGATACTTGTGAAAATTAATGAATCTCATGGACAAGATAATCTATTCTATTCATATAATTTCCTATACAATCTATAGTATCGAATATTCATATCTCTACTAGGCTTATGCTTTTGTAAATCATAAATCAGAAAGGTCTTTCCTTCAACTTGTAATGAGGCTTTGGGTTTCAGAAGGTATCAAAGAAAGGTAGAAGGATTCAAAGTTTTCTGAGAATTTAGCTCTTCTTTCTCCTATCTTCTTCTTCTTCTATTCTACTTTAATAAGTAACCATGATTGGATAACTTCTTCCCATTTTTTTTTCCTTTTTTATACATCCCAGTTCTTCAGTTGTAAAATCATATTTTGCGAATTTTTTTCTTTTCAAAAGCTTTTCGCTAAATCGTATATATATTTTTTTCAAATCGTTTATTTACGATTTTTCTTTCCTTTATCATATTCTTTTTATTTCTTCAACTGTACCCTCTTTTCTTAGCATACCCTTATCTATTCTACTTTTACTCCTTCCACTCCCTCTACTGTCCTTCTTTTATATTCTAAAATCTCAGAAAATATAAGGGTTAAAGGTTGAAAGCTTTGGTAGTACATATGATTAAAAGTTTATCGGATTTTGGTACAAAGAAATTCGATTTAGGCTTCTAATATGGGTTCAAAAGATCAAATTTATTATGGGATTTTGGCTTTTTTGCTCTGATTTAAATAATATATGACCTTAAATCATCTTTATGATTTACTAGCATAGATGTCTTATTGCTTTGATATTTCTAATAAATAGTGCTAGACAAAAAATCAGTTTATCATATTCATAGAATATTTTGATTCTAAATTATCAATATGAGATTTCATAGCAGTGTAGAAGTTCAATTTTTTTTTGTGATGAATAGAAACAGTCTCTCTGAATAAAAGAGGAAATATGGCTCAAAATCTCGCTGGTTTATAATTTTGAAACGATGGTCAAAATTTTATAGTTTAGATCAATCTATTGTTTTAAGCATCCATTCTAATACAGTGTTCAACGAGCTAAGCATGAATTGTAACTGTTTTATATTCTAATTATTAAACTTCTACTATAATAAATCATAAGTTTTTTAAGATTTGTAATTTTTTCTATTATAATTCCTATGTACTGATTAACTTAAAAATTTAATTTTGTTTTTTACAAAAATAAACTACTAAACTAACTATTGATATACTACTTATATTAGACAGATGTTGTGTATCCCCCCCAAACTTAAATCGGACAATGCCCTCATTGGCACAAAAATAGGGGACACTTAAAACTATTTTCTAAAAATCATTGATATAACTGATCGTTACTAGATGTGAAAAAAATTCTGTAAGGAATGTTCCCCCAAACTTGAAGGAAAACAGATCTGTTTGCTTCTCAAAGATATCAATGACAAAAATTAAAGAAATGTTAGTAATACTTACACAGAAAAAAAAATTAGTCAAAAAGAAAATTTCATATACATTACTAAATATTTACAATAATCAAGAAATTAAAAACTAATTACATAAACGAAAACTTAAGAAAAATCTAGACACACAAATTTATACATCACACTAGCAGCAATGTCCGAGATGAAGATATCGTCAATAAAGATTGGTCCAAAATTGTGCTGCCCTAAAAAGGTTCGCCCTCCCTTGAGTAGGTGGGTCCAATAGAAAAGAAAAATGTTAAGAAGGTGGAGAAGGTGAAGATGGAGAAGACTGTTGGTGGTCTGGGGAGGAAGGGAAAGTTTCGACCGTCGGTTTCAGAATGAGAGAGGATGGGGGATGGTTCCTGGCTGCTTTTGGTCATATTTTTGTAAAACAGTCTCACTAATCTAGGATAGACTGGTGTGACTCCTGGCCTTAAGAAATAATTCAGCCCGACATCCTTAAAATATTTAATGGCTTCTCCACCCATTTCCAATTTTTCTAAAGAGTCATTGTTTACTGCAATTTTGGCTCCCACGATATGGTGTTTTATTGAAGTAGGGAGTCTATCTGTTGGCGTAGCAGAGGACGCTGGCCTTTTTACCTTTATCTAATTTCGACCCTTTTTAGGGACATACACAGATTCTGTCTCATTTGTGTCTTTAGGATTTTCTCTTCCAACTACCCGAAAGATTTTGACTTCTTCTTGGGTGGGTATGCTACTTTTGATTTGGCCTTAAGGGTAGCAGACAGTGCAATACGGTTAATGATTGGGTTGTTATCAAAACTATTACCTTCTTCTTCTTCTTCTTCCTCTTCTCTTTGTCGCTTGCTTGTCTCATTAGCTATGCTACTACTCTTTTCCTACAAAAGTTAATAATACCATTAATTAAACTTAATTCCATGTATTGAATAAAAATTTCTTGTAGAAACCCTTTCATTCGTTTATTAGAATCGTCACCTTACCTCTTGTCGATTAAAACCCTAATTTATAATTGTGGAATAAAATGCACGTAGGGTTTTCCAATATAAAATAGAGGAAGTAAGGGGTCTATAGGAAAATAAACGATTGGGTTGAGTAGAAGAACGATTAAAATTAGGGCATTTTGAAAAAGAGAGGGAAGGTAGGACGAGAAAACTAAAAGGATTTGAAAATGGGGTCGACATATCCTTTTTACGAATATGTAGGTCTTGTTTTCAGTGATAACTTGTTGAGCCGGTCATCACTTAAGTTTTAACCTAGAATTGTTGGTTGATTCTAGCTTTCAGTAAGTAAGAAATGCAATCGTTATGATTCGGATAGACGTAATGACAATCAATTGTAAATCCATACGCTTGTTCGTTATAATGTACAATAGGTATAATTTACGGTCTATCATTTTAGGTCGTATTATAATACCTAAAGAAAAAGAGAAAGAAATAGTTTACATAATTTACAATTGGTGCTACGGATGAGTCGGTAGCTCTACGATCCAAGAGGTCTTTATATTTGATTTTGGGGCGGCAATGTCTCTCCCAAGAACACTTGTCCTCAGGGATTATTCACTGGCTACCCAGGGAATTGACCACTCTCCCTTTTGGCCACTAGAGAAGCTAGCTGGCCTATATGGCTTTCTAGCTTCGAAATAGATTGCATGTGTGAATTAAGTACTTGAGAGAATTGAGCAAGCTGGTGTAAGTCTTTCGAGTACTGATACAACTGTTGCTATAAATCCCAGATGATTTGAACAACTATGGCATCAGGTGCATTGCTCTATGGTCTAAATTCGGGATGCACGGCTGACAATTGAGGTATTTGTTGGAAAATTTGAGTATGGGGAAATTTGGGCTGCACAGCTGTCGGTGTCAGTTGTGCTCCTCCTGTGGAACCATAATTAAATCTAGGGTGGTTCCTTCATGACGAGTTATAGGCGTTCCCATAGTCTCCCCTTTGAAAAGCCATTACTTGTTTATTTTCCGCTACCTCCTGGTATGGTGGCGTAGTTAGCTTTTTAGTAAAATTATGAGTCTGTCTATTAAAGTAGCTGTTATTCATTGAAAAGTATCACTTTTCACCTCTTAACCTAGCCTTTACTACACCTTAAAGCTGACTAATAACTCTTTGTTTACCTTATTTTATAGTTAGTAATAATTGTGCAGCTTAATACAAATGTATGCCATTGGTGCCCAAAAGAAAAAGAATTAAAGCCAGAGAGGACTGCTAAACCAAGGACTGATGGAACACCATGGTGACTACTTGCATGTCAAGGTGGACCAAAGAAGTCCAGCAGATGAGAGAAGTATGGATGTGAGTGGAGAAATGTGCAACAGCAGCAGCTGCATGCAGTAGAGAAACAAAAGTGTGTTATCTCGCGCAGTCACAAGTGTGCCCTGCATTGTTGAAGTTTGCAGTAAAGTCTCCTCGTGCAGCTGATACATGCAGCACAAAGGAACTCACGAGGAACTCACGCACTTAGTGAAGGAGTGGTCTCAGTGAGTTACTTCGCGCAGTAGTCGCGCACCTCTTATGCTCTCAACACTTAAAGTCTTCGCGAAGTTCTCACGCACTATAACCTTTAGGAATCTAACTCGCGATGCCCTCGTGAGGATCAAGCCTCACATAGCCGCGCACATAGTCTCGCGAGATCAATTTACACTAAAGAATTTAAGAAAGCTCGCACAACTTTCGAGTAGTTCAAGGGGAGAGAGAGCTCTAGAAATCCCCTCGCACAGCTCTCGCGCGCATAAAAGCCTAAAGCCTTCTGCGTGAGCTGTGCTACCCAATTCACAAGGAGCCGAGCGAGATTGAAAGTCATCCATGTGAGATCCTCATGACAAGAAGAACCTGAAGCTCTACTACGCGAGCAGAGCCAAAGCAATATAAACTCTTCCTCGCGAGTGCATTAAAAGCCAGAGCAGCTGTGCGACCAATTAAAGGCCTTCTGCGTGAGTGATAAACCTTCCAAGCCAAGTTTGACCTCGCGAACACTCTGCTATCTGTGCGACTGAATTAATGAACCAAAGTCAGCCTTGCAAAGCTCGGGCTCTCCACTTCTCATTTCATATCCAGGGACCTTTTGGGAATTTCCCCAGGTCCAGGGCACACATCCCGAGGCCTTGATCTCGATGCACACATCCCAAGGCGTCCAAGGGTTATAACAAAGACACATCTACTAGAAAATTAGGGTTAATCTTCTCTTAGCCAAGGCATTATAGACTGAGTATATAAGATGTAAATATAACTTAGAAAAATATCTCTCCTTCAACCTCAGTCAATTGTGAGCTCTAGCAGATTAGGGTTAGGGTTTGATCACCTATTTTTCCATTTTTTTCTTCTTCCTTAGTCCAGCTCTTGCTGGCTAAGTTCTCTATAATCAATTAGACTTAGTTTTATCAGTTTTGTAATAGGTCTTGTAAACATTGGGAGTAGTTGATGAGCTGTTATGCACAAGGCTGCTACCTTGAGGACATCTCATTGTAAGTATTGGTTTAGTCAATGAATGTCTATTTTAATGTGTATTCAATTTATTATTTTTCTATATGCCAATAGTTTAGTTCAATCTATGCCATGCATTTAGGATTTGAGCTGATTTAAAATACCCATGGGAGCTTGAGCTTGTAGCCTTGAGACCATGGTGGCAGCAGTAATTTACATATTCCATCTCAGGCCTCTGTGGTGTGGATAACCTCTATGGATAGCCTGTGACCATTTAAGTGGATAGACTATAGCCCTAGGGTGATTCCAAGCCACAGATCTGAGGAGGATTCTTCTCCTTTGCACTTGAGTTGTAGCCTTGTGAGAGGTTGTTGCAGGAACAAGCTCCCCTCTATTTTACTTGACCAACATCAGATATTAGATCTGATTTCTCTGAAGAGATTGCAGGCTTGTGAGCTGAGTCATTGCAAGCCTTTTGTAGCAATGACCAACTGCGTTTAAGTCCCCAAATAGCTTTTGAACTACTATGGTTTCCACTAGTTTTTCAAGAACTATTTACTTTCATGGATGCCTGAGCTTGTAGCCTGGCAAATGTGGTGTCTGCAATGATTTTCATGATCTGATTTGACCCATTAGATGGAGGACATCTATTAGATAATTTGTGACCATTTAAATGGACAGGTTATAGCCTTAAGATCAGTCTATTCCATTGGATCAGATTGGTTTTCTGATTTAATTCATGTGATTTGATCCTCCCTATTGGATAGCCTGTGACCATTGAAGTGGATAGGTTATAGCCTTAAGAAACCAGGTCAAACCATAAGAGTTAAGTTAGATACTTCTTCCTTGCAGAAGTGCTTGTAGCCATCTGAAGGACTGTTGTAGATACAGCCCTAAATCTGAGTTACATAATTGTATTAACCTTAGCTTAATTACCTAGTTTCCATTATTTTATCTTTATTTTAAAACACACCATCACTACCTTCTTTATTACCCTTTCTTTAGGTAGGACTGCACTTCATTTTTCTTCTTTTAGTGTTAATTTAGTGTAGTTGTGACACCCAACTCCCTTTCTCTAGGATTGTCAGATCTGTTGCCAGATCTGGAGGCCAACTAACATAACTCATTTTGGGTTTTAGATTAATTTCTCTCTGGGACAAACTCTTACTTACTCAAAGCTTGGTATAATAGGTCTGTATCTTACAGGCTGTGTATTTCAGAATTGCTGTTTTAACCAATTTTATTTCTTCACTTTTAGATTTATATTTCTTCACCACTATTTTCTCACCAATAACAAGACAACACCTGAAGTAAACCAACAATTTTTGGCACCGCTGCTGGGGATATTGATCTTTTTAGTAGACCTAAGTTGAATTATATTTTAGTCTAGAAAATTCTTTGTAGCTGTGCCTTAAATTGAATAAAAAGTACTGTTGATTTTTGTGGAATTTTTACAGAATTGGATAATAGCAGTAGGGAAAAGCTAGAGCTGCAGCTGGAGTTTAGCTAGCTCTGTTTGCACTTCTTTTGTCCTAAATCTCAGTCCATTTGTATTGAATTCCTTGTCATTAGTTTAGTTGTAAATTTTGTTTGCAAAGTTTTTATGTGCTGTGAGCATTTTCTTTAGCTGCTGATTCTGTATGTATGTTTGGTAGAAGGTCCCTTAATCCTAACTTGGAACCTGAGGTTGAAAGGGTCCTTAGACTGAGAAACACCACACCAGCCCCTACTGTTGAAACTGAGCCAACTGTCATAGCTGAGAGGCAAAGAACTCTGAAGGAATACAATGTACCTAGGGATTACGCATCTACCTTTTGCATACAATTCCCTTCAGTTGAGGAAAATTATGAAATTAAGTCCTCCACCATTAACATGCTGCCATCTTTTCATGGGCTCAGTAAGGAAGATCCTTACAAGCACATTGATCAATTCTTGGCACTTTACACCACATTTAACATTGCTGGCCTGGGACCTGAAGCCACTAAACTTAGACTTTTTCCTTTTTCCCTAAAGGACAAAGCCAACACCTGGCCCTCACAGCTCCCAACCAATAGCATCCAGACATGGAGTGACCTCCAAAGCTAATTTTTGGCTAAATTCTTTTCCATGAATAAAACTAGTCAGATGAGGACAAACATATTATCATTTACTCAGTCCTCAACTGAAGATTTTTATGAGGCATGGGAGAGATTTTAAGAAATATTAAAACAATGACCCCACAACCAAATTCCACAGTGGCAACTTGTGCGAGTATTTTACTAAGGAAATTATGAAATTAAGTCCTCAGTGGCAACTGAAGATTTTTATGTGCATACAATTCCCTTAAGTTGAGGGAAATTATGAAATTAAGTCTACCATTAACATGCTATCATCTTTTCATGGGCTCAGTAAGGAAGATCCTTATAAGTACATTGATCAATTCTTGACACTTTGCACCACATTTAACATTGCTAGCCTGGGACCTGAAGCCACTAAACTTAGACTTTTTCCTTTTTCCCTAAAGGACAGAGCCAGCACCTGACTCTCAAAGCTCCCAACCAATAGCATCCAGACATGGAGTGACCTCCAAAGCCAATTTTTGGCTAAATTCTTTTCCATGAATAAGACTAGTTAGATGAGGACAAACATATTATCATTTACTCAGTCCTCAACTGAAGATTTTTATGAGGCATGGGAGAGATTTCAAGAAATGTTAAAACAATGCTCCCACCACCAAATTCCACAGTGGCAACTTGTGCGAGTATTTTATTAAAGAATTAATCCCAAGAGTAGGGACATGGTGGATGCCTCATGTGGGGGTAGCTACCTCCACAAGACAGCTGATGAGGCATGGGAGTTGTTTGACATTATTGGTGAGAATTTCATGTAGCAGGAGTCACTGTCTCACAATGACAGCCAGGCCCCAACGAAGTTGGTGAAAGAATCCACCCTTAGAGGTGGAATGTATGAGGTTAAGGTGCAGAGTGAATTAGAAAGGAAGGTGGACAATCTGAGTTTAAAGTTTGATAAATTGATGAATGTAATGTAGCCTAGGATGGCTGCACAAGTGGAAGAGGCATGTCTGATATGCCAATATCTCACACATTCACTTCAAGAATATCCATCAGCCAACTAATTCCTTGATTTAGTTATGGAGCATGCCAATGCTGCCCAAGCATATGGGTAGTAATCTGCTGGGTACACATGGAGAAACCACCCAAATCTGAGGTGGAGATAAGACACATACCAACAACTCCAGCAGCAGTAGTTGGCAGCCCCATACAGACCTCAGCATCAGTTCAACCAAGGATATGCACCAAGGGAGAATTTTCAATTGCCTGCCGCATAGCCCAATCAGTTGATCTTGCCCCCACAGTAGCCCAGATCCTCTTCCTTTGAAGAGAAAATACTGGCATCAATGCAAAATTTGGGAAACTTGGTAAAAACTGTGAACTCTCATGGGCAAAGCATTAAAAAAATAGAGGACCAGCTGGGTCAAATTTGTAATGCTTTAAATAAGAGAGAGGAGGGCAAGTTGCCTAGTCAATCCTTGGCCAACCCTAAAGGGCAGTATATGATTGGAGAAGGCTCCTCTACCCATAAAAAGGCTAATGCAATCACTACCCTAAGGAGAGGTAGGGTGGTTGATAATTTAGTGGGCAGGGCAGCTGAGGAGGCCATGGAGAGTGAAAATGAAAGAAATATAAGTATTGAAGAGCCAATGAATTCATCCCCGACTGTAGAGCAGTAAGGATAAAATAAAGGGACTGATGTTGAGCCCCAACAACAAACAATAGATGAAGAAAAGAGAAAAAAGCAAAAATTTGACCACGATATTATTAGGCATGCAGCTGTGGCACCAGCAGTCCCACAGCTGTCATTTCCTCATGCACTTGCTGGCTCATCTCCTTTTGATAAGGGGAATGCGCATATGGAGGAAATGCTAGAGACCTTCAAGTAGGTCAAAATTAATTTGCCATTACTTGATGCTATAAAACAGGTTCCTGCCTATGCCAAATTCTTGGAGGACCTCTGTACACAGAAAAGAAAAGCAAGGGTGTAGCTGCCCAAAAAGGTTTTTATTGTTGAATATGTTGAATCAGTTTTGTCCATAGCCACACCTAAGAAATTGCAGGACCCAGGGGTACCTACTATCTCCTATATAATTAGAAATCACACCATTGGTAGAGCACTCTTGGACTTAGGGGCCAGTGTGAACCTGCTCCCATATTCTGTGTATGAGGAGCTAGGTTTGGGGGAGCTAAAATCCACATTAGTTGTGCTTCAGCTGGTTGATAGGTTTGAGAGAAGACCTGTAAGTGTAGTAGAGGATGTTTTGATAGGGGTGGACAAGTTCTACTATCCTGCTGATTTCCTAGTTTTGGACATGGACCCTTGCAAAAGAAAACCCCAATTCTTGCCATCCTTGGCAGGCCATTCTTGGCCACTGCCAATGCTTGCATTCAATGCAAGTCAAGGGTGATGGAGGTGACCTTTGGTAACATGAAGGCCCAATTAAATGTGTATAATACTGCTAGACAACCTCAGATGGGCATTGAGGATTGCTGTGCAATAGATATACTAGGTGGCCTCGTGGAAGAGGAATTATCCAATCTGCTGGATTAGGATAATGTTGCTGAAAGCCTAAAAAATATTTGGAGTGTGGTGGAGATGGAGGCCTAAGCTCTTATGACAGAAGACAACACCAAAATAGACTCTTCTGTGGGCCTAGTGCAGCATTTCAGCTAGAAACCTACATTGCTGCCCCTTCCTTAAACCACCAAGGCACCTTTGTTGCCTTCCACTGAAAGTCTCCCTGATCTGGAGCTGAAACAGGTCCCAGACACATTAAAGTATGCCTTTTTAGAGCAAAATAAAAAGCTTCCAGTGACTATCTCTTCCTCTCTCACTAGTGAGCAGGAGGAGGAATTATTGAGTGTTCTCAAGAAGCACACAAAGGCAGTGGGGTGGACAATTGCTGATCTTGGGAGAATTGATGCCTCAGTTTGCATGTATAAAATTCACTTTGAAGAGAGTGCAAAACCCTCTAGGAAGATGCAGAGGAAGCTTAATCCTCACATGCAAGAGGTGGTCTTGAAAGAGATAGTAAAACTGTTGGATGCAGGAGTGATTTACCCCATTTCAGATTTAGAGTGGGTGTCACTTATCCAGGTGGTACCCAAAAAGTCAGACATAGCAGTTATTACTTCTGATTCTAGAGAGTTGATGCCAGCCAGGAAAACCACTGGCTGGAGAGCTTGCATTGATTACATAAAACTCAACTCCAAGATCAAGAAAGACCACTTCCCTCTCCCTTTCATTGACTAAGTTCTAGATAAGTTGGCTGGGAAGGCATTTTACTATTTTCTTGATGGATACTCAGGGTATAACCAAATTCATGTGTATCCTCATGATCAAGAAAAAACTACTTTCACATGTCTCTTTGGCTCCTTTGCTTACAGGAGGATGCCTTTCGGATTGTGCAATGCCCCAGCCACATTTCAGAAGTGTATGTATGTAATTTTCTCTGATATGATTGACAAGTTCCTGGAAATCTTCATGAATGATTTTTCAATATATGGGGACAACTTTAGCCAATGCTTGAGTCACCTTGACCTAGTTTTACAAAGATGTGAAGAGATCAATTTAGTCTTAAGCTAGGAAAAGAGCCACTTTATGGTTACACAAGGAATTTTATTAGGCCATGTGGTCTCCCACAGAGGGATAGAGGTTGACAAGGCTAAAGTGGACCTGATTTCACACCTGCCCCCACCCAGGACTGTTAAACAAATAAGATCCTTCTTAAGACATGCTGGATTTTACAGGAGGTTCATTAAGGACTTCAGTAGAATTACAAAGCCATTGTGCCACCTGCTATGTTAGGATGTGCCATTTGAATTTTTTGCTGAGTGCCTTAAGGCCTTGTGAGGTCTTAAAAAAGTGCCTTACCACTGCTCTTGTAATCTAGGCCCCAGATTACTCACTCCCCTTTGAACTAATGTGTGATGCATCAGACTTGGCCATAGGTGCTGTCCTAAGACAGAGAAAAGATAAGCTAGTTGTAGTGATTTATTATGCAAGCAAAATACTAGCTGAGGCTCAACTCAATTACACCACTACTAAGAAGGAGCTGCTAGCTGTTGTGTTTGTTGTGGACAAGTTTAGACCCTACTTGCTTGGGTTTAAAATTATTATTTTTACTGATCATTCAGTCCTGAAATGCTTGTTGGCTAAGGATTCCAAACCAAGGCTGATCAGATGGATCCTCCTATTGCAGAAATTTGATCTTGAGATCAAAGATAAGAAAGGAGTTGAGAATGTGGTGGCTGACCATCTCTCTAGAATTATGCTGGAAGAATGTGCAGCAGTACCTGTCAATGAATTGTTCCTTGATGAGCAATTATTTGCTATTAAGTTTAGTATGCCTTGGTTTTCACACATTGTGAATTTTCTTACTGTTGGTAGGATCCCCCCTCACTGGTCCAAGATGGATAAAGACCTATTTTTCTCTCAGGTCAAATATTTTCTGTGGGAGGATCCATACCTATATAAGCATTGTGCAGATCAGATTTTTAGGAGATGTGTACCTGAAAGTGAGTTTCACAGTATTCTTTCTATGTGCCATGAGCAGGCCTGTGGAGGTCACTTTAGTAACAAAAAGACAGCTGCAAAAGTATTGCAATGTGAGTTTTATTGGCCCTTTTTGTTCAAAGATGCACACATATATTGCAAAGCCTGTGAAAGATGTCAAAGGTTGGGAGGCATTTATAAGAAAGATTCAGTGCCATTGCAACCCATCCTTGTAGTAGAACTATTTGACATCTGGGGGATTGATTTTATGGGCCCCTTTCCTCCTTCTATGGGTTTCAATTTTATACTTGTGGTAGTGGAATATCTGTCTAAATGGGTTGAAGACATTGCCACAAGGACAAACGACCACACAGTTGTCCTCAAAATTTTGAAAGACACTATTTTCTCTAGATTTGGCCCCCCCAGAGCTATCATTAGTGATAGGATAGTCACTTCTGTAAAAAGACTTTTGAGAACTTGCACAAAAAGTACTCTGTTATACACAAGATTGCAACTCCCTACCACCCATAAATCAGTGGGCAAGTTGAAATTTCTAATAGGGAGATCAACACATCTTGGAGAAGACTGTGAGGGCAGACAGAAACTAAATGATGCCTTGTGGGCTTATAGGATTGCCTATAAGGCCCATATTGGTATGTCCCCTTTTAGGCTGGTCTATGGCAAGGCCTGTCACTTGCCAGTGGAGTTAGAGCACAGAGCCTATTGGGCTATTAAAATACTAAATTTTGATCTAACTGCTACTGGTTCTCACAAGACATTGTAAATGTCTGAGCTTGATGAGCTGAGACTGGAGGCCTATACAAATGCCAGAATTTATAAGGAGAAATCTAAGGCATTCTTTGACAAGAAACTAATGAGAAAGGGCATCAATGGTGGTACCAAGGTTTGGCTTTTCAACTCTAAATTAAAATTATTTCTAGGAAAGTTAAAATCTAGATGGGATTGACCTTATACTATCATCCATGCCTCCTAATCTGGTGCTGTCGAGATTTTGGATCCCATATCTGGGAAGATCATAAAAGTGAATGGTCAAAGGCTAAAAATTTGTGTAGAAAATTCTATGGAACCTCCTCAGATCATCCACCTGCATGAACCTCCCACTTATTAGTGATCCACAGCTCTGTACACTGTGTAACATATTTGTTGAATTTGTGTGTTGTTTTGTTTACAAATCTGTCATGTGTTGTTTGTGTTGTGTGTTTATATGCATGTTTGTTTAGAGTTGTGTTGTGGTTGATGTGATATGTATGCTTTGTCATCTGAATTTGATATGCATGGACCTGCTATTGATATGCATGTTTTGTTGCTGATTAAGTGGTTGACCTGTGTTAAGTAGTAAAAAATGCAAGTTTTCACCCCTTAACCCGACCTTTGCAGGACCTGTGAGCACATTAATAAACCTCTGTTGAGTCTATTTTATAGATAGCAATAAAAGATAGGAAAATGCAGGAAACCACTCAAGAATGCCACACAAGGAAGTTTATCTCTCAGCACAGTACAAACCCATCAATAGCACACTAGAGGGCTGCACACCATTGGGCCCTTGGGGCATGTGGCAACAGCAGGGCAAGGCGAAGGAAGTGAAAATAAGCTGAAAACATCCTATCGAGAGGTTATCTGAAGACTTCGATAGGAGCTGAGAGCTAAAAAGGGAGGAATTCATGCAGTTAGAAAGGCTTCGATAGGATTTGAAGGCAGAGAAAGGATGAATTCGTGTGGATTGAGGAGTTCGATAGGATCCAAGAACATATCGAGCAGCTGAAAGAAAGGAAGAAACCATCCTATCGAAAGTCTACATGAGGTAAAAGGGGAACCTATTGAATGGTTTCCTGAACTTGTCGGATGGTGGCATGGACCTATCGAGATGGAGACGCTGGAACAGAACCTATCGAAGGGTGCTTGAGCCTTTCGATAGGAGTGAGAGCAATCCTATCGAAATGATGGCATGCAGAGCTGGACCTATCGAAATGGTCCTCCAACCTGTCGAAAAGCTTTTCTAATCTGTCGAATGCTCCAGGCAAAGGGCTGAGAATGCTGAAGCTTTAAGAGAAGGCTCATCCTATCGAAACCTGTCGAAGAGATCTGAGAACCTAGCGAAAGGACCAAAAAGCTCCATTTGAACCTATCGGAAGCTTCCCCAACCTGCCGAAATTGTGTGAAGAACTTCTCAGAAAATAGGTTGTTCACACGTTGTGATTTGATGACTTGCTACATGTAAACTGAGGCACATTGGTGACTAGAACGATGATCTAAAAGATGCGTTAGGAAATCCTAACCAACCCATGTGCTCTAACAGAACTCTAACAAACTCTGAGGACCTTCTAGAAGGGAATATTGGCGGGAAAAATAAGAGAGAAAGCTATATAATGAGATCCCCAATTAGAATTGGGGGAGATCGAGATTTGGATCAAATTCTGAAGATCAGAGCTGGCAGCAAAATTTCATTTTCCCTCTTTTAGCTCAACTATAGTTGGCTAATTCCCTAGGAGCAGCAAGGAGAGAGGTTAGATCTATAATTGGGTAAGGCTGACAGATTACAGATCTGAGAGCATTTTATTGTAGAGCAAGTTTTATTGCAATGTAAATGTTATTTTTATTATTTTAATTGGATCTATAGTTCCTTTAGTTTCATTTGGTGCTCGATCAGATTTGTGTAGAGGAGTCTGTTGATCAGTTTACCCACTTAACTGGTAGACCTCTTGGATACCATCTGATTTCCCTAGATCTGATATCCCTATAATTTCTTGTGTCTGTGACCTGGAAATTACAGCATCTGTAGTGGTTTTAATGCTCTGGTTGAAACCTTTAGTTTGGAGGAATTCCCTAGGATGATCTGTGACCATTAAAGTGGACAGATCATAGCCTTAAGAGTAGTCCAATCTCTGGTTTCAATTGGATTCTTCTACCATAAACCTCAGGATCAGATGAAGTCTATAGGATGGTTTGTGACCATTGAAGTGGACAGACCATAGCCTTAAGATCAGTTAAATCCTTTGATTTAGAGTGGAGCCTTCTACCCTGTAGCTGTGCTTGTAACCAGCTGAGGGATTTGTGTGCCTTGAACCCTTGTAACATGATCAGCTCAACCTGATTGCATTGAGACCAATCTCCAAGCAGCTCTTCTCCATTTTCTATTTTTAAACCCTTCCATCTGCAAGATCTATATCTCTAGACTCGATCTCAGTTAGTTGCATTTTATTTGTAGTTTAGCTTAAGTGACAACCCTTTTTAAACTCTCCTGTCTTTTAGCTGACTTAGTATTAGTTAGGGTGCCAGATCTCTTACAGATCTGGAGATTTACCATATTTTGAATTCACCTCCCTGTGGACATTCTCTTACTTTTCTTTTAAAACTTGTTACAAAAAGACCCTGTATCTTGTAGGTCTAGGATATTTTTGTTGTGCTGAATCCATCCCTTGTTTTACTCTGATTTTATTTTATCTTTATCATTACACAATAAATCAGCACATTGAAATTCCCCAATAAGTTTTTGGCGCCACTGCCGGGGAGGTGTTTTTGAAATTGGTAGATCTAAGTTTGATTTAGTTTGGACCATAGATCTGTAGTAGTTTGTTTGATTTTTCACTAACTCTGTTTGTAAGTTTTGTTTTTTTCCAGTATTCTGTTTGTATTTCATCAGATCTGAAGCTGCTGCGAAAGAGGAGCATTGTGCTGGAAGCTGCTCTTGAGTTTGCATTCCTCTACTCCCCTTTATTTGTCAAATCTATTAATTTTTAGATTCAGTAGTCATTTGTTTTTGTTCCTGCTTGTTGTGTTTAAAGATTTGCTCTGCATTAGATCTTGAGTGGTGTATGTTTGGGAGAAGAACTCTCCAACCTCAGATTGTCCCATTAAATCCAGAGGTTGAAAGGCTTCTCAGATCTAGACAAACTCCACTCACATCTGTTGCAGCTAAATTTTTTGAAATGGGTGAGCAACAGCAGCCTAGAACTCTCAAGGAATTTAATGCACCAGGGGTTTATAATCCCCCCTTCTACATTCAGTTCCCAGCTGCCCAAGGAAATTATGAAATAAAGTCTTCCATAATCCAGATGCTACCCTCATTTCATGGCCTGACCAAAGAGGATCCTTATAAGCACATTGATGAATTCTTAGGACTCTGTACCACTTTCAACATCACAGGTTTGGGGGAGGAGGCAACCAAGATGAGACTCTTTCCTTTTTCATTGAAGGATAGAGTCAGGACCTGGTTATCAATGCTTCCACCCAACAACATTCAGTCCTGGAGTGATATTCAATGTCAGTTTTTGGCCAAATTCTTCCCCATATCTAAAACAAGCTAGTTGAGGAAGGGCATCATTTCATTTGCCCAAGATCCAACTGAGGATTTTCACCAAGCTTGAGAGAGATTCAAGGAACTCCTAAAGAAATGCCCCCACCATCAAATCCCTGAATGGCAATTGGTTCAAAATTTTTATCAAGGGATTGATTCGAAAAGCAGAGACATGGTAGATGCTTCTTGTGGTGGCACCTACCTCCATAAAACTGTTGAGGAGGCCTGGGAGTTGTTTGATATCATTAGTGAGTACTCCATGCAGAGAGAGACCTTGTTTAGGGACTTAGATCCTCCTAGATTGGTAAAAGAGAATACCACTAGAGGGAAGATGTTTAAGGTAAATGTACAAAGTGATTTGGAGAGGAAAGTGGACAGCCTGACACTGAAATTTGATAAGCTCATGGGAGCAATGCAGTCACCCATGGCTACTAGGGTGGAGGAGGCATGTGCTATCTGCCAGTCCCCTACCCATCCTATTGAAGAATGCTCATCAGCTGTCCAGTTTCTAGATTTTGTAATGGAGCATGTGGCTGCCACTCAGTCCTATGGGAAACAACCTGCTGCTGGGTACCAATGAAGGAACCACTCCAACTTGAGGTGGAGACAAGATGCATACACAAACTACCAGCAGCAGCCACAACAACCCATGCCCTACAAAAATGCTCAACCCCACCACCAAAGTTATATTCCAAAGCCTCATTACCAGCAGCCCATGACCCAGCTTGTGGGCCAGCCTGTGCAGCAACCTACACCCCCTCCAGCTGTGAGATCACTCTCTTTTGAGGAACAAGTTCTGGCCTCATTACAGAATTTGGGACCCTTATCTCAAACTGTGCTCTCTCACAGTCAAAGCATTAAGAAGATAGAAGACTATCTTGGTCAGCTGTCTAATGCTTTGACTAAGAGAGAGGAAGGGAGGCTGCCTAGCCAACCACTAGATAACCCAAGGAGATAGTATGTAGTGGGTGAAGTTTTCTCCACCTATGAGGAAGCCAAATCCATTACTATATTAAGAAGTGGAAGGCTGGTGGATAACCAAGTTGGCTGGGAGACTTTGAGAAATTTTGAAAAAGGCAAAGAGTTTGTTTTCGAAAGGACACAACAAGGGCCACTAGTGGTGGACATGAAGGAGCAACCAAATGAGAATAAAGAGGATAATAATGATCCTCAAGAAAAGAGAAAAATCAAAAAGAAAGATAACCAATTGGTTAAGGCCGCAAATGAGGGAGTAATCCCACATTTGCCATTTCCTAAAGCATTGCAAACACCTTCCCCTTTCGATAAAGGGCAAGGTAAAATAGAGGAAATGATGGGAACTTTCAAGCAAGTGAAGATTAACTTACCTTTACTTGATGCAATTAAACAAGTTCCAACCTATGCCAAGTTTCTGAAGGAGTTATGCACCCATAAAAGACAGTCTATGATACATTTATTCAAAAAGGTCTTTTCAGTAGAAAAGGTAAAGCAAATTCTGTCGATTGCTATCCCCATAAAACTTTAAGACCCTGGAGTGCCCACTATCCCCTGCATCATTGGGGATCATAAAATTGAGAAAGCCTTATTAGATATGGGAGCCAGTGTGAATTTACTGCCATATACAGTATATGAGAAGCTGGGCTTAGGAGAGTTGAAACCCACACAAGTGGTCTTACAATTGGCTGACAGATCTGAAAGGAACCCTATGGGGGTCATTGAAGATGTCCTGGTGGGAGTTGACAAGTTCTTTTACCCTGCTGACTTTTTGGTGCTAGACATGGAGCCAAGTAAATGTGTTTCTTCCATACCTGTGATTCTAGGCAGGCCCTTTTTGACCACTGCTAATGCTTGTATACAATGTAGGTCAGGTGTCATGGAAGTCTCCTTTGGCAACATAAAAGTAAAGCTGAATGTGTACAACACAACTCATCAACCCCCTCTATATGAGGCCTATTTTTTTATTGATGTACTAGAGGAGGTTGTGCATGAAAATCCACATCAGCTGATGCAGGGCAATGTTTGGTTCACAAATATAAAACAACACCCAGGGAATGGACATTTGCTGCAGAGAAGATCCACGAAGGTGCCAAGTTTGATGAGCCTGAGGAGACCGTAGACCTTTCAGATCCACGAAATTATCCCCTGAAGTTCAGTATGTATTATATGTACCATACTTTGCTTTTGTTTTAGGTGTTTACTTTGTTGTTGATTGATATATATATATTTTTTCCTGAATAAAAACTGCCATGCTAAATACTAGGCCATCATTTCAATATTACCAACTATCCTGAGATAGTGGGAGCTTGTCCACAAGGGAAACAAACTGTAGAGCAGCACAACAGAAGAGCTTGCTGAGTTCTGAGGTTGAGAGTGCCCAGGAACACAACCTTATTTGGGTTTTGGGAGTTTTCGATAGGTCAAGTTCACCTCTCATTAGGACACATGGTGATTTCGACAGGATATTTGATGGTTTCGATAGGCACTGAGACCTATCGAAAGGATGGTTCCACCTATCGGGATCCTATCGAATCATCCCTTTTGAAAGCTTTGTCAGCTAAGCTTTCGACAGGACGCATGAACCTATCAAAACCATCCAATTCATCCTATCAAAATCGTATTTCACCCCTTATATACCTGTCGATAGGTCATTTGTGCCTCATTCCCTACCCTCTGCAAAACCCTAGCTCTCTTCCTCTCTCTTTCGCCTCCCTCTTTCTCCACAAAATCCTCGCAGAGCCTTCAGCTATTCAGTCTGCCATTTCGTAAGTGCATTGAGTTTGCGCAGAGGAGCATTTTGCATCTAATTTTGGAGAAATTAGAGCTGTGCATTGCGATCTCTGTTAAATCCTAGGAATTTTGGGGTAGGTTGCCTTCCCACCGCCAATCTGTTGTTGTTCTAATTGTTAAACTCGATATTCCATTACAAGTTGGTGAGTGAGCAATCCCTGAGAGTAAAATGACTAAGCTTGAGGAAACCCTAGCAAACCTACTCCGGAGACCAGCTGCTTCTACCCCCAAATCTTCCAAGAAATCGAAGCCAGCTTCCAAACCACCTGTTAAGAGGAAGCTCTCTGAAGAGACACCCAAGAAGGCCCCTAAAGCCAAGAAAGCCAAAGCTATAGAAATTCAGGGGCCTGAGGTGGAAACACCCTTAGAGAGAGCTGCTCCTGCAGCAGACCTTCCAGCTAGGTTAACTACCCCCAATGACTTTGTAGAGAATTTGAGTCTTGTCCTTGAGACAGACTTTGATCTGGCATACTTTGCCAACATTGGGGAGTGCCAGGAGACATTGGAATATTTGAAGAAAGAAGGTTTGTTGCCCATGCTTTCACCCTTGAAGGAAAATGTGTACCCCAGGTTGGTGAAATTATGGTACCAGAACCTGACAAAGAAGGTGATGCCTGGGGCTGAGGATGTACTAGAAATCGTGATTGATGACTGGCAGCTGATTGTCGATTACAGAGACATTGGGATAGCTTTGGGAGTCCCATATCAATTTGACTCCACCAGAGCTGAGGGAGCACCTATAGGGGCTACATTTAGGGAAATGACTAAACAGCTTACCAACAGAATAGTGGGTTCTGGTGAATCTCTGATGAGAAGAGACCTCCATCCTATCCTAAGACTCATTGATACCATTTTGAGGAAAAATGTATGTCACTGGGCATTTGCAAGTGAGAAGGGCCCCATTAGTGGATGCCCTATACTACTGTTCAAAGGGGCTATTCGTGAATGCACCTAAGCTGATTTTTGAAACAATGGTGGATATCAACGACAAGGTGCTGAAGAGATAAGCTTTTGCTAAGGGAGGAGGTCTGCCCTTTTGCAGACTCATCACATGTCTGCTCAAGACTGGAAAGTATGTGATCAAGAGAAATGAGCTAATGGAGAAGCTGAACACAAAAGTGTATGGAAAACAGGAATAGATGTGGCAGTTTGAAAAACCTGGATGACCTCTATGGGTGGCCAGATGATGTCTGTAAATAGATGTGGCAGTTTGTTGTTTTAATTTTCTTTTTCACTTGTCTCATGTATATATTTGACTTATCAATACAATTTTGTCTTCATGTATTTTTGTTTTTTTTTTTACTGTGTCGATATTTTCTTACCATGCCTCTCTACTGATTTCATAGTGTACAACAGTGGGGACACTGTTTAGTTTAGGTTTGGGGGTATGGCAGGTATGCCAATGAAATGAGTTAATGATAGTGTAGTTAGGCTAAAAGGAGTGTTTGGAATTAGAGTAAATTCTCGCTTGATTTTTTTTGGAAAAGAGGAAATTAAAAAACTTTTTGAAACTGAAATAAGCTATAGTCTAACAGTCTTCATGAAGCAAATGTCAACGATTTTCAAAATTTTTTTGATGTGTAGTGAACCTGAAATAAGGTAAAACTGTAAGGATACACCCTAGAAAATTTGATGGAAGGCCATACACAGTAAGATTTGGGCCTGAATTTTTTTTTTTGAAGAGTGTCTTGGCAATTTTTCTGCTCTAAGGACTGATTGGATTTAGTTTTGATCACTAGAACTTAGGCAAATCCAAGTTGAAACAACCTGACAACATTCATAACATGGAAGACATGAGGTAAGGCCATCCCTTGGACAGTTTGAGCTTAAAGATCCTACCCTTTTGAACTGCCCTTGATACACACCTTCTGAGCCTTAAACATCCCAGTTTTCTTTCACGAAAACCAGAAAATTTGAACCCAAAACCTTTTAACCTATTTCAGTTCACCCTGAATCTGAGAAATCAAGAAAAATGAGAAGTGAGGTTAGAGGAGCAAGGTTCGAGGATTGGTTGAAAGAGAAGAAAACTCATTTGGTGGTGTTGTGGCATTCCGGCCTATACATATATAAAAAAAAAAAACAAAGGAAAAGAATGAGAAAGAGAAGTCACTTCATTTGAAAATCTACAAGAAGATAAGAAGCTGATGAAGCTAATCACTTCAAGTCTGAAATGTAAAAAATGAAAGTGAAGAGGTGCTGAAATGAAGAAGGTGTTGTCTAGACCACCTCCTTACCTTTACTAATTTCTCAATTTGAATCCATTTTACCCTTCTATTCTTTATTAACTTCACCCATAAGCCACACTACAACCCAATAAAAAGACCTTACTGATCTGAAATGGAGTGAGTTATCATGTGGAGATAAGGATCTGCTTAATCTATGGCGTAAAGAGTTAGAAAATTTCAGGAATTAGAGAAATGCCTATGCTCATGCTTGCAGTCCTATTTGAGGGCTGTAACTGCTCTTGAGTTGTGTAAAATTCTACACCCTTCAATTTTTGTTGTTGTGAGTGAACAACCCTGGTGAGACTTGGGTCTGAAATCTAATTTGATGGGGGTAGTATCAAAACAGAATTCTCAAGTGAAAGGTGAGCCATGCATTAATTTTTAGGAGAAATGCCTTGGCATGAGCTGAGTGATGGTGAAGGATTATAGCAGACTTTTAAGTTTTGAACTGATGCTTTTTCTGATGAAATTCCTCTAATGAATTGAATGAACATGATGTGAATTTATTTTATGTACTTGAACTCTGTTTTAGCAGGATGCACTATTATTAACCAACTTTATTGGAAAAGTTTGTGGGTACCTTTACTGAAAACCCTTAGGAGACTTCACTCCTCCACTAGGGATCACCTAGGGGTTTAAAAGGCTTGATGCATATGCTAAATGAATTCGTAATCCCTACGAAAGTGACATTTTTAATTTTCTTTGTTTCTCCTTTGCTCAGGGACTAGCAAAGCTTAGGTTTGGGGGTGTGTTAAGTAGTGAAAAATGCCAGTTTTCACCCCTTAACCTGACCTTTGCAAGACCTGTGAGCACATTAATAAACCTCTGTTGAGTCTGTTTTGTAGATAGCAATAAAAGATAGAAAAAATGCAGGAAACCACTCAAGAATGCCACACAAGAAAGTTTATCTCTCAGCACAGTACAGACCTAGCAATAGCACACCAGAGGGCTGCACACTATTGGGCCCTTGGGGCACGTGGCAACAACAGGGCAACGCAAAGGAAGTAAAAATAGGCTGAAAACATCCTATCGAGAGGTTATCTGAAGACTTCGATAGGAGCTGAGAGCTAAAAAGAGAGGAATTCGTACAGTTGGAAAGGCTTCGATAGGATCTGAAGGCAGAGAAAGGATGAATTCGTGTGGATTGAGGAGTTCGATAGGATCCAAGAACCTATCAAGCAGCTGAAAGAAAGGAAGAAACCATCCTATCGAAAGCCTGCCTGAGGTAAAAGGGGAACCTATCGAATGGTTTCCTGAACCTGTCGAATGGTGGCATGGACCTATCGAGATGGAGACGAGATGGAGACGTTGGAACATAACCTATTGAAGGGTGCTTGAGCCTTTTGATAGGAGTGAGAGCAATCTTATCAGAATGATGGCATGCAGAGCTGGACCTATCGAAATGGTCCTCCAGCTTGTTGAAAAGTTTCTCCAACCTGTCGAATGCTCCAGGCAAAGGGCTGAGAATGCTGAAACTTTAAGAGAAGGCTCATCCTATCAAAACCTGTTGAAGAGATCTGAGAACCTAGCGAAAGGACCAAAAAGCTCCATTTGAACTTGTCGAAAGCTTCCCTAACCTGTCAAAATCGTGTGAAGAATTTCTCAGAAAATAGGTTGTTCAGATGCTGCGATTTGGTGACCTGCTGCATGCAAATCGAGGCACATTGGTGACCGGCACGACGATCCAAAAGATGTGCTAGGAAACCCTAACCAACCCATGTGTTCGAACAGAACTCTAACAAACTCTGAGGACCTTCTAGAAGGGACTATTGGCGGGAAAAATAAGAGAGAAAGCTATATAATGAGATCCCCAATTGGAATTGGGGGAGATTGAGATTTGGATCAAATTCCAGAGATTAAAGCTGGCAGTGAAATTTCATTTTCCTTCTTTTAGCTCAACTATGGTTGGCTTATTCCCTAAGAGCAGCAAGGAGAGAGGTTAGATCTGTAATTGGGTAAGGCTGAGAGTGTTATTGTGGGTTAATTACTGTACATACTACAGATCTGAGAGCATTTCATTGTAGAGCGAGTTTTATTGCAATGTAAATATTATTGTTATTGTTTTAATTGGATCTATAGTTCCTTTGGTTTTATTTGGTCCTCGATCGGATTTGTGTAGAGGAGTTTGTTGATCAGCTCACCCACTTAACTGGTAGACCTCTTGGATACCATCTGATCTCCCTAGATCTGATATCCCTGCAATTTCTTGTGTCTGTGACCTAGAAATTACAGCATCTGTAGTAGTTTTAATGCTCTGGTTGAAACCTTTAGTTTGGAGGAATTCCCTAGGATGATCTGTGACCATTAAAGTGGATAGATCATAGCCTTAAGAGCAGTCCAATCTCTGGTTTCAATTGGATTCTTCTACCATAAACCTCTGGATCGGATGAAGTCTATAGGATGGTTTGTCACCATTGAAGTGGACAGACCATACCCTTGAGATCAGTTAAATCCTTTGGTTTAGAGTGGAGCCTTCTACCCTTTAGCTATGCTTGTAGCCAGCTGAGGGATTTGTGTGCCTTGAACCCCTGTAACATGATCAGCTCAACCTGATTGCAATGAGACCAATCTCCAAGCTGCTCTTCTCCATTTTCCATTTTAAAACCCTTCCATCTGCATGATCTATATCTCTGGACTCGATCTCAGTTAGTTGCATTTTATTTGTAGTTTAGCTTAAGTGACAACCCTTTTTAAACTCTCACCTGTCTTTTAGCTGACTTAGCATTAGTTAGGGTGCCAGATCTCTTATAGATCTAGAGATTTACCATATTTTGAATTCACCTCCCTGTGGACATTCCCTTACTTTTCTTTTAAAACGTGCTACAAAAAGACCCTGTATCTTGCAGGTCTAGGATATTTTTGTTATGCTGAATCCATCCCCTGTTTAACTCTAATTTTATTTTGTCTTTATCATTACACAATAAATCAGCACATTGAAATTCCCCAACAACCTGCTGTCATGTAAATGTTCATGAATCTGCTATAATTGAAAATCATTTGCATTCTGAATTTTTGCTATGCATATGTTGGGAATGGGGTACAATTATGAAATGGATTACATTTGAAGGAAGTTGGTGCTGATGCACAATGGCTAGGTGCATGTTAGTATGGATGCACTGGCCAATGTGTAGCACTTAGAAAGAGTGAGCTTTGCCTTGTCGCAAGGCTCAAAGGCCTCAATTTCATACTCGTGAGTCAATTTTGGGCTTTCTCGCGGGGCTCTGTAATGACCTGTGTTGCCTCGCGAGAGCCTTGCGAGCGAATTGCTTGAAGGAAGCCAAAGATGGATCCTCGCGAGGCTACGTCTTCTCCGCGACAATGAGCTGTGCAAAAAATGGAAATCACGCACTTTGTTCCTCATGAGAGCCTCACGAGCAAACTTCTGAAGCTCGTACTGAAACATACCTGGTGAGGCCCTTGGCTCACTGAATACATTTTCCTCTTGAGGTCCTTTACTTCAGCTGCACGAGAGATAAACATGCCCTCTCGCGCAACTCAGTTACAACGTCAGCTCCGTGATGGACCTCGTGAGACTCTTGAGTCCCTTAAAAGGCATTTCTAGCTAGATGGCATTTATACTGCGCGAGAAATTTTTTTGCCAGGCGAGAACTGCGCGAGTCACGGATTCACATACTTAAACCCTGCGATTTCTTTATTTTTCTCATTTCTCTCTCTTTGCCCTAGCTTCCATTGAACACCACCGAGCTCCTCTTTCTCTTCTTTCTTCCCTATTGCCAAAACCACTCCAACTCGGCCACTTATCTCCTACCATTGTGTTCCACAACACCTCCTAATCATTTTGCACACAGTTTGAGGAGATTTGATACAGTGGACAACTTTTGAACCTCTCTTATGGTAAGTGTGCTCACTCTCCCATTTGGATTGAGTAGTCTACTATTTTAGGTTGAAGGGATTAATTTTTGTGAAAAACTATCTTTGGAGTGTGCATTACATAATCTGTGAGTTTAAAGATCATATTTTGAAGAATTGGAATAGCCATGGCCACGGGTTCTAATTTATTGGTACCTTGGCTGCCATGTTAAACCTACACCTACTGGCAGCCCTATGGCCACTAGGAAATCTGTGAGAATTGTAGAGGCCTCCATTGTGGAGACCTCTGAGGTACCTACACCATCTGTGGAGCCCCAAGTGGAATTAACTAAGAAAAAGGTTGTCCCTGTGAAGAAGACCAGATCTGTAGCCTTTGATGCCCCTGCTCAAAAGAAGAAATCTGCCCCTAGGAAGAGGGCCAGAGCCCACCCACCTATTAAAAGCCCTGAGAAACCAAAGAAAAAATAGAAGAAGGGCAAAGATGTGACCCATGAGGTCCCTATGGTTGTCCCTGAGGAGGAAGATAATGAGTCACTCAAAATCCCCTTTGAGTATATGGCTGCAATTAAGCTTGAGGCAGAGACTGCCTTTGGCAAGGCCTTCTTTGAGGATGAGCCAGAGACAACTACTTGAATTGAATACCTAACCAAGGCCACACTGCTACCCCTTCTCAGGCCCCCACTGCAGCTGGTCTTCCCTAGACTAGTGCAACTATTTTACTAGAACATAAGGGAGAAGACTGGAGATGATGGGAACCCTGCAATGCTAGTATTGATAGATGATTTTGAGATATTGTTTAACCAACTAGTCATTGCTGAGATACTTGAGAAACCAGTCAAGTACAACCCAGAGTGTGGCTTGGGACCTCCTTTGACAGCCACAATCCTAGAAATTGCCAAGGAGCACACAGGAGGGATCACAGCCTTAGGGCTGTCCATTAGGAAGAGAGACCTGCACCCAGGCCTGTAGTTTATGGATGGAGTGTTAAGAAAAAATGTATACTGCTCTGGGCACCAACAGGAGAGGAGGTTCCCCATTACTGATGCCTTCTACTCCTTCCATTGCAACCACTACATAGATGCTGCAAAGCTTATTTTTGAAGGAATGAAAGACATAAATGAAAAGGTGAAGAGGGAGCAGAAACCCCATTTCTTGCCCTACTGCAGGCTTAATACAGCCCTCCTACACCTGGGAGGCTACCACTTCAACATGAATGAGGAAACTCTCAATTTGGCCCCCATCAAGTGTGGTAACAAGAAGTGGGGGATTAGTGGTACCTTGATTGAAAAGAAGAAGAAGAAGAAAGAGGAGTTTCTAGCTTAGGCAACCCCAACAATTCAAGAAGCAGCTGCTGCTGCCTCTGCTACTGCCAGCTCTACTGTTGACTCTCAAGCAACCACCTCAAGTGTGCCAGCTATCCCCACCTCCAGTCCCTTGTCAGCCATTATACCAACCATCCATACACTCATTACCTCTACAACAAAAATCTCATTACCATCTCAACCCATTCCACCATCATCAGCTACACAAACACCTTTCACACTCACTTCCATTCTCATTCCAGTTATTTTTCCAGCCAGTACTACCTTACCCACCACCACACCAATCCCACAATCCTCCACAGCTGAGCTAATTTTTCCCATTATTACCACAGCCACCATAACCTCAACAACCCACACAATACCTGCTGTGACTTTAACATTACCATCCTCCATTGCTTACCTCAGCCCACCTGTTACAGTCACATACAAAAAGAGAAAACAAGCCAAAGCCCCCACTGAACCCGAACCTACATATATATCCTAACCTTTACCTATCCCTGAAACAACAACCATTCCAGACCCAACCATTGACATACAACCACCCTCACTAGCCCAAGCCTCTTCAATATCCCATGTTGAGAGTGAGCCCCAAATTCTTAACATTCCATACAGCTCCCCACTAGCCTCACCTCAGCCCATTTAACCCTCTACCACAATTGAACCTGATATATTTGAACCTTTGGGCCAATCCATTCCTTATTCCCCTACCCATGACCAAGAACCAGACCCCTTTTCAGTAGAGGGGTACTCAACTATGATGACCTCTATCATAGGGGACATCAATTATGAATTTACTCATCTTCCTGATTCACCACAGCCCCATCACTTTAACCCTACCCCTACTTCCCCACATCCAACTACCTTTCATCATGCACCCACTTCACCATTTCAACCAATTACAACCACCCAACCCACATCCCCTATCATCCCTGATCCCCTGCCTCAAATCCTTAACCTTCTCCTCTCTCTTCAAACTCATGTGATGACCAACACCCGATCCCAAACATCCATTGAGGCCAACCTTCAAGCCATGAACTCCACCCTCCAAAATCAGGCCTTAATTCAAACCAGTTTATAAGCCATCCAATCAACCTTGTCAACTTTAACCCAACCTGTCCAACAACCATTTATCCCTCCACCTATACATATACCTACACCACCCCCATCTCTCCAACCCTTAACCATATCATCATCACCTGTTGCTGCTACACCCATTGAAACTATTCAAGAAATTCCTCCAATTACATTTACCACGACCTCCACACAAATTGACCCTAAACCTGAACCTCAACCTGACCCTATCCAGCCACCCATTATTGCACCACATTTGGAACTCATTTTCCCACAACCCCAACTTGCAACCCCACCTGTAGTAGCCACATGTGATGTTATCACAAATGTTGAAAACCTAATCCCTACCTCCTTAAAAGCCTCCCAAACAGACCTAGAGATAATAGACCTCACCCTACCTGAACCTAAAGTCCTCTAGCCTATACGCTCTACTTCCACTCTACCCATACCATCATCCATCCCTTCATCTTCATCCACACAACCTCAATAGCTGATTGACCCTCCTTCCACAGCTGATGACACCATACTACCTACCTCTTTCAACCCCATGCCTCCATACTCCACCCTCCTAAGAGCAATAAAAGAAAATGCATACATCAAAAGGGATGTTGTTAGAGGCATGGCAGACCTCAAAACCATAGTGAGGCAGCCCTTCCTAGATCAAATCAAGTTTCTAGAACTCACTCATAAGATGGAGGAAAAGAGACTCAAGCATGGATAGAGGGAGACCCTGTTAAAATACAATGAAGAGAAGAATAGAGCTAATAGGATGGAGGATGTGATCAAGAATCTACAGGTGGCCTTGAGATTGGTGGAGGAGAGGGCCAATGATTATGCTAAGACTACTTTAACATTACAGTAGACCTTGTCTGATATTGGTGACAGAGACTTAGAAAAAGCGCAACCAAACTCTTCACTGGTGTTGCCCCTCCCCTGCCAACTGGCCCTAAGCCGAAAGAGCCAAGAAAAATCAAGCCTGACATCAACATAAAGGAGTCTGCTTTAAAGCCAGAGACAACTCCAAAGAAGAGGAGCAACACCAAGCAAAGGAGGACTACTTCAAAGAGATCCCAGTCCACTGCTGCTACTCTCAAGAAAGCAAAAAGCAAAGGTGTCCAAGACAAGATTGATGCAGCAGAAAATTCAGATGATTAGATTTGTACATGTAGTTAGTTAGATTTTTTTTGTAGAATCTTTTTGTAGTTATTTTCACTTGCATTGCACAAATTCCTATGTTCTAAATGAAAATTCTCTTTGGTAGCTTTTATCTCAAGTTTATTTGGTCTACTTTATTTATACTATTTGTTTGTTTAGTTATTGTACTTGTTTGTGTGAGTGTGGTTTGCTACTTTTACTTACCTTGTTTGCTATCCTTTTTTTACCAATATACCCTGCTGCACATGTCCTTTATCTTTGAACCAGTGAGGACACTGTTCCTCATAAGTTTGGGGGTGTGGCAAGGTATGCCAATGATGGAGTTAATCTAAGTGCAGCAGAATCAAGTGAGTAAGATAAAAATAGAGCTGAGTCACCTATGAAACTTTGAAAATAAGGGATGTTAAAATTCTGCAGACCTGTAGGCATTAAAAGCATTTAAATTTTAATATTTCCATGAGGTGAACATCAAGAAAACTCATTTGTGTCAGCACTTAGTGAACCATCAAAGAGGGAAAAAGGTAAGGACATGCCTATGAGTTCAATGGAAGACCATACCTAGTGAGATTTGGGCCTACAAATTTTTTTCTCTTTGAGGAGTGTCTTAGGCAATTCTTTTTGCTCTAAAGATTGGCTGAGTCTATTTCCTCACTAGAAGTTAGGCATCTCCAAGTTGAAACAACTAACAGTACCCCTGACATTTAGGAAAGGATCAAGGTCGTCTCTTGGACAGTTTGAGCTTAAAGATACCAAACCCAATAACCTGCCCTTGTGCATACACCTTTTGAGCCTTAATTTCTAGTTTTCTTCAAAATATATCGGAGTATTTATACCTAAACCTATGGACCTGATTCAAACCTGCTCCCACTATGAGAATTCAGAAGGTAAAGGAGAAGGAGTTAAAGATGGACAAGCAAAAAGAGTAAAAAAGAAAAGAGATAGAAAAACCATGGGGCATGTACAATCAAAAACCCCAAGGAAGAAGTGTATTACGACAACTGGAATCCAATCAAGGAAACCATTTAATCCGAGAATACCTTCAAAATTCCTAACCCTTTCAAAGCCATGGCCAAGATACATCCCTAGAAAAAGCCCTCTTTAAGGTCTATGAGCAGTCAGAGTATCTATTATGTCAGCACGAGCCAAGCAGAGAGACAACAAGAACTCCATCCAGTCGGCTATGACGGAGCCAACGTCCATGTCGTGGCCTTTGAGAAAATAAAGAGAAAAGAAAAAGGAAAAGCTAAAAGTAAAATGGACATGGTGAACACTCGAAAGGGTGTCATTGGTAAAAACATCGAGCTTGTGCGGACCAGGAGAAAACTCGAAAAGGCACCTGAGGTAAAAATGCATACCAACAAATGTAATGAAAACCTGAAAAAGGCACTACGGGTAAAAAGAGGGCAACAACGGGCACGACAAATACCCATCTTGGGTGTTGTGAGTAAAAATATTTTAAAATAAAAAGAAAAAATGAAAAAAGGAGAAAATCTTTGTTACTCCCTTGGTTACATTCCCGATCCATCTGGTCGCCACATGGGCTGCTCATGTTACCTCAAATCAGGTCCTGATCAGGTATGTCTTTGGACCGCACCATCAAATGCATGACCCGAGATAAGGAGAAAGGGTCGATTCAATCAGAAGGGATCGATGTTCCAACCTTGGTAAAAAATGTTGAACCTCACTCTGGCCAAACCACAGGAACGGGTTCGGCTATACTCCGAATGGGACTTGTCACCTCATCTGAAGGTTGAGGCATCAAAAAAAAAGGAAAAGGAGAAAACCACACTTATAGAAGATAATAAATTTCCCTTTTCCATTTTCTTGCTGGCATTGTGCACACACCACGAAAAAGATGGTAGGTGTGATGCCCGGTTTCTTCCTTTAAGGAGAGGAGAAGACCACACTTATAAAAGATAATAAATTCCCCTTTCCCATTTTCATGTCGGCACTGTGCACACCACACCTCGCAAAAGATGGTCAGTGTGATGCCAAATTCCTCCCTTCAAGGAGAGGAGATGAACACACTTATAAAAGATAATAAATTTCCCTTTCCCATTTGCATGCCGGCACTATGCACCACATCTTAAAAGGATGATTGGCGTGATACCCGGTTTCTCCCTTTTACAAAAGCAAAGAAAGACAATGACTGTGTAAGATAATAGATTTCCCTTTTCCATTTACATGTCTGTACTGTGCTTACACCACATCTTAAAAAATAATCGGTGTGATGCCTTATTTACCCTTTTATAAAATTGAAAAGCAATAAAAAATATTAAGAAAATATATATATCAAAAAATATCTAACAGGGGTTCTTATGCCCCTCCCTGTGGTGTTTTGATCTTTAGAAAAGGATATGTGTAGGTCTAGGTCAACGACGTAACTCACGCTTCAAAGCTTGAATCTCTGCATGTAAAGGGGCCTCTCGGACATTCCGATCTATCATCCAGCGACCATGAAAGCCCTTGTATCAGTTTCGGGAGGCATCAGTAGCACTAAGAACATCATTTAAGGCTCCTTCCAGATGAAGGACCTCACACTCTGCAACATCAGCTCTTGCTTTTGTAACATCTGCTCTAACCTACTATTTCTCTAAATACTCGTGCAGGACCCATTTCTCATCTACTAACAGCTCAATCCGAGCCAGTAGTGCCAACTCCTTCCTTGGTCAAGGACCCTCTACACCATTGCTCTCCGCCCGATCTAAGCAATGGATAGAAGGCTTCTCGAATAACAGCCAAGTCTCATACTCTCGAGAAGTCAAGAGAGAACACCCTGCCTCCAAGCCACACATATGCATTGACTAATGCATCTCCCAAAGAGCGGCTATCCTATCCATGTTCCCAAAGGATCCCCAACATAAAATCAGTCAGCACAAGGGAGGTCTCTCCGAGCAGGGCACCTACTGAATATAACCAAACTGGTGCAGCACTCGAGATGGGAAATAATAGGTACTGCCAGTCAAGCCAAGAAGGGTGATACCCTCATTAGCATCAGTGCATGCTCTGGCTCAATGATGATATCCATCTTTGGCTGGTTCAGATCCACCAACTTGTCAGCATCAAACTGGTCTATTAGTCAGGATAGCTTCACCTTGGAGCCAGTCATATCCTGGGACGAAGGGTAATCCTCGATCATCTCAATCACCTTTGCATGATCTGGTTCATGGGGGCAAACCACTGGTATCCCTCCTATCCTGATCCCAGTAATCATTGACCAGTCCATAGGGGTGATGGTCATCTATGCTATGAACATGTGAAAGGTCATCGTCTCAGGATGAAACCGCTCCACCAGGGCCTTCACGTAGGCCTTATCCCCCCTCATAGTCGGGCATGACAAGAAGTCCCCAAATCCGGCCTGGGCCAAAAGGAACCTCACGACTTGGGGAAGATGAACAAAGAGGCGCTGAAGGTCTTACAGACCTCTGTGGAACATGATTGGGGGCGGAGACTACATCAAAGAGGCCCGAGCAGATAAAAACAACCAAGGGATACATCTTTTACCTTACTGGTTCTGCCGAAGTTGGAGATGTGGGTGTAATGCTGATGCAGTAATCCACCGCGGGCTGCTTCGCCCTGCATTTCCCACCAGTCACGAGAAGAACGCTACACCTGAATAAGGTGCTCCCCCCTGGTACCATAAATCAAATCGGGACCACCTTCCTAGCCCTGTTCCTCTTCACTTGACATCCTGAGAAAAAGAGAGGAAGAGGGGCACTGGCAACAAGTATAAGAGGGTAAGTATGCTCCACATAGATTCGGAGGGGTGTGTTAAACGACATTTAAAAAAATAAAAATAAAAAAACCCGCCACATTTTTTTTTCTTCTTTCTTTCTTTCAAAAAATTATCTCAAAATTTTCAACCAAAACTCACCCAAGGCACCCACATAAATCAAGGAAAGATTCAAAAAATGTCAATATTTGCCAAGGAGCATCATTTGTGCAAAACCCTAATTCTGCTTAGTTGCTCTAATCATGGGGTTCCGTGATGGGAATTGGTGCTAAGTTTCTATGAAGGTTTGAATGATCAAACCTGGCAATGGATTGATGATACCTATGGGGGTATGTTTTTATCATTTACTGCAACAGATGCATGGGCACTTTTAGGGACCCCTAGTGTCCAATCGGTGCAACCCTTAGCACAAAGACGGACTGATCCATAGAATTCAGGAAGTACATCCCCTCAACGAGGAGGGTTGTACAACTTGAAATCTAAGAAAAACTTTCTTTAAAAGATGAAACTTTTGAAGAAGATGATTTGGTCCATGTTGGGTGTAAAATCGCACCCAACATCACAAGGAGGTGTGATTCGTGGTCTTAACCAAAATCTTGCCCAAGAGGTCCATGTTGGGTGTAAAATCATGCCGAAGAGATTCGTGGTCTTAACCAAAAATCTTGCCCACAACAACCCAAATCATCCCGCTACAGCATGTTCCTTCTAGTGTTCGGACAATAATTTTGGTTGTGTAAATATTTATAATCGAACCTGGAGGAAACAACCAAATCTATCCCGGTAACATAATTCGCTATGGAGAAACACTCAGCCTTATTAGCTGACGAATGCTCCACAATTTTTTTTGCCATTCATGGGACAACCACATTATCCACCTCAAGGGTCTAACTCATTGGAGGAAACCATATTGCAGGTAGTCCAGACCTGCCGGCAATAAAGCCGACACCACAAGCGTTAACTCCACACTCTCTCGACATCCCAGACTACACTAGTAACTCAAATCAAGGAACTAGATAAAGGAGCAGAGGTTGGGTTGCCCATGCAGCCTGTTAATGATAGGGAAGGCAAAGTAATGGCTGGAGAGACCTTGTCTTCTTCTAATTTGCCAGTGCTTTAATGAGCGCTTTGACCCTGCCAATCTATCAATGCATCCATAGCGCTTCTTGGGAGGTAACCCAAGCATTTGTAAAGTAACTTATTTTTAGGAGTGAGTCAGTTAAATTTGGCTGAGAACAGAGTCTCAGGTAAATTTCGACCGATTGAAATAGATTTTTCAACCCGTCCAATTAATCTAAAAGGAAGGAAACACAACAAAAGCCAAAGCTTTTACTACGTTCAAACTGATCGAGATAGAGTTTGATCGATCGAAATGGCGAATTACACTTCAAAGTTGAAGCAGACCTAGAGCAATCCCTTTATGCTCTATTTTTGCGACTAGTCGAAATGGATTTTTGACCGATCGAATATACAAGTGTTGGGCTATTTAAAGCCCTTCAGACCGATCGAAATCTATTTTTGATCGGTCTTGCCCTAGTTTTCCCCAACAATTTTCTTCTTCCTTGAGCCCTGTGTCATTTAAACCTTTGGCACGCGCCTTTCCACCTTCCAACCATCCATCATCCCTATTAAACAAGACCCTTCGCCTTCTCCATAACCTTTCCTTATAAAACCAGCACCCATTTTGCCCATCTCATTCATCTTTTCATCAGAAAACCTGTTTCTAAAACCCTCTTCCACCATGGCCGACGATGATGCTAGCTAGTTCGAGATTCGAGAGGTCATCGAGAATCGAATCTAGAGGGACGATCCCGGGATGTCCCGGGTCAAAATGCAGATTTGGGAGTAAATGCTCCTACTAGCAAGGAAGGCTAAAATGGTTGGCCCTGCTTTGTCGACTTCCCCTCTTCCCCCTCCCAAGCACCACTGTCCTCAACCATCCTCTCCACTGTCGCCCTCGGCTTGGATCCGATCGTTTTAAAGACCTCGGTTTTGTCGCGCCTTATTTTGGGTCGCTCTCGCAGTTTAAACTTGTTTAACTTTTTCCTAGGTTTTTAATTTCTTTTCAAATGGAGTGTGTAAATTATACAATGTTAATATATTGTCTCTTTTATTTTTCTATTATTATTCTTGTGGTTGCTTAATTATGTGGATGTGTTAATAGTACTGTTGAACAGGTTTGGAGGAGGTTCTTTGTTCCTCTTTGTCCATGAGTATTTTAGTTTAACAATTTTGGGGTTTTTGACCGAACCTGTCTGATGGATTGACTGCAGCATTTTAGCCTAGGTTTAACCAGGCTACAATGCTTATTGATTGGTCTTTTTCACACCTCTTTACAGTTGCCTTATTGGTTGTATAGCATTTATAGTTTTGTACAATGAGGACATAGCACCGCTTAGGTTTGGGGGTGTGTCTGTGCTTAGTGTGATTATTATTTCCATCTGTCGCATCACAAATGACCAGTATTTTTTTTATATATACCCTCAAAATTTTGTTTTAAAACCATCATGAAAATTTTATTTTGTCCTAGTTTTCAAAATGTAGTCAAAGATGCATGTAATTTTAATTTTTAGATACCCATGCCATGATAAAATAGCGGTTGTTTAGAAAAATTAGTCCCAATGTGAACATTTAAGGACTAGTCCGGATTCCATGCTTAGAAATTTTTTTCACCATTTGCCATGCTTAGGTCCTGAAATCAATGGACTAGTTCGAATCTGGAATTTTAGGAGTCCAAGAATCGACTCAAACCCGGAAAGCTTTAGAACCTTTGTTGTCATTCCTGATGAGTGCTAACTAAACTTGGAGTATTCTTGAAATTCGTGCTTAAACTGTTTAATCTCATACGCTTACTTTGGTTTGTTGATCATGCATTGTTCATATTATGGCACTAGAATTCATTATATCTGAATTCAAAATAAATAGGCATCATTTCAACCAATAAAGGGAATGATCAAAGGCCATCTATTGGCTCGTTTGGGCCCAAAATGTCCCACCTTATAGTCAGTTACCTTGTTGCACCCCTTTGAGCCTTAATTGAAATTTTTTGCCTTTACATGTTTCTTGATAAGCCATTCAACCATACCTCAACAACATTGCTGAAAATGTAAGCCCTACCCTTCAATCTCTGAAAAATCGGAAGAAGAATGGGAGCAAAAATAGGAAGTATAGGGGAGTGAGGAGATATGCTTCCAAGAAGCTTATGGAAAAACTGAGAAGAAGAAAAAGGGAGAGAAAAGGAAAAAGAAAAGAAAAATATAGAAAAGAAAATTATGAGGTGGAAATCCAAAAAGAAGTTGAAGGAATAAAAAGAAGAAAGAGTTGAGAAAAGAAAACAAAGAGAAATTATGAAAAATCGGAAAAAGAAAGAGCCAAAAATAGAAAATCAAGTTGAGTTCTTTTCTGATTTCTCAGAGTTATTTGAATCCCAACTTCCCCTTCTTTCTTAACCATCACCCAAGCCCCATTACAACCTTGAAAAAATACCTTTTTAATCCGATCTTGAGTGATAAATGCCTTGTGGTGGGTGATGATACAATGACTATGGTACGTTGTGTAACATGCATGGGAAACAAACATCATTATTCTATAAGGTTATTATTAGATTTCTATGAGGCACCATCCTTCTCATGTCATGTGGTATCTTCTAAATTATGTTGTAACTCTATTCCACATGTGTGCAGAAAAGTAGCCCAGTCATCACTGTGACATTATTGAGAGTGTATGCCTAAAGTGAGGATTGAGTCGAGACTTGGGATCCGACGATTCCTGATTTGGATTGATCCAAAGAAAAAAAGATTTAAGCATTGGCACCGACACACAACACTCTAGGCATGGAAGAAAGATTGGTCCAAGGATTGGAGCATTGGGTTGATTGGAATAAGCATCAATGGGATTGACACATACTTCGAGCAAGGAGTACCCCCGAGCTTTCGAAAGCATCTCCAAAACCCTTACGAATCATCTCAAAACCCTTAGGAATGATCCCAAATCCTTAGGAATCAACCTAGCCTTCTACGACCCATTAGAGACCTTCTCGGGTCCGGTTCGAAACCTCCTGAGCAATGGATAGAAAGAGCAGTGCCAAAGTTTTCATAGACCTCTTCTGTAGCTAAGGCCTATACCATTGGAAAGACAATGTTCCCTTCTTTCCAACGAGCCTATAATCACCTCAATCCGAGTTGTATATAAAAAATTATGGCAATTTGAAAATGGTGCAAAAATGCAGGAAATTATAGTAGCGTGTATATTATACACGCTAAGCCAATTTTTTACTAAAATTAGCCTAGTGTGCATGTTATGCACGTTAGGCAAAATTGGTTTATTCCTCCAGAGCAGGCCCTAGATTTCCTTATTTTCTTAGGGAATACTGTTCCCAAGCTTAGCATGTATAATATACACGCTAAGCTTAGGAATAGTATTTTTTGGGAAAATGTCCAGATTTTTAATTTGAGGTTTGACTTGTTGACCACCCCAATTTCAGGGTGGGTTTCTTGAGGACTGTTTCACCCCCATTAGTTCTATTTGCAACCCTTTAGCCATTTAAAGCACCACCCCATCATCTACCATTAAACCCATTTCCCACCTATCTAAGCTCCCAAAAACCTAGAAACCTTAGATCCCTATTACCTAATTGCTAACCCAATGAGCAGTTTAACCCTTCACTAATCCCATCCAACTCTATAAATAGAGAACCACCCCCCCTTACTTAAGGGCTTGAAAATTTTCAAAATGAGAGAAAATCCTATAGAGTTCCCTCTTCCCTTTTGAACACTAAACCTCCAAAATTCCATAATTGAGTTCACCCTTCTAGATCCCATTTTCCATTACCAAACCCTTAGATTTGGCTAGAATAGGCCTTAGCCTTCTTCTCCGACCTTCCAGTTTCCAAGCCTTGGAGGTTCAAACCCATTTGCTATCAGAAACTCACCGAAAGCGCATTAACACGAAGGTCGACAGCGGTGCTACAAGGGCCCAAGAGCTCCAGCTCTCCTTTCTATTCTTCTACCTTCTTTTTCTCTTCTTTAATCCTAGAATTTCAGCCGTTACGTCGCCAAAATTCCAGTGATTGCGGAGGGCTCAAATAGGATCGTAGTGCTTTTGGGCAAGGAGGAGTGCCGTTCTTTTTTTTTATTTTTTATCATTTGGACATAAGTAAAGACAACTTACGAGCGGGTTGATCGAGTGCCTAACACCTTCCTGATCAATAATCAAAGCCCCTACCCAAGAGCCTTTGGCAAAGACCGGTAAATTGGAGTCATATTTTTGTACTTTGGTGCTTACGTATTGATTTTTGAGGTATCCTGGGTCACCAAAAGCTCCGGGTGGCGACTCCATCATTTTTTAGAGAGTGTGTATCATCGCGACGGACCTGTAAAGTCCACGGTTGCACAGATAGAGACTCTGCTGAGGATTTTCAGACCACACAAGGCAGGTCTTACCGCACAAGGCACATGTTGAGTATAGCCGAATTGGCGTAGCACCCGAGATGGGAAGTAATGAGTACTGCCCATCAAACCTAGAAGGGTGATTCCCTCATAATCTCTAGGTTGAACTATCGGGAGGTACCATCAAGCCATGGAAGCCTCCTTACCAGCTCAGCCTCTTTCAGCCAAAGACACATCTCGCGTGTATTCCCCTTAGGCAACTTGGAGCATCGACCCAAAAAGCAATGAGCTACCTCTCCCCAGACCACATAAAAGCGGGGCACGGATCCGAATATAGCAAGATGCTCCCCAAGCTAGACTGGAAGAAGAGCAGGGCATCTCTAGAAGCACTCCACCTTGCGTGAGGTAAAGGCATCAAGACCACTGTAAAGCTTGGCCATCACAATACTCATCACAGAGCAGCCACTTTGAAGCACCGCCATTACATCGCAGAGTGCAAGGGAGAAACTCTCTCGCCTCGTGTAAAAGAGGACCTTCGAGAGAAGGCAAAGGGCAAAAGCATTCACGTTATGAATATTTCTGATCAATAATTTTTGCAAACTTTCATCGTCGAAAAGTTCTCTTAGGAATTTCAAGTGTCGGTGTCAGCTCAAGAGTTCTAAAGCGGAAGACATGGGTTTTCACATCCCAATGAGAAACCGTATCATGGATAAGATCCCAAAACAAGGGAACATCAAGGAAAAAGGAGAGACGAGCAAGCCCTGACTCGATCTAAACCCATGAGTTCACTCTCGTTCAAACTATCAAGCTAATGTTTTAGAAATTTGGGCCCTACACCCAAGGAGGGAAGTATAAAAATCCCGCCCCGGTAGGAGCAGGGTCGTGAAGCATGTCCATGGTCATACAAAGTCATTTAAGGAATCACAATTCGATGTAGGACAATGGATCCACCCTCGAGCAAAAAAGATAAAAAAATTTGAGCAAAATTCAAAACCCAACATAAAATGAAGAAAAAGGAGTGCATTCTCAGGTCTTATAGGCCCACCATTGTCTGAAAAACACTTAGCGTGTATAAAATACACACTCATTCAAAAATACCCAGAAAATGCCTAGAATGTATATTATACACACTATACCAAAAATGTCCAAAAAATGCCTAGCATGTATAATATACACGCTAGACCAAAACTGCCCAAAAAATGCCTAGCGTATATAATATGAACTCTAGACAAAAAAATCCAAAAGAAAAGAAGGGAGAGAACAGCGAGAGAAAAATAAAGGTTGTTTTTCCCCGTCCTTTGGACCAATCCGCCTGCACACTATAAACATTCTTTTTTCTTTATAGATGGCACCCTTAGACCGCGAGTTGGGAAACCTATGTTCACCATTTAACCTGTTTTATACTTTCTTTTATTTATAGGTACCATACTCACAACAAATAAAGGAGGAATACATGAACCTTGGCCATTTCAGCCAATGCACAACCTGGGGGGTCAGTTCACCATTTTCCAAACTCATAGCCCCTCCTATAAAAGAGTACATATCATTATTACAGCTTCACACCCATCTAGCCTATTTTTGAAGACAAACATATCACATCCAAAGTGGGAGATAACAAATAGAAAGGAAAATTAAATACATCTGCTCCATGAATTATCCAAAGACGCCAATCAATCATTTTATTACATTGCTTCCAAAAATACTCAAAAATTGGAATGTTCAGAAAAGGAAAAACAAAAGCTGCTCCAAGTCTTCAAGAGTTCCCTCCTCCATCAGCGCAAAGTCCTCTGATACGTCTGGACATCCCCCACCCGTGACCATGCCTGAGACAACCAACTAAGTAGTGAATGCGACTCCTCCTCATGAGCGCGCTGAAAGCATCACACCAGAAAGATTAGTTAAAGGAAAGCATATGGCAACAAAGAAACAGATAGAGCAAACCAACATCATACTTACCACTTCAACTCCTTGAAGGTCAGCGATACGACGGTAATACTCCACCTGCTGAACAACTAACTCATATACCTGGAAGGGGGGAAGGGAGAAGTTACCAGTGCAGAAGAAGAGATAAGAGCAAGCATGTCCCAAAAAAATAAAAAAAAATTGGGAAAAGAACTCACCCCTGGGATCAATTCGAGGGGAGGTACTCTCATCGCCTCGGTAGAGAGGCAAGCACGCTCAGTCATGTCGGCACCCAAATCTAAGAGGAACCTAATGTCAAGATGCTTAAAAGTCCCCTAAGTCCATGTAGTAGATGTCCGTGAGGGCCTCGCACCGGAAGTCACTGAGGGTCCGACAACTGGCACATCTGAAGGACTCGAATCTACTCCCACACCAGGATCCACTCTCGCCTCGAACAAAGGAGATGAAGAAATTCAGTCAGTAAAGCAGAAACATGGTAGTCGAAAAACAAACCCACAATCAAGGGAAAGAAAGAAAAAGGTACTTGGGATTGTGGACCTCTGAACCCTAAAAAATTGGCACTAGGCACAAAACGTGGGACGATGGACTAATAGGGGAGAGATTCATACAACAATTGATACCCCCCATGCTCAAAAAGACCATCAGTAGGAATCCCATGTCGTAGGAGCCTTCCTGTAAGCTCCTCGACCATACCCTTTAGTGCCATAATGTCCTTAGGAAGACCGAATGACACGGTGAAGTAATCTCGACACTGATGCACTACCCTCTCCCCCAAATAGTAGGTTCAGACCCAAGAATCATAGAAGAAGACGACGCAACGATTGATAAATAGTCATGATTGGCCAATTGCGGCGCGGTCTAAGAAGGGAGAACCAACATAAAGATCAAATACAATCTGCCCATGAAAGGAGAATCCCATTAGTCAAGCAATACAATCAAGAGTCAATAATTTAACCAATGAAGGGAGGGGGGTGTTAAACCTGCTCTGGAATCATCAAATTGAATTGGGACCTCAGACCCAGTTCTAAATGCTTGATCCTTATGCCAGCAACTCATAAGAGGTTACGTGTACTCATCAGAAAAGAGGAGGGCGCAGCCAGGTTGAAAGTGCAAATACCCCTAAACTTGAAAAGATGGACAATTAAGAAAATATGTCAAATCAAAGATAAAAAGTGCCAGAAATGATGAACCAAGAGGGACGATAGAGCAATACCAACGGGTACCACAATCACAGGCCAAAAGCCAAGGATAGAAGCAACCTCCCAAACTGAACCTTTAGTCAAGCTGTCCATCAGCACCACATACCTGACTCCGCCCCAATCGAAATGGTGCATCCTCCTAGTTCTCCATCAAGAAGAGGAGGGACAGTGCGACACGACCACCACTGGCATTGGCAAGGATCATTTTGCCCAGAACAAAAAGAAGCACGATGCGAGCAAGCTTCAGGGCGCTCTCAGGCTCGACGACAATATCCATATCAGGCTGGTCCAGATCAACCAACTCATCGGCCTCGAACAGATCTGCCAACTAAGACAACTTGAACTCGGAGCCAATCATATGGTTGGAGGGGGGTAGTCCCCAATAAATTGGATCACCTCTTCATGTTCAGGAATGCGAGGACAGACCACTGGTACCCCTCCCATCCCAATCCCCGTGATCATGGACCAATCAACAGGAGTGATGGTCATCTTAGCCATTGACATGCAGAAGATCATCGTCTCGGGACATAGCCTCTCCACCAAGGCCTTCACGTAGGCCGAATCACCCCTCATAGCAGGGCAAGATAAGAAGTCCCCAAAGCCGGCCTGAGCTAGAAGGAACCTCACGACATGAGGGATATGGATGTAAAAGTGCTGGAGGTCAAACTAGCCTCGATGGAACATGACCAGAGGCAAGGACTGCATCAAAAGAACGAGGAATGTCAGATCCTAGAACAAAGAAGCACGAACAAAAGGAAGCAACCAAGGAATATAGTTTTTTACTTGGTTGGTAATCCTAAAGTTGGAAATGTGGGTGTACTTCTGATGGAGAGACCCACTGTGGGCTGCCTCGCCCTGCATCTTGTACCAACAACGAGGGGAGCGCTGCACTTGAATGAGGTGCTCACCCCTTATACCAAAGATCATGTCAGGGCTACCCTCCCGGTCTTGGTCCTCCTCACTTGAGTGACCACGTGGCATCCTGAAAAGAGATATACAAATGGTAAGCATTAGGAGATGATAAGCAAAAGGAAATCAAGTGCTTTATTAGAAACACCGGACCAAAGGAAGGTAAATATGCCTCATTCCTTCAAAAATTTTGAAAAAATCAAAGGACACGTTCAGTCATTTAATGTCAACAAAAAACAAAAGGAGGACACGTCCCCCCCCTCCCATTTCAAAAAAATAAATACAGCCCACACATACATGTTCATATTAAATTCAAAAAGGGGGGAGGGGTGTCAAATGGTAGTTTTAGAAACAGCCCCGCTTTTTTTTGGTCACGAGGAAGGCATTCAAATTTCAAATTCCAAAGTAAAAATATCCACACATTTCCTTGACCAAAATCCTCATTAAAAGCGTGCATACATAGGATCTTACATTCAAATAATAATAATAATAATAATAATAATAATAATAATAATAATAATAATGATAAAAGATATCATTTTTGGAAAAATCCCTACTTACACCAATGAATCAAATCAAGAAAATAAAAAATAGGCACAAATTGATCAAGGTTTCACCAAAATCTATGCAAGTATACATACAAATTAATCAAATGGATTAGAAATAGTTACATTTCTGCAAGAAAAACCATCATTATATCACCTATAGACTAAAATCCTAATTACATTGGGGAAAAAGCAAGAAATTCAAGAAAAAAGGGATTTTAAAATGGTTACCTTGGTTGAAAAATAAAACCCTAGATCCCATGTGGAATACGCGATTGATCAAAATGTCAACATTGGCGTGTTGTCAAGGTTTGAATCAAATCAATGGAACAAAAGAAAGGGCTCTTATTTCGGTTTGGAGAGTGGGAGGAAGAAGAATTTTGAAAAACAGCCTTTTTTTGGGTCTCGGTTCGTACCCGCCATTTTAAACCACAAAGTGGCCTAGCGTGTATAATATTCACGTTAGGCTTATTTTTCCCAGATTTGGCCTAGCATGTATAATATACATGCTAAGCATATTTTTCCTGAAATTGGCCTAGCACGTATGATATACGCACAAGGCTTACGTTTCCTCCAAGCGGTTGTTCTTTTCACCTAGGTTAAGCCTAGCAGGCATGTTGTGCACGCCAGATGTTGGACTCTCGTATATATATAATAATATATAAACCCAAAAAAAATAAAAAATATGTAAAAATATATAAAGATAAAAAAATCACAAAGAAAAGAAAAAAAAAAGAAAGAAAAATGGTGATAAGTAGCTGTCATAAAAGTGGCACACACTCCCATGCGATATCAATATTCGCTCTGCTCGGATAGTTTTGCTAAATTATTTCTGAGATCGATGAGTTCGCTGAAACATCTTGAACCCTACTTCACGTAGGGGCACCCGTGGCCGATCAAATGGGGCAATCAATGCCTCATGAGTTGTGGCACAGACTGTGGATCTTCGCGTCATTGCTTTACGCTAATCTTTAAGTGTGGGTCAATCAGCCTCCCACTCACGAGGCAGCCTTGTTCGAAATGAATCTAAAATATTGTGCATTTTGAAATACACCATCACATTTTTTCTCAGTAATGTCGCTAAGTGCATGGGGACCGGTAGCCTTGAGGAACAGACGTTTTCCAAAGTGTTGGGCTTCTGCAACTCACGAGTGATGCATGTTTTCCCAAGTGTTAGTGGCTTATGTCACTTTCCATTTAGTTATTTTTCTATTATATTATTGATGTTTGAGGTTCTCTTTGAATACAATAGACAAGTGAGTGGTGCCTTGGTCCTCTTCGGATGTCTCTTTCTTTAGCATGCGATCACTACTGATCGGATACTAAAGAGGAGCGTCTGTAGACACCACAATTTGGCCCAATGCCCAATCAACACATACTTTGAGCAAGGTGTACCCCAAAACTTTTGAAAGCATCTCCCAAACCTTTATGAATCAACCCTAGCCTTCCCCGACCCATTAGAAACCCTCCGGGGACCGGTTCGAATCCTCCTAAGCAGTGGATAGAAAGAGGATTTTCAAAGCTTACATAGACATATGTGGGAGCTAAGGCCTATACCAGTAGAATGATGATGCTCCCAGCTTTCCAACGAGCTCAGAATCGCCTCAATCCGAGTCGTATATAATAAATTATGGAAAATTGAAAATGGTGAAGAAATGTATGAAATTACACTAGCGTGTATATTATACATGCTAGGCCAATTTTTGATCACGCTAGGAAAAATTGGCTACTTCCTCGAGAATTGAGCTCCAGAGCAGGCCGCAGACTTCCCTAATTTCTAAGGGAACATTGTTCCCAAGCCTAGCATGTATAATATACACGTTAAGCTTAGGAATAGTGTTTTTTGGGAAAATGTCTAGATTTCGAATTTGGGTTTGACTTGTTCACCACCCCAAAGTCCGGGGTGGGTTTCTTTAGGACTGTTACACCCCCATTAGTTCTATTTACAACTCTTTAGTCATTTAAAGACCCACCCAATCATCTACCATTAAACCCATTTCCCACCTATCAAAGCTCCCAAAAACCTAGAAATCCTTGAATCCCTATTACCTAATTGCTAACCCAATTAGCCCTTTAACCCTTCACTAATACCATCCAACTCTATAAATAGAGTCTCCCCCCCCCTCCCCCCCCCCTTGCTTAAGGGATTGAAAAATTTCCAAAAGATAGAAAATCCTAGAGAATTCCCTCTTGCCTTTTGAGCACTAAACCTCAAAAATTCTAGAACTGAGTTCACCCTTCTAGATCCCATTTTCCATTACCAAACCCTTAGATTTGGCTAGAACTAGGCCTTAGCTTTCTTCTCCTACCTTCTAGCTTCCAACCCTTAGAGGTTCAAACCCATTCTTCAACCCATTTGCTATCGGAAGTTCACTGGAAGTGCATTAATGCGAAGGTCCATAGAGGTGCTACATGGACCCGAGAGCTCCGACTCTCCCATCTATTTCTCTACCTTCTTTTGTTTTCCTTCCATCCTAGAATTTAAGTCATTACGCTGCCAAAATTTTGGTGATTGTGAGGGGCTCAAATAGGATCGTAGTGCCTTCAGGCAAGGAGGTGTGTCGTTCTTTATTTTTATACTTCGGTGGTTACGTATTGATTTTTGAGGTATCCTAGGTCATAAAAAGCTCCGGATGGCAACTTCATTCTTTAGAGAGTGTGCATCGTCGCAACGGACCCGCAAAGTCCACGGTTGCACAGGCTTCAAATATGGGTTCTAGAGGTAAATTGTCAGGGATTTTAGCTTTTTGGCTCAGACTAATCAAAAGATGACATCCTCTAAAACTAATCACTTGTAATGATGCCATGTTGTGTCAACACTTATAATAAACAGTTCTAGAAAAATTGATAACACAATTGTAGTCTTGGGTTCAAATAGAAAATATGATATTTTAGTTAAAACAGTTAAGAAGTTCAAGGAAACTTGGAAATATATAAGCATTACAGTCTCTCTCAATGAAAGGATTAGGCCCCAAAAGATCACAGGATAAATTATTTCTGAAACTATATTCTAAATTTTGCAATTCAAAGCAATAAATAGTTTCAAAGACTCAGTTTTGATACAAGTGTGCAAATGGACAAAACATGAATATTAACTGCATCCTATAGGTGATTTCGAATTTGTTTTAGGATGACGGTGCTATGTTTGGAATAAAATTTTATCTAAAATTTACTCACATAAAATGGTTAACTAAAAACAAACCTAAATACAGAAATAAGCACTAAAACAAAACATAACAAAAAGAAATTTGATTTATACACAAAAATTTGTACAATGTAAGGGAAAAGGACTACACAAAAAATAATGTAAAGACATCCTAACTAACTACAGGTGCATATCTAGACATTCTAATTATCTGCTGGCTCAGTCTTGACTTAGGGTCCTTTTCCTTTTTCTTTCTCTTTCTCCATAGTAGCAGCAATTGTACTAGTAGGAGGGGTGGTCTCAGCTGCCTGTGTAGGATCTCTGTCAGTTAGTTCAGCACCACTTCTTTCAAAAATTTCTACCTTCTTTTCAGTAAGCATAGTTCTAGTTTCATAGAGTTCCCTGGTGGCCTTTACGACCACTTTGAAGGCAGCTAACCTTTTTTCTAGACCATCTGCTCTCAGCTTCTCAGTTGCTATAGTATGCTTTTCTGCTTCATATTGAATCAAGATTCTACCCCACCCTTTTAATATATCCAACAGTTGAACTCTGTGATCCAACTCCATGCGACTAATTTTTTCTTCATAGGGCTGCCTGATGGAGGTTCTAATGGTAGCTTTGCCTTTAATGATATCCTTTTTCAAGTATGTGTTCTTTTGTATGACATGGAGGAGAGTGGAGTATGGAGGTATGAAAAAGGTTGAGGCAGGTAGAATGGATTGCTCATGACTGAAGGAAGGGCCAGCCAGCAAGGGAGAGGGGATGGATGATGGCATCGGTGGGATGGAAGTAGATGGAATGAGTTGAGGGAATTCCAATTCAGGCTCAGGTTGGGGTTCTATTTGTGTTGGTGTTGAGGAGGTTGGTAGTAAGTCCTCCACATCTGTTGCAGCATCAGAGGTTGCTGCAACAGGTGGGATATCAGGTAGGGGAATAATGGGCAACTGGATAGGGTCAGGTTCAGTTCTAGTTCAGGGTCAGTTTGTGTGAAGGCATTGGTAAATATAGTTGGAGGGAATTCTGGGATAGTTGTAATGTGTGTAATAGCAGGTGTGGTGACAGCTGAGGTTATGGGTTAGGGAGAAAGAGGTGGAGTAGGTAAATGGGTTAGTGGAGGGATAGGCTGCTGTTGTGATGTTTGGGTTAAAAGTGACAAGGTGACTTGGATGGCTTGTAAGATGGTTTAGATTGAGGCCTGGTTTTGGAGGGTGGAGGTCATGGCTTGAAGGTTGGCCACAATGGATGATGGGGTTTGAGAGTTGGGCAACACTTGGGCTTGAAGGGAGAGCAATAGGTTGAAGATTTGGGATAGGAAATCAGGGGTGATGGGTGGAAGTGGTTGAAATGGGGAAGTGGGTGCATGAGTGAAGGCAGTTGGCTGTGGTGATGGAGGTGGAGGGGCAAATGGATGGGGGTGTGGTGAATCTGGAGGAGGGGTGAAATGAGAAGGGTGACAGGAGTTTGGGAGAGGGGTAAACTCATAGTTGATGTCCCTTATGATAGAGGACATCATGGCTGAATATCCCTCTTCTGAAAAAGGGTTTTGGTCATGGGTAGGTGAAAATGGGATGGATTGGCCTAAAGGCTCACAGGTAATAGTTTCAAAAGGTGTGGAGGTTTCAATGGGATGAGAGGGGATAACTGGTGAGATGTGAGGGATTTCAAGGGTGTGAGGCTCTGGGTCAGAGGCTTGGGCTGTTGAGGGTGGTGGCAGGTCAATGGTTGGGTCTGGGATAGTTGTGGTTTCAAGAATTAGGATGGATTGGGAGATATAGGCGGGTTGGGGCTCCTTGTGGACTTTGGTTAATATGCTTTTCTTTTTATAGGTGGTTTGCATAGGTGAGCATGTTGGAGGTACTGGTATGGTTTCATCAAATGTGGTATGGATGGATGGGCTTGGTGTGGCTTATGTGATCGGTGGGGGTACAGTTAAGGTAGCAGTAGGTTTGGTGGCTGTGATAGTTGATAGAATTGGCTGGGGTGAGGGTAATGGGACTATGGGAGGTTGTGAAGCCGAGGTTAAGGGAGTAGTGACTGGCATGGAAGTTGAAGGGGTGGCTGGTGAGGTAATGGCTTTAGATGTGGAGGTGGTGCTGGCTGGCACACTTGAATGGGCTGCCAGATATAGGGCAGCAGAGCTTGCAGCCACAGAGGCAGTAACAGGAGCACATCAACAGTTGCTTCTTGAATTATAGGGGCTGCCAGAGCTAAAAAATCTGCCTTCTTCTTCCTCTTCTCAATTAGAGTACCACTGATCCCCCATTGTTTCTTTCCATATTTTCTGAGGGCCAAGGTGATGGTCTTCTCATCCATTTGAAATTGGTACCCCCCAACTTCCGTAAAGCTGTAATGAGCCTGCACTAGGGAATTGAGTGGGGCTTCTTCTTGGTCTTCACCTTTTCGTGAATATCTTTTATCCCCTCAAAGATCAACTTGGCCGCTTCCAAGTAGTGAATCATGTGGAATGAGTAAAGTGCACCCGCAATAGGAGACCTCCTCTCCTGCTCATGGCCATAGCAATACACATTCTTCCTCAACACCCCATCCATAAATCTAAGGTTTGTGTGCAGATCTTCTTCCTAATTGAAACTCCTGAAGCTGTGACCCCTCCAGTCAGCTCCTTGGCTATCTCTGGGATGGTGGCTATTAAAGGGGGACCCAAGCCACATTTAGGGATATACTTGGCTGGTATGCTAAGTATTTTTGCTATTGCAGCTTGATTGAAAAGCATTTCAAATTTGTTAATCAACACTAGCAATGTTGGATTCCCATCATCCCCAGTCTTTATTATGATATTCTGATAAAACATCTGCACTAGTCTAGGGAAGACTAGCTGCAGTGGGGGCCTCAATAAGGGCAGTAGAGTTGCCTTGGTTATGTACTCAATGGAGGCTGATGTCTCTGGTGTCTCCTCAAAATAAACTTTATCAAAAATTGTTTCAGCCTCCAGCTTAATGGCAGCCACCCACTCAGAGGGGGTTCTAAGGTATTTAGTATCCTCCTCCTTTCCAACTGCAACCTCAGGGACCTCTTGGGCCACTTCCTTGCCCTTTTTCTATTTCTTCTTGGATTTTTCAGGGTTTTTGGTCGGTGGGTGCTCTCTGGCCCTTTTCTTGGGGGAAGCTTTCTTCTTAGCACCTTAGGCACCAGTGGCCACAGCCTTGCCCTTCTTCACTGGGGCTGCCTTCTTCTCATTTTGTTCAATTTGGGGCTCCGCAGTGGGTGCAGTTACCACAGAGGTCCCCACAATGGAGGTCTCTACAATCCTTACTAATTTTTGAGTTGCCCCAGGGGTTCCAGTGTGTGGAGGGTTGAGCATGGCAGCCACTGTGTCAAAAAATTTCGAACCCGTGGCCATGGCTACTCAACTTCTCCAAATTAGGGCTTACAACTCTCAGATTATGCAATGCACACTTCACGAATGATATTGCACCCAAAGTCTTCCCTTCTTAACTCTAACTTATTATTCAAACAAAGCAACAAAGAGAGAGCAAGAGATCTTACCAATTTGCAGCTAGGGTTCCACTTCAAATGTTGCACAACGGTTCGAATACCCCCAAACCTAGGTCAAAGTGATCAGGAGGTGATGGGGAGTAAACTGGTAGGAGGAAACTTTCTAAGGTGGAGTGGATTAGGTTGTAGGGAAGAGAGAAGGGAGAGAGAAGCTCAGTTTTGCTCAGAGGAGGCTAGGGCAAAGAGAGATATAATGGAGAGAATGGAGAAATCACAGGGTTTATAAGGCTGATCTCGTGCCTCGCGCGGCTGTCTCTAGGTTCTCACGAAGTAGATTTCTTATGCACTTAACATCCAACCTCATGAGAAGTATTGTCGTGAAGAAGAACAGAGCCTCGCGAGGACAGAATTAGAGGCTCTATGTGCCTCGCGAGGTCATTCATGAGTGAATCTGGCCTTAACGCGAGGCGCCTTACATCCTCACTAGAGTAGCAAGCTTAAAATCTGAGTCTCAGGCACCTCGCGAGGTAGAAAATCTGTGAATTATGTTCTTCGCAGAGTTCCATATTGCTGCCAAGCTAGAGCCTCACAAGGCTCACTATCAGCCTTCAGCAAGTGCCTTTTGCTCGCGAAGCTCTCGCGCGATACAAAATTTTCATCAGAACTTTGTGAGAAAGCTTCAAGTGGCTCGCGAGTGTGTAATTCCTGCCATTTAGCCTTGCATGAAAACAAAATTTTAATCCTTTGTCTCAGTGCTGCACATTGGCCAATGCATCCATACTGTTATACACCTATCCATTGTGCATCAATACCAAATCCTTCACATGTACTCTATTTCATCATTATCATTGTGTGCCCATTATCAACATCTATACATCAAAAATATAGAATTCTAAAGATAGACTTTCAGATCAAATTAATGACATTTATTATGAGAGCACCTCAACCATCAACAAAAAACATGGACATCAAATTCCGATGATAAATATGCACATGTACTCAAAATAGAATAGAATAAAACAAAATCAAACACAAGCAAATCCTCATCACCCTAAAAGCGGTAATTGAAAATTTTCTAAACAACACAAAGCAAGAAGACACATTCAACACATATGGTACACATTTTTACAAAGCTATGGATCACTGAGCAGTGGGAGGTTCATGTAGGTATATGGTCTGAGGAGGCTCCACTAAATGTTCTATACAAATTTTTAGCCTTTGACCATTCACTTTTATGATCTTCCCAGACATAGGATCCAAGATCTCCAAAGCACCAGATGGGAGGCATGAATGACTGTGTAAGGTCCATCCCATCTGAATTTTAACTTTCCTGGAAAAAATTTTAGTTTGGGGTTGAAAAGCCAAACCTTAGTACCAACATTGAAGCCCTTCCTCATTAGCTTGTCAAAGAATGCCTTTGATTTCTCCTTGTATATCCTGGCATTTGAATAGGCATCTAGCCTCATCTCATCAAGCTCTACCAGTTGCAATTTCCTGTAAGAACCAACAGTAGTTAGATCAAAGTTCAATGTTTTTATGAGCTCTAACTCCACTGGTAGGTGGCAGGCCTTACCATAAACTAGCCTAAAGGGGGACATGCCAATAGGGGTCTTATAAGCAGTCCTATAAGCCCATAAAGCATCATTAAGCTTTTGAGTCCAATCCTTTCTATCAGTCCTCACAGTCTTCTCCAAGATATGCTTGATCTCCCTATTAGAAATTTCAACTTGCCCATTGGTTTGTGGGTGGTATATGGGTAACAGAATGCTTTTTTAGCAGGTTCTCAAAAGGCCTATTACAGAAATGGCTCCCCCATTACTATTAATAGCCCTGGGGGTGCCAAATCTTGAGAAGATATTGTCCTTCAAAAATTTATGGACAACTGTGTGGTCATTGGTCCTTGTGGCAATGGCTTCCACCCATTTGGACACATAGTCCACTGCCACATGTATGAAGTTAAAACCCATAGATGGAGGAAAGGGACCCATAAAATTAATGCCTCAGATGTTAAAAAGTTCTACCACAAGGATGGGCTGCAATGGCATTGAATCTTTCTTGGAAATGCCTCCCATCCTTTGACATTTCCCACAGGCTTTGCAATGCATGTGTGCATCTCTGAATAAAGAAGGCTAATAAAAACCACATTGCAACACTTTTGCTGCAGTCTTTTTGCCACTGAAGTGACCTCCATAGGCTTGCTCATGGCGCATAGAAAGAATGTTGTGGAACTCACTTTCAGGACACATCTCCTAACCACATGTTCTGCACAATGCTTGTTGAGGTAGGGATCCTCCCATAGAAAATGCTTGACCTAAGAGAAAAATAGGTCTTTGTCCATCTTAGACCAGCGAGGGAGAATCCTATCAATAGCAAGAAAATTGACAATGTGTGCAAACCAAGGCACACTAGACTGTATGGCAAACAGCTGCTCATCAGGGAACAACTCATTGACAGGTGTGGTTGCACATTCTTCCAAAATAATTCTAGAGAGGTGGTCAACCACCACATTCTCAACTCCATTTTTATCTTTGATCTCAAGATCAAACTCTTGTAATAGGAGGATCCATATGATCAACCTTGGTTTGGCATCCTTTTTAGCCAATAGGTATTTAAGGGCTGGGTGATCAGTAAAAACAACAATTTTAGACTCCAACAAGTAGGGTCTAAACTTGTCCACAACAAACACCATAGGAAGTAGCTTCTTCTCAGTGGTGGTGTAATTAAGCTGAGCTTCTGCTAGTGTTGCTGGCATAATAAATCACTGCAGGCAGCTTATCTTTCCTCTGTCCTAAGACAACACCTATGGCCAAGTCTGATGCATCACACATCAGCTCAAAGGGGAGTGAGTAATATGGGGCCTGGATTACAGGATAGTGGTAAGGCACTTTTTTAAAACCTCAAAGGCCTCAAGGCACTCAGCAAAGAAATCAAATAGCACATTTTGACACAGCAGGTGGCACAATGGCTGTGCAATTTTGCTAAAGTCCTTAATGAACCTCCTGTAAAATCCAGCATGTCCTGAAAATGATCTAATTTTTTTGACAGTACTGGGTGGGGGCAGGTGTGAAATCAAGTCCACTTTAACCTTGTCAGCCTCTATTCCTTTGTGACAGACCACATGACCTAATACAATTCCTTGTATCACCATAAAATGACTCTTTTCCCAACTCAAGACTAAATTGGTTTCCTCACAAATTTGTAAAACTAGGTCAAGGTAATTCAAGCACTGGTTAAAGTTATCCTCATAAACTGAGAAATCATCCATGAAGATTTCTAAGAACTTGTCAATCATATCAGAAAAAATTATATACATGCACCTCTGAAATGTGGCTGGGGCATTACACAGTTCAAAAGGATCCTTCTGTAAGCAAAGGTGCCAAAGGGACATGTGAAAGTAGTTTTTTCTTGATCTTGAAGATACACAGGGATTTGGTTATACCTTGAGTATCCATCAACGCAAACTCTCCAACCAGTGGTCTTTCCTGGTTTTGGAGTTGAGTTTTCTATATTCAATGCAAACTCTCCAATCAGTGGTCTCCCTGGCTGGCATCAACTCCCCAGAATCAGTAGTGATAACTGTTATGCATAATTTTTTAGGTACCACCTAGATAGGTGATACCCATTCTAAATTTGAAATGGGGTAAATTACCCCTGCATCCAATAGTTTCACTATCTCTTTCAAGACCACCTCCTGCATCTGAGGATTAAGCTTCCTCTGCATCTCCCTAGAGGGATTTGCACCCTCATCCAGGTGAATTCTGTGCATGCAAACTGAGGCACAATGCCTCCAAGATCGGCTATTGTCCACTCCATTGTCTTTTTATGCTTCTTGAGAACACTCAATAATTCCTCCTCCTGCTCACTAGTGAGAGAGGAGATAATCACTGAAAGCTTATTGTTTTGCCCCAAGAAGGCATATTTTAATGTTTATAGGAGCTGTTTTAGCTCCAGCTCAAGGCGACTTTCAATGGAGGCAACAAAGGCGCCTTAGTGGTTTGAGGAAGGGGCAGCAATGTAGGTTTCTAGTTGGAATGCTGCACTAGGCCCACAGAAGACTCTATTTTTATGTTGTCTTCTGCCATGAGAACTTTGGCCTCCTTCTCAACCAAACTCCAAATATTTTTTAGGTCATCAGCAACATTATCCCAATCCAGCAGAGGATAATTCTTCTTCCATAAGACCATCTAGTACATCTATCGCACAACAGTCCACAATGTCCATTTGAGGCTGCCTTGCAGCATTGTACACATTTAATTGGGCCTTCATGTTTCCAAAGGTCACCTCCATCACCCCTGACTTGCATTATATGCAAGCATTTGCAGTGGCCAAGAATGGTCTGCCAAGGATGACAGAAATTGGGGCTTTACTTTTACAATGGTCCATATCCAAAACAAGAAAATCAGCAGGATAGTAGAACTTGTCCACCCCCACCCGAACATCCTCCACTACACCCACAGGTCTCCTCTCAAACCTATCAACCATATTGAGCATAACTGATGTGGATTTTAGCTCCCCCAAACCTAGTTCCTCATACACAGAATATTGGAGCAGGTTCGCACTGGCCCCTAAGTCCAAGAGGGCTCTTCCAATGGCGTGGTTTCCAATTATGTAGGGGATAGTAGGTACCCCTGGATCGTGTAATTTCTCAGGTGTGACAATAGACAAAATTGACTCAACATTCTCAACAGTAAAAACCTTTTTGGACAACTGCACCCTTGCTTTTCTTTTCTGTGTGCAGAAGACCATCAAGAATTTAGCATAGGCAGGGACCTATGTCATGGTATGAAGCAAGGGCAAATTGATATTGACTTGCTTAAAGGGCTCCATCATCTCCTCCATCTGAGCATTCCCCTTATCAAAAGGAGATGGGCCAGCTAATTATTAAGACCTGAAAAGTACCACTTTTCACCCCTTAACTTAACCTTTGATTAGACCCTTAGCCACTTAATAAACTCCTCTTAAGTGTTTTGTTCAGGAAATAATCAGCAGTGAAATAAGGCCAAGAATCCTGTTATGAAGCCTGCTTTGGCACCAGATGCCCCTCAGCAAGAATGCACCTTGAAGCCTCGCGCAGATCAGTTGAGCTTCCCAAGGCTTTACAAGCAACCTCTCGCGCAGATGAATGATTGGGGAGCTTCAGAAACTCAACTCCGCGTAGCTCTCGCGAAGATCAAGGGTAGAACACAGCGCTCAGTGTCGCACAGTTCAAGGCAGAATTCTCTCAATCTCGTAAAGATCGCTTAAGACAGCTGAGGAGAGAGAGCTTCAAAAGATTTCTTACATCGGTATCAGCGCGATGTAGTGAGTACAATTCTCGGAAGAAGAAGACGCCTCAGCCTGATTCGCGCCATTCAAGAAAGAAAGAATCCTGGCGAAGGCAAAGCCCATCTCGCGAAGATTGAGTGAGACAAAGAACCTCACGCAGTCAGAACTCAAAAGAACCTCGCGAGGTAACTCATGAAGTCCAAGTAAAGAAAAGAGCTCGCGCAGTTCTCGTGCTACTGCCCAGTGAAGACTAATCTACCGCGCGACTGCTTGAATTGCAACCTCGCGACGCTTGAGACTACGTTTTCTATTCAACCTCACGAACTCCAACTTAGCGAGAACTCAACTCTCTACCGCGCGATTGCCTGAAGAGCAAACCAAGGCAACCTCGTGACGGTTGAAGCTTCAGTGTCAAATCATCCTAGCGAAGAGCAATGAGCAACCACGCGAGATGTCTGGGAAACTACAGCTACCTAGCGAGCCTCTGACTCTAAACTTCCATCTCTTCAGCAGAGGGAATTCTAGAAACTTCCAATGATTAGGGCACACATTCCCATGCTCAAATCTCCGTGCACACGCCCCGAGGCATCCAAGGATCAGTAGAAGGCCATGTGGCATCGTTAAAATTAGGGTTTCCTAACCCTAATGCGCTGCCACCCCACTGCTATATATATCCAGGCCTAACTTAGGTTTAGGTATCTGGGAACCTATCTCAGATCGCTTTTCTTTTCTCTTTTGTTTTTAGCAGTAAGTAGTTTTTCTTTTTCTTTTTCTTTTCTTCTCTCCATAGTCTAGCAATTGCTGGCTATGACTTTGTATATGTATTTGAGTTAGATTAATGGAAATTTTGTAATAGGATTTATACTTTATGGGATTGCTGTTGATTTGTGAGATGCTCTGTGCATGGCTGCTGCCTTGTGATCCGCCATTGCCTAGGCAATGGAGGACTGATTTTAAGGGCCACTCAAATCCAAGTAACCTGTGTGTCTGGGCTATCATGGTCTTCCAGCCTTAGCCCCACCAAAGGACCTACTAGATCTGAAATCCCCATGGGAGCTTGAGCTGGTAGCCTGGTGAACATGGTGGTAGCAGCGATAAACTTGTTTTGTCTTGGGGTCTGCTGCTGGATCCAAAGGAAAAATTTATGATGTGTCTGGGAACGATGACCTACGGCTGTAGATGGCAAACCTCTCTATGAAGTTTGATAAATTTTTGACTGTGATGCAACCCAGAAGGGCTGCTCATGTGGTGGAGGCATGTCTCATATGCCAGTCCCCACAGCACACAGTGGAGGAATGTCCATCTGCAGGGAAATTTTCAGAATTAATGTTGGAACATCTCTTTGCTTTCGGTCTTATGGCGGCAACAATCAGAGGCTAGACCAACACCAAAATGCTGGTTACCAATGGAGAGACCACCCAAATCTGAGGTGGAAACAAGATAACTACATGCAACCCCAGCAGATGTTGGCTTTACCACAAAGGCCACAACAACAGTTCAATCAAGGGCATGCCCCAAGGTCTACCTTCCAGCATCACCAGCAGCCCCATCAGCAGCAAAATCAGTTGGTTCTACCTCCTTCTCAACCAAGAAATACTTCTTTCGAGGACCAAGTTTTGGCTTCATTGCAAAACTTGGGATCCTTGGCTCAGACTGTGAACTCTCATGGTCAGAGCATCAAGAAGATGGAGGAGCAGATGGGACAACTGGCGAACACCCTAGCCAAAAGAGAAGAGGGAAGGTTGCCCAGCCAACCAGTGGTTAATCCCAAGGGCCAATTTTTGATTGGTGAAGGATCCTCAGAACTTGGAGGGGATCTTTCATTGAATTGATGATAAGAACTGTGCATCGTTGTATATTATGTACTCTACAGATTGTAGGAATAGTTTGCAATCTTGTTGGAATTTGAGTTTAGTGCTTTAATGCCTACTTGGATTCCAACTTTCCTTGTGTGATAATTTTAAGTAATTGAATGATGATTTGAATGCTTTGCGTGACGTGTGATTTTCTCGCCTGGAGAGTATAAGAATTGTGAATGCTTTATAGTGACTAGGGGTGTCCCTGGAAGTAAGTCTGTGAGAGAATCCACCCCTTTTGTAAGGGTCAAACAGCAGACTGGGGGGTGAGTGAATTCTGCCTCGATTAAGCCATCGCGGGGTTCTGCACAATGAGTTTGGTCTCATCTCACGCAGTTCATAAGGTATTACTTTGTTGTGCTATCGCGAGTTTCAAAGAACTGGGTGGGCTGCATCGCGCAGTTCCAAGGAACATTTAATCTCGCGACCCATTCATTCTCAACCAGCGAACGGACATTTCTAAAGCGCGCCGAGCTTCGCGATATTTAAATCCCACCCCGCACTGCTTTTTCCTTACTGCTTTCTCTTCCCTCTCTTACCAGCGAAACCCTAGCTCCCACTCCTCTCCACCTCTCTCCCTTCACACCCTATCCCCAGATCACTGTTCAGTTCGAACTTCAGGATTTTTGTTCTTCAAGCTCCCCTTATTAGTCGCCCCCTATTTAGCGCTCTGAAGATCCTTTGCGCGTTCCATTAAATAGAACCCTAACTTTTAGGGTTAGACTCAGCTCCTAGTTTTTCCTTTCAAATCTGTAACTCCACACTCACCAAGGAAATTGGGATGGCTCCTAAAAGCGCACCTGTGAAGGCCACTGTGGAGCCTTCACCTGAGAAAGCCAAGTCCTCTACGGCTCTGCAAAAAGGGAAGGGGTGGTATCGGAGCGGGCTGCACCAACATCTGATTACTCTACACCTTCTGAGCTCCTCCTTTCCATTCCCTTAGAGCCTGAAGCCATTTTTGATATCTCCTTCTTTGAATCTGAGCCATTGTCAGCACCTGCAATAGAGTTCTTGCGCAAGGCTGGTCTGCTCCCCTTGCTGCAAATGATTCCTGCCCTAGTCTACCCTAGGTTAGTGCAACTCTTCTACCAGCACCTTAGACTCAGACCCGACACACAAGGGCAACCAGGCCTCCTTGCATTAGTTGATAACTTTGAGATGCTGTTTAACCTGGAGCTGATCGCTGAAGACTTGGGCATCCCTGCCAGATTTGATCCCAAGTGCGGTTATGGTGCCCCTGTGAATGCCCCCATTGACACAATTGCCCATGCCATTACCAGAGGCTTGAAGGCCACAGGGGACTCCATCAGAAGAAGAGATTTGGAGCCCAAACTACTGTTCATTGATCAAGTTTTGAGGAAGAACATCTATTGCTCTAGCCATCAGCAAGAAAGGAGGACACCAATTGCTGATGCTCTGTATTCCTTCTCTCTGGGCCATGGATTCAATGCTACCGGGCTGATCTTCAAGGCCATGAAGGATACAATGGTGAAGTTAGGGCTGCAAAAGAAGAGCCACACTCTCTCCTATGGAAGACTCATCACCAGACTGCTTTTAAGGGGAGGATACAAGATACCGGTGGGGGAATTACCTGCTGACCTCACTCCCACAACATTTGCTAAAAGACAATGGGGGATCAGCAGAAGCTTAATGGATCCCCAGAAGAAGAAGAAGAAGACTGAAGCTCAGGAGGTCTCCGAGCAGAGAGAGGAAGCTGCTGTGGCAAGGGCCACCCCTGCTCCCAAAAAGAAGGCAACAACCCTTGCCCCAAAGAAAGTGGCATGAGCTTCTGTCACCTCTGCTTCTGCAGCAATTCCTCCACCCACCACTCTGACCTCCCCCTCCCTTCTTCAACCATTCCATCTTTCACTTCTCCCCTTTCCTCTCCTTTCTCCCTTCCCCCTCCAACCATTATCCACTTTGGGTGAAAGTCTTTGAACCCCAAGACACCACTCCACCTTCACCCACCCCACCACAATCAACATCCCAAGTCTCTCCATAGCCCCGATCCTCACCCCGGCAGCCTCCCTTGATATCCTACCTCAAAAAGAAAACCCCTCACACTACCCCTGCCTTTCCCACAACCACACCCCTTAGTGACCAACCCTTAGTCCCACCTCTCCATGACCTGGACTTCAACCTAGCCACCACCTCTGGGTATCAAGCCTTCATGACCAGTTTGCTTGATCCCTTGCCTACCCCCGACATCCCTCTCCCTGAGTCCCCTCTCCCTTCACCACATCATTCACCCGACCCCCCCCCCATTCCCCCCTACCACTTTCCACCATGCCCCCACTTCCCCTTTCCAACCCATTCCTTCCTACCCTCCTACCCCCCTCATCCAACCTCTGATTCCCTTACTCATATCTTTTCCCTTATCCATGACCTCCAAACCCAACTATCCAACACCACGAGACCCAAGCCAAAATGTAACCCACATAAATACCCTCCAATCCAACCGCACACATTGACAAACCCACCAATCCCAACACAACCCCTTCCACCTCTGCCTCCCTGTTCCCACCCCTACCCCATTGACTCGCCTCCATCCTTCCCCCTCCCTGGTACCATACTTGCCCACTCTTTTCCCTCTCTCCCTACCTTTCCACCTCTAATACTGCCTCCCCCTCACTTCACCAACACTGCTACCCAAACCGACCCCATTCCATTCCCCTCCACCTATCTCCTCCACCCCCTATTTGCACCCCCCTCCTTCCATTTCCACCCTTCACCATACCCTTCTTCCCTTCCTCTGAACCACCCCCATCAGCTGCCCTCCCTTCATTTTATTACCCACCCCTACCTTCCATTCCCCCTCTTCTCCCACCTCCTCCTCAATTCATTGACCATTCCACCCAGACCACCCAACCCATTGCTTCAACCCCCACTTCCCCCCCCAGGCTCCAGCAACCTCTCTTCCTTCCACTTCATTTCTCCCTATCTTGCCCAGACACTCCTATTACACCCCTCCCTACTTCACCCTCCTCCATGCCATGAGGGACAATCCTTATATCAAGAGGGATGTTCTCAATGGCATGGCCCAACTCCGCCAAGCCATTGAATACCCCTTGCTGCAGAAGCTGAGTGATATGAAGCTTGCTCACAACGAGCAGCTGTGCGATATTTCAAAAGGATGGGAGGCCATTCTGGAGACATCAAATACGAACAAGGTTGTAACAACCTACTACAAAGTAATTGTTGACATGGAAAAGGCCAATGCTGAGAGGGTGAAAAAAGACTAACCGATTATTGGAGAAGAAATTGAACAATACTCAGGAAGTCACCCGTCTCAGTAAGGAGCTTGCGAATACCAATCTCTTGTGGGCCAATAAGAAAATAGAAATCTTGGAGCAGAGAGTTGCTTTCCTGCTGTCCCAACCTATCCAAGCCACCCCCATCGCTACCGCTCCCCCTGAGGCCCCATCTTCTTCCGCACCTCAAGGCCCATCTTCTTCCACAACCCCTATACCAACTCCTACACAGTCTGTTCCCCCCACTCCCCCAGCCCTCGCTCCGGCAGCTCCTCCTGTTCCTCCTCCAATGCTTGCTGTCGTTCCTTCTGCAGCACCCACAACACCTGTTGCTCCTGCTGTGACCCCTACGGTAGCTCCTGCTCCTACATCAGTGGCCCCCCTATTTCCTCTCCTGCCATAAAAAGGAAACACACCCCTTCACAGAAAAAGCCCACTTCTAAGCGAGCCACTGCAGCCCAAAAAGGCAAACGGCCGGCCCCTCCATCCCCACCTCCAAAGGTCACCCGAGCTTCCATTCAGGATGATCCCCATGGGCGCCTCCTCTCCAAAGAAGAACGCAGACAGGCTGCTGCTGCCCTAGGTTTGGACCCTACTGCGCTCTTTCCGTCTGATTCTGAGTCTGAGGAGGCACCACCTATGGATCCCAGTGCCCAACCTACTATGGCTGCCCCTGTCGCCCAATCCTATCCTCAGAGACGGAAAGTTACTGCTAAGAAGACCACTCCCCCATCTTGCTCTTTGAAAATTGGCAAAGAACCATCTGCCCAGTTTGAGGAGGCACCACCACCAAGCAAGTCCGCGAAAGGAAAGAGCCCTGCTGGGCCTCCTGCGAAATTACCAGTTCCATCTCCTGTGGCTCCCCCTCCAGCGGAAAAAGGGAAAGGTCCTCTCCTGTCTTAAATGCCAGCTCCAGCCAAATCTCCTGTTCCCCCTCCTGCGCCTCCACCAACCCAATCATCTCCTATTTCACCTCAGCCTCAGCCTGGGCAAGCCTCCAAAGGTACGGGCCCCAAAGGGAAATCTGCCACCAAACCCCCTGAGCCACCCACTGTACAATCTTCGGAAATCCCTCCTGAGCCAAAGAAGAGAAAAATGAGAGTCCGGGCTCCTACCATACCCAAAACTCCAGAGCAGAGAACAGCTGAGAGGGAACGTAAGAAGAAAGAAGAAGAGGCTATCCTTCAGGAACATGCAAGGAAGATGGGCTGGGATAAATTTTAATTCAAATTCTAATTAGATTGCACCTAGGATTTCCTCTATTTCTTTTACAGATGATCTCTTGTATTTTGTACAGTTTTAATATTTCATAGACTTTTCACTATCATCTGTCACTGCTTTATGCATGTGTTTTGTTTTCCTTTTCTGTAATGTTGCAATAACTCTGCTGCACATAGACCTTGAACCAGTGAGGACACTGCTCCTCATAGGTTTGGGGGTATGGCAGGCAGACCCTACCAATGGAATGGTTAACATAAGTGCAGCAGACCCATCTGAGCAATATGGAAATGGACCTCTGTCCACTTAAGAATCATAAAATTAAGAAGTTTAAAATTTATGCAAACTTTGAACATTATAGACTCCTAATATTCCACATTTCCATAATAATTTCACCAAGGAAACACATGTATCTGCACTTAGTGAATCAGTAGAGAGAAAAAAAGGTGAGGACATACTTAAAGTTCAAAGGATGACCAGAACTAGTGAGAATTGGGCCTACAAATTTTTTTTTTTCTTTTTGAGGAGTAACTAAGGCACTTCTTCTAGTTCTAAGGACTGGCTGAGTCTCTGTGCTCACTAGAAGTTAGGTAACTCCAAGTTGAAACAACTGACAGTACTCATGAAACCTAGGAAAGGATCAAGGCCTTCTCTTGGACAGTTTGAGCCTAAAAAGATCAATCCTAAAGCAACTGCCCTTGTCCATACCCCTTTGAGCTTTAAATCCTACATTTCATCAAAATACACCTGAGTTCTTGAACCTGAACCTATGAACTTGATTCAACCTACCCTCACTCTGAGAATTCAGAAGGTAAAGGAGAAAGAGTTGAAGATGGACTAGCTATGGTTAGCATTAGGTGAATGGAGAAGAAGCATCTATTCTGGCAGAATGATAACTGAGGACATGGTGGCATGTCTGAGAAGCAAAAACAAAATAAAATAAAATAAAATAAAGGGGAAGAAAACTCTAGCAAAAAGAAACAAAAGAAATAATAATGAAGAGGAATAAGAGAGAAGTCAAGAGGAACCTTCATTGGAAAATCAAAATCAAGAAGAGAAACTGATCACTTCAAATATGAAAATCTCAAAGAAGATGAAGGGAGCTGAATTCAAGAAGGTGAAGTCATGAACCACCTCCTGCACCCACTGAGTTCTCAAATTTTGAACCCCTTTTCAAACCTTCTATTCTTTTCAACCATACTCCATAAGCCACATTTTAACCCAGTTAAAAGCCCTTGTGATCTAAAGATTGAGTGAGCTGTCATGCGAAGATAAGGAATTATCCAATCTATGGTGAGAAATTGACAATGATGCCAGCACTGAAGAACTCTGCCTATGCTCATGCTTACAAACCCAGTTGGGGGATGTAACTGCTCTTGAGCTTGTGAGAAACTGAACCCCTCAACAAACCGTGATGAGAGTATGCCCTGAAAAGCTTTCTTTTGGGTCTGAACTTGAATATATTCTGTATGACCTTAACCTAATTTTCTGACATAAGGATAAGCTCAGTACTGACATGCATTTGTGCAATTTTCTGTGATCACAAATTATTTGGAAATGCTGTGCTAACATGTGAATTATGCTGTCTAAGTTCCTGCGCAACCAATGAATTAAACTTCTTTTATGCTAATTCATGAGTAGACTAAATCTGATTCCTTAACTGCTCATTGGAAGACATTGCACTTTAGTTAACTATTTCATTGGAGAAGTTTGTGGGTGTCTTCACTGAAAACCCTCAGGAGACTTCACTCCTCCACTAGGGATCACCTAGGGGTTTAAAAGGCTTGGTACATATGCTAAATGTATCCGTGCTCCCTACGAAAGTGGCATTTAATTTTTAGGATAGATTTAATGTAGCTTTGCTAAGGGACTAGCAAAGATTAGGTTTGGGGGTGTGTTAAGACCTGAAAAGTACCACTTTTCACCCCTTAACTTAACCTTTGATTAGACCCTTAGCCACTTAATAAACTCCTCTTAAGTGTTTTGTTCAGGAATAATCAGTAGTGAAATAAGGCCAAGAATCCTGTTATGAAGCCTGCTTTGGCACCAGATGCCCCTCAGCAAGAATGCACCTTGAAGCCTCGCACAGATCAACTGAGCTTCCCAAGGCTTTACAAGCAACCTCTCGCGCAGATGAATGACTGGGGAGCTTCAGAAACTCAACTCCGTGCAGCTCTCACGAAGATCAACGGTAGAACATAGTGCTCAGTGTCGCACAGTTCAAGGCAGACTTCTCTCAATCTTGCGAAGATCGCTTAAGAGCGGTGAGAGAGAGCTTGAAGATTTCGTGCGGTATCAGCGATCGCCATGAGGTACAATTCTCAGAAAGAAGAACACCTCGCGCAGTTCGTGCGCCATTCAAGAAAGAAAGAATCCTGGCGAAGGCAAAGCCCATCTCGCGAAGATTGAGTGAGACAAAGAACCTCGCGCAGTCAGAACTCAAAAGAACCTCGTGAGGTAACTCGCGAAGTCCAAGTAAAGAAAAGAGCTCGCGCAGTTCTCGCGCTGCTGCCCAGCGAAGACTAATCTATCGCACGACTGCTTGAATTGTAACCTCGCGACGCTTGAGACTATGTTTTCTATTCAACCTCGTGAACTCCAACTCAGCGAGAGCTTAACTCTCTACCGCGCGATTGCCTAAAGAGCAAACCAAGGCAACCTCGCGACGGCTGAAGCTTCAGTGTCAAATCATCCTAGCGAAGAGCAATGAGCTACCACGCGAGATGTCTGGGAAACTACAGCTACCTAGCGAGCCTCTGAACCTAAACTTCCATCTCTTCAGCAGAGGGCATTCTGGAAACTTCCAATGATTAGGGCACGCATTCCCATGCTTAAATCTCCGTGCACACGCTCCGAGGCATCCAAGGATCAGTAGAAGGCCACGTGGCATCGTTAAAATTAGGGTTTCCTAACCCTAATGCGCCGCCACCCCACTGCTATATATACCCAGGCCTAGGTTAGGTTTAGGTATCTAAGAACCTATCTCAGATCGCTTTTCTTTTCTCTTTTATTTTTAGCAGTAAGTAGTTTTTCTTTTTCTTTTTCTTTTCTTCTCTCCATAGTCCAGCAATTGCTGGCTATGACTTTGTATATGTATTTGAGTTAGATTAATGGAAATTTTGTAATAGGATTTATACTTTGTGGGATTGCTGTTGATTTGTGAGATGCTCTGTGCAAGGCTGTTGCCTTGTGATCTGCCATTGCCTAGGCAATGGAGGACTGATTTTAAGGGCCACTCAGATCCAAGTAACCTACGTGTCTAGGCTATCATGGTCTTTCAGCATTAGCCCCACCACAGGACCTACTAGATCTGAAATCCCCATGGGAGCTTGAGCTGGTAGCCTGGTGAACATGGTAGTTTTGTCTTGGGCTCTGTGAGGAGGATAACCTCTGGGATAGTCTGTGACCATTTAAGTGGATAGATTATAGCCTTAGGGTGATTCTGATCCACCGATCCAAGATGGATCCTTCTTCTTTTCCCCTGAGCTTGTAGAAGCTTGGTGAGGGATTGTACAGAGGCAAACTCCCCCATAGTTGTATAGATCTGCCATCAGATGCCGGATCTGATCTGGTTATAGAGATTATAGGCTGGTGACTGGACCATTGTAGCCTCTCTCAAGCAATGGACAGCTGGATCGAAGGTTGTACTCAACCACTTGCTGGTTCTATGTGTCTGGGCTATCATGGTTTTCCAGCCTTGGCCCCACACATGGAACTTTAGAGGTTGAGGTTCCCTATGGAATCCTGAGCTGGTAGCCTAGATGAAATAGTGCCTGCAATGATTTAATAGTTATGTTCTGACCCATCCTTGGATAGTGGCTCCCCTATGGGATAGTCTGTGACCATGTAAGTGGACAGGTTATAGCCCTAAGGGTGGAGTCATGGCAGTAGAGATGGGTTGGATCCTTTCTCCTCAGAGGTGATAATGTAGCCTCTGGACAGGATTTCTATAACATCAGATCTAAATCTGAGTTACAAGAACTCCTCTGATCTTGGCTCAAAAACATATTTCTCACCTTTTTATAATTATTTTCCACACTCCATCCATCCTCTCAATCCTTTCTGTAATTTAGTTATTAGAATACTTAGAATAAGTGACCTCAAACTCCCCTCCTTTTAGGACTGCCAGATCTGTAGACAGATCTGGAGGGACTACTAGAGACGGCTCCCTTGGAGCCTTAGATCACCTTTCCCTGTGGGACAAACTCTTACTTATCAAAACTTGCTACAAAAGATCCTGTATCTTGCAGGTCTAGGATTTCCGAGTTGTGATGATTCATCCCCTGTTTCATTCTATTTTTGATTCTTGCAGACTTTCACCACCAACCAATAAGGGAAGCACACTTGAAATCGACAACACTAATGCATGAGGAAATGGTAGCTGTGGGACTACTGGTGCTACAGCTGCATGCCTAACCACAACTTAGTCAAATTTTTTTTTTTTTTTTTCTTCATTTAATGTTCGCTGTTGGGGCTCAGCATCAGCCCCTTTATTTTTGCCTTGCTGATCCATAGCAGGGGATGACTTCTTTGGTTCTTCACCACTCACCTTTCTTTTATTTTCACTCTCCCTGACCTCCTCAGTTGCCCTGCCCATAAAATTATCAACCACCCTGCCACTCCTCAGGGTAGTGATTGCATTAGCCTCCTCATGGGTAGAGGATGCTTCTCCAATCATGTACAACCCTTTAGGGTTGGCCAAGGGCTGACTAGGAAACCTACCCTCCTCTCTTTTGTTCAAAGCATTGTAAATTTGACTCGGCTGGTTCTCTATTTTTTTAATGCTTTGCCCATGAGAGTTCATAGTTTAGACCAAGTTCCCCAAATTCTGCATAGATGCTAGCATTTTCTCTTCAAAGGAAGAGGACATGGGTTGCTGTGGGGGCAAGACCAACAGATTAGGCTGTGGGGTAGGCAACTAAAAATTCTGTCTTGGTGGGTATCCTTGGTTAAATTGGTGCTAAGGTCTGTATGGAGCTGCCAACTGCTGCTGCTGGGATTGAGGGTATGTATCTTCTCTCCACCTCAAATTTGGATGGTTTCTCCATGTGTACCCAGCGGGTTGCTGCCCATATGCTTGGGCAGCATTGGCATGTTCCATTACAAAATCGAGGAATTGGTTGGCTGATGGACAATCTTGGAGTGAATGTGTGAGAGATTGGCATATCAGACATGCCTCTTCCACTTATGCAACCATTCTAGGTTGCATCACATTTATCAATTTGTCAAACTTTAAACTCAGATTGTCCACCTTCCTTTCCAAATCACTTTACACCTTAACTTCATACATTCCACCTCCAGGGGTGGACTCTTTCACCAATTTAGGTGGGGTCTAGCAGTCATTGCGAGACAGTGACTCCTGTTGCATGGAATTTCCCCCTATGATGTCAAACAACTCCCAAGCCTCATCAGCTATCTTGTGGATGTAATTACCACCACATGAGGCATCCACCATATCCCTACTCTTGAGATTAATTTCTTGGTAAAAGACTTGCACTAGTTGCCACTATGGAATTTGATTGTGGGGGCATTATTTTAACATCTCCTGAAATCTCTCCCATACCTCATAAAAATCCTCAGTTGAGGACTGTGTAAATGATAAAATCTTTGTCCTCTTCTAGCTGGTTTTATTAATGGGAAAGAATTTAGCTAGAAATTAGCTTTGGAGGTCACTCCATGTCTGAATGCTATTGGCTGGGAGCTTAGAGAGTTAGGTGCTAGCTTTAGGGAAAAAAGAAAAAGCCTCTGTTTGGTGGCTTCAGGTCCCAAGCCAGTAATATTAAAAGTGGTGCAAAGTGCCAAAAATTGGTCAATGTGCTTGTAAGGATCTTCCTTACTGAGCCCATGGAAAGATGGCAGTAAGTTAATGGTGGAGGACTTGATTTCATAGTTTCCCTTAACTGAAGGGAATTGTATGCAAAAGGGAGATGTGTAATCCCCAGGCACATTGTATTCCTTCAGGGTTCTTTGCCTCTCAGCCATGATAGCTGGCTCAGTTTCAACTGTAGGGCCTTGTGTGGTATTTCTTGGTTTAAGGACTCTTTCAACCTCAAGATTTGGAGGTTCCAACTCAGGGTTAAGGGACCTTCTTCCTACCATACACACAGAAATTCAGGAGGTAAAAAAAATGCTCACAGCACACCAAAAAAAAATTTCAAACCAAATTAACAACTAAAAAGATTTACACTAAACTAAAGACATGGAATTCAACATCAAGGGATTGAGTTTTAGGGTAAAAGAAGTGCAAACAGAGCTAGCTAAACTCCAGCTACAGCTCTAGCTTTTCCCTACTGCTGTTTTCCAATTCTGTAAAATTCTACAAAAAAAATCAGCAGTACTTTTTATTCTACTTAAGGCACAGCTACAAAGAATTTTCTAGACTAAAATATAATACAACTCAGGCCTACTAAAAAGATCAATATCCCTGGCAGCGGTGCAAAAAACTTGTTGGTGTAATTTCGTGTCTAGGTGCTGATGTTATTTAAGTGATGAGATGGTAAAATCAGAATACAAGAGTGGAGTAAAGTGGCTATGAATCCAACAACCTAAAGTACACACAACATGTAAGATATAGGATTATTGTAGCAAGTTTTAAGTAAGAGTTTATCCCATAGAGATAGTGATCTAGAATTAAAAATGGGCTATAATAGTAGGCCTCTAGATCTGGCTACAGATCTAACAAGCCTAAAGAAATGGAGTTGGGTGTCACAACTACACTAAATTATCTACTAAAAGAAAAGAAGTAAAGTGCAGTCATATCCTAAAGAAAGAGTTATGAAGAAGGTGGTTATGATGTATTAAAATAAAGATAAAATGGTGGGAAGTAAACTACTAGGCCAAATTCATATCAGTTTTGTAACTCAGATCTAGATCTGCTTCTACAGGAATCCTTGTCGATGTTCTATCAAAAACCTTAGTATGGAAGAAGAATCCAACTCACTCTTGTGATTCAACCTGGTCCCTTAAGGCTATAACCCGTCCACTTTAATGGTCACAGACTATCCAATAGGGAGGATTAAAGCATAAGAAGAAAATCAAAAAACCAATCTGATCAAATGGAGTAGATTGATCTTAAGGTTATAACCTTTCCACTCAAATGGTCACAGATTATCCAACAGATGTCCTCCACCCAACTGATCAAATCAGAAAATTAAGACTATTGTAGACACTATGTTTGCTAGGCTTCAAGCTCCCCAAATCTATTATAGATCTAGCAGGCATTCATAAGAATTCCAACCCATAAGGGACTTAAATGTGGCTTATCATTGCAACTAAAGGCCGGCAATGACTCAGTCTTCAAGTCTGCAATCACTACAGAAAAAGACAGATCCAACATCTGATATTGGTTAAGTAACACAGAGGGGAGCTAGTTCCTGCAACAACCTCTCACTAGGCTTATAGCTCTAGCGCAGAGGAAAAGGATCCTTCTCAGATTTGGACTTGGAATCACCCTAGGGCCATAGTCTGTCTACTTAAATGGTCACAGGCTATCCACAGAGGTTATCCTCACCATAGGGGTCTGAGAAGGAACATGTAAACTACTACTGCCACCATGGTCCCAGGGCTACAAGCTCAAGCTTCCATAGGCCTTTCAATCAGCTCAAATCCTAAATGCATGTTATAGCCTGAAAAAAACTATGAGCAAATGGGAAAATAACAAATTGAATGAACATTTAAAGTATAAATTTCATTGATCAACATTACCTAAAATGCAATTTCTCAAGGTAGCAGCCTTGTGCACAACTAATCAACAAAAGATCCCAAAGATTAAATGATCCATTACAAAACTAAATAAAATTACACCTAACTACTTACAAAAAGATTTAACCAACAAGTGCTGAGCGAAGAGAGAAGAAAAATGGGAAAAAGAAGTGATCAAACCCTAACCTTAGCCTACTCAAGCTCACAGCCTATAGAGGTTGAAGGAGAGATGATAATTCTAAGTTACAAACACAGCTTATATACTCAGTCCTAATTCCTTGACTCAAAGAAGAGTCAACCCTAATTTTTCTAACAGATGTGGCACTGTTATAACCCTTGGATGCTTTAGAATGTGTGCCTCAGGATGTCTGCCCTAAACCTGGGGAAATTTCCAAAAGGTCCTTGAGTTAAGACTGAGAAATGGAGAGCTCGAGCTTCGCGAGGCTAGCTTCTGAACATTAATTCTCTCGTGTGGCTTGCAGAGTACTCGCGAGGTAAAATTTGGCTTTAAATGCTGCTTTCTCGCATAGAGGGATTTAAGCTTATCGCGTAGTTATCTTTTTACTCTTTAGTTCCTTCGCGTAGCTTGCAGAGTCCTCACAAGGTAAGAATTAGCTTGGAAGGTTTTTTCACTCGCGCAGGTGGACTTCGCATTATCACGCAGCTACTCTGGCTTTGAATGTACTTACGTAAAAGAGTTTGCAGTACTTATCTTGCTCGTGCAGTAGAGCTTCAGAATCTCTGGTCGTGAGGTACTCACGCAGATGCCTTTACATCTCGCTCAGTTTCTTGTCAAGTGGGTAGCCCATCTCGCTCGATAAGGGTTAAGCTTGTAGGTGCGTGAGAGTTGCGCGAGAGAACTTCTGGAGCTCTCACTCCTTCATAGCCACGCGAGAACCTCGCGAGTTAGCTATTGTTCTTTGTGAAGATTGGCCTCACGAGATAGTGTGCACAGTTGATATAAACCTTGATCCTCGCAAGAACTTCACGAGGTAGATTTCTGAAGGCTTAGTGCATGACAGCTCCACGAGTTCTTTAAGTGTTGATTGCAGCTGAAGTGCGCGACTGCTGCACAAGAGATTGCTCTGTGATAATTCCTTCACTGAGCTATGCGACTTCTTCAAGAGCTCTATTGTGGTACATATAACATCAACGATAGGGAGCTTTCCTACAGTTTTAGCCATGCGAGGCTGCACCTCAACTGTGCGAGATAGCTCATTTGCTCTTCTGCTGCTGTTGTTTCTGCTCTCTCTCCACTCACATCTATGCTCCTTTCATCTGTTCAATTTTCTTTGTCCATTATGACATGCAAAATAGTCACCATGGTGTTCCATTAATCTCTGGCTCAGCTGTTATTCTTGGCTTGAATTCTCTCTCTTGGCACCAAAAGTATGGACTTTGTGTTAAGCTGTACAATTTATTACTAACTACAAAAAAACTTACAAAATAGTTATTAGTTAGCTTCAAGGTGTAGCAGAGGCTAGGTTAGGAGGTGAAAAGTGGTACTTTTTAGTTAATAATAGTATGGTGACTGAGGATGGAATAGGGCTGTGATCAGCTTATAATAAGGAAGGGCATGAGGCTTTTGCTTCCTCTAGATCTTCTCATATAAATCCTTCATGGCTTCAGACACCAACTGGGCTGCATTGAAGCAATGCCCTTGAGAGAAGGAGAAGATGGCATTAGCAATTGGTGCCCTTCTCTCTTGTTGGTGGCCAGAACAGTATATGTTCTTCCTCAGCACCTGGTGTTGGGGAATTTCAGTGTGCTGGTTATTGTGTAATGAAAAGAAAGGAAATAAAATCAAAGTAAAATAGAGGGTGAATTCAGCACATCTAAAATATCCTAGACCGGCAAGATACAGAGTCCTTTGTAGCAAGTTTTAATAAGTAAGAGTTTGTCCCACAGGGAGTAGTGATCTAAACCTACAAGGTGTATAGTAGATCTCCAGATCTAGCAATAGATCTGGAAATTCTATGAAAATAGGGAAAAGAAAGAGTTTTCCTGTGTCACTAGACCTAATTATTTTATAGAACTACTGGAAATTTTCTAAACTACTGGAGAAATATGAATAAAAGAATGGTTATTTAAACTAAAGTGCATAAAAATAATTCCTAATCCTCCTCCTTCAGATTAAGGTTGTCTATCTTAGTCCTTAACTATCTGATATTTATGAAAATAAATAGTACCGTTACACCATATACCAAGTTTCCTAGCATTGGTCATCAATCAAGTCTAGGATTCCATCAATATATATTTAATCTAATCCTAATCCTCCTTCAGATTAAGGTCGTTAATCTTAATCCTCAGCTATCGGATATTTATGAAAATAAACAGTACCGTTACACCATATATCAAATTTCCTAGCATTGGTCGTCAATCAAGTCTAGGATCCTATCAATACAAATTTAATCTAATCAACAATCAACCAGAAATTTGGGTGTCAATCAAACTCTAGCAAACTGAAGATGGAAAAGTAGAAACCGTTACACTAATCTGCAAATTCTAACCTGAGTCGTCAATTCAAGTCAAAACTTGGAGATGTTTATAAAACTGAAATAAAACTAAATCTAAAAGATGGAGGAAGATGGATGGTAAAATAAATATCAGATGGTGAGAAATAGGTAGCCATGACCTAGTTCTCATTGTAAATTAATTAAATCAAAGGCATTATATAGATCTAATTTGCTATGATCCGCCATCTGGCTACAAGCTCCCCAGGTTCAACCCCAGCAGATGTACGGTATAAGGATCTTATCTTAACCAAAGAATCAAAGAAATCCTAAGGCTATAACCTGTCCACTTGAATGATCACAGATCATCCTAGAGATTGGCTCAAGCCAAGGGTCTCTATTAGAATAGGTTAATCATTACAGATGCTGTGAATGCGAGGCTACAAGCTCCCCATTTCTGGCTGGCATGCAGGAGCATCCAATCCAGGGAACTCAAATATGAAAAAATAAAATTTAGATCAGAATCACCTTTAAAACCCATAATTACTGTAATACCATCTTACAGCTTATTGAGCTCGAATCTGCAATCTGTGCAACATCAATCTATTCCCAAATTCCTTGAAGCTTTCAAAATACAATTACAAAATAGATCTAAACTGCTTATTTAGATATAATCCAACAGGCTAGATTAGAGAGAAAGGGGAAGAGAAAAGGAAAATAAAATCTAAAACTAAACCTATATGAGCTAAGCAGAACTCAAGCTATTCCTTTGTTCCTTCTTTCCTTATTGAAGAAAAATAGCAAAATAGATGGGTATTTATACATAAGCCTTGATCCTTGTGCCTTAGGTTTCAGCCAATCAGAGAGCAGAGATGGATCCCTTCTGTTGTGCTTTAGTTGCATTCCCTCCAAAAATTAGCTCCTACCCATGTGCAGCATTTTCTGTGCATTGGAGTTCCCAATTTGCCTTTGCTTAGCCACAAATACTCAGCTACTCAACTCTATACCTGTTGGCTGCAAAATGGACCCAAGTTGCCCCTTTTTCCAATTGCACACCTCAAGTGATTGCCCACAAAATAATTGTTCTTGGCTGCCCCCAAAATATGCCCAATCCCTGCAGTCCAAAGAACCCTTCGATAGGTTGTAATAGGAGGCTGAAATAAGAAGTATATATATAGATGTAACTACAGCTGCACTTAAAATGCCAGGGCTGAGGAGTTTTCCTTGAATTCGATGGTTGGATATGATCTTGACTGCGTCTTGAAAGATTTGGGGCAAGCTGGAGGTTGGGCTTCTTGACAGGTTGAGATTAAGCAGTCAAAGGCTGCTATGGTCTGGTTTTTCAGCTGAAGCAAGAAGCATATATATATAAATGCATATGCAGCTGCACATAAGATGCCAGATTTGAGGGGCTTTCGGCGAAATCGACCGTTGGATAGGATCTCGACTGCACATTGGCCGATTGGAGAAAGCCGGACGTTGGGCATCTCAACGGATTGAGAAATCTAGGCGGTCAATAGGTGCTGTGGGCTGGATTGCAGCTGAAACTTGCATGCAGGGAAGCTAGGAGGCTGCTCCTGCTGTACATTGAACCACTCGATAGGTTGTAGGAGTTGTGAAGGATCCTTTCGAGGTTCAAGGTGGGGCTGCGGCTGAGTGAGTTCATCAACCAATCGATAGGTTTCTTTGGAAGCTCATCCATTCGATAAGATTGAAGTTCCCTTCGTAGAGTTGGCTGAAGGTGCACAGCATGAACCATTCGACAGGTTTGAGGCTTGGAGCTACCGAGGAAGTCCATAGGTGCAAGTTGTTGCATTCGATAGGAAGAAGAGGTAAGTGCAGCAAGGTGTTTCTATAGGTACAAGGCTGCAGCTGAGTAGCCATTCGATAGGTTGAAGGTGTTGAGGAGCTCCACTTTGATAGGCTTAGCTGCAGCAGCACTCGATAGGATCAGATGGTAAGTTCGATAGTGCATGGCTGGTGAGCTCCACTTCGATAGGTTGTTGTGCCAATGGGTGCAGCTGCATAGATTTGCACTCCTCGACAGTTTTACATGCACTGACCGAGAGGATTGGGTGCTGCACTTGCTGTTCGAGATGCTGGCTGATGCAGGATGCATGTCGTGAGGTTGAAGATGACGGGTGCAAGACCAGGTGTCGAGATGTATGGGATTGCAGCAAGGTGTCTGCTAGTCGAGATGGTCGGATAGGATCTTGAACGCGCATCGAGAGGTTAGAGGAGTGCTGCAGGTTGGGCATCTTAATGGATTGAAATCTTTAAGCGGTCAACAGGCTTTATGGCCTATTTTGCAGCTGAAGCTTGTGTGCTGTCGAGAGGATGAAGGAGCAATTTGAGGAGCTGAAGCTTTTAATAGGTTTAAGGGGTCCTTGAAGTGTGTTGTTCGACAGGTTTGCTGCTGCACTTTGACCAATTCAATAGGATGAAAAGGTGGGAGCTGCAGCTGGGTGATAGGATTGAAGGGCCTACTCGATAGGTTGGTGGCTGAGGGAGTGCACAACTTTAGCAACATTCGATAGGTCTCTTTTCCAGCATTGTACTACTCGACAGGTTGGTGCTGGTGCAGCAGGTATATATATATATATATATATATATATACAGCAGCAAATGGTTAATGGGATTGATGGGAAGGGCTGCAACAAGGTGTTCTCAGCTGTGTGCACTTCTTGACAGATTGGCTAAGAGTGCAAGGTGCATAACTTGGAGGTCACAAGGCTTGGGGATCAGGTTAGAGCAGATCTACTGCTGCTGCATTAAATGGTGCTTGACCCAAACTGCTGCCGAACTGAAAGCAACCCTCAAAACACCCTTGCTATGCTTAGGATTGAAGCCTTTCCATTCATCTCTCATTCCCAGCTATTGCTCGATTCAAAAACCCTTCTAAATGGCCTTTTTTACTTGAAAATTACACTAACTACAAAATTATCTCCTTGCTGCAAAACACCACTAAAAACAAATATTAAATACTCTAAGTCCTAGCAAAAGCCAGGTTTAAAAGTGTAGAAAGTGAAAAAAATCAGTGCTTAACACACCCCCAAACCTAACCTTTGCTAGTCCTCGAGCAAAGTAGAATTTTAAAACAACTAACCTATGAAATAAAATGCCACTTTCGTAGGAAACATGGGTACATTTAGCATATGCACCAAGCCTTTTAAACCCCTAGGTGATCCCTAGTGGAGGAGTGAAGTCTCCTGAGGGTTTTCAGTGAAGGTACCCCAATCTTCTCCAATAACATTAGTTAATACTCATCCAATCATGTTAAAATAGAGTTTAAGGGAAATAAAATAAATTTCACACCATGTCCATTCAATTCTAGAGGATTTTTAGCAGAAAAATCACCAATTCAAAACCTGAAATTCTGCTGTAATTCCTTCATTCTCAATAAGTTCATGTCAAGGCATTGTACCTGAAAATTAATGTAGAGTTCACCTTTACTTTAAGAATTCTGTTTTGATAATGCCCCAAACAAACCAGATTTCAGACCCAAGTCTTACCAGAGCTGTTCACTCACAACAAAAATAGAAGGGTGCATCATTTCATACAGCTCAAGAGCAGTTACAGCCCTCAAATAGGACTACAAGCATGAGCATAGGCATTGCTCTAATTTATGACATTTTCTAATTCTTTGCACCATAGATCAAACAAATCCTCATCTCCACATGACAGTTCAATCTATTTCAGATCAGTAAGGACTTTTTATTGGGTTTTAATGTGGCTTATGGGTGAGGTTTATAAAGAATGAAAGGGTGGAATGGGATTCTCAATTGTGGTGTAATTGAGATGAGCTTCTACCAGAGTTTTGTTGGAATAGTATACCACACAGGGCAGCTTATCTTTTCTCTGTCCTAGGACAACACCTACAGCCAGGTCTGATGTATCACACATCAACTCAAAGGGGAGAGAGTAGTCTGGGGCTCGAATCACAGGAGCAGAGGTTAAGCATTTCTTTAAGACCTCGAATGCCTTAAAGCATTCACTAGAAAAATCAAATTGCACATCCTGACATAGCAGGTGGCACAGTGGTTTTGCAATTCTGCTGAAATCCTTGATCAACCTCCTATAAAATCCTGCATGCCCAAGGAAAGATCTGATTTGTTTGACAGTTCTGTGTGGGGGCAAGTGTGAGATCATGTCAACTTTAGCTCTACCCATCTCAATGCCTCTGTGGGAAACCACATGGCCTAATACAATTCCTTGTGTTACAATGAAGTGGCTCTTTTCCCAGCTTAAGACCAGGTTGGTCTCTTCACATCTTTGCAGCACTAAGCTGAGGTGGATTAAGCATTGATTGAAACTGTCCCCAAAGACCGAGAAATCATCCATAAAGATTTCCAGAAACTTGTCAATCATGTCTGAAAAAATAGCATACATGCATCTCTAACATGTGGCTAGGGCATTGCATAGTTCAAAAGGCATTCTTCTATATGCAAAAGTGTCAAATAGACATGTGAATGTGGTTTTCTCTTGATCTTGAGGATACATAGGTATTTGGTTATAACCTGAGTATCCATCAAGAAAGCTGTAGTATGCTTCCCCAACCAATTTGTCTAGAATTTGGTCAATGAAGGGGAGAGGGAAGTAGTCTTTTCTTATTTTAGAGTTGAGCTTCCTATAATCAATGCACACTCTCCAACCAGTGGTCTCCCTAGTTGGCATCAATTTCTCAGAATCAGAAGTGACAACTGTTATGCCTGATTTTTAGGGACTACCTGAATAGGTGACACCCACTCTGAATCTGAAATGAGGTAGATTACCCCTACATCTAACAGTTTCATTATTTCTTTGAGGACCACCTCTTGCATGTGAGGATTTAATTTTCTCTACATCTCTCTAGAGGGTTTTGAACCCTCCTCCAAGTGTATCAGAGGCATCAATCCTCCCTAGATTAGCTATTGACCAGCCTATTTCCCTTTTGTTCTTCCTAAGGACATTCATTAATTCCTCTTTCTTCTCACTAGTAAGAGCGGAAGAGATAATCACTGAAAGCTTTTTGTCCTACCCCAAGAAGGCATACTTTAATGTTTCTGGCAGCTGTTTAAGCTCTAGATCAGGTGGGCTTTCAATGAAAGGCAACAATGATGCGTTGGAGGTTTGAGGCAGGGAAGCAATGTAGGTTTCCAGCTGGAATGCTGCATTAGACCCACTGAAGACTCTAATGTGGTGCTATCTTTAGCCATAAAAACATAGGCCTCCCCCTCAACCTCACCCCAAACATTCTTCAGGTTCTCACAAACTTTATACCAATCTAGTAGATTTGATAACTCTTCTTCTAGAAGATCCTTTAGTACATCAACTGTACAGCAGTCCTCAATGTCCAACTGAGGTTGCTTCTTAGTATTGTACACATTTAACTGGGCCTTCATGTTCCCAAAGGTTACCTCCATCACCCTAGACCTACATTATATGTAGGCATTGACAGTGGCCAAGAATGGCCTACCCAAGATGACAGGAATAGGGGTTTTACTTTTGCAAGGGTCTATGTCCAAAATCAGGAAACCAGCAGGGTAGTAGAATTGTCCACCCCACTAAAAAATCCTCAACAACACCCACAGGTCTTCTCTCAGATCTGTCAGCTAGCTGGAGCACAATTGGAGTAGGTTTAAGCTCCCCCAAACCTAGTTCCTCATATATTGAATATGGGAGCAGGATGACACTGGCCTCCAAGTCTAAGAGGGCTCTGCCTATCGCATGGTTTCCAATGATACAGGGGATGGTAGGTATCCCTGGGTCTTGTAGTTTCTCAGGTGTGGCTATGGACAACACTGATTCCACATGTTCTGCAGTAAAGACCTTCTTGGACAGCTGCACTCTTGCTTTCTCTTTTGTGTGTAAAGGTCCTTTAAGAACTTGGCATAGGCAGGGACCTGTTTAATGGCATCAAGCAGGGGTTAATTAATCTTGACATACTTGAAGGTCTCCAACATTTCCACCATCTGAGCATTCCCCTTATCAAAAGAAGATGGGCCAGAAAGTGCATGAGGAAATGACAACTGTGGTGTTGTTGGTACCTCAGCTGCATGCCTAGCAATATCATGGTAAAATTTTGGTTTTTTCCTTTTTTCTTCATTTATTTCTTTTGGTTGGGGCTCAACATCAGCCCCCTTATTTTCTTCCTGCTACTCCATAGTAGGGGATGAGTTCAGCTCTTCCTTTTCACTCACATTCTTTTCTTTTTTACTCTCCCTGGTCTCCTTAGCTGCCTTGCCTATCTGATTATCAACCACCCTGCCACTCCTTAGGGTGGTAATTGCATTAGCCTCCTCATGAGTAGAGGAGCCTTCTCCAATCATGTATTGACCCTTAGGGTTGGCCAAGGGTTGACTAGGCAACCTGCCCTCTTCTCTCTTGTTCAAAGCATTGCAGATTTGACCTAGCTGGTCCTCTATTTTCTCAATGCTTTGATCATGAGAGTTCACAGTCTGTGTTATGGTTCCCATATTTTGCATTGCTGCCAATATTTGTTCTTCGAATGAAGAGGATCTAGGATGTGATGGGGGCAAAACCAAGTGGTTTGGTTGTGGGGCAGGCAACTGAAAATTCTGCCTAGGTGCTTATCCCTGATTGTACTGTGGTTGTGGTCTGTATGGTACTGCCAATTGTTTCTACTGGGGCTACTGATATGTGTCTTGCCTCCACCTCAAATTGGGGTAGTTTCTCTATTGGTACCTAGCAAACTGCTGCCCATATGCCTGGGTAGCATTGACATGTTCAAAGACCAGTTCAAGGTATTGGTTGCTGATGGACAGTCCACAATTGAGTGTGTGGGGGACTAGCATATCAGACATACCTTCTCCACTTGTGCAGCCAGTCTAGGCTGCATCACACTCATAAGATTGTCAAATTTCAAGGTCAAGTTGTCCACCTTTTTCTCAAGTCCACTATGCACATTAACTTCGAACATCCCACCACTAGAGGTAGATTCTTTTACCATTCTAGCTGGAGTCTCAATGCCATTGCGGGACAAAGACTTCTGCTGCATGGAATTCTCACTTATAATGTCAAATAGTTTTCAAGCCTCATCAGCTGTCTTGTGGAGATAGGTACCTCCACATGAGGAATCCACCATATCCCTACTCTTGGGATCAATTCCTTGGTATAAGACTTGAACAAGTTGCCACTGAGGAATTTGGTGGTGGGGACAGTACTTTAACAGCTCTTGAAACCTTTCCCAAGCTCCATGAAAATCTTCAGTTGAGGACTGAGCAAATGAAAGTATGTCCTTCCTCATTTGGCTGGTTTTGTTCATTATGAAAAATTTAGCCAAAAATTGGCATTTGAGATCATTCCAAGACTGTATGTGGCTGGCTGGGAGCATGGAGAGCCAAGTCCTGGCTTTATCCTTAAAGGAAAAAGGAAAAAGCCTTAATTTGGTGGCTTCATCTCCCAAGCCAACAATATTTAATGTGGTGCAAAGTGCCAAGAACTCATCGATTCGCTTATATGGGTCTTCCTTACTTAACCCATAGAAAGATGGCAGCATGTTGATGGTGGAGGATTTAATTTTGTAGTTGCCCTGAGCTGCAGAAAATTGAATACAGAAGGGGGGCATGTATGCCCCTAGTGTATTAAATTCCTTCAGGGCTCTCTGTTGCTCACCCATCTCAGCTGGCACAGTAATATCAACAAGGCTTTGTGTGGTGTTTCTAGGTCTAAGAGTCCTCTCAATCTCAGGATTTGGAGGTTCTAGGTCAGGGTTAAGGGACCTTCTACAAAGCATACACACACAACACATGGAAACTAGAACTCAGACAACACACTTAAAAGAATTTATAAACAGAAAAATTACTGACAAGTACTCTGAGCTACTGGAAATCAATATAATAGAAAATGGAACTGAGATGTAGGGGAAAAGAAATGCAAACTAGAGGTAGCAAAGCTCCAGCTGCACCTCCAATTTCTCCCTTCAGCTGCTGTCTAAATCTACAAAATCCAATAGAAAGTCAGTAGTACTATTTTATTCAAAATCAGGCACTTCTACGAAGAATTTTTGTAAAAACAAATACAATTCAATACAACTCAGGTCTACTAATTAGATCAAAGGATCCCCAGCAGTGGCGCAAAAAAATTGTTGGAATATTTATGTAGATGTTAATTATTTTTATGGGAAAATAGTGGAGAAAATAAATCAGTGATGGAGAGATGTAAAAATGGGTGAAATCAGCAAGTCTAAAATAAACACAGTCCTGCAAGATATAGGGCTTGCTGTAGCACATTTTGATAAGTAAGAGTTTATCCCACAGGAAATTTTTTATCTAGAACCCAAAGAGGGTTGTGTTAGTAGGCCTCCAAATTTGACTACAGATCTGGTAATCCTTAAGAAAGGGAGTTGGGTGTCAGAACTAAAACTAAAACTAAATTCAAATAAAGAGCAGTCCTATACTACAGAAAAGGTTAAAAGAAGGTGATGGTGGCATGGGAAAATAAATATAAAAAATGATGAGAAGTATGCAGCTAAGAATAAGTTAGTGATGTAACTCAGACCTAGAACTGATTATACAGGAATCCTTCTGAAGGCTACAAGCTCATCAGCAAGGTAAACGAGTCCAGAATAACCCTGCAATTTATACTCCTCTTAAGGTTATAATCTATCCACTTAAATGGTCACAAACTATCCAAGGGAGGAGGTACAACCACTTGAAGGGATTGGTCCTAAAGCTATAACCTGTACACTAAAATGGTCATAGACTATCCAAGAGATTTCCTTCAATCAATGGGTTAAATCAGAATAAGAAAATCATTACAGACACTATGTTTGCAAGGCTAATCAGCTCATGCATCCATAGGAACAATTAGTCCATAAAATTAGGTGGAAGTCACCTCAAATTGAGGGATAAAAGGGGCTCTAGATTCATCTAGTCATTACTACAAAAAGGCCTGCAATGACCCAACTTATAAGTCTGCAATCTCTGCAATCAAATCAGATCTAAAACTTGATGGTGGCATTGCAAATAGAGGGAAATTTGGCTTTGCACAATCTCTCACAAGGCTTACTAGCTCATGTACGGAGAAGAAGAATCCATCTCAGATCTGTTATTTAGATTCCTCTTAAGGCTATAATTTGTCCACTTAAATGGTCATAGACTATCTAAGGGAAGAGGTTCAATCACAGAAGACTAAGACATAATAGGGACACTGTTGTTCCCACCATTGTTGCTAGGCAAATCAGCTCAAACAACAATTGGAGTATCAAACCTATAAAAATCTATGTACAAATCCAATAGAAATCTATGCAAGGAAAACACAGAGATTACAGATCTAATTTTAAGTAATAAATAATGGCAAATCATAAAAGAATCTTACAATGGTGCCCTCGAAGGCAACAACCTGTGCACAAGCTCAAATCAGCTCCCAATGTTCAACACATTGTCCATTACAAAACTAAATCAAACTACAGTTGCTTACAAAGGACTTAGCCAACAAGGGCTGGGCTAAGGAAGAAGAAAAGAAAAATGGAGAATGACCTAATCCTAACCCTAATCTGCCTTAAGCTCTCAGCCAATCTTGGGTTGAGGAAGAGATAATTCTAAAACTGAAATTACAGCTTATATACTCAGTGCTAAATGCTTTGGCCAATAAGAAAGAAAACCCTAATTTCATTGCATGCGTGGCTCCTTTACAGCCCTTGGATGCCTCGGGATGTGGGGGAATAGATTAGGGCCTCGGGATGAGTGCCCTAGAAGTGTGAAAAATCTCGAAGGGTCCCTATGTATGGATTGGGAAGTGGGAACCCAAGCTTTGCGTAGCTGCTTTAGCTTTGAAGTGCATTTCGTGTGGCTCTGATGACTTGTCGCGAGGCTGCATATGCTGCAGAGAGAAGCTCGCGAGGTTGTATTTTCATTTGGAAGCATATGGCTCGCCCAGATTGCTTCAACTTTGAAGTACGCGAGAGCAACGCGAGAAAATTTCTAGGCATCTCTCTCCTCATGAGTTGCGCGAGACGTGCAAGAGTTCAGGCAATGCTGCAGGCTCCAAGCCTCACAAGGCATACCTCGGTCCTTTTGAACTGGGCAAGAATGCTCGCTACTTGGATTTCAGCTGCGCGAGGTTTGCTCTCTAGTTCTCTACTACAGTGCACATGCTACAGTAGCCATCTGCTCTGATCAGGTCTATGTTTCTCTCTTCTGTCACGCTTCTGAGTCCCCTTAGGTAACCTTTATGGTCACCATGGTGTGTTCCACCATGGTGTTTCATCTGTTTTTCATTGGACTTCTGAGTCTGGCTTTAGAGCTTCTCTTTTTTTTGCTTCAACATATGTGGCAGTTGTGTTAAGCTGCAGTGATTATTCTAAACTACAAAACAGTCTAAAACACAATTATTAGATGTCTCCAAGGAGTAGTAAAGGCTAGGTTAAGAGGTAAAAAATGGTATTTTCCAATGCTTAACACAAGCTCAACGCACTCACCCCTGAACCAACTCAGCATACCATTGAATCTGACAACCTACCAATGAATGAATCAACCCTCACACCTCTTGAACAAATGCCCAAACCAATGATGCGAACTACCCTCGAATAGGCTCACGTGTCGATTCTAGAAGAAATTTTTGAATTAATCAATCGGTATTATACGATTCCATTCATACTTAAACCATTCACAAAACTAAACTCTGAACATGAACCCATAATCCAATCAAAACCCCTAATCAAACCAACTCTGAAACTAACCAAACCAACTCTGAAACTAACCAAACCTAAACACATTGTCAAACACATTGCCCCACCATTCTCAAAACCAGTCCCTAAATCAATCCCTACACCCGTTTTAAAAATTGAACGCAACAACAAACACTTCACCCCTCCACCCTTGAACTAATCCCTACATCAACATCAAAACATGAACACATCACCCCACCAACTCTTGAATTAACTTCTATGCCCACTTCAGAACCTAAACTCACTACCACCTCACCAACTTCAAAATAAAATATCAAACCCGAATCTGTTATCAAACATACCCCTAAACCATCCATTTCACTCACAAATCAATCTCTACACCCGCCTTAAAGCCTGAACTCACCACCGAACCTATCACCTCACTAGCCATGAAACTGAGCCCCAAATCTAAACCCATTGGCAAGACTAAACCTATCATCGGATTTGAACTTGTCACCAAACCTAAATCTACCATCAAACATAAACTTGTCACCAAATCTAAGCCTATCATCAAACTCGAACACATCATTGAACCTGAACCAGGCATCGAACTCGAACTTACCATCAAAACAAAACCTATCATCAAACCTAAACTAATCATCAAACCTTAACTTGTCACTAAACTGAAACTAATAAAATCCGAACATATCATTGAATCTACCTCTACAAAATTAATATCAACCATTGAATCTATTTATAAACCAATCAAAATCTCCAGCACTCCTCCCACTCTCGAAACTAAACCAAACATGAATCTTACGACTCTGATCAATATCCAATTGATCATATCTCCAAATTCTCAAACCTCACAATATAAAATTGACAACACAATGGGAATTCCATCCGAGCCCCTGATTAAAATTTCCATTGACTTCACGATCAAAACCTTCACAGACAGAACCCCAAACAGCAATATTACCGCCACGTCAAACCTTTGACACTAAACTTCCTCAAAAAATTATAAACAAAACTTTAAAACAACCTCACGATAATCCCAAAGTATAAATTAAACGAAACAAGCAAACATAAACGAAACTAAATCGCCCCATGCAAGGGAAAGGTCAACCTTGGCCTACACCCTCACGGCTCATCCCCTTACTTTACCATTATCTTATCCTCTCATTACCTTTAAAACTACACATTCCCTCTCAACGATTCCCACTCCAACTTCACCTGCAGACAACTTTCCAACAACCCATAAATAACCCTAAACACCTTTGCGAGATGCCTCACTTCGTCAAAAAATGAAAGAAGACCCCTCCCGATAAGGATGCTCCAGCCATAAAAGACTCATCAAAAGAAGAAATTAAACGACGTCACACCTATTTTGACAAATTTTATATCATCCAGAACACAAACCTAAACATAAAATCTCTCTCATCCCAGATCAATCAAATCAATAGGGATCAAGGACCTCAGTATGGATTATCCGACTGTCACTCAATCCATCGACCTTTTGAGTCAGTTCTTGCTTAAGGAACTAATGTTGTACTATAACACAATAATAATAACAAAAAATAATACAAAAATATACAAAACAAAAAAAATATGTATACATGTATCTCTGCCCAACAATATCTCTGACTTATAACTCTTACTCGACCGAGAACTCAAAGTCAGGGATTTGGTGCTAAGAAACAATGCCTGCACAACCACCTCTCCTGGAGGAAATCAAAACCCTACATGGGAAGTACTTTCACTATTTTGGCAGCATGCCCAAAAAATAGCTATAAGGGAAAGACTTCCTAACCCTTGGAATCACGACTCAATGATCATCATGTCTCGTAGCTTAAACAGGCGTAACTATATATTTATCATCCTCGTAGTCATCACAAGGCATGCACCAGTCGTAGGTCAGTATTCTTTTGAACTATTTTGAAAATCATCTGACTCATTAACCACCCCTCCTATTCGGGCAAGTTGATCGAAAGGACTAGTGGATCATGAAACTCTTTTTCTTTTAAATATAGAAAACTTTGGATTCTCACCCTTCCAACCATTGGAGTTGATGTTAGAGCAGAAAAAATAAAAATGTAAGGTTCCATCAAACCTCATAATTCTTGCGTTAGCAGGTTGTTTCAAAAAAATATACATAAAAGAAGCACAACCGAGCAAGAGCAGTAAGATGAACAAACAGTCAATGAATTCAGGGAAGCAAAAGCAAATTGTAAGTGCATTCCTGGTAGTCTTATTAGGGAAGTATAACCAAGCCGCAAAGGCATCCCTGACATCTTCACACTATTAGATATCGTCGTACGATGGCGGGAGGAGGACAAACTCCTGCTAACCAGAGAATTTGATGATTTACTGGAGTTGGATCATGACAGAGAGCGTAATTATGGCACCGCATTATCCACCCGAGAAGAAATTAGTTGACTACTATTTCAAAAATTAGTTGAATAAGAAGCTATTCCCAGATCAATAAACCTTACCTCCTCACCCTTAATTTTTTTCTCTTCGGACAATGAGTCAAAATGATTTTAAAAATCTCCTTGAGGATAAAGGTAAAATGTCTTGAATGGGAAGTGATGCAATCAATCAATATCCACTATTCGCCTCAATCCCGCCAAAAAGCTACGATACAGATGATCATTCAGCACTTACAAAATCAAGCCCGACATGTGCTAGAAATAATCAAACTTCTTCCCAATGTGGGAGCATCACAAATACACTCCAGGACATCTGTGAGGCCGCTAAAAGTCCCACTGTCACTTAACACTGGGGCATTTTTTTTAAGAGCGCTATCACCTTGGTAGCGATACTTAGGTCATGAGACCGACACCCCAAACTGGGGCATTTTTTTTTATTTTTAAGTTGTTCCTTACTTTTCTGCCATAGGACCAAAAACATCCAAAACAACAAAAGCAAGAAACATACAACAATAAACATGAACAAACGTAAATAAAATTAACACAATAAACAAAATACTGCTTTATTTATGACAAAAAATTTACAAGATCACAGGAGGCATACCTCCTGAACATAAAACCCAAAACAAAAACATAGAACCTGAACATACAACTTAAAATAAACACGGAACCCATAATAGATGCAAACCCAAAACACGATGTGCGAAATGTCCAATCAGAAACAATGAAAAAGTGAGGGGAAGATTGGTTGGATAACACCCTTTCCATCCATTTGGAGGACTTTTCTCCCGCCATCTTCACCTCCTAACAATAGAGACGGATGTATACCGCCACTCAATCCCAACACCGCCCAAACCATAGCAACATCTTCATTAACACCGCCATCAGAAGCCACTCTAGGACTAGAACATGTGAAACGATGTAGATTGGAAGAAACGACATCAAAATCGGACTGCCAAATCAAAAAATATCTTGAAAACATTAAAATTAAGATGCTCTAGCAAGGAATGAATAAAAACAAAGAAGCTCGGACATATATATAGGCACTCATCTAATTAAGCGCCAGAAACACAATGCGTGATCCAATTCAGCGCAGGCACAACCGCATGTATTCTAAATTAAACGTCACACCTCAAATGCGTGATCAATCTTCCGTCAGCGCAAAGGATCGGATGAATCGATCCCACATCGAAGACCCCGCACGTAATCAAATTACATGCCTATACTGATGCATGAAATTCAAAAAGCCACCTGCGCACTCCATCCTTGTGACCCGTCGACTCTTCGATTGCATGCTGCCCACCATGCGCGAAATCTGATTACATACATTCTAAGCCACACGCAATTAGCTCACTGACCCCACAATCACGCGCGACCATCCTAGCGAGCAACTTAATTAAGCGGCAAGATTCACTCGCGCAATTCCCAGCTATGACACACATCTCAAACCAAATACACATCCTAACCAAAATAAGCATATGCCCTCAACAAAAACCTTAAAGAAAACAAACACGCAAGAACACATGTCCTATCACATTAACATAGCTCCCGATGCCCTATCACAATCAAACCAAGAAAAAGAAACCAAATAATAATAATAATAATAATAAACAATAAAAGTCCCATCGCGACACAAAAGCAAAAAAAATGACAACGACACCTGAATAATGACAAAGTAGACACGAGATAAATCATTCCGCACTACTCGCCCCACCATGATCAGAATCACTCTCCCTTGTCCCATTGCATAACCCCACACACCAACTTAAGAGAGAGATACGCTGATGTCCCATCACACGTCCTCACAATAACACATCTCATCGTGATAGAACACACACATGACCAAAGTTGACCCAACACCCAAGCCCGCAGGCATAAATCAGCCACGACCTTTCATCCCATTGTGACACCAAAACCCCACCACATAATCAACACAAGAAAAATAGGTCCCATCACATGACCCAAGATCTATCAAAGAAAGAAATGAACCATCATTGTCCCATCACGATGTCAAAATAGTCAATAAGCCATCAACACAAAATTTCCCATCGCATAACCACCAAGTCTTGATGCTATCACAAACAGCCACAACATGCAGCCAGAAGGGAAGCTCAACCGATGCCCCATCGCGCAACAATCACCAAACCCCACCGCAGCAAAAACATACACTCGCCGATAGAAGAAGAAGAAAATTTCTTCGATGTTCCATCGCACCCATCAATTATCAAAACCCCATCACGAACATCTCATTAGGTGATTCAGACACCCCATCACACTGGAAACCATCGAGCCCTGCTATAGCATAAATGAAGGAGGGGAAACTCTCTGATGTCCCATCGCAACCCAACAATGGAGGCAACAACCGGCTAGTCCCATCATGAGCAATATAAGGGATTCCATCCAAATCAGGTAAGAACCCCCTCTTTATCTTCTCAATTTTCCTTGTAAAATATAGTTAAATAATATTAAGTCAAATGTTTTCAAAACGCATCTCTCTCAACTCGTGATTCACTGTAGTCCTTCCATAAGAAACAATCATCAGTATTCACGAGAAGATTAGATGAAGTATCTGGCATACCAAGTGTCTTCTTGACAACCACATAAACAGTTGGGTTCACAAATCCCGTTCCAATGGATTTGCTTAGGGATGTCTCAGAAGCCACATTTTTCATCGTTTTACCACCGAATTGATCTTAAGTTAAGAAATTCCAAACTTTCAAAAAAAAAAATTAATAAATAAACCTCCTATCTATCAAAATTCTATCTCTTATCACTCCAATCCATTCCTTCCCCAGGAAACCGAACATAAGTATACTACTCTAAGAAATCATGAATGCCCACTTGATGGGGATACTTGACGCGCCATTGGTGTGAGCAATGATGCGCCCAGTCTGACATGACCTGCGAAAGCTTTCACCATCATATTACATCATATTATCTGGCCACTTGACCTTATCTCGGGACATTTGTATGACGCCCCCGCTACCATGTTAGCACATTTTTCTCCCATTTGACTGCCACTTGCAGCAGGTCGAGACATGCGATGGGATGCCACTTGCACCTGTTGATGAGGATATATCTCTCGATTACATCAATTTCCCCCCTTTTAACTGCCACTTGCAGCAGGTCCAGGCTAGCGATGGGATGCCACTTGCACCCGAGGTTGGGGATACGCCTTTCAATAGTTACCACTAGGCCCCTGAATACTCCCTTTTAGTTTGCACTAATAGATAAGAAAGCCAAGCACTTCATGTAAACATTGCAGTTAACACTTGTGATATCCCAAAGAAATAGGAAGGTACCTCGGAAGAGGGGTGCCTATTTCTTCTACGCATTCTTATTCCACAAGAACACATCGAAGAGAGGCATCTATAGACACCCCAATTTTGCCCTCTCGGAGTATACAAACCCATTTAGTGAAGCTTTGACCTTGCCTACAATCTCTAGAGAAGGACTGACCTTCTCTGAAGTCCTTAAAATCATAAATACGAGGACCTCATACTGAAACAATAGTATATGATTAAGACCCAGGTTGAAATAATAGCTTCGTGGCTCGAACTCAACCCATCTTGGGAAGACCTCGAATTTTGGGCCATCATAGTGGTGTGTAATTCTATTGCATGCATAGATGCATGCGCGCAATTGGTCCAACTTGGACCAGATTTGCTCTACCCGTGGACCACCTTAAGCTTGAATCACGCGCCTGCTTCAGGGCGCGTAATTCGATTGTGCGCAACACCTGTGGCGCGCAATTGGTCCCACTTGGACCAGCTTTCCACCTTTCGCAGACCGCTTGAAGACCCAATTCCCTGCTCTGTCTAGTGTGCACAATTGAGTGCACGCTCCCCCACCCACGGGCAATTGGTCCCCAATTGGACCTGGTCTCTAATTCCCATGACTTCTTGTACTCCCCTATTATGCGCATGTACGTGGGCGCTTAATTGGATTACACGTCCCCCCACCAAGCGTGTAATTAGTTCCAAGTGAGTTAGAACTAGGACACCTAGCTCAGCGAGTCTGACGGTCACTCACTGAGTCCGTGACTGACTCAAAGTGTATTAAGCACATCGGACAGGACGCGTAATCAAATTAAACGCTCTGTACAAGGCGTGCAATTGGATCCAACTAACTAATTGTGCACCTCCCACCGGGTGTGTAATTGCTCCGAAACCTATAAATAGACCCCCCTACCTCATCCAAAACAACAATAATTTTCGTAAAGATCTCTTCTCTCTCAAGTTTTGGCCTCTCCTAGGGAGCTCAAGTTCCTCCTCTATGGCACTTAGCTTTAGGTAATCTCTTTTAGGTTTTCAATCTCAAGTTCCAGTTCTCAGTTTTAGTTTGTAGTTCTTAATTTATAGTTTCTAGTTCTTAATTCTTAGGTTCTAGATCCTAGTTCTCAATTTTTATGCTAGTCCCTAGTTTCTTTGTTATAGTTCTTAGTTCTTAAGTTCTAGATCTCAATTCTTACTTCCTAGGTTCTAGTTCTAGTTCTTAATTTTCTTTCTAGTTCTTAATTTTCCTTCTAGTTCTTAATGTTAGTTCGAATTCTTCGTTCTATTTCTTAATTCTAGATCTCAGTTTTTGATTCCTACTAAGTTAATAATTCAAATTCAGTTTTCAATTCCCTATATTTCTAAAATAAACCTTAGCTACTCGATTTGTCGAAGGGAGCTTACGAAGGGTACCTAGGAATGGGGGCCGATCCTCCTTAACATAATGGGTCACAACCCCTTTTTTCAATTAAACTCCTAGTAGGATTAGGAGACTAGGTTAATTAGACTCCCGGTTGGATTAGGAGACTAGATCAATTAGACTCCGACTAGGATAAGGAGATCAGGACAATTAGACTTCCAGTAGGATTAGGAGATTAGATTCATTAGAATCCTTAAAGAGGTAAGAAGCCCAAACTAGTTAGATTGAAGACAACCCAAAGATGTTGAAGTTGGCTAGCTGATGTTCAGTAAAGGAGTCAACCCGTGTCTCGCAAATCTTGATCAATGATGTGTTGCAATGTCGATAAATATCTATAGCTGGCGATCGCATCATTCAAGCACTCTCCATTTAATATTTGCCTCTTAATTTCAGTAATTTAATATTTCACTGCCTTAGCCAGAGTCCACTCAGACCGAAGTAGGCCACTACTTTCGGGGACTGAAAGGAACCCACAAAAAGCATGCACCAACAGCCATGACTTTCGGAAAGGAACCAATCCTATCCAAAAGTCTTAGAACCCCTTAAAATCCCACACACGGGACTCATACACTACACAAATGGTGTATAGGGGACTTCTTTGTTGAAATCTCAATCCATTGACTCAGGCCAGAATACAAGTGCATAATTTGATTGCACGCAGGACTCCCTGTACGCAATCAGTCCAACTGGACTGGGGGCACACCTCTCGTGCATCGACCTAAGACCTCAATTTGCACCTAATCTCAAGCGTGCAATTCAATTACACGTGTCCCTGGATGCTTGCAATTGGTACAGACTTGGACCGGGACTTTAAATCCTAAGACCGCACTAAATCCCCAATTATGCGCATCAGTCCATCCGCATAATTTGATTATGCGCATGACCCCATGCGCATAATTAGTTCCAAGGCATAACAGAAATAGGATTCTTGACTGAGCTAGTCAGCGGATTAGTTTGAAGTCGGTGACTGACTTCTGGGCAATTAAGCGCATGGTTCCATGCACAGAATTCAATTATGTGCATGGCTCCATGAGCATAATTGATCAATTATGCACACTCTCTCATGCGCATAATTACCCATATACCTATAAATATAGCCCTACCCCACAACCATTCCACACAATTCTCTCTCTAAAGCTTCTTCCTTTCAGAAAATTTGAGGTTCTCTCTAAGGTTTTCAAAAAAAGGGGTTGTGCTGCACTCTGTAAACTGTTCTCTAAAAACCTCAGGTAGTCAAGCTTGTTGTACTGGCTAGCTAGCCTTGACTCTTGAAGGAGTATCAAAGGAGGAAGCACTTACCATTAGATACCTAGGAGACCCCTGCCCAAATTCTTAGCCCAGAGCCAATTAGGTTCCTAACCCCTCTTAGAATTTCCAAAATAGCTTTAGCCTCGCCGATTTGCCGAAGGGAGCTTACGGAGGGTACTCGGAAACGGGGCCGATCCTCCTTAGCATAGTAGGCCAGCACCCCTTTTTTTGATAGGTCCCCTTTTTTAGCATAGAGGGCGCCACTTGTAGCTGTTAAAATTGGTCAAACAACATTCAGTAAAGGATTTCAACCCATGTCTTGCAAAGCATGATCAGTGATGGGCTACAACGTTGATAACCCTGCTATTCTCTTGTAGACACCCAAATTTGGCCCAAGGCATGATCGACACATACTTCGAATAAAGGCATGCACTTGAGCTTCTGAGAGTGCTTCCCAAACCCTTAGGAGCCATCCCAAACCCTTAGGAGCTAACTCAAACCCTTAGAAAGCCTGAAGAAGCCCATAGGACCCAAATTAGAACCAACCTAACCAATGGATAGAAAGAAACATGCCAAAGTTTACATGGACGTTTGCTGGAGCTTAGACCTATACTATTAGAAAGTAGAGATTCCCAGCTTTCCAACGAGCTAAGAATTGCCAAATTTTGAGTTGTATATCAAAAGTTATGAAGATTTGAAGAAAGCCAAAAAATGCAAAAAATTACTCATGCGTGCATAGTATGCCAGTAAAGGCAATTTTTGGCAGGAATTACACATGTGTGCACGGTATGCACGCAATGACAATTTTTGATGGAAATTACACATGTGTGCATACTATGCACGCATAGCCAATTTGGCTCTCTTTCGCTTCAAAAACCCACCAGCACGGCAGCCAACTTCTCTAGATTGACGGGTTTGGTTGTGCGTGCATAGATAGAAATTGGCTATGCGTGCATACTATGCACGCATGCCCATTTTATAAAACTCATGGAAAATGATAGATTTTCACTTTGGGTTTTGACTTGTGGACCATCCCAGCCATCCGAGTGTGTTTCTTTAGGACCATTTTACCCCTCCCAACCTTAAGTTCTACCCTTTTGCCATTTAAACCATCACCCTGTCATCCACCGTTAAAACCCAATTTCCACTCCTCCATGCCCTAAAAAACTCAAAAACCTTAGATTTCCTATTACTTAATTCCTAGAACCATTAGTGTCTTAACCCCTCACTAGTCACCTCTCCATCTATAAATAGAGAGCAACCCCCCTTGTTTAGGACACCTTTTCCAAATCCTAAAGGAAAAACTCTACAAAATTAGCTCCCCATCTTCAAGCCTCCAAACTTCCAAACCTAGAACCTTGGTTTACATCCATCAAAAGCACCATTTCTAGCCATCAATCATTCAAAGCCTTAGAAGTTAAGACCCATTCCTTAACCCATTTGCTATCGGAAGCTCATCGATGACGCTCTCACACAAAGGTCCAACCACCGGTGCTACAAGGGCCCGAGAGCTCCGACTCTCCCCTATTTTCCTCTATCCAAGGATTCAAGCTATTATGCCGCTGATATTTCGGTGTTGGCGGAGAGCTTGATAAGATCGTAGTACCTTCGGGCAAGAGGAAGTGCATCTCACCTTTTCATTTATATATATATATATATATATATATATATATATTTATATACATCTAAACATACACTCGCCCATAGTAAAGACCACTTAAGAGCGGGTCGATCAGGTGGCTAACACCTTCTCGATTGGTAACTGAAGCCCCTACCCAAGTGCCTTTGTTCTTGATCGGTGAATCAGAGTCATATCTTTGCACTTCAGTGCTTATATATCAATTTTGAGGTATCTCGGGACACTAAAAGCTCTAGGTGGCGACTCCATCTTTTTTAAGAGAATGCATTGTCACGAAGGACTAATGAGAGCCCTGCTAATCTTTGGTTTTTGCCACTTTCTACCCCTTAAACCTAGCTTTTGCTATGACTTAGAGTGATTAATAACTGCTTTTAAGTGTTATTTTGTAGCTATGAATAAATTGCATTCATAGTGTAGAAATACAAGTAATAAGTGCCAAAAGAGGAGACGCAGAATTATTCATCAAGAGCTGATACAAGTGGAGCCCATGGCCTAAAAGATAGCTTATGTTGTTGAAGTAAAACAACAGAAAGAGCCTTCAAGACAACATCTTTAGCAGCTGCAGCAATGTGGAGTTGAACAGCCTCATCAATGTGAACTTGAAGTTCAACAATATATGGAAGTGGTGCACTTCTCAACCTATCAAATGCTAGCTAGCAAAGTCCAACCTATCGTGTGCTAAAGCTGAAATTGGGTACCTATCGATTGGTGCTGAAGCAGAAGTGTGCACTGTTCGAGCAGTGCTGAAGCTGAAAGCCAACCTATCGAGTGCTCCAATGCTAAAGCTGAGTACCTATCGATTGGTGCTGAAGATGAAGTGAACTAGTTCAACTAGTGCATTGCTGGAATCCATCCTTTCGAGTGGTACTGAAGGGCTAAGAGGTGTTAAGATACCACCTATCGAATGCTGCTGATGTTGAATGAATCACCTGTCGAATGGTTCTTTTCAGTCATTCAACCTGTCGAGTCTTCAAGCTTTCAACCTGTCGACCACTAGAATTCAACCTGTCGAGATTACTTTAGCAACCTGTCGATTTGTTCTAGCCAACTACTCGAGCAGTACTCATTCATCCCTCCAACCTGTCGAACAGAGTGCTGAAGCTCTCTTCATCTTCCCAAGCTGCTTCAAAAAATAAATCAACTTATCCAGCTCGGGTCCCATCAGGTTCCATCAATTTTCAGCCATTATTAATGGTCGGTGAGGGGCATTCTTGAGATTTCCAACAAGTCACATGGGACAACGGTCCACATGTGAACTATTTCCTAAACAAATGGAGCAACTCTTGGCTGTAATCAAGCAACCTTAGCTGAGCACTACCGAATGGATTCTACTCTCTTATGATTGGCCAGGGCATAGAGCACAAGGATTGACATAAACCTAATGAATTCTTCTTCCCTCTAATTGGCCAACACAGAGATCACATGGATAGAGGCATATGTATAAATGGCAGCCTTTGGGCTGTGATTCATTAGCAAGGAAGCAAGGAATAATCTGAATTTTCCTTGACTCATTTAGGTTTTATTTTAGGTTTCTTTTTCCCTTTTTCCCCCTCTTTTCTCTCCCTAATCTAGCCTACTGGATTAGTTCGTTGTAGCAGCTGAGATTATTTAGATCTGTAAATTGGTGTTGTAATTACATTGTGAAGAATTTAGAATTTTCAGAGATTGCTGCCTTGAGGGCAATCATTGTAAGTTTTGTTCATACAATAAAATGCTGAGTTTATAGCTTCATCAGATCTGTAATTCTTTAAGTTTTTACTTTGGATGTCTATGGATCTGATGCACCTATGGATGCCTATTCTTGTAGCTTTGCATCCATAGTGGCAGTAGTGATCTTCTTGTTTTGTCTTTAACTCTTTTACCTAACACACACCTTTAGGATATGTGGTAACAACTTGAGTAGACAGCCATATACCCATAGGATTGGTCTAGATCTAAGGGTTGAAATAGATTCTTTCTCCCTTGCACTTGTGCTTGTAGCCAAGTGATGGATTTCTGCAGATTTGATTCATGCTTTGTTTTACAGCCCGCTTTTCAGCATTTTGATCTAGAGTCTAGCAGAGATTGCAGACTTGAGAGCTAGGCTATTGCAACTATTTCATGCAATGACTAGCTAACTTTAATGCCTCAGTTGAGCTGTGATTTTCTTGTTATTTTTACAAGAATTTTACAGATATGTTGCTCCTATGGATACTTGTGCTTGTAGCCTGACATCTATAGTGCCCGCAATAGTTTTCTTGTTTTAACTCTAGGCCTGTGATTAGATGAGATCTCTGGAATAATCTGTGACCATTCAAGTGGATAGATTATACCCCTAAGATCAATTCAAATCTCTAGTTTAGAACAGAATGTTTCTCCCTTGCACTTGTGTTTGTATCCAAGTGAAGGCCAGCTGTAGATCCATTATTCTAAATCTGATTTATAGTAAAAATACTCCACAGTTGCCTACTTCTCACCATTTTATATTTTATTTTATCAGCCCATCATCATTTTACATTTATTTAGATCTAGATTTAGTTGTGGCACCTAAAAAATCACCTCTCTTTTCCTTGTTTTCATAGAATAGGTTTAGAGATTGCCAGATCTGTAACAGATCTGGAGATCTACTAGATTTTTAGGTCATTACTCCCTGTGGGACAAACTCTTACTTATTTTTAAAACTTATTATTACAGCCCTGATTCTTGCAGGACTGAGTTTAGATTGCTATTTGTGTGTTGAATCAATCCATTTCATCTGTAATATTTTTGCTGCTATTGATATCTTCCATCACACCTTTTAATAAATATATCAGCATAGCATTTTAAACACAACAAGTTTTTGGCGCTGTTGTCGGGGAGTTTTGATCTAGTTAGTAGATCTAAGTTTTTCTTTTTGTAGATCTAAAATTTTTCTTTAGTTTAGAAGTCGATCTGCATATTGCATTTCAATTGTTTGAATAAATTACTACTGCAGTATTTGTATATTAAATCTATTTTATTGCTACAGTATTTTCTAAGTTTTCCTTCTATCTCTGAGTTTTTTCTCTTCATTACCTATAACCTGTTTGAATAAATTACTGTTGTAGCATTTGAGTTTCTGTAGATTTGAAGCAGTACCAATAAGAGGACCAAATGGATTGCAGCTGGAGCAGATATGCCTGAACTTGCATTCCCTTTTCCTTTGTTTCCATTATCATTCTTGAAATTCTTTAAATCTAGCAGTTCCGCTATGTTCGTTTTTGTTTTTATTTTTATTTTTGCTTGCTACAAGTATGTTCTGTTGTGTGTATGCTTGGTAGAAGATCCCTCTACCTTGAGATTGTCCTTTAGATTTTGAAGTTTAGAGGCTTCTCAGACCTAGGCAACCCCCACACATACCTGATATTCATTGTAAGCCATTTGTGATGGGCGATTTACCCAGACCTTTAAAGGAACATTATGCACTAGGGGTGTATTCATCCCCCTTTTGCATTTAATTCCCTGCAGTTGTAGGAAATTATGAGATCAAATCCTCAACCATCCAAATGCTGCCCTCATTTCGTGGATTAAGCAAAGAAGACCCATACAAACACATAGATGAGCTCCTTGCCTTATGCACAACCTTTAATATTGCTGGTTTGGGAGAGGGAACCACCAAACTTAGACTTTTTCCTTTTTCCTTAAAGGATAAGGCTCGAAATTGGCTCAACATGCTCCCAACCAATAGCATCACATCCTGGATTGACTTGCAAAGCCAGTTCTTGGCTAAATTTTTTCCCATGGGCAAGACCAGCTAGCTGAGAAAGAGCATCATTTACTTTGCTCAATCCCCAGCTGAAAATTTTCATGAAGCATGGGAAAGATTCAAAGAGTTATTGAGGCAGTGCCCACACATCAGATACCTAGATGCAACTTGTTCAAAGCTTCTATCAGGGTATTGATTCTAAATGCAGAGCCATGGTGGATGCTTCATGTGGTGGCACATATCTTAACAAGACTGATGAGGAGGCTTGGGAGTTGTTTTAGGTAATTAGTAAAAATTCAACTCAGCAGGAGGCTCTGTCAAGGAGTGACATTGAGCCAGCCGCTAGAGTTACCAAAGACCCCATTCCTAAAGGAAAGTTGTATGAATTGAATGTTTTCAATAACCTGGAGAGGAAGGTGAACAGTTTGTCCTTAAAATTTGATAAATTGTTGAGTGTGGTGCAGCCCCACATGGCTGCACAGATAGAGAAGGCATGTCTGATATGCCAATCTCCCATACACTCCATTCAAAATTGTCCCTCTGTTGGTCTTGAACCTGACTTGGTCATAGAGCATGCCAATGCAGCTCAAGCTTATGGGCAGCATCAGCCTGCTTGGAACCCTTGGAGAAATCACCCTAATTTAAGGTGGAATTAAGAAAATTTTCAACAATCTCAGCAGCAACAGCAGCAATCAATGCCCGATAGATCCCAACAGTTTTAACTAACCTCTTTCCCAAATCATCAGTACCAACAGCCAATGGCCCAACAAAGTCTCATTTCATCACCACCCTCACAAGCCAGTACACCATCCTTTGAGGAGCAGGTTTTATCCTCATTGCAAAACCTTAGATCTTTAACACAGACTCTGTATTCCCATAGCCAGAGCATTAAAAAGATTGAGGACCAGCTTGGTCAACTCTCCAATGCTCTAACAAAAAGGGAAGTGGGCAGACTCCCCAGCCAACCACTGAATAATCCTAAGGGGCTACACATGGTGGGTGATTCTTCTTCGGAAGAAGTTGATAGACAGCCAGGTTGTTTTTGAACCAAAAAGAGCTGCAGAAGGTCAAGACTGATGGGTACCTTGCTGCAGATTCAGATTTAATGATGCTATTTTTTCTGTTTGTTTGCTGTTTTTTCTTTTTTCTTTCTTAGGATGTATGTGTTTACTGTCTTTGTTTACTATTTTTTCTTGATTTTTCTATGTTTGAATACTATTTTTGACTTTGTTTTTTTGTTTTTGAGTCTGATTTTCTGTTTTTGTAGGAATGTGCTTTTGTTTCTTCTATTTGTATAGCATTCTTTCTATTTTTCTGTCAATAAATTTAGTTTTGTGCTTTTACTTTTTCTTCTTTTCTGCATATAGTCCATTCTTTGTTGTTTGCAAACCCTGCTACCCCTAGCTACTCACTGTGAAAACATTGAGGACAATGTTCATCTTAGGTTTGGGGGTATGGCAAGGTGTGACAATGAAATAGTTAACGCTAGTGCAGCAGTGTTGGATTAAAATTTTTCAAATAAAGTGAATTCCCACCTGATTTTTGTAAAAAGAGGAAATTAAAAACTTTTTAAAACTGAAATCTATTATAACTCTACATTTTCATGAAGTAAATGTCAAGAAATTTTTTACAATTGGTACTTAGTGAACTGGAAAAGAGAGAAAATTGTGAGGATATTGTTGGTAGTGTTTAATTTTTTTAAAATTTTTTTTTACTTTTTTTCATTTTTTGATTACAACTGTACTTTATTCAAACATTACAATGACACAAAAATTCTAAAACAAAAAAATGAAGAAAAACTTCAAAAATCACACAAAAACTAAAGCTGAAATTTATTCAAACACTACATCTACAAAGAATATAGCTCAACAAAAACACAGATTACTATACTAGATCAAAACTCCCCGACAGCGGCGCCAAAAAATTGTTGGTAATGTTTCAGATGCTTACTGCTAACTTTATTTAAAAACAATGATAAGAATGTATTAATAAAAATAAATCAAAGGTGGATTGAAAAACACAAAGCAGCAAGTTTAAAAATACAAATAGACATGCAAGATACAGGGCCTGTTGTAGCAAGTTTTGATAAGTAAGAGTTGGTCCCACAGAGAGTATTGATCTGAAACCTCGAGGGTCGTATAGTAGTCTCCAGATCTGGCTACAGATCTAGCAGCTCTAAAGAGAGAGGTGTTTAAGTGTCACTAAGTTATATTAAACACATAAATACAAAAATAAAACTACAGCTAAAGGGTTAAGAAGAAGTTGGTGGTAGTGTGTGCCAAAATAAAATACAAGAATTATGAGAAGCAGGTTAAGCTAGAGTTAAAGCAGTGATGTAACTCAAATTTAGTCTGTCTCTACAGTGTTCCTTGCTGAGATGCTATTAAAAGCCTCAACAAGGTAAAAATACCCGAATTTACCCATGCCATTTGGGGTGCTCTTAGGGCTATACTCTGTCCACTCTAATAGTCACAGGGTATCCGATAGAGTCTGTCAAATCCCATAGGTTAAAATAGACATTGCCAATCTAACCCAGAGGAGTGGACTGATCATTCCCCCAGCCACTGGGCCAGATCAAGCCATGAATACTATTGCAGTACTATATAATACCAGTGCTACAAGCTACCCAGATCTGCGCACAGACCTAGCTGACATTCATAAGTATTCCAATCCATAAGATCCTAAGTGCTTTGCTAAGGCCAACTGCTCACTAGTGCCCATAAAAAGGACCATGCAACAGGTTGAATAAGGCTTTAGATTCAGCTGATGATTGCTATAAATAGCCTACAATGACTCAGCCTCAAGCTGCAATTACTATAAAGAGATCAGATCTAACATCTGATGTCGGCTAAGTAAAACAAAGGGGAGTCAATTCCTGTACAAACCTCCTCACAAGCTCATGTGCAAGGGAGAAGAATCCTTCTCAAACTTGTGAATGGACACAACCTTAGGGCTATACTCTATCCACTTGAATGGTCATAGGGTATCCCATTGGTCTGTCCATCCCACAGAGGCTTGAGAAAGAACATGGAAACTGCTACAACCACCATGGTCCACAGGCCTCCGAGCCCCTAGATCTTGCTACAGATCCAACATTACTTTCCATGGGGCTATCAAGCCAAGGGAAATTAGATGGTAAACAATAAACCTACTAGAAACTGAATAGGCTAGTCCTAAATACATGGATCCTATAGACATCTAAAGAAACCATAAGATCTTTAGATTTAATTAGGCATTAAAACGGCAATCCATTGATGAACAAAAAACTTACAATGAACTATCTCCAGGCTGCAGCCTGTACACAACTGCTCATCCAAAAGTCCCAATGTATACCAAAAGCCTATTACAAACTGAAAATAAAACTAAACCTAGCTGCTTACAGGGGGGTTAGCCAGCAAGTGTTGGGCTAAGAGAGAAGGAAAATAAGAAAAAGTGATGATCAAACCCTAACCCTAGCCTGCTGGAGCTCGTAGCCGACAGAGGATGAAGGAAAGATGTAAAAAATAAACTCTAAGTATAGCTTATATACTCTGTCAAAATGGCCTCCGCTCTAAGGAGATTAACCCTAATTTTTCCAACAAACGTGACACTATTTCAACCCTTGGATGGTTGAAGATATGCGCCTCAAAATCTATGCCTCGAGAAGTGTGCCCTAGCCTTGGAAAATTCCTAAAAAGTCCTTTAGTTAAAACTGAGAAGTGGGGAGCCTGAGCTTCATGGGGCTGGTATCTGCTTTTAGCTCATTCGTGCAGCTGCTTTGCCTTCACGGAGTTGCCTTTGGCTGGTGGGAAGTGCTTGCTCGCATGTTAGCTATTCATTTGATCTTGTAATTCACTGGCGCTGCAATGCTGTCGCAGAGATGATCTGGAGCGCCAGGATTTCTCGCTCAGTTGAACTTTAGAAGCTCTCTCTCGCTAAGTACTCGCGTAGTTACGCTTCTGCACTCGCATAGTCAATGGTAAGGCTTTAGAGTGCGCGAGATCTATGCGAAGAAAATTATGGGTGTCTCTCTCTTCCAGGGCTACGCGAGAACTCCGCGAGGTGACATTTTGTTTAGTGTACATATGGAATAGTTGTGTTCTTCGCACGGCTGCTTTGAGGCTTGATCTCCGCGAGAGGTTCGCGACCACAAATTCTGAGGACTTTAACCTGCGCGATCTTCGCAAGGTCATTTCAGCTTTCCTTCAAACTGCACAGCATATATGTGCGAGGGTCTCTTCCACTGCATCTTTAGCTTCGGAGGAAGCTCCTCAACTCTGCGAGGTCTATCTTTTATTGCTCTGGTGCATTGTACTTTCTATTGTCGCAGTCCCTTCTCAGCTAACTTCATTCATCTGCTAGACTTTAGTCAATGGTGATCAGCAACAATGAGTCACCATGGTGAGCACTACCAAGGTGTTCCATTAGGCTTTCTCTCAGCTGTCATCTTTGTGTGTATTTTCTCTCTTTTAGGCTAAAAAGCAAGGAGTTTGTATTAAGCTGCATATTATATTACTAACTACAAAACACACTTAACAAATGGTTATTAGTCTGCTTCAAGGTCCCGCAAAGGCTAAGTTAAGAGGTGAAAAGTGGTACTTTTCAGTGATTAACACACCCCCAAACCTAATCTTTGCTAGTCCTTGAGCAAAGGAGAAATTAAAACAACTACTCTAAGAATTAAAATGCCACTTTCGTAGGGAGCACGGATACATTTAGCATATGTACCAAGCCTTTTAAACCCCTAGGTGATCCCTAGTGGAGGGGTGAAGTCTCCTAAGGGTTTTCAATGAAGATACCCACAATCTTCTCAATGAAACAGTTAACAAAGGTACAACATTATCAAGTCAGCTGTCAAGAAACAGAGCACCAGTTCACCTTTAATTCAATAAAAATGTGAGGAATTTGGACATGAAAATCACAGATATTTAATCATCACAAACTCTACCCTAGTGCACAACATTTCCAATTAGCTCACATCAAGGGGGACAACACATGTATATCAGCACTGAGCTCATCATTAATTCAAAAATCGGGTTATTGGCCATGCCTAATACATTCAACATCAGACCCAATGCTCACCAGGGCATACTCTGACAAGGCACCTTGAGGGTTTCATTTTCTCTCAAGCTCAAGAGCAGTTACAGCCCCCAAATGGGTCTGTAAGCATGAGCATAGGCAAAGCACCGAAGTTCTGGCATCATTGGCACATCCTCACTCACCATAGATTGGACAACTCCTTATCTCTTCATGAAAACACACTCAACTTTGGATCACAAGGTCTTTAACTGTGTTGTAATGTAGCTTATGAAGTGGGTTATAAAGAATGTAAGGTTGAAAAGGGATTCAAAGTTGAGAAATCAGTAAGTGAAGGAGGTGATTCATGACTCCACCCATTTTTAGTTTAGTACCTTTTCATTTTCTTTCAAAGTTTTCGGACTTGAAGTGGCCAGCTTCTCCTCTTCATTTTGATTTTTCCAATAAACTTTTCCTCTTGAGTCCTCTCTCACTCCTCTTCATTATTATTTTTCTTTCTTTTCTTGCATTTTTCTTTTTGTTTTTATTTTTATTTTTTTGTTTTTATTTTTATTTTTTTGTTTGTGACTTGCCACCTCTTTCCTCAGCTGCTACACTGCTAAACTTTAGGTATCTCTTCTCCATTCACCCAATGTTGACCCTATCTTGTCTATCTTCAGCTCCTTTTCCTTTTCCTTCTGAATTCTCAGAGTGAGGGTAGGTTTGAGTCAGGTCCATAGGTTTAGGTGCAAGTACTCAGGTATATTTTAAAGAAAATTGGAAATTAAGGCTCAACAGGTGTGTGCACAAGGGCAGTTGATTAGGATTTGGTCTGTTTAAGCTCAAACTGTCCAAGAGAATGCCTTGATCCTTTCCTAGGTTTCATGAGTGTTGTCAGTTGTTTCAACTTGGAGGTGCCTAACTTTTAGTGAGGGCATTGCCTCAGCCAGTCCTTAGAGCTAGAAGAATTGCCTCAGTCACTCCTCGAAGGAAGGAAAAAAATTTTGTAGGCCCAACTCTGACTGGTTATGGTCTTCCATTGAACTTTTAAGTATGTCCTTACCTTTTTCTCTCTTTAATGATTCACTCAGTACTGATAAAAGTGAGTTTACTTGGTGTTCACATCATGGAAAAGTTAAAATTTAAAAGCTTGTAATGCCTAAAAGTCTGTAAAAATTTTAAATTTCTTTAATTTTCATGATTCTTAGGTGAACATGGCTCCATTCCTATCATTACTTGACTCTGTTGCACTTGGGTTAACTACTTCATTGGCAAAACTACCCTACCGCACCCCCAAACCTAAGTTAAACAGTGTCCTCACTGTTTCATGCAAAGTGTATAGGGGTAGTAGGGTTGGTGAAAGAAAAATAAACTAAATTACAGCAGAAAACTAAAGAGAAAACTAAGCTCAAAATGTAGAAAATTAAACTAAGAAAGAGAAAAAGAGAAAATATACAGAAAATAACAACTAAGAAAACAAAACAACTACACACAATCCTAAAAATAGCAAGTATATAGAAAAACAGACACAAAACTAAACACCTAAAAAATAAAATCCTAAACAAAACTATCTAAAACTGATCTGAATATGAATATATATGATGGGAAAGAGATATCAGCATAAATAGCACACATTTAAAAACAGGATTCATACACAATCAGATCACACAAACAGTCCGGATAGGGTTCATGGTTGATAGGAAATTTAAGCAGCCCATCTGGAACTCGACTGAATGGGAAAGAACTACAATATAAAAATGAAAGGCCATACCTTGGCATTTGCATCAAACCTGAAGTCTTCCAATCAAAAGTGTACAGTAGCATGAAAGATGTAGGGAGCAGCTCCCGCTCCACCACAGGTGGATAGTTACTTAAAAGGCAGCTAAGGTGCCTTATATGGTTGAGGGCAGTTGTCCAAGTGAAGTGATGCACACACCCCACTGAGAATCCCAAAATGAGTACTTTGTAGCACATAGGTGGGGGCCTCCTCAGTCTATACTTCAAAAATTTTTGCAGATACCTCAGCCCAAGTCCAGTAGGTTGGGCAAGCTCTCATCCACTAGCTCACCAATGACTTCAACTGTTTAACAAATTTCATTTCCTCCATCATATCCTTCCCCTTATAAGAAGGAGAAGGACCTTTAAAATTTTGAGAAAATGGCAGATGAGGTACTGCTGGTCTTCATCTACTGACACATCATTTTTAATTTTTTAATTTTTAGTATTTTTTTAAAAAAAAAATTTATTTATTTTTTTACTTTTTTTCATTTTTTTATTACAGGTGTACTTTATTCAAACATTACATCTAATAAAAAAAATTCTAAAACAAAAAAAAATGAAGAAAAACTTCAAAAATGAAGAAAGACACAAAATTTCTAAAACAAAAAAAATGAAGAAAAACATCAAAAATCACACAAAAACTAAAGTTGACATTTATTCAAACACTACATCTACAAAGAATATAGCTCAACAAAAATATAGATTACTATACTAGATCAAAACTCCCTGGCAGCGACGCTAAAAACTTGTTGGTAGTGTTTTAGATATTTGCTGCTAACTTTATTTGAAAACAGTAATAAGAATGCGTTAGTAAAAATAAATCAAAGGTGGATTAAAAAATACAAAGCAGCAAGTTTAAAAATACACAGACCTGCAAGATACAGGGCCTGTTGTAGCAAGTTTTGATAAGTAAGAGTTTGTCCTACAGAGAGTATTGATCTAAAGCCTCGAGGGTCATATAGTAGTCTCCAGATCTGGCTACAAATCAAGTAGCTCTAAAGAGAGAGGTGTTTAAGTGTCACAAAGCTATATTAAAAACATAAATACAAAAATAAAACTACAGCTAAAGAAAGGGTTAAGAAGAAGATGGTGGTAGTGTGTGACAAAATAAAATATAAAAATTATGAGAAGTAAGCAGGTTAAGTTAGAGTTAAAGCAGTGATGTAACTCAGATTTAGTTTGTCTCTGTAGTGTTCCTTGCTGAGATGTTATTAAAAGCCTCAACAAGGTGAAAATACCTGGTTTAACCCATGCCATTTGGGGTGCTCTTAGGGCTGTACTCTGTCCACTCTAATGGTCATAGGATATCCGATAGGGTCTATAAAACCCCATAGGTTAAAACAGACATTGCCAATCTAACCCAGAGCAGTGGATTGATCATTCCCCCAGCCACTGGGCCAGACCAAGTCATGAATACTATTATAGTACTATGTAATGCCAGTGCTACAAGCTCCCCAGATCTACGCATAGACCTGGCTGACATCCATAGGTATTCCAATCCATAAGATCCTAAGTGCTTTGCTACGACCAACTGCTCACTAGTGCCCACAAAAAGGACCATCAATAGGTTGAATAAGGCTTTAGATTCAGTTAGTCATTGCTACAAACGGCCTGTAATGACTCAATCTCAAGCTGTAATTACTATAAAGAAATAAGATCTAACATCTGAAGTCGGATAGGTAAAATAGAGGGGAGCCAGTTCCTGTACAAACCTCCTCACAAGGCTCTAAAAGCTCTTGTGCAGGGGAGAAGAATCCTTCTCAAACATGTGAATGGACACAACCTTAGGGCTATACTCTGTCCACTTGAAAGGTTACAGCGTATCCCATTGGTCTGTCCATCCCACAGAGGCCTGAGAAAGAATATGGAAACTGCTACAACCACCATGGTCCATAGGCCTCAAAGCTCCCTGGATCTCGCTATAGATCTAACATTGCTTTCCATGGGGCTATCAAACCAAGCGAAATCAGATGGTAAACAATAGACCTACTAGAAACTAAATGGGCTAGTCCCAAATACATGGATCCTATAGACATCTAAAGAAACCATAAGATCTTTAGATTCAATTAGGCATTAAAACGGCAATCCATTGATAAACACAAAACTTACAATGAACTGTCTCCAGGCTGCATCATGTACACAACTGCTCATACAAAAATCCCAATGTATACCAAAAACCTATTACAAACTAAAAATAAAACTAAACCTAACTGCTTACAAGAGGGTTAGCCAGCAAGTGCTATGCTAAGAGAGAAGGAAAATAAGAAAAAGTGATGATCAAACCCTAACCCTAGCCTGCTAGAGCTTACAGCTGACAGAGGATGAAGGAAAGATGAAAATAATAAACTCTAAGTACATCTTATATACTCTATCAAAATGGCCTTAGCCCTAAGGAGATTAACCATAATTTTTCTAGCAGACGTGGCACTGTTTCAATCCTTGGATGCCTGGAGATATGCACCTCGAAATCCATGCCTTGAGAAGTGTGCCCTAGCCTTGGAAAATTCCCAAAAAGTCCTTCAATTAAAATTGAGAAGTGGAGAGCCCGAGCTTCGCAGGGCTGGTATCTACTTTCAGCTCATTCGTGCAGCTGCTTTGCCTTCATGGAGTTGCCTTTGGCTGGTGGGAAGTGCTTGCTCATGCATTAGCTATTCATTTGATCGTGCAGTTCACTGGCGCTGTAATGCTATCGCAGAGATGATCTGGAGCGCCATGATTTCTCGCTCAGTTGAGCTTTAGAAGCTCCCTCTTGCAAGTACTCACACAGTTATGCTTCTACGCTCGCATAGTCAATGGAAAGGCTTTAGAGTACACGAGATCTGCACGAAGAGAATTATGGGAATCTCTCTCTTCCAGGGCTACGCGAGAACTCCACGAGGTGACATTTTATTAATTGTACATATGGACTCGTTGTGTTCTTCACGCGGCTGCTTTGAGGCTTGATCTCTGCGAGAGCTTCGCGACCATAGATTTTGGGGACTTTAAGTTTTGTGATCTTCGTGAGGTCAGTTCAGCTGTCCTTCTAACTATGTAGTGTATCTGCATGAGGGACTCTTCCACTGCATCTTTAGCTTCGCGAGGAAGCTCCTCAACTCTGCGAGGTCTATCTTTTACTGCTCTGGTGCATTACACTTGCTGCTGTCGCAGTCTCCTCCCTTCTTAAATAACTTCATTCATCTGCTAGACTTTTGTCAATGGTGATCAGTAACAATGAGTCACCATGGTGAGCACTACCAAAGTGTTCCGTTAGGCTTTGTCTTAGCAGTCATCCTTGCGTGTATTTTCTCTCTTTTGGGCCAAAAAGTAAGGAGTTTGTATTAAGCTGCACATTTTATTGTTAACTACAAAACACACTTAACAAATGGTTATTAGTCTGCTTCAAGGTCCAGTAAAGGCTAAGTTAAGAGGTGAAAAGTGGTACTTTTCAGTGAATAACAGATATACCCCAGGAATTTAATGGAAGACCATACCCAGTGAGATTTGGGCCTGTAAAAATTCTTTGAAGAGTATTTTGGCAATTTTTTTTCTACTCAAAGGACTGATTGAACCTACTCTTTTTCATTAAAAGTTGTGTACCCCAAGTTGAAACAACTTGACAGTACTCATGATACTAAAGACATAATGTAAGGCCTTCATTTGGACAGTCTTGAGCCTAAAACTCCTACCCTTTGAACTGCCCTTGATTCACACTATTTGAGCCTTAAAAATCCAAGCTTTCTTTGACAAAACCAGAGAATTTGAACCCAAAACTCAGTGACCTGATTCAGCCTGACCCTCACTCTGAGATTTTAAAAGGTAATGGAGAAGTTGAAGAAGGTGGTGCTGGTTTCATATTTGGTGGAAGAAGAAGAAAGGGCATTTGATGATAGTTGTGTGTCAGTTGTGGAGCTGTGGCATTCCAGCCCATATAAAAAATATAAAAATATATATAAAGAAAAGCATAAAAAAAGAGAAAAATAGAAAAGCAAAATAAAAAAGAGAATGAGAAGTCAAAGAAGTACTTCATTGGTAAAATTGAAAAGAAGAGAAGAAGTTGGCTACTTTGGCTCTGAAAATTCAAAAAGAAGATGGAGTTGTGCTGAAATGGAGAAGATGAAGTCATGAATCATCTCTTCCCTTTGCTGATTTCTCAGCTTTTGAATCCTTTTATACCATTTTATTCTTTTAAAACCTCAACCCTAAGCCACATTACAACCCTACAAAAAGACCTTACTGATCTGAAATGGATTGAGCTGTCATGTGGAGATGAGGAGTTGTGTAATCTATGGTGAAAAGAGCCAGAGGATTTCAGAACTTAGTAGCACTGCCTATGCTCATGCTTGTAGTCCTATTTGAGGGCTGTAACTGCTCTTAAGCTGGAGTGTAATGATACACCTATTATTTTTATTTTGAGTGATAGCCCTGGTGAGACGTGGGTCTGAAATTGTGTTTGTTGGGGGCATTATCTAAAACAGAATTCTCAAATTAATGGTGAGCTGTGCACTAATTTCCACACACCACACCCTTGATATGAGTTGATTGGTTGTGGAGGAAGTTAAACCTGATTTTAGTGTTAAAATAATGTTTTACTATTATGACTCCTCTAAAAAATTAAAAGAAGAAGGTGTGGAATGAATTTTATTTGTTTGAACTCTGTTTTGATCTGCTGCACTAAACTTAACTATTATATTGAGAAGTTTGTGGGTACCTTAATTGAAAACCCTCAGGAGACTGTACTCCTCCACTAGGGATCACCTAGGGGTTTAAAAGTCTTGGTGCATATGCTAAATGCATCCGTGCTCCCTACGAAAGTGCCATTTCAATTTTATAGAATAATGGTTTAATTTTTACTTTGCTCGAGGACTAGCAAAGATTAGGTTTGGGAGCCTTTGTTCTTGATCGGTGAATTGAAGTCATATCTTTGCCCTTGGTGCTTATATATCGATTTTGAGGTATCTCGGGAAACCAAAAGCTCTAGGTGGTGACTCCATCTTTTTCAAGAATGCATTGTCACGACGGACTCACGAGAGCCCACGGTTGCACAGATGGCAACTCTGCTAGGGATAGTGTTCCAGAGTTTCTACTTGAAGTTGGCCCCCGAGCATGTTTTTTTAGTTTTGTTTTTGGTCTTTTTTACTAACCTTTTCTGTCTCTTTTTGTTTCTTTTTGTGCTTACCCCTACGATTCTGCATTTTTACTTGCCCCTACAATTCCATCTTTACTCCCCTTAATCGTTTTGAAGGGCCTACTTGAGCATTTATGATTCCATCATTTACCACCTTAGTTGTTTGGCAGGTTACTTGATAATTTCACTTTAATTTTTATCATTTTACCACCTTAGCCATTTGGCCGGTTACTTGATGACATAGCTTCATTTTTCGTCATTTTGCCACCTAGCCATTTAGTGGGTTACTTGCTAATATTACCTTCATAGTCCATCAGTAGACGCCGGCCCGTAGAGGTGGCATGGGACTCTCACAACCCATTTTTTAACTTAAAGAAAACTCCCTTAAAATTGAATTTTAAAAGTGAACCAAGAGGGACTTAATTAATTCATTCTCGTGGGTAGCTTTTGCAAAAGGCGGAAATTTTAGGCAGTGATATACCTATCCCGATTCCAAGTAGAGCGGCTGCCCACGTGGTGATGATCTTGAAAGGACCCACCCCATCCAGTATCTGAGTAGGCATTCATGTTGGAGGTATATTGGGTGGGAGACTGATCTTGTTACTTAGCCCTAACACCCTTGGGATGCGCATTAGCGGAACCGAATCAGCCTTGTATCCTTTAGGTCCGGTGAGGAGAAACTCGAAAAGCAAAGAAAAAAGAGTCTCGAGAGGTTTTTCCCTCAGAAAGCCAATTTTTAACCCAACTCGGGTCTACAGCTGGAAAAATATAAATATATAAGCCTTGCGTGCATAATATGCACACATAGCCAAAAATCCTGAAAATTAGCCTTGCGTGCATAATATGCCCCAATAGCCAAAAACTGTAGAATTTTAACCTTGCATGCATAGTATGCACGCATAGCCAAAAAGCCAAAAATTTAGCCTTGCGTGCATACTATGTGAGCATAGCTTAATTGTCGAGCAGCTCAAATTTGGGGCCTTTTGCACAATTCCTTGAACCCCCCGTATAGTGGTTTTAAAACATCTGATAATTCCCACACTTTTGGCACCCAAAACTCCCTCATCGTTCAACAGAGGTCACCCTCTAATTGACTCTTTCGAGGGATCGGGTTGCCGCATGGATTTCCTTGCCTTTTAATTGATCAAAGGATTTCCTTTGATTCTTTAAAAGTGTATCGGGATACCCCTGTGTCAGGCATTAGGGGTGTGAATGCCACTCGAAAAGGTTATTCCAAGGCCTCGAAGAGCACCGTAAGAATCAAAGAGAAAGCGATAAAAAAAAAAAATCATTTCTAAAAAGTTAAAAAAAAATTAATAAAAAAGTTGTCATATATAAAAAAATGAAAAAGAGAACCAAAGGAGAACTTGTGGTGCCGTAGCCACGTCGTCACCTCACCCACCATCATCCCGTAGAGGAAGGAGAAAGAAAGTGTTTTGGCCCTACTCAAAGAACCCATCCCTTACCCACCAATATACCATGATGGAGATACCCATCTCCAGCCCCCCAACCCAATCCACATTTAATGTCACCGGACCATATTTTTCCTTCCACTCAAAATGCACCCCATTTTCCCCCCCACATCCAATCCAAATCCACCCCACTTTCCCTCCACATCCACCCTAAGTTTACCAATTTCCCCATCCACCTCCACTCAAAATACACCTAATTTTTCCCACACATATGCCCACGGCATACCCAATTTTCTCCCATCCACTCCACAAACCCACATTTTCCATCCACTTCCACTCAAAATGCACCTCATTTTCCCCCATCCACTCCAGATACACCCCATTTTTCATTCACTTCAACTCAAAATGCACCCTATCCCCCCCCCTCACAACCAATCCAAATACACCCCATTTTCCCAAATCTACTGGGGTCATACCCAAATTTTCCCCCAGATTTACCCAGGTCATGCCCAACTTTCCCCCATCCATCCAACATGCACTCCATTTTTCCTCCACATCCATTCCAAATGAACCCTATTTTCCCTCCACATCCAATCTAAATACACCCTATTTTCCCACATCTACCCAGGTCATGCCCAATTTTCCCCACACATCTACCCAGGTCATGCCCAATTTGTCCCATCCACCCACCTCATCAGAAGGGCCATTCACATCTACTAACCCCATGGCCATGTTGGATGACATGGTTAAGGCTTACACAGCTTGGAAAGCCGCCCAAATCCTTCCTCATCCTTCCCAAATACCTTCAAATCCATCACAAACCCTCCAAAATCTCCACACCCTATTCACCTAAAACAGCATTCCCAATCAATTCCCCATCATCCATACCACCCAGGGGCCCCAACATCAAATATGGACCCATCCAAGTGGGTCCCAAAGGCCCCATGTTCAATCACAAGCCCGACTAGGCCAAAGTTCAAGGGCCCCATTATCAAACAAATTTCCCACCTACATCCATACCCAACAAACCCATTCCATTCCCCCTCAAATGGCAAACCCATCTCATTCACTCCATCAACCCAACACGGGTCACATACATCCCCCTCCATCACACCCAATCCAATAAGGGAGTTCATCCCAGGCCATCAATCATCTCCAATTCACACTCCCTTTCACCATCTAACCCAATCCCCAAAATACCCTTCAATCATAATAGCCCCACTCAACACTGGTTCAAGATTCACAATTCACCCACCCCCTTACTCCAAAGGCCAATTGTGACAGCTCAAATTTTCTCGACACGAATTTTTTTTTAGAGATAAATTTATTTATTTTTGACTAACTCGGAAGACACGGACCGCCAGATCACAGAACACAATCTGAATATAGAATTTACTTGGTTCATTCATACATTGTGGAAATCAAAGCTAAATAATATATGGTAAAATAAAATTTTTATTTCTTTACGGATTATGAAACTGAGAATTCTAAAACAAACCACCGGTGATGGCCGACCATCACCTAAATAGTGGTATACAATATGTATGTGCTCCAACTAATTATATCCTTATGGATTAGATCTAGATAGCAGTCAAGATCTGGTTTGTAATTGTAATCTCAGCTTGGTGATGTGTGGATTGATGCACTGACTACAGATCTAAAACCAAGGTTATTGTAAGTTGTTGATTTTAAAGTTCAATTAAATCTAAAGATCTTGTGGTGTCATTAGATGTCTATAGGATCCATGTATTTGGGAATAGCCCATTTGATTTCTAGTAGATCTATTATTTGCCATCTAATTTCCCATGGTTTAATATCTCTGTAGATGCCTAAGCTTTTATCCTTGCATCCACAACATTTGTAGTGATTTAAATGTTTCAATTTGAACCATTGGATTAGATGAAGTCTATAGGATGATATGTGACCATTCAAGTGGACAACTCATACCCTTAAGATCAGTCTAAACCTTTGGTTTAAATTGAATTCTTCTACCTTCCACTTGATCTTGTAGCCAAGTGAAGGACAGCTGCAAATTCACATGCCTTGATCTATTTTGCAATGAGAACCAGTCCCTAGCTGCCTATTTCCCCCAATTTTATACTTTATTTTACCATCCATCTTCCTCAATCTTGTAAATCTAGTTTTATAATCCTGTTTTGTAAATTAGATCTAGCGACACCCGAAAAACTCTCTTTCTTCTTAGATTAGGCTAGAATTGCCAGATCTGTAGCAATATCTGGAGGTCTACTATACTGCCTTCTAGATTTTAGATCACTACTCCCTGTGGAACAAACTCTTATTAAAACTTGCTACAAAGGACCCTATATCTTGCAGGTCTAGATATTTTAGGATTGTTGTTTTCACCTTCTCACCTTTATCCTCTATTTTACTTTGATTTTAATTTGCTTTCATCACACATAATAAATAAGCACTCCAAAATAATTCAACAAGTTATTGGCGCTGCTGCCGGGGAGTTTTGATCTAGTTAGTAGATCTAAGTTTTTTATTTTGTAGATTTAATATTTCTTTAGTTTTTATTGTTGTTTTGTTTTAAATCTATATAGTGCATTCAAAGTGTTTGAATAAATGTCTACTGCAGTTTTTGTATAGAAAATCTATTTTAATTTTACAGTATTTCTGAATTTTTCTTCATTGCCTTGTAGCTATTTGAATAAATGTTGTTGTTGCCTTTTTGCATTTTTTACAGAATTGGGGCAGTAGTCTGAGTTTTTCTTTTTATTTTGCTTATTACATTCAATATACTTGAATAAGGTACTATTGCAGTCTTTGAGTTTTTGCAGATCTGGAGCAGCAGTTCCAAGAGGAGCTTATGGATTGCAGCTGGAGCAGATCTGCCTGAGTTTGCATTTTCCCTTCCTTTGTGTTCATTTTTAATTTTTAATTTTTAAAACCAGCAGTTTTGTTGTGTTTAGTGTTTATCTTTGTTTTAATTTCTACTGTCATTTAGGCATGCTGATTTTTTTTGTAAAACAATAAAAACAAATTAAAAAAATAAAACAAATAGAAAAATAAAAGAAAATATAAATACAAATAAAAATTTCTGACTTGTTTTCATTATTGTTTGTATTCTTCAGCAGTAGTAAATAAGGGCTCTTGTTGAGCCCCGGCTGATCTAAAACAAATAAAAAATAGAAAATTATAAAAACAAAATTTTTGTTTAGATGGATTGTTTTTCTTTGTTGTTATTCATATACCCCCATCTGGAACTACTGACATCATGGTTTTTAATATTTGAGGATTCATGAATGTTCATAAACAGTGGATCATTTTTTTGCTTTGAAAATTCAATGGAGCCTCTGCATTCATTCACTTTCAAGACTCTTGACTTTTAATGGGTCTCAGTTGTGTATGAATCCTGCTTTTAACTGTGTGCATTCATGCTTATATCACTTTGAAATTCATATTGATTCATATACAAACTCATGCACAGGGGACTTTACCTTATCACAGATGACTCATGTTTTTTTTTCTTAGGACTTTTCTGTTTTAGCAATTTAATTTAAATACTGTTTTTAGATTACTAATTATTCTTTCTTAGGATACTGTGAATACTATTTTTACTGTTTGTCTTCATTTTTTATATGTTTGTCTCCAGTCTTTTACTTGCTTTTCCTGTTTTTGTATCTGAATTTCTGTTTTTACAAGAATTTTACTGCATTTGTAAATCATTTTTCTTCCATTTTGTTGTTCATATATTCAGTTGTGCATTTTTTTTCTTTGCTGCAGACAGTCTTCTTTCCTGCTTATTTTTCATTCTTGTTTTTGCCCTACTGCCCCTGGTTACTCACTGTGTAAACATTGAGGACAATGTTCATCTTAGGTTTGGGGGTATGGTAGGTGTGCCAATGGAATAGTTAATGCTAGTACAGCAATATTGGATAAATTTTTTGAAAATAAAGTGATTTCCCACCTGATTTTTGAAAACAAAAAAAAGAGGAAATTAAAAACTTTTTAAAACTGAAATTTGTTGTAGCCCTAACACTTTCATGAAGCAAATGTCAAGAATTTTCAAAAATTTGTACTTAGTAAACTTGAAAAGAGAAAATTGTGAGGATGCACCCCAAGAATTTGATGGAAGACCATACCCAGTGAGATTTGGGCCTAAGAAAAATAATTTCTTTGAAGAGGGTTTTGACAATTTTTCTGCTCTAAGGACTGATTGACCCTATGCTCAGTCACTAGAAGTTAGGCAAATCCAACTTAAAACAGCTTGACAGCATTTATAACATTAAAGACATGATGTAGGGCGATCCTTTGGACAGCTTGAGCTTAAAATTTCTCACCGTTGAACTGCCCTTGATATGCACCATTTGAGCCTTAAAAATTCAAGCTTTTCTTTGACAAAAACTAGAGAATTTGAACCCAAAAACTCAGTGACCTGATACAGCCTGACCCTTATCCTGAGATTTCAAAAGGTGAAGGTGAAGGAGTTAAAAGAGGTAGAGTTGGTTCGACACTTGATGAAAGAAGAAGAAAGTACATTTGAAGACAAGTGTGACATATAGCTGTGGCATTCCAACCCATAAAAAAAAATTGAGAAAAATACAAAAAGAAAAGCATACAAAAAGAAAAACAAAAAAAAAATAGAATAGCAAAACAAAAATGCGAAGAGAAGTCATTTCATTGGAAATTTTGAAAAACAAGAGAAGCTGGTCACTTTTACTCTAAAAATTTAAAAAGAAGATGGAATTGTGCTGAAATGAAGATGTGAAGTCATGAATCACCCCCTTACCTTACTGATTTCTTAATTTTGAATCCTTCCTTACCCTCTTATTCTTTATAAATCTCACCCATAAGCCACAGTACAACCCAATAAAAAGACCCTACTAATCCAAAATTGATTGAGTTGTCATGTGGAGATAAGGATTTATGTAATCTATGGTGAAAAGAGCTAGAAAATTTCAGAAATTAGAGCATTGCCTATGCTCATGCTTACAGTCCTATTTGAGGGTCGTAACTGCACTTGAGCCGTGTGAAATGATGCACCCTTCTATTTTTGTTTTGAGTGACAGCCCTGGTAAGACTTGGGTCTAAAATTAAGTTTGTTGGGGGCATTACAAAACAGAATTCTCAATTTGATGGTAAGCTCTGCATTAATTTTCACGCACAATGCCTTGACATAAGCTGATTGATGGTGAAGGAATTGCAGTAGAATTTCATAATTAAACTACCAATTTACTGCTGAGAATCCTCTAAAAAATTGAATGAGGAAGGTGTGGAATGAATTTTATTTTGGTTGAACTCCGTTTTAACATGTTGCACTGATATTAACTGATTTTATTGGAGAATTTTGTGGGTACCTTCACTGAAAACCCTCAGAAGACTTCACTCCTGCACTAGGGATCACCTAGGGGTTTAAAAGGCTTGGTGCATATGCTAAATGCACTCGTGTTCCATACGAAAGTGGCATGTAGTGTTGTAGGTTAGTTTTTTTAAATTTCACTTTGCTCGAGGACTAGCAAAGGTTAGGTTTGGGGGTGTGTTAGTCCCTGATTTTTACCATTTTCTACCCATTAAAACCTAGCTTTGGTTAGTGTTTAGAGTAACTAATAATTTTTTTTAATATTGTTTGGTAGTAAGGAAGAAATTGCAGCCTTAGTGTAGTTTCTCAGTAAAAAGTGCCAATGACAGGAGTTTTTGGAATCAATCAACAGCTGGGAGTGGTGCTATAGCCTATTGCTAAGGAAGCAAACAACAACAACAATGTGGATTTGAGCAAGCCTCAGCACTTTCAGATTTTTAGCTCTGTGCACATTGGGCAAAGCAATTTAAGCATGTGCAAACTAATGTGCATACTGAAATAGCTGCGTACACACTAAAATGGATTTCAGCAGAGAAGATGTAAACATTTCAGCAAGAGCACATTAAGGGCTGCCATCTATAGTGTGCATAAGCTGAAGAGGAGAACCAGCACAATAGAACAACCTCGGGGTTAATCATTCTCAGCAGCTACACATTATAAACAGCACAGCTACAAGTGCACACTAGTTGTAGCTCAAATCCAACACCTTTCAGCTATATTTCAATGCAGCAGCTGCTCAACAGAATGGAACCAGCTGAAGCCTAAGATCCTCTCAACATTTAGGATGTGGCAGCTGAACCTCTCAGTTCATTGTTGAACCTGTCGAGCAAGGCCAATTAAACTTCTCAAATGAGGAACTGAAGTTGCAGGTTTATCAAGTGTGTAAATCGAGTTGATCACCTTGTAGCTCCAGCCATCTTATCAGCATCAGCCTACCTGTCAAGCTACACCAGCAACAACCTTGCAACCTCTAGGATTCAAAGAGCAGCAACCTGTCAACTTGGAGTATAGATTGCTGTACTTACAACTAACCTGTCGATCTGTAGAAGCATGCCCACAACCAGCCTGTCGAAGTGCAGCTCCCAAACCATCAACACCTATCGAACAGCACTTAGACCCCTAGTCATCCTGTCGAGCTCTTTAACTTGCAGCAACAAGCAACCTCTTGACTAGAGCTCCTATACAACCTGTGGACAACATCTGCATTTAACCCTATCGAAATGGTCATTTCTCCAGCCCTTCAATCCTCTCTAATGGAGCTTCCATACTACAGCAATCCTATCGAGTAGTGCAGTCCCACTTTCAACAACCTGTTGAGATCCAAGATTTAACCTATCGACTTCAGCAGGCTGCCCTTCAGCCATCTTATCGAATGGATGCTCAATGGCTTCAGAACCTGTCAACCAGCAAAGCTATCCTCCCACATCCTCTCGAATTCAACTTAGATCCTCACGACAAAGTACCTGAAGCTGTTGGGTTTCCAAGCCTACCTGCAGTACATCTTGACCTTTAGCCCCATCCTCTCATCCATCTTGTTGAAGAGTGCAGCCTTCAAACCTGTAACCTGTTGATAGCAGCCCCTATCCTCTTCAGTACCTATCGAGCAGTCCTCCAAACCTCTCGAGTTCATCTTCTCCACCTCACCACTGAAGCTGCAGTTAGCCTATATGTCTGCAATTCATCCAACTCGGGCTCCATCAAGTCTAAAATGTGAGGGCCATTTTTGTAATAGCTACAGCCAGAATATTTTGGGTTTCACCAATGGTTAGCAAGGGTATTTTTGAGAACTCCCAAGTACAAAATAAGTCTGCACATGTGCAAGTTATTTACAACAATTTAATGAATGGTGCAGCTAGAGTATTTTAGGTCAGCAAGGGCATTTTTCGAAACTCCAAAACACAAGAGAAGTCTACACATGGACCAAACTATTTTCCAAATTAAGTGAGGGAATTCTTAGTGGGAAACTTCAGCTGAGCACAACAGAACCATATCTATTTCTTCTCTCTGATTGGTTGAAATGCTAAAACAGGGATTAGCATAAACTGAATTGGAAATTCTTTCTTCTGATCAGCTGTAATCCAAAGCACATGGATCACTGCATTTGTATAAAAAAGGCTCCTTGCTGCTGTAATTCTTCAACAAGGAAACCATAGAATAGCTTTAGTTCTCCTTGACTCATTTAGGTTTAGTTTAGCTTTATTTTTTCCTTTTTCTCTTCCCCCTTCTCTCTCTAATCCAGCATGTTGGATTAGATCTAGATAGCAGTTAAGATCTAGTTTTTAATTGTAATCTTAGCATGAAGATGTGTGGATCGATGCACAGACTAAAGATTTGAGAACAAGGTTATTATAAGTTGTTTAATTTAATAAATTTTTTATTTTAATGTCCAATTAAATCTAAAAATCTTGTGGTTTCATTAAATGTCTATAGGATCCATGTATTTGGGAATAACTCATTCAGTTTCTAGTAGATCTATTATTTACCATATGATTTTCCTTGATTTAATATCCCTGTGGACGCCCGAGCTTGTAGCCTTGCATCCACGACATTTATAGTGATTTTAATGTTTCAATCTAAACCATTGGATTGGATGAAGTCTATAGGATGATCTGTGACCATTCAAGTGGACATCACATACCCTTAAGATCTGTCTAAGCCTTTGGTTTGGTTTTAATTCTTCTACCTTGCCTTTGAGCTTGTAGCCAAGTGAAGGAAAGCTACAAATTCATATGTCTTGATCTGTTTTGCAATGAGAACCAGGCCCTAAGCTATCTATTTCTCCCCATTTTACATTTAATTTCACCATCCATCTTCCTAAATCTTATAAATTTAGTTTCATAATTTTGTTTTGTAGGTTAGATCTAGTGACACCCGAAAACTCTCTTTCTTCTTAGATTAGGCTAGAATTGTAAGATCTGTAGCCAGATCTGGAGGTCTACTATACACCTCCTAGGTTTTAGATGACTACTCCCTGTGGGACAAACTCTTACTTTTAAAACTTGCTACAAAGGACCCTGTATCTTGTAGGTCTAGATATTTGAGGAATGTTGTTTTCACCTTCTCACCTTTATCCACTATTTTACTTTGATTTTATTTTACTTTCATCACCAATAAATAAATCAGCACCTGAAAATTCTTTCAACAAGTTTTTGGCACCGCTGTCAGGGAGTTTTGATCTAGTTAGTAGATTTGAGTTTTTCATTTTATAGATATGATTTTTTAGCTTTTATTGCATCCAAATTGTTTGACTAAATTCCTGCTGCAGTTTTTGTATAGAGAACTTGTTTTACTGTCGCAGCATTTATGAATTTTCTGAGTTTTTATGCAATGCCTTCTAGCTGTTTGAATAAAGTACTGCTGCAATTTTTGAATTTTTACAGATCTGGAGCAGTAGCCAAAGAAGGAGCTTATGGATTGTAGCTGGAGCAACTCTACCTGAGTTTGCATTCCCTACTCCTTTGTTTTCTTTTCACTTTTTGATTCTTTAAAACCAACAATTCTGTTGTGTTTTCTGTTTGTTTTTGTTCTTATTTTCTGCTGCATTTTGCTTTTATTTTCTGAGTTTTTATGCAATGCCTTCTAGCTGTTTGAATAAAGTACTGCTGCAATTTTTGAATTTTTATAGATCTGGAGCAGTAGCCAAAGAAGGAGCTTATGGATTGCAGCTGGAGCAGCTCTACCTGAGTTTACATTCCCTACTCTATTTTCTTTTCACTTTTTGATTCTTTAAAACCAACAGTTCTGTTGTGTTTTCTGTTTGTTTTTGTTCTTATTTTCTGCTGCATTTTGCTTTTATTTTTTGTGTTTGCTGAAATCTATACTACTGTATAATTGTAAGCCATTTGGAATGGGTGAGCAATTAATGACCTTGAAGGAATTTAATGCACCAGGGGCATACACATCTCCCTTTTGCATTCAATTCCCTGTTGTTCAAGGAAACTATGAGATCAAATCATCAATTATACAAATGCTACCCTCCTACGATGGACTGAGTAAAGAGGACCCCTACAAGCATATTAATGAATTTCTAGGACTGTGCACCACTTTCTACATTTCAGGTTTGGGGAGGAAGCTAGTAGGCTTAAGCTCTTTCCTTTTTCATTAAAGGATAGAGCCCGAACATGGCTTTCTATGCTCCCAACCAACAATATACAGTCATGGAAAGATCTTCAATGTCAATTTTTGGCCAACTATTTTCCCCATGTCCAAAACAAGCTAGTTGAGAAAGAGCATAATTTCCTTTGCTCAATCCCCACTAAGGATTTTCATCAAGCCTCAGAAAGATTTAAGGAGCTTTTAAAGCAATGTCTCCATCACCAAATTTCTAAATGGCAGCTTGTCCAAAGCTTCTATCAAGGAATTGATCCTAAGAGCAGAGACATGATTGATGCCCCATATAGAATGCACTTATCTCCACAAAACAACTGATGAGGCTTGGGAACTTTTTGAGGTCATAAGTGAGAATTCAATGCAGTAGGAGACTTTGTCTCGAGATATAGAGAACCCTGCTAAGAGAACACTCCTAGGGGTAGGATGTATGAAATCAATGTGTGTACTGCCTTGGAGAGTAACCCTTCAATTTGATAAATTGATGAATGTATTGCAGCCCGCAATGGCTACACAAGTGCAGGAGGCATGTCTGATATGCCAATCTCCCCCACACTCCATTCAGGACTATCCATCTGCTGGTGTTTACCCTACTTTGGTCATCAAAAATGTCAATGCAGCCCAATCTTATGGGCAGAAACAACAGCAATCTGCTGGGTATCCATGGAGGAACCACCCCAATCTGAGGTGGAACCATGAGATTACTCTCAATCCCAGTAGCAGCAGGCAATACCCCATAAATTCCAGTAGTACCCACACAATTTTTCCTCAAATCATCAGTCCCAACAACCAATGGCTCAACAAATCATATGCCTGCACACTCACCCCAATCTAGTACACCCTCCTTTGAGGAGCAGGTTCTATCCTCATTAAAGAATCTCAGCTCCTTACCACAAACTGTGCAGTCCCACAGCCAGAGCATCAAAAAGATTGAAGACTAGCTTGGTCATCTCTCCAATGCTCTGACTAAAAGGGAATAAGGTAGACTCCCCAGCCAACCAATCAATAATCCGAGGGGATTACACATGATCGGTGAATCTTCTTCCACAGAAGATGACAGATCACAAGGCTATTTTTGAACCAAAAAGAGGTGTAGAAGGACAAGGCAACATGGCTCCTTACTACAGTTTTCAGATTTAGGCATGCTGATTTTTTATAAAATAATAAAAATAAATAAATAAATAAAAGAAAATGTAAACACAAATAAAAATTTGTGACTTGTTTTCATTATTGTTTGTATTCTTCAGCAGTAGTAAATAAGGGCTCTTGTTGAGCCCCAGGTGATCCAAAACAATTAAAAAATAGAAAATTAGAAAAGCATAAAAAAAATTTAGATGGGCTATTTTTCTTTGCTGTAATTCATATACCCCCATTTGGAACTGCTGAGATCATGATTTTTAAATTTTTTAATCATGAAAGTTAATGAGCAGTGGATCATATTTTTACTTTGAAAATTTAATGGAGCCTTTGCATTCATTCACTTTCAAGACTCTTCACTTTTAATGGGTCTCAACTATGTATGTATCATATTTTTAAATGTGTGCATTCATGCTTACATCACTTTGAAATTCATATTGATTCATACACAAACTCATGCACAGGAGACCTTACCTTATCACACATGACTGATGATTTTTTTTCTTAGGATTTTTTCTGTTTTAGGAATTTAGTTTAAATACTATTTTAGTTGCTGATTTTCTTTCTTAGGATAAGGTGTATATTATTTTGATTGATTTTTTTAACTTTTTGTATGTTTGTATTCAGTTCTTTACTTCTGTTTTGTTGTTTCTCTATTTTTGCAGGAATTTTCCTACATTTGCATATCATTTTTTCTATTTTTCTATCCATATATTCAGTTTTAAATTTTTTTCTTCTTTATTGCATATAGCTCCTATTTTCCTGCTTATTTTTCTTTCTTCCTTTGCCCTGCTGCCCCTGGTTACTCACTGTGTAAACATTGAGGACAATATTCATCTTAGGTTTGGGGGTATGACAGGTGTGCCAATGGAATAGTTAATGCTAGTGCAACAATGTTGGATAAATTTTTTGAAAATAAAGTGATTTCCCACCTAAATTTTGAAACTGAAATTTGTTGTAGCTCTAACACTTTCATGAAACAAATGTCAAGAATTTTCAAAAATTGGTGCTTAGTGAACCTGAAAATAAGAGAAAATTGTGAGGATATACCCCAGGAATTTGATGGAAGACAATACCCAGTGACATTTGGGCCTGAAATTTTCTTTTTAAGAGTGCTTTGGCAATTTTTCTACTCTAAGGACTGATTGAACCTATTCTTGCTAACTAGAAGTTAGGCAAATCCAAGTTAAAATAGACAGCATTCATGACATTGAGGACATGATGTAAGGCCATTCTTTGGACTGTTTGAGCTTAAAAATCCTTACCCTTTGAACTACCCTTGATACACACCATTTGAGCCTTAAAAATCTAAGTTTTTCTTTGCTAAAACTAGAAAATTGGAACCCAAAACTCAGTGACCTGATGCAGCCTGACCCTTATCCTGAGATTTCAAAAGGTAAAGGTGAAGGAGTTGAATAAGGTAGAGCTGGTTTGATAATTGGTGGAAGAATAAGAAAGTACATTTGAAAGCAAGTGTGATGTATAGCTATGCAATTTGAACCCATAAAAAGAAAAAGAAAAAAAACACAAATGCAAAACAAAAATGTGAAGAGTCATTTCATTGGAAAGTTTGAAAAAAAAGAGAAGAAGCTAGTCACTTTGGCTCTAAAAATTCAAAAATAAGATGGAGCTGTGCTAAAATGAAGAAGGTGAAGTTATGAATCACCCCTTACCTTACTGATTTCTTAATTTTGAATCCTTCCTTACCCTTTTATTCTTTATAAACCTCACCCATAAGCCACATTACAACCCAATAAAAAGATCCTACTGATCTGAAATGGATTGAGCAGTCATGTGGAGATGATGATTTATGTAATCTATGGTAAAGAGTTAGAAAAAATCAGGAATTAGGGCATTGCCTATGCTCATGCTTACAGTCCTATTTGAGGGTTGTAACTGCTCTTGAGCTATGTGAAATGATGCACCCTTCTATTTTTATTTTGAGTGACAGAATTCTCAATTTGATGGTAAGCTCTGCATTAATTTTCATGCACAATACCTTGACATAAGCTGATTAATGGTGAAGGAATTATAATAGAATTTCAGAGTTAAACTGCTGATTTTCTGCTGAGAATCCTCTAGGAATTGAATGAGTAAGGTGTAGAATGAATTTTATTTTGTTTGACCTCTATTTTAACATGATGCACTGGTATTAACTGATTTTATTGGAGAAGTTTATGGGTACACTAACAACCCTCAGGAAACTCCACTCCCCCACTAGGGATAACCTAGGGGTTTGAAAGGCTTGGTGTATATGCTAAATGCATCCGTGTTCCCTACGAAAGTGGCATTTATTTTTGTAGGATAATTTTTTTAAATTTCACTTTGCTCGAGGACTAGCAAAGGTTAGGTTTGGGGGTGTGCTAATCACTGATTTATACGATTTTTTACCCCTTAACTTGGCTTTTGCTAGAGCTTAATGTGTATAATAATTGTCTTTTACTATTTTTTTACAGTTAGGTAATAAATATGCAGCTGTCTATGTTTATGTGCTAAGAAGAAGAGATTAGAGCAACCAAGAGCTTCAATCTACATCAGCAGCTGGACACTTTGGAAGAAATGACAGAGCAAAGCAACCCAGGTCTAAGCATGCTCAGAATTTCAGCTTTGTGTCTATGGAAGCAGCTACACTTTCAGCCATGAGATGGTGGTTTACATCATTGAGCAAGTTAGTGTACTTGGCACCTTAGAAATCTTGCTGAGAAATAGTGGTGAAGACAAAAAGAGTGCTGAAGAGCTGCTACAGCTACTGAGAAACCAGCCCTTCAAGCACGCCAAATGCTGCTGCAATACATGAAGATTGGAAGCCAGCAGCTACAGCTGTTGTAGTTAAAGCATTTGATCATTAGTTGCACAACTACGACCATCATCTCAACTTGGAACTATTGAAGCAGCAAACCTATAGAGTGAAAGAAGGGGATGAAGCATGCAAAGCAGAACTGAAGCTGGAAATGAACCTATCGACTACACGCATCAACCTTTAGTACCTATCGAGTGAATCTTCAATGTTGCAGCCATCCTATCAAGTGGATGAGCTTCCAATTGAACCTGTCGAAATGTACACTCCAGCCATCTTGGCTTCAGCAATAGTAACAACCTCTCGAACAAATGTGCACTTGAACCTTTTGACTGGTATATAAGCTTCAGCCACAGCTTCAGCTCACCTCTCGAAACCTCCACTTCATCCTCTCGAGATCTCTAGACCTGCATTTCAGAACCTATCTACCAATCGCAGTTGGACCTCTCGAATAATGCAAATGTTGAACTTGTTGACAGCTCACCTTTAAATGAAGCACCATCCTGTCGAGGTGTACATCCATGCATCTTAAACACCTCTCGACTTTAAGCACACCCTCAGTAGTAACCACTCGAATAGTGGGCCTCATCCCCCCGAAAGGGTTGCTCACACCTTCTGTACCTCATGAGCTACAGCCCTATCCTTCCATAACCTGTCGAGCACTTCACCCTCCAGCTTCAGTACCTCTCGAAGAGCAGGCCCCTACCTTCAGTACCTCTCAACATCTAGCTCCCAAGTCTTCAAACCTATCGAGAATACCATTGTACCTATCAACTGCAGCAAAGTAAAACTTCAAAACCTGTCGACTAGCAAAGCCATCCTCCCGACACCTTACCTGGAGCTGTTGTCTTTTGAGTTTCCAACTTCAAACCTGTCGACATTAGCTACCATCCTCTCGAAAATTAACTCCCATCCTCACGGAGAGACACTAGAAGTTGTTGTCCTTTTAACCTTCAGCTCAAATCCTCTCGAATCCAGCAAGTAAACCCCACGAAATGGACCTAAAGCTGATATTGTGCAAACCTGCAAACGTACCTATCAAGCTGCCATCTCTCTGCTATAGTTGAACTTCATCAAGACTTAAATATTGTCAGCAAATACCAACAAATGTGAGGGTTTGTTTGGGAAATAACAATAGCTTGGTTTCAATCTAATTATAGTTGTTATATAAGGAGCTATGATGGGGATTTAATAAAGCCAAAGGGAGCTGTTTTGGTAGTAGCTGCAGTAAGAATATTTTCGGTTTCATCAATGGTCAGCAAGGGCCAAGTTGGGAACTCCAAGCCACAAGGAATTCTGCACATGGACCAAACTATATTTCAAATTAAGTGAGGGAATTCTTGGCGGGAAGCTTCAGCTGAGTTTGACAGAACTAGATCTCTCTCTTCTTTCTGATTGGTTGAAATGCTAAAATAGGGATTAGCATAAACTAAATTAGAAATTCTCTCCTCTGATTGGCTGCAATCCAAAGCACATGGATCACTGCATTTGTATAAATAAGGTTCCTTGCTGGTGTAGTTCTTCAGCAAGGAAACCATAGAATAGATTTAGTTCTCCTTGACTCATTTAGGTTTAGTTTAGCTTTATTTTTCCCATTTTCTCTTCCCCCTTCTCTCTCTAATCCAGCCTACTGGATTAGATCTAGATAGTAGTTCAGATATGGTTTTTAATTATAATCTCAGCATGAAGATGTGTGGATCGATGCATAAACTATATATCTGAGAACAAACTTATTGTAAGTTGTTTAATTTAATAAATTGTTGATTTTAATGTCCAATTAAATCTAAAGATCTTGTGGTTTTATTAGATGTCTATAGGATTCATGTATTTGGGAATAGCTCACTCTGTTCCTAGTAGATCTATTGTTTACCATCTGATTTCCCTTGATTTAATATCCTTGTGGATGCCTGAGCTTGTAGCCTTGCATCCACAACATTTGTAGTAATTTTAATATTTCAATCTGAACCATTGGATTGGATGAAATCTATAGGATGATCTGTGACCATTCAACTGGATAGCACATACCCTTAAGATCAGTCTAAGCCTTTGGTTTGGTTTGAATTCTTCTACCTTGCACTTGAACTTGTAGCCAAGTGAAGGAATGCTGCAAATTTATATGTCTTGATCTGTTTTGCAATCAGAACCAGGCCCTAAGTTGTCTATTTCCCCGCATTTTATATTTTATTTCACCATCTATCTTCCTCAATCTTTTAAATTTAGATTTATAATTCTATTTTGTAAGTTAGATCTAGTGACACCCAAAAAACTCCCTTTCTTCTTAGAATAAGCTAGAATTGCTAGATCTGTAGCCAGATCTGGAGGTCTACTATACACCTTCTAGGTTTTAGATCACTACTCCTTGTGGGACAAACTCTTACTTTTAAAACTTGCTACAAAGGACCCTGTATCTTGCAGGTCTAGATGTTTTAGAATTGCTATTTTCACCATCTCTCTTTTTTGATTTTAATTTGTTTTTGGTGTTGGCAGCAGCGCCAAAAACATGTTACGAATATTTTAGGTGCTGATTATTGGTGTAAAAACAAATTAAAATCAGAAAAGAGAGATGGTGAAATCTAAACATCATCAAAGACAAATCTAAGAAAGATCCTGAATCTGATAAAGATCTTAAGAATGGTGAAAGATAAATAAAATAAACGATATAAAGTGGATGCATAATCAGTGATATCAAATCAGGGAAAGGATGATCTACTAAGCAATGAGTTATTCCCAAATACATAGATCCTATAGACATCAAATGAAACCACAAGATCTTTAGATGTAATTAGACATTAAAACCAACAATTTATTGAATTAAACAACTTGCAATAACCTTATTCTTAGATCTTTAGTCTGTGCATCGATCCACACATCTTCATGCTGAGATTACAATTAAAAATCAGATCTGAACTGCTTTCTAGATCTAACCCAACAGGTTGGATTAGAGAGAGAAGGTGGAAGAGAAAAAGGGAAAAATAAAGCTAAACTAAAACTAAATGAGTCAAGGAGAGCTAAAGCTATTTTTTGGTTTCCTTGCTGAAGAATTACAGCAAAAAGGAGCCTTAATTATACAAATGTAGTGATCCATGTGCTTTGGATTGCAGCCAATCAGAGGAGAGAATTTCCAATTCAGTTTATGTTAATCCCTATTTTAGCATTCCAACCAATCAGAGAGAAAAGAGAGATCTAGTTCTGTTGTGCTTAGCTGAAACTTCTCGCCAAGAATTCCCTGACTTAATTTGGAAAACAGTTTGGTCCATGTGTAGACTTCTCTTTTGTTTTGGAGTTCCCAAAAATTCCCTTGCTAACCAAAAATACTCTAGTTGCACCATTCATAAAATTGTTGTAAATAACTTGCCCATGTGCAGACTTCTTTTGTACTTGGGAGTTCTCAAAAATACCTTTGCTGACCATTGGTGAAACCCAAAATATTCTAGCTGTAGCTCTTACCAAAAATGGCCCTCACATTTTAGACTTGATGGAGCCCGAGTTGGATGAGTTGCAGACATATAGGCTAACTGCAGCTTCAGTGGTGAGGTGGAGAAGATGAACTCGAGAGGTTTGGAGGACTGCTCGATAGGTACAAAAGAGGATAGTGGCTGTTGTCAACAGGTTGCAGGTTTGAGGGCTGCACTCTTCGACAGGATGGATGAGAGGATGGGGCTAAAGGTCAAGAGGTACTGAAGGTAGGCTTGGAAACCCAATAGCTTCAGGTACTTTGTCGTGAGGATCTGAGTCGGATTCAAGAGGATATAGGACGTTAGCTTTGCTGGTCGACAGGTTCTGAATCCATTGAGCATCCATTCGATAGGATGGCTGAAGGTCAGCTTGCTGAAGTCTACAAGTTGAAGCATGAATCTCAACAGGTTGCTGAAAGTGGGACTGAACTACTCGATAGGATTGCTGTAGTATGGAAGCTCCATTCGAGAGGATTGAAGGGCTGGAGAAATGATCTTTTCGACAGGATTAAATGCAGATGTTGTCGACAGGTTGTATAGGAGCTCCAGTCGAGAGGTTGCTGGTTGCTGCCAGTTAAAGAGCTTGATAGGATGACTAGGGGTCTAATACTGTTCGATAGGTGCTGAAGGTTTGGGAGCTGCACTTCGATATGTTGGCTGTGGTCATGCTTCTACAGATCGACAGGTTACCTTTAAGTGCAGCAATCTATACTCCAAGTCGACAACTTGCTGGTGCAACACGACAGGTAGGCTGATGCTAATAAGATGGCTGGAGCTGCAAGGTGATCTACTCAATTTGCACACTTGATAAACCTGCAACTTCAGTTCCTCATTTGAGAAGTTTAATTGGCCTTGCTCGATAGGTTCAGCTGCCACATCCTAAATGTTGAGAGGATCTTAGGCTTCAGCTAGTTCCTTTCTGCTGAGTAGCTGCTGCATTGAAATATAGCTGAAAGGTGTTGGCTTTGAGCTGCATCTGATGTGCACTTGTAGCTGTGCTGTATATAATGTGTAGCTGTTGAGAATGATAAACCCCGAGGCTGTTCTATTGTGCTACTTCTCATCTTCAGCTTATGCACACTATAGATGGCTGCCCTTAATGTGCTCTTGCTTAAATATGTACATCTTCTCTGCTGAAATCCATTTTAGTGTGTACATAGCTATTTCAGTATGCACATTAGTTTGCACATGCTTAAACTACTTTGCCCAATGTACACAGAGCTGAAAATCTGAAAGTGCCGAGGCTTGCTCAACTCCCCATTGTTGTTGCTGTTTGCTTCCTCAGCAACAGGTCATAGCACCACTCCCAGCTGTTGATTGATTCAAAAAACTCCTCTCATTCGCACTTTTTACTGAGAAACTGCACTAAGGCTGCAATTTCTTCCTTTCTGCAAAACAATATTAAAAACAATTATTAGTTACTCTAAACACTAACAAAATCTAGGTTTTAATGGGTAGAAAACGGTAAAAACCAGTGACTAACACATTCTGCAAATATTATTGGACGTACCAAGTCCAAATTCAAAAGTAATCTCAGACGATACCAAATCTAAAGCCCAAGCCTATGGGTAGAAATTCTCAGGCGGCAGATTCTCCTCTACCAAAGGTACACGATCAGGGTGCGCCTCAAGCTCCAGGTCCTATCCAAAATCTACAGCTGTGACCTACTGTCGGGGTGAGCTAACAGTCTAAGCTCAGTAGGACAAGATCAATGCAAAAATCATATCTTATCAATTAAAAGAATATATTCGATGATAGAATTTAAAAGCAGTTTTCATATCAAATGTAGAATTTAAACAATATTGAATTCAAGATCATAACTAAAATGTTTCAAATCAGAAAAATGGACATATCACATCAGAAAGCAAAACCTATCATGTCAGAAAACAAAACTGTGGCATGTCAGAGAATAAGGATGTATCGTATCAGAATGCGGAACAGAACGGGAACAAAATAGAAATGAAGCACAAAAACAAAGCGGGAATAGATTCAACTCAGAAAGCAGAATAGAATGAAACATTGTACGAAAATAGAGTCATCTCTGAAACAGAACATATTGGCTAACGGAAACAGAAACATATCAAAAATAGAAACGTATCAGAATTCAAGCATCGGATTAAAACATCTGATCGAAGCATCCCTTGGTGGGAACAGGGTAAAAACCCCGGACCCTCAACTCCTCTTTGTTACTGATGTGTAACCAAAGCATCATATCAAATCAGCAAAGCGAAACCGATCATAAAACAGAACAAAGCTATTAACGGGTATTAGAAATGAAATTATGTATGAAAGCATGAATAGAATCATATCAGAGAGGAAAACGATCCACACATCAGACCAATGCATCCCTTAGTGGGAACAAGGTAAAAACCCTGGAGCCTCAACTTCTCTTTGTCATCGATGTGTGACCAAAACATCTTATCAAAATATCCCTTAGCGGGGAACAGAACACATCACATCAAGGCATCCCTTAGCGGGGAGCAGAAACATATCAGATCATAAACATGTGACCAAAGCATCCCTTTATGGGAACAGGGTAAAAACTCCAAACCCTCAACTCTTTGCCACCATGATTTCAGCATCATACAGATCATGTATCAGATTTAGAGTTTAAGTTCAAAATAGATTCAGAGTGCAGAGTTCAAGACAGATTCCGAATTCATAGTTTAAGACAGATTAAGAGTTCAGAGTTCAAGACAGATTCGGAGTTCAAAGTTGGGAGTTCAGTGTTCAAAGTTTAGAATTTAATGTTCAAAGTTCAGAGTTATATCAAAGAGAATTTCAAATATTCAGATGAAAAATAGATTTCAAAAAAATCGAAGTTCTAAAACATAAGATTCAGGTAAAATTATCATCAAAGTCTGATCTAATTCCAAAAATATAATGTTACAATGAACATCCCCTATCTTAGTTCCAAAGTCACACGAAAGAGAGCAATACAAAGGTCTCTATGTATGGCCTCCGGTTCTCAATCTGCATTGCATATACTATGATGCATTAAGGACTGATCGTAATTACTAACAGCTCTCTCGTATTTAAGTGTTTTCTCAAAACTGAGGCAGAAATGGCCAAGTTTGTTCTAACTTAGTACTTGACTCAACTTCCCACTCAATTTTTACCTCTAAAACATTTGCTTCATGAGATTTTTATTTAACAAAAGTCATAAAGCTCATTGTCCTCTTTCTAACACCATTAGAATCATGTCAATTCGAGTTCCCACTCACGTGCGCGATTTTGCACACTCACGCGAACGAGTTTTTTCAGAACTTTTTTAGCCTATTTTCTGAAGGCATTTCGCCCGCGTGAATTCTAACTTCTGAAGGTATTTCACCAACTCGAATTCCAACTCGCGTGTGCCAATTTGTGCGATTCTAAGTGATTTCCCCCTTTATAAAACCTATTTTCTTCCCCAAATTCCATAAAAATCCCCAAAAATCATGCACATCTTAAATCATCCACAACTCAAGCTAAGCTTATCAATACTATTTAATCATGAATCTTACCTTCTTAGTTCACAAATAAGGAGTTTGTGATGATCGATACCAAAAAGGGTTTCGGTGACGAGCGCGTGGATTCTTGCGTGCCTTATATCAAAACGAAGCTTAATCGAAGCTCCACACTACAACGTAATGATCTTCATCTTTTAAATCATGCACACCACATTTATGGTGGCCAGTTCAAGCTTGTTCAAAGCTATGCTTCCTCTCGCTCCTCAATCTCAACTATGTAGGAGTTTGAAGGTTCCCTGCGGTCGGAATCAACAAGAGCAGGGGAATCCATGGCGATCCTCATGAAGAGGAGGAGGTTTGAGGAGCAATCTCGTAGTTAGGATGTAAAAAGGGGAAAAGAAGAATTGGAACTCTCTTCTCACATGATTATTTTGCTCAAAGGGTTTTGCAATGCTTTGGGTTTCTTTTAACTTATGGGGTCTAATTTGGTGTTAAGCCTGCACAGCGTGTGTCGGTGCACGGGCTTTTCATCAAGGGTCAAAAACACAAGGTCTAGTCTCATGTACAAACCCAATCTTCTACTGTTGTTGCCTTCATGGATCTCGAGTAACTAATTACCCAGTTGATCGCACACACTTTTGACACAAAGTACATTCTTTTAAATTAATTAAATTCAAAAGTTCCAATGATGTATTGCGTGCCTTGCTGAACACATAGGTGTAGTCGGGCATAGCAATGTTAGGAAATCTATGATGTACATTTATACATATAAACCCATATTTGAGTTTGGGTAACACGTGACAGGTTGGGTTATTGGGCTCGAGTCTACTCTCGATTCGAGTTGAAATTCGGGTTGAGGCCTAAGTTCAAGCATTGGGCTCAGGTTCGTGTGCAACATGCACAAACACTCATACGCTCTACATAGGGTACAAATTATGATTTAATGTGTTTGGCGCATAACTCTAATTATAACTAGTGGGGTTTCGAGACTATGTTATATAGGTCAAATATTTGACTTGGGTCAAATCAGTCAAAAGGTTGCATTCTCGTCAAAGGTCAATGATTCAACATTTTCAAAAATTTTTGATTATTACATTCTTCCCACCTTAAAGAATTTTCGTCCTCGAAAATTTACTCTCTAAACTTTTGGAGTGTATAACATAGTAGACGGGTGGTGAGAAGGTCAAACATATTGACGGCATGTGAATGCCTTAGCGGTTCGAAAATGTGGGACGTTACATTCTCCCCTCCTCAAAGGAATTTCCGTCCTTGAAAATTCACCACGTGACATTTGCATAGGAAGATATCGGCTCAAGTATCAAGTCTCATCATGAGAATGCATAGACGATGCTTAGTCTAAATCGCTTCCTTATACAATACAAAGTAATGAAAGCATTGCTACCTTTAGTGGTAGGAATACTAAAGCAAGTGAACACATAGAAGACATAAAGAGAATGAAAATTTCTATAGGAAGAGAACACATTCCTTGAACAAAAAATCCACATCATGTAGTTAAAAATCTACGATTGTACATTGATTCATATGACTGAAGCCTAAATAAGGGTCTCCTCAAAAAATCCTTAAGTCCTTAATGGAACCTTCAAATCTTACATCATTGCTTATCATAATTCCTAAAATCTGTCAATCATCTAACCATGCATTTAGATAAAAAGAATACATTCATCCAACCATGCAAGTAGAGAAAGACACATCAATAATAATGAGAACATATCCATACTGAATTATCCACAACAATCCAATAACAGATTTGGAAAGGTACAGGTATAGCTAGTACCTATCATAATCTTTGCTACTCATTGTAACAGAATATACACACCCACAATAATCAGAATTATCCACAACAAAAATAGGAAAATTTATCCACCAGGAATCTAAAATCCACATTCATAATAATTTGAGGTGAAACGTTTATCATTCCCAAATATCGATTAACCATAACTCACCAGTTGATCTATCAACTAAAATTTTACCATTGATCAAAACATACATCCCCGCAATGGAATAACGTCTCATAATATCAACAACTAAACAAAATATCCACAACTAAACTATCATCACAAACTATAATCATAAATTATCCACAACTAGATAAAAATATCCATAAGTAAATTATCACCCACAATTATCATCATGAAATATCCACAACTAGGTGAAAATACTAATGATCTCTTGATAACCAAATGAAAAGTAGGGCCTCTAGGACCCAATAGTTGTCAAGACCAAATCTCCAAGTACGTAAAGTTCTCTTCTCGCCAGAACAAAAATATCCAACCATTGACCTGTTATCTGATCCATCATTGATCAGCTTACCTCACCTCAGGACAATGCTTCATCTTATGGCCATGTTGGCCACACCTATAAGATGCGCTCGAGGCCAGTCTACACTCCTCTGTTTTGTTTTACTTCCCGCATTTTGAGCAAGAATCAATCGACGTGGATGAAGAGGTACGTAAAGCTTTGGGGACCCTTGATGCTCCAAGCGTCATAGGGTGTGAAAGGTGGAAAGGCCTTGCAGGTGTAAATGTAGGTGGCCTTGCATAAGTGGTCGGAGAAAGCTGAGTAGGCACTGACATTAGGAACCTCGGCTTCTTGCCTGCCGACTCGGAGGCATAAGATTGTACTCGACTCACTCTACTGGTGTTCTGTTGTTATCTCCTCTGGTGCATTGCTTCAATATCTTGTTTCGTAATGAGGGCTACTCCCATGACCTCAGTATAGGTCCGTGGTTTACTCGCGGTGATTCTTTCTCAGACATTAGGCCTTAGGCCACGTAGAAACTTCTTAGCCTTCTTCAATTCCGTGGCCATGTGTTGAGGGGAAAACCTCGAGAGGCTAGTGAACTCGATTCCATACTCGCGTACGGTCATCTGGCCCTATTCTAGTGAAATAAATTGGACTTCCCACTAATCTCGAACTTCGTCTAGGAAGTACTCCTCATTGAATTTCTCAACAGAATCAACCTAGGTCCAAGGTACATTGGGAGTTTCCTGTCCCCTCGCTCTCAACACAAACTTCCACCAAGGATCAGCCTCTCCATCTAGTTTGAAGGCTACCCATCTTACTTTCTCATCCTCGGTGCAAGGGAGTACATTGAGAATCTTCTCCATCTCATTCAACAACTTCTCGGCCTCAAGGGGATCAACTTGGCCTAAAAAGCTTGGAGGTTGCATCCTTATGAACTCCAAGAATCTGGAAGGTTGATGTCTGGCCGCAAGTATCTACGTCTGTTGTGCCATCACGTTTGTCATAGCTTCCAACACTTGGGTCACTCTTCCACCTTCACCTTCTCCTCCCAATTGAGTTGTGTTCGCCCCGATGGCGACTCCCTCACTACTCGTCATTCCTTTAGTACGGACCGCTCTTGGTCTACCTCGTGAAGGCATACTGACCTATCACGATAAAAAAAAAGGTTCAATCAAAGGTGATCGTGAAAATCTAGCTTATGTAAAAATCTAGCCCATGGTCCTATAGAATATAAAGCCATAGCTATGATATCAACTGTGATAGCCCGGATTTTCCCAACACAATATTTTTTAGAGATAATTTTTTTTTTTTTTTTACCAATTGGGAAGACCTAGACCGAACACAATTTGAATACAAAATTTACTTGGTACATCCACATAGTGCGGAAATGAAAGGCATATAATATATGACAGAATAAATTTTTTATCGTGAAACTGAGAATTCTAAGACAAACCACCTGTGATGGCCGACCATCACATAAACAGTGGTATACAATATGTATGTGCTACAACTAATTCTATCCTTCTGTAAAAATTACTGGACGTACCAAGTTCAAACTCAAAAGTAAACTCAAACTATACCAAGTCTAAAGCCCAAGCCTATGGGTAGAAATTCTCAGGCGGCAGATCCTCCTCTACCTCAGTTACGTAGTCAGGGTCCGCCTCAAGCTCGGGGTCTGCCCAAACTCTACACTGTGACGTATAGTCAGGGTGAGCTAATAGTCTATGTCAGTAGGACAAGATCAATGTAAAAATCATATCTTATCAAATCAAAGCGTATATTCGATGACTAAATTTAAAAGTAGTTTTCATATCAAATGCAGAATTTAAAACAATATTTAGTTTGAGACCATAACTAAAATGTGTCAAATAAGAAAAATGGACATATCACATCAGAAAGCAAAACCTATCATGTCAGAAAACAATACTGTGTCATGTCAGAGAATAAGGATGTATCGTATTAGAATGCAGAATAGAACGAGAACAAAACAGAAACGAAGCACATAAATATAGCGGGAACAAATTCAAGTAGAAAGTGAAACAAAATGGAACATGGTACGGAAATAAAGTCATCTCAGAAATAGAAATATATCAGAAATAGAAACTATTTGAATCCAAGCATCGGATCAAAATATCGGATCGAAGCAACCCTTTATGGAAACATGGTAAACACCCCAGAGTCTCAACTCCTCTTTGTCACTGATATGTGACCAAAGCATCATATCAAAATCGCAAAGCGGAATCGAGCATAAAATGGAACAAAGCCAATAATGGAAGTAGAAATGAAATCATGTTAGAAAGCATTAAAAGAATCATATCAGAAAGCAGAATGATCAACACATCAGACTAAAGCATCCCTTAGTGGGAACATGGTAAAAATCCCAAAGCCTCAACTCTTCTTTGTCACCGATGTGTGACCAAAGAATCATATCAAAACATCCCTTAGTGGAGAACAACACACATCACATCAAGGCATCCCTTAGCGGGGAACAAAAACATATCAGATCATAAACACGTGACCAAAATATCCCTTTGTCGGAATAGGCTAAAAACCCCGAAGCCTCAACTCATCTTTGCCACCATGATTTTAGCGTCAAACAGATCACGTATCAGATTTAGAGTTCAAGTTCAAAACAGATTCATAGTGCAGAGTTCAAGAAAGATTCGGAGTTTTGAGTTCAAGACAGATTTGGAGTTCAGAGTTCAAGACAGATTCGGAGTTCAATGTCAGGAATTCAATGTTCAAAATTCTGAATTTAATGTTCAAAGTTCAATAATTTCAAAGTTTAAAGTTATATCAAAGATAATTTCAAATATTCAGATGCAAAAGAGATTTCAAAAAAATCAAAGTTCTAAAACATAATATTCAGTGCAAAATTATCATCAAAGTCTATGATTTAAGTCCAAAAATATAACCTTATAATGAACTTTCCCTACCTTAGTTCCAAAGTCACACGAAAGAGAGAAATGCAAAGGTCTCTATGTATGGCCTTCTGTTCTCAATCTGCATCACATATATGATGAGGCACTAAGGATTGATCTTAATTGCTAACAAGTCCGACATATTTAATTGTTTTCTCAAAACCGAGGCAGAAATGGCAAAGCTTGTGCTAACATAGAACTTGACCAAAATTCCTGCTCAATTTGGACGTTACCAAAAAGGGTTTCAGTGACGAGCGCGTGGATTCTTGTGTGCCTTATGTCAAATCGAAGCTCCACACTACCACATAATGATCTTCGTCTTTTAAATCGAGCACACCACGTTTATGGTAGCCAATTCAAGCTTGTTCAAAGCAATGCTTCCTCTCGCTCCTCGATCTCAACTATGTAGGAGTTTGAAGGTTCCCCGCGGTTGGAATCAACAAGAGCGGGTGAAATCCATGGCGATCCTTGCGAAGAAGAGGACGTTTGAGGAGCAATCTCCCAGTTAGGATATCAAAATGGCAAAAGAAGAAATAGAGCTCTCTTCCTCTCTCGAGCTATTTTTCTCAAAGGGCTTTACAAATGGGTTTTGCATTGCTTTGGTTTTCTTATAACTTATAGGGTCAAATTTGGTGTTAAGCAGACATACCGTTAGTCGGTGCATGGGCTTCTCATCTAGGGTAAAAAATATAAGGTCCTGCCTCACTTACAAACCCAATCTTCTACTGTTGGTGCCTTCACGGATCTCGAGTAACTAATTACCCAACTGATCACACACACTTTTCACACAAAATACATTCTTTTAAATTAATTAAATTCAAAAGTTCCAAGGCAGTATTGCGTGCCTTGCCGAAGGGTATAGCAATGTTAGGAAATCTATGATGTACATTTATACATATAAACCCATATTTGAGTTTGGGTGCCCCATGACTGGTTGGGTTATTGGGCTCGAGTCAACTCTCGATTCGTGTTGAAATTCAGGATGAGGCCCAAGTTCAATCATTGGGCTCGGGTTCGTGTGCAACATGCGCAAACACGCATATGCTCTACGTAGGATACAAGTTGGGATTTAATGTGTGTTGGCGTATAACTCCAAGTATAACTAGTAGGGTCTCAAGACCACGTTACGTAGGTCAAATGTTTGACTTAGGTCAAATCAGTCAAAAAGTCGTATTCTAGTCAAAGGACAACGATTCAACATTTTCGAAAATTTCAGGTTATTACACAAATCATCCAACCTTCCCACATGTATAGTGACCTCATCCAACCCCCATTCAAAACATGAAAAATCCACCCCCACTACCTCTTACTGATGCGTGTAATCAGTATGAGGAGGACGAAGCTCGAAATAGCGAAACCTATGCAGGGGCCTTCACCGGCTTCAATACCCCACCACCCACACTCACAAATTAGCAGCCTACCCAAAATGAGTAGAGGCAACATGCGGAAGGACCTGCCTCGACCATGCCATCCAAAGAAACAGAGCTATTAAAAGAGCAAATGGACAAGATCCAAAAATAGTTGATGAAGTTAGGGGGAGCCGGGATTTAGGCTACCGATTTTTCAGATTTATGCCTATTTGCCAAGGTGCCTTTGGCACGCAAATTTAAAGTGCCTACATTCGATAAATATAACGGCCCTAGTAACCCAATTGCCCACTTAAAATCATATTGTGGAGACATGTGTGAGTATGACAGAGACAAACTACTTCTGATCAAAGTGTCCCAAAAAAGTCTCATAGGCCTCGCGTTAAGATGGTTCACTTCTTTTGAGCCATCCTTGACAAAAACCTAGAAAGACCTCACTCACATATTCCAAGAGCAATACGTCTATAATATTGATATCGAGCCACGCAAACAGATTTGGCTCGATTAAAACAAAAGGTGGACGAGACGTTCAATGAGTACCTTCGAAGGTGGAGGGCCCTAGCATCTCAAGTGAGAAACTATATACCCGATGAGGAGCAAATCGAGATGATCTTGAAAACTGCCCTACCTGTCATGTAAGAGTATTTAGTATACTAGCAACAATCCAGTTTCGCTGACCTGGTGAGAAATGCCAACCACTGCGAAGACGAGGTAAGAGTGGGGCGGTTAAGAAAAAATGCAACCAGTGGGGCCAGTAGGGTCTGTAAATTCACTGAACAGAGAAGTGAGAGATATACAAGGGTAGATGTCCAATCTATAATGACCATGCAGCCCAAGACCAACATGTTACCTTTCCAATCTAGGGTAGCACCTTAAGCCCCAACACCGGTAAATCCAGTTCAAAGGCAAGGCAATGGCCCATGGGCACAAATGACCCTCGAACAGAGAATGGCTCAATATAACCGAGTGTTCACTCCCTTAGGGCAGTCCCTGAATGCCCTTTTGCCCTTCCTAGTCGAAAAGGGTTTGCTCACCATACTCCAGCCATGACCTTCGCCGAATCCAATCACAAGGAATTACGATCCAAGCACACATTGTAGCTTCCATCAAGAACCAGGGCACCCAATCGATCGCTGCTTTCCATTAAAGCATGTGATCCAAGATCTGATAGAGGTGGGGAAGCTCATTCCCCAGACACCTCCCTAGGCGAACCCCCATACCAATATAGTACAGGTGCCATTACAGCCACAGGGGAAAGCTATTAACATAGGGGAAAGCTATGAAATGCGAGGCAGTGGAACCAAGAAAGCGAAACCATCAGGGTAGTCAAGCCTTTGAACTTAGTTAATTATTTCCCAAGCCCAACACCCCAAGCAGCACCACTAGATTAGAGATTCTATTTTCCCACACCTGCTCCCGTTATTCAGGTCCAACTCAGTTGGGCCTCATCCCCACTATACCATCCATTTCTAGCACCAACCCCCGTTAATTACATAGTGCCAAAATTTACCCAACCTTCAGAACCAATACCCTTCAACTACACTTGGCCCAATTTCGTCACACCATCATCAACCCATCCACCTTCACCTCCAGCACCAACCCAATATAGTGAGCCCAGTACTGTTGCACTGTCGCTAATACATTCACGTCCAACACCAACCCAATATAGTTGGCCCAATTTTACCACACCATCATTAGTCCAGCCTCCTCCTGTACCAGTCAACCACCTCTGGCCCAGCTTTGCCACACCAGCCCTACCAATTCAATCATATCCAGTGCCTCGCTCCATCCCATTCCAAATCCTCGGACCATCATATGATTCCCATCAGGTCCCGGTCAATAACGACCAAACGGATGCCAATACAAGCAGCAGGAGAGAAGGGGCAGTTGAGTTCATAACTCGATCGAGCAAAATCTCTAAACAGCCTGAGGTACAGTATCAGCCCATCCAGAACAGAGGGAACTGACAGGGGTACATCCAATGGAACGGATGAGCCAGGAGTATGCGCTAGAACCTCAGTTAAGGCAAACTCCGGCCCACATCACCATCTGAGACCTTTTAATGATGTCTCCACCACACTTCAAAGCTTTAATGGCGGCATTAAAAGACACTCATATATCAGACAAGGCCTCCCCAGATGAAGTGGGGCAAATGATCGGGCAAGTGTTGGCTCCTAATGCCATCTCATTTTCGGACATCGATCATCTAGCAGAAGGAGAGAACCACTCCAAATCCCTCAATATCACAGTCAGAATCGGAAACATGGTGATTTCATTGGTGTTAATAGATAGCAGATCAACATTAAATGTCTGCCCTTTGCGAACAACGACCAAGATTGGGTTCAATCCTTCTATATTTTGACCAACCAGAACAGGAGCCCGAGGGTTCGATAATACGAGGAGAGAGGGGATAGGAGAAGTCGATCTTAAGCTCATGACCATGCTTATTATGTACATTAAAATTATGTTAAACTCAAGTCTTAACCTATTGTAAGCGCACAATGGAAATCATAGTACTAGCGTAGGATCGTTACCACGAGGAAGTTTATTTATCTAATTACTTCTTATTTATATCTTCTATTTAAATCCTTATTTTAAAAACTTCTATTTATCTTTAAGATCTAATCTACTGGAGAAATATGAATAAAAGAATGGTTTCTTAATCTAAAGTACATAAAATAAATTTAAATCCTCCTTCTACAGATTGAGGTCATCAATCCCAATCTTCAGCTATCGGATATTTATGAATTTAAATAGTATCATTACACTATATCTCTAGTTTCTTAGCATTGATCATCAATCAAGTCTAAGATCCTATAAATACAGATTTTATCTAATCAACAACTTCCTAAAATTTGGGCGTCAATCAAACCAAAGAAAACTGAAGATGGAAAATTAAAAACTGTTACATATTTGCAAATTCTAACTTCAGTCGTCAATTCAAATTAAAACTTGGAGATGTTTACAGAGCATGGAAATAAAGGAAAATAAAATCTAGACTAGAAAGCAAATAAATATATCTTTCACCCCTCAGTCGCAGTCATCAATTGCTTTTGAGAAATTATGATATATACACTAATCTTCAGCACTCAATTGCAATCGTCAATTGCTCTTGAGAAACCTCTGATATCTACTCTAACTATTTTACACTACTGATTGGAAGAAAATCCATCCTTAGTTGTCAATTGATGCTGAAACTCTTCGATGACTAATCCTGCACCAAGCTCTATTATTTATAGATCATAAGGAGTCAGTTTACAAAGACTTCTAATTCTAATAAAAGAAACTACTAAATATAAATGATTCCTAATATAACTCTAATTCCTAATTTTATCTTTTCCTTGCTTTCTTTAGTTGATATGCTTCTAGAAAGTTCTTTAATCTTCAGCGGCAAAGTCCTTCGGGGTAGATCTTCATCAATCTTCTCAGATCTGTGATCAGTTGAACTTCTAATTCTAAGAGTCTTCTAATTCTATTCATGGTGGTGATTGCTCTCATGTGATCAATAGCATCAATAGTAGGAAAGCTTCTTTTCTGGAAAGTCGTTAATCACGATTTTATCTTCTTTCTCTCTTCTTTGGTAGAAAATCGTAAATCACGATTTTCTGTCTTTCAGAGCTTTCTATTCAGATGATTCTCTGGATTACAATTCTTCGCCTTTTCTTCTTTTTGTCTCTTTTTGCAGAATCGTAAATTACGATTTTCAGGCTTTTAGTAGGCAGAAATCGTCTTTTTCACTCAATCGTCTTTCTTACTGCTTTTTTTGTTCATTTTGATGAATATTAACACTTAGGCTCTATTTTACAATTTTTCTTTAATATCTGCACATCCACAAGTTATTAGTAGCAAACTAAGTCCTAGCATCACTAAGTTTAGGGTGATAAAATGATAAATTATGTGACTGATCAGCTCACCATTGGGCCAATGACCTTCTCAATCATCTTCCAAGTCATGGACATCAAGTCCTCTTTTAACCTACTACTAGGGCGCCCATGGCTGCATGAAATCAAGGCGGTGCCCTCCAACCTACACCAACAGCTCAAATTCATCTTAGAAGAGAGAGTTGTATCTATCATGGGAGAGGAGCGAGAAAAAATAGAGAAAATGGCCCACTACATCGAAAATCTCAAGTTTCTTGATATCCGCACACAACTAAGGACACAGAGCTTCATAGTTTTCACTATGATGTGTAAATGGTAGTGGCGTTAGAATTCCTCAAAAAGGCCATGAAATGAACTAGAGGAGAAATGATTGCAAAAATGGCAATGCTCCAGAAGTGGGGCTACCCAAAATGAAAAGGGTTAGGTCCTCGCCTGCAAGGCAGGAGAGATGCCGCCAAAGCAATGGGTGGTCAACAAATTAGATTCGGCTTAGGCTACAAGCCTACTAAAGAAGAGGAAAATCCAAGAGGCAAAGGAAAATGCCTGAACCATTATCGTCGCCAAAGCATGGGGGATAGACTTGAAAGATGGACCCCATCCACGGCCACACATCTGGAGCAAATTTGTAAGTGTCGGGGTGATTAAAATTGATCAAAATGGGGTAACACAGCTAACCCCGCACAAAAAGGTCATCATCCACCAAACCAATCCCCAAATTGCCCCAAAAATTGAGACTTGGTCTCCTTATCACTCTTCGAGGAGGAAGTACCCCTGCCCATACAGCAGCCGGTCCTAAACCACCCCAAGCCTGTACTAACGTGTGAAGACCAGGACCCAAACAAGTCAACGGTAAATATGATTGAGGCTGAGCCCTAAAAGGCAGCTCAGTCAAACCCCTCAACAAGACCGGGTAAAAGTCCATCACCTCAGGTAAGAAATTACGCATCAGTGCCCCTCAGTTTGGAAGCGTCAAAAAGTCGTAAATACGGCACCAGCTTCCAAAATAAAAAAATAATCTATAAAAAGAGAGTTTAGCTCTTGGCAAACAATACCATTCATGTATAAAGACCCCGCCATGCCAAGGGCCCATCTCCCAAGAAAAGGAAAATCCTATAAAAATAGAAAAAATACAATATCTAAAAAAATTATATTTTAAAATTCTAGAAAAAAGTAAGAAAATGGATGCCATAAAGAAAGCACCTGCCCAACGTGAAACCAACCCCTTTCCTGTAGAAATATAAGATGTAGGAGTCACGAATCTGGATGGAAAGGACTTAATAAAGGACCTTCCTAATGAGCTCCTTTAGTGGTACGCCGATTTTGAGCATGGCACTACCCTGATCATTGAAGAAACTGAAGACGTCAATCTAGGTACCGAGGAAGTTCCTAGAATCACTAAGATCACAATATCATTGTCTCCCAAGAAAATGAACGACATGATTGATTTTCTTCAGTCATACCAAGACGTCTTCGCATGCTCATACGAGGACATGCCTGGTCTCGACACCGATTTGGTCGAGCAGGAGTTGCCACTATATCTCGATATCAAGCCAGTCAAGCAAAAATTAAGGCGTCTCCAGCCAGAATGGATGTTGAAAGTAAAGGACAAAGTCATCAAGCAGTACGATGTGGGTTTCCTCATGGTCTCCAAATACTTGCAATGGTTGGCCAATATCGTCCCAATACCAAAGAAAGATGGGAAGGTTCGCATGTGCATAGACTTCAGAAATATCAAAAAGGCAAGCCCAAAGACGACTTCCCATTGCGACATATTGACATCTTAGTCGACAATACTGCTAGGCACATAATGCTTTCTTTCATGGATGGTTTCTCCGAGTACAATCAAATCAAGATGGTAGAGGCGGACCGAGAGAAGATGATGTTCATCACTCCATTGGGAACTTTATGTTACCAAGTTATACCATTCGACTTGAAGAATGCTAGGGTAACATATAAGAGTGCAATGACAACACTATTTCATGGCATGATGCACCGAGAAATTGAGGTATATGTCGATGATATGATAGCTAAGTCTCAGGAGAGAGGTGATCATCTGGTGAACTTCCAAAAGTTGTTTGAACAACTGAGAAATTACAAGCTACGTCTAAACCTATAAAAATATGCATTCGATGTCATGTCAAGAAAGCTACTGAGTTTCATAGTTAGCAAGAGAGACATCGAGGTTGACCAAATCAAAGTAAAAGCCATCGTTGAAATGCCTCCACATCTACCGAGAAAGAGGTCAGAGGTTTCTTAGGCTGAATACAATATATTAGTCAGTTCATTGCATAGTTAACTCTTATCTACAAGCCAATCATCAAATTAATGAGAAAAGATTTCCTCGTTGGATGGAATAATGATTGTCAAGCAATATTTTATAAGATCAAAGGTTACCTCCTCAATCCTCCAATTTTGGTACCCCAGTACCCGGGAGGCTGCTCCTAATGTATCTCTCAATGATGGGATTTTCAATGGGATGTGTCCTAGGGCAGCATGATGAAATTGAAAGAAGAGAGCAAGCCATCTACTATCTGAGTAAGAGGTTTACTGATTACGAGACATGCTATTCTCATATGGAGAAAGCATGTCTAGCTCTCATATGGGCAACATAGAGGCTTCGTCATTACTTATTATCTCAAGCCGTTCTCCTTCTAGTACGAATGGATCCGTTGAAATATTTATTTGAAAAGCCGGCTCTCACTAGGAGGACCACACGCTGGCAGCTTCTCTTATTCGAATTTGACATCACATATGTCACGCAAAAATCAATCAAGGGGCAAGTACTAGCAGATCATCTTGCCAAAAATCCTCTACCTAATTATAAACCACTGAGAATCGAATTCCCTGATGAAGACATCTTATTCATGACAGAGGATGATACAGAAGAAATAGAGGAGTCCTTGGTAATGCACTTCAACGAGGCATCAAACGTCGAAGGTCAAAAATTCAGTGTTATTCTAATCTCGTCGAAAGGGTACCACATATCTGTCTCCGTCAAGCTTAATTTCCCCCGCACAAACAATATGGCTGAATATGAAGCCTGCGTAGCCGGCCTGCAAGCAACTCTCGACCTAAATGTAACTCATCTCAGGGTATTTGGTGATACATAGCTAATCATATGCCAAACCAACAGAGATTGAAAAACAAAGGATGAGAAGGTGATCCCGTACCATGCGCATCTTGAGGATTTGATCACCACCTTCAACAACATTATATTCTCCTATGTCCCATAAGCAAGAAATCGATTTGCTGACACACTCGCAACCTTGGCATCAATGGTCAAAATTCCATATGGCTTCGACATGAAGCCTGTCATGATTGAGCAAAGAAATGACTCAGCCTTCTATCTCTAGATTGAGGGACCCACAGATATAGATAATGAGCTACATTGGTTCTCAGATATCAAGAACATCCTCAAAACTCGAGCATTTCTCTAAGGCACATCCAAGACCGACAGGCGGACCATCCAACGTTTAGAAGCAAATTATGTCATCTACGGTGAGTGCCTCTATAAGCGGTCATGTAATAAGATCTGGCTCAGGTGTCTAACTGAAAGTGAGGCATCATCGCTCGTCACCCTATCGGCCGCAAACCAACGGAGCCGTCGAAGCAACTAACAAGACAGTTGCCCGAATCCTTGAAAATATGGTCATCACCTATCAAGAGTGGAGCAAAATGCTACCATTGTCACTTTGGGCCTATCGAGCGTCGATCCTTACCACTACAGGAGAAACACCATTATCCCTTGTGTACGGAATCGAGGTCGTACTACCAATTGAGGTTGAAGTACCTTCACTCTGTATCCTCATTGAGTCCAATTTATCGAAAGTTGAAAGAGAGAGATCCCATTTTGAACAACTAAACCTGATCGATGAGAAAAGGCTCCTAGAATTGTGTCGCACCCAGGCCTATCAAAGGAGGATTTCATGGGCGTATAATAAAGGTGGTCGCCTTCAAGATTTAAAGGTGGGGGACACGGTCCTCAAGAAAATCTTCCCTTCTCTCCATTCAGATCTAAGAGGAAAATTCAGGCCCAACTGGGAAGGGCCCTATGTCATCCGAGAGGTACTCCTAGGATACGCACTGCGACTCACCACCACGGACAGAGAACATTTCCCCAGGTCCATCAACACTAGAAACGTGCGACGATTCTACTCCTAAGTCTCCCGCAACAAGGTAAGTATTGATAAGATGGATACGTGACTGCTTAAGGGTCCCTTAAAAGAGGTCATCATTTCAAAGCCAAGTAGCCAAAAAGTGTCCCTTAATGCTTATACCCTTTTGCTACCCAATTTGAGCCAATGGCCTTTCCTTCATTAACTCGCCTAGAAAAAAGAAAAGAAAAAAAATGTGGGTGTATATACCAAAAGAGAAAAGAGTTATCATCAAAATCCTAAAGAAATTAAGAAAGCAAAATCCCAAAAAGAAGATGTCCGAAAAGAAAAAAAGAAAATAGAAAAGAAAAAAGTAGGGCATGCACAGTAAAAATCCCCCAAGGAAGAAGTGTATTACGGCAGTTGGAACCCAATCAAGGAAACCTTTTTACCCAAGAATGCCCTCAAAATTCCTAATCCATCCCTTTCAACCCGTGGCCATGATTCATCCCAAGAGAAAGCCTTCCTTGAGGTCTACGAGCAATCATAATATTCATTAAATCAGTACGACCCAAGCTGGGTGGCAACAAAGAACTCCATCCAGCCGGCTATGACGGAATCAACATCCATGTTGTGGTCTCTTGAAAGAAAAATAAAATAAAAAATAAAATAAAAAATATATACAAGCTCAAAGCAAAATGGGCATGGTGCAAACCCGAAAGGGTGTTACTAGTAAAAAGAGAGCTTGAGCGGATCAGGTAAAAACCTAAAAAGGTGTTTGGGGTAAAAATGCATACCCATGGACATAGTGAAAATTCAAAAGGGCACTACGGGTTAAGAAGAGGGTAATAACGGGCATGGTGAAAACCCATCTTTGGCACTGTGAGTAAAAAAACTAAAAAGAGAAGAAAAAGAAAGGAAAATCATTAGTTACTCCTTTTCTAAGTTTTCTGGTTATCTTTGGGCCGCTTATGTTAGTTAAAATCGGGTCCTGATCAGGCATATCTTCACAACCGCACCGTCAAACACATGACCCAAGCTAAGGATAAAAGGTTGATTCAATCCAAAGGAATGGACATTCTTGTTGGTACGCTTTTTTTCTGGATCCCTTTCGAGTCCCGAAATAAGTGGCACAATTCGGTCCAAGTGGGCTTGACAAAGGTGGTGAATAATTAACTACAAGATATTAAATACTGAAAATAAAGAGGTAAATTTTGAGCGAAGAATACATGGTTCGATGCGATCACCAGCTATAGAAATTTATCAACGTTGCAACACGTCACTGATCACACTTTTTAGGGTGTGGGTTGACTTCTTTGTTGAACGTCAGTTGGCCAACTCCAACAACTCTGTGTTGCCTGGGAGTTTACTTAATCTAGTTTTCCTAATCCTACTCTAAGTCTAATTAATTTGTTCTCCTAATACTACTCTAACTCTAACTAAGTTTGATTTCCTAATACTACTATAATTCTAATCAATTTAGTTTCCTAATTCTACTATAATTCTAATTAATTTCGTTTTCTAATTCCATTATAATTCTAATTAAAAAAGGTTTCCTAATTCTATTATAATTCTAATTAAAAAAAGGTTTCCTAATTGTACTAAGGAGGATCGGCCCCGTTCTCGGGTACCCTCTGTAAGCTCCCTTAGGCAAATTGGTTGGCTAAGGGTTATTTTGAAAATATTATGGATTAAAAACTGAACTTGGTTTAAAAAGTTGAAGATTCAAGATCGAACATTATAAATTTAGAAGTTAAGAATTAGAATTACAACTGGGGGCGAAGAACTGGAAGTAAGAAATTAGGAACTAGAACTTGAAAATTAAGAACTAGAATATAAAAATAAGAACTATGATCTAGAAATTAGAAAATTAAGAACTAAGAACTGAGAATTAATATCCATAGATTAAAAATCTAAGATCTAGAACTAGAAATTAAGAACTAGAAACTAGAACAAGAAATTAGAAGTTAAAACTGAAAAAATAAAGAGAGATTACCTAAGACTAAGCATCGCAGAGGGAGTCTCAAAATCTTAATCTTGGAAGAAGGGAACTCGAGACTTGAATGTGTGAATTAGTTGAGGTAGGGGGTCTTTTTATAGGTATTCAGGTAATTACATGCCCTGTGTGCGGCATGCAATTGGCCAGTCAAATGCAATGGCGCGCCCTATATAGTGCATGTAATTTGATTACGTGACCTATCTGGGGCGCTTAATCCAGTTGGAGTCAGTCACGGACTAGGGTAGTCGGCTGACCAGCTTGACAAGGAGTACTAGTTCCAACTCACATGGAACTAATTGTGTGCCATGTATGGGGCATGTAATCTGATTAAGCACCTTTATCAATGCACTTAATCATGGAGTTTAGGCGATCCTGGGAGTCAGAGACCAGGTCCACCTGGGGGTCATTATGTGCCGGTGGTGTGGCGTGTAATTGATTGCACGCGCTGGTTAGGGCACGTAATCAGGTGTGGCGTGTAATCGATTGCACGCGCTGGTTAGGGCACGTAATCAGGTCTCAAGGTTGTCTGTGGGAGGAACAGATCTAGTCTAAATGGGCCAGTTGTGCGTTTTTATTCATGTATGTAATTGAATTACGTGCTTCTATGAGGGCACGAAATTCTAGTTCTTCCTTGAACATGATCGGGTTTTACGGCAGGGTGGTAGGCCAGTAAAATAGTTAATTTTAGTGCAGCAGTGTTGGTTGAATTGAGATAAATAAATTTAATTCCCACCTAACCATGTTAGAGAGAGGAAGTTAAAAATTTTGCAGACTTTTTAAAAACTGTAAATTTAGCACCTCAATGAAGTTAATACCAAGAATTTTTTTTTTCAATGAGTACTTACTGAACTACAGAGGAGAGAAAAAGGTGAAAATATACCCCATGAGTTAAATTGAAGACCATACCCATCAATTAAATTAATAGGCCCCATGAATTTGGGCCTGTCAATTTTCTTTTGAAGAGTGTTTTTGGCAATTTTTCTACTCTAAGGAATGACTGATTCAATATATTTTCACTAGAAATTAGGCACTCCCAAATTGAAACTAATTGGCAGCACTCATGACAGTAAAGAGATGATGTAAGGCATTCATTTGGACAGTTTGAGCCTAAAATTCCTACCCTTTGAAACTGCCCTTTGCATACACTCTTTCAGTCTTAAAATTTAATTTTTATTTGACCAATACCAGAGTACTTGCACCTAATCCTCATGACCTGATTCAACCTTACCCTCACTCTGAGATTTTATAAGGTAAAGGAGAAGATATTGAAGATAGTTGAGAGGAGTTCAACATTTATGGAAGGAGAAGAAAAGTAAACTAAAAATAGCAGTGTAGCAGTGGTATATGTGTGGCCTTTCATAAAAATAAATAAATAAATAAAATAGAAAGATAAGTCAAGTGAAGTACTTCATCTGAAAATGTAAAAAGAAGAGAAGAATGTGGCCCCTTGAGATCTGAACAACATCAAAGAAGATGAAAAAGTGTTGTGATGAAGAAGGTGAAGTCATGAATCACCTCCTCCCCTTGCTGATTTCTAAATTTTGAATCCATTTTATTCCTCCTATTCTTTGTAAACCTCAATCATAAGCCACATTACAACCCATCAAAAAGACCTTGTTGATCCAAACTAAAATGAGCTGTCATGTGGAGATGAGGAGATGTCAAATCTATGATGAAAAGTACTTAAGAATGTCAAGAACTTAGATGCAATGCCTATCCTCATGCTTGCAGGCCTATTTGAGGGCTGTGATTGATCTTGAGCTGATGAGAATGTGAACACCTTGGATTTTCATTGTTGAGAGATAGATCCGGTGAGGATTGGGTCTGAAAGTTAACTTCATTGGGGTAGTATCTACACCTGATATTGGAATTAAAGGCAAGCTTAGTTCTGATTTTTACAAATTGTATTCTTGCTGTAAACTGATTGGTGGTGACGTAAATACATGCTGATTTTAGTTTTAAATTTTTTGCAATACTGCTGTAATCTCCTCTTGTTTTTAAAGAATAGGTGTGGAATGATGCTTCATTTATTAAAATATTTTTTGTCATTGGCTGCACTATACTTAACTATTTTAATGGTGAAGTTTGTGGGTATCTTCACCAAAAACCCTCAGGAGATTCACTCCTCCACTAGGGATCACCTAGGGGTTCAAAAGGCTTGATGCATAAGCTAAATGCATTTGTGCTCCCTACGAAAGTGGCATTTACTATTTTGAATAACTATTTTAATTTTTCCTTTGCTCGAGGACTAGCAAAAACTAGGTTTGAGGGTATGTTGAGCACTGAAATATACCACTTTTCACCTCTTAACCTGGCCTTTAAGAGACCTTTGAGCTAGTTAATAATATTTTTTAATTTTGTTTTTGTAGATAATACGAAAATATAGCTTAATACAGCTGTCCATCATTTTTGAGCCAAGAAGAAAGAATTTTGAGTGAAGTTGCGGAGCTGATGGATTTTTATTGACTGCACCATGGCGGTTCACACCATTGGGGCTGTTTAGCATGCCTCGGGGCCTTTGAAATCCTACTCAGAGAGAGAGATGGATCTCCAAGTTTGTGGAGTGCTACTGCAATGGATTAAATGGAACAACTGTTGAACACATTGCTGCTGTAGCAGACTATACAAGCTACACGCTCAAGTAGATCCTGAGCAATTTATATATGCAGCTCATGCAAACAACAACAAATAACCATTCAAGCAGACCTGAAGTGCATCATGCAGCTGCACCAATCTATCAAGTACTTCTTGCTAAAGCCATCTAGCTTTTGAGAAGTTTATTCCTGTAATAAGCTGTAGAGCTGCCAACACTTAAAGCCCATCCTCACGAGTTGTATGGAGAAGCAACCTATTGAGCTGCAGCATTGAAGACCCTGCCTTGATGCACTCGAGCAGAGGCACTATACGACCTACTATTGCACTAAGCACATGTGAATTACAGCAAGAGCCTCTCGAGCTGCATATCTAATCCTCATGAGTTAATCCTGAGGCAGGAGAATGCTGTTAAGCAGTTATTCTTACTGGAAACTGATCCACACGAGCAGCACAACAGCTGCATTGAAGCACTCGAGCTGTAGACCTGCAAACTTGAACTACTCAAGTACTTACCTAAAGCTAGAAGCATGGTTGAGCAGCTGCAAATGCTACTATTTTATCCACTCGAGTAGCTGCATAGCTGGAACTTTAAAACAACCATCCTCGAGTTGTTGAACCAACCAATCGAGCTGAGAGCTGGAGCCATTTGATGAACTCGAGCAGTTCACAGCTGAAGACAAAGCTGTCGAGTAGTTCATAACCTTGAAGATAATCCACTCGAGCAGTTGGCTGATGCTACATTGCTGCTGTCGAGCACTTAAAATGCAGATTCCATCCTCTTGAGCTGTAGTGCATCAAGTTAATCTCCTCGAGCAGCTCAAAAGTGTTGTTGATACTAGCCTCTCAAGCTGGGAAATCAGCCTCTTGAGCTCACTCTTTCTGAAGCTAGGAGCCACTCAAGTTCTGTAATGTTGCCCCAGCCTCTTGAAAACTACTCGAGATCAATAACCTGAAGCTGCCTGAAGCCTATCAACTGCTCGAGAACCACTCGAGATACACAATTCTAAAGCCCATCTTCTTGACGCACGGATTCCAGCCATTCCAGCAATTTTGTTCAAGCATTTAAGGGCAATTTTGGGATTCCACAGCACCTAAGGCACACATCCCAAGGTGCTGAGCTATCCCACACATCCCAAAGTAATTACATGGCTATAAATGGGCTAAGACAGCAACTTCAAATATTTTATTCTTTTCTTTTTTTTGATTGGCTAAATCTTCTAATTGCCTTATGGACGGTATAAATAGAATATAATCTATTTTGGGAAGGGAGCCAAAATTAGCTTGAGCTCACTTTTAGGGTTTTATATATTTATGTTAAGGTTTATTTTCTTTTCTTCTCTCCTTAGCTTAGCACTCATGTTGGGTTAAATCTCTGTTAAGCAGTGACAAATACCATTTTCACCTCCTAACCTGACCTTTGATGAACCTTTGAGCTGATTAATAATGTGTTTTGAGTGTATTTTGTAGATAAGCAATAAATTATAGTCTTAGTGTAGACATCTACCAAAAATGGCCAAAGAAGCTACTCATACATCTCAACATGTGCTCAGACAGCCCAAAGCCAGCCAAGCAACCCACAGAGCCTTAGAAGTTCATGAGAATAAATTGAGCCCAACTAGGTATGCTTGGAACCAAGAGCAGTTGCAAGGAATGAAGATTAAATCCACCAAGAGGCTGCTGAGTGTTGAACAAATAAAGAACAACAACACAGGATTGTATGCCAGCTATGAAAACAAAGGACACAACCTATCGAGAGGATAAGCTAACCTGTCGACAGGTTTGGATGCTTAGAATAAAATTGTCGAGAGGTTCTGAAAACAAAAGCCAACCTATCGAGAGGAACGGAGTTGGAAATATGAAGATCTCGCGAGGTTCCAGCCCCTATGGAGAGGTTGGAGGTACAATTATGGATCCGGTCGAGAGGACACCTGGAGGAGCCAAAGAATTCAAGAGGTTCCAGATACTTATCGCGAGGTTCAACTGAACCTGTCGAACAGTGCAAGGCAACCCGTCAACAACTTACCTGAAGCTATACTCATTCTCGCGAGGATTAAGCCAACCTGTCGAGCAGTCAACTAAAGATCGTATAACAAGTCGACTGATTGACTATAACCTGTCGAGAGGATGAATGAAGAACTGGATAGAAGGTGAAGATGTACTCCAATCCTGTCGACTAGTTCACATGAACCTGTCGAGAAAGCTCCAAACCTATCGAGTGCTACTCCATCTTGTCGAAGTGAATGCTGGGAAGACTCATGAACCTGTCGAGAAGTTTTCAATCCTGTCAACTAGTCAACCAAACCTATCGAAAGCCATTTCAACCTGTCGATGCGAACACCAAGCAGACTCAGAACCTCTTGACATTCGAATTAGGAATTTCTCACTTCCTTTCACAACAGTTGCCACACGCCAATGCTTTGTGCACACATTCCAAAGCACGTCAGTGACCACTGGGGTATTTTTAGTATGCATCTAGGCACGAATGGGAACCCTAACTACCTCACGTGTATTTACCAATTTTTGAACCAATGGGGAAAGAGCTTCTAAAAGAGAAATCAACCACATCAACAGCTCAGAATAACAGAATTATTCTCTGAAGCTCTGATTAGCTGAAATAGATCTGAGAGGAGAGCAAAAGAGTATAAAAGCTTGAAGAAATTAGAGAGCGGGCATACAAAAATTGGGAGAAACAGAGCCAAACTCGATTTCCCTCTAAAAATTTACTTCTCTCTTCCTTCTTCTGTCATTCTCTTCTTAGCCAATTATGGTTGGCTAAACCTCTTGAGTAGCTAGGGTGAGGTTAAGAGTTGTAAATTGAGAGGTTCAAAGCTTTGTAGGGGGATTAGGTGTTGCACATTGTTAATCTAAGAACAATCGATTGTAAGTTGTATTGATTCAGTCATTATTGAATGAAAAGTTAATTTAGATCCATAGATCTTTTGATTCCCATTTGATTTTCCTAGATCTAATATCCCTGTGGATGCCTGAGCTTGAAGCCTTGCATCCACAATATCTACAATGATTTAGATGTTCCAATTAAGATTCCTAAATTGGAACAATCTCAAGGATGATCTGTGACCATTCGAGTGGACAGATCATAGCCTTAGGATTGCTTCAATTCTCTGGTTGAGAATGGATTCTTATACCTTGCATCTGAGCTTGTAGTCAGGTGAAAGATTGCTGCAAACTAGCTCCCTGAACTGCTTTTAAACCAAACAATTTTAAGTAAAGACTAAAATCCCTAGCTGCTATTCTTCACCTCTTGATTTTAATCTTTTCTCCATATTCCTTTAACTCTGTGTTTAATCAAATCTGGATCAGTTGTATTTTATTTTTTGTAATTTTTAGTAAAGTAACAAATTCAAGAAACCTCTCCACTTTCCTGCTTTGGTTTAGTTTAAATTAGGATAGAGTGCCAGATCTGTTATAGATCTGGAGATTTACCATAGTTTAAATCACATTTCCCTGTGGACAAACCCTTACTTACCTATTAAGACTTGCTGCAACAGCTCTAGTTCTTGCAGGATTGGCTGCTGTTAGTCACCCTTTTATGTCATTTTATACCCCTTTAAACCTGGATTTTGATAGGACTTAGAGTATTTAATACTTGTTTTTAGTGTTGTTTTGTAGCAAGGAGATAATTGCGTCCTTAGTGCAGTTTTTTGTTAAAAAGCGCCAATAAGGAGAGTTTTGGAATCAATCCGTAGCTGAGAATGAGAAACAAATGGAATGGCTTCAGCCCTAGTCACATTGGAGGTGTTTCGAGGGTCACTGTCAGCAGCTACATGGCTGCCATGCATTTTCAAAAGTGTTGCAATGAACACTCTTGAGCAGCTATGTGCACACATGAGAACTCCATCTTTCGCTGCAGCAGCAATCTAAAAGGCTCAACAATACATGGGACAGCAACACAATAGAACAGCCTTGGGGTTTATCATTTTTAGCAGCTTAAAGTGCTGATTGTTGCTGCATTTTGAACCTCACGAGGCATGTAGGCTGCTAAACGAACACCACGAGGTGTTTTATTACTGAAAGCCACCTCCATGATTGTAACTTCATGCTAAAGTGATCCCCACGAATTGTTCTCATCCTGAAATGAACTTCACGTGAGGTTCTGAAGCTGCCGAGAACCTGTCAAGAGGATAAATAAACTTGTCGAGAACCTGTCGAGAGGTTGTTGGAAACTATCGAGTCCCTGTAGCACAGAAGCATCGAAAGCCATCAACCTGTCGAGATGATGCCTGAATCTATCGAACATATGCCTGAACCTATCGAACAGAGGCCTGAACCTGTCAAGATTAAAGTTCTGGAGCTCCAACTGCACGAAGCATGGGTTCCAGCCATCTATTTCACACTTCAGGGATATTTTGGGGATTCTACTACTTCTAGGGCACACATCCCAATGTCCCACACATCTCAGGGCATCTAAGGGCTGAAAATAGGCCACGAAGCTAGCTCCAAATCCTCTCCTCTGATTGGCAACAATACAAAGCACAGGAATCACTGCAAATGTATAAATAGAACTCCTTACTACTGTAATTTCTCAGCAAGAAATCTGTAGAATAACTTTGGTTCTCCTTAGCTCATTTAGGGTTAGTTTTAAGTTTAATTTTTCCTTTTTCTCTTCCCCCTTCTCTCCCTAATCTAGCATGTTGGATTAGATCTAGATAAGCAATCCAGATCTGTTTTGTAATTATATTTTGAAGGCTTCAAATCTTTGGGAATAGATTGATGTTGCACAGATTATAGATCCGAGCACAGTAATTGTGGATTTTAAAGGTGATTTCAAGCTATATTTCACTTCTTCATATTTAATTTCCCTAGTTTGGATACTCCTGTGGGTCAGCCAGAAATGGGGAGCTTGTAGCCTGGCATTCACTTCATCTGTAATGATTAACCTGTTCTAATCGAGACCATTTGTAACGTCCCAACCTTTTCGAGCCATGATCCGTAAGACTCGGTGCGTGTGCCGACGGATCATGCACTGAGGACCCCCTTTAACAATGATGTAATGTCTATAGATTAAATCCAAAGGACCGGATTGATCTTATGTAGACTGGATGTGGGAGCTTGAAACCCTCACACACGTCCCTTCAGTGTAGCTGTTTTACACTCAAGTGGAAGAGCTAGAGTATAAAAGAAAACCCAGGGCATTTAATTGTGTATTAAATGCTTGTGAATGAGAGTTAAGATGAAAGAGGGTGAAACTTAAGGTTGAAAGCTCACCATTGTGCGATTGATTCATTCATCACCAATGCAACGAAGAATTAATTGGAGATCGGAATGAATTACGGCCGCTTAGTGAACCCTGACTCGTCTTAAAGCAAGGAAGAGGATTTGCTTGAATCCAGGTGAGGAGTATGAATATCTGTTTTAGATCTGTAGTGTAGAGTTAAATTAGTGCGTGTCCTTATGAGAATCTCAAGAAAATGAGATCGATTCAAAGTGAGAAGAGATCGGGGGTGAAAAACCCAAAAATGAGCAAAATCTGCTCATTTCGATCGATCAAATCCTTGTTCGATCGATCGAAATGGCATTAAAAAATGGGAAGAGACGATATCCTGAGAAATTCATTCGATCAAAAGTGACCGATCGAATTATGAAATTTCAATCGAACGAATTGGGATTCGTCCGATCGAACTGGGTTCAGGTAAAATACCTTCTGTGGAATTCGACCGATCGAATTTTGTTTCAATTGATCGAATTACTTTTGTTCAATCGATTAGAAAATTTGTCCGATCGAATGAGAGTATATTTGGTAATTCTGGAAGAGGTCGACCGATCAAAATTTATTTCGATCGATTGAAACAGGGATTCGATCGATCGAATTTCCCAGATTTCTGCGTTTGGTGAGTTTTAACTGTGAGATTTCACGGGGACTTTTGACAGTGTGTTTTGCCTCATTCTAATGAATGAAAATGATCATGTTTAGGTGAGCCTCGTGAGTAAGAAGAACTCGACTTTGTGAAGGCTTGAACACGCACGGGTCTAACCTGTGAGGTAGGGAAATTCTTGTATCATGTGCATCGTTTCATAAGCATGTGTGTTATGTTATGATATGTTCTTCGATTCAGTTATGTGATTTCCGCTTATGCATTTTGAAGAGATAAGCCATGTGTGCGAAAGATTCAAAATTATATGAATTTATGAAATCTCTGAAATCCATGCGATATGTGTATGTGCAATCTTCGTACTTCTTTCCGATTTTTGATATAAATTAATTACCACTTCACACGGCGATAAGCTATATGTATGCACTTTCAATTTAAGGTTATGTGAATACCAGACCGACGCGCCGGTATAACCGTGACTGATGCGTCAGTATATTCGTGACCGGTACGGCGGCTAATCCATACACCCTTTGTGATATGTGCTTTGTGATTCCTACCGTATAACGGTGAATATGTGTTCGGCCAAGTGTCTAACTCTACAGGACCTTGGATTTATGTGCAAATGACTCATGTGAGTGATGATGGTGGGTATTCCATCGGGGGGCTTGAGGCTATAGTTCCTCATTCTAGTACTTTAAGTAAAACACCTTTAAGTTTTTCTTCTTTCTTGTGTCGGAGTAGAGATGTGAGCATGCCATGATTTCATTAGCATCACATGTGTGTCTACTGAGATTGTCAGATTCATCACCTTGCATGTGTTTAGAGTAATTTTGTTTACATTATGCCATAAGATATATGTTTAATGTTAAGATAAGCATGTTATGAGCTTATCCCTACTGAGCTTGGATGAAGCTCATTCTTTTATAAATCTCACAGGTTCAGGTGAAGGTGTTGAGGCCGAGATTCCGGAGAAGGAAGATCCGGACTACTCCCCCGACGAAGACCTTGAGGAGCCCCATCCCGAGGATTGTTTCATTTGTGCTAGACCTGGGTAGGTCCGACCTTGAGTTATGTATTAAATTTTGCTTTGTTTCGGATAAGGAGAGAGAGATGACTTCTATACGATGTAAATGATTAATTTTGTTGAACCATGTTTGGTAAGGAAGAGTCCTTATCGGTGGTTCTCAATGGTTCTTTTCCCATGGGCTTTTTGTGGAATTAGAACCATTTATTTTTGGGGTTTTGGGATTGAACACTAAAAATACTTATTTAGCTTATGCTATTGGTTCTGCTTAGATTCTGTGGCGCATGTTGTGACGTTATGTGCCTTAAATTTCACCGACGACGGTTTTGGGGCACAATTCGGTATCACAGTTGGTATCAAAGCATGGTCTTAGAGACGTTCAACGGGTCTTAACCTTTTGAGATTGAGATTTTGTCGAATACAAGGGACCTTCTGTTAATGAGACTTTTGTTTCATTGTGACAGATCCTAATGGAACATCGTGGAAGGGGTCGACCGAGAGGTAGTCACCAAAGAGGTGAGGGGCGTACCGAAGATATCCCTTCAGGATCCGCGAGAGATTTATGACCGCCTCCTGAGGCCGAAGGGAGCTGTCGAGATGAACCTACAGACAAGTTGACCAGGGCCATGGAGACGATTGCTAATGCAATGGCCCAGCAGACGGCGCTACTTGCCGCCAACAACAACCAACAGCATCAGCCACCACCACCACCTCCACCTGCCCTATTGCCATCATCATTTGTGGACTTCAGGAGATTGAAACCTCCTGTCTTCCATGGGTAGACTGATCTGCTAGAAGCAGAGAAATGGTTAAAACAAATGGAGAAGCTACTAGAGAGACTACAGAGCCCAGAGCATGAGAAAGTAGGATGGGCATCTTTTCAGTTGGAAGGTGATGCAGACGCGTGGTGGAAGTTTGTGTTGCAAAAAAGAGAAGTGGAAGGTCCATATACTCAATGGACTTGGACGGAATTTGTTGCGGCATTTAATAAGGAGTATTTCCCCAAGCAAGTCTGCAACCAATTGAAGAAGGACTTCACAAATTTAGTCCAAGGGAACATGACCGTACGGGAGTACAGCAATGAGTTTGGGAGATTGTCAAGATTTACCCCTGAATTAGTCGCTACTAAAGAAATGAAGGCCGGTAGATTCGAGGAAGGCCTGAGACTGAACATCCAGAAGAGAGTGTCCATTTTTGAACTCGAGACATATGTAGAAGTCATGGGAAAGGCGATTGTAGCGGAGAGGGATATAAACAAGAGGAAAGATTGGAAAAGTAAACCAAGTTCGAGAGGGGCAAGTGAATATGACTACTCGGGGAATAAAAAGCCGAGGACGTCTGCACCTGCTCCAATTCCAAGACCAGCCAATTCAAATTTTCAAAGGTCAAATACATCTGCTCCGACGAGACCATTCCGAGAAGAGGGCCCTACCCAGACTCAGATGTCTGGGGTATTAGTCACACAAGGACCTTCTCGAGTTGTATCTACCAGTCCACAATTGAAGTGCGCTCGTTGCGGTAAACCTCACAAGACGTCCCACTGTAGAAGAGACACGGGCGGATGTTTTAAATGCGTGAAGATTGGCCACATGATTCGAGAGTGCCCAGAGATGAGGAAAGAGGGCTCCGTTTCGGCCACTACAGCATCAAGGCCTACACAGTCCACGAAACCAGTTGTGAAGGGCCGTCCATTTGCTATAACTGCCGAAGACGCCCGCACAAGCAACGATGTGATCCAAGGTATGAATTTATTTTGTGTTTAATAGTTTAACGGTTTACATGAAGAAAGTGCATTGATAGGAAAGATCTAGGTGCATATTGATGTGTGTGTGCATGCAATGCATGTCTGAATGTTAGTCCGTGTCTTAAATCATATAGGTACACTCCAACTCTATCGTGAAAACGACGGTGATCGTTGTGTAGCACGAGTTCTGATAGACCCAGGGTCTAGCCACTCGTATATAGCCCCAAAATTCGCAGAAAAGTTAAAGATTACACCCGAGGAGTTAGAGTTCACATTGGACATAACAGTTCCTATGGGTAGTGCCGTGACTGCAGACACTTGTTGCCGATCAGTCATTGTGCATGTGGAAGATCAGAATACTGTCACAGACCTCATTTTGTTGGATATGAGAGGATTCGACGTGCTTCTTGGCATGAACTGGCTATCTGCATATCATGAAAGTGTGGATTGCCTACGGAGAGTAGTCACTTTCCGTCCTCCGAGACAGAAGTCATTTCGATTCGTCTGTGAGAAAGGAAAAGTGGCGCCAATCATCTCCGTAGTACGAGCTGAACGGATGATGAGGAATGGATGCGATGGATATCTTGCATTCCTGCAGGAGAAGAAGGAGATGAAGAATGTTATTAACGATATTCCAATTGCCTGTGAGTTTGAGGACGTATTTCTCGACGAATTACAAGGATTACCACCTGAGCGGGAGATCGATTTCGCTATTGACTTAGCTCCAGGCACCGAACCCGTATCCAAAGCTCCATACTGAATGGCTCCAGCCGAACTGAAAGAGTTGAAGGAGCAACTGCAAGAACTATTGGATAAGGGTTTTATAAGACCGAGTGTGTCTCCTTGGGGAGCACCGGTCCTGTTTGTTAAGAAGAAAGACGGGTCGATGAGACTTTGCAGCGACTATCGTCAGTTAAACAAGCTCACGATCAAGAACAGGTATCCATTACCTAGGATCGACAATCTATTCGATCAGTTACAAGGAGTAAAGTACTTTTCAAAGATTGACTTGAGATTCGGGTATCATCAATTAAGGGTGAAGGCCGAAGACGTGCAGAAGACCACATTCAGAAATAGGTATGGGCATTACGAATTTTTAGTGATGCCCTTCGGCTTGACGAATGCTCCAGCTTCATTCATGGACCTCATGAATCGGATCTTTAAACGATACCTTGATACGTGTGTAGTGGTGTTTGTGGACGACATTCTCATCTATTCAAAGACTAGGGAGGAACACGAACATCACTTATGCATTGCTTTGCTAAACTCAGTAAGTGTGAGTTCTGGTTAGAGCCAGTGGGCTTTCTTGCTCACATAGTATCTGAAGCAGGCGTGACCGTTGACCCAGCAAAGATTGAGGCAGTGCTAGATTGGGAGCAACCCAAGACTGTGACGGAGATTCGCAGTTTTCTCGGTCTAGCGGGATATTACGGATGCTTTGTGGAAGGTTTCTCCAAGATTTCGAGACCACTTACCCGACTTACAAGGAAGACACAAAATTTGAATGGACCAAAGAATGTGAAGAAAGCTTCTAAGAACTCAAGAGATGACTTACTTCCACTCCAGTGTTGACCATTCCATTGGGTATTGGAGGTTTTGTTGTTTACAGTGATGCGTCATATGGTGGTTTGGGGTGTGTGTTGAATCAGCACAGTAAAGTTATTGCCTATGGCTCAAGACAGCTGAAAGAGCACGAAAAGAATTATCCGACTCACGATTTAGAGTTAGCCACGGCGGTGTTTGCGCTCAAATTTTGGAGGCATTACCTGTATGGTGAAACCTTTGAGATCTTTATGAACCACAAAAGCCTCAAGTATTTGTTCACGTAGAAAGAGTTGAATATGAGGCAACGACGGTGGATTGAGTTTCTCAAAGACTCTGATTGCGCAATTCAATATCACCTGTATCGATGCCATTTGGCGAAGCACATCCCAAGTAGCTAGCCTCATTGTGGGACTTCACAGATGGGAGCTATTTGAAGATCTTTCCCTGTATGATAAGAACATCGCAGTTAAGGATACGGGAGTACTGTTGGCAAACTTTACAATTAGACCAACTATCTTCGATCATATTTATGAGCTTCAGATGAAAGATGAGGAGCTCGAAAGACTCAGACAAAAGGCGACTGAAAATGGGGACTTTACTATCAAGGAAGATGGGTCATTACTATTTTGAGGATGTTTGTGTATACCTACGGATGCCGAGCTGACTATCTTGGACGAGGCTCATAAGTCTAAATACGCCATTCATCCGGGTGGTACTAAAATGTACCAAGATTTGCGAAAATGTTATTGGTGGAGGGGATTGAAGAAAGACATTGCAGAGTACGTGTCCAAGTGATTGGTGTGTCAACAAGTCAAAGTGGACCATCGACACCCAGCCGGTCTATTACAACCTCTACCGATACCGGAATGGAAGTGGGAGTCCATTTCGATGGATTTTATTGTGGGATTGTCGAGAACGTTGCGACGCCACAACGCCATATGGGTAATAGTGGATCGACTGACCAAGTCGGCACACTTTTTTCCCTATAACACAACATACACTGCAAGCAAGTCCGACTGCATGGCATTCCTACAAGCATCGTGTCCGATCGTGATCCATTGTACACATCTGTATTCCGGCAAAGATTTCAAGAAGGCATGGGCACGAGGTTGAACTTTAGTTCTGCATTCCATCCTCAAACTAATGGTCAGACAGAGAGAGTTAATCAAATCATTGAAGACATGTTGCGAGCATGCATGATAGATTTTCAGGGATCATGGGATCAGCATCTTCCGATGATAGAGTTCGCGTATAATAGTAGCTTTCAGCAGAGCATTGGAATGGCCCCATATGAAGCTTTATATGGACAAAGATGTAGGTCTTCGATCAACTGGGAGGAAACCGGTGATAAGTTTGTGTTAGGACCGAAAACTATCAGGAAGAATGCCGAAATTGTGCGTATTATCAGAGAAAGAATCCGAACAGCACAGAGTCGTCAGAAGAGCTACGCAGACATTAGGCGTACAAGCATGGATTTCCAAGTGGGAGATCATGTGTTTATCAAGATATCCTCAATGAAGGGTGTGATGGGCTTTGGAAAGCGTGGAAAGTAAACTCCTCGCTACATTGGACCGTTCGAGGTATTGGGGAGAGTTGGTGAAGTTGCATATAGGGTCGCATTACCCCTGCAGCTTGATCGAGTGCATGACGTATTCCATGTCTCTATGTTGTGGAAATACATGCACGATCTGACTCACATCCTCGATGCACCGCCAGTTGAAGTCTACCGAGATTTGATGGTCATCGAAGAACCTATGCAAATCTTAGACCGAACTGAGCAAGTGTTGCGCTCAAGACAGATTCCTCTGGTGTTAGTCCAATGGAAGAATCACTCCAGAGAGGAAGCGACGTGGGAACCGAAATTCATGCCCAGTATCCCTCTTTGTTTACAGATTGAGAGATGAGAGTTTGTTGTAGATGTCAAATCGAAAACTTGACGCATGAAAGCTAGTGAAATTTGGATATTAAGCATGATTTTTTGATTTATTGTGTCAAAATGTTCATGAGCATGCGAAACTACAAAGATCAAGTATTTTTCTGAAAATTCGACTGATCGAAATTCATTTTCGATCGATCGAATTAAATTTCGATCGATCAAATTATGAGTTCGACCGATCGAATTATACTGGTAGGGATAGACAACAAAATTTTCTGCAGGCAAGGTGAATTCGTTCGATCAAAATTATTTCGATCGATCGAATTATGATTTCGACCGGACGAAAATCTATTTCGTTCGATCAAAAAAAAAATAAATTCTGAAACCTGAGAAAATTCGACCGATTGAATTTTTTTGATCGATCGAATGTTTGGATTTCGACCGATCGAATTATAAATTCGTTCGATCGAAAGGGTGGAACCCAGTGGTTACTAAACGAAATTCGACCGATCGAAATTGTGTTCGATCGATCGAAATCATTTTAGTTCCTGTTAAAGTTGATTTTTGACCGATCGAAACGAATTCGATCGATCAAATTTCTTCTTTATATATATAAACTGTGAATTTTTTTGTTTGTCCGTTCGAAATTTTTTTGGCACTTTTGAGGGTTTTCTTAGGATTTTCGAGGGTTTTCATACGTCGGAGCCTAACGAACATCGGATTACATCTTTTCGCTCGAGAATCGAACCAAAGTGTCCTCAAACGGTAAGCATTTGGATTTTTTTTTTTCAGTATCAATCTTTCATTTCCACCTAATATTTTATGAAATTCCCTAAAACCTAGTTCTTCTTTACAAAACCCTAAGTGTTCTCATGGTACCTAAGAGAAAGGTTGCCACCTCTAAAACTCCTACTTCGAAGCGACCAAAATCCGCTACGGGTCCTTCGCAACCGCCCGTTCTGCCTTCTCGACCACCCACTCAACCTCCCATCCCGCCACCTACCTTGCCTGCCGAGCAATTGAATGCTCCGCAAGCACCTCAACGCATTTTGCCCAACCAATGGTGGGCGGACAAGGGCTTTGCGTACGAATATACCATCGACCCAGCCCTTTTCGAAACACCCAATGTGCCCGCATCGATGCTTGGACAAGGGCTTTGCGTACGAATAACCTTTTGAAGCCCATTCATCCTTATTACTATCCGCACCTTGTGCGCTTATTTTATCAAAATATGTTTGACGGGCCAAACCCCGATACCACAATTTGTACCAAGGTCGATGGCAAGACCAATACTTTCACCCATGCGATGGCCTGTGCGGCCTTAGAGTGTTTTGACGCCTTCGGCGAAGGGATTGACTTGTTACCACAAAACCCCCTAACCTAACCCATACCTTTATAGCCCAACGGATGACACAAGGGCGTGTTGCAAAAGGGCGAGCCATTAACCGATCTCACCTACCAAGCTACATGTGGATACTTGACACCATTTTTAAATGTAATCTGTACCCAATCCGCCATAAGACCCAACGATTGGGCGTTTTGATGAATGCACTATTTGCCGCCTTTGAGGGCAAATGGTTTGATGCCGCAGCCATCGTCTTCGAGGGTATTAAACATGGAAGGAAGAAGCTCCTACCGGGAGTAGAGAAACCCGAAGAATACATCCCTTACGCCAGTTTCATCTCCGCCCTATTCGACGAGTTTTCAGCCACCTCCGTCCACAAGGTCTCCCCAAAGGAACCTAAATCATCTGATAACGTGGTCCTCTACATGTTTAAACAGTGGAAGAAGACCTACAACCGGTTAAACCCTCATCTTCTACTTGCCCCTCAAGTACCTCCTGTTCCCCCACAGCCTCAAGATGTGCCTGCCCGTGATGCTCCTATTCCTGACACACTACCTCCCGACCAGCCTATGCCCGAGGTTCCTATTCCCGAGCACCCTGAGATCATTCCACCGGCCCAGGATGTGCCTGCCCCTGACATTCCTACTGAGGTACCGGCGTCACCAGTCTAGCAAGCTGCTCCGTTACGCCTTGAAGACTTGGCAACTCTCATTCAGGAGAGCAACCGTCAAGTCAATCAACGTTTGGATTTCTTTGAGCTGCTCATCAGAGATGTGTTGCAGGCTGTATATCCCACCGATTATAGGTAGAGGATCGCGGCTATGCGAGCACAGGTGTATGACGTGGCTCCGTCCGGCTTGGACGCGGAGGACGTACAGTCTAGTGAGGAGCAAGCCGACGTTGAGGAGGAGCAGGCTCACAATGTACCGGAGGGCGAGGATTTACCTGTTGAGCCAGAGAGCGGAGCTGATGTGGGGGATCCTCCACAGAGCCTAAAGCTGACTGAATTTATCTTTGCTCACTAGAAGTTTGGCAAATCCAAGTTAAAATAGCTTGACAGCATTCATGACATTGAGGACATGAAGTAGGGCCATCCTTCGGACAGTTTGAGCCATAAAAAAATTCCCTACCCTTTAAACTACCTTTGTATACACCAATTGAGCCTAAAGCATGCCATTCTTCTTTGACAAAAGCCAACATATTTTTTTTTCCTGAACCTCTTGACCTGTCGTAATTCACCCTCAATCTGAGAATTCAGTATGTGGAGGGGGGAGTGAGGCTAGAGGAGCAAGGTTTCATATTTGGTGGAAGGAAAAGAGAGAAAATTGAAGGAAAATAGTTTTCAGTGGTGGAGTGTGGCAATCCAGTGAATAAAAATACAAAAATGTTGGAAAAAATACAAAGGAAAAGCATACAAAAAGAAAAAAGAAAAAAAAAATAGAAAAGCAAAACAAAAGAATGAGAAAGAGAAGTCATGTCATTGGAGATTTTGAAAAAGAAGAGAAGAAGTTGACCACTTTGGGTCAGAAAATTGAAAAAGGATGATGGAATTATGCTGAAATGAAGGTTGTGAAATTACAAATCACCTCCTTACCTTATTGATTTCTCAATTTTGAATCCCATTTTACCCTTTTTATTCCTTATAAACCTCACCCATAAGCCACATTACTACCCAATAAAAGCCCCTACTGATCAGAAATGGATTGAGTTGTCATGTGGAGATGAGGATTTGTATAATCTATGGTGAAAAGAGTTAGAGGATTTCAGAAATTAGAGCAATGCCTATGCTCATGCTTGTAGTCCTATTTGAGGGTTGCAACTGCTTTTGAGTTGTGTGAAATGATACACCCTTCTATTTTTGTGTAACAGCCCTGGTGAACTTTGGGTCTGAAATTAGGTTTGTTGGGTGCACTATCAAAACATATTTCTCAATTTGATGGTAAGCACTACATTCATTTTCATAGAAAATGCCTTGACATGAGCTAAGTGATTGTGTAAGAATTCCAGCAAAATTTTAGTTTTAAACTGTTGTGTTTCTGCCAAGAATCCTCTAGAATTGAATGAACAAGGTGTGGAATGAATTTTATTTTGCTTGAATTTTATTTTAACATGCTGCATTGATATTAACTGATTCATTGGAGAAGTTTGTGGGTAACTTCACTGAAAACCCTCAGGAGACTTCACTCATCCACTAGGGATCACCTAGGGGTTTAAAATGCATGATGCATACACTAAATGCATCTATGCTCCCTACAAAAGTGGCATTTTTTATTTTCAGTAATTGTTTTAACTTTCTCCTTTCCTCAAGGATTAGCAAATCTTAGATTTGGGGGTGTGTTAAGCAATGAAAAATATCATTTTTCACCTCCTAACCTGACCTTTGATGGACCTTTGAGCTGACTAATAATATTTTTTGAGTATATTTTGTAGATAAGCAATAAATTGCAATCTTAGTGCCGACATCCACCTAAAATGGCCAAAGACTTTCTCATACATCTCAACATGTGCCCAGACAGCCCAAAGCCAGCCAAGCAACCCACAGAGCCGTAGAAGTTCTTGAGAATGTCTTAAGCCCAACTGCGTATGTTTGGAACCAAGAGCAGTTGCAATGAATGAAGATTAAACCCGCCAAGAGGCTACTGAGTGTTGAACAAATGAAGAACAACAACATAGAATTTTATGCCAGCTATGGAAACAAAGGACACAACCTGTCGAGAGGATAAGCTAACCTATTGACAAGTTTGGATGCTTAGAATAAAGCTATCGAGAGGTTCTGGAAACAAAATCCAACTTGTTGAGAGGAACGGAGTTGGAAATATGAAGATCTCGCGAGGTTCCAGTACCTATCGAGTGGTTGGAGGTAAAATTGTGGATCCTATCGAGAGGACACCTGGAGGTGCAGAAGAAGTCGAGAGCTTCCAGATACTTTTCGCAAGGTTCAACTAAACCTATCGAATAGTGCAAGGCAACCCGTCGACAACTTACTTGAAGTTATGCTCATTCTCGCGAGGATTGAGCCAACCTGTTAAGCACTCAACTAAAGACCATATAACAAGTCGACAGGTTGACTATAACCTGTCGAGAGGATGAATGAAGAACTGGACAGAAGGTGAAGACATACTCCAATCCTGTCGACCAGTTCACATGAACCTGTCAAGAAAGCTCCAAACCTATCGAGGGCTACTCCATCCTGTCGAAGTGAATGTTTGGAAGACTCATGAACCTATCGAGAAGTCTTCAATCCTGTCGACTAGTCAACCAAACCTGTCGAAAGCCATTTCAAGAGAACACCAAGCAGACTCAGAACCTCTCGACATTTGAATTAGGAACTTCTTAGTTCCTTTCACAGCAGCTACCACACACCAATGCTTTGTGCACACATTCCAAAGCACGTCAGCAACCCCTAGGGGTATTTTTGGTATGCAACTGGGCACGAATGGGAACCTAGCCTCACGTGTATTTACTAATTTTTGGACCAATAGGGAAAGAGTTTCTAGAAAAGAAATCAACCACATCAGCAGCTCAGAATAACAGAATTATTCTCTGGAGCTCTGATTGGATGAAACAGTTCTGAGAGGAGAGTAGAAGAGTATAAAAGCTTGAAGAAATTAGAGAGCGGGCATCCAGAAATTGGGAGAACCAGAGCCAAACTCGATTTCCCTCCAAAAATTTCCATGTCTCTTCCTTCTTCCCCATTCTTTTCTTAACCAATTATGGTTAGCTAAACCTCTTGAGTAGCTAGGGTGAAGTTGAGAGCTATAAATTGAGAGGTTCAAAGCTTTATAGGGGGATTAGATGTTACACGGATTGCAAATCTGGGAACAATCGATTGTAAGTTGTATTGATTCAGTGATTATTGAATGAAAAGTTAATTTAGATCCATAGATCTTTTGATTACCATTTGATTTCCCTAGATCTAATATCCCTGTGGATGCCTGAGCATGTAGCCTTGCATTCACAACATCTGTAATGGTTTAGATGTTCCAATTAAGATCCCTGAATTGGAACAATCTTTGGGATGATCTGTGACCATTCGAGTGGACAGATCATAGCCTTAAGATTCCTTCAATTCTCTGGTTGAGAATGAATTTTTATACCTTGCATCTAAGCTTGTAGCTAGGTGAAGGATTGTTGTAAACCAGTTCCCTGCACTGCTTTTGAACCAAACAATTTTCAGTAAAGACCAAAATCCCTAGCTGCTATTCTCCACCTCTTGATTATAATCTTTTCTCTATATTCCTTTAACTCTGTGTTTAATCAAATGTGGATCACTTGCATTTGATTTTTTATAATTTTTAGTAAAGTGTCAAATTCTAGAAACCTCTCCTCTTTCTTGTTTTGGTTTAGTTTAAATTAGGATAGAGTGACAAATCTCCTATAGATTTGAATATTTATCATACTTTAAATCACATTTCCCTGTGGACAAACCCTTACTTACCTATTAACACTTGCTGCAATAGCCCTAGTTCTTGCAGGACTGGCTGCTTACCTTGATCCCTCATTGGTGTAATTTGTGTAGTTAATCTGTTGTTTTAACCATTTAATAATTGCATCTGTAGCAACTAGTTTCATTTTAATTTTGCAATCAGTTTTGTAATAATGTAGTGAGCAATTTTGAGAGTTAGCACAGACTGCTGCCTTGAGGGCCAATCATTATCAGTCCTTTTTGTTCAATGAGAAGCCATTTTTCAAGCTTCATTTAATTTGTACTTTTCCTGTTTTTTTCACATAGATCTGTATAGGTTTTATGTACCTATGGTTGCTTGAGCTTTTAGCCTTGCAACCATAGTGGCAGTAGTAGTATTACTGTTCCATCTCTAACCTTTGTGACTGGGTTAACCTATGGGATAGCCTGTGACCATTTTAGTGGGCGGGGTATAGCCCTAAGACTGATCTAGATCAAAGGGTTGAGCTAGATTCTTTTTCTCTGCACTTGTGCTTGTAGCCAAGTCAGAGACAGCTGCAGAGCCAACTCCTCCTCAATTTTACAACTCCATTTTCAGTAAATAGATCTGAGGTGTAGACACCTAAATTTGGCCCAAGGCCCAATCAAAACACCTTTCGAGAGAAGTGCAATTTTTGAGCTTTTGATGGCATGAATGGAACCCTTAGAAACCAACCCCGACTCTTAGAACCCTTTTCGAACCCTAAACCTAACCTTCCCAGCCAATAAGGAGGAGGGGTACACCGAAACTAGCTACAACCCTCTAGAGCAACCAACTCCTATACCTTTGAAGAGTAGAGGTCGCCAGCTTTCCAACTGTCCAAGAATCACCCCAATCAGAGGTGTACGTCAAAAGATATGTCAAACCGAACCCCAGGGATAAAAAAAGGTAAAAACATGTGGGCCCCTAGGGATTTGGTATAATTTTGCCTAGCGCAAATAAGGCCAATCTTCCCAGGATTTAGCCTGGCGCAGCTAATAGTTGCGCCAGGTTCAATAGTGGGCCCCACCCCTGCGAGCTCACTTCCAGGCATTGTTCTTCACTGTTTTACTGTACATTTGCCTAGCGCAACTATTAGTTGCGCTAGGCATATGAACAATAACTATGGGATTTTGCCTCGAATTTCGTGTTTGGGGTTTGACTTGTTGACCACCTTGACCTTTGGGGTGTGTTTTAATAGTTCTGTTGCACCCATTCCTTACCTATTTGCAATCCTCCAATGGGCCTAAAGCCTCACCCCATCATCCACCATCAAAGCTACCTTCACACCTTTCGAAGCTCTTAAAATCCTAGGAAACCTTAGATTTGAGATCACCTAACTGCTAACCTCAATTAGCATCTAAGTGGCCTCCTAACCCACCCTTTTCCTATAAATAGAGCCCCCCACCCCTTAGTTTAAGGGCTGAGAAATTTGCTTAAGAGAGAAAGAGCTCAAAGTGAGAACTTCTTCCTCCCTTTTGTGCACCATTTTCACCCAAATTCCAGAATCTCCCAACCTCATTTCAAGCTTGTTCATGCATCCAAAACCCTTAGCCTAGGTGTGTATGATCCCCTAGCCTCCCTTCCCTAACTCTTAGCTTTAAGTCTTAAGAGTTAGAACCCCATTTCTACCATACAAGGCCTTCAAGAGCCCATCAAAGCAAGCCACACAAGGCTATCCTATGATGCTGCAAGGGCCCGAGGGCTCCGGCTCTCCCCTTTCTTCTCCTTTCTCTTTCTAGCTCTCTCCATCCTCCCATTTGTGCTATTACGCCGTCAATTTTTCGGTAGGAACAGAGGGGCACAAATAGGATTCTAAGCCCTTTTGGGCAAGAGGAAGCTATTTTCTTTTCTTTCACTTTATTTTATTTTTGGCCATTAGTAGACACCGCATTAAGCGGGTTGATCGGGTGCCTAACACCTTCTCGATCGATAACTGAAGCCCCTACCCAAGAGCCTTTGGTGTGGACCGGATTCAGAGTCAATTTTTTAGCACTTCGGTGCTCACAAAAATGAACTAGGTATCCCGGGACACCGAAAGATCTGGGTGACGACTCTATATTTTTTTTGTTAGAGAGCGCATCATCGCAACGGGATCGTCTCGATTCCCATGGTTGCACAGATGGCGACTCTGCTGGGGATTAGCTTGTAGAGCTTTCCCTTGAACTTGGCCTTGTTATTTTTTATTTTTACTAACATGTTATTGCTGTTTTTTTAGTTTATTTTTGCTATTTTTTTACTCACCCCTCCGATTAAGTCGTTTTACTTACCCCTACTTTCCCGTCATTTACGAGCCTTAGCCGATTGGCAGGCCTACTTGCACATAGTCTTTAAAATTCCTTACTTTTTCATCATTTTAGTGCCTTAGCTGATTGGCGGGCCTACTTGTGTACTGTCTTTTAATTTCCTTCAAATTTCCGTCATTTAAAGTGCCTTAGGCGATTGCCGGGCCTACTTGCACACTCATATCCCAATAGTGGACGCCGGCCCATAGTGGCGGCACGGGGTAATCACCCCCGGTCTTTGAACTAAAGAAAACTTCCAAAAAAAAAGAAAAAGCTTTGAAAAAATTAAAATTGAACCAGTTAGAGAGCTTAATTATTTTGTTTTGCGGGTTAGATTTTCAAAGGGGTTGGGATTAGGCAAACACATAAACAACCGGGTCTTAGTATGGCGGCAGCCCCTAGTGGTGATGATCCAAAAAAGTCCCAGCCCCACCTAGTATCTGAGAAGGCGCTTGCGCCGGAGGTATATCGGGTGGGTTCTCATTCCAAAACTTAAAACCCTTGGGGGAGCGCGCTAGCAAGTTATACCGGACTCAATCCTTTAGACATCGGTGAGGAGAGAATCGATCACCAAAAAATAGATCAGTTCCCGAAAGCCTAGCTTCCACAAAAACCAAAAAAAGATACTCATTTCGGGCATCAGTGGCTGCTGTCAAAAATTCTGGAGCATCTGTTTTTGGCTGGCGCATTTATTAGTTGCGCCAGCACAAAAAGCTGGAATTTATAACTGGCACAACTAATAGTTGCGCCAGCTTTAAACTCCACTTTTTTACCTTGGCGCAACTAATAGTTGCGCCAGTGTTAAAAAGCTGCCCTGCAACCTGGGCGCAAGTATTAGTTGTGCTAGGTCTGTCTGCATAGCCCCAGCCCGAATCTTTGGCCCTCTTCACATCCTGAGTTTCCCGATTAGTGTGCTTAGTGCCTTGTTTGGGCCCCGCCATTTCCGACACCCAATACGCCCCCGCCAGTCAAGATAAGGCAACCTCCTTTTAGCTCATTTCGGGGGATCGGGTCACTTGCCTCGATTTTTATGCCTTCAATAGATCGAAGGTTCTCCTTCAATTCTTCCGAAGTGCATCGGAACGGTCACCACGTGTCTTGAATTAAGGTACAAGAGCCACCCGAAAAGGGAATTCTAAGGCCTCGGAACCTTTGTTTTTCAAAACTTTTTCAAAAAATTCAAAAAATATATATATATAACCCAAATAATATATAGCTTGTGGTGCCAGCACAATGGCATCATCTTGCCCTCCGTCGTCCTGTAGGGGAAGGAGGAGGATTTTTGGGCCTTATCCAAGGCACCCTTACCCGACCCGCTCCTGAAGAATGTCGTGGGTAGTGGACCCGGCTTACGCCGATCCCGACTCATCCCTGCCACATTCTCCAACCCACTCCCATTCGGGAGAAGTCTTTTCCACCATCCCCCTCACCCAACCCCCTTTTACCGTTACCAGCCCATTTGGCGCCCCCATTTTCCCAACCGATACCTCAGAAAATATCCTAAGTCCTACCCCCCATTCTCCATCTTTTGCCCAAACCATGCCCATGCCAAACCCATTTTCCCAATCCACATCCATGCCCAAATTCCCATCATCCCTCTAAAGACCCGATCCACCCACATTCACATACACCACTTCTGCCCTATCCAAACCCCCGCAAAATCCTCCATCCATCCGGGTCAAGCCCCTTTTTACCGGGGCCATGCCCAACTTTCCTCATCCCTCCTCATCATGCCCCCCATCATCTCAAAATATACCCAATACATCCCCTCATCCACCCCATACCCCCCCACCTACCGTGGCCATGCTCGATTATACCGGGGCCATGCCCAATTTTTCCACCACCTCCATCCCATCTATATCCCATCACCCCTTAAATTCCCCATCCAACCCTTCCTCCATGACCATGATGGAGGAGATGTTTCAAGCCTATTCCATGTGGAAGGCTTTTCAAAACACCCCCCCTCCTCCTTCATACCCCATGCTCATGAACCCATCCCATACCCTATCTAATCTCCATGCCTCACTCTCCCATGACCCCCATCAACCCCCCATAATCCACACCACCCAAACCCCCATTACCCACTTACCCCAAGGCCCCATGGCCCAATCTCCAAACTCCCACATACCCCAAGGCCCATTAGCCCAAACCCCCCTTTTCCACATATTCCAAGACCCATGACCCAATACCCCACCACCCAAGCCTACCCAGGGCCCATGGCCCAGACCCACCAAGGGCTCATGGCCCAAACCCATCAAGGCCCACTGGGCCAGACCCAGTAAGGGCCCATGCCCCAAACCTACCAAGGGCCCATGCCCCAAACCCATCAAGGCCCACTGGGCCAGACCCACCAAGGGCCCATGGCCCAAACCCACCAAGGCCCATTGGACCAGGCCCATCAAGGCCTTTTAGGCCATACCCATCAAGGGCCCTTGACCCAAACCTACCTAGGCCCATTGGCCCAGACCCATCAAAGGCCCATGGCCCAAACCTACCAAGGGTCCATGGCCCATGACCCAAAATGACCAAGGGTTCATGGCCCAAGCCCGAACCCCCCACTCATACCTTCTACAATACCCCCAACATTTAACCCAACCTTCACAGCCAGGTCAAACCCATGCCTTACCTCAAACCCAGTTCTCCTATGGCCCCACACACCAAGGCCATCTCCAAACCTTCCTCCATACCCAATGGCCCTATCAGGCCCCACCTCAAAACCAAATTCCCATCTTCCAACAAACCTTTCCTCACCCCCAGTGGGCTCACCCAACCCCCACTCATGTCATTCCCATCCAACCCATGCAACAACAACAGGAGAATCCCGCCCTCGCTGCACACTATGCCGACCAGCAGTATGAAGAGGATGAGATTAGGAATAGTGGGGCCTATGCTGGGGCTTTGACCAGCCTCAAACCTCCTCCCATAATTGCCCATCCCCTAGTGGCCCAGAGTGAAGTCCAACCAACTGCCGAGAAAGTTGCTCCCATGTCCAAAGAGTCAGAGTAGCATAAAGAACAGCTAGACAAAATACAAAAGCAGCTGATGAAAATGGGTGGTGCTGAAATCCACGCCACGGACTTCACAGACTTATGTTTATTCGCTGATGTCCCCCTACCCCCCAAATTCAAAATGCCAGCCTTCGATAAATATAATGGCATGGGCAATCCTATTACAGACCTGAAGTCCTATTGCGGACCTGAAGTCCCACTTCATTCCCCCTATACCTTCTCAGCATGCTAATATTCATCAAGTACCACTACCCCCAGATCCTACCGGAGGAGCAGGTCCCAGACCCACCATCGGAATGACAGAAGATGAGGAGGAATTTGAATTTGAACCATCTGATTACATCAGTGATCGGGAGAATTATGTGGCACCATGGCCGAGGAATGATAAAGAAAGGAATGTTGGGGTAATTGAACCCCTAAATTTGTCTGAATATTTCCCCAACCCGACTCCACAAATTGAACCCTTGGATCTCAGGGCATACTTTCCATCCACCACACCCATCAATTATGTAAATATCAATGCATACCAACCATACACCACAACCCCCATCAATTACCCTATAAACCCCCATGTCCCCCAATCCTGCACCTGCACCCGCACCCGCCAGTCATCAATGGCCTACGCCCACCCCATTTCAACTACCACCATACACCACAACCCCCATCGATTACCCTTTAAGCCACCAGGCCCCCAATCCAACACCCGCATCCATCAGTTATCAATGGCCTGCGCCCACTAAATCACCCCCAGTTCAACCACCGGCAAATTCCACCACCCCGATCAATTACCTGACGGCCCATCAAACCCCCCATTTGCCGCCAGCACCCACCAGCTATCAATGGCCTACTTTTACCTCCTTCCTCTAATACCACCACCCTCAAGCTTCACCACCCCCATTTGGCCCAATCATTCCACCCAACCTGCTGCCACCGAGGCGAATCAAGTGTTGCCCACACCACCTGAGCCGACAGTACAAGTACCTCAAGAACCGACAGCCATACCCTTCCAGCTCTCGGGACCCACATATGATCCTCATTAGGTCCCGCTAAGCTACGAATAAACAGATATCAATGCCGAAAGTAGCAGTAAAGAAGGGCCAATAGATTTTGTTACCAGATCAGGGAGGATATCAAAGCATCTAGAAATACCAGCAATAGTACAGGCCCAACCCGAAGGAAAGAAAGACAGCGCGGTGAACCCCTTCGAGAAGATGAGTCGAGAACATATATTGGAGACTCAGCTGAGAAGAATGCCTGCCCATATCACTATATGAGATCTGTTGATGACGTCCCCACTCCATTTCCATGCATTAATGGGGGCATTAAAAAATGCGCATGTATCACTACAAGTTAGCCCAGATGAAGTCGGGCAGATAATTGGTCAAGTGATGGTTCCAAATGCCATTTCATTTTCTGATGCCGATTTACCTGAGGAAGGAGGTAGCCACTCAAAATCTTTGAATATAACCGTTGAGTTCGAAAATATGATTATCCCCTTGGTACTAATTGATAATGGGTCTTCATTGAATATATGCCCGTTAAGAATCGCCACCAAGATCGGGGTCGATCCCTGCATGTTAAGACCCACCAGAACCAGTGCTAGAGGGTTTGACAATACCAGGAGAGAAATAATGGGAGAAGTTGATCTTGAGCTACTGATAGGGCCAATGACCTTTTCCATCTTGTTTCAGGTCATGGATGTTAAATCCTCATTTTATCTGTTATTGGGGCGCCCGTGGCTATGTGAAGTCGGAGCCATACCTTCCACATTGCACTAGAAACTCAAATTTGCATCTAAGCATAAGATTATCACGATATCAGAGAGGGGCACAGTGAGAAAGAAAAGGCTACCAATAGCATTGAAAAACCCAATATGCTGGACATACCACACACCGCTGAGGACGTCGACCTCCACAATTTGGAGTACGAGGTGTCGGTAATACTCCCGGAGCCCATCGAGGGCATCATGCCTAAAACAGGAGGCGATATGATAGCGACAGTGGCAATGCTCTAATAGTGGGGCTTCCAGAAAGAAAGGGGTCTAGGACCCAAATTACAAGGCAGAAGAGGGCCAGTTGTGGCTAAGGGACAGAAAGTAAGATTCGGGTTAGGATACAAGCCCACAGAAGAAGAGGTCCGAGAGGCCAAAGAGAAAGCTAGGGTTGTCGCGGCTGCAAAAGCTCGAGGAATCAACATAGAAGAGAAACCTCGCCCTAGGCCACACATCAGGGATTCCTTTGTCAGCGCAGGGGTCCTAAAGATCAACCGAAATGGGGCAACCCATTTAACCCCACACAGACCCATAGCCCCAGTCCATCCCACCAATCCCCAGATCTCCCTTCCTAGCTTGGTGATAGATTTGGCCGTGCTGTCCCTTTTCAAGGAATGACGGTCGGTACCTGAACAAATCCCCCTGTGGTAAATCACCACAAAATCGAGTTATCATTTAAGGGCATGATCTCAGACGAAATGGGGATCAATATGATGGAGGCTGACTCCAATGAACCATATCAGTCAGCACCCTCCATCCTCATAGGTAAAGAAGCGACCCCTCAGATACGCAACTGGGCATCTTTGCCCCAAACCCTGAAAGTGAGGAGTGGCCTAACATTTGGCACCCGCTTCTAAAAAAAAAACAACCTATAAAAAGTGAGATAAGCCCTTGGTAGGCAATACCTTGTGTATATAGCAACCCGCCTTGCCAAGGGTCCATCTCCGAAGAAAACAAAAATCTCAAAAACATGGAAAAAATACAAAATCTCAAAACCATGGAAAAACTACAGAATCTCTAAAACACAGAAAAACTATAAAATCCCAAAAACATTGAAAAAATGTAAAGTCTAAAAAATTTGTTATTTATAATTCCAGAAAATGTCCCACAAAAGGATGCCTTAATCAAAATGCCCGTCCCACGTGAAATCGACCCCTTCCCTGTAGAAATACAAGAAGAGGTAGGGATCATGAGTCTGGATGAAGATGTCCTCTTCGAGGAGGCCCCCAATGAGCTCCTTGATCGATTTGCTGACTTTGCGTATGGCCCTACCCCCATTATCTAAGAGACCGAAGACGTCAATCTAGGAACTAAGGAGGTTCCCAGGATAACCAAAATCAGAACGTCATTATCTCCTGAGGAAAGAAAAAGCATGATCGACTTTCTTCGATCATACCAAGACGTTTTTGCCTGATCGTACGAGGACATGCCTAGTCTAAATACTGATTTGGTCGAGCATGAGTTACCCCTCTACCCCGATATGATGTCAGTGAAGCAGAAGCTGAGACGTCTCCGACCCGAATGGATGCTGAAAGTCAAAGATGAGATCATCAAGCAATATGATGCGGGGTTTCTCATGGTATTCAAATACCTGCAATGGCTAGCCAATATCGTACCTGTGCCGAAGAAGGACAGAAAGGTCCGCATGTGTATCGATTTCTTTAATTTGAATAGAGCAAGCCCAAAGGACGATTTCCCACTACCACACATCGACATCTTGGTTGATAACACGGCTAAGCACGGGATGCATTCATTTATGGATGGATTCTCAAGATACAATCAGATCAAAATGGTAGAGGTTGATCACTAGAAGACAGCGTTCATAACCCCCTGGGGAACCTTTTGCTATCGAGTCATGCCATTCGGGCTGAAGAATGTCGGTGCAACATACCAGAGAGCTATGACTTCACTATTTCATGACATGATGCCCTGAGAGATTGAAGTGTATGTTGACGACATGATAGCCAAGTCACCAGAGCAAAGCGACCATCTGGTAAACCTTCAGAAGCTGTTTGAAAGGTTGAGGACGAAATTTAGTGCGTCGTGAAACTGCTAGGGTTCATCGTCAGCAGGAGGGGGATCAAGGTTGACCTAATCAAAGTCAAAGCCATCACTGAAATGCCACCGTCGTCTATCGAGAAGGAGGTTAGAGGGTTTCTGGGCAGAATACAGTATATCAGTCGATTCATTGCACAGCTCACTCCAATTTGCACGCTAATCTTCAAGTTACTAAGGAAGAATTCACCCGTTGAATGGAACGACGATTGTCAAGCAGCGTTCAAAAAAATCAAAAGCTACCTCCTTAATCCACCTGTTTTGGTACCACCTGAACTAAGGAGACCACTCTTGATGTATCTCTCCATGACGGAAGTTTTGATGGGATGTTGTTAAGACTAGAAAAGTACCACTTTTCACCCCTTAACTTAACCTTTGATTAGACCCTTAGCCATCTAATAAGTTCTTGTTAAGTGTTTTATGTAGGTAATAATCAGCAGTGAAATAAAGCCAGGAATCCTACTAAGGAGCCTGTTTTGGCACCAGAGGTCCCTCAGAAGGATGGACTCTGAATCTAGACCTGAAATGAGCCTCACGTAGCTAACCCAAGCTTTAAAGGATTCAGGAGAAATATGCCTCGCGCAGTCCAACTGAGCTTCCCAAGACTTTACAACAACTTCTCGCACAGTTGAGTGACTGAAGAGCTTTAGAAGCACAAACTCGCGCAGCTCTCGCAAAGCTCAAGAATAGAACACATCGCACAGTCTCGTGCAGTTCAAAGCAGACCTCTCTCAACCTCATGCAGTTCGGTCAGAACGGCTGAGGAGAGAGAGCTTTAGAAGACTCTTCGCACAGCTGTCGCACAGTAGCCGCAGGATGCAAATATCAGAAGAGAACTCCTCGCGTAGTTCTCACGCTATTTAAGAAGAAAGCATCCTCGCGAAGACAGAACCATCCTCGCAAAGATCAATTAAGACATGGAACCTCCCGCAGTTCAGAACTCATTAAAGCCTCACGAGGAAACTCGAAGTCCATTGAGGAGAAGTGCTCGCGCAGTTCTCGCGCTATTCAAATCCTTCCTCACGAAGATCAACCCAGCTAATGCGCAGCTACCTCACGACTGCTTGAACTCCAACCCTGCGACATCTGAGGCTTTGATGTCTACTCAACCTCGTGAAGCCCAATCCAGCGAGAGCGCAATTCTCTATAGCGCGACTGCCTGAAGAGCAAACCAAGGCAACCTCGCAACGGTTGAAGCTTCAATGTCAAACCATCCTCGCGAAGAGCAAGAGCTACCATGCGACAAGTCTAGGAAATAATAGCTACCTAGCGAAGCTCTGAACTTCAACTTCCATCGCTTCAGCAGAGGACTTTCTGACAATTTCTAGCGATTAGGGCACGCACTCCCACACTTAAATCTCTGTGCACGCACTCTGAGGCATCCAAGGATTACTATTAGGCCACGTGGCTTAGTTAAAATTAGGGTTTCCTAACACTAATGCGCCGCCACACCACTGCTATATAAACCCATACATAGCTTAGGTTTAAAGATCTTGGAACATATCTTGGAACAAATCTGGGAACACGTCTCATCTCTTAGAGATTTGATCTGAGATCAATTTTCTTTTCTTTTGTAGCTGTAAGTAGTTTTCTTTTTCTTTTTCCTTCTCTCCATAGTCCAGCACTTGCTGGCTATGTCTTTGTATGCATTTTGAACTAGTTTAATGGAAGTTTTGTAATAGGATTTTTACTTTGTGGGATGTGTTTGAATGTGATCTGCTCTGTGCAAGGCTGCTGCCTTGTGATCCGCCATTGCTTTGGTTGTGATTCAAAGCAATGGAGGACTATTTCTAAGGGCCACTCAGATCTAAGTGACCTGTGTGTCTGGGCTATCATGGTCCTATACAGCCTTAGCCCCACCACAGGACCCACTAGATCTGAAATCCCCATGGGAGCTTGAGCTGGTAGCCTTGTGACCATGGTGGTGGCAGCGATATTCTTGTTTTATCTTGGGCTCCGTGAGGAGAATAGCCTCTGAGATAGTCTGTGACCATTCAAGTGGATAGGTTATAGCCTTAGGGTGATTCTAATCCACCGATCCAAGATGAATCCTTCCTCTCTGCACCTGAGCTTGAATTAGCCTGGTGGGAGATTGTACAGAGGCAGACTCCCCTATATTTGTATAGATCCGCTATCAGATGTTAGATCTAATCTGGTTATAGAGATTGTAGGCTTGTGACTGGACCATTGTAGCCTCACTCAAGCAATGGATAGCTAGATCGAAGGTTGTACTCAATCTCTTGCTGGTTCTATTTGTCTGGGCTATCATGGTCCTATACAGCCTTAGCCCCACACATAGAGCTTTAGAGGTTGAGGTTCCCTATGGATTCTTGAGCTAGTAGCCTGGATGAAATAGTGCCTACAATGATTAACTTTTTTTGACCCATCCCTGGATTGTGGTTCCCCTATGGGATAATCTGTGACCATTTGAGTGGACAGGTTATAACCTTAAGGGATTGAATCATGGCAGAGAGATGGGTTGGATTCTTTCTCCTCAGTGGTGATAATGTAGCCATTGGACATGATTTCTATAACATCATATTTGAATCTGAGTTACAAAACTCCTCTGATCTAGGCTCAATAACATACTTCTCACCCTTTTATATTTATTTTCCACATTCCATCCATCCTCTCAACCCTTTCTGTAGTTTAGACATTAGGCTACCTTAGGATCTGTAAACTAAGTGACCTTAAACTCCCTTCCCTTAAGGACTGCCAGATCTGTAGTCAAATCTGGAGGGACTACTAGAGATGGCTCCCTTAGAGCTGTAGATCATCTTTCCCTGTGGGACAAACTCTTACTTAACAAAACTTGCCACAATGAACCCTGTATCTTGCAGGTCTAGGACTTCTCAGCTGTGCTAATTTCATCCCCTGTTTTATTTTGATTTTAAATTTCTTTTACCACAAACAAATAAAGAAAGCACAGCTGGGGAGGCAACAAGTTTTTGGCGCCGCTGCCGGGGAAAGTTGATCTATTAGTAGACCCTAAGTTTTTATAGTTTTATTATTCTTTGGTAGTTAAGAATAATTGATACTGCTGATGTATTTGTGAATTATTTTTTTTAGATCTAGACAGTAGCAGTGAAGGACAGTTGGACTGCAATTGGAGCTTAGCTACCTCTGTTTGCAAACTCTCTAACTTTTAAAACTCTGTCTATCTTTCTTGAAAATTCTCTAGCAGTATCAAGGATAGTTGTAAATGTATTCTTTGAATAGCTGTAAATTAGTTAGATAAATTTGTTAATTGTAAAGTTATTCATTTGCAATGTGCCTGCAAGAAGCTCTCCTTGCTGATGGTGTGCTTGTATGCTAGGGAGGAGATCTCTCAGCCCTACTTTAGAGCCTCTTAACCCTGAGTTAGAAAGGATAAGGAGACTTAGAAGAGACAGGCACACCACAGGAGAGCCCCCAAGTGAATCTGTGACAGTAAAGATGGGTGAAGAACAACCCAGAACTCTCAAGGAGTTGAATGCTCCGGATGACTATAACTCCCCTTTTAGCATTCAATTCCCTGATGTTCAGGGGAATTATGAAATAAAAACTTCAATCATCTAGATGCTGCCCTCTTTCCATAGGCTTAGCAAGGAGGACCCTTACAAGCATATTGACCAGTTCTTGGCCTTGTGCACCACTTTTAATATCACTGGTTTGGGACCTGAGGCTACTAGGCTCAGACTCTTTCCCTTCTCTCTGAAGGATAGGGCCAGTACCTGGTTGACCACTCTTTCCAACAATAGCATTGCTTCATGAAAAGACCTGCAGACTAAGTTCCTGACCAAGTTCTTCCCTGAGACCAAAACTAGCCAGTTGAGGAAGGCAATTCTTGCTTTTTCCCAAGCCCCAACTGAGGATTTTAATCAAGCCTGGGATAGGTTTAAGGAAATGCTCAAACAATGCCCCCACCACAAGATCCCAGACTGGCAACTTGTTCAAAGCTTCTACAATGGGATAGATGAAAAATGTAGAGATATGGTTGATGCCTCTTGTGGTGGCACTTACATGCACAAAACTACTGATGAGGCATGGGAATTGTTTGAGGTGATTAGTGAAAATGCTTTTCAAAAGCTATCCTTGGAAAGAACTAGTCAGGAGTCTGAGTCAAAAGTGGGGCCTGCTGCATTGACAAGAGGAAAAGTTTGTGAGGTGTCTGGGAACAATGACCTGCAGCTGCAGATGGCAAACCTCTCTATGAAGTTTGACAAATTACTGACTGTGATGTAACCCAGAAGGGCTGCTCATGTGGCGGAGGCATGTCTGATATGCCAGTCCCCACAACACACTGTGGAGGAATGTCCATCTGCAGGGCAATATCCTGAATTAGTTTTGGAACATGCTGCTGCTCAATCTTATGGCCAGCAATAATCTGAGGGCTACAACAGATAGCCATATGGTTACCAGCACGAAAATACTAGTTACCAATGGAGAGACAACCCAAATCTAAGGTGGAGGCAAGACAATTATATGCAGCCCCAGCAGATGTTGGCTATACCTCAAAGGCCACAGCACCAGTTCAATCAAGGGAATGCCCCTAGCTCTAACTTTCAACACCATCAGCAGCCCCATCAGCAACAAAATCAATTGGTCTTACCCCCATCTCAACCCAAAAATACTTCTTTCAAGGACCAGGTCTTGACCTCACTGCAAAACTTGGGTTCCTTGGCTCAGACTGTGAATTCTCATGGTCAGAGCATTAAGAAGATGGAAGAGCAGATTGGCCAACTAGCGAATACCTTAGCCAAAAGAGAAGAGGGAAGGTTGCTGATCACAACGGTGGTTAATCCCAAGGGCCAATTTTTGATTGGTGAAGGATCTTCAAACCCTGAAGGGGATCTTTCATTGAATTGATGCTAAGAACTGTGCACTTTGTATGTTATGTATTTTACTTTTTATAGAAATTTTTAGTGATCTTGTTGGAGTCTGAGTTTAGTGCTTTATGCCTACTTTTATTCATGTTCCCTTTGTTTGATAATTTCAAGTGATTGAATGATGATGGTATTGTTTGAATGCTTTTCATGATGTGTGAATTTAATGCTTTGAGAGTAAGGGAATTTTTGAATGTTTTATAATGCTTATGGGTGTCCCTGGAAGAGAGCCTGTGAGAGAATCCACCCACAAAACAAAGGTCAAAAGGCTGAGTAGTGGGTGTGTGAATTCTAACTCTGCTTAAGCCGTCGCGAGGTTCTGAAAATTTATTTTGGTTTCCTCTCACGCAGTTCATAAAGAATTACTTTGCTTTGCTGTCGCGAGTTTCAGATATAGTTGTGTGGGCTTCCTCGCGCAGTTTAAATGAACATCCAATCTCGCGACCCATTCATGCCTATCCAGCGAGCAGATATTTTTAAAGCGCGCCAAGCTTCGCGATATTTAAAATCCAACGCCGCGCTGCTTTTCTTTACTACGTTCTCTTTCCTCACCTGCCAGCGAAACCCTAGCTCCCACTCCTCTCAATCTCTCTCCTCCAGCATCCTGTCTACAGTTCATCGTTCACTTTAAAACTCTAGATTTTTGTTCTTAAAGCTTCCATCAACAGTTGCCCCCTGCTAGGAGCTCCTGCGGTCTACCGTGCATCAAATTAAATAGAACCCTAACTTTTAGGGTAAGACTCAGCTCTTAATTTGTTCTTTCAAAATTTCAACTGCACACTCACCAAGGAGAATCTTAATGGCTCCTAAAAGTGCACCTGTGAAGAGAGCCCGGGATCAGGCTCCCGTGGAGCCTGCCCCTAAGAAAGCCAAGTCCTCTACAGCACAACAAAAAGGGAAGGAGGTGGTTCCTGAGGTGGCTGAACAAACACCTGATTACTCTACACCCTCTGAGCTCCTCATTTCCATTCCCTTAGAGCCTGAAGCCATTTTTGATATATCTTTCTTTGAAGCTGAGCCGTTGTCAGCACCTGCGATTGAGTTCTTGCGCAAGGCTGGTTTGATCCCCTTGATGAAAATGATTCCTGCACTAGCCTACCCTAGGTTAGTGCAACTCTTTTACCAAAGACCTTAGGGTCGCACTGCATACACATGGGCAGCCAGGCCTCCTTGTGTTAGTTGACAATTTTGAGATGCTACTCAGCCTAGCATTGATTGCTGAAGTCATGGGCATCCCTGCCATTTTTTATCCCAACTGTGGTTATGGTTCCCCTGTGAGTGCCCCCATTGATACCATTGCACAGGCCCTTACCAGAGGTTTGAAGGCCACAGGGGACTCCATCAGAAGAAGAGATTTGGATCCCAAATTGCTGTTCATTGATCAAGTGCTGAGGAAAAATATCTATTGCTCCGGCCATCAGCAAGAGAGGAGGACACCAATTGCTGATGCTCTCTATTCCTTCTCTCTGGGCCATGGATTTAATGCTGCATGGTTGATTTTTGAGGCCATGAAAGATATGATGGTGAAGCTCGGGCTGCAAAAGAAGATCCACACTCTCCCCTATGGAAGACTCATCACCAAATTACTTCTGAGGGGAGGGTACAAGATACCAGTGGGGGAGTTATCTGCTGACCTCACTCCCACCACTTTTATCAAAAGACAATGGGGGATCAGCAGGAGTCTGATGGATCCCCAAAAGAAGAAGAAGAAGGCTGAAGCTCAGGTTATTTCTGAGCAAGGAGAGAGAACTGCTGTGGCAAAGGCCACCCCTGCCCCCAAAAAGAGGGCTAAAGCCCCTGCTCCAAAGAAGGTGGTGCAAGCTTCTGTCACCTCTGCTTCTGCAACAATACCTCCATCCACCACACTTGCCCTTCCATCAGTTTCTCTGCCTATTCCATCTCTCCCTTTCCCTCTCTTATATCCCTTTTCCATTCCACCTCCCCTGTGATTCGTTCCTGGGTGGAAAGTGTTAAACCCCATGACAGCACTCCCCCTTCACCCACCTTACCTCAATACACAGCCCCAGTATCTCCAACATCATCTAACCTAAACCCTGACAGCCCTCCCCTGATATCCTACATTAAAAGGAAGATCTCTCACACAACCCCAGCTAGATCCTTACCTAAACCAACCACCCCTATCATTCCCACAGATACCCCACATATTGACCCAACCACCATCCCAACCATCCCTAACTCACCTCCACTCCCAGACCTTGACTTTAACCTAGCCACCACTTCAAGGTATCAGCCCTTCATGACTACCTTGCTTGATACCTTGCCAACCCATGATATCCCTCTCCCAGATTCCTCACTCCCTTCACCACATCACTCACCAGACCTTTCATCTTCTCCCCCTACAACTTTCCATCATGCCCCCACTTCCCCTTTCCAACCTGTTCCCTCCTCTTCTCATACTCCACCCCTACCAACCTCAGATACCCTTACCCATATCCTTTCCTTAATACATGACATCCAGACCCAGCTATCCACCACAACACAAACCTAAGACCAAATGCAAATTGACATCACCAACATAAAATCCACCCTTCAAATATTGACAAACCCACCCATCTCTACACAACCTCCTACCACCCCACTGATCCAGCCCCCTTCCACCTCTGACTCCACAGTGCAACCAGACCTCACCCCAATTGACTTAACTACACCCTGCACCCTCCAAGACACCATACCCCACCACTCCTTCCCCACTCTACCTATCCTTCCCCCACTCATATTACCTCCACCACAATTTACCAACACTTCCACCCAAACAGACCCCATTCCTTTCCCATGCACCTTTCCCATTCAACCCCACATATTTGTAACCCCACCACTTCCATTTCGACCCTTCCCCATTCCATTTTTCCCTTACCCAGAACCATCCACCTCCACTGACCATCCTTCATTTAATTTTCCACCCATGCCTTCCCTTCCACCTCTTATACTACCCCCTCCTCAATTCACTGACCACTCAACACAGACTGCCCCATCAACTTCTATCCCTCCTCTAGACTTCATCACTACAACTCGCACTTTACCCCCCCAGGATCAATCACCTTCTACTTCTTCCACTCCATTTCTACCAATCTTACCCAGACACTCCTATTACACCCCTCCCTACTTCACCTTCCTCCATGCCATGAGGGACAATGCCTATATCAAGAGGGATGTCCTGAGGGGCATGGCACAACTTCGACAAGCCATTGAGTACCCCTTGCCGCAGAAGTTGAGTGACCTAAATCTTGCTTACAGGTAGAAGCTGCGAGATGTTTCAAAGGGGTGGGAGTTAATTTTGGAGATCCTCAATGAGCACAAGGCTGCGGCAACTTACTACAGAATGACTACGGAGATGGAAAAAGCCAATGCCGAAATGGAGAAAAGGAGAGCCCAGATGTATGAAAAGAAACTCCACAATGCTAAGGAGATCCACCGGCTCACTAAGGGGCTTTCTGATGCCAAACTCCTCTATGCTGACAAGCAGATTGAAATTTTGTAAAAGAGGATTACATCTCTGTTAGGCCAAATAATTGAAGCCACCCCTCTTGCCACAGCACCCCCTGAGGCCCCATCTTCTTCCACTCCCCCTACCCCTACACCTACACAACCTGTTCCCCCACCTCCTACAGCCCCAACTCCGGTACCTCCTCCTGCTCCTACTGAAGCTCCTGCTACTATCTCAGTGCCTCCCCCTGTTCAATCTCCTACCCCCAAAAGAAAAAGGACTCCTTCCAAGAAACCTTCCACCTCCAAAAGAGCCACTGCAGCCCAAAAAGGAAAAAGGCCAGCCCCTCCATCCCCACCTCCAAAGGTCACCAGAGCTTCTACTCAGGATGATCCCCATGGTCACCTACTTTCCAAAGAGGAACGCAGACAGGCTGCTGCTGCCCTTGGTTTGGATCCCACTGAGCTTTTTCCTTCTTACTCAGACTCTGATTCTGCACCACCTATGGATCCAAGTGCCAAGACTCCTGTTGCTGCTCCTTCATCAAGCCCTGCTGAACAAACCTATCCTCAGAGAAGGAAAGTTACAGCTAAAAGAACTTCTCACACTGCTGCCTCTCTAAAAATTGGAAAAGAAACATCTGCCCAGTCTGAGGAGGCACCACCAATGAGCCAGCCAGTGAAGGGGAAGAGCCGTACCATTCCTGCAGCAAAGGAACAAGAAAAGTCTTCTGTTGCTCCCCCTAAGCTTGACAAAGGGAAAAGCCCTCTCCTGCCTCAGGTGAAAGAAAAAGATAAATCCCCTGTTGTCCCTCTTGAGCCAGAACAAGCCCAATCCCCTCTCATTCCCCCTCAACCTCAGCCAGGGAATGGCCCAAAAGGGAAGAGTCCCAAAGGAAAAAGTCCTATCAAATCCCCTGAGCTAACCACAGATAAATCTTCAGTGATCCCTCCTCAACCATAGACCAGAAAAATGAGGGTCAAGGCACCAACCATGCCCAAAACTGTGGCCCAAAGAAAGGAAGAGAGGGAACGAAAGAAAAAAGAGGAAGAGGCTTACCTTCAAGAGCATGCCAAGAAGATGAGTTGGGACAAGTTTTGATCCAGACTCTGATTAGATTGTATCTAGGATTTTTTCTGTTTCTGCACTCTTTTGCTTCTGTTTTCTTTTAGTTTGTACATTTCTCATTTTTAATAGATTTTCTTCTTTTGTCATTACTATTTTGCTTTGTCTGTTGTGTGTTTTGCTCCATGTTCTTTCCCTTTCTTTTTGCAAATAATGGACCTGCTACACACACCTTTGAATCAGTGAGGACACTGCTCCTAATAGGTTTGGGGGTGTGGCAGGCAGACCCTGCCAATGGAATAGTTAACCTAAGTGCAGCAGAGTCATGTGAGTAATATGGAAATGGATCTATGTTCACTTAAGAATCATGACAAATAAGAAATTTAAAATTTCTGCAAACTTTAGACATTATAAACTTTTAATATTTCACATTTCCATGACGAGATCACCAAGGAAACTCACTTGTATCAGCACTTAGTGAATCATTAGAGAGAGAAAATGGTGAGGACATACTTAAAAGTTCAAAGGAAGACCATAACCAGTGAGAATTGGGCCTATAAAAATTTTTTCTATTCTTTGAGGAGTGACTAAGGCAATTTCTTCTAGTTCTAAGGACTGGCTGAGTCACTGTACTCACTAGAAGTTAGGCAACTCCAAGTTGAAACAACTGACAGCACTCATGAGACTTAGGAAAGGATCAAGGCCTTCTCTTGGACAGTTTGAGCCTAAATAGACCAACCTTAAGCAACTGCCCTTGTCCATACCCCCTTTGAGCTTTAAATCCTGAATTTCTTCAAAATACACCTGAGTACTTGTACCTGAACCTATGATCTTGAATCAGTCAACTCTTTCTCCTTTACCTTCTGAAAATTCAAAAGGTAAAGGAGAAAGAGTTGAAGATGAACTAGCTATGGTCAACATTAGGTGAATGGAGAAGAAGTATCTCAAAATTCTGGCAGTATGATAACTGAGAACATGGTGGCATTTCAGAAAAGCAAAAACAAAAATAAAAAGAAGAAAATTCCATAAAAAAGAAACAAAAATAATAATGAAGAGGAATATGAGAGGAGTCAAGAGGAACTTTCTTTTGGAAAATTGAAATCAAGAAGAGAAACTGATCACTTCAAATCTGAAAATCTCAAAGAAGAAGAAAGGAGCTAAAATCAAGAAGGTGAAGTCATGAATCACCTCGTCCACCTACTGATTTCTCCATTCTTCTTAACCCCACTCCATAAGCCACATTATAGCCCAGTTAAAAGCCCTTGTGATCCAAAGTTGAGTGAGCTGTCATGTGGAGATAAAGAGTTATCCAATCTATGGTGAGGATCTGTCAATGATGTCAGCACTTAAGAACTCTGCCTATGCTCATGCTTACAGACCCATTTGGGGGATGTAATTGCTCTTGAGCCTGAGAGAAAATGAACCCCTCAACAAGACCCTTATGAGAGTGTGCCCTGGAAAGTTTTTGGGTCTGATCTTGAATGAATTATGTATGACCTATAACCTAATTTTTGATCTGATGATGAGCTCAATGCTGGCACACACTTGTGCAGTTTTCTGTGGTTGTAAATTGATTAGAAATGTTGTGCATTCATGAGAAGTTTATGCTGTTTAAATTTCTGTGCAACCAATGGGTTAAATTTCTTTTATGCTTACTGATTCAAGAGTAAACTAAGTCTGCTCCTTGACTGCTCATTTGATGATATTGCATTTTTGTTAACTGTTTCATTGAGAAGTTTGTGGGTGTCTTCACTGAAAACCCTCAGGAGACTTCACTCCTCCACTAGGGATCACCTAGGGGTTTAAAAGGCTTGGTACATATGCTAAATGTATTTGTGCTCCCTACGAAAGTGGCATTTAATTTTTGTAGTAGATTTAATGTAGCTTTGCTAAGGGACTAGCAAAGATTAGGTTTGGGGGTATGTTAAGACCTGAAAAGTACCACTTTTCACCCCTTAACACGTCTCATCTCTTGGAGATTTGATCTGAGATCGTTTTTCTTTTCTTTTGTAGCTGTAAGTAGTTTTCTTTTTCCTTCTCTCTATAGTCCAGCACTTGCTGGCTATGTCTTTGTATGCATTTTGAACTAATTTAATAGAAGTTTTGTAATAGGATTTTTACTTTGTGGGATTTGTGTTTGAATGTGATCTGCTTTGTGCAAGGTTGCTGCCTTGTGATCCGCCATTGCTTTGGCTGTAATTCAAAGCAATGGAGGACTGTTTCTAAGGGCCACTCAGATCCAAGTGACCTGTGTGTCTGGGCTATCATGGTCCTATACAGCCTTAGCCCCACCACAGGACCCACTAGATCTGAAATCCCCATGGGAGCTTGAGCTAGTAGCCTTGTGACCATGGTGGTGGTAGCGATATTCTTGTTTTGTCTTGGGCTCCATGAGGAGGATAGCCTCTGGTATAGTCTGTGACCATTCAAGTGGACAGGTTATAGCCTTAGGGTGATTCTAATCCACCGATCGAAGATGGATCCTTCCTCTCTACACCTGAGCTTGTATTAGCCTGGTGGGAGATTGTACAGAGGCAGACTCCCCTATATTTGTATAGATCTGCTATCCGATGTTAGATCTGATCTGGTTATAGAGATTGTAGGCTTGTAACTAGACCATTGTAGCCTCACTCAAGCAATAGACAGCTAGATCGAAGGTTGTACTCAATCTCTTGCTGGTTCTATGTGTCTGGGCTATCATGGTCCTATACAGCCTTAGCCCCACACATAGAGCTTTAGAGGTTGAGGTTCCCTATGGATTCTTGAGCTGGTAGCCTGGATGAAATAGTGCCTACAATGATTAACTTGTTTTGACCCATCCCTGGATTGTGGTTCCCCTATGGGATAGTCTGTGACCATTTGAGTGGACAGGTTATAACCTTAAGGGATTGAATCATAGCAGAGAGATGGGTTGGATTCTTTCTCCTCAGTGGTGATAACGTAGCCATTAGATAGGATTTCTATAATATCAGATCTGAATCTGAGTTATAAAACTCCTCTGATCTAGGCTCAATAACATACTTCTCACCCTTTTATATTTATTTTCCACACTCCATCCATCCCCTCAACCCTTTCTGTAGTTTAGACATTAGGCTACCTTAGGATCTGTAAACTAAGTGACCTTAAACTCCCTTCCCTTAAGGACTGCCAGATCTGTAGTTAGATCTGGAGGGACTACTAGAGATGGCTCCCTTGGAGCTGTAGATCATCTTTCCCTGTGGGACAAACTCTTACTTATCAAAACTTGCCACAATGGACCTTGTATCTTGCAAGTCTAGGACTTCTTAGTTGTGCTGATTTCATCCCCTATTTTATTTTTATTTTAAATTTCTTTTAGCACAAACAAATAAAGAAAGCATAGCTGGGGAGGCAACTGATGTATCTTGGGGCAGCACGATGAAACAGGAAGAAGAGAGTAAGCCATTTACTATCTGAGCAAGAAGTTTACTGATTACGAGACGCGCTACTCTCATTTGGAGAAAGCATGCCTGGCTCTTATATGGGCTACTCAAAGGCTGCGGCACTACTTGCTATCTCAGGCCGTTCTACTCTTGGCTTGAATGGACCCATTGAAATACCTAATTGAAAAGCCAGCTCTCACTGGATGAACCGCATGATGGCAGCTTTTATTATTTGAGTTCGACATCACATACGTCACTCAAAAATCGATCAAGGGGCAGGCGCTTCCTAATCATCTTGCTGACAATCCTTTACCTGATTATGAACCTTTGAGGACCGAGTTCCTAGATGAAGATATCTTGTTCATGACGGAAGACGATACAGAAGAAGCAGAAGAATCATGGGTAATGCACTTTGATGGGGCAGCAAATGTCGAGGGCCAAAGAGTTGGCGCCATCCAAATTTCACCAAAAGGATCCCATGTACCGGTCTTTATCAAGCTCAAGTTCCCTTACACTAATAATATGGTTGAGTACAAAGCTTGCGCCGCTGGTTTACAGGCAGCTCTCGATCTAAAAATAACTCACCTTCAAGTATTTGGCGATTCACAGTTAATCATATGTCAGAGAAATGGTGACTGGAAGACGAAAGACGAGAAACTGATCCCCTATCATGAACACCTCGAGGATCTGATAGCTTACTTCCAAGATGTGACTTTCTCATACGTCCCCCGGATAAGGAATCGCTTTGCCGATGCATTTGCAACTTTGGCATCAATGATTGAAATCCCCTATGGTGTTGAGATGAAGCCGATCATGATCGAGCAGAAGAATGAGCTGGCCTTCTGCCTCCAGATTGAGGAACCTACAAAGCCTGATGATGAGCCCCCTTGGTTCTCAGATATCAAGAATTTTCTCGAAACCCTAACTTTCCCAGAGGGTACATCCAAGATAGATCAACGAACCATTCAACGTTTAGCGGCAGGTTACATCATTTGCGGGGAATGCCTCTACAAGCGATCATACAATAACATCTTACTCAGGTGCCTCACTGAAAGTGAAGCGGTCAATATTATGAAAGAAATTCATGAGGGAGTATGCGGAGCCCACGTCAGCAGTCACATGCTCGCTAAGAAAATCCTACGACAGGGATACTTTTGGACCACCATGGAGTCGGATTGTTGCAAACATGTTCAAAAATGCTACAAGTGTCAAGAACACTCTAGTCTGATACACGCTCCTGCCATTGATCTTCACTACATGACCCCTCCTTGGCCATTTGCTACCTGGGGCCTTGACGTTGTCGGAATGATTAATCCAAAAGTATCAAACGGACATCGGTTCATCCTCATCGCCATTGAATACTTCACCAAGTGGGTAGAAGTGGCATCATATGCCAACATCACGGCCAGTCACATTGAGAAGTTTCTCAAGAACAATATTGTGTGCCGATTTGGAGTACCCAAAGATATCATCATGGAAAATGGCACAAACTTTGCGAATAAGCGCATCCGAGACTTCTGCGAGCAATACAAGATCAAGCACCATCGCTCTTCCCCTTATCGGCCTCAAACTAATGGAGCCGTGGAAGCTGCGAACAAGACAGTCGTCTGCATCCTTGAGAAAATGGTCGTCACTTATCGAGACTGGAGCGAAATGCTACCATTTGCTTTGTGGGCCTACCGAACGTCAATCCGTACCGCTACAGGGGCAATGCCATTTTCCCTTGTGTATGGAACCGAGGCCGTCCTCCCGATGGAGGTTGAAGTACCCTCGCTCCGAATCCTCATAGAATCAGGCTTACCCGAAGCAGAGAAAGAGAGATCCCGCTTTGAACAATTAAACTTATTGGACGAGAAGAGACTCCTAGCCTTATGCCATACCCAAGTGTATCAGGGACGAATCACACGTGCTTACAATAAACATGTCCACAATCGAGATCTAAAGGTAGGAGACACTGTGCTGAAGAAGATCATCCCGTCCCTCCATGCCGATCCAAGAGGAAAGTTTAAGCCAAACTAGGAAGGGCCATACGTCATTCGAGAAGTGCTGCCAGGATACGCCATTCACCTCACCACCATGGACGGAGATCATCTTCCTGAGCCCATCAACGCTAAATATGTCCGACGGTTCTACTCTTAGTCTATTGTGATAAGGTAAGTATTGATGAAACAAATACGTGACTGCTTAAGAACCACCCAAAAGAGGCCATCATTTCAAGCACAGTAACCCAAAAACATCCCTAAAAATGATGATATCCTTTGCTATCCCATTTGAGCCTGGGCCTTTCTTTCAATAAACCCATTCCCCCAAAATATATATATATATATATATATGTGTACATATACCAAAAAATGAAAGAGAGAAAAGATGAAGTAGAGTTACTATCAAAATCTAAAATAATCGAAAAAGCAAAACCTTAAAAAGAGATTGCCTGAAATAAAGTAAAAAGAACAAAAAATATAGAAGAATCACGGGGCATGTACAATAAAACCCCCCAGGAAGAAAGTATGTTGAGAAAACTGAAGCCGTATCAAGGAATCCCTTTTAGCCCAGCATACCATCAAATCCTAACCTAACCCATGGCCAAGCTATACCCTGAAGGAAGCCCTCTTTGTAGGTTCACAAGCAGTCATAATATCTGTTAAGTCAACATGAGCTGAGTCGTGAGACGACACCAGAACCCCATCCAGCCGGCTATGATGGAATCGACGTCTATGTCGTGGCTCTTGAAATAATAATAAAAAGAATAATAAAAAAAAAAAAAATACAAGCTCAAAGCAAGATGGACATAGTGAAAACCTGAAAGGGCATTACGGGTAAAAATAGCGGGCTTGTGCGGACCAGGTGAAAACCCGAAAGGGCGCTTGGGGTAAGAGAGCTAAACCCATGGACGTGGTGAAAACCAGAAAGGGTGCCATAGGTAAAAAAGGGTTTATAAATAGAAAAGAAAACCAAATTTGAAAAAGAAAGGTTTGGACTGATTGAGAGGATTTATGAGCCCGATTGTTACTCTTCTTGTACCCTCTTGTCTGACTGGGCCGCTCATGCTAGTTCGAGTTAGGTCCCAACCAAAATTGTCTTTGTGAGACTCGCGCCGTCAAACATATGACCCGAGGCAAGGAGAAAGGTTCGACTCAATCCAAAGGGATCGATGTTCCGGCCTTGATAAAATCTTGAAACTCACTCAGGTCCGACTGCAAGAAAGAGTTCGACTATGCTCAAAATAGGACCCATTACTCTGTCTCATTATCAAGGCATCAAAAACAAAAAAAGATAATATATATAAACCAAAAATAGATCAGTATAGATGTATATAACTGCCTTTTGCATTTCTTACACCACATCCCAAAAAATAGTCGGTGTGATGACTTACGTGTTTTCCTTTTTACAAGTATAAAGCAAAAAAAACATTAAAAACGTAAAGAAAATATGTATTCTAAAAAAAGTGTGTCTATCTATAAAGGGGTTTTCTACGCCCCTTTTCTGTGTATATGATCTGTGCAAAAAAGTTCTGTGTGCAGGAAGGAGTTAACGGCCCAGCTTGCGCTTCAAAGTGCTAATCTCAGTATAAAGGTCATCCTCTCGGACATTCCTCTCAGTCAACCAACGACCATGCAAGCTCTTGAACCTCTTCCGAGAAGAGTCGACGGCTCCAAAAGAAACGCTCAGTGATCCCTTCAAATGGAGAACCTCGCTCTCTGCTGTGTCTGCTCTAACCCTCTCGCAAGCCAAAAGTCCTAGCCGGGCCCTCTTCTAATCCACCAATAGCTCGATACAGGCTCAGAGTGCCATCTCTTTCTTTGGCCAGGGGCCTCCAGTATCAATAATCTCTGACAAATCCGGCCATCAGCGACAGGCAGCTCAGTCAACAGCCAGGCCTCGTACTCAGGAGAAGTTCTAACTGAGTCTCCCTGCTCAAAATCACACATCAGTGTCGACTGACGCATTGTGAAGACCTGAAAAGTATCACTTTTCACCCCTTAACTTAATCTCTGTTAGACCCTTAGTCATTTAATAAATGACTGTTAAGACAATTTTATAGGTAATAAGCAGAAGCATCAAATAAGCCCCTAACCATGCCAAGAAGCCTACTATTGCCCCAGAAGTTTCTTAGAAGAAAGAAGGTTAAACCCAGACAGAGAATTGGCTGCAGCATAGGCATAGGCATAGCAAAGCAGAAATAAGTCAAGAAGAATGCCTCACGCAGATGTCGCAGGGTTCAATTGAATCAGAAAGAATGCTTCGCATACGGTCATGGCTTTTGAAGACACACAATCGGTCGCATGTCATGATGATGAATGTCAGCAGGGAGTAAAAAGCACACTTCATGTAGTTCTCGCAAATCTCAGTCATAAGCGCTCGCACAGCACTCGCGCAGTCTCGCGCAACTCAAGAAATGAGTCTTCAATCTTCGCGCGATTCACTAAATAGAGAGACTCGGAGCATTCTGCGTGCGCGGTGCCTTGATGGTCATGGATACAAACTTTAAGGAATCGCTGGCGATCGAAGCCGCCCATGTACATTGTTTACTTCGCAAGGATCGCCTCAGGATTCATCAAGGAATGAGCCACACGCGCAATTCCGGCGCCATTCAAATGGAAAGAGCAATCCCACGACGACCAAGGCATTCCCGCGACAACCAAAGTATCAATCCTATGATTGCAAGAGCTTCAAGTCAAAGCAACCCCGTGATACCAATTCTATCACGCGATAAGACCTGGAAAGCCTTTCTACCTAGCGAGGCTCAGGTTCTTAACTTCTCCCCACTTCTGTAGGGGCAATCTAGGAACTTCCTGTAATTAAGGCATGCACTCCAATGCTCCAATCTCTGTGCGCGTGCCCTGAGGCATCCAAGGAATAAAAATGGGCCACGATAGCATTGATAAACTAGGGTTTTCCTAACCCTAATTCACAGAGAGCCGACTGCTATATAAGCCTAAGCCTAGCTTAGGTTTAAAGGACTTGACTTCTGTACTCCTTCTTCCTCAATCAACTGTAGAGTTATAGTAGGCTAAGGTTAGGGTTTAGGCAGTTTATTTTTCCCTTTTTCTTCTCTCCATAGTCCAGCACTTGCTGGCTATGCCTTTGTATGTCTATATGGAATAGTTCTAATTTTTTTTATAATAGGATTTTATGCATGTATGGGACTGGTGTTTTGTGAGTTGTTCTATACAAGGCTATTGCCTTGAGATCCTCCATTGCTATGTTTCATTATAAGCAATGGAGGATTGTTTTTAAGGTGTTATTTAGATCCAAGTGACCTGTGTGTCCAAGTTAGGCACATTGCAGGCCTAGCCCCATCATAGGATCCACTAAATCTGAATCCCCATGGGAGCTTGAGCTGGTAGCCTTGTGAACATGGTGGCAGCAGCAATGTTCTTGTTCTGCCTTAGACCTCTGTGGCGAGGATAGCCTCTGTGGATAGTCTATGGCCATTTAAGTGGACAGATTATAGCCCTAGGGTGAGGCCAATCCATAGATCTAAGGCAAATTCTTCTTCTCTGCACTTGTGCTTGTAGCCTTGTGAGAGATTGTGCAGAGACAGACTCCCCTGTATTTGTATAGACCCACCATCAGATGGCAGATCTGATTTGGCTGTAGAGATTGTAGGCTTGTAACTAGATCACTGCTGTCTTTCTAAAGCAGTGAACAGCTAAGCTTAAAAGCTAGTACTCAAACTCTTGCTGGTTCTGTGTGCCCAGGTTAGGGCACCTTGCAGGCCTAGCCCCACACACAGAACTTTAGAGGTTGAGGTTCCTATGGATTCTTGAGCTGGTAGCCTAGATGAAGTAGTGCCTACAATGATAAACTTGTTCTGACCCATCGCTGGATTGTGGTTCCCCTATTAGATAGTCTATGACCATTCAAGTGGACAGGTTATAGCCATAAGGGATTAGATCATGGCACAAGGGTGAGTTGGATCATTTCTCCTCTTTGGTGATAATGTAGCCATTAGACAGGATTTCTATAGCAGCAGATCTGAGTCTAAGTTATAAGACCCATCAGATATGTACCTAATAGCTTACTTCTTATCCTTTTATATTTATTTTCTCACACTCCATCATTCTTCTCAACCCTTTCTGTAGTTTAGGCATTAGGTTACCTTAGGATTTAGATAATAGTGACCTTAAATCTCCTTCCATTTAGGATTGCCAGATCTGGAGGGCCTACTAAAGATAGCTCCCTTGGAGCTTTAGATGAACTTTCCCTGTGGGACAAACTCTTACTTATTGAAACATGCTACAACAGACCCTGTATCTTGCAGGACTGTGTATTTTTAGGCTTGCTGCTCTGTAGTTTTCAATCCACCTTTGATTTATTTTCACTAACCCCATTCTTATCACTGTCTTCAATAAAGTCAGTAGCAAGCACTTAAAATATGTCAACACGCGTCTCCCAAAGAGCAACAATCCGATCTATGTCCCCAGAGGATCCCCTAGAAAAGATCAAATCACATAAAGGGGGTCTGGCTTCACAAGGCACCTGCTGAGGGCACCCGAACTGACGCAACACTCGGAATGGGAAATAAAAGGTGCTGCCGGTCAAACCAAGGAGGGTGATGCCCTCGTGATCTCTACTACGAATTATCGGGAAGGTCCAGTCCAGCCATGGGAGCCTCCATGTCAGCTCGACATCGATCAACCAAAGTTTCAGAGCTGACATATCGCCCTGAGGGAGCAGGTGGCATCGACCCAGAAAACATTAGACCACCTCGCATCGGGCAATGTAAAAGCGGGGCACGGGCCCCAAAACAGCAAAATGCTCACCCAACCAGACCTGAAGCAACAAGGGGCATCCCCGAAGGCCCTCCACCTTACCCAAAGCAAAGGAATCAAGGCATCGATACAGCTCGGCAAGCACTAAATTGAATAATGGATCGGCCCGTCTCCAACTCCGCCAAAATATCACAAACTACCAATGGGAAGCTCCCCCCCCCGGTGAAGAAAAAGATTTCAGAGATGAGACCAAGTGCTAGGGCTTTCACGTTAAAAACATTCCTAACCGGTAATTTTCAGAGGCTTTCATCACCAAAAAGTTCTTTGAGGAATTTTAGCGAACACCTTGTGGGCCCCCCAATGAGACTTTTCTCATACTCGGATTTTTTCAAACCGAGAGTAAGGTGAACAGAGTTGGAATAACCTGGCCACGATAGGACTCTTGCAAGGCCCCTGTGAAGCTTCAGGCCAGACAGATTAGATAGCTCCTCAAGGGTTGGGGTTAGCTCCCGCTTCCCAAAACGAAATATGTGGAGATTTGCATCCCAAAATGAAGCGGCAGCATGAAGAAGTTCCCACCGAAGGGGGACCTCTAGGAAGGAACGGAGGCGAGATAGCCCAAGGTGCTCCAAGTAGGCGAGCTCACTCTCATTCAAGCTCCCAAATCAGGCCATTAAAAATTTGGGCCCCAAACCCAACAAGGGGGGCAAATTGACTCCGGGCCCTCCGGGTAAGGAAGGACTGGAAAGCGGGTCCATGAACGTACAAGGCTCTTTTAGGGAGATAAGAATCGATGTATGATGATGGACCCGCCTTGAAAAAAAAAGCAAAAAAATGGCCGGTCAAAGGAGCCAAGTCAAAACAAAAAGAAATGATTTTTGGGCCAACTCGGACATATAAGGTCCCCCCAGGTTAAACCTAGCGCAACTATTAGTTGCGCCAGTGCATTTTGTCCTCATATTTGCCTGGCGCAACTATTAGTTGTGCTAGTATAAATCCCCTAAGATTTTAGCTTGGTGCAACTAATAGTTGTGCCAGACTAAAATTCCCCCTCTACGGCCATCTCAGGACCTAATTGAGGAGGGGACTTCTGCCCTTTTGGTTGGTTTAACATATATCTGCACTTCCGACCATTGATGGTTTGATAATTACTTTGCTATGTGAAGGATTGATCATACATTGAGGCATGCGACCCAAAAGGCCACTTTCTAAAAAGGCATTGAGTAGGCACATCCTGAAGAGAAACAGATTTGATACCAAGCAATCGGGGTGTAAAATCAAAGCAAAACCATCTCCCAAATGATAATAAAAATCAAACTTGTTTCCAAAGTAACCATTCTCCAAATTGTTTAAAATAGATCCAAAACAAATTCCAAAACAAAAAAATGTTGAAGGGAACTAATAGCCTATTCCTGGCTCGCCCCTTTGGACTTCTTGCGACGGCGGGAGGAGCTCTGATAGGTCCTCATATCCCCCACTCTAGACCACGCCTACGAAATCCTACTGAGCAGGGAACACGGCTCCTTAGCCCGGGCACGCTGCAAGGCATGGTTCAGGACAAGGTCAGTCAAGGGGCCAATGATAATGAAAAGAATGAGAGGAGTCGAGTAGCCAGGTACTCACCATCTCCACCTCCCGAAGCTTTCCCAGATGACGATGGTACTCCGCATATTCCATGGCCGAGTTGAAGTCCTATGATACGATATTCAATTGTTAGAACACCCCTGAAAGCATGTATCGATGGAAACCAGAATAAAGGAGAAGTGGCTCATCAGAAAACTTACCCCAGGGAGGAGGAATGTGAGCTGCCTCGGCAGAGAGTCGTGCCTGTCGATCTATGTCGGCATAGAGGTCTGAGAGGAAGCCATCGTCAAGACACCGAAAGGTCCCATAGGCTACAGATGGACCCCCACCAGGGACACCCGCCTGAGAGGTGCCCGACGGACCAACACCTCATGAACCCTCGCCCGAGGGACCTGCACCAGAAGGACCAGCACCAGAGGGATCTACCCTTGACATGTCAGCAGCACTCGGCCCACCTTCACCGTCTGAACCATCCCCCGGAGCAAACTGTGAACCAGACAAGAATCTATTTAGATAAGACCAAGGCCGAGTAAAAGTGAAAGAGAAACTAATCTAAGCTGAGAAAAAGTTACCTGACCAAGTGGGCCCCCGAACGTAAGGAAATTAGCGCTAGGGACAAAACGCGGCAGGATGAACCGGTAGGGTAGGCATTCGTACCAGGCATGATAATCCCTAGGCACATGGAGAGAGTGAATGGGGAACCCATTGTTTAAAAAGACCGTCGTCAGCTCCTCAATACTACTAGCGGGACTCCAAACATCAGTCGGGGGGTCCACGGGTATGGCGTAGTAGCCCTAAAACTGGTGCACCACTCGCTCCCCCAAATAGTAGCATCTGTCCCACGCTCCATAGAAGAAGATAACGCGGCGATTGTTGAATAGGCGGGAGGCACCCACGGCCGCTCGGTCCCAGAAGGGAGATGTAAGATATGGATCAGGGAGGATCTGTTCAAGGTCAAAAGGCGAGAGAAACCAAGTAAGCGACACCTCAATCAAAAGAAATGTCCAAGCTGAAAGTAAACAAAGGTTGAAAAGCTATCACCTGCTCGGGGACCATCAAATCAAGCTGGGACCTTAGGCCCATTTCCAGGTGCTTTAAGCCCACGTCACGGCGTCGAGCCGGATGCCAGTTACTGAGGAGGGGATAGGTGAGCACCTCTAAGAAAAGGAGCGGGCGCCCAGGGTGAAAGTGGTGATATCCCCATACCTGAAAGAGGGGCATGGCACAAGAGTGGGTTAGTAGCATATATGGATCAGTCAAAAAATGATGATGATAAATAAATGGTAGTGATGGCAAAAGCAAAGGAAAGAAGAATTACCTCCAGGACGGCCCAAAATCCCATGGCAGACTTCGAATCCCCAGTCGTAACTCGGGATAAGTTGTACATCAGCCAGGCATATCCCGCCCCTCCCCAGTAATGCCTGGGAATGTCGCCCCAATTATCCATCACGCTCAACAAGGACAGGCTGACTCGTCCCCCGCTGGCATTTTTAAAAAGGGTCTTGCCCACCAGGAGTAGGAGGGTGATGCGAGCTAAAATGATCGCCCGCTCTGGCGTGATGTAAAGCACCCGGTCTAGCTGGCCCAGGTCCACCAACTCATCAACAGAAAAGAGGGAGGTCAGCCAGGACAACTTGACCTTTGTGCCATGGGTCTGCCCACGAGGAGGATAGGCCCCGATCAACCGAATAATGTCCTCCCGGCTCGGTACCGCCAAAGTAGATATCGGGACTCCCCCTATCCTAATGCCAATAATCATGGCTCAATCCACGGGCGTCAGCGTCAGCTCGGCATACGGCATGTGGAATGTCATGGTCTTGGGACAAAACCTCTCGATGAGGGCCTTCAGATAGGCGGCATCAGCCCTCATGGCAGGGCAAGACAAGAACTCCCCAAAGCCCACCTGCTCCAACAAGACTTTCACCACACGGGGGACATAAAGGTAGAACTCATGGAGTCGAGCCACCCCCCGTGGAACACAATGTTGGGCAGCTCCTGCACCCAAAGAAATACACATCAGATAACAGAGGTAAAGAAAAAAAAATTGCGCAAAGGAAAGAAATTGAACCTATCTTTTACCTTGCCCGCTATTCTAAAATTTGAGATATGGGTGTACTACTGATACAAGAGGCCAACCCGAGCAGCCTCGCCCTGCATCTCAAGCCAGGGGCCTGCTCTCCACTCCACCCAGAGGAATTGCTCCCCCCGCGGGCCATACACTATCTCGGGCCCCTCCTCGTGGCCCTCCTCGGTAATGTGCTCATCACCACCCGACATGCTGGGGCAACAAAACAGTCACATCAAAGTAGATCAATGATAAAGGAACCATTTATGTGCACAACATCAAGGGAAGGTAAGTGTGCTCATCCTCTTTCCGCTCATTATCAAAATAAAGATGCACACATGCAAAAAAAAAAAGAAGGAATAAATCCTTTTTTTAGATTGAAATTACAAAAAAAATCCCTTCCTTTCTATCCTAAAAGATAAAGTAAAATAAAATAAATTCCCTATTCTTCTATGTTTGAAAATAAAAGCTAAAAAAAAAAAAAATCATCATCAAAATTAAAGAGTCCTTCTTTTATGTTTAAAAAAAACAAAAAAAAAACAACTAAAAAGAGAGAGTCTTTTATGTTTAAAAAAAACAGAAAAAAAACAACTAAAAAGAGAGAGATAAAAAAAAAAAGAAGTCTTATTGTTTACTAAAAAAAAGAAGAAAAAAAAAAGAGAGAGAAGTCCTTCCATTTAGAAAAACTAAAAACAAAAAAAAAACAATTCCATCATCTTATAAAATCATAAAAACGAAAAAAAGAATCCTTTCTTTATCGAAAAAGAAACAAAAATCCTTCTTTCATGTTTAGAAAAAACAAAGGTCAGAAGCAAAAAAAAATCCTTTTCGTCATGGTCCATAAAATCAAAAAATTCTCCTTTCAAAAAAAGAGATCCCTCCTTTTGTGTCCATAGAATCAAAAATAAATAAATAAATAAAATAAAATCATTCTTTTAGCAAAAAAAAACTAAAACCAAAAAGATATATATATGCCTTATAACAAAAATCAAAGGTAGGATCCTTTTCCTTAATTAATTGAAAGAAAAAAATTGAAAAAAGAAAAGCATTCTCCTTGATTAATTTTCAATATATATAGGAACCAAAAAAAAATCATTTTCTTAATTAATCTTTCAAAAAAAAAAAGAGAGAGAAATAAACTAAAAATCCGCTTTTTTCCTAACTAGTTTGATATATAAAACTTTGGCCTTGCATTTAAGATAAAAAAAAAAAAAATTAAAAAATTAAACCCTTTTTCTAGGCACAAATAAGAAAAAATATATATATATTGCACCAATAAAACCCATAAAACCACAAAAATAAGGCATTACTCATTCACATGTCATCAGTCAACATGCTTATGACGGAAATAAACCATTTGTCATCTAGAAATGCAAGATCATGATCATATTTGCATGAAAAAGCAAGAAAAAATCAAGAAAAAAAAAGAGAGTTTTAAATGGTTACCTTATGAAGAAGAAGGGGTCTTTGGTCTAGCGTAAGCCCACGATCGATCCACAAGCAAAGTAACGGCAATAGGGCACGCGTAGAGGCAATGTAAAGGAACTCGAAAGGGGGGGGGGAGCAGTTTTCAGTTTTAAAGAGGAAGAGGGGGAAAAATTCGAAATGATGCCCCATAGCCCGAGTTCGGGCTGTTTAAATCTCCCAGCAAAACCTGGCACAACTAATAGTTGCGCCAGGCAAGTTTTCACCCTCGTTTAGCTTGGCGCAACTAATAGTTGTGCCAGGCTATCTTTGGGCCCATAGTGGCCTGGCGCAACTAATAGTTGCGCCAGGCACTCGGGCCGGGTCTTGGGCCTGGTACGGACCAGATGGGAAGACCAGTCCCCTACTTCCTTTTGTTTGTTTGTTTTGTCACTTTCGAAGGATGCACGCACTCCCAAGGCAGCATTTCGGTCATCCTTCGACTTGTCAAGAAAGGCGTGCTAAAATAAGGACAGGGCGAGGTCAACGAGCACCCTGATCCTACACACAAGGAAAATCCAAAAACTATAATCCCCGTAGAGAAGTCGGAAATATTCACGAGACAAATCCACATAAAATGATAAAATCCCAAAAAAATTCACATTAAATAATAACTCCAAAATTCTAAAAAATTCACATGAAATAATAACTCCAAAATTCCAAAAATTCACATAAAATAATAACTCCAAAATTCCTAAAAATTCACATAAGATAATAGCTTCAAAATTCAAAAAGAATCCCATAAAATAATAATTGAAAAATTCAAAAAATCGCATAAACTGATAGAAAAATCAAAAACGGATTTGAATTCCCCACATTGCGCACAAACATAAAGCGGTAAAATGTTAATATTTTATCAGCAATGCAGCTGTGCCACATTAAAGTCTTGAGTTAGAGGGTCACATCGGATCTTTGGATCCTGCCTTAAGACAGGAGCAACGGTGTCGGTCTCGGTCAAATAATCAACGTTTCGATCGAGTCAACTCCACTGCTAAATCTTTGCGACGAGCGCTTCGTTTTGGACTCATATGAACTTAAGCGTCTTAAGCTTCGAATTCTTCGTTGAAAAAGGTCAATCGTTGGTTGAAACCAACCAGTTAAGAATGAGATTCAATATCAATCAAACTATGTGCAACCATGCATTCAGAAGGGTTCATTTCCCTTTTATTTTTCTGCAGGCTTAAAACCTGTTCGGCAGCGGTATCCCTGTAAAGTGTACGCCATGCCTCTGGGTATCCGTATGATGGTCATTTGTCCTCGTAAATTGTACTCGAGCGGGTCTGGGTCGGGGCTTCCATCGCCTTTGTTGTTGCTTATTGCCCCCGATGGATGCATGGTTATGCATAGTTAATTGATGATTATGACCATTGTCAACAGAGATCCGGATTAGATGCCCCCCCTTTTGTGGGGAGGTGCCCAATATTGGGCTGGACCTGCTCAAAGGAGTCAAAATTGGATACTCTAGGTCATGCTGAGTTGAGGCAGGCTTTCAGAAAAATGGCACGCACTCGTAAAAAGCATTGTGACATCTATTCACATCGCTCGGGTGGTCATGCTAAATAAACTTTGGGATTGATGGGTTTGCCCAAAGATCTCAAACCCTGCTCTCAGCAGGGGCACCCATGAATAATCAAATGAGGTCATCAAATGCCTTGTAGGATGGGACGCAAACTGTCGAGCCTTGCGTATGTTTACTTCGCGCCTATCTTTGAATGTGGGTCGATCACCCCTCTTACTTGCGAAGCTGTTGCATTTAGAATGAATCTCGAACATCAATCACCTTCAAATCATCTCGAGAAGTAGATATTTTTCTCGACTAACGGGCTTTCGCAACTCGAGAGGCGAACGTTTTTCCCAGCTATTGGGCTTTCGCAACTCATTCCACCTCGGTTATGCCCAGTAATGTCGCTAAGCGCTTGGGAACCGATTATCTCGAGGAACGAATGATTAGCCTGGCACCCCAGGGCTTTCATTTTCTCACTGTATTACTCACCTGATGTTTAAAGTTCATTCTGAATATAGTGGACCCGTCAGTAATGCCTTGGGCCTCTTCGGATGTCTCTTTTCATTGGCATTCGATCATTAGCCATTGGATGCCAAAGAGGGGCATTTGTAGACACCCAAATTTGGCCCAAGGCCCGATCAAAACACCTTTCGAGAGAGGTGAAATTTTTGAGCTTTAGATAGCATGAATGGAACCCTTAGAAACCAACCCCGACTCTTAGAACCCTTTCTGAACCCTAAACCTAACCTTCCCAAGGAATAAGGAGGAGGGGTACACCAAAACTAGATACAACCCTCTATAGTGACCAACTCTTATACCTTTGAAGAGTAGAGGTCATCAGCTTTCCAACGGTCCAAGAATTGCCCCAATCAGAGGTGTACGTCAAAAGATATGGCAAACTGAACCCCAGGGGATAAAAAGGTAAAAACATGTGGGCCCCCTGGGGATTTGGCGCAACTAATAGTTGCACCAGGTATAATTTTGCCTGTAGTTGCGCCAGGCCAATCTTCCCAGGATTTTAGCCTGGCACAACTAATAGTTGCGCCAGGTTCAATAGTGCGCCCCACCCCCGCGAGCTCACTTCCAGGCATTGTTCTTCACTGTTTTACTGTACATTTGCCTGGCGCAACTATTAGTTGCGCCAAGCATATGAACAGTAACTATGAGATTTTTCCCTGAATTTCATGTTTAGGGTTTGACTTATTAACCACCTTGACCTTTGGGGTGTGTTTTAATAGTTCTGTTGCACCCATTCCTTACCTATTTGTAACCCTCCAAGTGGCCTAAAGCCTCACCCCATCATCCACCATTAAAACCACCTTCACACCTTTCCAAGCTCTCAAAATCCTAGGAGACCTTAGATTTGAGATCACCTAATTACTAACCTCAATTAGCATCTAAGTGGCCTCCTAACCCACCGTTTTCCTATAAATAGAGCCCCCCACCCAGGTTTAAGGGTTGAGAAATTTGCTTAAGAGAGAAAGAGCTCAAAGTGAGAAGTTCTTCCTCCCTTTTGTGCACTATTTTCACCCAAATTCTAGAATCTCCCAACCTCATTTCAAGCTTATTCTTGCATCCAAAACCCTTAGCCTAGGTGTGTGTCATCCCCTAGCCTCCCTACCCTAACTCTTAGCTTTAAGTCTTAGGAGTTAGAACCCCGTTTTCCACCATACAAGGCCTTCAAGAGCCCATCAAAGCAAGCCACAGAAGGCTCTCCTACGGTGCTACAAGGGCTCGAGGGGTCCGACTCTCCCCTTTCTTCACCTATCTCTTTCTAGCTCTCTCCATCCTCCCATTTGTGCCGTTACGTCGCTGATTTTTCGGTAGGAACGGAGGGGCATAAATAGGATTCTAAGCCCTTTTGGGCAAGAGAAAGCTATTTTCTTTTCTTTCATTTCATTTTATTTTTGGCCATTAGTAGAGACCGCGTTAAGTGGGTTGATCGGGTGCCTAACACCTTCCTGATCGATAACCGAAGCCCCTACCAAAGAGCCTTTGGTGTGGACCGGATTCAGAGTCATATTTTTAGTACTTCGGTTCTCATAAAAATGAACTAGGTATGCCGGGACACCGAAAGCTCCGGGTGGCGACTCTATATTTTTTTCACTAGAGAGCGCATCATCGCGACGGGATCGTCTCGATTCCCACGGTTGCACATGAGGTTTTAGCACAGATTACAGACTTGAGAGCTTGGTCATTGCAGGCCTCTTTGTAGTAATGGCCAGCTGATTTTAAGGCCCCATTCAATTTGTGTTTTCTTGTGATTTTAATTTGATTTTCATAGACTGTTTGCTCCTATGAATGCATGAGCATGTAGCCTTGCAAACATAGTGTCTGCAATGATTTTCTTGTTTCAACTTTAGTCCATTGACTGGATGCAGTCCCTGGGGTATTTGGTGACCATTTAAGTGGACAAAATACAACACTAAGATCAGTCAACACCGTCGAGTTAGGTTGGATTCGTTTACCTTCCACTTGAGCATGTAGCCAACTGAAGGATAGCTGCAGAACTAGATCTTGATCCGAGTTGCAGTGAAGAATAGCACATAAATGTCTACTTCACCATCTTTCTACTTTATTTTACCACACTATCATCATCCTTCTTTATCCCCTTTAATTAGCTATAGTTTTATTCATGTTTTTAGTTTAATTTCTTTTTTTGACACCTAAACACCCTCTCTTTACCTTGCTTTCTAGTGTAGGTTTAGGGTTGCCAGATTTGTAGCCAGATCTGGAGATTTACTATACAACCTTTGGGTTTTAGATCATCACTCCCTGTGGGACAAACTCTTACTTATCAAAACTTGCTACAACTGCCCTAGATCGTGCAGGACTGTGATTTTAGATTGTTATTTTTATGTTGTTTCATTCTATTTTAACTTCTTATTTATTTATTTTGTTACCATGTTTTTACAACATCTTTAATAATAAAAAGAACAACACATCAATTCTAACCAATAAGTTTTTGGCGCCGTTGCCGAAGAGTTTTGATATAGGTAGCAACTCTGAGTTTTTATTTTAGATTTATTTATTGTAGATGTAGTGTTTAAATAAATTCCTTTTACAAACTTTCCTTTTGTTTTATAGTTTTTCCTTATTTTCTATTTTAGATTTATGGCCTATTTTATGTTTGAATAAATTCCTACTGAAGTTTTTGATTTTTGCAGCTCTGGAGCAGTAACAAACTAGAGAGATCAGCTGCAGCTGGAGCAATTTTGCCTTAGTTTGCATCTCTCTCTCCCTTGTTGTTTCATTTCTCCAGTCTTAAATTTCAGTAGTAGTGTTAACTTTTAGTATTTTTTATTCTATCTGTTGTGAGTGTCTTTTTCTTTGCTCTGTGTGTGTGTTGTATGCAGGGAAGAAAGTCTCTAATTCCTAAGCCAGAACCTTTGAATCCTAAAATTGAGAGAGTCCTAAGCTCTAGCCTAGCAACACACACCCTTGCTGAAAAGTTAGAAACATCTGAGATGGGTGAGCAACCGAGACCCCTTAGGGAGTTTTATGCACCAGGGGCATACTCATCCCCCTCTTGCATTCAACTCTCTACTGTTGCAGGTAATTATGAGATCAAGGCTCAAACCATCCAAATGTTACCATCTTTTCACTAGTTAAGCAAAGAGGACCCCTACTAGCACCTAGATCAGTTTCTTTCTCTATGCACTACCTTTAATATTGCTTGTTTGAGAGATGATGGCACCAAATCGAGGCTTTTTCCTTTTTCACTAAAGGATAAGGTTAGAACTTGGCTCACCATGCTCCTAGCCAATAGCATACAGTCTTGGAATGATCTGTAATGCCAATTCTTGGCTAAATTTTTCCCAATTTGTAAAACCAGTCAGTTGAGGCAATGCCCACACCACCAGATCCCTAGGCGGTAGCTTGTTCAAAGCTTCTACCAGGGGATAGATACTAAAAGTAGATCTATGATTGATGCTTCAAATGGTCGCACATACTTCAGCAAAGCTGATCAAGAAGCATGGGATTTGTTTGATGTGACAGGTGAAAAATCTATGCAGCAGGAGTCTTTGTCACGAAATGACATTGAACCGGCAACTAGAGTTAGAAAATAGCCCACTTCCATGGGAAAATTGAACGAATTAAATGTGTACAATGACTTAGAGAGGAAAGTGGACAACTGTCCTTCAAGTTTGATAAATTATTGAGTGTGTTGCAACCCCACATGGTTGCACGGGTTGGAGAGGCATGTCTGATATGCCACTCACGTACACACTCACATCTTGACTGTCCCTTCGCTAGTCCATTTCCAGACTTAGAAAATGAGCATGTTAATGTTGTCCATTCATTTGGATAGCAGCCTGCTACGTATACTTGGAGGAACCACCCTAATTTGAGGTGGAGACAAACTAATGTTCAAAACACCCAGTAGCAACAAACACTGCCCTACAATTCAAACCAGTAGCTCCTTGTAGATCATTTCCCACATCAGTCCCCCCCAAGTCAATTATTTTTGCCCCCACCATAACCCAGAGCCCCCTCCTTTGAGGAGCAAGTTTTGTCTTCATTGCAAAACCTTAGCTCCCTCCCACAGACTGTGAATTCCCACAGTCAGAGCATCAAAAAGATAGAAGACTAGCTGGGTCAAATTTTCAATGCTCTGACAAGAAGGAATGAGGGCTGGCTCCCACGCTAAATTGTGACCAATCCCAAAGGGCAATACATGATTGGTGAAGCTTCTTCAACCAATGAGGAAGCTAGGGCCATTCATGCCCTGAGGACTAGTAAGGTGGTGGAGCACCAAGAGGTTTTTAATAGAAAAAGGTGTGTAGAAGAGAGAGAGGACTAAGTTCCTGCTATTGAGCCCCAGTAAAAATAAAAATAAAAATAAAAAATAAAATAAATAAATAAAATAAAATAAATAAAATTTTTTTATATGTCAGCATATGAATACCAGCAATACATCATCTGCCATTTCCTCAAAAAATTTTAAGTTCCTTCTCCTTTTCTCAAGGAGAAGGCTATGATGGAGGAAATAAAGTTTGATAAACAGTTGCAGTCATTGGTGAGATGGTGGATGACACCTCACCCAAACTACTGGCTATCTGAGATATTTGCTGAAATTGTTGAAGTATGGACTAAGGAGACCCCCTTCCTCAGCCATCTAAGACACCTTTGCTACCTTTTAAGTGACTTTCCATCTATTGTGGAGCTGGAGCTGCTCCCTGCATTTCTCATGCAAATGCAAATATGTTGAGCTGAAGGATCTCAGGTTTGATGCAAATGCAAAGGTATGGACTTTCATTTTTATATTGAAGTTCATTCCGATGCAGCTGAGATCCAGTTGGGGAAACGAATTTATTGTCACACATTCACCCCCATCCGGACTGTTGTGTAAATATTGTGTTTGTGTGATCTGATTTTTAATGGATCTTGCTTTAAAAATGTGTGACATTAATGTTTATAATTCTTTACCATTTATTTAGATTCATACTCAGATCATTTTTAGGTAGTTGTGTTTAGGATTTTACTGTTTTAGGTGTTTAAATATAGTTGCTATTTTTTCATATCTCTGCTGGTTTTAGTTTAACTGCTATTTATTTTTAGTGTAATTTTTGTTGTACATAGTTGTTGTTTTACGAATTTGTGTAGTTGTTTTGTTTTCTTAGTTGTCATTTTGTGTATATTCCCTTTTTTCTCCTTCTTAGTATGACTTTCTGCAGTATTTTAGTTTAGTTTCTCTTGGTTCTCTGTTGTAGTTTAGTTTTTTTTTTTTCTTTTACAAACCTTGCTGCCCATAATGAGATTACTGTTGAAACTGTGATGACATTGTTTATCTTAGGTTTGGGGGTATGGCAGGGTGGTAGGCCAGTAAAATAGTTAATTTTAGTGCAGCAGTGTTGGTTGAATTGAGATAAATAAAGTCAATTCCCACCTAACCATGTTAGAGAGGAAATTAAAAATTTTGCGGACTTTTTAAAAACTGAAAATTTAGCACCTCCATGAAGTTAACACTAAGAAAAAAAAATTTGAATGAGTACTTAGTGAACTAGAGAGGAGAGAAAAAGGTATAAATATATCCCATGAGTTAAATTGAAGACCATACATAGTGAGATTTGGGCCTATCAATTTTCTTTTGAAGAGTGTTTTTGGTAATTTTTCTGCACTAAGGAATGACTGGTTCAATATCTTTTCACTAGAGGTTAGGCACCCCCAAATTGAAACTGATTGGCAGCACTCATGAAACTAAAGAGATGATGTAAGGCCTTCATTTGGAAGCCAGGAGCAACTCGAGTTCTATGATGCTGCCCCAGCCTCTCGAGCATCCTCTCGAGAAGTGCTCGAGATCAACAACTTGAAGCTGCTTGAAGCCTGTCAACTACTCGAGAACCACTCGAGATACACAATACTGAAGCCCATCTACTCGAGGCACAGGTTCTATTCATTCCAGCAGCTGTGTTCAAGCATTCAAGGGCATTTTGGGATTCCACAACACCTAGGACACACATCCCAAGGTGTTGAGCTGTCCCACACATCCCAAAGCAATTACATGACCAAAAATGGGCCACGACAGCAACTCTAAATATTTTATTCATTTCTTTTTTCTGATTGGCTAAAGCTTCTAACTGCCTTACGAATTGTATAAATAGAATATAATATGTCTTGGGAAGGGAACCAGGATTAACCTGAGCTCACTTTTAGGGTTTTATATTTTTAGGTTAGCGTTTATTTTCTTTTCTTCTCTCCTTAGCTTAGTAGTCATGTTGGGTTAAATCTCTGTAGCAGCTAGTTTCGTTTCAGTTTTGCAATTGGTTTTGTAATAATATAGTGAGCAGTTTTGGTAGTTTGCACAAACTACTGCCCTGAGGGCCAATAATTGTAAGTCCTTTTTGTTCAATGAAAAGCCATTTTTAAAGATTCATTTAATCTATACTTTTCTTGTGTTTTTCACATAGATCGTTATAGGTTTTTTGCACCTATGGTTGCTTGAGCTTGTAGCCTTGCAACCATAGTGGCAGCAGTAGTATTACTGTTCCATCTCTAACCTCTGTGACTGGGTTAACCTCTGGGATAGCCTGTGACCTTTTTAGTGGGCAGGGTATAGCCCTAAGACTGATCTAGATCATAGGTTTGAGTTGGATTCTTTTTCTTTGCACTTGTGATTGTAGCCAAGTGAGAGACAGCTGCAGAGCCAACTCCTCCTCTGTTTTACAACTCTATTTTCAATAAATAGATTTTAGGTTTTTGTACAGATTGCAAACTTGAGAGCTTGGTCATTGCAGGCCTCTTTGTAGTAATGACCAGCTGATTTCAAGGCCCCATTCAATCTGCTATTTCTTATGATTTTCACTTAATTTTTATTGACTATTTGCTCCAATGGATGCATGAGCTTGTGGCCTTGGAAACATAGTATCTGCAATGATTTTTCTATTTCAGCTTTAATCCATTGACTGGATGTAGTCCCGAGGGTCTTTTGTGATCATTTAAGTGGACAGAAAACAACCCTACGATCAGTCCACACCTTTGGGTTAGGTTGGATTCTTTTACCTTGCACTTGAGCTTATAGCCAAGTGAAGGATAGCTGCAGATCTAGATCTTGATTTGAGTTGCAGTGAAGAATAGAAGATAGTTGTCTACTTCTCCATCTTTTTACTTTATTTTATTACACCATCATCATCCTTCTTTATCCCCTTTCTTTAGCTATAGTTTTATTCCTGTTTTTAGTTTAGTTTAGTTGCTTTCTAGTGTAGATTTACAGTTGCCAGATCTATAGCCAGATCTGGAGATTTACTATACAATCTTTAGGTTTTAGATCATCACTCCTTGTGGGACAAACTCTTACTTATCAAAACTTGCTACAACAGCCCTGGATCTTGTAAGACTGTGATTTTAGATTGCTATTTTTGTGCTATTTCATTCCATTTTCACTCCTCCTTTTTGATTTATTTTATTGCCATATTTTTACCACATCTTTAATAATAAAAACAACAACACAGCAATTCTAACCAACAAGTTTTTTGCGTCATTGTCGGAGAGTTTTGATCTATGTAGTAAATCTAAGTTTTTATTTTAGATTTATTTATTGTAGATGTTGTGTTTGAATTAATTCCAGCTCCAAACTTTTTATTTATTTTACAGTTTTTCCTTATTTTCTATTTTAGATTTATTGTCTGTTTTGTGTTTGAATAATTTCCTGCTGAAGTTTTTTATTTTGGCAGCTCTGGAGCAGTAACAAACTAGGGAGATCAGCTACAACTGGAGCAATTTTTCCTTAGTTTGCATCTCTCTCTCCCTTGTTCTTGTTTCATTTCTGCAGTCTTAAATTTCACTAGTAGGGTTAGCTTTTAGTATTTTCTATTCTATCCGCTGTGAGTGTCTTTTTCTTTGCTCCGTGTGTGTGTTGTATGCTGGGAAGAAGGTCTCTAATTCCTGAGCTAGAACCTTTGAATCCTAGAATTGAGAGAGTCCTAAGCTCGAGGCTAGCAACTCACACCCTTGCGGAAAAGTCAAAAACATCTTAGATGGGTGAGCAACCGAGACCCCTTAGGGAGTATTATGCACCAGGGGCATACCCATCCCGCTCTTGCATTCAACTCTCTACTATTGCGGGTAATTATGAGATCAAGGCTCAAACCATCCTAATGATACCATCTTTTCATAGGTTAATAAAAGAGGACTCCTACCAGCACATAGATTAGTTTCTTTTTCTATGCACTACCTTTAGTATTGCTGGTTTGGGAGATAGAGCCATCAAATTGAGGCTATTTCCTTTTTTACTAAAGGATAAGGCCAGAACTTGGCTCACCATGCTCCAAGCCAATAGCATACAGTCTTGGATTGATCTGTAATGCCAATTCTTGGCTAAATTTTTCCTAATTAGTAAAACCAGTTAGTTGAGGAAGAGCATACTCTCTTTTGCTCAGTCCCCAACTGAACAATTTCATGAAGCTTGGGATAGATTTAAAGAGTTGTTGAGGTAATGCCCGCACCACCAGATTCCTAGGTGGCAGCTTGTTCAAAGCTTCTACTAGGGGATAGATGCTAAAAGTAGATCTATGATTGATGCTTTAAGTGGTTGCACATACCTCAACAGAACTGATCAAGAAGCATGGGATTTGTTTGATGTGATAGGTGAAAACTCTATGAAGCAGGAGTCTTTGTCAGGAAATGACATTAAACTAATAATTAGAGTTATAAAAGAACCCACTTCCAAGGGAAAATTGTAAGAATTAAATGTATACAATGACTTAGAGAGGAAAGTGGACAGCTTGTCCTTCATGTTTGATAAACTGTTGAGTGTATTACAGCCCTACATGGCTGCACAGGTTGGAGAGGCATGTCTGATATGCCACTCACCTACACACTCACATCTTGACTATCCCTCTGATGGTTCATTTCCAGACTTAGAAAATGAGCATGCCAATCTTGTCCAATCATTTGGGCAGTAGACTACTGGGTATACTTGGAGGAACCACCCTAATTATTGGTGGAGACAAACAAATGGTCAAAACACCCAGTAGCAGCAGTCCCTACAATTCAAACCAGTAGTATCGTCTAGAGCATTTCCCACATCAGTCCCCCCAGCCAAGTCTTTTATTTTTTCCCCCACCATAACCAAGAGCCCCCTCCTTTGAGGAGTAGGTTTTGTCTCATTGCAAAACCTTAGCTCCCTGTCACAGACTATGAATCCCACAGTCAGAGCATAAAAAAGATAGAAGACCAGCTGGGTCAAATTTCTAATGCTCTGATAAGAAGGAATGAGGGCAGGCCTCCAAGCCAAACTGTAACCAATCTCAAAGGGCAATACATCATTGGTGAAGCTTCTTCAACCAATGAGGAAGCTAGGGGCATTCAGCCCCTAAGGACTGGTAAGGTGGTGGAGTACCAAGAGGTTTTTAATGGAAAAAGGTGTGTAGAAGAGAGAGAGAGGGCTGAGCTCTTATTGTTGAACCCCAGTAAAAAAAATATATAATAATAATAATAATAATGATAAATAAATAAAATTTATATGTCAGGAGATGAATACCAGCATGTTGGTGCACGCTTTTTCTAGGTTTCTCGCGGTTCCCGTTAAATTAGTGGCTTCCAATTCTGTCCTGGTGGACTCTAGCGATGCGGTGTTTGGAATAATTGAAGTAAAAATAAATAATAAAAGGGGTTTTCTAGGAGGATTCCTAGTTTATTGTGATCGCCAGCTGCATATATTTATCGATGCTGCAACACGTCAATGATCACGCTTAGGAGCAGGTGTGGGTTGCTTTTATACTGAATCGTCCACCTGCGAACGTCAGCAGCATTCTATTTCTTTTGGTTAGATAGTTTGATTTCCTTTTGTTTCCCTTTATAGTTATGCTTCTGGTCAGTTTAGATCTCCTTTGATTCTATTAGGAATTTAGTTATATAGGTTTGTTCCAGTCCTGTTAGGAATCCAATTAAGGTTGATTTCTTATTCTATTAGGAATCTAATTATTTTCAGTCTCCTACTGGCACAAGGAGTGTATGTATAATAGTTCTGGTGAGACTTTAATTCGTTTAGGTATTTCAGGTATACTAGAATTCTGACTAAATAAAGTATAACAATTCTATGGAAATTCTAATTGAAGCAATTATAGCAATCCTATTAGAATTTTGACTGAAATAAAAGACTAATTTTTGTTGAAACTCTGATTTAAGCAAAGGAATTAATGCTAATAACTTCTAATTAAGACAAATAAACTAATTTTTCTATCAAATCTGATTAAGATAAATAAACTAATTTTGTAAAAATCTCTAATTGAAGCAATGAATTGATTATGCTAAAGAATCTAATTGAAGTAACGAATTTGATCCCGTTTAATTATAATTGAAGCAAGGAATTGATCGATTAAATTCAGATCAAAAGAGATTAATCAGTTATACGAAGATTTAAGACAATTAATTAAGTATGTTGGAATAAACTTACTAATCAATAGTACTGAAAGTATAAAACTAAAGCAATCAATCAACTCTAAAATTCCTAAGAAAAGGGGGGTTTGGGCCAGTTATGCTTAGGAGGATTGGCCTCGTTCTCGAGTACCCTCCGTAAGCTCCCTTGGCCAAATCGGGTGGCTAAAGTTGAAAATAAATTGAATTTGTGGACCGTAAAATAGTGCTTTGGGATTTTTCAGAGTTGATTTCAGAATAGCGATTGTGAATTAAATTGTAAAACTATAATTATAAGACTGAAACTATATTTGGAATTTTTTAGAGATGTTAAAATAAGCAATTTAGAATTAAAATTAAATTTTTAGTACTGAATTTGTGTCCAAAATCAGGAGATCAGGCCGTATGATTAAAGACTGGTTCTGAATCGAAGGATTAGAACCAAAAATTAACAATAGGACTATAAATCGAGATTTTAGAACTGAATTAAAGTTTAAAATCGGTATATCGGACCGATGGATTAAGGACTAGTTCTAGAAATAGAGAACTGGAATCGGATATATAGAATTTCGGTTCGAACATGGGTGCTACGGTCTAAAACTAAAAATAAAAATATTAATAGAATTCCTAGATCTAGAGATTAGAAGCTATGATTGCGAATTAAAAGTTTAAATCCTTACCTAGGGTCGAGGTTGCGGAGATAAATCTCGAAGATTCGAAGCTTGAATCTTGAAACCATGATTAAGATGCTCTATGGGTTGATTCTCAGAGTTCTCTAGTTTCGGAATCCCAAAAAAATCTGTTCTCTCCTGAAAAATTGCCAGCCTCCACTCTCTTTTCAAGAAAAAAAGCTTTTATAGGTTTTCCTTCAATTGCACGCCCTATTTCAGGCATTTAATTGAATTACGCACCTGGCTCCTGGCGCTTAAATCGCTTTGAGTCCGTCACCAACTCAGTGAGCAATCGGCTGACTTGCTCAGCGAGTTTCCCAGTCCTAACAAAATTAGGGCTAATTGTGTGCTAATTGCGTGCGTAATGGCATGTGTGCAATATGATTAAGCATTTAGTCATAAGCGCGTAATCAAGGGAACTCAGGGATTAAGGGTAATGAGACTAGGTCAGGCATAGGCCAATTGCGCGCTAGTTTTGTGGCACGTCAATCCGATCGCACGTCCGATTTCAGGCACGTGATCGAGTCACGAATAGGTCTAAGAAAGGAAATTTGGTCTGAAAGAGGGACTGATTGCGCATTTGTGTGGTTTGGCGCGCAATCGAATTACACGCGGGGTTTCAAGCGCTAAATTCGGGATTGTCCTAGTCTGGTCTCTAGAATGAAATGCAAGACTATTATTTCAGTCTGCATTCCGACTATATACTATTATTTCAATATATAGTCTCCCCATTTCAAGATCTGAGCCACAAAGCTATTGTTTCAACCTGTGTTCAACCATATACTATTGTTTCAGTGCATGGTTCTCATATCAGGGTTAAAAAGAAGGTCAAAGGTTGACTGAATAAAGAATATATTTCGAGAAGGCAAAATGGGGGTGTCTACACAGCAGTACATCATCTGCCATTTCCTTAAAAATTTTAAGTTCCTTCTCCTTTTCACAAGGAGAAGTTTATGATGGAGGAAATGAAGATTGATAAACAGTTGCAGTCATTGGTGAGATGGTGGATGACACCTCACCTAAACTGCTGGATTGGGCTGAGGTATTTCCTAAAATGGTTGAAGTATGGACTGAGGAGACCCCCTTCCTCATCCATCTAAGGCACCTTTGCTGCCTTTTAAGTAATTGTCCATCTGCTGTGGAGCTGGAGCTGCTCCCTGCATTTCTCATGCAACTGCAAACTGTTGAGCTGAAGGATCTCAGGTTTGATGCACATGCAAAGGTATTGCCTTTTATTTTTATATTGAAGTTATTCCCAATTCAGCTGAGATCCAGATGTGGAGACCAATTTACTGTCATACATTCACCCCCATCCAAACTGTTGTGTAAATATTGTGTTTGTGTGATCTGATTTTTTATGAATCTCTCTTTAAAAATGTGTGCCATTAATATTGATAATTCTTTGCCATTAATTTAGATTCATACTCAGATCATTTTTAGGTAGTTGTGTTTAGGATTTTACTTTTTTAAGTGTTTAAATATAGTTGTTGTTTTTTCATATCCCTGCTGTTTTTAGTTTAATTGTTGTTTATTTTTAGTGTAATTTATGTTATTTGTAGTTGTTATTTTAGGAATTTATGCAGTTGTTTTGTTTTCTTAGTTGTCATTTTGTGTATATTCTCTATTTTCTCTTTCTTCGTATGATTTTCTATAATCTTTTAGTTTAGTTTTCTCTTAGTTTTCTGCTGTAGTTTAGTTAGTTTTTTTCTTTTACAAACCCTACTGCCCTTAATAAGACTACTATTGAAATAGTGAGGACACTATTTATCTTAGGCTTGGGGGTATGGCAGGGTGGTAGGCTAGCAAAATAGTTAATTTTAGAGCAGCAATGTTAGTTGAATTGAGATAAATAAAGTCAATTCCCACCTAATCATGTTAGAGAGAGGAAATTAAAAAGTTTGCAAACTTTTTATAAACTGAAAATTTAGCACCTCCATGAAGTTAACACCAAGAAATTTTTTTTTCAATGAGTACTTAGTGAAACTAGAGAGGAGAGAAAAAGGTGAAAATATACCCCATGAGTTAAATTGAAGACCATATAGAGTGAGATTTGGGCCTATCAATTTTCTTTTTAAGAGTGTTTTTGGCAATTTTTCTGCTCTAAGGAATACTGATTCAATATCTTTTCACTAGAAGTTATACACCCCCAAATTGAAATTGATTGGCAACAGTCCTGACACTAAAGAGAAGATGTAAGGCCTTCATTTGGACAGTTTGAGCCTAAAAATCCTACCCTTTGATATTGCCCTTTGTATACACTCATTGAGCCGTCAAATTCAAGTTTTCTTTGACAAACACCAGAGTACTTGCAGCTAAACTTCATGACCTTATTCAACCTTACCCTCACTCTAAGATTTCAGAAGTTAAAGGAGATCATGTTGAATATAGTTGAGAGAAGTTCAACATTTGGTGGAAGGAGAAAAAAAGTAAACTAAAAATAGCAGTGTAGTAGTGGTATATGTGTGGCTTTCCATAAAAATAAAAAATAAATAAAATAAAAAATAGAAAGAGAAGTCAAGTGAAGTACTTCATCTGAAAATGTAAATAGAAGAGAAGAAGCTAGCCCCTTCAGATCTGAAAAACATCAAAAAGATGAAGTGCTGTGATGAAGAAGGTGAAGTCATGAATCACCTCCTCCCCTTGCTGATTTCTCAATTTTGAATCTATTCTATCCCTCCTATTCTTTGTAAACCTCAACCATAAGCCACATTACAATCCATCAAAAAGACCTTGTTGTTCCAAAGTGAAATGAGTTGTCATGTGGAGATGAGGAGATGTCTAATCTATGGTGAAAAGTACTTGATGATGTCAAGAACTTAGATGCAATGCCTATGCTCATGATTATAGGCCTATTTGAGGTCTGTGATTGATCTTGAGCTTATGAGAGTGTGAACACCTTGGATTTTTGTTGTTGAGAGATAGACCCGGTGAGGATTGGGTCTGAAATTTAACTTCATTGGGGTAGTATTTACACCTGATTTTGGAATTAAAGGCAAGCTTAGTGCTGATTTTTACACATTGTATTCTTAATGTAAACTGATTGGTGGTGATGCAAATACATGCTAATTTTAGTTTTAAATTGTTTGCATTACTACTATAATCTCCTTTGGTTTTTAAAGAATAGGTGTAGAATGATGCTTTATTTATTAAAATCTACTTTGCCATTGGTTGCATTATACTTAACTATTTTAATGGTGAAGTTTGTGGGTATCTTCACTGAAAACTCTCAGGAGACTTCAGTCCTCCACTAGGGATCACCTAGAGGTTTAAAAGACTTGGTGCATAAGCTAAATGCATCCGTGCTCCCTATGAAAGTGGCATTTACTTTTTGGAATAACTGTTTTAATTTTTCCTTTGCTTAAGGACTAGCAAAGACTAGGTTTGGAGGTGTGTTGAGCACTAAAATATACCCCTTTCCACCTCTTAACCTGGCCTGTAAGAGACCTTTGAGCTAGTTAATAATGATTTTTAAGTGTGTTTTTATCGATAACGAGAAAATATAGCTTAATGCGGCAATCCATCATTTTTTAACCAAGAAGAAAGAATTTTGAGTTAAGTTGTGGAGCTGGTGCATTTTTATTGACTGCACTATGGTGGTTCTCATCATTGGGGCTATTTAGCATGCCTCGAGGCTTGTGAAATCCTGCTGAGAGAGAGATGAGCTCAGAGTTTGTGGAGTGTTGCTGCAGTGGATTAAATGGAACAGTTGTTGAACACATTGCTGTTGTAGCAGAATATACAAGCTGCACAATCAAGCAGATCTTGAGCAGTTTATATATATATAGCTCATGCAAGCAGCAACAAATAACCATTCAAGCAGACCTAAAGTGTAGCATGCAGCTGCACCAACCTGTCAAGTATTTCTTGCTGAAGCCATCTAGCTTGTGAGAAATTTATTGTTGCAATAAGTTGTAGAGCTGCAAACACTTAAAGCCCATTCTCACAAACCGCATGGAGAAACAACCTATTGAGCTGCAGCATTGAAGACCCTGCCTTTATGCACTCAAGCGGAGGCACTACACCAGCAGTTATTGCACTGAGCACATGTAAATTACCAAAAGAGCCTCTCGAGCTGCAAATCTGATCCTCATGAGTTAATTATAAGGCAACAGACTCCAGTCAAGCAGTTATTCTTGTTAGAACTGAGCCACACGAGTAGCACCACAGCTGCATTGAAGCACTTGAGCCGCTGCAAAAATGTTGCTATTTTATCCACTCAAGCATCTACATAGTTTTAGCTTTAAAACAACCATTCTCTTGAATTGTTGCACCAACCAATCGAGCTGAGAGTTAGAGCCATTTGATGAACGAGAGCAGTTCACAGCTGAAGACAAAGCTGTTGAGTAGTTCATAACCTTGAAGATAATCTACTTAAGAGGTTGGCTGATGCTACATTGCTGATGTCGAGCACTTAACATACCATCCTCTCGAGCAGTAGTGCAACCATTTAATCTGCTCAAGCAGCTCAAAAGTGTTGTTGATACCAGCCTCTCGGGCTGCGAAATCGGCCTCTCGAGTTCACGCTTTCTAAAGCTAGGAGCCAATCGAGTTCTGTAATGCTGCCCCAACCTCTTGAGCTGCCTCTCGAGAACTTCTCAAGATCAACAACCTGAAGCTTTCTGAAGCCTATCAACTACTCGAGAACCACTCAAGATACACAATTTTGAAGCCCATCTGCTCGAGGCACAGGTTCCAGCCATTCCAGCAGTTCTGTTCAGGCATTCAAGGGTATTTTTGGGATTCCACAGCACCTAGGGCACACATCCCAAGGTATTGAGCTATCCCACACATCCCAAAGCAATTACATGGCCACAAATGGGTCATGACAGCAGCTCTAAATATTTTATTATTTTCTTTTTTCTAATTGGCTAAAGCTTCTAACTGCCTTATGGATTGAATAAATAGAATATAATCTGTCTTGGGAAGGGAGCCAGGATTATCCTTAGCTCACTTTTAGGATTTTATATTTTTAGGTTAGGGTTTATTTTCTTTTCTTCTCTCCATAGCTCAACAATCATGTTGGGTTGAATCTTCGTAGCAGCTAGTTTAATTTCAATTTTGCAATCGGTTTTGTAATAATATAGTGAGCAGTTTTGGGAATTTGCACAAACTGCTGCCTTGAGGGCCAATAATTGTATGTTCTTTTTGTTTAATGAAAAGCCATTTTTAAAGCTTCATTTAATCTGTACTTTTCCTGTGTTTTTCACATAGATCTTTGTGTAGATTTTATGCACCTATGGTTGCTTGAGCTTGTAGCCTTGCAACCATAGTGTAGCAATAGTATTATTGTTCCATCTCTAACCTCTGGGATAGCCTGTGACCATTTTAGTGGGCAGGGTATAGCCCTAAGACTGATCTAGATCATAGGTTTGAGTTGGATTCTTTTTCTCTGCACTTGTGATTGTAGCCAAGTGAGAGACAACTGCAGAGTCAACTCCTCTATTTTGCAACTCCATTTTTAATAAATAAATATGAGGTTTTTTCACAGATTGTAGACTTGAGAGCTTGGTCATTGCAGACCTCTATGTAGTAATGACCAGCTGATTTCAAGGCCCCATTCAATCTGCGATTTCTTGTGATTTTCACTTGATTTTCTTAGATTGTTTGCTCCTATGGATGCTTGAGCTGGGAGCCTTGCAAACATTGTGTTTGCAATGATTTTTCTATTTCAGCTTTAGTCCATTGATTGGATGCAATCCCTGGGGTATTTTGTGACCATTTAAGTGGACATAATACAACCCTAAGATCAGTCCACACCTTTGAGTTAGGTTGGATTCTTTTACCTTGCACTTGAGCTTGTAGCCAAGTGAAGGATGGCTATAGATCTAGATCTTGATTTGAGTTGCAGTGAAGAATAGAACAGAGCTGTATACTTCTCCATCTTTTTACTTTATTTTACCACACCATCATCATCCTTCTTTATCCCCATTCTTTTGTTGTAGTCTTATTCCTGTTTTAGTTTTGTTTTGTTTTGTGACACCTAAACACCCTCTCTTTACCTTGGTTTCTAGTGTAGGTTTAGAGTTGCCAGATCTGTAGCCAGATCTGGAGATTTACTATACAGCCTTTTTATTTTAGATCATCATTCCTTGTGGGGCAAACTCTTACTTATCAAAACTTGCTACAACAGCCCGGGATCATGTAGGACTGTGAGTTTAGATTGCTATTTTTGTGCTATTTCATTCCATTTTTACTCCTTTTTTATTTATTTTGTTGCCATGTTTCTACCACATCTTTAATAATAAAAAGTACAGTACAACAATTCTAACCAATAGGTATGAGTCATAAGGCTATTGTTTCAGCCCGAGAATCTGCCATACACTATTGCTTTAGTATATGGTCCCCGTATTTAGGTTTTAAGGTCTTCGGAGAAGATCAGTCTTATTTTGGAGATTGTGGGCAAGGTCAAAGGTTGACTGAACTAGTTTGTATACTCCAAGAGGGAAAAATTTGGGTGTCTACATATGACCCTCTTCGGCGTGTTCTTCTGGAATAATAATGCGTCGAAGAAGTAGACACCCCTCTTACGAAGTGCCTTCTCGTTTCTTTGGGAATCACAAGTGTGAACCGGAGAGCTGACATGAAGTGCTTGGCTTTCTTATTTATCAGTATGAGTTAAAGGGGAGCATTCGGGGGCCCAGTGGTAACTGTCGAGAGGTGTATCCTCATCTGCAGGTACAAGTAGCATGCGGTCGCATGTCGCGACCTACTACAGGGGTAGTCAAATGGGGGGAAATTGATGCAATTGAGAGGTATATCCTCATCCGCTAGTGCAAGTGGCATCCCGTCGCCTGCCACAACCTGCTGCATGTGGCAGTCAGATAGGAAGGAAAATGGTGATAACGTGGTAGCGGGAGGCGTCATACGAATGTCCCGAGACAAGGTCAAGTGACCAGATAATATGATGTAATATTGTGGCGAAGGCCTTCGCAAGTCATGTCAGACCAGGCGCATCATTGCTCACACCAATAGCGTGTCAGGTGTCCCTTTCCCATCGACATTTATGATTTCTTAGAGTGGAGCATATTCAGTGTTCGATTTTTCGGGGGAAAGAACAGATTGGAGTGATGAGAGGTGAATTTTGATAGATAGGGATTTTTTAAAAAATTTGGGAGTTTTAACTTAAGGTCAATTCAGTGGTAAAACAGTGAAAAACATGATGTGCAACCATGAGAATCGATGCGATCCCCGTCGCAACAAAGCGCTCTCTAACGATGAAAAATATAGAGTCGCCGCCCGGAGATTTTGGTATCCCGGGATACCTAGTTCATTTTTATGAGCACCTAAGTGCTAAAAATATGACTCTGAATCTAGTCCACACCAAAGGCTCTTGGGTAGGGGCTTTGGTTATCGATCGGGAAGGTGTTAGGCACCCGATGAACTGGCTTAATGCGGTCTCTACTAATGGCCAATAATAAAATGAAGTAAAAGCAAGGAAAATAGCTTCCTCTTACCCAAAAGGGCGTAGAATCCTATTTGTGCCCCTCCGTTCCTACCGAAAAATCGGCGGCGTAACGACACAAATGAGAGGATGGAGGGAGCTAGAGAGAGATAGGAGAAGAAAGGGGAGAGCTGGAGCCCTCGGGCCCTTGTAGCACAGTAGAGGAGCCTTGCATGGCTTGCTTTGATGAGCTCTTGAAGGCTTTGTATGGTGGTAAGTGTGGTTCTAACTCCTAGAACTTAAAGCTAAGAGGTAGGGGATGGAGGCTAGGGGATCACACACACCTAGGCTAAGGGTTTTGGATGTAAGAACAAGCTTGGGAAGAGGTTTTGGAATTCTGAAATTTGGATGAAAATAGTGCACAAAAGGGAGGAAGAACTTCTCACTTTGAGTTCTTTCTCTCTTAAGCAAATGTCTCAACCCTTAAGCAAAGGGGTGGGGGGCTCTATTTATAGGAAAAGGGTGGGTTAGGAGGCCACTTAGATGCTAATTGATGTTAGCAATTAGGTAATCTCAAATCTAAGGTTTCCTAAGATTTTGAGAGCTTGGAAAGGTGTGAAGGTGGTTCTAATGGTGGATGATGGGGTGAGGCTTTAAGCCACTTGGAGGGTTGCAAATAGGTAAGGAATGGGTGCAACAAAACTATCAAAACACACCCCAAAGGTTGAGGTGGTCAATAAGTCAAATCCCAAACACGAAATTTAGGGCAAAAACCTAATGTTACTGTTCATATGCCTGGCGCAACTAATAGTTGCGCCAGGCGAAAGCACAGTAAAACAATGAGGAATAGTGCTGGAAGTTAGCTCGCGGGGTGGGGGCCACCTTTTAAACTTGGAGCAACTATCAGTTGCGCCAGGCTTAAAATCTGAGAGAATTGGCCTGGCGCAACTAATAGTTGCGCCAGGCAAAATTTAAGCCTGGTGCAACTATTAGTTATGCCAGGCCATTTCTGGGGAGAAATAGCCTGGCGCGACTAATAGTCGCGCCAAATCCCTAGGGGGGCCACCTTGAAATTACCTTCCTGCCCTCTGGGTTCGAAATGCCATGTCTTCGGATATATACCTCCGATTGGGGCGATTCTTGGACCGCTGGAAAGCTGACGACCTCTACTCTTTAATGGTATAAGAGTTGGTCACTGTAGTGGGTTTTAGCCAGTTCCGGTGCACCCCTCTTTTTTCCTGGGAAGGTTAGGCTAGGGTTTGAAAAGGGTTCTAAGGGTCGGGGTTGGTTTCTAGGGGATCTAGGGTGATTCGTAAAGCTTTAGGGTGATTCCTAAGGATTCCATACATGCCATCAAAAGCTCAGAAATGCGCTTCTCTCGAAAGGTGTATCGATCGGGCCTTGGGCCAAATTTGGGTGTCTACAGATGCCCCTCTTTGGTATCCGATCACTAATGATTGTATGTCAAAGAAAAGAGACATCTGAAGAGGCCCAAGGAATTATTGACGAGTCCGCTGCATTCAGAATAAACTTCAAACATCAGGTGAGTAACATGGCGAGAAAACGAAAGCCCTGGAGTGCCAGGCTAATCATTCATTTCTCGAGGTAATCGGTTCCCAAGCGCTTAGCGACATTACTGGGCATAACCGAGATGGAATGAGTTGCGAAAGCCCAATAGCTGGGAAAAATGTCTGCTTCTCGAGATGATTTGAAGGTGATTGATGTTTAAAATTTATTCTGAATGCAACAGTCTCATGAGTAAGAGGGGTGATCGACCCACGTTCAAAGATTGGCATGAAGAAAACATACGCAAGGCTCCATAGTTTGTGTCCAATCCTACAAGGCATTTGGCGACCTTATTGGATTATTCGTGGGTGCCCCTGCTAAAAGCTGGGTTCGAGATCTTTGGGCGAACCCATCGATCCCAAAGTTTATTTAGCATGACCACCTGAGCGAAGTGAATAGATGTCACATCGCTTTTTAGGGGTTCGTGCCATTTTTCAAAACGCGCCTTAGATCCACATGACCCAGAGCGCCCAGCTTCAAATACCACTAAACAGATCCAACCAGTTACCGGGTGCTAACCCAAAAGGGATATCCAATCCCGGTTTCTGCCAACAATGATCATAAGCATCAATTAACTATGCATAAACATGCACCCATTAGGGGTAATAAGCAACAACAGAGGCGATGGAAGCCCCGACCCGGACCCACTCGGGTACAATTTACGAGAACAAACGACCATCATACGGATACCCAGACGCATGGCGTACACATTATAGGGATACCGCTGCCCATAAAGGTTTTAAGCCTGTGAAAAATAAAAGGGAAATGAACCCTTCTGAATGCATGGTTGCACATAGTTTGATTGACACATAATCTCATTCTCGACAGGTTGGTTTCAACCAACGATTGACCCTTCTTCAATGGAGAATCTGAAGCTTAAGGCACTTAAGTCCATATGAGTCCAAGCGCTTGTCACAAAGATTTAGCGGTGGAGTTGACCCGATGGAAACATTGATTGTTTGACCGACACCGACACCGTTGCTCCAGCCTTACGGCGGGATCCAGAGATCCAAGGCGAACCTCCGACTCAGGACTTTGATGTGGCACAGCTGCATTGCTGATAAAATATTGGCGTTTCACCGCTTTAGGCTTGTGCGCTGTGCGGGGTGATTTTTCTGCCATTTTGAAATTTTCAACTGTTATTTTATGGGATTTTTTGAATTTTGAAGCTATTATCTTATGTGAATTTTTTGAAATTTCAGAGTTATTATTTTATGTGAATTTTTAGATTTTTATGTGAATTTTTTTTGGAGTTTTGGAGTTATTATTTTATGGGAATTTTTTGGAGTTTTGGAGTTATTATTTTATGTGAATTTTTGGATTTTTATGCGAATTTTTTAGAGTTTTATACGGATTTTTTAGAGTTTTATGTGGATTTTTCTCGTGAATATTTCCAGCTCTCTGTGGGGATTGTATTTTTCTGGATTTTCCCTGTGTTTAGGACCGGGGTGCTTGTTGACCTCAGCCCGTTCTTATTTTAGTACGGCTTCCTGGGCAAATCGAAGGATGACCGAAAAGCCGCCTTGGGAGTGCGTGCATTTGGCGATGTGACGAACAAATAAGCAACAGGAAGTGGGGGACGGTCTCCCATCGACCGTGCGAGCCTAAGACCCGGCCAAAGTACCTGGCGCAACTATTAGTTGCGCCAGACCATTATGGGGCCAGAAATAGGCTGGCGCAACTAATAGTTGCGCCACGCCAAAGGAAGGCAAACATTTGCCTGGCGCAACTATTAGTTGCGCCAGGTTTGGCTGGGTATTTAAAATAGCCCAAACTCAGGCAGTGGGGCCTCATTTCGAATTCTCCCCCCCTCTTCTTCCTCTTTGAAACCAAAAAACCATTCCCCCTCCCCCTTAGGGTTCCTTTATGTTGCCTCTAGCATGCCTTTTGCCGTTTTTTCGCTTGCGGATCGATCACGGGCCTACGCTAGACCAACGACCCCTTCTTCTTCATAAGGTAATCATTTAGAACCCTTTTTTTCTTGATTTTTCTTGCTTTTTTATGCAAATATGATCATGATCTTGCATTTCTAGATGGTAAATGGGTTATTTTTCTTATGAGCGTATCTATTTATGATGCGGTGATGATATTCCATGAATGGTGTCTTATTTTGGTTGTTTTATGTTTTTTTTTTTATGCATAATATATATGTTTTTTTTTTTGTTTTGTTTGTTTTTGTTTTCATGCATAGAAAGGACTCTTTATTTGTTTGTTCTTTTTCTCTTTTTTTCTTCAATCCTAAATATAAAGCAAGGACTCTCTCTCTTTTTTTGGGGGGATCTCTACTAACTAAATAAATGGTTCGGTTGTTTTTTTTGTTGAAGATCTATTAAGGAGCGGGATTTTATTTTTGTTTTTCTTAACATTAAAAGGATTTTGCTTTTCTATTTTGTTTTTGTTTGTTTTGTTTTTTTTGAAAACTAAGGTATTGATCTAGGTAATATATTTTTTTGTTTTAGGTTTTTTTTGTAAAAGAGGGATTTTTTTTGGTTTTATGGGCACAAAAGGAGGATTTTCGGTGTTTGCTCTTTTTTTTTTTTAGTATGCAAGAAGGATTCTCTCTCTTTTTTTGATTTTATGGTCCATGAAGAAAAGGATTTTTTTTTATCCCCCTTTTCTTTTTTAACATGAAAGAAAGAGCCTTTTTTTTGTTCCCCTTTTTAGAGGCATAAAGAAAGGATTCCTTTTTGTTTTTTATGATTTTAGGAACATATAATGAAGGATTTTTTTTTGGTTTTTTTTTCTAAATAGAAGGAAAGATTTTTTGTGTTTCCCTAGACATAAAGGGAGGATTTCTTTTTCTAAGTGTAAAAGAAGGGGCCTTTCCTTCTCGTTTTTCTTTTTAGAGTGATAAAAGAAAGATTTTATTTGCTTCTAACTTGCTTTATTTTCAAATAGAGGAAGGGAGAATTTTATTTATTATCCTTCTCCGAAGAAAAGTTTTTTTTTTTTTTTTGCTTTCAGCCTAAAAAGGGATTTTTTTTGTTGTTTTTTTTTTTTTTTTTGCATGTGTATCTCTCATCATCATTTTTTTTTTTTTAATATGTGAAAAGAAAAGGGAAAGGTGAGCATACTTACCTCCCTTTTTGCAGCATAGGATATTATGGCTTTTTATCATAGATCTATTCGGACGTGATCGCTTTGTGGTCCCAGCATGTCGGGCGGTGATTAGCACGTTCCTGAGGAGGGCCACGAGGAGGGGCCCGAGATAGTGTACGGTCCGCGAGGAGAGCAGTTCCTTTGGGTAGAGCGGAGAGCGGGCCCATGGCTCGAGATGCAGGGTGAGGCTGCCAGGGTCGGCCTCCTCCATTAGCAGCACACTCATATCTCCAATTTCGGAATAGCGGGCAAGGTAAAAAGATAGGTTCAGTTTCTTTCCTTTGCGTAGTTTTTTTTTTATCACCTCTGCTATCTGATGTGTATATATATATTTTTGGGTGCAGGAGCTGCCCAACATTGTTTTCCGTGGGGGGTGGCTTGATTTCCACGAGTTCTACCTTTATGTCCCTCCCGTGGTGAATGTTTTGTTGGACCAGGTGGGCTTCGGGGAGTTCTTGTCCTGCCCTGCCATGAGGGCGGATGCTGCCTATTTGAAGGCCCTCATTGAGCGGTTCCATCCCGAGACCATGACGTTCCACATGCCGTATGCCGAGCTAACACTGACGCCCGTTGATTGGGCCATGATTACTGGCATTAGGATCAGCGGAGTCCCGATATCCACCTTGGAGGCATCGAGCTGGGAGGACATCATATGGTTGATCGGGGCCTATCCCCCTCGTGGGCAGACCCATGGCACAGAGGTCAAGATGTCCTGGCTGACCTCCCTCTTTTCTGCTGATGAGCTGGTGGACTTGGGCCAGCCAGATCGGGTGCTTTACATCGCGCGAGAGCGGGTGATCGTTCTAGCTCGCATCACCCTCCTACTCCTACTGGGCAAGACTCTTTTTACAAATGCCAGTGGGGGACGGGTCAGCCTGGCCCTGTTGAGTGTGATGGATAATTGGGGCGATGTTCCTAGGCATGACTGGGGAGGGGCGGGATACGCCTGGCTGATGTACAATTTATCCCGGGTCACGACCGGGGATTAGAAGTCTGTCGTGGGATTTTGGGCCGTTCTGGAGGTAATTCCTCACCCGTTCGCTCTTGTTATCGCTATCATTTACTCATCATTTTTCCTTTCTGATTGATCCATTTATATTGCTGACCTGCTCTCGTGCCATACCCCTTTTTCAGGTATGGGGATACCACCACTTTCACCCTGGGCGCCCACTTCTTTTCACGGAGGTGCTCACCTATCCCCTTCTCAGCAACTGGCATCAGGCCCGACGCCGCGACATGGGCCTAAAGCACCTGGAGATGGGCCTAAGGTCCTAGCTTGATTTGATGGTGCCTGAGCAGGTGATAATTTCAACCCTAGTTTACTTTCAGCTTGAGTATTTCTTTTGATTGAGGCGTTGCTTATTTGGTCCTCCTTTAATTTTGAGCAAATCCTCCCCGATCCGTACCTGATGCCCCCTTTCTAAGACTAAGCAGTCGTGGGTGCCTCCCGCCTATTCAACAACCGCCGCGTCGTCTTCTTTTATGGAGCGTGGGCCAAATGCTACTATTTGGGGGAGAGGGTGGTGCATCAGTTCCATGGCTACTATGCCATACCCGTGGATCCACCGGCTGACATTTGGAGCCCTACTGGTAGCATTGAGGAGTTGACAGCGGCCTTTTTCAACAATGGGTTCCCTATTCGCGCTCTCCATGTGCCTGGGGATTATCATGCTTGGTACGAGTGCCTCCCTTACCGGTTCATCCTGCCGCGCTTTGTCCCTAGCACTAATTTCCTTGCGTTCGGGGGCCCACTTGGTCACATAACCTCTTCTCAGCTTGGATTAATTTCTCTTTTTTTTTTACTCTGCCTGAGTCTTATCTGAATAGATTCTTGTTTGGTTCACAATTTTCTCCAAGAGATGGTTCGAATGATGAAAGTGGGCCGAGTGCTATAGATCCCTCTGGTGCTGGTCCTTCTGGTGCGGATCCCTCGGGCGAGGGTTCATCAGGTGCAGGTCCGTCGGGTACCTCTCAGGCGGGTGTCCCTGGTGGGGGTCCATCTGTAGCTTATGGGACCTTTCGGCGTCTGGACGATGGCTTCCTCTCATATCTATGTGCCGACATAGATCGACAGGCACGACTCCTTTATTCTGATGAGCCACTTCTCCTTTATTCAGTGGCCTTTTGGGTCGCATGCCTCAATGTAGGATCAATCCTGCACATAATAAAATAATCCACAAGTCATTGATGGTCGGAAATGCCGACATATATAAAAACCAACAAAATAGGGCAGAAGTCCCCTCTTCAGTTCGGCCTTGAAATGGCTGGAGGGGGGGATTTTAGTCTGGCGCAACTATTAGTTGCACCAGGCTAAAGTGCCAAGGAAATTTCACTAGCGTAACTAATAGTTGCGCCAGGCCAACATGGGGGTTCAAATGCACTGGTGCAACTATTAGTTGTGCCAGGCCAAAATAGGGGCAACAATGTGCTGGCGCAACTATTAGTTGCGCCAGCTTTGGCCTGCGGGCAGCGGGGCCTTATATGCCTGAATTGACCTAGAAATTGTTTCTTTTTTGTTTGACTTGGCTCCTTTGTCCGGCATTTTTTTTAGGTCTTGTTTCTCCAAGGTGGGTCCATCTTCCTACATTGATTCTTATCTTCCCAGAAGATCCTTGTACGTTCATGGATCCACCTCCTAACCCTCCCTTACGTGGAGGGTCTGGAGCCAATGTATCCTCTTTGTCGGGCTTGGGGCCCAAGTTCCTAGCGGATTGGTTTGGGAGTTTGAACGAGAGTGAGCTCGCCGACTTGGGGCGACTTGGGCTATCTCACCTTCCTTCTTTCTTAGCGATTCCTCCTCAGTGGGAGCTCCTTCATGCCGCCGCATGGTGCTGGGATGTGAACCTTCATGTATTCCATTTTGGGAAGCGAGAGTTGACCCCAACCCTTGAGGAGCTATCCAATCTGTCTGGCCTGAAGCTTCATAGGGACCTTGCAAGAGTCATGCCTAAACCAGGGTATTCTAGATCCGTTCACCTTACTCTCGGTTTGAAGAAATCCGAGTATGAGAAAAGTCTCATTGGGGGGCCCACCAGGTGTTCGCTAAAATTCCTCAAAGAACTTTTCAGTGATGAAAGTCTCCAAAAATTGCTGGTTAGGAATGTTTTTAAGGTGAAAGCTCTAGCCCTTGGTCTCATCTCTAAAATCCTCTTCTTCATCGGGGGAGAAAGCTTCTCATTGGCAGTTTGTGATATTTTGATGGAGATGGAGGCGGGCCAGTCCATGATGCATTTGATACTTGTCGAGCTGTACCAATGCCTTGATTCTTTTGCTTTGGGCAAAGTGGAGGGTCTTCGGGGATGCCCCTTGTTGCTCCAGGTCTGGCTGGGTGAGCATTTTGCCATTTTGGGGCCCGTGCCTCACTTCTATGTTGCTCGAGGTGAAGTGGCCCGCTGTTTTTTGGGTAGATGCCATTTGCTCCCCCAGGGTGATACATCGACTCTGAGACTTTGGTTGGTCGATGTTGAGCTGACATGGAGGCTTCCTTGGTTGAATCGGACCTTCCTAGTGATTCGTTCTAGAGGCCATGAGGGTATTACCCTCCTCGGATTGACCGGCAATACCTTCTACTTCCCATTCCAGGTGTTGCGTCAATTTGGCTACCCTCAGCAGGTGCCTTGTGATGCCAGACCCCCCTTATGTGATTTGATCTTTCTAGAGGATCCTCTGAAGACATAGACCGGATTAATGCTCTTTGGGGGATATGACAGTCGACCTTGATGTGTGATTTTGAGCAGGGAGACTCAGTTGATTGAGCGGCCTGCCGCTGACGGCCCGGATTTGTCAGAGATTATTGATACTAGAGGCCCCTGGCCAAAGAAAGAAGCGGCGCTTCGGACCCGTATCGAGCTATTGGTGGATGAGAAGAGGGTCCTGCAAGAACTCTTGGCATGCGAGAGGGTTAGAGCAGACGCAGCGGAGAGCGAGGTTCTCCGTTTGAAAGAATCACTGGGCATTGCTTTTGGAGCCGCCGACTCTTCTCGGAAGAGGTTCAAAAGCCTGCATGGTCATTAGCTTACTGAGAGGAATGTCCGAGAGGATGATCTTTATGCTGGGATTAGCACTTTGAAGCGCGAGTTGGGCCGTTGACTCCTTCCTGCACACAGAACTTTTTGCACAGATCATATACACAGAAAAAAGGGGCGTAGGAAACCCCTTTACAGATACACACATTTTTGGTATACATATATATATATATATATATATATATTATTTTTGTTGTTGTTTTTTTTTTCTTCTTTCTATACTTGTAAAAAGGAAAACGCGCTAGTCATCACACCGACTTTTTTTTTTAGATGTGGTGCAAGTGACACAAAAGGTAGTTATATACATCTATACAGATCTATATTTTTTTTGGGTTTATGTATTATCCCCTCTTTTTTCTCTTTTTTGTCTTTCTCTTTTTTTTGTGCCTTAATCATTGGGTGATATTTTGAGAAACCTTGGGTCCATCTTTGAGCATGGTCGACCCCCCCCCCTTTTGGAGTCGGACCTGGGTGAGTTTCCGAATTTTCCAAGGAATATTGATCCCTTTAGATTGAGTTAAACCTTTTTCCTTGCCTTGGGTCATACGTTCGACGGTGCGGGTTTTACCAAGACAATTTTGGTCGGGACCTGATTTCAACTAGCATGAGCGGCCCAGTCGGACAAGAGGGTACAGGAGGAGTAACAAAAAGGGGGGCCTCGAACATTAATCATCTCAAACCTCCTTTTCTTTTCCTTTTTCTTTTCTCTTTTTTTTCTCTTTTCATTTATCTCCCTTTTTTTTTTTACCCGTGGCGCCCTTTCGGATTTTCACCATGTCTATGGGTTCAGCTCTCTTACCCCAAGTGCCCTTTCTGGTTTTCACCTGGTCCGCACAAACTCGCTATTTTTACCCGTAGCGCCCTTTCGGGTTTTAACCACATCCATCTTGCTTTGAGCTTGTATTTTAATTTTATCATTATTATTATTTATTTTTATTTTTTTAAGTGCCACGACATAGACATCGATTCCGTCATAGCCGGCTGGATGGGGCTCTGGTGTCGTCTCACAACTCGGCTCATGTTGACTTAACAGATATTATGACTGCTTGCGAACCTACAAAGAGGGCTTCCTTCAGGGTGTAGCTTGGCCATGGGTTGGGTTAGGTTAGGATTTGAAAGTATGCTGGGCTAAAAGGGTTTCCTTGATACGGCTTCAGTTTTCTCAACATACTTTCTTCCTTGGGGGTTTTTTCTGTACATGCCCCGTGATTCTTTTATACACATTTATTCTTTTTCCTCCATTTCAGGCAATCTCTTTTTGAGGTTTTGCTATTTCGATTTTTTAAGATTTTGATAGTAACTCTACTTCATCTTTTCTCTCTTTTTTTTTTGGTATATGTACACGTATTGTAATAGCCCGAAAAATCACGCAAAAACTATGACCTCGGGATCCGTGCCCGATTGGTCACAAGTTTGACCAATCAGGAGATCATGAGTTAGCATAGAATGTGATGAACGGACGAGATGTGATAGGTTGAGTGATTTCGTTGTGTGTGATGTAAATGTGAAGTCACTTACACCTACCACGGTGTATGTGCTCAACACACATTGAGGAAGATAGATAAAAGGGTTTAATAACCCTAGATGTGTATTTTGGTTGTTGAAGGAGAGTAAAGAAGAGAGAGAGAGTGAAGAGAGTGATTAATGCAAGGAGTGAATGCTAGTTGAGGAAGAGAGATTCAAGCAATAAAACGCCGGATTCGACGCGAGGGATCCGTTAGAACCAAAGCTGGAAACCCTAGCCTTCCAACTATTGATAGAAATCAACTTGAGATCTATTCAAGGTAAGATTTTTGTAAATAAAATGCATAGATTATAGGGGTTAAGTTGTGGTTAAATGTGGGTTAAAATCATAGGATAATGGCTTAGAAAAATAGAGGAAAAAGTATGGAAAAAGATTGGGAAGAACAGCTCGAAAGGGGCTAAATCTGACAATTTCGATTAATCGAAATTGGGTTTCGATTAATCGAAATTGGCCAGGAAGTTGAAAGGTCAGAGGACCCCGATTTCGATTAATCGAATTTGAATTTGATTAATCGACTTTGGATTTCGATTAATCGATTTGGGGATCGATTAATCGACTGAGAACCTCCAGTGGACCCCAGGGGTTGGAGAAAATGACTTAAGGAAAAATAGACTAATCGAAATGGGATTTCGATTAATCGATTTAGTTTTTGATTAATCGATTTGGGATCGATTAATCAACTTGTGAAATTCGACTGTTCGAACTGAGAGTCGACTTTGCGAAAAGAAGAATTTTGATTAATCGAAATCGGATTCGATTAATCGAATGAAAACTCGACTGTTCGAACTGTGGGTCGACTTTGCGAAAAGAAGAATTTCGATTAATCGAAATTGGATTCGATTAATCGAATGAAAGCTCGACGGTTCGAACTGAGAATCGACTTTGCGAAAAGGAGAATTTCGATTAATCGAAATTGCTTCGATTAATCGATATTGACCTTCGATTAATCGATTTTGGAAATCGATTAATCGAATTAGATTCGATTAATCGATTTTGGAATTCGATTAATCGACTGAGATAAATTATGTTGACTTTTGGGTTTGACTTTAAGATTCTTGGAGGATCTTATACCTTCTTTATTGCATCCTTTGTGATGTGTTTCACCTGTTATGTGGTACCATAGGTGGTACGTGTGAGCTAGTGCACAAGGAGCCACATGGGACCTTGATGCATTGATCAAACGAAGACTTGAGGTAGGGAACACCTTGAACATGTACTTTATTTTACAAGAGCATGTATGTAGTGATATAGAACTCAATTCAAATGTCTATTTCTTAAGAGTTTGTGAAAAGTGTGTGTGTGTGACACCCATAAGAGTAATCATAATGAGCCATCCCCAGGGGATGAAGAAGTAAAGAGATAAGAGCATCAGGTGTGATGCAAGTAAATGGATACATCCCAGGGATGTATCCAAGGATTGAATCATGTTTGATAGGGCCTAACTGATATAAGATAGCACAATTATACGGTGAATAACTATATGTAAGGCACCGATATTTTTGTTATTTGAGGTTTGATAGGGTACCCCACCGACGTGGCGGGATATCCACGACTGACACGGCAGGATATCCGTGACCGATACGGCGGCGAAACCGTAGGCCAGTGCGGAGGCTTATCCGTACATAGTAAGCACACCCCAGGGGTGTTGATTGAGACAAGTGAAACCCCGCCACCAATCCCCAGGGGAAAGGGGCTTGGGTACTATTTGTATTCCCAGGGAATACGGTTAAAACTGTCTATATAGATGACGATGATGGGTATCTCATCGGGGCTCGATGCTATATTGCTCGGGGATTACTTAAGTTGAAAGTTTAAGTTTTGCTTTAGGCCTTCTCAGCATCATTCATGAGTAAATGAAAATATAAGTAATCAACAGTAAAACGAAATGCTTTTAATCTGTTTCATTAACAACTGCATAGATACATCATGCATGGCATATCATGGAATATATGTGAGTTATAATTTATATGTTCAACCGTGTTTGTTCCCTATTGAGCTAGGATGTAGCTCACCCTATAGACTATACGTCGCAGGTCCACTACTAGCAGCTGCCGCGGCTTCAGGAGACGCTGATCCCGGAGAGTCGGACCTTGCGGCCGGTGAAGAGTTGGAGCCACCTCCAGAGGACTTCTTCTAGAGGACTCTGTTGTGCCACTTTGAGGGATTTTAGAGAGGTTTTTGTACGGCTTGGTATGTCAAGCCTTGATTGTTGTTTAAAACCATGTACATAAGGAGTTGGGATTATTCTTTTGGGACGAACCATCCGTGATGATTTCTATCATCGATGGTTCGGATCGGTTCTCCATTCATGCAGAGGCATGAGGGTAGAGCTGTCTTTTGGGAAGTTAATTAATATAGATTTAAATTCCGCAACTCATTTATTATACTTTTTGCATGCTTGATATACCAGTGTTCCGTGCTTAGCTAAAGGGCACGGTCAAGATGATCGTGCTGATGGCACGGGTTTTGGGGTGCCGAAATCCGGGCTGCCACACGTATGTATTTTTTGGAAAAGGGGTTTATTGAAAGAAAGGCCCAGGCTCAAATGGGGTAGCAAAGGATATCATCATTTTTAGGGATGCTTTTCGGGCTACTATGCTTGGAATGATGGCCTCTTTTGGGTGGTTCTTAAGCAGTCACGTATCTGTTTCACCAGTACTTACCTTGTCGTGATGGACTAAGAGTATAACCGTCAGACGTATCCAGCATTGATGGGCTCAGGAAGATGATCTCCGTCCATGGTGGTGAGGCAGATGGCATATCCCGGTAGCACTTCTCGAATGACATAAGGTCCTTCCCAGTTTGGCTTGAACTTTCCTCTCGGATCGGCATGGAGGGATGGGAAGATCTTCTTCAACACAGTGTCTCCTACCTTTAGATCTCGATCGCGGACACGTTTATTGTAAGCGCGTGCAATTCTCCCCTGGTAAACTTGAGTGTGGCATAAGGCTAGGAGTCTCTTTTCGTCCAGTAGGTTCAGCTGATCAAAGCGTGATCTTTCTCTTTCTGCTTCGAATAAGCCTGATTCTATGAGGATTCGGAGCGAGGGTACTTCAACCTCTACTGGGAGGATGGCCTCGATTCCATACACAAGGGAGAATGGTGTTGCCCCTGTAGCGGTACGGATCGACGTTCGATAGGCCCACAAAGCAAATGGCAGCATTTCGCTCCAATTTCGATAAGTGATGACCATTTTCTCAAGGACGCGGACGGCTGTCTTATTTGCGGCTTCCACGGCTCCATTAGTTTGAGGTCGATAAGGGGATGAGCGATGGTGCTTGATCTTGTATTTCTTGCAGAAGCCTCGGATGCACTTATTCGCAAAGTTTGTGCCATTGTCCATGATGATATCTTTGGGTACTCCGAATCGGCACACAATATTGTTCTAGAGAAACTTCTCGACGTGACTGGCCGTGATGTTGGCATATGACGCTGCTTCTACCAACTTGGTGAAGTACTCAATGGCGATGAGGATGAACCGATGTCCGTTTGATGCTTTTGGATTAATCATTCTGACAACGTCAAGGCCCCAGGTAGCAAACGACGAAGGAGTGGTCATGCAGTGAAGATCAATGGCGGGAGCATGTATCAGACTGGAGTGTTCTTGACACTTGTAGAATTTTTGAACATGTTTGCAACAATCTGATTCCATAGTGGTCCAAAAGTATCCTTGTCGCAGAATTTTCTTGGCGAGCATGTGACTGCTGACGTGGGCTCCGCATACTCCCTCATGGATTTCTTTCATAATGTCGACCGCTTCACCTTCAGTAAGGCACCTGAGTAAGATATTATTTATGATCGCTTGTAGAGGCATTCCCTACAAATGACATAACCTTCCGCTAGACGTTGAATGGTTCGTCGGTCTGTCTTGGATGTACCCTCTGGGAAAGTCAGGGTCTTGAGGAAATTCTTGATATCTGAGAACCAAGGTGGCTCATCATCAGGCTTTGTAGGTTCCTCAATCTGGAGGCAGAAGGCTGGTTCATTCCACTGGTCGATCACGATCGGCTTCATCTCAACACCATAGGGGATTTCAATCATTGATGCCAAAGTTGCTAATGCGTCGGCAAAGTGATTCCTTATCCGGGGGACATATGAGAAAGTCACATCTTGGAAGCAAGCTATCAGATCCTCGAGGTGTTCATGATAGGGGATCAGTTTCTCATCTTTCGTCTTCCAGTCACCATTTGTCTGACAGATGATTAATTGTGAATCGCCAAATACTCGAAGGTGAGTTACATTCAGATCGAGAGCCGCCTGTAAACTAGTGGCGCAAGCTTCGTATTCAGCCATGTTGTTAGTGCAAGGGAAGTTAAGCTTGATAAAGACTGGTACATGGGATCCTTTTGGTGAAATTAGGATGGCGCCAACTCCTTGGCCCTAGACATTTGCTACCCCGTCAAAGTGCATTACCCATGATTCTTCTGCTTCTTCTGTATCGTCTTCCATCATGAACAAGATATCCTCATCTGGGAATTCAATTCTCAAAGGCTCATAATCGGGTAAAGGATTATCAGCAAGATGATCAGCAAGTGCCTGCCCCTTGATCGATTTCTGAGTGACGTATGTGATGTCAAATTCAAATAATAAAAGCTTCCAGCATGCGGTTCGTCCAGTGAGAGCTGGCTTTTCAAATAGGTATTTCAATGGGTCCATTCGGGTTAAGAGCAGAACGGCTTGAGATAACAAGTAATGGCGGAGCCTTTGAGTAGCCCATACAAGAGCCAAGCATGCTTTCTCCAAATGAGAGTAGCGCATCTCGTAATCAATAAACTTCTTGCTCAGATAGTAAATGGCCTGCTCTCTTCTTCCTGTTTCATCGTGTTGCCCCAGGACACATCCCATGAAAACTTTTGTCGTGGAGAGATACATCAAGAGTGGTTTCCCTGGCTCAGGTGGTACCAAAACAGGTGGATTAAGGAGGTAGCTTTTAATTTTTTTAAATGCTGCCTGACAATCATCGTTCCATTCAACAGGCAAATTCTTCCTTAGTAACTTGAAGATCGGCATGCAGATTGGAGTTAGCTGTGCAATGAATCGACTGATATACTGTATTCTACCTAGAAACCCTCGAACCTCTTTCTCGGTAGATGGCGGTGGCATTTTAGTAATGGCTTTGACTTTGATTGTGTCGACCTCGATCCCCCTCCTGCTGACGATGAATCCCAACAGTTTACCTGACATAGCACCAAATGCGCACTTTTGTGGATTTAGACGTAGTCGATACTTTCTCAACCTTTTAAACAACTTCTGCAAGTTCACCAAGTGATCTCATCTCTCCGATGACTTAGCTATCATATCATCGACATATACTTCAATCTCTCGGTGCATCATGTCATGAAATAGTGCAGTCATAGCTCTCTGGTACGTCGCACCTGCATTCTTCATCCCGAATGGCATGACTCGATAGCAAAAGGTTCCCCAGGGAGTAATGAATGCTGTCTTCTCACGATCAACCTCTGCCATTTTGATCTGATTGTATCCTAAGAATCCATCCATAAAAGAAAGCATCCCGTGCTTAGCAATGTTATCGACCAAGATGTCGATGTGTGGCAGTGGGAAATCGTCTTTTGGGCTCGCTCTATTCAAATTGCAGAAATCGATACACATGTGAACCTTTCCATCCTTCTTTGGCACAGGTACGATATTGGCTAGCCATTACGGGTATTTAGATACCATGAGAAACCCCGCGTCATACTGCTTGATGACCTCATCTTTGACTTTCAGCATCCATTCAAGTCGGAGATGTCTCAGCTTCTGCTTGACTGACTTCATATCAGGGTAGAGGGGCAACTCGTGCTCGACCAAATCAATATTCAGACCAGGCATGTCCTCGTACGACCAGGCAAAAACGTCATGGTATGGCCGAAGGAAGTCGATCATGCTCTTTCTTTCCTTAGGAGACAGTGATGTTCCGATTTTGGTTATCCTGGGAACCTCCTCAGTCCCTAGATTGACGTCTTCGATCTCTTCGACAATGGGGGTAGGGTCGTGCTCAAAGTCGGCAAATCGATCAAGGAGCTCACTGGGGAGGTCCTCGAAGGGGACATCCTCGTCCAGACTCGTGATCCCTACCTCTTCTTGTATTTCTACAGGGAAGGGGTCGATATCACGTGGGACGGGTATTTTGATTAAGGCATCCTTTTGTGGGACATTTTCTAGAATTTTAAATGACAATATTTTTGGACTTTGGATTTTTTCAATGTTTTTGGGATTTTATGTTTTTTATGTTTTTTAGATTTTCGTTTTCTTTGGAGACGGGCCCTTGGCAAGGCGGGTTGCTATATACACAAGGTATTGCCTGCCAAGGGCTTATCTTACTTTTTATAGGATTTTGTTTTTAGAAAACAAGCGCCAAACTGTAGGCCACTTCCTGCTTCCAGAGTTTGGGGCAAAGATGCCCAGTTGCATACCTAAGGGGCCGCTTCTTTACCTGTTGAGATGGAGGGTGCTGACTGATATGGCTCATTGGAGTCAACCTCCATCATATTGATCCCCATTTCGTCTGAGATCATGTCTTCAAATGATAACTCGGTTTTATGGTGATTCACCATAGGGGGGGCTTGTTCAGATATCGACCGTCGTTCCTCGAAAAGGGATAATGCGGCCAAGTCTATCTCCAAGCTGGGAAGGGACTGGGGCTATGGGTTTGTGTGGGGTCAAATGGGTTGCCCCATCTCGATCAATTTTTACGGCCCCTGCGCTGACAAAGGAATCCCTGATGTGCAGCCTAGGGCGAGCTTTCTCTTCTATGTTGATTCCTCGAGCTTTTGCAGCCGCGGCGACCCTGGCTTTCTCTTTGGCTTCTCGAACCTCTTACTCTGTGGGCTTATATCCTGGCCTGAATCTTACCTTCTGTCCCTTAGCCACAACTGGCTCTCTTCTGCCTTGTAATTTGGGTCCTAGACCCCTTCCTTTCTGATAGCCCCACTTTTGGAGCATTGCCACTGCCGCTTCCATGCCACCTCCCATTTTAGACATGATGCTCTCCATGGGTTCTGGAAGTATAGCTGACACCTCATACTCAAAACTGTGGAGGTCGACATCCTCAGCAGTGTGTGGTACATCCAACATATTGGGTTTTTTAACGCTATTGGCGGCCCCTCTCTAATGATCATGATAATCTTATGCTCAAATGCAAATTTGAGTTTCTGGTGCAATGTGGAAGGTATGGCTCCGACTTCATGTAGCCATGGGCGCCCCAACAATAGATTAAATGAGGATTTGATATCCATGACTTGAAACAAGATGGGAAAGGTCATTGGCCCTATCAATAGCTCAAGATCAACTTCTCTCATTATTTCTCTCCTGGTATTGTCAAACCCTTTAGCGCTGGTTCTGGTGGGCCTTAACATGCACGGATCAACCACAATCTTGATAGTAGTTCTCAATGGGCATATATTCAATACAGACCCATTATCAATTAGTACCAAGGGGATAATCATATTTTCGAATTCAACGGTTATATTCAAAGATTTTGAGTGGCTACCTCCTTCCTCAGGTAAATCGGCATCAGAAAATGAAATGACATTTGGAGCCATCACTTGACCAATTATCTGCCCGACTTCATCTGGGCTAACTTAGAGTGATGCATGCGCATTTTTTAATGCCCCCATTAATGCTTGAAAATGGAGTGGGGATATCATTAACAGATCTCATATAGTGATATGGGCAGGCATTCTTCCCAACTGAGTCTCCAGTATATGTTCTCGACTCATCTTCTCAAATGGATTCACAGTGCTCTATTTTATTCCTTCGAGTTGGGCCTGTATATCACCGGTGCTTCCGCTTTGATATCCTCCCCGATCCGGTAACAAAATCTCCATCCCCTCTCATATACCCTGATATTGATATCTATTTATTCGTAGCTTAGCGGGACCTGATGAGGATCATATGTGGGTCCCGAGAGCTGGAGGGGTATGGCTGTCAGTTCTTGAGGTACTTGCACTGTCGTCTCAGGAGGCGTGGGCAATACTTGATTCACCCCGGTGGCAGTGGGTTGGGTGGAAAGATTGGGCCAAATGGGGGTGGTGGAGCTTGAGGGTGGTGGCATTGGAGGGAAAGAGGTGAAAGTAGGCCATTGATAGCTAGTGGCTGTTGGCGGAAAATGGGGGTCTAATGGGCCGTCAGGTAATTGACCGGGGTGGTGGAACTTGCCGGTGGTTGAGCCGGGGGTGATGGAGTGGGAGCAGGCCATTGATAACTGATGGGTGTGGGTGTGGGATTGGGGGCATGTTGGCTCATTAGGTAATTGATGGGGGTTGTGGTGTATGGTGGTAGTTGAAACAGGGTGGGCATAGGCCATTGATGACTGGCGGGTGCGGGTGTAGGATTGGGGTCCTGTTGGCTCATTGGGTAATTGATGGGGGTTGTACTGTGTTGTGATAACTCAGTGTGCTTGTTTGATTTGTTGGTGGTAAAAACAATTTAAAATCAAAGAAAGAGTAAAATAGGGGATGGAATCAGCACAACTAAGAAATCCTAGACCTGCAAGATACAGGGTCCATTTGTAGCAAGTTTTGATAAGTAAGAGTTTGTCCCATAGGGAAAGGTGATCTACAGCTCCAAAGGAGCCATCTCTAGTAGTCCCTCCGGATCTGACTAGAGATCTAGAAGTCCTAAAAGGAGGGGAGTTTAAGGTCACTTATTCTAAGTATTCTAAGATAGCCTAATGAGTTAACTACAGAAAGGGTTGAGAAGATGGATGGATTGTGGAAAATAAATATAAAAGGGTGAGAAATAGGTTCTTGAGTCTAGATCAGAGGAGTTTTGTAACTCAGATTCAGATTTGATGTTATGGAAATCCTGTCCAATGGCTACATTATCACCAAAGAGGAGGAAGAATTCAACTCATCCCTGTGCCATGATCCAATCCCTTAAGGTTATAACCTATCCACTTAAATGGTCACAGACTATCCCATAGGGGAACCACAGTCCAGAGATGGGTCAAAACAAATTAATCATTGTAGGCACTACTTCATCCAGGCTACAAGCTCAGGGAATCCATAGGGAACCTCGACCTCTAAAGCCTTATGTGTGGGGCAAAGGCTATATAGGACCATGATAGCCCAGACACAGAACCAGCAAGAGATTGAGTACCACCTTAGATCTAGCCGTCCATTGCTTGAGTGGGGCTGCATTGGTCCAGTCACAAACCTACAATCTCCATAACCATATCAGATCTAACATCCGATGGCGGGTCTATACAAATATATGGGGAGTCAGCCTCTGCACAATCTCCTACCAGGCTTAGCAACTCAGGCTCGAGGAAGAAGGATCCATCTTGGATCGACAGATTGGATTAACCCTAAGGCTATAGCCTGTCCAGTTAAATGGTCACAGACTATCCCAGAGGCTATCCTCCTCACGGAGCCCAAGACAAAACAAGTTAATTGCTGCTACCACCATGGTCACAAGGCTACCAGCTCATGCTCCCATGAGAATTTCAGATCTAGTGGGTCCTGTGGTGGGGCTAAGGCTGTATAGGACAGTGATAGCCCAAACACACAGGTCACTTGGATCTGAGTGGATCCTTAGAATCAGTCCTCCATTGCTTTGAAACACAGCCAAAGCAATGGCGGATCACAAGGCAGCAGCCTTGCACATAACAGCTCACAAATACACAAATCTCATAAGAGTACAAATCCTATTACAAAAACTCCATTAATCTAACCTCAATAGACATACAAAGGCATGGCCAGCAAGTGCTGAGCCATGGAGAGAAGAAAAAAGAAGAAAAAGAAAACTACTTACAGTTACAGGAAGAACAAGAACGGAAAAGAAAATTACAAAATCTGAGAGAGGAGTTCCTCTTCTAAATTTTAACTCCATGTCTCCCTCTTCTTTCTTTCCTTTCTTTTCTCCCCCCTAAACCTAAACTAGGCTTAGGTTTATATAGCAGTGGAGTGGCGGCACATTAGGGTTAGGAAACCCTAATTTTAACGATGCCACATGGCCGAATAATGATCCTTAGATGCCTCGGGGCGCGTGCACTGAGATTTTAGCATGGGAGTGCGTTCCCTAATCCTTGAAAATCCCTAGAAAGTCTTCTGTAGAATGATGGAAGTTGGAGTTCAGAGCTTCGCCAGGTTGTAGTCGATTCCCAGACTTATCGCGTGGTAGCTCTAGTCTTCGCAGGGTTGAGTTTAACATTAAAGCTTCAGACGTCGCGTGGTTGCAGCTTCTTGATGCTTTGAGCAGTCGCGAGGTAGACAGTTAAGCACTCACTGGGTTGGGCTTCGCACAGTTGGATTGATAATTGTGAATAGCGCGGGAACTACGCGAGCTTTCCACTTCACTTCGTGAGGCTAATTCTGGCTTTCGTGAGACTGCTTTCTTTCTGAACAGCACGAGAACTGCGCGAGAAGTACACTTCTTAATGGATCTTCGCGAGGATCCTCGCGAGGCGTTGAGGCTTTTCTGAACTGCACGACAGGTTCTCTTGATATTTGCATCCCGCGGCTACTGCGCGACAGCTGCGCGAGGCAGGATTCTGAAGAGCTCTCTCCTCAGCTGTTCTGAGCGAACCGCGCGAGGGTGAGAGGGGTCTTCTTGAACTGCACGGGAGCTGCGCGACCTTTAACTTCTAAACTTTGCGAGAGCTGCACGACTCAAGGCTTCTGAAGCTCTTCTGTCACTCTACTGCATGAGAACTTGTTTATGAAGTCTTGGAACTTCGCGAGGACTGCACGAAGTGTATTTTTCTGAATCCTCTGGAGCTTTGTCAGTTATGCGAGGCTCTTCTATGGTCTGGATTCATGGTTCATTCTTCTGAGGGACTTCTGGTACCAAAACAGGCTCCTTAGCAGGATTCATGGCCTTATTGCCCTGCTGTTTATTACCTACAGAAAACACTTACAATCATTTATTAGATGGCTAAGGGTCAAATCAAAGGCTAATTTAAGGGGTGAAAAGTGGTACTTTTCAGGTCTTAACACACCCCCAAACCTAATCTTTGCTAGTCCCTTAGCAAAGCTACACTAAATCAACTATAGAATTTAAATGCCACTTTCGTAGGGAGCACGGATACATTTAGCATATATACCAAGCCTTTTAAACCCCTAAGTGATCCCTAGTGGAGGAGTGAAGTCTCCTGAGGGTTTTCAGTGAAGACACTCACAAACTTCTCAATGATACAGCTAACAAAAGTGCATTATTATCAAGTGATCAGTCAAGAAACAGAGTTAGTTCACCTTTGCATTAGTAGAAAAATAAGAAATCTAAACACATTGGCTGCACAAACATTTAAACAGTGTAAGCTTCTCATGAAAGCACAACATTTCCAATCAGTTTACACCAAAGACACTACACAGGAGTGTCAACACTGAGCTCATCACTGGATCAAAATTTAGGTTATAGGTCACACCTAATGCATTCAAGATCAGACCAAAAACTCTCCAGGGCATACTCTCATAAAGAAAAAATGTTGAGGGTTTCATTTTGTCTCAAGCTCAAGAGCAGTTACATCCCCCAAATGGGTCTGTAAGCATGAGCATAGGCATAGCTCTGAAGTTCTGGCATCAGTGACAGATTCTCACCATAGTTTGGATAGCTCATTATCTCCACATGATAGCTCACTCAACTTTGGATCACAAGGGCTTTAACTGGGCTGTAATGTGGCTTATGGAGTGGGGTAAAAAAAAAAAAAAACAAATGGAAGGTTGAAAAGGGGTTCAAAATTGAGAAATCAGTAGGTGAAGGAGGTGATTCATGACTTCACCTTCTTTAATTCAGCTCCTTTCATCTTCTTTGAGGTTTTTAGATTTGAAGTGATCAGTTTCTCTTCTTGATTTTGATTTTTCCAATGAAAGTTCCCTCTTAACTCCTCTCTTACTCCTCTTCATTATTGTTTTTTGTTTCTTTTTTATGCATTTTTCTTCTTTTTATTTTGTTTTTGCTTTTCTGAAATGCCACCATTTTCTCAGTTACCATACTACCAGAATTTGAGGTACTTCTTCTTTATTCACCTAATGTTGACCGTAGCTAGTCCATCTTCAACTCTTTCTCCTTTACCTTCTAAATTCTCAGAGTGAGGGTAAGGTTAAATCAGATACATAGGTTCAGGTACAAGTGCTCAGGTGCATTTTGGAAGATATTTAGGATTTAAAGCTCAAGGGGGGTATGGGCAAGGGCAACTGCTTAAGGTCAGTCTATTTAGGCTCAAACTGTCCAAAAGAAGGCCTTGATCCTTTTCTAAGTCTCATGAGTGCTGTCAGCTGTTTCAACTTGGAGTTGCCCAACTTCTAGTGAGCATAGTGACTCAGCCAGTCCTTAGAGCTAAAAGAAATTGCCTTAGTCACCCCTCAAGGAAAAAAATTTGTATAAGCCCCAAACCTCACTGGTTATGGTCTTCCTTTGAATTCTTAAGTATGTCCTTACCTTTTTCTCTCTCTAGTGCATCACTAAGTGCTGATATAAGTAAGTTTCCTTGGTGATCTCATCATGAAAATGTGAAATATTACAAGCTTATAATGCCTAAAGTCTGGAAACAATTTTAAATTTCATTATTTTTCATGATTCTCTAGTGAACATGGTTCCATTTCGATATTACTCACAAGATTCTGCTGCACTTAGGTTAACTATTCCATTAGCAGGATCTACCTGCCACACCCCCAAACCTAGGAGGAGCAGTGTCCTCACTGGTTCAAAGGTGAGTGTGCAGCAGATTTATTAAGGGCATAATAAATGGAAACAGCAAGAAAGAAAACAACCAAGAATAGAGAATTATACAAAATAACAGAAAAAGAAAATTTCATTAAGACTAAAAAAAAGAAAATTACAAAAAGAAAGAAGACAGGAGAGAGGGATCAAGGATGGGGGGGCTGAGAAGGTGGTGGAAGGGGTTGAGTGGAGGAGGCAAGGGATGGGGATGGTTCTATCTTTTGCTTTTTCTTCTGTGGCTGGAGCTTTTCCTCCTCCTCCTTAGCCAAGATCTGTTGAACCTCCTCGTATTCATCCCAGAGGGGTTTTAGGGGGTCCGGCTCTTTAGGTGGGGGGGGTTCCAACCACATCGGGTAAAACTTGTTAGGCAGTGCATTAGGCTTGTCATCTGCCATTGTTAGGACTAGGGAAGGGCCGCTAGGGTGAGAGGAGAAAGGATGAGATGAATATGAAAGGGGCTCCCTGTGTATTTAAAGACGAGGATGGTGGAAGATGAAATGGTGGAATAACATCCAATTTGCTGCAATTAATTGAGAGTGAGTTGGGAAGTGACAAGTCCCAGCAATCAGCGTGGGAAATGACAAATACAGTTGACTCGCGCAGCTGGGAAAGGGGGTCGCGAGATAGGAATGAAATCTCGCGATAATGAATGTTGTAGCTTGTAGTGCGCGAGAGGTTCTGCAGTGTTTGTTGAAGCTCGCGACAGCGTAATAAATACTCTATGTGAATTGCGCGAGTCTCCCAAATCTCAAATTGGAATGCGCGAGGCTTAGTACCAAACAGGGAGCAATTCATGCAGTTCAGCATTCAATTCAAAAATTAGCAAATCGCAGAAGAAGAAGTAATCATACCAACCCCACCGAAACTCTATCCGACCCCACAGACTCAGACCCCATCGAGACACTACAGTTTCCTAAAAACTATTGAAGAAACTAAAGCAGAATAGTACAACATGGACACAACTGTGGGTCATGTAGATGAAGGGGTTCCCTGAAAATGAATAGTGTTCATAGGATCTGCAAGTTTTTCGAGACAAGGCTTAAGCCTCTAACCATTCACTTTCAAGGTCTGCCCAAATTTGGGATCCTTGACTTCCACAGCACCAAATGGGGAAACATTTATAACAATATAGGGACCTTCACATTGGGATTTTAGTTTACCAGGAAAGAATTTTAGTCTGGAGTTAAATAACCAAACCTTGCCACCAGGGATGAAGCTCTTTCTCAGTAAGCCCTTATCAAAGAAAGCTTTGGATCGTTCCTTGTAGATCTTGGCATTGGCGTAAGCATCCATCCTCAGCTCGTCCAATTCAGTCAGCTGCAGGGACTTGTGATGACCAACAGAAGTTAGGTTCATATTTAAGTTTTTGATGGCCCAATAGGCGTTGTGTTCTAATTCTACTGGGAGATGGAAAGCCTTGCCATAGACCAGTCTGAATGGGGACATTTCAATGGGAGTCTTATAGGCAGTCCGATAAGCCCACAGTGCATCATTGAGCTTATCAGCCCAATCTCTCCTATCAGTCCTCATTGTTTTCTCAAGGATGTGCTTGATCTCCCTATTGGAAATTTCAACTTGTCCACTTGTTTGTGGGTGGTAGGGAGTAGCAATCCTATGGGTCACAGAATATTTCTTGAGCAAGCTCTCGAAATTCCTGTTGCAGAAATGACTACCCCCATCACTGATAATAGCTCTAGGGGTTCCAAATCTTGAAAAAATGTTCTGCTTTACAATATTGAGGACCACCTGGTTATCATTGGTTCTTGTGGCAATGGCTTCTACCCATTTGGAAACATAGTCCACTGCCACTAAGATGAAATGGTAACCATTAGAAGGAGGAAAAGGGCCCATGAAGTCTATACCCCATACATCAAACAATTCTACGACAAGGATGGGCTGTAAAGGCATGGAATTTCTTTTGGACAGCCCGCCTAATTTTTGACATCTCTCACATGCCTTGCAGTGTGTATATGCATCTTTGAATAAAGAAGGCCAATAAAGCCCACACTGCAGGACCTTGTCAACTATTTTTCTTCCACTAAAGTGGCCTCCACAGGCATTTTCATGGCACATGACCAGAATACTGGGGACATCACTTTCGAGAACACATCTTCGGATGATTTGGTCTGCACAGTACTTGTATAGGCAAGGTTCCTCCCAGAAAAAATATTTGACCTGTGAGAAAAATAGGTCTTTGTCCATTTTGGTCCAGTGGGCAGGAATCTTTCCTATAACAAGATAGTTCACAATATGTGCAAACCAGGGGACCAAGGATTGAATGGCAAATAATTGCTCATCCGGGAAGGCATCATTTGGAGGACCATCAAGACATTTCTCTAACACAATTCTGGACAAGTGGTCAGCCACCACATTCTCCACACCCTTTTTGTCCTTGATTTCGATGTCAAACTCCTGCAGTAGGAGTATCCATGTAATCAGCCTGGGCCTAGCATCTTTTTTGGACAATAGATACTTCAATGCTGAGTGGTCAGTGAAGATTATAGTTTTAGATCCCAGCAGGTAGGGTCTAAACTTGTCGACAGCATGCACCACTGCCAAAAGCTCTTTCTCAGTTGTGGTGTAATTCAGTTGAGCTTCAGCAAGTGACTTGCTGACATAAGCAATGACCACAGGCAGCTTATCCTTTCTTTGGCCCAAGACAACACCTATTGCCAAATCTGATGCATCACACATTAATTCAAATGGCAGGGTATAGTCTGGTGTCTGGAGTACAGGGGCAGAGGTAAGGCAGATTTTCAAAGTCTCAAAAGCCTTTAGACATTCAGCCAAGAATTCAAAAGGCACATCCTGGCAGAGCAGGTGGCACAATGGCTTAGAAATTTTGCTGAAGTCCTTAATAAACCTCCTGTAGAATCCTGCATGCCCAAGGAAAGATCTGATTTGTTTGACTATTTTTGGAGGGGGCAGATTGGCGATGAGGTCAACTTTGGCCTTGTCTACCTCAAGCCCTTCTTTAGAGACTACATGGCCTAACACAATGCCTTGTGTTACCATGAAGTGGCTCTTTTCCCAGCTTAAGACCAGATTGGTCTCCTCACATCTTTGCAAAACTAGGCTGAGGTGTTGTAGACATTGGCCAAAACTATCCCCATAGATAGAAAAATCATCCATAAAAATCTCCAAAAACTTGTCAATCATATCAGAGAATATGACATACATACACCTCTGAAAAGTGGCTGGCACATTACACAGTCCAAAAGACATCCTTCTGTAAGCAAAGGTGCCAAAAGGACAGGTGAAGGTGGTTTTCTCTTGGTCTTGAGGATGCACAGGGATCTGGTTGTACCCTAAGTACCCATCAAGAAAACAGTAAAAAGCTTTTCCAGCCAATTTGTCCAAAATTTGATCAATGAAGGGGAGAGGGAAGTGGCCCTTTCTGGTCTTAGAGTTTAGCTTTCTATAATCAATGCAAATTCTCCTGCCAGTGGTCTCCCTGGCTGGTCTCAACTCTCCAGACTCGGTTTTAATAACTGTTATGCCAGATTTCTTGGGCACCACTTGGATAGGTGCCACCCAGTTAGAATCAGAGATGGGGTAAATCACCCCTGTATCTAGCAATTTAATGATTTCCTTGAGGACCACTTCCTGCATGTGAGGATTTAACTTCCTCTGCATTTCCCTGGAGGGAAGTGATCCTTCCTTAAGATGAATCCTGTGCATGCAGATTGATGCATCTATTCCTCCCAGATCTGTAATGGTCCAGCCAATTGCCCTTTTGTGCTTCCTCAAAACTGTTAGTAATTCCTCTTCCTGCTCATTGGTAAGAGAGGAGGAGATAATCACTAGAAGCTTATCACCTTTCTCAAGGAAGGCATATTTTAATGTTTCTGGAAGCTTCTTGAGTTCCAGATCAGGGGCTTGTTGGGTTGATGGCAACATTGGTGCATTGGTGGTTGGAGGAAGAGGCAGCAATGTAGGTTTCCAAATGGAATGCTGCACTGAGCCCACAGAAGACTTCAATGTGGTCAGGTCTTTTGGTATCACAGCTGGGCTTTCTTCCTCCACCATATCCCAGACTTTAACTAAATTCCTGACAATGTTGCTCCACTCCAGCAGAGTGGGCAATTCTTCATCCACAATTTCATCTAATACATCCACTGCAAGGCTCTCCTCATAGTCCTCGTGAGGGTACTTTGCACTGTTATACACATTCAGCTCAACTTTCATATGTTCGAAAGTTACCTCCATAACTCTAGACCTACACTGAATGCATGCATTGGCAGTGGCCAAGAATGGCCTGCCCAAGATAACAGGTATGGGGTTAGTACTTTTGCTGCAGCCCATGTCCAAAACTAGGAAGTCAGCAGGGTAGAAGAATTTATCTACCCCTACCAGGACATCCTCAATCATTCCCATAGGCCTCCTCTCATATCTATCAGCCATCATTAGCACAATGGGGGTAGGTTTTAGCTCCCCTAAACTTAGCTGTAGATATACACTGTATGGCAGCAAGTTAACACTGGCTCCCAGGTCTAAAAGGGCCTTCCCAATTGTATGGTCTCCAATTATGCAGGGAATAGTGGGGATTCCTGGATCTTGCAACTTCTCAGGCATTGATATGTTAGATACAGAATTCACTGTATCAGTTGCAAAGACTTTTTTGGACACATGGCCTCGAGCTTTTCTCTTTTGGGTACAGAGGTCTTTCAGGAACTTTGCATAGGCTGGGACCTGTTTAATTGCCTCAAGCAGGGGCAAATTGATTTTCACCTGCCTGAAGGTCTCCATCATTTCCTCCATCTGGGCATTCCCCTCTCACCCTCACGAGGCGTTGAGGCTTTTCTGAACTGCGTGACAGGTTCTCTTGATATTTGCTTCCCACGGCTACTGCGCGACAGCTACGCGAGGCAGGATTCTGAAGCTCTCTCTCCTCAGCTATTCTGAGTGAACCGCGCGAGGGTGAGAGGGGTCTTCTTGAACTACGCGGGAGCTGCACGACCTTTAACTTCTAAACTTCACGAGAGCTGCACGACTCAAGGCTTCTGAAGCTCTTCTGTCACTCTACTACACGAGAACTTGTTTGTGAAGTCTTGGGACTTCGCGAGGACTGCGCGAAGTGTATTTTTCTGAATCTTCTGGAGCTTTGTCAGCTACGCGAGGCTCTTCTATGGTCTGGATTCATGGTTCATTCTTCTGAGGGACTTCTGGTGCCAAAACAGGCTCCTTAGCAGGATTCATGGCCTTATTGCCCTGCTGTTTATTACCTACAGAAAACACTTAACAAGCATTTATTTGATGGCTAAGGGTCTAATCAAAGGCTAAGTTAAGGGGTGAAAAGTGGTACTTTTCAGGTCTTAACATGGTGTATGGTTGGTATGCATTGATATTCATGTAATTGGCGGGTGTGGGCGATGGAAAGTATGCCCTGAGATCTAAGGGTTCAATTTGTGGAGTCGGATTGGGAAAATAATCTGACAAATTTAAGGGTTCAACTACCCCTATATTCCTTTCTTCGACGTTTCTTAACAGCGGTGCTACATAACTCTCTCGATCACTAATGTAATCGGATGGGTCAAATTCAAACTCCTCCTCATCTTCTATCATTCCGATGGTGGGTCTGGGACCTGCTCCTCCGATAGGATGTGGGGGTAGTGGTACTTGAGGAATATTAGCATGCTGGGAAGGTGAAGGGGGAATGATTTTTCTGGCATCGATCAAATCTTGGATGGTGTGCTTTAATGGGAAGCAGCGATCAGTAGGGTGACTCGGACCCTGATGAAAATTACAGTGGGTATTTGGGTCGTAGTTCTTTAGGATCGGGTGACGTGGAGGTTGCGGTTGGTGGATAGCCACTAATCCCTTTTCTACTAACAGGGGTAAAAGTACACTTAAAGACTGCCCCGGAGGTGTAAAGACTCAGTCGTAGAGAGCTCTCCTCTGTTCTGGGGTCATTTGCATTCCTTGCCCATTCCCTGTTCTTTACATCTGCTCAGGCCTAACTGGTGCTGGTGGGGCTGCCTGAAATTGAAACGGAGCAGTATTATTATTAAGCCTGGTGTTGGCTGTGTTTTGGACATCACCCCCTGTTCTCTTCTCGTTCCTTTGCTCATAATATCTTCTGACCCCGCTAGGGCCCCCTGAAGTATTCTAACTCAGATGTTCTTCCCTGATGGAATCCTCGCAGCGGTTGGCATTCCTCACCAAATTAGCAAAACTAGACTACTATTGGTACACAAGAAAATCAGAAATCACTGGCAGAGTGTTCTTCGAAATCATCTCTATCTGCTCATCATCCGGTATTCTATTTCTGACTTGAGCTGCCCGTGCTCTCCATCGCCCTAAGTAGTCACTAAAGGTCTCGTTTGGATTCTGTTTCAACCGAGCCAAATCAGACTTGCGCAGTTCAATATCAGTATTATAGACATACTGCTCTTGGAACAAATGTGCTAAATCTTTCCACATCTTCATCATCGAGGGTTCAAGAGATGTGAACCACCTCAGGGCCGGTCCGATCAAGCTTTTCTGAAAGACTTTTATTAGCAGTCTTTCGTCCCCCCCGTACTGGCACATGTCCCCACAATAGGACTTGAGGTGTGCGATCGGGTTACTTATGCCATTGTACTTGTCGAATAATGGCATTTTAAATTTGGGGGGCAAGGGGACCTCAGCGAACAAACATAAGTCTGTGAAGTCTGTGGCGTGGATTTCAACACCACCCATTTTCATCAACTATTTTTGTATTTTGTCTAACTGTTCTTTCAGCTGCTCTGACTCTTTCGATACAGGGGTCGCTTTCTCGGCCGTTAGTCGAACTTCACTCTGGGCTACCAGGGGATGGGCAATTATGGGAGGGGGGTTGAGGCTGGTTAAAGCCCCAGCATAGGCCCCGTTGTTCCTAATCTCGTCCTCTTCATATTGTTGGTCGATGTAATGTGTAGTGAAGGCGGGATTCTCAACCTGCTGTTGCATGGGTTGGATGGGAATGACATGAGTGGGGGTTGGGTGAGCCCATTGGGGGTGTGGAAAGGCTGGTTGGGTGATGGGAGTTTTGTTTTGAGGCGGGGCCTGGTAAGGCCATTGGGTATGGGGGAAGGTTTGGAGATGGCCTTGGGGTGTAGGGCCATGGGGGAATTGGGTTTGGGAGATGACATAGGTTTGACCCAGCTGTGAAGGTTGGGTTAGGTGTTGGGGGTGTTGTGGAAGGTATGAGTGTGGGGCTTGGGTTTGGGCCATGAACCCTTGATCATTTTGGGTCATGGGCCACTGATAGGTCTGGGCCATGGACCCTTGGTAGGTTTGGGCCAAGGGGCCTGGGTAGGTTTCGGCCATGGGCCCTTGGTGAGTCTAGCCCAATGGGCCTTGATGGGTTTGGGCCATGGGCCCTTGGTGGGTCTGGCCCAATGGGCCTTGTTGGGTTTGGCCTAATGGAACTTATTGGGTCTAGGACATGGGCCCTTAGTGGGTCTGGCCCGATGGGCCTTGTTGGTTCTGGGTCATGGACCCTTGATGGGTCTAGGCCATGGGCCATTGGTGGATTTGGGCCATTGGCCCCTGATGGGTTTGGCCCAATAGGCCCTGGGGGATATGGGTAATGGGGTTTTGGGCCAATGGGCCTTGGGGATGATGAGTAGTGGGGTATTGGGCCATGGGGCCTTGGAGGTCATGGATGGTGGGGTATTGGGCCATGGGGCCCTGAGATGTATGGGAAAAGGGGGTTTGGGCCGATGGGCCTTAGGGTGTATGGAAGTTTTGAGGTTGGGCCATTTGGCCTTGGGGTATGTGGGTGATGGGGGTTTGGATGGTGTGAATTATGGGAGGTTGGTTGGGGTCATGGGGGAGTGAAGCATGGGGGTTTGCTAAGGTGTGGGATGGATTCATGGATGTGGGGTGTGGAGGAGAGATATTTTGGGAAGCACTCCATGAGGAGTATGCTTAAAACATCTCCTCCATCATGGCCATGGAAGGGGGGTGGGATGTGGATGGTGGATTTAAGGGGTGATGGGGTATATATGGGATGGAGGTGATGGAAAAATTGGGCATGGCCCCGGTATAATTAGGCATGGCCACGGTAGGTGGATGAGGGGATGTATTTTGGGATGATAGGGGGCATGATGAGAAAGGATGAGGAAAATTGGGCATGACCCCGATAAAAATGGGCATGACCCAGATGGATGGAGGATTTTGCGGGTGGTTGGATAGGGTGGAAGTCGTGTATGTGAATGTGGGTGGATCGGGTCTATAGGGGGATGATGGGAATTGGGGCATGGATGCGGCTTGGGAAAATGGGTTTGGCATGGGCATGGTTTGGGCAAACGATGGAGAATGGGGGGTTAGACTTTGGATATTTTGGGGGGTAGTGGTTGGAAATATGGGGGCGCCGAATGGGCCGGTAACGGCAAAAGGGGGTTGGGTGAGGGGGATGGTGGAAAATATTTCTCCCGAATGGGAGTGGGTTGGAGAATGTGGCGGGGATGAGTCGGGATTGGCGTAGGCCGGGTCAACTACCCATGACATTCTTTGGGAGCTGGTCGGGTAAGGGTGCCTTGGATAAGGCCCAAAAATCCTCCTCCTTCCCCTATGAGACGATGGAGGGTAAGATGATGCCGTTGTGCCGGTACCACAAACTAAATATTATTTGTGTTTTGATTATATATTTTTTTTTGAATTTTTATGAAAACGTTTTGAAAAACAAAGGTTTCGAGGCCTTGGAATTCCCTTTTCGGGTGGCTCTCATACCTTAATTCAAGACCCGCAGCAACGGCTCTGATGCACTTCGGAAGAATCGAAGGAGAACCTTCGATCTATTGAAGGTAAGGAAATCAAGGCAAATGACCCGATCCCCCAAAATGAGACAAAAAGAAGTTGCCTTCTCTTGATCGGCGGGGGCGTATTGGGTGTCGGAGATGGAGGGGCCTAAACAAGGCACTATGCACACTGACAGGGCAACTCGGGAGGTGGAAAGGGCCAAGGATTCGGGTTGGGTGCTGCCAAACAGACTTGACGCAACTAATACTTGCGCCAAGGTTGCAGGGGACGACTTTTACACTGGCGCAACTATTAGTTGCGCCAAGGTAAAAGTTGGGAGTTTAAAGCTGGCGCAACTATTAGTTGCGCCAGTTATAAAATCCAATGTTTTTACACTGGCGCAACTAATACATGCGCCAGGCAAAAACTGCCTCTCCAGAACAGAGAACAGTAGCCATCGATGCCCGAAATGAGTCTCTTTTTAGTTTTTTTGTGGAAGCTAGGCTTCCGGGAACTGAGCTGTTTTATGGTGATCAATTCTCTCCTTACCGCACCTAAAGGATTGAGTCCGGTATAACTCGCTAGCGTGCTCCCCAAGCGTTTTAAGCTTCAGAATTGGAACCCACCAGATATACCTCCGGCGCAAGCGCCTTCTCAGATACTAGGTGGGCTGGGACTTTTCTGGATCATCACCACTAGGGGCTGCTGCCATACTAAGACCCGGGTGTTTGTATGTGTGCCTAAACCAACCCTTTTGAAAAATCTACCCCGCAAAATAAATTAATTAAGCCCCCTAACTTGGTTCAATTTTTATTTTTATTTTTCAAAGCTTTTCTCTTTTTTTGGAAGTTTTCTTTAGTTCAAAGACCGGGAGTGATTATCTCGTGCTGCCACTACGGGCCGGCGTCCACTGTTAGGATATGAATAATAAAAAAGACGGGGCCGGTCAAGCAACTATGCGGGAAATATAAAGTGCTGAAATTTAAAATGTGCCAGTTAAGGGACTAGGCAAAAAGTTGCTGAAATTTAAAGCGGTAACGTAGGGGTGAGTAAAAGAAAGGTGCCAGTCAAGCGACTAGGCAAAAATTGTTGAATATTTAAAGCGGAATTGTAGGGGTGAGTAAAAAAAAGTGCCAGTCAAGTGACTAGGCAAAAATTGCTGAAATTTAAAGCGGAATTGTAGGGGTGAGAAAAATGACGTAATCAGAGGGGTGAGTGATAAAAAAAAAAAATGCAAAAATAATAAAAAAAACAGAAATAAAATGTTAGAAAAATAAAAAATAAAAAGGCCTAGTTCAAGGGGAAGCTCTACTAGCTATTCCCCAGCAGAGTCGCCATCAATGCAACCGTGGGAATCAATGTGATTCCCGTCGCAACGAAGCGCTCTCTAAGGATGAAAAATATAGAGTTGCCACCCAGAGCTTTCGGTGTCCCAGGATACCTAGTTCATTTTATGAGCACCTAAGTTCTAAAAATATGACTTTGAATCCGGTCCACACCAAAGGCTCTTGGGTAGGGGCTTCGGTTATCGATCGGGAAGGTGTTAGGCACCCGATCAACCCGCTTAACGCGGTCTCTACTAATGGCCAATAATAAAATAAAGTAAAAGCAAGGAAAATAGCTTCCTCTTACCCAAAAGGGTTTAGAATCCAATTTGTGCCCCTCCATTCCTACCGAAAAATTGGCAGCGTAACAAAATGAGAGGATGGAGGGAGCTAGAAAGAGATAGGAGAAGAAAGGGGAGAGCCGGAGACCTCAGGCCCTTGTAGCACCATAGAGGAGCCTTGCGTGGCTTGCTTTGATGAGCTCTTGAAGGCTTTGTATGGTGGTAAGTGTGGTTCTAACTCCTAGGACTTAAAGCTAAGAGGTAGGGGATGAAGGCTAGGGGATCACACACACCTAGGCTAAGGGTTTTGGATGTAAGAACAAGCTTGAGAAGTGGTTTTGGAATTCTGGAATTTGGATGAAAATAGTGCACAAAAGGGAGGAAGAACTTCTCACTTTGAGCTCTTTCTCTCTTAAGCAAATTTCTCAACCCTTAAGCAAAGGGGTGGGGGGCTTTATTTATAGGAAAAGGGTGGGTCAGGAGGCCACTTAGATGCTAATTGATGTTAGCAATTAGGTAATCTCAAATCTAAGGTTTTCTAGGATTTTGAGAGCTTGGAGAGGTGTGAAGGTGGTTCTAATGGTGGATGATGGGGTGAGGCTTTAAGTCACTTGGAGGGTTACAAATAGGTAAGGAATGGGTGCAACAGAACTATCAAAACACACCCCAAAGGTTGAGGTGGTCAACAACTCAAACCCCAAATACGAAATTCGGGGCAAAAGCCCAAAGTTACTGTTCATATGCCTGGCGCAACTAATAGTTACGCCAGGCAAAAGCACAGTAAAACAGTGAGGAATAGTGCTTGAAGTTAGCTCGCAGGGTGGGGACCACCTTTTAAACTTGGCGCAACTATTAGTTGCGCCAGGCTTAAAATCTGGGAGAATTGGCCTAGCGCAACTAATAGTTGCGCCAGGAAAAATTTATGCCTGACATAACTATTAGTTGCGTCAAGCCATTTCTGGGGAGAAATAGCCTGGCATGACTAATAGTCGCGCCAAATCCCTGGGGGGGCCACCTTGAAATTACCTTCCTGCCCTCCGGGTTCGGACTGCCATGTCTTTAGATATATACCTCCGATTGGGGCGATTCTTGGACCGTTGGAAAGCTGACAACCTCTACTCTTTAACGGTATAAGAGTTGGTCACTGTAGAGGGTCGTAGCCAGTTCCGGTGCACCCCTCCTCATTTTTGCCTCGGAAGGTTAGGTTAGGGTTTAAAAAGGGTTCTAAGGGTCGAGGTTGGTTTCTGGGGGATCTAGGGTGATTCCTAAAGCTTTAGGGTAATTCCTAAGGATTCCATACACGCCATCAAAAGCTTGGAAATGTGCTTCTCTCGAAAGGTGTTTCGATCGGGCCTTGGGCCAAATTTGGGTGTCTACACATGACTTTCGAGATGTCGTAGAGTAGATCAACAAGAGCGACACTTGTTATGCCAAATACTCCATCGAACCTTCTCCCCAAATACTTATGATTTTCTCTTATGGGAGGACTACAATGATTCACAAGTTGAGGGAGACGGGTTTTGAAAACATTTGACTTAATATTAGGTAATTATATTTTACAAGGAATATCGAGTGAAGGAGAGGAGGTGATACTTACCTGGTTTGTTACACGATGGAATGTCTGGATCTCCTGATGAGATGTTCACGATGGGACTTGATAGTTATTGGGTGCGATGGAACAACAGAGAAGTTATTCTCTTCTTCTGGTTTCGATAGTGGTGGAGTCTGGCGACTGCTGCGTGATGGGATATTTGGAAGTCGTCACGATGGGACGTGATGACTATCGTGGTAAGATATTTGGGGGGAGGTTCAGCCTTTGCGATGGGACTTTGGTTGAGTCTCCCCTTCTGGTTGTGCTCTGTGGCAGGTTGCGACGAGACATTTTGATTATGCGATGGGGCATTTAGATTGATGACTCCTTGACTATTTTAACGTTGTGACAGGACAATGATGGTGTATTTCTTTCTTTGGCAAATGTTAGGTTATATGATTGATTGGATTCAGTTTGAAAGTTGTTTGAGGTCGCGACAAGACTTGCCTTTGGCCTTGGTGGTCTGACGGGCTTTTAGCGTCGTGATGGGACATGAGGGCGTGGCTGATTCATGTCGATGAGCTTAGGTGTTGGGATGGCATTGGTTATATGTGCGTTTTGTCACGATGGGATGTGTTATGTTAGCGGCTCTGTCCCTCTAGTAGGTGTGTGGGGTTACGCGATGGGACAGGGAGAGTTATCCTGATCATGGTGGGACGAGTAGCACAGAATGATTTATTGCTTTTGTGTTGCAATGGGACTTTTATTGTTTATTCTTTCATTATTTTTGGGTTTGTTTTGTTTTTTTTTTAGAGGTCCCGATTGTGGGAGGTATTTTGAACTCTTTTGGATGTGTTATGGTGATAGGACTGTGAGTAATGATGTCATTTTATGTTATCGGATTATTTGTCGCAGTAGAGTGAGTGGTGGGTATTGGGACGTGATTTGGTCACGCTGGGATTGCGGGGGGTAGTTTTTCCTTCTACTAATTTTTTGTATGATTTTTACTGTGATTTTTTATTTGAATTATATTTTATTTTATTTTCCTTCTTTTCCTTTTATTTTTATTTACTTGAGTGATTTTGCTCATTTTTATGGTCTAGATGGGTTGGGATTGTATTTTATCATTATTAATGGGGTTTTATGGCAAAAGGGAAATTTTGAGCCTTTGTTTTGTTTAAGGTATGTTTTTGTTTTTTTTTTATGTTAAATGTTTAATTTGGATTGACACTTGTTAGAAATGTGTGGGGTTGAGTTAAATCTTGGATGGGATGTTAGATGTTTGCACCTTATTGGTTTATCTATTTTGCTCTTCAAGGGGTAAGTGTTTTGTTTTAATTGGTTTGTCTTAGTTTGTAGTGGATTGTGGTTCTTTTAGAGGGCATGTGTTGCTTAGTTATTGGATTATTTATGTTTGTCTTGGATTTGTATTTCTTTTCTTGGGGGGTATGTGTCTTGTTTTGATTTAATTAGATGGGGGGTGTTTGTGAATGTGGCACTTGTCACATTATGGCTAAGGGGCCTTTTACCTATAAATAGGTGCTTAGGAGTTGGGTTTTATTTTAAATTTTGTTACTTTATTTTGGTCTTTAGAGTTTGGTGTATTTTATTTTCTTAATGTCTTTCCTTCAATTTTATTTTGTATCCCGAGTATTAATTTCTAAAAAGTTTGTAATGGTGATTTATACATTTATTTTGGGAATGGGTAGTATTGGGAATGTAGAGTAGTGTCTGGGGAACCAATGTATTGGGGGAAGAGATGGAAGAGTTTGAGGTGGTGGGAAGAAAATCAAGAAAAAGTGTTGTGTCAGATTTCACGTGATCGACGCCAATTGCTCCTTGGTAGGTTTTGTGGATCGACCTTTGGTCGGCCCTCCCTTGGGGGTTTCCATGATCGGCCTTTCATAGGTGTATGCCATAGGTCATGAGTGGCTTTCTGTGAGTCACTCTTTCTTCTCTATTGGCTCGGGGCTCTGTGATGCTGGCATTTTATTGTGTGATCCAAAAGATTGTATCATAAGCAGCATCTCACGGATAAAATGAGGTGAAGATAAGATTTTTGTTAGAATTCATTCAGCGTGTTATCACGGAGTTACTCTTTGCGACGTAATCTCTCATGCGACAACTAGCTTTATCGAACTAATTCAGCCTATTCATGTTTCAAACCTGTACGAATGCAATTTATATAGCTATACGCAACGACATTCCTAGGGGCAGCTCCACTTAGAGTTTAAGTCCGCACCGTGGATGGTGGTCATGGACCACCAACACGATGGCTCCAGTGCATGACACGATAGGAGCGACCTAACACCTATGCGAGGCCCGGATGCGCGAACTCAAGCCCACAAGGCTATCGTACGCGTTCCGTAGGGGATCACTTAGGCCAGCGACACGTCACGTGGTTGTTAGATCCTTTCCCCATATATATGGTTTAAACATCAACAGTGCCAAAATGGCAGGAGGACCTTGTTTGACATACCGCAACGCCTTGCACTGCTAACCCATCTTGTTCATGTCATGACCGCATCGCGCTCCCTGCTGGCACTCCATCATGACCCAAACTGCCACCATGTTGCGTGCCCTCTTGGCCCACGACCGAAGCTCTTAGAGTACCAATGGCGAAGCCCTCATGGCTTGGTGACGCGCCGATAATGCCCCAACTTCAATCCACCAATGCCTAACGCACTAGTGGCACAAGTGGCCCTGCGGCGGACTCGGATGGCCACGCTGTAAGCCCACGTCACATCCTCCCCTACTTAGTTGCGTTGACGTTCCCGTGGACATGCTTCCAGTACTTCTTTAGGGTGGATTGAAAGGACGGGTGAGTACTCTCAAGTTCGCAAGTAATTTTGGCCTCTGGTAGGCCCTTCCACTTCAAAAGGTACTCCACAGGAAATTCATTCTGACTGCCATCTTCCCGATTATTGCTTTTTTGTGAAAGGATTTCTTCAACCTATCTCTTCAACTGTAAATCGGTATTTGAGGCGACACGAGTTGACAAACTTCTCCCTGGATTATTCGACTCTCTTTTATATGGCTTCAAGCAACTGACGTGAAATACTGGATGCATTCTCAGTCAGGAAGGAAGTTACACTCGAAATGAGACATCATTCATCCTCTTCGTGATCGGAAATGAGCTGCTTCAGATTAAGTTTTACCAAAACTTTATCGCCCATGTACAACTCGATAGGCCGTCGACCCTGATCGGCCCACTTTTTCATTCGCTTAGCGGCCTTTTCAAGATAGGCCCTAGCAATCTCTACATTTCTCTGGCACTCCTTGGCAAGATGGTAGGCTGCCGGACTTGACCCAATATATCCCATAGTAATTGTATGCGGCGTTAACAGTTGCTGGCCAGTTGCTAATTCGAATGGGCTCTTACTTGAGGCTGAACTCTCCTGTAGATTATAACAAAATTGTGCCACGTCTAACAACTGAACCCAGTTCTTTAGGTTAGCACTGACAAAATGTCTCAAATATTGTTCCAAAATAGCATTCACCCTTTCTATCTATCCGTTTGTTTGTGGATACAAGCTTGAAGAGAAGTTCAGTTTTATCCAAGGAGCTGAAAAATTTCCGACCAAAACTTGCTAGCAAACCGTGGATCTCTATCACTGACAATCACTTGCGGTACTCCCCAATATTTCACAACATTACTGACAAATAATCGTGCAGCCTACTCTGCATTACAATTCAACGGTGCCGGAATGAATGTAGCATACTTTGAGAATCGATCCACAACTACCAGGATGGACCCGAGTGCCCCTACTTTAGGCAATGCAGAGATGAAGTCAAGGGAGACGCTCTCCCACAGTCTGGATGCCACGGGTAAAGGTTGCAGGAGTCCAAATGGCTTTGCCCTTTCCACCTTGTTCTGTTGGCATATCAGGCAAGTCCTCACATACTCCTCTAAATCCTCCTCCATCTTAGGCCAATAAACATGCCTCTCTAATAAGGCGAGCATGCGATGAATTCCCGGATGACCAGCCCATAATGTGTCATGTCATTCTTTCAGGAGTTCCTTTCTAAGTTCTCCCACTTTTGGCACATAGAAACGACCCCCTTTGGTCACCAACAGTCCTTCCTCAGTCCAGAACCGTCGTGTTTTCTCCTCTTGTATCTGTTGTAGTAGGGTCCTCGCGAGTGGATCTAATTTCAACCCATTGCGTAATCTATCGAGGATAATCGAACTAATGCGGCTAGCTGTAGTTTGTTCTTCAATTTTTAACACTGCAAACTAAACTTTCAATGCTGCTAACTCTGCTCAACGGCTCAAAGCGTCTGTGACTTGGTTGGTCCTGCCAGGCTTGTACACCAAGTCCATATCAAACTCGGCCAAGAAATTCTGCCAACGGGCCTGTTTCGACGACAATTTCTTTTGTGTCTGAAAGTAGCTAGTCGCCACATTATCGGTCATCACTAGGAACTTTGATCCAAGTAGGTAGTGCCTCCACATCCTTAGATAATATACTACCGCCGTCATCTCATTTTCTTGAACTGTGTACCGCCGCTCGCTATCATTCAGCTTTCTGCTCTCAAAGGCCACGGATGCTCTTCTTGCATTAATACTCCTCCTATCGCATAGTCAGAGGCATCCGTGTGTACCTCAAATGGCTTGGAGTGATAGGTAGCTTCAGCACGGGGTTACTCATGACCACCGCTTTCAAATTCTCAAATTCCCTCTAGCACTTTTCCCACCACTGCCATGACCAATCCTTCTTCAATAGGTCAGTCAGCGGTGCTGCACGGTGTGAATAACCAGGGATGAACCTTCTGTAATAGTTGACAAGCCAAAAATGACCGTAACTCGGTCAAGCCTTCTGGCACTCTCCAGTCTTGGATTGCACGAACTTTCTCAAGGTCCATGCTGATGTTTCCTCCCCCAATACGATGTCCTAAAAATATAATCTGCTCTTGTGCAAATAAGCACTTCTCCTTCTTGACATAGAGCTGATTTTCTCATAGTATCTTGAAGATGATTTGGAGGTGGTTGAGATGTTCTTCCAATGTGTTGCTATACACAACGATATCGTTTAAGTACACCACCACAAACTTGTCGAGGTAGGCATGGAACAACTCATTCAGCAGGGTGCAGAAGGTGGCTGGGGCATTAGTCGGCCCAAAGGGCATCACTAGAAACTCAAAGGCTCCGTACCTGGTCACACAGGTAGTCTTGCTTTTGTCTCCCTCGGCGACTCGCACCTGATAATAGCCAGATCTCAAGTCTAGCTTGGTAAAGTACCTCGCACTGCCCAACTGATCAAACAAATCTGCAATCAATGGCACTGGATACTTATTCTTGACAGTGACCTTGTTCAACTCTCTATAATCGATGCATAATCGGAGGCTACCATCACGTTTCTTCTGAAATAAAACTAGGGCGCCAAATGGAGCTTTAGACGATCGAACAAACCCTGCCCCCAATAACTCATTTAACTGTCAACGTAACTCGGCCAGTTCTGGAGGAGCCATTCTGTAGGGAGCTTTAGCCGGCGGCTTCGCACCTGGTTCCAATTTAATTTGATGATCCACTAATCTCCTTGGTGGTAACACCTTCGACAATTCTGATGGCATGATATCTAAGAATTCTCGAAGTATTCCTGACACACATTCTGGCACAATCTTTGTCTACCCTGTTGCTTTCTCTTCTAGCAATGTAGCAAGAAATGTAGGTTCTCCTCTTCTTAATCCCTTCTTTAATTGAAGTGCTGAGATAAACCCATCACTCTCCACTTCTTTATCTTTCTGAATGACGGGGATCATGCAAGGGGTCTCTTCTCTGAACATGCACACTGACTCGAGGTATGGCATGGACACTGCTTTAGCCTGGTGTAGGAGTTCTAACCCAAGGACAACCTTGAAATCATCCATCTTACTGCCATAAAGTTCGCTACTCCGCTCCACGGCCCTATCTGTACAGGTACCCCCTGTGCTACTCCTGCTATGGGGCGCACTTCTGAGTTCACGACCTTTATACGGCTGGAGTCTTGCTCCAGTTTCAACCCTACGTGCTTCTTTCTCAACAATGAGTTATGCGTCGCCCCCGTATCCACCATGGCACGAGTACTTTTCTCGTTAATGTACACCTCTATGTACATCTGCCCCTTGTACGCAATGGTCTTTCCCTTCTCCACCTGACCTGTAATGGCATTCAACAACCTGAGTGCCCCCATTCTTGGTTCATCGACAGCAGGAGGTGGAGCACTGGCAGATCCCTGTAGGGCGTTCAAAGATTGTTTTTGCGGGCAATCTATCACTCGATGAGGCCCTCCACATAAAAAGCAACCCGACTTAGGTGCAAAATTCACTGACTTGGCAGACTTGACACGAGACTCTTTCCCATGCGATTTCTTTTCATGCATGCCACTCTTGCTTTTCTTATTAGCTTTTGTCAGATTCTTCGAACCACTTTTGTTCTCATGCGGCCACTTCTTATTTTGATCTGATGGCCCGTAGTTTGTTAATCATTTCGCAGTAGCCTGCACTGCTGCTAAGTCCGGTAGTGCTCTTCTGTTTAATTTAGTTTGTGCCCAGGGCTTGAGGCCTTCAATGAAGTAAAATAATTTATCCTTTTCAGACATTTCCCTGATGTCCAACATCAAAGCAGAGAATTGCCTCATGTATTCTCTTACTGTGCCCGTATGTTTCAGCTTTCAGAGTTTACGTCGGGCAATAAAGTCGATGTTTTCAGGCAAGAACTAAGCTTTTAATTCTCTCTTCAAATCCTCCCACGTATGTACCACACAACGCCCATCAGGAATCTCTGCATAGCGTGTACGCCACCATAGTTTAGCATCTCCCTCAAGATACATGGTCGCTGTGACCACTTTCATAGCTTCGGTGGCAGGTAGGACAAGACGAAAGTATTGCTCAATATCCCATAAGAAATTCTCTAACTCCTTAGCATCACGAGCAACCCCATAGCACCGTGGCTCGGGTATCTTGACCTTTCATTGGGGAGTTTCTAGCTGTTGAGCAGTTCTAGAACCAATCACCCTCATCAGGACATTCATCTTCATGGTCAGGTCGTCGATCTGTAAACGAAGAGCTTCGACGGTGCCCCTCGTGTCCTAGTTAGGATCTCCACGTTCTCTGCTAACGTGGCATGGTTCACTTCCTGCTTATTTACAAGCACAACCATAGACTCTATCTGTTCCGTTCGAGCTTCCAGATCATCCAATCATTCCCTTGTATGCCTTCATGTAGCACCACTGCTTATCCCAATGTCGGCCATCTTTAGGCTCTGATACCAAATGTCACGGAGTTACTCTTTGCGATATAATCTCTCGTGCGGCAACTAACTTTCTCGTACTAATTCAGCCTATTCATGTTTCACACCTGCACGATAACGCATTAGGTTAGAAACTATGCGGATTCCCGAATGCAATTCATATAGCTATACGTAGCAACATTCCTAGGGGCAGCCCCACTTAGAGTTTAGGTCCGCACCATGTATGGTTGGTCGTGGACCACCAACACGATGGCTCCAGCACACAATGCGACAGGAGCGACCTAACACCTATGCGAAGCCCAGATGCGCGAACTCAAGCCCACAAGGCTATAGTATGCATTCCGTAGGGGATCACTTAGGCCAGCAACACGTCACATGGTTGTTAGATCCTTTCCCCATATATATGGTTTAAACATCAATAGTGCCAAAATGACAGGAGGACCTCAAACCTCTTGGTTTGACATACCGCAATGCCTTGCACTGCTAACCCATCTTGTTCATGTCGCGACCGCATCGCGTGCCCTGCTGGCACTGCATCAAGACCCAAACTGCCACCATGTTGCGTGCCATCTTGGCCCACGACCGAAGCTCTTGGAGTACCAATGGCGAAGCCGTCATGGCTTGGTGACGTGCCGACGATGCCCCAGATTCAATCCACCAATGCCTGACGCAGTAGTGGCACAAGTGGCCCTGCGGCTGACTTGGATGGCCATGCCACGAGCCCACATCACAATGTGCTTTCTCTCCTAGCCTCTCAGCCATTTCTCCCTTTTTTATGTATTATTATTCGAGCATTTTCCCTCAAGGGTGCCCATTCTGATTTTAAATTCGCCTTTCGTTTAGCGGGTTTAGTTTTATTCTTGTTTCGAGGTTGTACTTATTTTTGTATATTCAAAGGGTATGCCCTTGGTGTAATTTTTAACAATTTTATTATATTTATGAAGCAAAATTTGTATTTATGGTTACTTAAATTTTGATGAATTTTGGTTTGGTTTAGTTAATTTTTATTTAATTTGGCCTTCATTGTTGTTTTCTTTTTTATGCTTTGGTTCGTTTGGTTCAGCTTATGCATTCAAGTGGTCATCATTGTAATGTTTGGGTGTGTATGTGGGGTATTTTTCCTAGTTTTCAGAGTCTATATTTTTGGGGTTTGAAGTGTTCCTAGGTTTGCCTGAGCATAGGTGTAGATCAGGTGGGTAAGTTAGTGTTTATGTGTACTTAAACCTCCTAATTTCGGTCCCTGGTCCTGCTATTTCGTATATATATTTTAGCTATAACTATGGAATTACGCTCCTGATTCAGGGCATTTAATTCAATTGCGCGCTTGGTCTTGCACCTGTGATTGGAGGGTACAGGGAATGAATTAAGCATCAGAGTTTAGGCGTGTAATCCCATTGCGCGCTATGGTTAGTGCGCGTGATCGAAGCATCACCGGGTCACTATGCGGGTGACCTTTCAAATTATGCGTGTGGTGGAGGGCATGGGATTGAAGTGGGACAAAGAGGAGTGGTCAATCTCTCTCTCTCTAAATGGTCTGTGAGGCTATGCGATGGGACAAAGGAGAAAGAGGGACTCTGATCGAAGTGGGACAAAGAGGTGTGGAGGTGTTCAGAACGTAGTCATAGCTGAGTATTGCGTGCAGGGTACTGGGTTCTTGATTAAATTTCACAGTAGGTGATGTTCGCCTAATGCTAGGGTTCGAGGAGTGATTGTGCGTTATTACATATGCATTCAACGTAATTATGTGCTTTGAGATCAGCTCGCGATCGAAGTGTCGCGGGGCTGACAGAGCTGAAATGTACAGGTGTCGAGTTGAATTCCATGCTTAAGTACTAGCATGCAATCCAATTATGCTCTAAAATCTCTAAGCGCAATCGGAGCATCACTAGGTCACCGTGTGGGTTTCCCTTCAGATTTTACGCTATGAAGTAGGCGCAAGATTGTATTATGCGTAGGTGTACCTACACGCGATGGTTCTGTCGGGACTGTGTACGGGCGAAAGTTCGATTGTGCGCCCTTTGGGTGCGCATGATTGCGTTTATGAGCTTACATGTATGCGCATGATCTAATTGCGAGTTTTGTTTGGGGCGTTCAATTAAGCAGGTGTCTATATATACCCGAATTCCTTTCATTTTTCTTCATTCGTTCCTGTTTTTCTCTAATCTTTGAGTTTTAGCAATAACTTGTGATCCACTTATCGGATTTGATGTCGTTTCTTCCTATATTTGTGGTTTTGCGCAATCTTCATCCCGACGGGCTTCCGACATTGATATGACCTTGAGAATGGGTGGTATTGGGAAGGAGGAGGTCGACCTTCACATCAGTCCCTTTTAGGGAGCAGTGAAGGCAGCGTTGAGGCGAGGGTGGCAGAGGAGGTGAAGATGGCGGAAGAGACGGTGTTACAAGTGGAGGGATGTATTACCCAACCAATCCTCCATCTCGCCTTTTCTGAAGCCTCCGATTGGACGCTCTGAGCTCGGGCCTTCGGGCTAAGTTTTCATTTTGGGTTGTAAATTAGGTCTTTAGGTTTTCATTTTGGGTTGTACATTTAGGAGGTATGCCTCCGGTGATCTTGTAAAAGAATTTGATATATGAATAAAATATTTGTTGTATTTATTTGGTGCATTTATTTTAGATTAAACTCTATTTTTAATTCTGCAATTGATTGGGGCTTTCATTTAAGGTTTGAGGTATTTTTTTTTAGTCTTAGGTTTGATTCTAAGTGTGAGTTACGTGAATTGAAGGTTTAACTGAAAAGGGTTCTAGATGGGTGTCAGGTGTCTTGATCTTATTGGTTCATCTCTTTCAAGTGGATTTGTGATTCTAAAAGGGGTGAGTGTTGTATGTTTATTGGTCTATCTAAATTTGTGGTGGATTAATGTTCCTAAAGGGGGCAAGTGTTTTGTTTTAATGAAGATAGATGAAGGGGGCTTATAAGCAAGACACTTGTCATTTTGTGGTTTAGGGAGCATAAGTTATAAATGAGGGGTTAAAGACTTGGGTTTTGTTTTGAAGTTTATTTCAAATTGGGGAAAGACTTGGGGCATTTTTTTTTATTCAAAAGTTATGGGGCATTTATTATTATTATTATTCTAAGGCTTTTTTTTTAGTTTTTTAGTCTATCAGTTTATTAGTTTTGTATCTCGGGTGTTAGACCCTAAATGGATTGTAATTTTTATTTATTTATCATTGTTGGGGATGAGCAGCATTGGGAATATGTGGTAGCAACCGAATTGTTACCATACTAGGGGAAGAGGTGGAAGAGTTAAAGGATGGGGGAGGTGAGACGTTTGAGGTCCACACCGGTGGTGACGCTGAGATGGTTGTTAGGGAGGAGACCCCTGAGACTGGTGATAGGGACGATGAGGATGGTGAGGATGGTTGTGAGGATGCTGCTCCTCATGAGCCTGCGATCAGGATTCCGCTGGAGGAGTTTTTCACACGGTACCAGGTAGGTATCCGTGAACAAGAGCTCCCGTTATTTTTAGGCATTTAGGTTACAATGTAGACTTTGTAGGATGGAAACCTTCTAACTGTTACATCAACTTGTATACTTGTATCTAGTTTCGGGTCACGTTTACTTTATCATTCTGCATTATGTTCATCATGTTTTGCGTGGTTGTTGTGGATTGGTTCTTATTTGTTTCATTATTGTCATTTTTATTGTTGTTTCCATTAGGTAGGTTTAGTAAGCATCTATGATTGTGATCAAGGTTAGTGTAGGCCCAGGTTAATGTGTGTATTATTTCTCATGGTTCGTCAGGATCCTCCGATACTGGCCATTAGCACGGTGTGGTCTGAGTCCCATGCCTAGTACAGTGCCCTGCCTGAGTTCTAGTGAGTGCGGTTAGTGGCTTTCGGCTTTGGGCGGATTTTGGAGTTGGAGCCCTTTTCAGTCGATCGTGGTCTGATTGGGGCGACCATGGAGAGATGGAGGGAGGAGCAACAAGCATTGTTGTTCCCGATAGGTATGCTGCTGCCCACCCCTGAGGACTGGGTTTGTATCACCGAATTGTGGTTCGAGGGAGCACCCATCACAGGGCAGATGCAGAGTGATTATCAGGCCGTGTGTAGGGAGGTGCTCGGCGTTGAGTAACGACATAGTGGGTCTGGGACAGGGATTGTCCGGACCACTTAGTTTTTTGATATGTTTGCTAGTGGGTTTGTTCCTTCGATGTGTCACTCGGAGGCGAGGACAGCTTTTGATAGGCGTCGCAAGGCGATGGCATGTAGGGCGTCAGTGACAGAGCCGGGAGTGGTGGCAGATCGAGTACTCTGGGCGTTCTTGATGCATTTCTTTAAGGCCGTCCACTTCTTGTCCTTGACCCGAGGATGTGTGACAGGTCTCTTCTTGACGCTGTTGAGGGACCTAGATTAGGTTCCCACTTATGCTTGGGGGGCAGCGGCGCTGGCGCACCTCTACAAGCAGCTTTACATTAGAGGGAGAGGTGTCGCAACCATCGGAGGTTTCCTCCCTTTCATCCAGGTGAGTTTGGTTGACTAGTAGTTTCATTGGTAATGTCTTAGTGTATCTAGTGCTCATTTCAGTGATGACATCATGTGTTTAGTTTTGGGCGTATGACCATTTCTCCTTCTTACGCCCACGGATCCCGGTGGAGATTACTTTGACATTCCCTCGGATGCATGTGTGGCGACAGGCGTTGGGGCACCGTCTGTGATCTTCAGACCTACAAATAGCAAGGGATTTGTTCGAGGATATGCACGCAGGGCTTGTATGTGTTTTTATTGTAATAGTGTTTTATGTGTTTTAGGTCGTAGGCTTGACAGGCCGTTTTGTTTTACTTTTGGTCACAGGTGATATGAAGGCCCTTTGGTGCAGAGGAGGATGCATGCGAGTTGATGATTTAGTCTGGTCGACCCTTCTTCAATGTGGACATTTGGGTCCATTATTTTGAGAAGGTGGAGCGCAACCACATCTCTCGAGCGACTCGTCAGTTGGGGCTCCCTCAGGGAGTCCCTTCAGAGATTTGTCACCTAGTTGCGAGGAGGATGACTAGTCCCTCTGGTCGCATTTTTTCCCTCTGATCATCGGGGTGCGCGATGAGGCGAATGCCCGAGAGTTCTCGAGGTGGTTTTGTGATATAGGCGGCGGTCAACTCTTCACCCACCCTTTCCATGGGAGCAGTTCTTTCACAGTTGGTGGTCCTGAGTCGGCCTCAGCTTTAAGAGAGAGACTGGCCATGTTAAAGCAGGGCCACTTGGGTGCGAGCCTCCATGGAGCGTTGGATGCGCTGCACAGGGTGATCGAACGGATAGGATGTGCTCCTCTTCTAGATGAGGAGATGTTACGGTCCTTGACGGACTCGTTCTTCCAGGCTATGACCTCAAAGGACGAGCTGAGGGCTCAACTCGCAGAGACGCGGCAATCTCTAGTGAGTGTATTTGTTCATGAGTTTATTCACTTCTATTTTTTAATTGTTCCTAGTTTAATAGTCTTGTTTGGTTCATGTTTGTCAGACTAAGAGGGAGAGCAAGGTTGCCAGGCAGGCGACATTGCTCGGGTCTTACCATAGCCAGCAGCAGGCTGATCGGGCTGCAGCGGCTAGCCTACATTCTGAGATTGATCGACCAGTAAGTCTTTGTTTTGTTTTTATTTTATTAATCATTAACATTTTGTTGACATTGTTAGGTCTAATGTGTTCATTGGTATTTACAGAGAGAGGAGCTTTCTGCTGCTAGGGCTACTGCTCCACCGTTCGATCCATCTTCAGTCACCTCTTCCAGTCGGGAGGATCCGACAATGGCTCAGCTCCAAGCAGAGCTAGAGCACTGGGTAAGTTTCTTCGCTCTTTTGAGTTATCTGGCCTTGCATTGTTTAGTAGTTCGTTGACATTGTGTTATGTCTCTTCAACGCCGCCTTGCTGAGGAGTTTCAGACAAGGGAGGCGACTACCGCTTCTCTACGTTCGAAGAGTCAGGTATATTTTATTTATGTGTGGTTTGTTTAGCTTTTATTTGTTTGTTAATTAAATCTGTCTGACGAGTTTTGTGTTTGTTTGGTTCACGTGCAGGTTATTCCTGACTCTACTCCTGACGCTCCTCCTCAGGAGTCAACTCCTGCTCCTTCCCAGGTAAATTTGGTTAGCATGGTTATTATTTTTTTATGTTCTTGATTATGCGACACCATTATATCTCTAATGTTCTTTCTTTGTTTCTTGTAGCCACCTGTGTCGGAGGGTCCTCCAGCTGATTCGGTCATTGCTGCCACTGTAGAGCGTCTTCTGCGAGAGCGTGCTGAGCTGGTATGTTTTCGTTGTCTATATTCTTTGTCTTGTTATGCATATGCAATTCCTTAGCCTTTGACTTGTACAGGTTCATGAGCTGGAGCAGTCGCGTATAGAGACGCAACACGTCTTACCTCACCAGGAGATTCATGAGATTCCTTCTGATATGGCGGAGCGCCATCTCACGAAGGTGACCATGGACTTACTGGTCGAGGAGGACTTGGACAGTGGAGTTAGAGGGTGCCCAAGCGGGGACTCGTGCTAAGATGCAGTCGACGATAGATCTTTTATAGCACGAGTTGATGAGAGTTGGTGGGAGAGTGCAAGGGATGATCGACCATTTTCCAAGGTTGGGGTCGAGGGCCAGTGGCTCACTAGTAGAGATTCGCGAGCGCATGAGGGCCTATGTGCAGGCAGACTCGACCTTAGGGCCTATGATTGCTTTTGGTCCCCTGCGTTCACATTCTCGACGGGCCTCCAGCCAGGCAAGTGAGGGAGGTTCTATTGCTAGGCCTTCTACTAGTAGGGATTGTCTTGCGACTCCGAGTGCTGGTATTGATTTGTCTGGGGATGAGACCACATACTCGGGGGTTGAGGATACGGGGGATGGTAGTGATCGCCCTTCGCAGAGGTAGCGGAGGGAGTAGGGCATTTTCATTATTTTTTCCTTTTTTATCCATTGTATATACAGGGGATACGCCCCCGGTGACAAATGTAAATGAAACTTTTGATATATAAAGAGAGAATTTGGTTTAGATGTACCTGACTTCGCTTTGTTTTGTCGTTACCTTCTATCATCTTATTTTCGGTACCATCGCCTGTTATTGGGACTCAGATACTGCTCAAGTTGGCCTGGTAATAGTTGAAGGTTATCTTGTATCTGCACATGAGGATAAAGTAATTGGTAATTTTATTTTCCCCCTTTCCAATTGTCAAGGGGGGAGTGTCTCAATTAGAGGTCTGGTGACAAAAGAGGGGCATTTTTTCTTTTTTTTTTCTCTTCTTTTCTTTTTTTATACTTTTCATTACAAGGGAAGGGAAATAATGCAACAAGGAAAGTAAATAATTGAAAGTAAATTCTAATACTAAAAAAAAAATGCCCCAGTGTAGGAGCATGATGGAATATGCCTTGAGTGGTATTCCTCAGGTGGTGACTTCGTTGTTCTTCAAAACCAAAACTAATTTCGAAGGTATTTTCTTATCAAAACCGAAACTGATTTCAATGGCAAACTGATTTCAAAGACATTTCCTTATAAAAATCAAAACTGATTTCAATGGCAAACTGATTTCAAAGACATTTTCTTATTAACATCAAAACTGATTTCAAATGTCTTTTCTCACTAAAGCAAACTTCGTATCAAAACAAGGTGTCTTGTTCATGTCAAAACGGAAAACAATTTACTAAGCACACTCACTTATGTGTCTTATCTTTGATTTACTGAGTTCAATTCTCATTTACTTACATGTTTTATTTTGATTTTACTGATTCGATTCCGCCCTAGCGGCCCATAGGGTACTTAAAAATCTACCCATAGCGGTCCACAGATGCATATAATCTACCCATAGCAGTCCACACACACATAATCCACCCATAACAGTTCACTTCGATTTTCTTGACTTATAGTTCAATTCACAGTAAGTGCGATCCAAGGAGTATGTAAATTCTGCTAGAGCGGTCCAAGGGTGTACATAGATACAAAGATGTCCAAGGGTATACGTAAATCCCGCCAAAGCGGTCCAAGGGCGTACATAGATACAAAGATGTCCAAGGGTGTACGTAAATCCCGCCAAAGCGGTCCAAGGGCGTACATAGGTACAAGGTCTCCAAGGGTACACTTAAATCCCGCCAAAGTGGTCTACGGTATACTTATAATCCGCCCATAGTAGTTCACATTACATGTTTCTTGACTTATGGTTCGATTCACAATTTGAAGATTTATGGTTTCAATTCTATTCGTTTATTATTCAAAGGATTTCCATACAAATCAAAATTCAAAGCTTTCAAAAACTCACATACTATTTCAAAAAAAACGAATTTCCTTACATGGTTTTCGAAGACTGCATACAATGTTCAAAACAAAATCCTTACATGATTTCCGAAGGCTACATTAAATGTTCAAAACGAAGATCATTGCTTGGCTCAATACATAAATAAATTTCCAAAACAATCCATATGTAAAAATTTCAGTAATTCAAAGCTTTTGAGTATTTCAATCAAATATTAAATTTCAAAGATCTAAGGCTTCCATTGCAAAGAGTTCAAATACTAATTCATTTCAAATCAAAACTTATCACCTTTCATTCGATCACATCAAACATCTATAAAATTAAATCAAAATATAATTGTGTATGAAATTTTTCCCACCTTAACCTCGAAGTTGTGCGAAGCCAAGCAAAGTCCTATCAATGGATTCTCACAAACATACGATGATGTATCAGGAATTGACTCTAATTACTAATAACTTAGACATCTTTAAGTGCTTTCTCAAAACCGAGGTGGAAACGGGCAAGTTCGTGCTAACTCATAACATAACCCAACTTCCTACAACCTTTTAACCTTTAAAACAGTTTATTCATGAGTTGGTCCATTTACAAAAGTTGTAGAGCTCGTTTTCCTCTTTCCAACGCCATGAGAATTGCAGTAATCGAAGATCGGAGTAAAAAGTTACAGTCAAAATATCGAAGCAGTGTCGGCAAGCTCAGTCAAAATCGACCGGTTGATTTCAAATTCGATCGGTCAATTTCTAAATCGACCGGTCGATTTTTTCAGAACCCAAATTACATACTGTTTTCTGAAAATCGACCGATTGGTTTTGTCAGATTTCACCCAAACTCGGGTTTGAACTTCTCCAACCCATTTTCTCTCAAATTTACATAATTTTCTTCATATCTTTCACTCTTATCATAACTAAAGACTAACACAACTATAAACCACCACTTAATAAAAAACTTTCTCACCTTTGAGTGGTCAATTCCTCGATCCACGTGCTCACGCTCATGCTAGGGTTTCAGAGTTGAAATCGGTCAATTCCTCTTAAAATTGAATCGAAACGGAGCCCACGGCAACCCTACTCTTGATCACACGTTACCCTTAAATCTCTTGATCGTATATGGCACGATCACACACCCGAATCATAAGAACGGTATAGGAGGAGGAAGTTTGAACTCTCCTTCTTCCTCTTCTCTCTCTCTCTCTAAAAACACAACCCTCAAGATTAACAACCGAGTATGGCTTCCAAAGAAAGCCCTTTGCTTTTATATAAAAAGGGGGTTGTTTCCCCTACAAGGCGCATACGCTATTTTATGTATTAGTTTTTATCCAAAGAACTAGATTCTGCGTGAAATGGACATACCTAATTAAGGTGTTATCTATTATATAAATGATCTTTTGGTTCGGTGTGGAGCCTACACACCCAAACCACTCATTAATCGAATTCAGTGTTGAGCCAATACACACCACCACGGTGTATGAACTTGGTCCTAAAATTTCACACAAGCTCAAATGGACTCAAAACGATCCTATTTAGAAAATCCTAATGGTGACATGTTTCTTAACAGACATGCACCTAATCAGGACCTATAGTTTCGAGAATTTTTGGGATGTTACACTAGTAGAGATGTATATGATACATACTATGGAAACTCTGATAAGTATATGAATAGAATAGATTATCTTTTTCATTAAATTTATTTATCTGTCTCTCGTCGTTGATATTATTTCACATATATGTATCATATTGCGAGAACCCAAAAATTTTGATATTCTTCTAGATAGTATGCCTCAGTGAGAGTTCAGATGAAAAGATTTTCTAAATTTGCAGTTTAGAAAAATATATGATGAATAAACTTGTCATTGATACAGACACACTTCACACTTTACATGAGTTGAAATTGTTGAGGATCTTGATCAAGGATAACTACTAGGATGAGAAGTCAAGCATGATTGGATTCGTATTTCTGAAAATCATAATAATCATGTGATGATTGATTGAATTAGCTAGTGTAAATAGTAGTATAGAATTTCTTTTTTTTTAGAAAAATTTATGAAAAAGCCAAAAATATTTGAAGTTTATAGGTAGCTTCACTGAAAACTTTCAAGATACTATAACTCCTCCACTAGGAATCACCTAGGAGTTTGAAGGCTTGTTGCATCTGCGAAATAGAATCGTGCTCCCTATGAAAGTGGCATTTAAATTTGTAGCACTAGGATAGTTTACTTTTCCTTGTCTGCTAGGGATTAGCAAAGCTTAAGTTTGGGGGTGTTATCAATCACATAATTTATCATTTTATCACCCTTAACTTAGTGATGTTAAACTCCAGTTTGCTACTAACGAAATGTTGATGTGCAGATATTTAGAACAGATAGCAGAATAGAGCCAATGCGTTAATCTTCATCAAAATAAACTCAAAAGGCAGTAAGAAAGACAATCGTACATAGATATGACCAATCATATTAAACACGGTCTATAAGTTGAAAGAAAAAGAGAAATTGTAATCACGAACGAATGAAGCAGAAGAAAGGAAACAAAATCGTATTTACGATTCTTCATAATATGCTTGAAGACTAGAGGATACAAAGCAAAGATACGATCGTGCATACGAACGAAATTAGGAAAAATCGTACTGAAGAAAGGACACAATCGTAATTACAATGGTATAAATTTAAAGCTCCGGCTGCTACCGATCACGTGAGAACTATACAGTCACGTATAAAATTAGAAGATCACTTGAATTAAAAGTTAGAAAACCCACGGATCTGATAAGAATGGCGGAAGACTCTTAAAGGTCTCTGCTACTGAAAATACGAAGAAAAGACCTGTGCGCATCTACCAACCAAAGGAAAGAAGAGTAGGATTAGAAGTTTTAGTTATATTATGAATCTTTTACTCTTAGTAGTTTTCTTTTATTAGAATTCAAATAATATAAACTAACCCCTTATGATCTATAAATAAGAGGATTCAACATAGAAGAAAACTTATCCAAGAAATTTTCAGCATCAACTGACAACTGAGGTTGGAATTCTGGAAGATCACCTTAAAGTAGTTTCTATAAAGTAAAATCGTCCACAGATTTTTGAAAGACTTGCCTGACAATCAAGACCGAGGAATTCCGAAAGATCGACCCTTTGGATTGTTCTACTTTTCTTTCTAGTTTGGATTTATTTTATTGCATTTTTCTGCTTTGTAAACATCTAAAAGTTCTTGATTTTAATTGACACCTAAAGTCTTGAATTTGCAGATTAATGTAACGGTATTTTAATTTCCATCTTCAATTCTTCTGGTCTTTGATTGACGCCCAAAACACTAGAGAGTTGTAGATTAGAATAGATCTGTATAGAGAGGATTCTAGAAATTGACCGATGTCCAAAGTCTGGAAAACTTGATATACGGTGTAACATTCCATCCAAAGACTGAAAGGTTGTCTATAATCTGGATGGTGGAGGATTAGAATAAATTTACTTTCTATAATTTCAGTTTAAATACCCATTCTTTTATTCTTATTTCTCCAGTAGATTAGATCTTTAAAAGATAAATAAAAGTTTTCACATAAGAAAGTTTGACCTTCCCTGTGGGAACGATCCTATACTAGTGCTACAATTTTCGTTGTGAGCTTGCAATAGGTTAAGGCAAAGTACAATAATAGCCACATCAGTTAGGTGGGGTAGGTTGGAGTTGGTGGGCATAAGGTGATGCTTGTTTACTTCCTCAACAATTTAAATGGGCTCGAATTCCATATTGACCGATAAGACTGGTCGCTGGAATTGCCTATTCCCTAGAATTGAAATTTACGATTTAAGAATAGCACTCTGATTGAACAGACTCTGAGACAACTGAATTGTAATCACTATGATTCTACCATAAACAATCACGAGTGATTGTAAATCCATACATTCAAAAGTGAATAAATTACACCAGGAAGGTCCTTACGATCGATCGTGTTTCTACCTGATTTAGATCGTAAGGTACTCTCTTCAAATTTTAATAATTTTAACAAAAGAAATATTGTACAAACATTACAAGATTTTGCTATGAATGAGCTGGTAGCACGACGGATCCATGAGGAACTCAGTTTATATCAGGGGGAGTGCATATGTCTCCCCAAAATACATATCCTCTAGGTTTGCCATCTGATTGCACTGATGACTGGCTACTATCTCTCTTATTTAATAAAATAGTTAGTTGCTCAATTTGAGTTTCCAACTTAAAAATGGATTGCTGAAGAGAGAAAGGTAGCAATGGTTGGTGTTGGCCCTATTGCTGCCACCTCCTGGCATTCTGCAACATGGTGTCTTTTGAGGCATCAGTATGGTCTTGGATTACTGTGGGATGTAAAAGGACAGTAGGATACTGAGGAACTACGTGAGTTGGACCATGGGTCATGGTAAGGACCACAATTTTTTCCTTTTTGAGATGTTGGGTGCTATTTTATACCCAACAGGGACTGAATTTTCATTTTCCACGGCAACAGCTTCGGAAGACAACTCATCATTAACTTTAATTTATACAATCCTCCCCGCCTAGGAGGCATATTCATTAAAGTCTCCAAATCAGTCCAACTCAATGCATGGCTTTGCACCGATTCCTCGCTAAGGGTCTCAAAGAGTTCCCAAGCGTCCTCTGTAGTCAATGTATGAAACATTCCTCCACAGTAACATCAATCATGTGTCGGGTTTGTTCATTAAGGCCTTCATAGAAATCGAGCACTCTTTGCCAGCGTGAGATCTCATGATGAGGGCATTTATTCAGAAGTTTGTTAAGATGCTTCCAGCACTCCTGAAAAGACTCATCCGGAAATTGATGAAACGTTGTCATAATCTTCTGGATTCGATTCATTTTATTGATTGGGAAGAATTTAGTGAGAAACTTGATTTGTAATTCTTCCCAACCAGCAATTGTATTGTTGGGCAAAGAGTTCAGCCACTGCTTTGCTCTGTCTCTAAGGGAAAATGGAAATAACCTCAAACGAGCGGCCTCTTTCGATAAAATTTTCATTCTAAAGGTCGTGCAGATTTCTATAAAGCTCGTTAAGTGCAAGTATGGATCCTCCTCACCAAACCCATAAGAGATAGGAAGTAACTAAAATACACTGCGTTTGATTTTGAAGATTCCATCACTAGCCACTCGAGGTAATTGAATACATGAGGGGGGTGTAAGAGGGGAGAATGCATAATACTCCCCCAAAAGTTTAGCCACTTTTTGTTCTTCTCCTGCCATGGTGAATGATATTAGAAATAGGGCAGGGTGGCTAAAGCATTTTATGTTTTTATGTTTTTAGTGTTAACTAATTTTTATTTTAGAAAGCAGGGAGAGAAAACAAATCTGAGCATCTTACCTCTATTGTCAGAAGAAGTGTTGAAACTTTCGATCTAGTGCTCCTAATAAAACCTGCAAAAGGTAAAGAAGCGATCAAACCAAATATAAAATAGGAAAGAAAAGAGGTTGAAAGACAAATATTGGCTTTCAAATTTTATCCGCTTCCTCGACCGCAGCGCCAAAAACTTGGTCAGCACTTAAAAGTGTACTCAATCTTAACCTATTGCAAGCGGGCAATGGAAATTGTAGCACTAGTATAAGGTCGTTCCCACGAGGAACGACGAAAATTTGAATGCTTTTATTTGCCTTTAAAGAACAAAGAATGGTTGCTTTAATTAAACTACGATGCAGAAAAATAAATCTAAATCCTCCTACTTCCAGATCTTGGTCATCAATTAGTCTCCTTCAGTTCTCAGATGTTTACAAAATTAAAAATAACGTTACACTATATCTAAGCCTTGCAAAATTTTGGCGTCAATTAAATACTAGAAAACCTTCAATATAGCTTTATACTAATCTACAATCTCGTAGAAGTTTGGGCGTTAATCAAATAGTAGAAAACTGAAGATGAAAAATAAAAACCGTTACACTAATCTGCAAATTCTCAATCTTAGGCGTCAATTAAATTCAAGAACTTTTAGATGTTTACAAAGCAGTAAAAGAAATCAATAAATCTAAACTAGAAAGCAAATAAAAAGATCTTTTATCTCTCAATTACATGTGTCAATTGCTCCTAAGAAATTACGGATACTCTACTCTAATCTTCCAGCTCCCGATCACAGTCATTAATTGCTCTCGAGAAACCTTGGATATTTAAATTACACTACTCTAAAGTGATCATAGGAAACCCAACCTCAGTCATCAATTGATGCTAAGAATTCCTTCGATAAAGAATCCTAGGTACCAGGCCCTCTTATTTATAGATCATAAGGGGTCAGTTTATATTATTCGAGTTCTCATAAAAGTAAACTACTAAAATAAAAGATTCCTAAAATAATAAAACTTCTAATCCTAATCTTCCTTGCTTTAGATAGCAGATGCGCGCAGGATTCTTTTCTTGATTTCAGCAACAAAAATCTTCTAGATTTCTTTCACCAATCTTCTCAGATTTGTAAGGTAGTAGACTTCTAATTTAAGAGATCTTCTAATTCTATGCATGGCTTCATGTGATCAGTAGCAGTAGCAGAAGTGAGCTTTAATTCTATACAATCGTAAATATGATTGTATATCTTCATCTTCAATTGTATCCTTGCTCTTCGAACAATCGTAAGCTTCATTACATGCTAAACCAATCTCGAGTGTCTTTTCTATATGATCGTAATTTGTGATTCCTTCTTTTTCTTCTCTTGGTTATGTTCGCTCTGGGTTACGATTTCTCTTACGACTGGTTCTTTCAAATACGATTGGTCATATTTTCGCACAATCATGATTCTTACTGCTTTTTGAGTTCATTTTGGCAAAGATTAACATTTTAGTACTTTTCTGTTGTCTGTTCTAAATATCTTCACATTAGCATCTCATTAGTAGCAAACTGGGGTCTAGCATCACTAAGTTAAGGGTGGTAAAATGGAAAATTCTGTTACTGATCACTATGGCTATCTATACAATTGGTGAATTGTGCGCAGACCCTCCAGCACATAATTGAATTATGCACAGAGTCCACTGCACATAATTCACTAGAAGTCAGTCACCGACTTGGGGATGACCGGCTGACTAGCTCAGCCAGGAAGTAGAGTTCTAGTCTAACTGGGCCAATTATATGCATGCAGCCATGCGCATAATCAAAATATGCGCATGGTCTTATTCATATAATTCGAAACTATGGGCGGTTTATGAGAAGTGAGCCTATAGTCCAATTTGGACTAATTGTGCATGCCCAGGGGTGTGCATAATCCAATTATGCGCAAAGGTCTATGAGCATAACTCGAGACTTAGTGCGGTGCACAACAATGGACTCCCAGTCCAACTTTGGACTAGTTGTGCGCACGTGGGAGTGCGCACAATTGAATTATGCACATAATTCAAGGATTTCAAGGCCAGGTTGGGTCTGAGTCTATGTGTAGAGATTTCAACCCAAAACTTAATTATATGCCATTTATATGGGGTATATTTCTCAAACTATAGGGTTTTAGGACTTTCGGAGAGGATTGGCTTTTCCATAAATTATGGGCAAGGTCAAGGGTTGACCGAACATATTTGTATACTCTGAGAGAGTGAAAACGGGGTGTCGACACTTAGTGTTTTATTATGTTTTTGTGGTTATGATATATGAAGGTATGACCTAAAATCTTACAATCAGACATTGTGAGGTTTCGGGTCGCTACACTTAGTTGAAGTGTGAACCAACGAGATCCTTCCTTAGGATCAAATGTTGAATTTGAATTTGAACTTGAACTTAATCTTGAGCTTGAATTTGAACTTGAACTTGATCTTGAGCTTGAATTTGAACTTGAATTTGAACTTGAATTTGAATTTGAACTTGAACTCAAACTCGAACTTTAATTTGAACTTGTTTTGGAACTTCTAAGTAGAAGTATATCTGAATCTTGAACCCAAAATGGGAACTTGCTCTTGAACTTCTAAGAAGAAGAATATTTGAATCTTAAACTGGAAAAGGGAACTTGAATATGAACTCCAGTTGATCACTGAAATATACTACTATCCACCTCTTAACCTGGCCTTTAATGGACCTTTGAGCTGATTAATAATGAGTTTTTAATTGTGTTTTTGTAGATGACAATACTGCAACTTAGTGCAGCAATCCATTATTTTAGATCCAAGAAGAAAGAATTTTGAGCCAAGCTGTGGAGCTGATGGATTTATAGAAATTACACCATGGTGGTTCACACCATAGGGGCTGTTTAGCATGCCTCAGCGTCCTAGGAGTCTTGCTGAGAGAGAGAGAAGTGAAGCCCAAAGTTTACGGAGTGTTGCTGCAGTGGATTAAATAAAATAGCTATTGAGCACATTGCTGCAGCAATAGATAAAGCAAACTGCACACTCAGCACCTCCAACAGCTCAAGTAAACTATAGTTACAACACTTCAATGGCTGAAATATTTATTCACTCGAGCAGTTGCTACATAAAACTCGATCACATCATGTGTGCAATAAACAAGCATCTTGAGCACACTAGGACTACAACAAATACACACTCGAGCAGTCCATGGAGCTGCTGCACTAAACCTATCAAGTGGAGGGGCTGCTGCATTAAACCATTTGAGTGGTGTAGCATGAAGCTCACGAGCTGAATGTTGAAGTGTTACAGGCTCACGAGCACTTTAAATGCCTTAAAACCAACCATTCGAACAGCTGCTATTGCTGAAAGCATACTTCACATTAAACTACTTGAGCTACACTTTAAACTGATCCTCACAAGTTGCATAACTGCTACCTTTATCCACTCGAGCAGCTGAGTGCTACTGCATTCCATTCATCGAGCAGTTGCCCTCGCTGAAAACCAGGTCTTTGGGCAGTTTACTACTGAAACCAGCCTCTCGAGCTACTGTTCAATACTTTAAAACCCAACCACTCGAGCTGCAGCTGAAGCCATCCACTTGAGTGCTTTGCTACTGAAGAAATCAAGCTACTCGAGCACTTAAAGTGTTGTATTTCAGCCTCTCAAGCAGCCTGTCAAGCTGTAGAAATGAACCCCACGAGTTGCAGTTGGCTGATGCACCATTAGTGTTGTTGAGCAGTTGAGAACTGAACCTGTGGAGCTACTGCAACAACCTGTCGAGAGCCTCACGAGTTGAATTGCTGAAGAAAGTGAACCTGTCGAGCTGCTGCCTCAACCACTCGAGCAATTCTGAAGTGAACCTATCGAGTTGCATTGCTGAAGTATGCTTGAAATCAGTCTGTCGAGAGCCTCTCGAGATCTTATCGAGCTTAAATGCCTAAAGCTATTCAACTTCACGAGCTGCCTTCTGAAGCTAATTATCCACTCAAGAACCTCTCGAGATGTGCTCAAGAATGCAACCTGAACTTGCCTAAAGCATTCCAACCACTCAAGAACCTCTCGAGATTAAATTTTTGAAGCTTCAACCACTCGAGGCTCGGGTTCCAGCCATCCATTTCAGACCTCAGAGGAATTTTTGGGATTCCATATCACCTAGGACACACATCCCAAGGTGTTGAGCTGTCCCACACATCCCAAGGCATTACTTGGCCACAAATGGGCCATGACACCAGCTCCAAATGGGTTTATTCTTTCTTATTTCTGATTGGCCAATGCAAAATAGAGATGTATGAGTTGTATAAATACATTATAGCTGCTTTTGTAAAAGGGAGCCAGGATTAGCCTGAGCTCACTTTTAGGGTTTCCATTTTAGGTTTAGAACTTTTATTTTTCTCCTTTCTTTTCCTTAGCTCATCAACAATGCTAGCTAAAACTTTGTAGCAGCTACGTTCATTTCAGTTTTGCAATCGATTTTGTAATAATATAGTGAGCAGTTTTAGGGTTTTGCAAGGACTGCTGCCTTGAGGGAAATCATTGTATGTCCTTTTTATTCAATGAAATGTCATTTTTAATACTTCATTTAATCTATATTTTTCTACATTCTTCACATAGATTTTTATAGGTTTGATGCTCCTATGGAGGCATGTGCTTGTAGCCATGCAACCATAGTTGCAGCAGTAGTATTATTGTTCCATCTCTAACCTCTGAGACTAGGTTAACCTCCGGGATATTCTGTGACCATTTTAGTGGGAAGATTATAACCCTAAGACTGATCTAGATCACAGGGTTGAGTTGGATTCATTTTCTCTGCACTTGTGCTTATAACCAAGTGAGAGACTGTTGCAGAGCCAACTCCTCTATTTTACAACTCCATTTTCAGTGAATAGATCTTAGGTTTTTACACAGATTACAGACTTTAGAGTTGGGTCATTCTAGGCCTCTTTGTAGCAATGACCAGCTGATTTTAAGGCCTCATTCAGCTTGTGATTTCTAATGGTTTTCACTAGACCTTCATGGACTGTTTGATCCTATGGATGCATGTGCTTGTAGCCTTGCAAACATGGTGTCTGCAATGGTTTTCTTGTTTCAGCTCTAATCTCTTGCTTGGATGAAATCCTTGGGATATACTGTGACCATTCATGTAGATAGAATATACCCCTAAGATCAGTTCATGCCTCTGGGTTAGGTTGGATTCTTCTACTTTGCACTTGTGCTTGTAGCCAAGTGAAGGATAGCTGTAGATCCAGCATCTTGATCTGAGTTGTAGTGATGAACATATAGCTATCTACTTCTCCACATTTTTACTTTATTTTACCACACCATCATCATCCTTCTTTATCTCCTTTCTTTAGCTGTAATTTTATTCTTGTTTTTAGGTTAGTTTAGTTTTGTCACACCTAAACACCCTCTCTTTACCTTGCTTTTTAGTGTGGGTTTAGAGTTGCCAGATCTGTAGCCAGATCTAGAGATTATTATACACCTTTAGGTTTTTAGATCGTCACTATCCGTGGGACAAACTCTTACTTATCAAAACTTGCTACAACAACCCTAGATCTTGCAAGACTGTGAGTTTAGATTGTTGTTTTTGATGTTGTTTCATTTTATTTTCATTCCCCCTTTTTTATTTATTTTATTGCCCTATTTTTGCCACACTTCTAATAATAATAACACAATAATCTAGCCAACAAGTTTTTGGCGCTATCTCAAGATTCAAAGGTTCTAGCTCGCGATGGAGAGACCTTCTACCCAGCATATAACACACACACAACAAAGAAAAAGACACTCAAAGCAGATAGAATAAAAAACTAATAATACAAGCTAACACTACTGCTGAAATTTCATATTGCAGAAATGAAACAAGAACAGGGGATAGAGATATGCAAACTAAGGCAAAATTGCTCCAGCTGTAGCTAATCTCTCTAGTTTGTTATTGCTCCAGAGCTGCAAAAATCTAAAACTTTAGCAGGAATTTATTCAAACACAAATCAGGCAATAAATCTAAAATAGAAAATAAAGAAATATAGCAAAAATCCTAAGATTATAGCTGCCTAAAAGGAATTATACTTGGATCTTGAACATGAACATGGAAATTATGAATATGGAACTCTAGATATTAAATAACAAATCTTAAAATCTTGAAAGTTAAAAGATGATACTCTTTTGAACTAAAAACCTTGCATAGTTGATCGTTGTTCTCACGAACAAGCTCGTATGAGCATCTTGTATTTGAAAGAGTTCTTGAAATGTTAGCTGATGATTGGGTTTTGTTAGACCAACAGGGTCATTGATCCTCATCTTGATTGACTAAATAGCTGAGAGTGTCAGCCCTTGTCTACACAATATTGGAATCTTGAGTCTTGAATCTTGGACCATGGTTGGTGTTTGGTATCGCACTAAATTAATTTAAAAGACATTAATAAAAATTAAATGAGGTAAAATAAATTAGTAATTTGATATATAAATAAGTCAATAAAACTTCACCCAATTTGCAAATCTTTGTGTGTGTTAAATTGTAGAATAATATTTCCATGCTTAGATATAACGTTGCGTGATAACTTGGATGTTTATGTTGAATGGTCAATATTTATCCTCATGATTAAATAGTAATTATTTAATGTAAATTCTTAGAATTTTCTATTAATCTTAGTCTAATCTTAATTACTTTTTTAATATCACGACTATTGGAAACCTCACCTGGACTGCCACGTATGGAAATTCTCTTACAATACTTGTACTGAAACCTATTACAAAATTAACTAAGACTTTATTAAGCTTCACCGCTTACGGTCATTTTTTGGCCTAAAAATTTCATAGACCAGTCAGTAGCTATCTAGCCAAAGCTAGAGGATCTAGATGAGGAAAGATCCAGGAGCAATCAATGAGCTGATAGTTGAGCTCATTTTTCTTATAGAGCTACCAACACCTGCACTCTTGGTTTTTGATAGGATCTTTTCCTTTCTTTTTGCTTTTACTTTCAAGTCTAATCTCTTTGAAAATTGTTGATGTAATTTGTACTGGAACTTGAAATTATGTTAGTTTGTTTTAAGGTTTAAACTTTGGAAAAATCTCTTTGAATTACTTATTTATGATTCCGCACTTAATAAAATTAGTTACGAAAAAGACGTAAACCCGAACTTGCCCGATCAAGTTAATGAGAATGAAAATTTAAATCAAAAGTATTTAAATATGTTTCCGTAGCTCGTTAAAAATGAAAATAAAATTGTTTCCGCAATTATATGAAAAATAGAAACCATTTCCCAAGACGTTTTAGAAAAAAAAAATATAGGTACCAATTTACATGAATTGAATCAAGATTGTGCAACCGTGGGAATCGTGACTATCCCGCCGCGATGATGCACACTTGTGAAAAATTTAAAGTTGCCACTCGGAGCTTTTGGTGTCCCGGGAAACCTAAATCAATATTAAATGTACCAAAGTGCCAAATATGACTCTGATTCATCGGTCTACGCCAAAGGCTCTTGGGTAGGGTCTTCAGTTATCGATCGGGAAGGTGTTAGGTGTTGAGCACTAATTTTTATTATTTTATGCCCCTTAAACCTGGCTTTTGCTAAGCCTCAAAGTATTTAATAATTTCATTTTAGTGTTGTTTTGCAGTAAAGAAGAAATTACAGCCTTAGTGTAGTTTTCTAGTAAAAAGTGCCAATAAGGAGAGTTTTAAAATCCATCAATAGATGGGAATGAGAAATGAATGGAGTGGTGCAGTGAAAAATCAACAACCATTTTTCACCTCCTATCCTGACCTTTGATGAACCTTTGAGTTGACTAATAATGTGTTTTGAGTGTATTTTGTAGATAAGCAATAAATTACAGTCATAGTGCAGGCATCCACCTAAATGGCCAAAGAAGTAATCTGCTACTCAAACATGTGCTCAAACAGCCCAAAGGCCAGCCAATCAAAGAATCCACATAGCCTTAGAAGTTCATGAGAATGACATGAGCCCAACTGGGTATGCTTGGGACCAAGTGCAGTTGCAAGGAATGAGGATTCAACCCACCAAGAGGCTACTGAGTGTGGAACAAATGAAGAATAGTAACACAAAATTATATGCCAGCTATGGAAGCAAAGGATACAACCTGTCGAGAGGTTAATTTGACCTGTCGATAGGTTTGGGTGCTTAGAATAAAGTTGTCGAGAGGTTGGAGGCACAGTAGAAGATCCTGTCGAGAGCTTCCCAGTACCTGTCGAGAGGTTTTGAAGACTGATTTATAAGCTGTCGAGAGGTATGGGGGTGAAAGAGTGAAGCATTCGAGAGGTTCACAAAACCTGTTGAGCTGCATAGAGCTACCTATCGAGAGGATACCTGGAGGTGCTGGAGAAGTCGAGAGGTTCAACTGAACCTGTCGAGCAATGTAAGACAACCTGTCGACAACTTACCTAAAGCTACTCTCATCAGCATGAGGATGAACCAACTTGTCGAGAGGTTTAGAAGATCCTGTCGAAAACCAAACTGAAGTAGTATAACAAGTCGACAAGTTGATTATAACTTGTTGAGAGGATGAATGAAGAACTAGACAGGAGGATGAGAAATGTTATCAATCCTGTCGACAAGTTCAAGAGAACCTGTCGAGAAGTCTCCAATCCTGTCAAAAGCCACATGAACCTGTTGAAATGAAGACCAAAAAGACTCAGAACCTATCGAGAGGTTCCCTGAACCTCTCGACACTCGAATTGGGAACTTCCCAGTTCCTTTCACAGCAGTTGCCAACTTCAGAATTTTATGCACACATTCTAAAGCACGTCAGAAACCCCTGGGGGTATTTTTGGTACACAACTAGGCACGAATGGGAACTCTAATTGCCTCACATGTCTTTACCGGTTGTGGACCAATGGGAGAAGAGCTTCTAGAAGAGAAATCAGCCAAATTAGCATAACTGAATTATTCTCTTGAGCTCTGATTGGCTGAAACGAATCTGAGGACAGAGAGGAAGAGTATAAAAGCCTGAAAATTTTATAGAGCTAACATCCAGAAATTGAGAGAATCAGAGCCAAATCTAATCTCTATTTTCCCTCTAAAAACTCCCTCTCTCTTCCTTCTTCCCCCATTCTCTTCTCAGCCAATCATGGTTGGTTAAACCCCTTCAGTAGCTAGGGTGAGGTTGAGAGCTGTAAATTGAGAGTTTTAGAGGCTGTGTAAGGGATTGTATGCTGCACAGATTACAGATCTGAGCACAATAAGATTGTAAGTTGTTTATTACAATGTAATTATGGTTTTTAAAGGTGATTCTGATCTATATTTCACTTTTTTATATTTGATTTCCCTGGATTAGATATTCTTATGGATGTTTGAGCTTGTAGCCTAGCACCCATAACATCTGTAATAGTTTTCATGTTCTAATCGAGATCCTTGAATTGGAACAATCTCTGGGATGATCGGTGACCATTCGAGTGGACAGATCATAGCCCTAGGATTGATTCAATTCTTTGGTTGAGATTAGATTCTTATACCTTACATCTGAGTTTGTAGCCAGATGAGGGATTGTAGCAAATCAATTCTATGCTTTGCTTTTGAATCAATTGATTTGTAATGAGAATCAATCCCTAGTTGCCCATTTCACACCATTTTCTACTTTATTTTACCATTCATCTCCTTCAATCTTATAGATTTAGTTTTATATTTCAGTTTTATAAATTAGATCTAGTGACACCCAAAAAACTTTCTTTCTTTTTTAGCTTAGGCTAGAATTGCCAGATCTGTAGCCAAATCTGGAGGTCTACTATACACCTCTTAGGTTTTAGATCACTACTCCATGTGGGACAAACTCTTACTTATCAAAAATTGCTACAAATGGACCCTGTATCTTACAGGTTTAGGATAATTTTTAATGTGCCGATTCCACTCTCTTTTTACTTTGATTTTATTTTCCTTTACAATAAATCAGCACATGAAAAATCCACAACAAGTTTTTGACGACGCTGCCGAGGAGTTTTGATCTAGTTAATAGATCTGAGTTTTTTATTTTATAGATCTGATTTTTTTAGTTTTTATTGCATTCAAACTGAATTAATGTCTGCTATAGTTTTTTGTATAGAAAACCTGTTTTAATGTTGCAGTAATTCTGAATTTTTTGAGTTGTATTTTGTAATGTCCTAAACATTTTAAAACCTTGATCTGTAGGCCTCGATATGTGTGCCCGACGGTCTGCACGTCGGGGATGGTACCAATAGTCGATGTAATGTTTATGGATCAAATCCAACAGATGGGATTTGACATATGTAGGCTAGGTTGTGGGTTAGTGCACTCTCGTACACCCAACGTTGGTGCAGCTGTTTTATGCCTAAGCCTAGGACTCAAGTATAAGAGAGGAATTAAATGCCTCATTTAGGTATTGCATTCAACACCTCAGTTATTGTTGATCATAGGGAGTTAAGAGGAAAGAGGGACAGATTCAAGATTTAAACGTTGATTACATGTGAGAACAATCTGTTCTCGAAGCTTGTAGTGACGTAATTGGAGAGACGAACGAGCTGCTGTAATTTTCGTGAACCCGAGTCAAATCTAGAGGCTAGGATTAGAGATTCAGCAGAAATCAAGGTATGAAAATTTGATCGAGATCTTAAAATTATGTTATTAACTGTTTCTACATAAATTTAGATCATGGGAGCATAAGAAATCGAGTTTCACTTGATGTAGAGGGGGAAAACCCTTAAACGGGTGATTTCTGTTCATTTCGACCAATAGAAATTGAGTTCGATCGATCAAAATGGACTTAAAATGTCACAACTTTGAAGTATGAGGAAATTCGTTTGATCAAAGTCAAATTCGATCAAACGAAATGGGTTCGATCGATCGAATATCACACTTGATCAATCGAAACATATATAAATAGGAACGTGGAAAAGCCCTCTGTGAGAACTCGATCGATCGAAATACATTCAATCGATCAAAATACATTCGATCGTTCAAATTATGAATTTTTGATCGATCGAAGTAAGATTCATTCGATCAAAATGTGTGATAGCTAAATTGCTTTTGAAAGATTTGACCGATCAAAATATTTTCGATCGATCGAATTATAAGTTTTCGATCGACCGAAAGGAGATTCGTTCGATCGAAGTAGGTTTGATTTTTTAGCTTCCATGAGAGCTCGACCGATCGAATTTAGCTCAATCAATTGAAATGTGATTTCAATCGATTGAAATTGGGATTCAATCGATCGAAATTCCCAGATTCAAAATTTTTGTAAGTTTTGACTACGAGATTTTGAAGGGAGTTATCCTAACATGTTTTGCACTGTTCTAATGAGTGAACATTGGATCTTATATTTTAGGTGACTTGGTATGGTATGATGAGAGGGCTAACTGTTGCTGTTCTAAGTGTGCATATTTATTTGTGTTTTGAAAACAGATTTGCAAACGATGAATTATACTGAATTTGGAAAACTAAAAAGAATAAAGAAATATCAGCACAGAGAGAAGTTAATTAGCCTGCAAGATCAGGGCTAATTGTAACAAGTTTTAAATGTAAGTGAGTAAAAGGTCGTCCACAAGGAATTGATTTAAAATGTAAGATAAACCTCCAGATCTGAGCTACCAGATCTGACCTCTGATCCTATCTACAAAGCACATAAGATGGGAGGTTGAATTTGTCACATTAACTAAATGAGAAAAGTAAAAATTAAACTAAATGATCCAGATCTGAGTTGGGGAGATTTTATATAAATTAATAAGAATGGAGAAATAATATCTAACTTCAACTTAGTACTTGATTGCAGAATGAGAATAAATGTAAAACACATGAGATCTTATCCAATCTTCATCTGGCTACCAGCACAAATGCAAGAGAAAGTAATCCTACTCAAGGATTGGAATTGAGTTGAACTTATGGCTATGGTCTGTCCACTTCAATGGACACAGATCATCCAATAGTCTTCACTCCGAATCCTTGATTAAGAATAAAAAATACCACTACAAATGCTGTGAGAAATCAGGTTACAAACGCAAATTCTCACAGGGACAATGAATTAAGGGAAATTGCTTTAAAAATAGTAAATCTAAAGAAATCTAATGAATAAGGAGATCACAGGGAACCCTCAACATGAATCCGATTGAGAACGTACTGTTCACAGCAACCTTTTCAAATTCACCATTACAATTACAGAGCACAGCTTAAACAACTCTCGGATTTGTAGTCTTGAATACAATTCTCACTTGAATTATAGAAATATCTCACAGTTCTTAATTACAAATAAAAGCTAGGCTATTACAGAAGTTTCAGACAAGCTATCTGAAATGGAAATGGGACAATAGAAATGAAACTCAAAATCTGGATACCAAAATTGGGCAAATGGTTCGTCTATTTATAGTTTTCCCCAAGTCCAGCTCAGATGTGTATCAACCAATCAGAATTGGTTAGATCTGTATCAACCAATAGGAGTCGAGCACAAGGATCCAGATCTGTTTTGGCCAATGAAAACTGCTTGATCTGGTTCAGCCAATCAGGTGACAGAAGCATCAATTATGTTATGTAATTTCAAAAATCTGTTAGAGCTTCTAGAAGTTCCCGCCAAGTAATTTCATCTTTGGGTGTTCACATGGGGTGGAATATTCCTTTAGTTCGTGCTCAGAATCTTTCGGAATGTCCCTGGGTTTTTAAATGCATTGGGGCGCGTGCAGAGATTACTGAATTGCCCTTGCATATGCTAGGAATCTTTAGGATATCATTTCACACAGTTTGGAGAACTTTTCGCAAGGTACTATGACTTCTAAAGCTCTTTTCGCACAGTTCTGGTGTTGTTCGCAAGGAGTTCTCTTCTTTTCGAATAGGTCAGAAATCCTTTCGAAGAGTTCAGGTGCTCTTCGAAAACTAAGCCTGGAGCTTTTAGTTCTTTTCGCAAAGATCAGGTTCTTTTCGAAAAGTTCAGGTTCTTTTCGAAAAGTATTCTGTTATGCATTCTTCTGTTCGAATAGCTCCAAACCTCTTTCCAGGTTGAAACCAGGCCTTTGTCCTCTTTAGTTTAGGCATTTTGACAGCCAGTGAGGTTGTTCCTTCTCCTTCTTTCCCTAGATTAGCATGAGTCATCATCTTTTTGGCACTTTTAAGCTGCTTTCAGGGTTAAGCCTGCCTTCATTGTTAGCTATAAAATAAACGCTAAAAACACTTATTTAGTATTCTCAAAGGTCTATCAAGACTTAGGTTAAGGGCTAGAAAATGGTGTTTTCCAGTTCTCAACACACCCCCAAACCTAAGCTTTGCTAGTCCCTGAGCAAAGACAAAATTTAAAAACAGAATGAAAAAGCCATTTTTGTAGGGAGCACAGTTGCATTTAGCATATGCAACAAGCCTTTTAAACCCTTAGGTGATCCCTAGTGGAGGAGTGAAGTCTCCTGAGGGTTTTCAGTGAAGGTACCCACATACTTCTCTAATAAATCAGTTAATATCAATGCAGTTCTGTTAAAGCAGACTTTCATCCAGTCAGATTATTCACACCTGCATCAGTCAGGCTGTAAGAGGAATCTCAAGAAACTATCAGTTCAAAACTAAAATTCTGCTATAATTCCTTTTACCATTCACTCAGTTGGTGTCAAAAAGTTTTTACAAGAAAAATTAATGAAAAGCTTGCCTTCTATTTGAGAATTCAGTTTTGATGTTACCCCAAATAAGTTGATTTCAAACCCAACTCTCACCAGGGTTTTCACTCACCATGTAAGTAAGAGGGTGGTACTATTTCACACAGCTCAAGAGCAGTTACAGCCCTCAAATAGGACTGTAAGCAGGAGCATAGGCATTGCTTTTCAGTTCTGAATTCACTGCTCTTTTCACTATAGATTACACAAATCCTTATCTCCATGTGACAGCTCAATCCATCTTTGATCAGTAGGGACTTTAACTTGGGTTGTAATGTGGCTTATGGGCGAAATTTATCAAGAATAAAGGAGTGGAATGGAGTTTTAAATTGAGAAGTCAGTCAAGGTAAGGAGGTGGTGTGGACACCTTTATTTCAGCACAATTTCATCTTCTTCTTTGAATTTTCAGAGCCAAAGTGGCCATCTTTTTCTCTTTCTTTTTCAAACTTCCAATGAAATGACTTCTCCTTTTCTTTTTTTTTTTCTTTTTTTTTCTTTTTTTCAAAGCAACATTGACTGGAATGCCACATTTCTTCTGCTGATACATCATTGCCTTCAATTATTTTTTTACCAAACTGTTACCCAACTCACCTTTCTTCAGCTTTCTTTCCTTTACCTTCTGAATTCTCAGAGTGAGGGTTAGGCTAAATGAGGTTGATGAGGTTTCAAAGAAATCTTGGATTTATAAAGCTCAACTGGTATGTATCAAGGGCAGTTTTAAAAGGTGGAGATTTTTGAAGTTCAAACTATCCAAAAGGAGGCCCTACATCATGTCTTTAATATCATGATTGTTGTCAAATTATTTCAATTTGGATATGTGTAACTTCTAGTGATAGTAAGCAGGTTCAAACAGTCCCTAGAGCAGAAAAAATTACCAATTCATACCTCCAAAAAATACATTTCAGGCCCAAATCTCACTGGGTGTGGTTTTCTATCAAAATCCTGAGGTATATCATCACTGTTTTCTCTCTTTTTAGGTTTACTAAACATCAATCTTCTTTTGGAAATTTTCTGACATTCACTTCATGAAAGTATTAGAATTACACTAGGAAATTAATTTTAAAAAGTGTTAACTTCCTCATTTTTCAAAACAACAGGTGCGAAATTACTTCATTTTCAAAAATTCTGCTGGTCATAAGCTGCACCAAGCATTAACTTATTTTATTGGCAGACCTGCCATACCCCCAAACCTAAGATGAACATTGTCCTCAATGTTCTAGACAGTGAGAAACTAGGGGCAGCAGGGTGAAATGAGAAAGAAGAAAAAAAGAAAAATATGAGCAGAAAAATCTAAACTATGGAGCAGAAAACACAAATGCAAAACTAAATACACGAATAGGGAAAATGGAAAAAATGATATACAAATGCAGGAAATTACTGCTAAACCAGAAAAAATAGCAAAACAAATCTAGAAAAACTGAATGTATGAACAGAAAAAAGAAGAGTACTGTGAAGAAAATGAAAGGAAACTAACACTAATAACAGAAAAATAAAAAAAAAAATTCAGATCCAAAAATAGAATTTCAGAATTATAAAAAATCAGGGAAAAAAAAAAATTAGGAACCGAGTACTAAACTACCAAAATGCAAAAAATTAGTAAAATTAAGACCTAAGAAAGAAAAATCAGCGATCGAAAAATAGATTTTTAAACTAAAATTCCTAAAATAAAAAATCCTAAAAGAAACTCTAAACCACCTATGCCAATATGAATTTGAAATTGATGAATCAATATGAATTTGAAATTGATGAAGCATGGGAGTACACAGTTAAAAATAGGATTCATACATAGTTGAGACCTATTTATGGAGCAGAAATCTTGTAGGAAAATAAAGTCAGTGGCTCCATTGAATACTCAAAAGAGCCTATGAGCCACTGCTCATTATCCTACATGATGAAAAAATAAAAAAACATGATCTCAGCAGGTCCAAATGGGAAAATTGGATACAAACAAAGAAAAACAGCCCATCTAGAAGATATTTTTTTTATGCTTTTATAATTTTTTATTTTATTTTATTTTATTTATTTATTTTGGGTCAGCCCAGGGTCTATAAGAGCCCTTATTTACTACTGCTGAAAAAATAATAAGAAACAACTCAAAAAATTTCTAATTGTGTTTTCATTTTCTTTTATTTTTATATTTGGTTTTATATAAAAAAAATCAGCATGCCTAAAAGACAGCGGAAATTATAATCAAAACAAACATTAAACACAATGAGCTAAGAATTTAAAAATAGAAAATGAATGCAAAGGAGAAGGGGATGCAAACTCAAGCAGATCTGCTCCAGCTTTAGTCCAGATGCTCCTTGTTGGACGACTGCTCTAGATCTGTAAAAATGTAAAAACTGCAGCAATACCTTATTCAAGTATATTGACAAAAATAAAAAGAAAAACTCAGGCTACTGCCCAAATTTGACAAAAAGACAAAAGAGTAGCAGCAGCATTTATTCAAATAACTAGAAGGCAAAGAATAAAAACTCAGAAAAAAAAAAAATTATGCTGCAGTAAAACAGGTTTTCTATACAAAACTGCAGTTGACATTTAGTAAAGCACTTGGAATACAAAGTGCAGGTTTAAAGCAAAAATTTAAATGAAAATCAGATCTACAAATTTGAAAAACTTAGGTCTACCAATTTTAAAATCTATTCCCCGGCAACGGCGCCAAAAACTTGTTGTTGTTTTAAGTGTGCATGATTTATTTGTATTTTGAAAACAGATTTGCAAATGATGAATTATACTGAATTTGGAAAACTAAAAAGAATAAAGAAATATCAGCACAGAGAGAAGTTAATTAGCCTGCAAGATCAGGGCTAATTGTAGTAAGTTTTAAATGTAAGTGAGTAAAAGATCGTCCACAGGGAATTGATTTAAAATGTAAGATAAACCTCCAGATCTGAGCTACCAGATCTGACCTTTAATCCTATCTACAAAGCACATAAGATGGGAGGTTGAATTTGTCACATTAACTAAATGAGAAAAGTAAAAATTAAACTAAATGATCCAGATCCGAGTTGGGGAGATTTGATGTAAATTAATAAGAATGGAGAAATAATATCTAACTTCGACTTAGTACTTGATTGCAGAATGAGAATAAATGTAAAACACATGAGATATTATCCAATCTTCATCTGGCTACCAGCACAGATGCAAGAGAAAGTAATCCTACTCAAGGATTGGAATTGAGTTGAACTTATGGCTATGGTCTGTCCACTTCAATGGACACAGATCATCCAATAGTCTTCATTCCAAATCCTTGATTAAGAACAAAAAATACCACTACAAATGCTGTGAGAAATCAGGTTACAAACGCAGATTCTCACAGGGACAATGAATTAAGGGAAATTGCTTTAAAAACAATAAATCTAAAGGAATCTAATGAATAAGGAGATCACAGGGAACCCTCAACATGAATTCGATTGAGAACGTACTGTTCACAGCAACCTTTTCAAATTCACCATTACAATTACAGAGCACAGCTTAAATAGCTCTCGGATTTGTAGTCTTGAATACAATTCTCACTTGAATTACAGAAATATCTCACAGTTCTCAATTACAAATAAAAGCTAGGCTATTACAGAAGTTTCAGACAAGCTATCTGAAATGGAAATGGGGCAATAGAAATGAAACTCAAAATCTGAATATCCAAATTGGGCAAATGGTTTGTCTATTTATAGTTTTCCCCAAGTCCAGCTCAGATGTGTATCAACCAATCAGAATTGGTTAGATCTGTATCAACCAATAGGAGTCGAGCACAAGGATCCAGATCTGTTTTGGCCAATGAAAACTGCTTGATCTGGTTCAGCCAATCAGGTGACAGAAGCATCAATTATGTTATGTAATTTCAAAAATCTGTTAGAGCTTCTAGAAGTTCCCGCCAAGTAATTTCATCTTTGGGTGTTCACATGGGGTGGAATATTCCTTTAGTTCGTGCTCAGAATCTTTCGAAATGTCCCTGGGTTTTTAAATGCATTGGGGCGCGTGCAGAGATTACTGAATTGCCCTTGCATATGCTAGGAATCTTTAGGATATTATTTCGCACAGTTTGGAGAACGTTTCGCAAGGTACTATGACTTGAGCTCTTTTTTGATTACAGTCTTTGTTATGAGGAGTTCTCTTCTTTTCGAATAGGTCAGGAATCCTTTCGAAGAGTTGGTGCTCTTGAAAACTAAGCACAGGAGCTTTAGTTCTTTTCGCAAAGATCAGGTTCTTTTTGAAAAGTTCAGGTTCTTTTCGAAAAGTATTCTGTTATGCATTCTTTTGTTCGAATAGCTCCAAACCTCTTTCCAGGTTGAAACCAGGCCTTTGTCCTCTTTAGTTTAGGCATTTTGACAGCTAGTGAGGTTGTTCCTTCTCCTTCTTTCCCTAGATTAGCATGAGTCATCATCTTTTTGGCACTTTTAAGCTGCTTTCAGGGTTAAGCCTGCCTTCATTGTTAGATATAAAATAAAAGCTAAAAATACTTATTTAGTATTCTCAAAGGTCTATCAAGACTCAGGTCAAGGGCTGAAAAATGGTGTTTTCCAGTTCTCAACACTAACCCAAACGGCGGTGTGTGCTAGTACGGGTTAAGATCTCAAGGTAAGGAACACTTGACACCATGTGCATTGTTACGTTAACATGTGTGTGTTATGAGGTGATTGTTTCTTTGAATGGATTATATGTGTGGTTACAAATAGAATTTTGAAGGACATGGGCATCCATACGTTCTTGATTCATGCATGAGTTGTGTAATCTTTCAAGATTCAATCTATTGTATTGTGCAAATATCTTCACACTTCTTTTCGACCTTTGATCTAAATTATAATTATCACTTTACACGGTGATGAGCTATATGTACACACTTCGATTTAAGGTTTTATGTGAATACCAGACCGGTACGGTGGCTAATCCGTACACCATTGTGCTATGTATTTTGTGACTCCTACCGCATGACGGTTAATATGTTCGACCAAGTGTCCAACTTTATGGGACCTTGGATATATGTGAAAATGGTTCATATGGGCGACGATGGTGGGTATTCCATCAGGGGCTTGAGGCTATAGCTCCTCATTCTATTACTTTAAGCATACCACTTTAAGTTTTTCTTTTCTTATCTTGGAAGAAGATATGGACCTATCTCTTTTGAAATTTTGAATAAGCTTTGTACCTATGTTTCATGCCATGATCATACACTGTGCATACGTCCCGATTATTTTGTTTCATTATGACATAAGATTTATGTTGCCGTTACAATATGCATGCTATGAGTTTCTCCTTACTAAGCTTGGATGAAGGTCATTCCTTGACTATATGTCACAGGTTTAGGTGAAGACATTGACACCAGGATTTTTGAGAGGGAAGTTTCTGAGCTAGCTTCAGGGGAGGACTTGGAGGAAATTCACCCTGAAAGCTGCTTTCTTCGTACTAGGCCAGAGTAGGTCTAGCCCTAGGATTCAGGATGTGTGGTTTAACGTTGGTTATAAAGGATGTAAATTTTTTAGATGATTGTACTTCTTTTGATGAACCATGTTTCAGTAAGGTACGGCCCTTACCGGTGGTTCTTGGTCCATAAGGAATCATATGGAACTAAAACCGTCATTTTGAGATTTGATGAATAGTACTAGTTCATTTTTTTGCTTTGATGATTCATTAGATATGGTTCTGCTTTGTTTTTCGTTGTGCAACTGTATGTTACATGCTTCATTCAGGGGCTCGGACTTGGTGCCAACCCACTGACGGCGCAAGCTTCGGGGAGCCGAAACCTGAGCTGTCACAGTTGGTATCAGAGCATGGTCATAGAGGCGTCTGACAAGTCTTAAACTATACCGAGATTGAGATTTTGTTGGATACTAGGGACTGTCTATTAATGAGACTTTTGTTTCATTGTAACATATTCCAATGGATCAGCAAGGAAGAGGTAGACCTAGGGAAAGTCACCAAAGACGTGAAAGGCGTATGGAGGATATTCCTTCGGGTTCCGGAGGAGAGCAGAGACCACCTCCTGAGGCAGAGAGAGATCACAGAGATGAGTCTTCTTATAGGATGGCCAGGGCTATGGAGGCTATAGCCGCTGCGATGGCTCAGCAGACCCATTAGACTACACTTCTGACTGAGCAGACGACGTTGTTAGCCGCAAGCAACGTTAGCCATCAGCAGCAACCGCCACCACCACCACCTCTACTGATCCACTTGAAGCGGAGAAGTGGTTGAAGTAGATGGAGAAATTGTTGGAGAGACTGCAAAGCCCTAAGCATGAGAAAGTTCGTTGGACTTCTTTCCAACTAGAAGGCGACGCTGACGCTTGGTGGAAGTTGGTGTTGAGGAAAAGGGAAGCTGAGGGTTCGTACAACCCATGGACGTGGGCGAACTTTGTAATGGCATTTAACAAGGAGTACTTTCCTAAGCAAGTTCGGAATCAGTTTAAGAAGGACTTTACAAATCTTGTACAAGGGAGCATGACCGTACGGGAGTACGGCAACAAGTTTGTGAGGTTATCAAGATTTGCACCATAATTGGTAGCTACTGAAGAAATGAAGGCCAGCAGATTTCAAGAAGGCCTGAGACCGATTATACAGGAGAGAGTGTCTATATTTGAATTGGAAGTATATGCCGATGTGATGGGAAAGGCCATCATTGCAGAAAGGGACATCAATAAAAGACGTGAGTGGAAGAACAAGCCAAGTCTGAGGGGGTGAGTGACTATGACTCAGGGAATAAAAAGCCGAGGTTGTCAGCACCTGCTCCAGTTTCAAGACCAGCCTATGCAAATTATCCATGGTTAAATACTTTCACTTCTTCAAAATCGTTCCGTGGAGAAGGTCCTACTCAGACTCAGACGTCTGGGGCATCTGTCACACAAGGACCTTCTAGAGCGGCATCTACGAGTCTACAACTAAAATGTGCCAGTTATGGAAAACTGGATAAAACTTTAGACTATAGACGGGACACGGGCGGATGTTTTAAATGTGGGAAAGTAGACCATATGATACGAGACTGCCCCGACATGAGAAAGGAGGGCACCGTCTCAACTGCTACCGCATCAAGACCTACACAATCCACGAAACCTGTTGTTCAAGGTCGTGCCTTTGCCGTGACAGCAGAAGACACCCGAACAAGCAATGATGTAATCCAAGGTATAACTTTCCTGTTATGATTAAACTTATTTATTTGTTTTCTAAATGAAGAAAGTGCATTGATAGGAAAACTTCTAGGTGCATTTTGTGTGGTAATGACATGCATATCTGAATGTAATGTATATATTAAATGATATATAGGTACGCTACAGCTTTACCGAGAAAATGGCGGTGATCGTTGGGTTGCACGAGTTCTGATAGACCCAGGGTCTACCCACTCGTATATAACTCCAGAATTCATGGGGAAATTAAAGATTGTTCCCAAGGAGTTGGATTTTATTTTGGATGTTTTTGTTCCTACAGGAAGTACTGTGACTGCAGACACGTGTTGCCAATTAGTCATCATGCATGTGGAGGATCAAGAGACTATTGCGGATCTTATCTTGTTGACATGCAAGGACTTGATGTACTACTTGGCATGAATTTCCTATGTGCATATCATGCCAGCGTAGATTGTCTACGGAAAGTAGTCACTTTCCGTCCACCCAGACAGAAATCTTTTCGGTTCATTGGCGAGAAAGGGAAGGTAGCACCGATCATCTCTATAGTATGAGCTGAGCGGATGATGAAGAATGGATGTGAGGGAAATCTAGCATTCCTGCAAGAGAAAGAGGAAGCAAAGAACGTTATTTCCAATATCCCAATTGCCTATGAGTTTGAGGACATATTTCCTGATGAGTTACCAGGCTTGCCACCAAATCGGGAGGTCAAATTTGCTATTGACTTAGCTCCAGGCACAGAACCAGTTTCCAAAGCTCCATACCGAATGGCCCCAGCTGAACTGAAGGAGTTGAAGGAGCAATTACAAGAACTGCTAGATAAGGGCTTTATAAGGCCAAGTGTGTCCCCTTGGGGAGCACTGCTCTTGTTCGTTAAGAAGAAAGACGGGTCGATAAGACTTTGCATTGACTACCATCAGTTGAACAAGCTCACGATCAAGAACAAATACCCTTTGCCCAGGATCGACGATCTATTCGACCAATTGCAAGGGGTAAAGTTCTTTACAAAGATTGACTTGAGATCCAGGTATCATCAACTTAAGGTGAAGGTCGAAGATGTGCAGAAGACAGCATTCAGGACTAGATATGAGCATTACGAATTCCTAGTGATGTCTTTTGGCTTGACGAATGCACCAGCCTCGTTTATGGACCTCATGAATCGGGTCTTTAAACAACACCTTGATACATGCGTAGTGGTGTTTGTGGATAATATTCTTATTTATTCAAAGACCAGAGAAGAACACGAACATCATTTGTGCATTGTCTTACAGACCCTCCGTGAACACCAGTTGTATGCCAAACTCAGGAAATGTGAATTCTGGCTAGAACAAGTGAGTTTTCTTGGTCACGTAGTATCACAAGCAGGCGTGACTATTGATCCGGCAAAGATTGAGGCAGTGTTAGATTGGGAACAACCCAAGACCATGATGGAGATTCGTAGTTTCCTCAGTCTAGCTGGATATTACTGTCGCTTTGTGGAAGGTTTCTCCAAGATTTCAGGACCACTCACCCGACTTACAAGGAAGAACACAAAATTTGAGTGGGCCAAGGAATGTGAAGAGAGCTTCCAAGAACTTAAGAAACGGCTTACCTCCGGCCCAGTGTTGGCTATTCCATTAGGCAATGGGGGATTTACTGTTTATAGTGATGCGTCATATGGTGGTTTGGGCTGTGTACTCAATCAAAGTTGTAAGGTCATAGCCTATGGGTCAAGATAGTTGAAAGAGCATGAGAAGAACTACCCGGCGCACGATCTAGAGTTAGCCGCAGTGATATTTGTGCTTAAAATTTGGAGGCATTACCTATATGGTGAGACCTTTGAGATCTTCACGGACCACAAAAGCCTCAAGTATTTGTTTACGCAGAAAGAATTGAATATGAGGCAACGGCGGTGGATTGAGTTTCTCAAGGACTACGACTGCACTATACAATATCACCCAGGTAAAGCTAACGTCGTCGCTGACGCGTTGAGTAGGAAGAATACAGCTCAGTTGTAGTCTCATTGCGAGACTTCGACGATGGAAATTATTGGAAGACATTTCGTTGTATGATAAGAACATTGAAGTCAAGGATACTAGGGTACTGTTGGCAAATCTCACGATCAGACCAACTATTTTTTATCACATTTATGAACTCCAGATGAAAGACCCAGAGCTGGTGAGGATACATCAAAAGGTGACTACAGATGAAAGGGGGGATTTTTCAGTCAAAGAAGATGGATCATTACTATTCCGTGGTCGCTTATGCATACCTATGGATGCCGAGCTAAGGTAGACCATATTGGACAAAGCTCATAAGTCCAAGTATGCCATTCATCAGGGCGGTACTAAGATGTACCAGGATTTTGCGAAAGTGTTATTAGTGGAGAGGATTGAAGAAAGACGTCATGGAATATGTGTCAAAGTGTCTGGTGTGTCAACAAGTAAAGGTGGATCATTGACACCCAGCAGGTCTATTACAACCTCTACCAATACCAGAGTGGAAGTGGGAGTCCATTTCTATGGACTTCATTGTGGGATTACCAAGGACAATGAGACGCCACAATGCAATATGGGTGGTAGTGGATCGATTGACGAAGTCGGCTCACTTTCTACCCTACAATACGACATACACTTCAAGCAAGTTGGCAGAGTTATATATGAAAGAAATTGTGAGACTCCGCGGTATTCCTACAAGCATTGTGTCCGATCGTGATCCACTGTACACATCAGTATTCTGGCAAAGATTCCAAAAAGGTATGGGTACAAGATTGGACTTTAGTTTCACATTTCATCCACAGACCGATGGTCAGACAGAGAGAGTCAATCAGATTATTGAAGATATGTTGTGAGCATGCATGATTGATTTTCAAGGATCATGGGATCAGCACCTTCCGATGATAGAATTTGCATATAACAATAGCTTTCAGCAAAGCATTGGGATGGCTCCATATGAGGCATTATATGGACGGAGATGCAGGTCGCTGATCAATTCGGTGGAAATGGGCGACAGAATTGTGTTGGGACTGGAAGTCATCAAGAAAAATGCTAAGACCATCCGTATTATACGAGAAAGAATCAGCACGGCGCAGAGTCGCCAGAAGAGCTATGCAGATATTAAGCACTCAAGCATGGACTTTCAAGTGGGAGGAGATCACGTGTTTGTAAAGATATCCCCAATGAAGGGTGTGATGCACTTTGGAAAGTGTGGAAAGTTGAGTCCTCGCTTTATTGGACCATTCGAGGTATTGGGGAGAGTGGGTGAAGTTGCATATAGGGTCGCATTACCCCTGCAACTTGATAGAGTGCACGACGTATTTCACGTTTCAATGTTGCGGAAATATGTGCGAGACCCAACTCATATCCTTGATGCACCACCTGTGAAAGTTTATTAGGATCTGGCGGTCATTGAAGAACCAGTGCAAATTTTAGATCGAACTGAGCAAGTGTTGCGCACAAAACGGATTCCTTTGGTGTTAGTCCAATGGAAAAATTTCTCTAGAGAGGAAGCAACGTGGGAACGCAAAGCCTAGATTCGCGCCCAACATCCTTCATTGTTTGAAGAATCATGAGAAAGAGAAAATTTTATAATGGTCCTTTGTGATCAAATTATATATACATACTTTGAATGATCAATGACAAGGATGAATTGAATGTTAAAGCATGAGAACGATAAAGAAAATTCAAAAATACAAAAAAATTATGTTGTTCTGCTGATTTGATCGATCGAAGTTTATTTTTGTTCGATCGAATACGATTTCGATTGATCGAGGTGTAAATCGACCGATCAAAATCACCTTGGCAGAAAGTCATTTTCCCTGTATTTTAAAAGTTTATTGAATTCGTTCGATCGAATTTACTTTCGATCGATCGAATTTATTTTCGATCGGACGAAAGAAATTTTGTTCGACCAGAAAATTTTGTAGGCTTGACAAGCTCGATCGATCGAAAAATATTTGTTCGATCGAATTTGAACATATCGATCGATCGAATTAAAACTCGTTCGATCGAAATGAGAGGCCCCTTTTTCCTAATGCTACTCTCGACCGATCGAAATGAGTTTTGATCGATCGAAATCAAAGTGAATTCTTTATAAGTCGGATTTCGACCGATCGAAATGAATTCGATCGATCGAATTTTGCATATATATATAAACCGCATTTTAAAGTTCATTTTTTTTTCAAAATTTTGGGGTTTTCGTTCGGGTTTTTGCATTGGAGCATCATACGAACAATCAATTGCGCTAGATCCTTTGAGGAATCGAATCCAAATCGCCTCAAAGTGGTAAACCTTTAAATTTCGATTCTTAATTTCTTGCCTTTGGTTGAAAATTTTCTTCTTTGATTAAAACCCTCATTTTGCTTTTCTTAGACCATGGCACCTAAGAAGAAGGCTACCACTTCTAAAACCCCTACATCGAAGCGACCCAAGATCACACTGGGTCCTTCGCAACCACCAAAACCTCCACCACCCCAACCACCTGCCGAGCAACCGGTTGCTCCGCAAACTCCCCAGCATGACCAACCAAGCGAATGGTGGGCCGACAAGGGTTTTGCCCATGTGTACACCATCGATCCAGCCTTATTCGAGACACCCAATGTGCCCGGCATTGACGCTTAGGCACTTGAATTTAGGCAAGGCGGGATTGGATAATCTTCTCAAACCCCTTCATCAGTACTATTACCCGTGCCTCGTGCACTTGTTTTACCAAAAGATGTTTGATGGCCCTGACCCTAATACCGTTTGCACCAAAGTCAATGGGAAGACATATGTTTTTACCCACGGATTGGCTTGCCGAGCGTTGGAATGTTTTGACGGGTATGGCGAGGGGATTGACTTGTTACCCCCAAATCCCCCAAATTTGACCCATACTTTTGTCACCGAGTGGATGACTGGGGGACTAGTTGCACCGGGTCGAGCCATTAGGCAAGCCCATTTGCAGAGCTATATGTGGATGCTTGACACAATCTTCAAGTGCAATCTCTACCCGATCCGCCATAAGATTGAGAGACTAGCGGTGTTGATGGAAGCCCTATTCGCGGCTTTTCAAGGTAAATGGTTTGATGCCGCCGCTATGATTTTTGAGGGAATCAAGCATGGGAGGAAGAAGCTATTGGCAGGGGCAGAAAAGCTCGAGGAGTATACACCGTATGCCAGTTTGGTCTCGGCTATGTTTGATGAGTACACTGTGACCTCCGTCCACAAGATCTCCTCCTGGGAGCCTAAGTCCTGTGACAATGTGGTGTTCTACACCTTTAAGCATTGGAGGAAGACCTATAACCAGCTGAAACCACATCTACAGCCAGCCCCTCAACCGCCTCCTGTCCCTCCTCAACCACATGATGCACCTGCTCAGGACGCACCACTACCTGACCAACCTGCTCCTGAGGCTCTTGTCCCCGATCCGCCTGAGGTTATCCCTCCAGTTCACCAACCTTCCGACATACCGATGCCGCCAGTCCATCAAGCAGCCCCGATAAGCAATGAGATGTTGGCTGCTCTCATCCAAGAGAGCAAACGCTAGCTCAATCAACGCCTGGACTACTACGAGCTGCTCGTGGAGGATGTGTTGCATGCCATGTACCCTACTGAATATGCCCAGAGGATGGCGGCCATGATTGCGTGGGTATTCGGTGCTTCTACGGTAGACACTGCTGCTGAGGATCCATGGCCTGATGAGATGACCAGTGGGGATCACACCGACGAGGAGCCGGAGGATGTAGTGGATCCTACTAGTCCGACGAATCCTGCTAGAGTGGCTGGAGCGTCTGGAGGAGCTGCTATTGGGGGATCATGAGCTTGAGAGTGTTTCTTTTTAAAAATTTCAATTTTTGGGCAATGTGTATAAATTTTTTTAACTATTATGGCATGGCTGCCCCGATGTTTTTTTTTCATAATCATGCTAACCTTTCTTTGATGATGCGCCTGAATTTAATCTACTAGCATGTATTGTGTGGAGACTGTGCGTCTGTGTGTGTGATGCGATCTTATAGCGACATGGACTGTTTAGCCATGTATGGTACCTTACGAGGTAACCCTTCATGTGTCATGCCGCACACTAGGACAATTTTTGAGGACAAAAATTCCTAAGGTGGGGAGGATGTAATGTCCCAAACATTTTAAAACCTTGATCTGCAGGCGTGATGCGTGCTGGACGGTTCGCACGTCCAGAATCCAATGGATGGGATTTGACATATGTAAGCTAGGTTGTGGGTTAGTGCACTCTCGTACACCCAACATTGGTGCAGCTGTTTTATGCCTAAGCCTAGGACTCAAGTATAAGAGAGGAATTAAATGCCTCATTTAGGTATTGCATTCAACACCTCAGTTATTGCTGATCATAGGGAGTTAAGAGAAAAGAGGGACAGATTCGAGATTTAAATGTTGATTGCATACGAGAACAATCCGTTCTCGAAGCTTGTAGTGATCTAATTAGAGCGACGAACGAGCTGTTGTTCTTTTGGTAAATCCAAGTCAGATCTAGAGGCTAGGATTAGAGATTTAGAGGAAATCAAGGGATGAAAATTTGATCGAGATCTTGAAATTATGTCGTTAACTGTTTCTACATAAATTTAGATCACGGGAGCTTAAGAAATCGAGTGTAACTTGATGTAGAGGGGGAAAACCCTTAAACGGGTGATTTCTGTTCATTTCAACCGATCGAAATTGAGTTCGATCGATCGAAATGGACTTAAAATGTGACAACTTCGAAGTATGAGGAAATTCATTGGATCAAAGTCAAATTTGATCGAATGAAATGGGTTCGATCGATCGAATCTCACACTCGATCGATCAAAACATATATAAGCAGGAACGTGGAAAAACCCTCTGTGAGAACTCGATCAATCAAAATACATTCGATCGATCAAATTATGAATTTTTGACCGATCAAAGTAAGATTCGTTCGATCGAAATGTGTGATAGCTAAATTGCTTTTGGAAGATTCGACCGATCGACCGAAAGGGGATTCATTCGATCGAAGTAGGTTTGATTTTTTGGCTTCCAGGAGAGCTCGACCGATCGAATTTAGCTCTCGAAATTGGGATTCGATCGATCGAAATTCCTAGATTCAGAATTTTGGTAAGTTTTGACAGCGAGATTTTGAAGGGAGTTATCCTAACATGTTTTGCACTATTCTAATGAGTGAACATTGGATCTTATATTTTAGGTGACTTGGTATGGTATGATGAGAGGGCTAACCCAAACGGCGGTTTGAGCTAGTGCAGGTTAAGATCTTGAGGTAAGGAACACTTGATACCATGTGCATTGTTACGTTAACATCTGTGTGTTATGAGGTGATTGTTTCTTTGAATGGATTATACGTGTGGTTACGAATAGAATTTGGAAGGACATGGACATCCATACGTTCTCGATTCATGCATGAGTTGCGTAATCTTTCGAGATTCAATCTATTGTGTTGTGAAAATATCTTCACACTTCTTTCCGAGCTTTGATCTAAATTATAATTATCACTTTACACGGCTATGAGCTATATGTACGCACTTCGATTTAAGGTTTTATGTGAATACCCAACCGGTACCGCGGCTAATCCGTACACCTTTATGCAATGTGTTTTGTGACTCCTACCGCATGACTGTAAATATGTTCGGCCAAGTGTCCAACTTTATGGGACCTTGGATATATGTGAAAATGGTTCATATGAGCGACGATGGTGGGTATTCCATCGGGGCCTTGAGGCTATAGCTCCTCATTCTATTACTTTAAGCATACCACTTTAAAATTTTCTTTTCTTGTATTGGAAGAAGATGTGGACCTATCTCTTTTGAAATTTTGAATAAGCTTTGTACCTATGTTTCATGCCATGATCATACACTGTGCATACGTCCCGATTATTCTGTTTCATTATGCCATACGATTTATGTTGCCGTTACAATATGCATGCTATGAGTTTTTCCTTACTGAGCTTTGATGAAGCTCGTTCTTCAACTATATGTCACAGGTTTAGGTGAAGGCGTTGACACCAGGATTTTCGAGAGGGAAGTTTCTGAGCTTGCTTCGGGGGAGGACTTGGAGGAGATTCACCCTGAGAGCTGCTTTCTTCGTACTAGGCCAGAGTAGGTTCGGCCCTAGGATTCAGGATGTGTGGTTTAACGTTGGTTATAAAGGATGTAAATTTTTTAGATGATTGTACTTCTTTTGGTGAACCATGTTTCGGTAAGGTACGGTCCTTACCGGGGGTTCTTGTTGGTTCTTTTTCCATAAGGAATCATATGGAACTAGAACCGTCATTTTGAGATTTGATGAATAGTACTAGTTCTTTTTTTTACTTTGATGATTCATTGGATATGATTATGCTTTGTTTTTCGTTGCGCAACTGTACGTTAAGTGCTTCGTTCGGGGGCTCGGCCTTAGTGCCAACCCACTGACGGCACGAGCTTCGGGGTGTCGAAACTCGGGTTGTCACATATTTTTTGCCTTCTAGCTATTTGAATAAATGTTGTTGTAGTATTTTGCATTTTTGCATAAATGAGGCAGTAGCTTGCATTTTTCTTTTTAAATTTGCATATTCCATTCACTTTGCTTGAATAATGTACTGTTGCAGTTTTTGAATTTTTGTAGATTTAGAGCAGTGGCCACAAGTGGAGCCTATGGATTGCAGCTGGAGCTGATTTGCCTGAGTTTGCATTCCCTTCTCCCTTGTTTGTAGTGTCAATTTTTCATTCTTTAAAACCAGCAACTCTGTTGTGTTTTCTATTGTTTTTGTTCTTATTTTCTATAGTTTTCAGAATTTAAGGCATGCTGATTTTTTTTTGTAAAATAACAAACCAAATAAAAAAAAAATTAAAAGAAATTGTAAACACAAATAAAAATTTCAGATTTGTTTTTCCTCATTTGTATTCTTCAGCAATAATAAATAAGGTCTACTGTTGATCCCAACTAATCCAAAATAAATAAAAAAATAGAAAATTATAAAAACATAAAAAAAATTTCAGATGGACTATTTTCCTCTGCTTTCATTCATAAACCCCCATCTAGAACTGTTGAGATCATGTTTTTAAATTTTGAAGATTCATCAAGGTTAATAAATAGTGGATCATATTTTTGCTTTGTAAATTCAATGGAGCCTCTGATTTTATTTACTTTCAAGTCCTTTCACCATTAATGGGTCTCAGCTGTGTATGAATCCTGCTTTTTACTGTGTGCATTCATGCTTTATTACTTTAAAATATTTTCTGATTCGTACACATCATCAACACAAGGCTCAGTTTTATGAATCTTGCTTTTCACTGTGTGTTATTTTTGCTGATCATTTTTCAAATTCACATAGAATCATAAGTGATAAACTGGTTCATCCTTTTGGATCACAAATTTCTCTTAGCACAGGTGACTCAGGGTTTTGCCGTAGGATTTTCTATTTTAGGATTTTAGTTTAAATTCTGTTCTTAAACTACTGATTTTTCTTTCTTAGATTAATATGTGTCCTAGTTTTACTGATTTTCTGCATTTTTGTATGATTGTATTAAGTTTCTAACTTTGTTTTCCTATTTTTGTATATGAAATTCTATTTTAGCTGCAATTTTTTTTATATTTGTATATCATTTTTTCCATTTTTCTGTTCATATACTCAGTTTTGCACTTTTATTTCCTGCTGCATATAGTTTTTTCTTGCTTATTTTTCTCATTTTTACCCCGCTGCCCCTGGTTACTCAGTGTGTAAACATTGAGGACAATGTTCATCTTAGGTTTGGGGGTATGGCAGGTGTGCCAATGGAATAAGTTAATGCTAGTGCAGCTATGTTGAATAATTTTTTGAAATAAAGTGATTTCCAACCTGATTTTTTTGAAAAAGAGGAAATTAAAAACTTTTTAAAACTAATATGTGTTGTAGTTCTAACATTTTTCATGAAGAAAATGTCAAGAATTTTCAAAAATTGATGCTTAGTGAACTTGAAAAGAGAGAAACTTATAAGAATAACCCCCAGGAATTTGATGGAAGACCATACCTAGTGAGATTTGGGCCTGAGAACTTTTTCTTTAAGGAGTGTTTTGGCAATTTTTCTGCTCTAAGGATTGATTGAATCTAATCTTGCTCACTAAAAGTTAGACAAATCCAAACTAAAACAGCTTGACAGCATTTCATGACTTTGAGGGCATGAAGTAAGGCCATCCTTTGGATAGTTTGAGCTTAAAATCCTTACCCTTTGAACTGCCCTTGATACACCCCATTCGAGCCTTAAAAATCTAAGTTTTTCTTTGATAAAAACCAGAAAATTTGAACCTAAAACTCAGTGACCTGATGCAGCCTGACCCTCACTATGAGATTTCAGAAGGTAAAGGTGAAGGAGTTGAAGAAGGTAGAGCTAGTTTGACATTTGATGGAAGGAGAAGAAAACACATTTGAAGGCAGTTGTGTATCAGATGTATAGCCGTGACATTCCAGCCCATAAAAAAAAAAAAGAGAAGAAAAATACAAAAGAAAAGCATACAAAAAGAAAAAGAAAAATAGAAAAGTGAAACAAAAAGAGTGAGAAAGAGAAGTCATTTTATTGAAAGATTGAAAAGAGGATTAGGAATTGATCACTTCAAATCTAAAAATTCACGAAGTAGATGAAATTGTGCTGAAATGAAGAAGGTGTGTGTACCACCTCCCTACCTTACTGATTTCTCAATTTTGGATCCCATTCTACACTTTCATTCTTTATAAACCTCACCCATAAGTCACATTACAACCCAATAAGAAGACCTTACTGATCTGAAATGGATTGAGTTGTCATATCAAGATGAGGATCTGTGTAATCTATGGTGAAAAGAGTTAGAAAATTTTAAGATATTAGAGTAATGCCTATGCTCATTCTTCAGTCTTATTTGATAGTTGTAACTGCTCTTAAACTATGTGAACTGATGCACCCTTCTATTTTTGTTGTGAGTGACAGCCCTGGTAAGACTTGGGTCTGAAATAAAGTTTTTTGGGGGCATTATCAAAATAGAATTCTCAATTTGATGGTAAACTCTTTTTTAATTTTCATGCACAATGCCTTGACATGAGCTGGTTGATTGTGAAAGAATTACATTAGAATTTCAATTTTAAACTGTTGATTTTCTGTTGAGAATCCTCTAAAAATTGAATGAACAAGGTGTGGAATGAATTTTATTTTGGTTAAATTTTATTTTTAACATACTACATTGATATTAATTGAGTCATTGGAGAAGTTTGTGGGTACCTTCACTAAAAACCCTCAGGAGACCACTCCTCCACTAGGGATCACCTAGGGGTTTAAAAGGCTTGGTGCATGTGCCAAATGCACCCGTGTTCCCTACGAAAGTGGCATTTAGTTGTGTACGTTAGTTGTTTTAAATTTTACTTTGCTCAAGAATTAGTAAAGGTTAGGTTTGGGGTGTGTTGAGCACTGATTTTTACCATTTTATGCTCGTTAAACCTGGATTTTCCTATTTAATAATTGCATTTTAGTGTTGTTTTGCAGTAAAGAAGAAATTACAGCCTTAGTGCTGTTTTCCAGTAAAAAGTGCTAATAAGGAGAGTTTTGGAATCAGTCAACAGCTGGGAATGAGGAAGCAAACAGCAGCAGCATTCAAACTTTTGAAAAGCAACACATGGAAGAGCAATAGTGCAGCCATGTGGTTCTGCACAATAGTACAATCATGGGAGTAGCCATGAGGTCAAAATAGATCCAGAGAAGCTGAACCTCTTGATGGATTGCTAAACCCCCTCTTGCACCCATCAAAAGCAGCTCCAACATTTCCAAATGTAGCAGCAATTTACTCAAGCTCTTAAGAGCTACAGCAAGGAAGACTATGCAGACTTAATGCTTACTCCCCAGCCAACCTGTCGATCTTTAGAGCTCTCAATCTCAGCACCTATCAAAGAGTCCAGCTCCCCAAATCAAATGCATTTCATCTTGTAGATTTCAGTAAGAGGAGTACCTATTGGGCAATCCATGCATTGCACCATTAGACCTCTCGAAATGCACCCATGCAAGTCTGCATTTAATTCCATCGAATGCAAGAAGCAGCTGTTTCAGCACCTCTCAAGAACCCCAATGCATTCAGCATCCTATAGAATGGAGTAGCACACTTGACTTGTTTAGAAGTTGGGTTCAACATCTATTAAATGGAAGTGCACTTGGCTTCAGCATCAACAGCTGCCTGTCTAGTTGCACCAATGTCCATTAAGCTCTCGAGTGGATACTCTTTAGCTCCAAGCAGTCCAATCTGTCGAGAAGATAGTGCAGCAAGTTCTTTGAACCTGTTGATAGCAACTACAACTATCCTCACGACTTGAAGAGATACCCAACATGTCGACTTGTGCTGCTTACATCCTCTCGAAGAGTGCAACATGAAACCATTGTACCCATCGAGCACTTCAGTGCAGTGCCCGGCCAACTTCTCTAACAGCAAGCCAACTCCCTGTAGAACCTGACGACCTTATAACCTTTGGCCCCAGCAACTTCTCAAACAGCAGCAATGATCCTCACAACGACACACCTTGAGCTGCTGCTGTAAATGCATCATGTCGACACCTTCATCTGCCCATTAAATATCCCACATCCTCTCGACCAGCAGCTTGCAATATCTAATCAGTCCTCTCGAGAACTTCAAGCCACAACTCCAGCAACCTCCCATTGTACCTGTTGACATTTACATGGCACCTACAGGAAACCTCTCGACCAGCATTCAACCTCCCACATCTGTCTAGCAATCCTATCGAGAAGGGCAACCTGTCGAGCGGCATTTTAAGTGCAGTACAGCCTACCTGTCGAGATCTGAGTTTGCACTTTCAGATCCTGTCGAACACCAGCCCCATCCCCACGAAGAGACACCTGGAGCTGCTACCTTTTGAATCTCCAACTCCCATCCTCTCAAAATACACCACTACACCGCCTTCAACCTCTCGACACCTTACCTGAAGCTGACATGGGTCTGAAACCAAGTTGCTGTAATGAACTTCAAATTAGTCCTCAGCCACCTTTCACACGGGGAGGCACATAACTCCTTCAAGCTGATCCAGTTCGGGCCCCACCAAACGCCAATGAATTCCAGCTATCCATTTTTAGGGAATATTGCAGTTGCAACCATTTAAAGGAGCACTTACAAGAGGCCAGTGTTGGTACGCACTTTTTCTGGGTTCCTTTTGGTCCCCGAAAAGAGTGGCCCAATTCTGTCCTAAGCAAACTCTGGCAATGGCGATGATGGAGTAATAAATTAGGAAATATTAAATGCTGAAATTAAAGAGGCAAATTTTACCTGAGAAGATGCGATCGCTAGCTGCAGATATTTATCGACACTACAACACGTCACTGATCACGCTTTAAGGGGAGCGGGGGCTTATAGGTTGAACTCCTTTACTGAATCATCCATAGGCGAACGTCAGCAGCTGTGGGTTGCCTTTAGTGTAACTGGTTTGGTTTTCCTATTCTTTTTGGGATTTTATTCAACTTGGTCTCGTAATCTTATTGAGAATCTGATTAAGAAAGGGTCTCCTAATTCCACTAGGAGTCTAATTTTAAAAAGGTCTTTCGATTCTACTAGAAATCTAATTAATTTAAATATCTTAATTCTATTAGAAATCCAATTAATTAAGTCTCCTAATCTTATTAAAAGTCTAATTAATTTAAATGTCTTAATCCTATTAAAAATCTAATTAATTAAGTCTCCTAATCCTACTAGGAGCCTAATTAATTTAAATATCCTAATTTTAATTTGAAATTGAATTAATTTAGAAAAAAGGGGTTTGGGCCTGCTATGCTAAGGAGGATTGGCCCCGTTCCCGGGCACCCTCAGTAAGCTCCCTTGGGCAAATCGGATGACTAAAATTGAGAATAGACTGAATTTTTGGACCATGAAATAGTGTTTTGGACTTTTGACAGTTGATTTCGGAATGATAAATATGAATTAAATTGTAAACCTAGAATTATAAGATTAAAACTATATTTAGAATTTTTTAGAAATATTAAAATAAGAAACTAAAATTAAGACTAAATTTTTAAGACCGAATTCGGGTCTGAAATCGAGAAATCAGGCCGTATTATTAAGGACTGGTTCTAAATCGAAGGATTAGAACTAGAGATTAATGATAGGACTATAAATCGAGATTTTAGAACCGAATTAAGTCTAAGATTAGTATAGTGGACCGATAGATTAAGGACTGGTTCTAGAAACAGAGAACTAGAACCAGATATATGGAATTTTGGTCTGAATGGGGTGCTACGGTCTAAACTGAAAATAAAAATTAATAGAACTCCTAGATCTAGAGATTAGAAGCTATGGTTGCGAATTAAAAGATTAAATCCTTACCTAGGGTCGGGGGCTGCAGAGATAAATCTCGAAACCATGATTAAGATGCTCTATGGGTTGATTCTCTGAGTTTTCTGGTTTCCGAATCCCAAAAAAATTTGTTCTCTCTCGAAAAATTGCCAGCCTCCTCTCTCTTTTCGAGAAAAAAAACTTTTATAGGTTTTCCTTCAATTATGTGCCCTATTTCAGGCGTTTAATTAAATTATGCATCAATTTTCTGGCGCTTAATCGCTTTGAGTCGATCACCGACTCAGTGAGCGATCGGCTGACTTGCTCAGCGAGTTTCCCAGTCCTAATAAAATTAGGGCTAATTGTGCGCATAATGGCAATTGCGCAATCTAATTAAGCGTTTAGTCATAAGCGCTTAATCAAGGGAACTTAAGGGTTAAGGGTAATGAGACTAGGTCAGGTGTAGGCCAATTGCGCGTTGGTTTTGTGGCGCTCAATCTGATCGCGCGTCTGATTTTAGGCGCGTGATCGAGTCTCGAACAAGTCTGAGAAAGGATGTTTGGTCTGAAAGGGGGACTGACTGCGCGTTTGTGGTATCGCGCGCAATCAAATTACGCGTGGGGTTTCAAGCGCTTAATGCAAGGTTGTCCGGGTCTGGTCTCTAGAATGAAATGCAAGACTATTGTTTCAGTCTGCATTCTGACTATATATTATTGTTTCAGTATATAGTTTTCCCACGTCCGGATTTGAGCCACAAAGCTATTGTTTCAGCCATGTACTATTGTTTCAGTGCATGATTTCCATATCATGCACTGAAACAAAACATATTTCAAGAAGGAAAAATAGGGGCGTCTACAGATGCTCCTCTTCAACGCGCTCTTACAAAGTAAGAACACGTCAAAGAAGTAGACACCCTTCATTCAAGGTGTCTTCTCGTTTCTCTTGGGAATTCACAAATGTTAATTGGTGATGCTGACATGACATGTTTTGCTTTCTTATCTATCAGTGCAAGCAAAAATGAAGCATTTGAAGGGCAAATGGTAGCTGTTGAAGGGCACATTCCGGGTTTGTGGGTGCATGGTGCATCCCGTCACATGGCGCGAGCTAACAAAGGGATTTTACGCAATCGAGGTACCAGGGCGTCAATCAAATGTCCAAAATAAGGTCCAAGGACCGATAATAAAAGAAGAGATAAATATCTTATAATGTCGAAGGCTTTTGTTAGTCATGTCAGACTGAGTACATCATTGCTCACACCAATGCGCGTTAGGCATTCCTTTTTTAATAGGCATTTGTAAATTCTTAGGTTGAATATATCCAATGTTCAATTTCCCAGGGGAATAATTGGTCAATTAGGGCTAGTAATTAAAGTGTGTTTTTGTTTTTTTAGGAGGTATGCTCAATTGAATTCTGCGCAGTGGCGTGTGCGCTTGATCCATTTGGAGTTCGGAGGTCAGTAAATTGGGAATTTTAATGCTAATGTGTCTAAACTAATGATTCTACGTAGTGGAGTGTGCGCTTGATCCAATTCTGCACAGTGGGATATGCGCTTGATTGTAAGTTCAGGCGTTGGTCTGCAAATTGGGTAGTCTAGGTTGGGTATTCTAGTCCTAATGTGTCTGAACCAATGATTCTGCATAGTGGAGTATGCGCTTAATCCAATTCTACGCAATGGAATATGTGCTCGATTGCAAGTTCAGGCGGTCTTAGGAGTTAAAGGTCAGGTTTAAGTATAATTTATTATGCGCGGGTGATGGGGCACTTAATCAAAAATTTTGGTATTTAAAGAAAGGTTTCTTAAAGAAAGGTGAGTTGGGTCTATTTATTTTATTGCTTTGTTCTTCTTTTCTTCTTTTTTTGGTTGTTTTTTTTTTCTTTTGAAGTAAGATATTTTGTTTTTGTGAAATATAAAGGTTTTTTTTTTTTTTTTGAAATAAAGAGGTTTTGAGATTTTAACTTAAGATAATTCGATGGTAAAACAGTAAAAAACGTGGCTTCCAAGACGTCGTTGAGCAGATCCACCGATACTGGATTTGTGGACCCAACCGTTATTGTAGTTGTCAAGACGACACTTGGTATGCCGAATACTACATCTAACCTTCTCGATGAATACTGATGATCATCTCTTATGGAAGGACTACAGTGACTCACGAATTGAGAGAGACGAGTTTTGAAAACATTTGATTTAATCATAGCTAACTATATTTATAGGCAATATCGAGTAATTAAAAAAAGTGGATAGTACTTACCTGAGGGTGATACTTACCTATATCGGTGGTGTTGTAGTGTCGCGATGGGACTTCACGGTTATTGCTGTGATGCAGTGTTCTCGGTGTGATGTCATGACTGAACTTTTGGAGATTTTTTCTCTTTAGGCCTACCGTGGCAGGGCTTGGAGGTTGTGATGTAATATCTTGGGAGAAATAACGTCGTGATGGGACTTGAGGGTTGATTCGGAAGAGAGAGAGAGAGAGTTTGTTGCCTTAGCAATGGGACATGACTGAGCTTTCCCTCTTTTCGTTATATGGTGTGGCATGCACTGCCCAAGCCTTCTTCCGTTTTCAGGTAGTGAGGTTTGCGATGGGACGTCAGCTGGATGTAGTTAGCGATGGGACATTGGTAAGATGTTATTTGCATGATGGAACGTTGTTGTCTTTCTTTGGTGAATCTTGAGTTACGGAAGAAACCGTGTTGCATTGTGATTGATTTCATTTTTGGGCAGTTTGTTTTCGGCTTTTCGTGACGGTGTTATGAGGGTATGGCTAATTTATTGCGATGGGATTGGGTATTGAGGTGACATAGCGTGTGTGCCTGTTATCGCAGTGGGGTCTTCCTTCTTTGGTGGGGTCATGAGAGCATTGTGGTAAGGGGCGTGTGTCTTGCCACGAGGGGATTAAGGGGTGATTGACGCTATAGGACGGGTGAGTATGTCTTTTTTTCCTTTCTCTTTTTTGGGACAGCCTTTGAGGCTACGCGATGGGACAAAAGGGTGTGACCACGACGTGATAAAAGAATCTTAGCCGCGATGGGACAAAAGGGTCATGAGGGAATAAATTTCATCCAAAATTAGGTATTACGCGCCAGTTTTCAAGCACTCAATAAGATTGCACGCTTGTGTTCAGGCGTGCGATCTCAGACTTGACAGGTCATTTATGCGTGGGTGTGTGTGCGTGTATTTGGATTATGCGCTATGGTCCATGCACGTGATTGAGGCGTCACCTGATCATCGTACAGTAACATATAGTCAATGTACAAGTGACCTTTCGTAGTGTGCGTATACAGTGTGTCATTTGATTGGTTTGTGCGGCCCATGGACTGTGCATGATCGGAGCGTCATGCAGATGGCGCGGGCGATGGTTTAATTGCGCGCTCGGGTCAGAGCTTGTATTTCAAATTGTGTGCCACTTGAGTGGCGCGTGATCTAATTAAGTGCATGTGTCCTAGCGCATGATTGAGTCTGTACTCTATATATGCGAAAGAACTTTTATTTGTTTTTTCATTCTGATTTAGTCTCGAGTTTTGACCTTTTTGTGTATTTTTTGTTCTGAAGCTCGTGTTTTAATAATATCGAGCGATCTAACAGTCCGATTGGGATGTCGTTTCTTCCTATATTCATTATTTTGCATGATCTTCGTCCCAAGGTGATGCTCGTGGATAGCGTTATTCTGGGAATGGGCGGCATTGGGAATGAGTGCGCTTGTCTTGACATCGATCCTTTTTAAGGAGCAGTGAAGGCAGCATTGAAGCGATGGCGGTGGAGGAGGCGAAGATGGTGGAAGAGCAGGAGTAAAAAGTGGCGGGATGTGTTTCCCAACCAATCCTTCCTGAAGCCTCCGATTGGATGCTCCGAGTAAAATTTGCTCCTTGCTTCGTTTCAGTTTTGAACCCAGTCTTCGTTTTGAGTTGTAGGTTAAAGTTTTAGGTTTTCATTTTGAGTTGTATATTCAGGAGGTATACCTCCGATGATATTGTGTAAAAAAAGTTTATTAAATGAAAGGTTATTTTATTTATTATGTTTGCTTTACTCCTTTAATTTTGTGATCGGTTAACTTTTATTGTCATGATGAAGGAATGAGTCCTGCGTTTAGGATTAAGGTTTGTTTGTTTTGTTCTTATGTTTGAATTTAGGATGGCACTTGTTAGATAGGTATAAATTTGGATTTAATTTTGTAAATGTTCTAGATGAGTGTTAGATGTTTTAATCCTATTGGTTCATCTATTTTTGAGTGGATTGGTGTTTCATAGGGGGTTAAGCGTTGTATGATCATTGGCTCATCTATGTTTGCCATAGATTTAATTAGATGGAGGATATTTGTGAGGGGAGGGTGACACTTGTTATTTTGTGATTTAGGAGGTGTATGCTATCAATAGAGGCTAAGGGGCTTGGTTTTGTTTTGAATTTTGTTTCTAAACTTAGGATTTAAAAGTTTGGGGCATTTTTAGTTTCTAATATATTTTCTTCCTTTTTTATTTTCCATCCCGGGTATTAAATCCTAAGAGGTTTGTAACTATTTTTTTTTTTTTCTTTATTGCTGAGAATGAGCGATATTTTTCTCTTATTGTGTTTATTTCATTTATGTTTGTTTATGTTTGTCGTTGTATGTTACGTTAGAGGGGGAATGGGTAGTATTAGAGTATGGTGTTTATTTTCGAGTGTATCTCTGTTGTTCTGTTTCAGGTGTTCGTTTTGGGGTCCCATGGCAGAAAAGTAAGAACTAAAATTTTTTTTTTTTAAATGCCCCAGTTTGGGGTATTCAAGGTGGGGAAGCAAGAACTAAATTGAAAAAATTTAAAAATATCCCAGTTTGGGGTATCGGTCTTGTGACCTGAGTATCGCCACCAAGGTGCTAGCGCTCTTAAAAAAAATGCCCCAGTGTCAAGTGAGAGTGGGACTTTCATCGACCTCACAGATGTCCTGGAGTGTATTAGTAATGATCCCATGTTGGGAAGTAGTCCGATTATTTTGGCCACATGGCTGGCTTGATTTTGGTAAGTGCTGAGCAATCATTATGTATTGTATTTTTCAACAAGGATTGAGGGGAATGGTAGAGAAATAGTGATTGTATCACTTGTCATTCGAGAGTTTTCGATTTTATTCTTAAAGAGATTTTGAAAATCATTTGACTCATTGTCTGAAAAGAAAATAAAGGTGAAGAGGAGGTAAGGTTTATTGATCTGAGGGTAGCTTCTTATTCAACCAAATTTTGAAATAGTAGTCAACTACTTTCTTCTCGGGCGAATAATGCGATGATATAACTGAGCTCTCCGTCATGGTCCAGTACCATCAAAGTCTCAAATTCCATAGTTAGCAGGAGTTTTGTCCTCCTCCCACCACCGTATGATGATATCTAATAGTGTGAAGATATTAGGGAGGCCCTCGCAGTTTGCTTATACTTTCCTAATAAGATTACCAGGAATGCCCTCACAATTTGCTTATGCTTCCCTGAATTCATTGACTATTCATTCATCGTATAGCTCTCGCTCGATTGTGTTTCTTTTCTATATATTTTTTTGAAACAACCTACTAACGCAAGAATTGTGAGGTTTGATGGAACATTACATTTTTATTTTTTCTGCTCTAACATCGACTCCAATGGCTAGGAGGTTGTACGAGAATCCAAAGTTTCCTATATTTCAAAAAGAGAGTTTCATGATCCACTGGCCCTTTCGATCAACTTGCCCAAATAGGAGGGTGGTCAATGAGTCAGATGATACCCAAAATAGTTATAAAAATAATGACCTACGACTGGCGAATACCTTGTGATGACTGTGAGGATGATAGGTATATAGGTATGTTTGTTTAGGCTAGGAGACATGATGGTCATTGAGTTATGACTCCAAGGGTCAGAAAATCCTTCCCCTGTGGCTGTTTCCTAGGCATGTTGCCAAGATAATATAAGTAGTTCTCTTATGGGTTTGATTTCCTCCAGGTGAGGTGGTTGTATAGGCACTTTTTCCTTAGCACTAGCTCCCCGACTTCAAGTTCTTAGTCGAGTATTAGTTTGAAGGGTTTGGGGCATAGAAAAGTATTTTTGTTTTCAAATATTTATGTTTTGGGCATTTATACTTTTAGTTTTTTTTTTATACTTTTCTATATTTTTATTTTTTTCGTATTAATTTTTTGTTATTACTATTGTGTTACAGTACAGCATCAGTTCCTTAGGCAGGGGATTGAGTCAGGAAGTCCGCTTGGTGCGACATGTTGGATGGTCAAAGTGACCGTTTGATTAGATAATATTATTTCGGGGTCCTCGATCCCTTTCAATCTGATTAATCTGGGATGAGAGTGAGGTTATGTTCAGGTTTGTGCTTTGGGTGGTATAGGGTTTATCAAAATAAGTGTGGTGTCGTTTGATTTCTTCCTTCGATAGGTCTTTAGTGTCCGGGGTCTCCTTATCGGGAGGGACCTTCATTTGTTTTTCGACGGAGTGAGGCATCTCGTAGAGATGAAGCATAGAGTTGTTAAAGAGTTCTTCGGGGTCATTTGCGGGTGGTTGAAAAGTTGTTTACGAGTGAAGTTGGAGTGGAAACTGTTGAGAGGGACGGTAGTATTGTAAAGGTAGTGATAAGATAAGGCAGAGGTAGAGTAGGAAGAGGAGACACGAAGGTGTAGGCCAAGGTTGACCTTTCCTACGTGTGGGGCGGTTCAGTTTTGTGTGATTACGCTTGTTTGGTTTGATTCGCACTTTGGGTTTATCGTGAGGTTGTTTTAAAGTTTTATTTATAATTTTTCGAGGAGGTTGGCTATCAGAAGTTTGACATAGTAGTTTTGTCACCGATTGGGGTTCGATGAAGGTTTTGATTATGAGGTCCACAGAGATTTGGATTTGATGATTAGAAGCGATTTTAGTTGTGACGTTGATTTAATGTTTTGATGGGATTTGAGGTATGTTGATTTGGATGGTGATTGGTGTCATAAGATTTAAGTTTGGTTTGATTTTGAAAGTGGGAGCAATGATCAACTCCTTGATAGGTTTTGTGGTAGGCTCAAAGATGAGTGGGGTTGGCGTTGTAGGAATAGATTCGGTTTTAGTACCAGGTTCGTGTTTGATAACAGGCTCAAGTTCAATGATGGGTTCAAGTTTGATGATGGGCTTGTGTTCGGTGATTGGTTTAGGTTCGACAGTAGGTTCAGGTTCGACTATGGGTTCAGATTTGATGGCGGGTTCGCCTTTCATGGTGGGTTCGAGCTTGTGGATGGGTGCTGGGTCGTTGATAGGTTCGAGTCTAGGTTCGAAGATTGGTTTATGTTCGATGATCGGTTTGGTTTCGTGTCTGATGACAGGTTCAAGTTTGATCATGGGTTCAGGTTCGTTGATAGATTCATGTTTGAGGATAGGTTTAGGTTTGATAATAGATTTAGATTCAATAATAGGTTTAGTTTTGATAGTAGGTTTAGGTTTGATGCTAAGTTTAGGTTTAGGTTTGATGATAAGTTTAGGTATGATAATAGGTTTGAGTTTGGGGTTCAGTTTCGTGGTCGGTGGAACGGTAAGTTCAATAGTGGGTTTAAGTTCTTGTTTCAGAGTTGAGGGGATGATAAGTTCTGTGGCGAATTTTGTAGGGGTTGATCCATGAGTTGGTTTTGATGTCGGTTTAGTGATTGACTCTGAAGTAAGTGAAATGGGTGGTTCGGAGGTATGTTTGGTAACAAATTCAGGTTCGAGATCTTGTTCTGAAGTTGGTGAGGTGGTAGTGAGTTTAGCTTCCAAAGTGGGTGTAGAAGTTGATTCGAGAGTTGATTCTGAGGTTAGTGGGGTGATGTGCTTGTTGTTGAGTTCAAGTTTTAAAGCAGGTGTAGGGATTGATTCAGGGACTTGTTTTGAGATAGGTGGGGCAATGTGTTTGAAAATGAGTTTGGGTTTAGGGGTTAGTTTTGGAGTTGATTTGGAAGGGAGAGGGCTAGTGATTTTGGGGGTACATTGGATTACGGGTTTGGATTTAGAGTGTAGTTTTGTGATTGGTTTAAGTATGAATGGCGTCGTATAATACTGATTTATTGGTTCGAAAGCTACTCCTAGAGTCAGCACGTGAGTTTGTTCGGGGGTAGTTTGCGTCATTTGTTTAGGTGTCTACTCAGAGAATGTGGGGGTTGATTTGTTTGTTGGAAGGTTATTGGATTTAAGGGTAGGTTGAGTTGGCTCAGAGATAAGCGCGTTGAGCTCGATGATGAGTTTGGTGATGGGCTGAGTTAGCTTAGGGGTGGAGTCGGTGACATGTTGGATTTTAGTGATCTTGGTAATCGGTTCAGGGCGAAAGGTAACTTCGCGTTTATAGGTGTGTGGGATAGTGTCGGTTGGTTGTAAGTGTTGAGAACTGGAAAATACCATTTTTCACCCCTTAATCTGGGCCTTGATAGACCCTTAAGAGAACTAAATAAGTGTTTTAAGTGCTTATGTTGCAGCTAACAATAAAGACGGGCTTAACCATAAAAGCAGCTTAAAAGTGCCAATAAGATGACAATCCATGTCAATCCAAAGGAAGAAAGTGAAGAAACAACCTCATCAGCTGTTGAAAGGTCTGAATAGAAGAAGCAAAGACTTGGAAGAGAAGTATGGAACAATTCGAACAGAAAAATGCACTACAGAGTCCTTTTCGCAAAGAACCTATACTTTTCGCAAAGAACCTGAAACTCTGCGAAAAGGAATAAAACTCCAGGCGTAGCATTCGAAGAGCATTTGAACTATTCGAAGAGAGGATTGAACTTTGCGAAAAGAAGAAAACACAATTCGAACAGAACCAGAACATTGCGAAAGGAGCTTCAAGAGTCACAACACTTTGCGAAAAGGCCCCTAAGCTGTGCGAAGAGGCATTCTGGAGATTCGTAGCTTTAACAAGGGCAATTCAGTAATTTGTTACACGCGTCCCAATACATTTTAAAACCTAGGGACATTCCAGAGGGTTCTAAGCATGAAGCGAAGGAATATTCCACCCCATGTGAGCACCTAAAGAGGGAATAACTTGGCGGGAACTTCTAGAAACTCTAACAAACTTTCAAAATGCATAATAGAATTGATACCTTTTTCACCTGATTGGTTGAACCAAATCAAGGAATTCTGATTGGCCAGAACAGATCTAGATCCCCGTGCTCGACTACCATTGGTCAATACAGATCTGAGAACCTCTGATTGGTTGATACACATATGAGCTGGACCTGGGGAAAGCTATAAATAGATGAAGCATTTGCCCAATTGGGGCATCCAGATTTTGAGTTTCATTTCTAATCCCCCATTTCCCAGCCAGAAAGCTTGTCTGCAATCCTTGTAATAGCCTACTTTGTACTTGCATTTGAGAGTTGTGAGATACTGCTGTAACTCAAAGGAGAGTTTGCATCCAAGACTGCAAATCTGAGAGCTGTTTAAGCTGTGCTCTGTAATTGTAATGGTGGATTTTAAAAGGTTGCTGTAAACTATGCATTCTCCATTGGACTCATGTCAAGGGTTCCCTCTGATCTCCTCAGTACATTAGACTCCTTTAGATTCATTGTTTTGCATGCAATTTCCCTTGATTCATTAATCCTGTGAGAATTAGTATTGGTAACCTAATCTCTCACGGCATTTGTAGTGATGCTTCTTGTTCTAAACTAAGGCTTTGGATTAAAGACTATTGGATGGTTTGTGGCCATTAAAGTGGACAGACCATAGCCATAAGCTTAAACCTAATCCTTAAATTAGATTTATTTCTCTTACATCTGCACTTGTAGCCAGATGAAGATTGGATCATCTCTCAGTTGAGCTGCAGTCATTCTCATTAGTTTTCAAGGACCAAATCAAAGTTAGATATTACTTCTCCATTTTTTGTATAAGTTTACCTCAAACGTTTCCCCAACTCAGATCTGGATCACTTAGTTTAATTTTTACTTTTATCATTTTGTTAATGTGACAAATTCAACCTCCCATCTTATGTGCTTTGTAGATAGGATCAGAGGTCAGATCTGGTAGCTCAGATCTGGAGGTTTATCTTAAATTTTAAATCAATTCCCTGTGGACAATCTTTTACTCACTTACATTTAAAACTTGCTACAATTGGCCCTGATCTTGCAGGCTAATTATGTTCTCTCTGTGATGATATTTTCTTATTCTTTTTAATATTCAGTACAATGCATCATTTGCAAGTATGATTTCAAAACACAAATAAATCATGCACACTTAGAGCAACAACAGTAAGTGAATAGTATGGTCTTGCTCTGAGGGAGGTTCAATTCTTTGGATCAGGCTAGTTTGGTGGAATGGGGCAGGGGTAAATGAGTGTACGGTCTCGTATGCGAGTTGAGTTTGATCAAACAATGGGTTGTAATTGGTGGTGTTAGTTTGCGTGTCGTTGGGGCACTTGTTTCGGTCATAGTACGGGTTCATGTATTGGTTGGTGTATAGTGGTTGGTCTTGATCAGGGTATAGAGGTTGGTTATAGTCAGGGTGCAGGTTCGTGTAGAGGTCTTGAGCTTGGTCATATAGGTGGTATGGTTAAGGATTAGTTTGGTTTTGTTCTTGGTTTGCAATGATTTTTTTGAAGTCTATTGCTTCGTTTAGGGTATTTGTCTTGGGGTTGTTGGAGGAGGGTCCGTTGGATGTTAAGGTAGGAGGACTGAGGTTTCCATTCATCAGTCAACATTCTATGCGTGAGGCGCATTGATAAAGGCTAGCGAGGTCATGATAGTCGCTTAGGATGAGAACGCTTCGAAGAGGCTCTCGAGAATTAGTAATCATGACTTCTATCGCATTGCTTTCTTTTATTTGATTCTACGTTCGAGCGGTAAGTTTTCTCCAACGGTTGGCGAATGTCGAGAAGTCTTCATCATCCTCTTATCTTGTGTGCATCAAGTCAGCGAGACTGATTTCTTTATGAGTCAGGCACTAGTATTGATCTAGGAATTTGTCAGCTAAGTCTTCAAATGCCTCAATTTCAGCTAAAGGTAAGGCCACGAACCAGCCAAGGGCTTCTCCTTCTAGTGATCTTACAAAGTAATGGATCAGGAGCCCATGATTGGTGCAGATTGGTCGACAGTCATTGCAGAATAGGGCCAAGTGGTGCTTTAGGTTTCCCATACCGTTATATTTGTTAAATTTTGGAAGTTTAAAACTAGCGGGTACAGTGAAGTCGATGACTCGGCAAAATTTGTCGAATCCAAAAGTGTGACTAGAGCATTCTTTGTTAGCCATGTAGTCATCTAGAAATTGGTGAAGGTTGTTTATGTTTACGGCGGTATCTTTTCTAGGTGCCTTGGGAGAGGGTTGTCCTCGGCAGTTATTGCCATAGAAGGTATGAGAGGTATATGTGTTATGTGTCGAGGGAGTCGGAGAATGTGGAGGAATCGGCGTCTTTTCCTCTTGTCTGTTCCTCGGAGTAACTTGTTTTTGGGACCTGAGCCAAGCGTCGACTTCTTTTCCTTCTTTTGTGAGTGCACTGGGAGTGTGGTCCATAACTTGACTATCGGGGTAGCTTTTCTCAGTACCATTTTCTTTAGTGCTATTACTATGATTTGTATTTCATGGAGCGAAGGGGTATTTTTCGCTCTCATTAACCATGTTTACCCGAGCACGACGCTGGGCTGTCCATGAAGACGGCCTAACGTTATACTCGAGGTCGCTATGGGAGCCCCATACGGGTGGGTCGTTATCATTAAAGTTCAACTTTTCGATGTCGGCCATTTTAAAATAGTTTTTTTTTTTTTGAAAGAGTTTATTCATGCGCAAGTGTGTGTAGAAAAGTGATAAAGCGAAACAAAATAAAAATTAAAATAAAAAGTGAAAAATATAAACCAAAATAAAGCAAAAAAAGTAGAAAACCAAATTAATTAAACCAGGACAACCATAGCAAAAAAGAGTCCCTGGTTTAATTGAATTACGCGTCTGTTTCCTGGCGCTTAATCGCTTTGAGTCGGTCACCAACTCAGTGAGCGATCGGCTGACTTACTCAGCGAGTTTCCCAATCCTAACAAAATTAGGGCTAATTGCGGGCGTAATGGCAAGTGCGCAATCTGATTAAGCGTTTAGTCATAAGTACTCGCTTTGTGGCACTCAATCCGATCGCGCGTCTGATTTCAGGTGCATGATCGAGTCTCGAACAGGTCTGAGAAAGGAGGTTTGGTCTGAAAGGGGGACTGATTGCGCGTTTGTGGTATGGCGCGCAATTGAATTACGCGTGGGGTTGCAGGCACTTAATTCGGGATTGTCCGGGTCTGGTCTCTAGAATGAAATGCAAGACTATTGTTTCAGTTTGCATTCCAACTATATACTATTATTTCAGTATATAGTTTTCCCACGTCAGGATCTGAGCCACAAAGCTATTGTTTCAGCCTGTATTCAGCCATATACTATTGTTTCAGTGCATGGTTCACATATCAGTATTAAAAAGAAGGTCAAAGGTTGACCAAACAAAACATATTCCGAGAAGGCAAAATGGGGGGTGTCTACAACCAACAAGGGCTATGATGGGAATTTAATGAAGCAAAAGGGGGGCTGTTTTGGAAATAGCTGCAGCAAAGAGTATTTTGGGGCAGCTAATAGGATGATTAATGTGTGAATATTCTCAGCAGTTCGGGCAAGTATTTTTAGTGTGCAACTGAAGATATTTTTGGGTCTCATAGACAAAATATTAAATGGAGAGCAGGGGCATTTTTGGGGAACTCCAAAGCAAAAGAGAGATCTGCACATGGGCAATAACTGAATTTCAAATATTTGGCGGGAATGCAAACTACTTTAGCTACAGAACTGGATCTCCCACTCTTCTCTGATTGGTTGAAATGCTAAACCAGGGATTAGCATAGATTGAAATGGAAAACTCTCCTCTGATTGGCTGCAATCCAAAGCACTTGGATCACTGTATATGTATAAATAAGACTCCTTGCTGCTATAATTTCTCAGCAAGGAATCCATAGAATAACTTAGGTTCTCCTTAGCTCATTTAGGTTTAGTTTAGCTTTTATTTTTCCTTTTTTTCTTCCCCATTCTCTCTTTAATCCAACCTGTTGGAATAGATCTAGATAAGCAGTCCAGTGCTGGTTTGTAATTATAAAATTGAGGGTTTCAAATGCTTTGTGAATAGATTAGATGTTGCACAGATTGTAGATCTGAGCTCAATAGGCTGTAAATTTTACAATTACAGTAATTGTGGTTTTTAAAGGTGATTCTGATCTAAATTTCACTTTTTCGTATTTGATTTCTCTGGATTAGATATTCCTGTGGATGCTTGAGCTTGTAACCTGGCACCCACAACATCTGCAATACTTTTCCTGTTCCAATCGAGATCCTTGAATTGGAACAATCTCTGGGATGATTAGTGACCCTTCGAGTGGACAGATCATAGCCCTAGGATTGCTTCAATTCTTTGATTGAGATTAGATTTTTATACCTTGCATCTGAGCTTGTAATCAGATGAGGGATTGTAGCAAATCAGTTCTATGTTTTGCCTTTGAATCAATTGATTTGCAATGAGAATTAATCCCTAGTTGCCTATTTCACACCATTTTCTACTTTATTTTACCATCCATCTCCTTCAATCTTATTGTAACAGCCCGGATTTCCATCTCCAGAAATCCGTGCCGTTAGGATCATACTCTGGATGATCCCGGATCGATCACACGTGTCCGCGCATATAGCGAAAGCTAGGTGGACACATCCGAGCAGCGGTAGTCTGAGTCAAACAATTTCTACACTAAATACACGTCAACAATATTTAAATGTAAAGAAAAACATACACATTCCCAAAAAGGAACCAGGAAGAACCATCGGTGATGGACGTACATCACCCAAACAATGGTTCCCGATAGTGGTTCCGAAATGGAATGTGGACTAACATAAACTAAATAAACGTAGAATCATATATGTATATACAAGGTGGCCACCAGGCACACAATAGTCCAAAAGATCAACTACGGATAAAACTTCTCACGGGCGTCCGTCTCCTGATCCTCCGCTTTCCGCCTCGGGATCCGGTGATAGTCCGGGTCACTCTCGTTGCAGAATGCATCGAACCTAAAAAGATTTCAGAAAGCGGGGTGAGCTACATCATAGCTCAATAGAAAAACCATCTAAATGAATTGAATATGGATCATGCTATCTCATGAAGACAAATTCAGATCATGTACTCAAAACAAATCAGTTAAAAGCTGGGAACTTTATGCAAGATGTCAGATGTCATGCAGATATATTATCAGAGTACTTAAAGTGTGTCTATTTAACTTAAGAAACTCCGTTATAGCACAGAGTAACAGAATGTCAGATAGGAAACCCCAACCAATCGTTCACATGAACAATTGTGAAAGTGCAACAATGCCTCATCTATGGAGTGCAATTGCTTAAGGATTACAAGCAGATGCACAAGTGTGCGAGCATCGGATATACGCGGGTCGGTGGGGATCATCTGGTTTAAATCATCAAATCACATACATATATACCTCACGGATCGGATAGCGAAAATCGAAGCGATTTGGGGATACGAATCGAGAAGCAAATCCAAGATAGCAGGAATTTATGATATGCATACATGCTTGTTAAAAACAGAAATCAGGGCACAGATATAAAATAAACATGAAATCATACTCAAAAGCAGTTTAGGTTGGTTTTCCCCTACCTCAGATCAGTTTATCTTCTAAGCAAATCCAAAGCTTTTTCGACGTGTCAGGGTTTATCCTATACCATAGGCACAGTACATTAAGTGTTAGGAGTGTCAGAGAATTACCCGGCACCACATCCGGGGTGTCTACTTTATAAAGTCAAGACAGACAAAAACAGGGTAAGTGATCGATCACCAACCTCATTGATCGATCACCACCCACTGTAGATCGATCACCACCTTGGTGATCGATCACCAACCTGCTTATCTCTCTCTCAACACAGTCAAGGTTGATCGATCACCACCTTGGTGATCGATCACCAACCCTCCTGTAGATCGATCACCACCTTGGTGATCGATCACCAATGCAATTTCAAAAACTCCCCCCTTCTGTCCACATCAATTTCTTATACAGATTGATCGATCACCATCCTCATTGTAGATCGATCACCACCTTGGTGATCGATCACCAACCCTCCTGTAGATCGATCACCACCTTGGTGATCGATCACCAACTCCCTTGTAGATCGATCACCACCTTAGTGATCGATCTACAACTCGGGCAAGAACTTCCTAGCTTCTGGGGTCTCTGTTCCCCATAAGGCTTATACAGATTGATCGATCACCAGTCCTTGGTGATCGATCATAACCCTCGATGATCGATCACCACCCTATGGTGATCGATCACCAATAACGAAAAAGTCATTAATGGAGTTCACCTCCCATCCATTTTTTATCTCCCTCCACTAATGGTTGTTCAATCACCATTAATACTTCATAAATACACCCTCTAAACTATCCTTTAACCCTATTTATCCTACACAACTCACCTTGTTCGTGGGTTCCTTGAGGTTCCGGCAATGACCCGAAAAGAGGGTCTCAAACCTAGATCTCGGAGCTCCTCCTCGATCCGGATCCGGCGAGAAGCTCTTCAGCTCTGGTTCGACAGATCAAGGCCTCTCACACCAATCTCAAACCCCAAATAACTCAATCACCTTGGTCTAGCTACTCTAGCTTAGGAATCCCTCATCTTCACTCTTGCTAACCCTTTTCTTCTCTCTCAAAGGATCTCTTTAACACTTTCTTAGCACAATCTCCAACCTATGGAGCAATTAGGGCAAGGGGATGAAGGAGAAGAAGAGTGGAAGTCTCTCCTCTCTTGTCTCCCTTCCTTCCTCTATAAGCTACCTCCTCACAGCAGAATTTATGTTTTGCCCTTGGTGCCCGCTCCGGTGTGAAGCATGAACACAGTTGCTTCCGCGCAACGTGTTCCACCTACCCTCTACACATCTAGGATCTAGATGAAATTGCACACGTGATCTCATCTCATCACGGTGCCACATTATTTAAACTAATATAACCCTAAAGTTTTTGAATGAACCTTGGATCACAATGATCGAGGTCGTTACATTATCCCCCCCTTAGGAATTTTCGTCCTCGAAAATGTCTAAGAGGTGTATTTAGGGATTTTGTAGTTCGAAAAACTTACATGCTAACTAATACAGAATAATTCGTCTATGTGTTATGCAGGGTAATTAAAACACTTACGGAGTTTACACATATCAGGCATGAATAATGAAAGTATTAACAGAATTTATGAGGTATGCAATGAATATAATTAGAGAGATGTACACATATAAATGGCTAATAAGCTATAGTAGTATGGTAATACAGGGGGCATCGGATGGGCGGCGTCATCGAGCGTCGATCTGGCCGAACGCGAGCGGTGAATGATAGTCACGTGGATCCACCCGGTCTTGTGAGCGTGCGCGATCATCGGCGTGGGCGTCGTGTGGCATAAAGGTCTTTGCATGACTAGCTCATGCATACCAGCGTGATAGTCCGGGCGACGATGCATCTGTCTGAACGCCTCAACGCCATCCGGCCTCTCGTGGATGCGGTGGTTGCTCTCCACCAACTTCATGAAGCATAAGCGGTGACATTGCCGGAGGAAGGCGGGGAGGGGAGGGTGATGATGGTGATCGGCGTGGTGGAGCGAGGCTGGTCGGCGGATGGCTGGGGTGGTGGGTCCTGTGGTGGCTCGCCCTCTGTGGTCACGGCACCGGGTGAACCCTACCTTTCTGATGGGGAATGGGCTCAGCCGCGCCCTCCTCCTCCTCAGGAAGACGCTTAACCAACAAGTTGTAGCTCTTTGTCCAGTCTTTCAGGTGAAAGACCTTAGTGTTGTTTTCCAAACGGGGCTCGTGGGGAGCCAAGACGTAGGCCTCGCGTAGGGCAGCATACTGCTCTACGAGCTTGGTGACGAGGCGTGCATAGGGGATCTGTTTCTTCGCTCCAGATCGCCCCTTCTCAGACATCAGGTCATTGGCATTTATGATGCCATCAATGACCAGATCTGCCATAGAGAACCAACGGTTCTCATAGGCGGAGAATAGTGCTTGTTGCACTACTCCAGTCCGTGAGGACTTGTGCAGGAAAGGGTTGAGGGCACACTTGATGTAGGTATCAAGCATCCACAACCGGTCAGGTAGTTGGGCCCTAGAAATGGATTGGCCCCTACCGTGTTGGCCTTGGGTCATCTTGGTGACCACATCGGCATAGGGTACCTCCTTGACGTACGGAGGCTCGAGGCCACTGGTCTCGATGTACGCGGACGGGCATTGAAGTGCCGCCGCGACATGGAAATGGTTAAATTTATATTCAAGGCCATCGATGGTTGTGACGAGTCGATGGCGACTATCACCCCATTTGAGATTTTGAAAGAAAAGCCGTACAATACGTGGGCAATAATGGTCATGGAAGGGCGCGAGCAAGGGTTTAAGCCCTAGCTTTTGTATGTAACCCTTGGCCCAAGCCATTTCGGGTCGGTCCTCATAGAGTGAGGACACAAAAACGCATTCCGGTAGGAAGGTTTTGGAAGCCCACCACGGGTTGGGGACTTCACGCTCAATGGGGAGCGGCGCGGATGCGGGAACGGGTGGGGTAGAGGTCGAAACCGGTGCCATGGGTGGCATGGATGATTTGGAATAGAAGCGATGCAGATGAGGCAGATGTGGGTACCTTCTGTGAAGGATTCTTCGTATGCGTGGTCCCATGGTATAGATTTGGGTTAAAATGCTAAGAAAGGAATCAAAGATCAAGGAAATGGAAGATTTACGGTGAATGAGGCGACGCACCTCAAATCGAGCGAGAACGAAACGAAATCGCGGAGAATAGTCGGAAAATGGTTGGGGAAGGTCGAAACCGCAAGCCCTTTGGTCTCTAGCAGTTGTGATGTTGCAAATGACCCTTGAACTCCCTCCTTTTAACTTTTAACGCCCATTGGTGATCGATCACGGCCCATTGGTGATCGATCACGGGAGAATCTTCAAGTCCCAATCAAGTCATTGATCGATCACCAAGTTGTGTAGATCGATCACGGGTCCTGTAGATCGATCACCACTTGGTGTAGATCGATCACGCCCATTGGTGATCGATCACCGCTTGTGTAGATCGATCACCACCTTGGTGTAGATCGATCAGCGATGCGGGACCACCACATTTCATCCGATCGGTCTCCCTAATATTGTGATCCGGATTTTGAGACTACCGATTCATACACGCTATCTGAGCGTTCCCAAAAGAGAAATTCATCAAGTGCATGCTCACACATCAATCTATAATTCTTAGACGAAGTATAGAGGCTTACCTTTCTTATCAAGTGAACAGATGCGGATACTGTTCACGGATTTCGGTTGCTCTCTCCCAAGTGGCTTCGGCGTCTGAATGATTTCTCCACTTGACTAGTACCAGCGGGATTAATTTAGTCCGCAGGACTTGATGTCGACGATCCAAAATAGCAATCGGTTCCTCAATCGTCATATCCTCCACGAAGCTCTATCGGTTGGAAATCCAAGACGTGAGTCGGATCGCGTACGTAATGGCGCAGCATGGATACGTGGAATACGTTATGCATGCTTGCTAACTGCGGTGGTAAGGCGATCCGATATGCTACCTCGCCAACTCGTCCAAGTACTTCAAATGGTCCAATGTATCGAGGACTTAGCTTTCCGCGTTTCCCAAAACGCATGACGCCCTTGGTTGGTGAAATTTTCACAAACACCTTGTCTCCAACCTAAAAACAAGGGTCAATTCTTTCGTAGTTTAATTTTAACCATGGTCATATATCATTAATGTAATTTATTATACCTGAAATTCCACTTGTGTTCGGTGAAGATCGGCATAGCTCTTTTGGCGACTTTGGGCCATTTTTAACCTTTCACGTATTACTCTAACCGTTTCAGTGGTACTATCCACCATTTCTGGTCCCAAGACAAGCTTCTCGCCGATTTCTTCCCAGTTCAATGGAGACTTGCATCGACGTCCATATAAGGCTTCATAAGGTGCCATCCCAATGCTCGACTGATAGCTGTTATTGTACGCGAACTCGATCAGAGGTAAGTGTTGATCCCATGAGCCATGAAAGTCTAACATACATGCTCGCAACATATCCTCTATTATCTGGTTCACTCTCTCGATCGCCCATCACATCGAGGATGAAGCTGAAATTGAACTCAATTTTGTACCCATGCCTTCTTGGAATCGTCGCCAAAACTGCGACGTATACAGAGGATCTCTATCACACACGATGCTGACAGGTATGCCATGTAATCGAACTATTTCTTTCAAATATAACTCGGCTAGTTTGTTGGCTATAATTGTAGTCCGATACGGCAGAAAATGTGCGGATTTCGTCAAACGGTCAACAATAACCCAAATTGCATTGTTCTTTCTCAGTGTACTCGGTAATCCTAGAATAAAGTCCATAGAAATGGCTTCCCATTTCCACTCTGGTACTGGCAAGGGTTGTAACAAACTTCTTTGGATTCGATGATCTACTTTCACCGCGCATCAAACACAGAAACATACTCCGCCACATCCTTCTTTAATCCTCTCCACCAAAAACTTCGTTTGAGATCTTGGTACATCTTGGTGCTACCCGGATGTATAGCATATGTAGATTTATGCGCTTCTTCCAAAATTGTGTCCTTTAGATCTTTTGTATCCGATATGCATGTCCGATCTCGAAATAGCAAGGTGCCATCATCCTTAATAGAAAAATCAGGCCTTATCCCATTGATCACATCTCTTCTAATCGTCATGAGCTCGTCATCGACCATTTGGAGTTTACGTATATTGTCAAACAAGGTGGGCCGTATCACAATGGTGGCCATCAAAGTACCTGAACCCTTAACATCAATCAACGTATCACATAAGGCCAGGTCTTCCAATAAATGCCACCTTTGCACTCTGGTGATCAAATGTGCCAATTGAGCTGAAGACTTCCTGCTCAAAGCATCCGCCACCACATTGGCTTTTCCAGGGTGATACTGGATGGAACAATCGTAGTCTTTTAAGAACTCCATCCACCTGCGCTGTCGCATGTTCAAGTCCTTTTGTGTAAACAAGTACTTTAGGCTTTTGTGGTCGGTGTAGATGTCAAATGTCTCACCGTATAAGTAGTGCCTCCAAATTTTCAGAGCAAAGATCACCGCTGCTAACTCCAAGTCATGAGTCGGGTAGTTCTTCTCATGTTCCTTCAGTTGTCTAGAGCCATATGCGATAACCTTCTTGTGCTGGTTGAGGACGCAACCTAACCCACTATACGATGCGTCGCTGTAGATAGCAAAGCCTCCTCTGCCAGAAGGTATAGCTAGCACTGGTGCTGTAGTTAGACGCGTCTTCAATTCCTGGAAACTCTTCTCGCATTGTTCCGTCCAATCAAACTTAGCACTTTTCTTTGTGAGCTGAGTAAGCGGACTCGATAGTTTAGAGAATCCTTCTACAAACCGCCTGTAGTACCCTGCCAAACCAAGAAAACTACGGACCTCCATCCTTTGTCTTAGGCTGTTCCCAATTCACAACCGCCTCGATCTTTGTGGGATCTACCGTTATACCCTTTGCGGAGACGATATGGCCTAAGAAACTCACTTGGTTCAACCAAAACTCGCACTTGCCGAGCTTTGCGTATAATTTGTGTTCTCTAAGGGTCCGCAACACCACATGTAGATGTTCTTCGTGTTCCTCCTTTGTCTTGGAATAGACAAGAATGTCGTCTACGAAAACAACCACCGACTTGTCCAAGTGTGGTTTAAATATATGATTCATCGTCCATAAATGATGCGGGTGCATTCATCAATCCAAATGGCATAACTAAGAACTCATAGTGCCCATATCTGGTTCTGAACGCTGTCTTCTCCACATCTTCAGTCTTGACCCGTAATTGATGGTAACCTGATCTCAAGTCAATCTTCGTAAAGAACCTCGCTCCTTGCAATTGATCAAATAGATCGTCGATCCTAGGAAGCGGGTAACGATTCTTAATCGTCAACTTATTCAACTGCCGATAATCAATGCATAAGCGCATTGAGCCGTCTTTCTTTCTGACAAACAACACTGGCGCTCCCCAAGGAGACACACTTGGCGAATAAATCCCTTGTCAAGCGGTTCTTGCGCTTGTTCCTTCAACTCTTGCAATTCTGGTGCCATCCGTCACGGAGCCTTAGAATCGGTTACGTGCTCGGAGCTAAATTAATTGCAAACTCAACCTCTCTAAGCGATGGTAATCCGGGCAATTCCTCGAAATACATCGGGATACTCACACGACGTGAATATCGGATAGCACATTTGTTTCTTCCCGTTGTTCTTGTAGAAAAGCCACATATCCGCTGCATCCATTCTTCATCATCTTTTCCGCCCGAATCGCGGATATCAACGGGGCCACCTTAGATTTTTCCCCAAGGAATTTAAATGATCGTCGCTTAGGTGGACGAAAAACCACTATCTTTCGAAGGCAATCCACACTTGCGCGGTATGCGGATAGCCAGTCCATTCCCATAATGACGTCAAATCCCTTCATATCTAACAGAATCAAATCTGCCTGTGTCTCATGTTCTTCCACTGCCACTATCACTGACTTGCACACGGTGAGTGCGTTCAGATATTACCGTGGGCCGACACGCCAAAATAAAGTCTAATTGTTCTGGAGTGGCACCCAATTTCTTAGTAAATTGAGATCGTATAAAGGAGTGCGTAGAGCCTGGATCTATCAAGGCTCGTGCACTGTAAAAGCAAATGTCGCAACTCCTACACAAATTCAGTTCACCTATACGCCAAGTCCAGTGTTACTTCAAACGTTTAAAATATGCATGCATACATATATTATTTACATCATAATTACTCAATAATTTCTATATTTTTCAAAATTCTTAATTCATTATATCAATAAACCACATTCATTGAATTTCAATTCATACCTTGGATGACATCATTCGATGTCAGAGCATCGGTCGCGGTGACGGCATAAGCTCGACCGTGGACTATTGGTCGAGATGATCTCTGTGTTGATACCGATCCTGACCGCTCCTTGCTCTCCTCAGGGCAATTCCTAACCAAGTGACCCATCTTGCCACACCTGAAGCATGCCCCTGTCTCTCTCCGGCAGTCCTCTGTCTTGTGTGGTTTCCCACACTTTGCACATATCGCGGCCGGAGTGAAGGATGAGACCCTTGAAGGTCCCTGTGTCACTGAGGCCCCGCTACCAGAAGATCCAGCTGGTCTGAATGATCTAGAAGGCGTAGGTGTTACTGCCCTCTGGTAGGAACTTGGACCCGAAGATATCGCCGGTCGAGGGTGCGTAGGGTATCTCGGAGGTCTGGAATATCTAGCCCTCTTGTTTTGCTCTGCATCCTGAGATTGCCCTTGGAATGGTCTCTCTCTCGCCTGCTTGTCTCTCCAAGAAAACTGCTTTTGATTCTCCTCTTCGGCTATGAGAGCCTTGGCCATGACTCCCTCATACGTCTCCATTTCCCACATGGCGACGTCTTTTTGTAGATTCTGTCTAAGGCCAAGTTGAAACTTTCTGGCTCTCATCAACTCTGTGGCTACATGCTGAGGAGCAAACCTAGCCAACCTGTCAAACTCCGCTCCATAGTCTCTCACCGACATGGCGCCTTGCTTCAACTCTATGAATTTCACTTCCCATTGGTGCCTCACAATTTTCGGGAAGTATTTGTGGTAAAACACCTCCGTGAACTCCTCCCATGTCCAAGGAGTGTGAGGGAATTCTCTTTGTCGATTTTGTGACACCGACTTCCACCATGGTCCGGCGTCACCATCAAGTTTGAAAGTGGCCCAACGCACTTTCTCCTCATCACTGCATTGTAGTACCTCGAAGAGCTTTTCCATCTCTTCAATCCATCCTTCCGCCTCTATGGGATCCGTTTGACCCGAGAAGTTAGGAGGTCTCATTCTCCTAAACTCCGCAAATCCACCAGGCTGATGGTGTGGTCTAGCTGCCTGTTGAGCCAACGCAGCTGTTTGTTGAGCGACGTTGGTAGCTAATGCTTCCAACACCTGCTCCATCCTCTCCTCATTTCTTCTTCTTCCTCCTCTTGGTCCCACCGGAACCACATTTGGCTGCGAGAGAAATTCTAAACCCCGCGACGTGACCTCTGGCACATCCCTCAGGGGAATCTCTCTCTGTCCTGCTCTACCTCCACTATGCCCTCCTCTGAACTTAGGGCCCATACTGGTCTGTCATTGTAAAAACAACAACATTGATCAGTACATAGATTGTGAAAACAATCCTCTCTAAACCCGTAGTTCAACCTACTGTCTAGGCTTTGATACCAACTGTAACAGCCCGGATTTCCATCTCCAGAAATCCGTGCCGTTAGGATCATACTCTGGATGATCCCGGATCGATCACACGTGTCCGCGCATATAGCGGAAGCTAGGTGGACACATCCGAGCAGCGGTAGTCTGAGTCAAACAATTTCTACACTAAATACACGTCAACAATATTTAAATGTAAAGAAAAACATACACATTCCCAAAAAGGAACCAGGAAGAACCATCGGTGATGGACGTACATCACCCAAACAATGGTTCCCGATAGTGGTTCCGAAATGGAATGTGGACTAACATAAACTAAATAAACGTAGAATCATATATGTATATACAAGGTGGCCACCAGGCACACAATAGTCCAAAAGATCAAAAGCAAAACTCGTCTACACTACGTCTGCTCTCCTCTCGCCTCGGCCTCGGGATCCGGCCGATAGTCCGGTCACTCTTGGGCATTGCAGCCTCAGAACCTAAAAAGATTTCAAAAAGCAGGGTGAGCTACATCATAGCTCAATAGAAGAAAAACCATCTAAATGAATTGAATATGCAGATCATGCTATCTCATAATAGAAGACAAATCCAGATCATGTACTCAAAACAAATCAGTTAAAAGCTGGGAACTTTATGCAAGATGTCAGATGTCATGCAGATATATTATCAGAGTACTTAAAGTGTGTCTATTTAACTTAAGAAACTCCCGTGACTGTATAGCACGGAGTAAACAGGAATGTCCGATAGGAAACCCCAACCAATCGTCGTTCACATGAACAATTGTGAAAGTGCAACAATGCCTCATCTATGGAGTGCAATTGCGCCGAGGATTACAAGCAGGTGCACAAGTGTGCCAGGCATCGGATACCTGCCGTCGGTGGGGATCATCTGGTTTAAATCATCAAATCACATACATATATACCTCACAGATCAGATAGCAGAAATCAGAAGCAGATTTCAGGATACGAATCAGGAAACAGAAATCAAAGATAGCAGGAATTTATGATATGCATACATGCTTGTTAAAAGCAATCGAGACGATATAAAATAAACATGAAATCATACTCAAAAGCGTTTAGGTTGGTTTTCCCTACCTCGAGATCAGTTTATCTTCTAAGCAAATCCAAAGCTTTTTCGGCGTGTCGTGGTTTATCCTATACCATGACGCGATTACATTAAGTGTTAGGAGTGTCGAGAATTACGGCACCACATCCGGGTGTCTACTTTATAAAGTCAAGAGAATAAAAAAGCAGGGTAAGTGATCGATCACCAACCTCATTGATCGATCACCACCCATCAGATCGATCACCACCTTGGTGATCGATCACCAACTGCTTATCTCTCTCAACACAGGTCAAGGTTGATCGATCACCACCTTGGTGATCGATCACCAACCTCCTCAGATCGATCACCACCTTGGTGATCGATCACCAATGCAATTTCAAAACTCCCCCTTCATCACATCAATTTCTTATACAGATTGATCGATCACCATCCTCATTGTAGATCGATCACCACCTTGGTGATCGATCACCAACCCTCCTGTAGATCGATCACCACCTTGGTGATCGATCACCAACTCCCTTGTAGATCGATCACCACCTTAGTGATCGATCTACAACTCGGGCAAGAACTTCCTAGCTCGGGGTCTCATTTCCCCATAAGGCTTACTCTGATTGATCGATCACCAGTCCTTGGTGATCGATCACCAACCCTCAGTGATCGATCACCACCCTATGGTGATCGATCACCAATGACAGAAAAGCTGTCATTAATGGAGTTCACCTCCCATCCATTTTTTATCTCCCTCCACTAATGGTTGTTCAATCACCATTAATACTTCATAAATACACCCTCTAAACTATCCTTTAACCCTATTTATCCTACACAACTCACCTTGTTCGTGGGTTCCTTGAGGTTCAATGACCCAAAAGAGGGTCTCAAACCTAGATCTGGAGCTCCTCCTCGATCCGGATCCGTGAGAAGCTCTTCACCGGTTCGGATCAAGGCCTCTCACACCAATCTCAAACCCCAAATAACTCAATCACCTTGGTCTAGCTACTCTAGCTTAGGAATCCCTCATCTTCACTCTTGCTAACCCTTTTCTTCTCTCTCAAAGGATCTCTTTAACACTTTCTTAGCACAATCTCCAACCTATGGAGCAATTAGGGCAAGGGGATGAAGGAGAAGAAGAGTGGAAGTCTCTCCTCTCTTGTCTCCCTTCCTTCCTCTATAAGCTACCTCCTCACAGCAGAATTTATGTTTTGCCCTTGGTGCCCGCTCCGGTGTGAAGCATGAACACAGTTGCTTCCGCGCAACGTGTTCCACCTACCCTCTACACATCTAGGATCTAGATGAAATTGCACACGTGATCTCATCTCATCACGGTGCCACATTATTTAAACTAATATAACCCTAAAGTTTTTGAATGAACCTTGGTTTCCGTGCCGGGCACGCGGATCACAGCAGTCGGGGTCGTTACACTTATAGATTTAGTTTTATATTTCAGTTTTGTAAATTAGATCTAGTGACACCCGAAAAACTCCCTTTCTTTCTTAGTTTAGGCTAGAATTGCCAGATCTGTAGCCAGATCTAGAGGTCTACTGTACACCTCTTAGGTTTTAAATCACTACTCCCTGTGGGACAAACTCTTACTTATCAAAACTTGCTACAAATGGACCCTGTATCTTGCAGGTCTAGGATAATTTTTAGTGTGCTGATTCAACCCTCTTTTTAATTTATTTTATTTTCCTTTACAAAAAATTAGCACATGAAAAATCCGCAACATTAGGCACCCGATCAACCCGCTTAATGCGGTCTCTACTTATGGCCAAAACAAAAATAACATAAAAGAAGCAAAACTATCCTTCCTCTTGCCTTAGGGCACCAAAATCCTATTTCTGTCCCTCCATTCCTACCAGAATTTCAGCGGTGTAACAGCACAAATGTGAGGATAGAGGAAGAACAAAGAAGGTAGAGGAGTAGAGGGGAGAGCCGAAGCTCTCGGGCCCTTGTTGCATTACTGTGGATCCTTGCGTAGACGTGCTTCAATGAGCTTCCAATGGCTTGTATGGTTAGAACAAGGGTTCTAACTCTTAGGGTTTGATAGCTAAGAGGTAGAGAAGGAAGGCTAGAGGATGGCTCTCACCTAAACAAGGGGATTTTTGAGGAAAGGTAAGGTCTAAAGAAGGTTTGAGAATTCTGGAATTTGTATGCAAAAGGGAGCACCAAAGGAAGAGGGAGCTTCTTTCTTAACCTTCTTTCTTAGGAAAATTTTCAAGCCCTTTCAAAGGGAGGGGTACCTCTCTATTTATAGAAAAAGGAGAGGGTAGGAGGATGATTAGAGGCTGAATTGGTTTATCAATTCGGTAATCTAGCATCTAAGGTTTCATATGTTTTCAAGAGCTTGGAAAAGTGTGAAGGTTACTTCAATGGTGGATAAGGAAGGGTACAACAGACTAAGTGAAACACACCCAGGGCATGAAGATGGTCAACAATTCAAATAGAGAAGTACAACAAGTCAAATAGAGAGGTACACTTGAGGGTTGCAAATAGGATAAGGAAGGGTACAACAGAATAAGTGAAATACACCCAGGGCATCAAGATGGTCAACAAGTCAAACCCCAAAGATGAAATTCGAGCAAAAAACTCAGGGTTACTATTGCTAAACTTGGCACAACTAATAGATGCGCCAGGCAAAGGTACAGTAAAACAGTGCATGGGAAGTTGCAAGGTTGTGGGGGGACCCACTTAAACTTGGCGCAACTAATACTTGCGCAAAGCCATTTCTTCCCTGAAATGGCTTGGCGCATGTATTACATGCACCAAATTCATATGGATCCTCCACCCAAAACCCTAATTTTGTCAAAAAATTTAGAACGCGATATCTTTAGATGTACATCTCCGAATGAGATGATTCTTAGCTTGTCAGAAAGCTGGAGACTTCTACTTTTCAATGGTATATGATTCAATTGTAGTAGAATATTTCTACTAGTTCCGATGCACCAGTCTTCGACCATTGCCCGGGAAGGTTAGGTTTAGGGTTCGAAAGGGGTTCTAAAGATTCGGGATGGGTTCTAAGGGATCCAGGGTGATTCCTAAGGTTACGATACCTACCATTAGAAGCTCAGAAGTGCACCACTCTCAAAATATGTTTCAATCAGGCCTTGGGCAAAATCTGGGTGTCTACGATACCCCTCTTTGGTATCCGATCACTAATGATCGAATACCAAATAGAAGTGACATCTGAAGAGGCCCAAGGCATCACTGACGGGTCTGTTGTATTCAAAATGAACCTCAAACATCAGCTGGGTAACATGGTGAGTAAAAAAAACTCGGTATGTCGAGAAAAATGTCCGTTCCTCAAGGTTATCGATCCCCAAGTGCTTAGCGACATTACTAGGCATAACCGAGATGGAGCGAGTTGCAAAAGCGCAATATGCTGAGAAAAATGTCTGCTTCTTGAGATAATTGAAGATGTTTGATGCTCAAGTTTCATTCTGAATAAAATAGCTCTATGAGTGAGGGTGATCGACCCATACTTAAAGATAGGCACAAGATAAATGCGCAAAGGTCCACAGTGTGTGTCCAATCCTATGAGGCATTGATTGCCCCATTTGACCAACCACGGGTGTCCCTACACGAGGTAGGGTTCGAGATATTTGGGTGAACCAATCGATCCCAAAGTTAATTTAGCACAACTACCCGAGTGGAGCGAATATTGATGTCGCAATGTTTTTTGGAAGTGTGTGCCATTTTTGATAAAGTGCCCTAGATCAACATTACCTAGAGTATCCAACTTCAAATAAAACTGAACAGATCCGGCCAAAATTGGGTGCCTACCGAAGGAGGCGCTCAATCTTGGTCTCCGTCAACGATGATCTTATTATTGAACAATTATACAAAAACATGCACTCATCATGATAGATAAAAACAAAGGGGAATGGAAGTCCCGACCCAAAACTCATTCGAGTATAATTTACGAGAATAAACGACCATCCAACGGATACCCAGACACAAGGCGTACACTTTACAGGGACATCATACAAATGCAAGTTTTAAGCCTGCACCCTTAAACGAGCCCTTCGGAATGCATATTTGAACATAGTCATTCGATAGGTAATTTCCTTTTTGACAGGTTGGTTTTAACCAACAATTGACCTTTTTCTGAGGAATCTGAAGCTTAAGACACTTAAGTTCACGTGAATCCAAAAACAGAGCGCTCAGCGTAAAGATTTAGCAGTGGAATCAACCTGATCGAAACATTGACCGTTTGATCAGGATTGACACCATTGCTCCTACTTTAAAGTAGGATCCAAAGATCCATGGTGAACCTTAGACTCAAGACGTTAAATTATCACAGCTGCATTGCAGATAAAATATTAATATTTTATCGCATTGGGGCACGCATATGCATAATAAAAAGTGTCACGAAAACACAGATTTCTTTTTTTCTTTTTCAAATAATTATTTTTTCCAGTTTTTTTTAATAGACCGACGTCTATGGAGAGATGCTTCATTTGATTTGTCCATTGCCGAGAGGTTGCTGACTTCGAGGCTTTGATCCATTTTTATGTTCCTGCACATTTCTCAAGAAAATGTTAGTCTTTTTTTTATTTATAGAGGTAACATATGCATCCTAAATAACAGAAGGAGAAGCAAACTTTTACCTTCACTCCTTTTTTTTCTTTTTTTTTTAAAGATTTATATATATTTTTTTATTTTTTAGATTTTTTTATTTTGTTTATTTATTTTGAGATTGAAGTACGATGCCATAAATATGTACATTGGCATAAAAAAAGAGTGTATATTGTTTAGAATTTTTCAGATTTTTTATTTTTGGTTGTTTTTTCTTTCTTTTCTTCTTTTTTTTGTTTGATGCCTAAACAGTGAGACGAAATAACGGGTCCCATTTTGAGCATAGACGGATCCGAGTGAGGTTCAACATTTTTTATCGAGAACGGAATGTCTATCCCTTTGGGTCGAATCAACCTTTCATCCTTACCTCGGGTCATATGTTTTACGGTGCGGCATAAAGATATACCTGATCAAGATCTGATTTGAGTTAACATGAGTGGCCCAAATGAAGATCAGAGCTCGGGATTGTAACCAAGGGAGTAACTAAAATTTTTCTCCTTTTCTTTTTTTCTTTCACAACATTTTTTTTAACCTTTCACTCACAATGCCCAAGACGGGTTTTTTCATGCCCATTGTTGCCCTCTTTTTTACTCGTAGCACCTTTTCAGGTTTTCACTATGTCCATGGGTATGCATTTTTATCCCAGGCGCCTTTTCAGGTTTGCACCTGTTCCGTACAAACTCGCTGTTTTTATCCATAGGCGCCATTTTGGGTTTTCACCACGCCCTTTTGCTTTGAGCTTGTATTTTTTTATTTTCTATTTTATTTCCCTTTTATTTTATCAAAAGTCATGACACAGACGTCGATTCCGTCATAGCCGGCCAGATGAAATTCTTTGATTGTCTCACTGCTTGGCTCGTGCTGACTCGACGGATGTTGTGACTACTCGTGGACCTTAAAGAAGGCTTTATTCAGGGATGTATCTTGGCCATGGGTAAGGTTAGGATTTTTGAAGATATTCTGGGTTTAAAAGGTTTTCTTGATAGGATTCTAGTTGCCATAATACACTTCTTTCTTGGGGAATTTTGACTGTACATGTCCCATTTTCTTTTCTACACATTTTTTTTAATTCTTTTGCTTTTCTTTTCAAACATCCTCTTTTTGGAATTTTATTTTTCTGAATTTTTTTGGATTTAATAGTAACTCTTTTTCTATTTTTTTTATTGGTATTATACACACACATTTTATTTTTAAGGGGGGGGGTTGTAAAATAATGGCCGACGAAATGATGGCCTCTTTGTAAAGTATCCTTGAGCAGTCGCGTATCCATTTCTGTCAATAGTTACCTTATCACGAAGACCTAGGAGTAGAATCGTCGGATATATCCAGTGTTGAGGGGCTCAGGAAAGTAATCTTCGTCCATAGTGGCGAGGCGGATCGTGTATCCTGGAAGCACTTCTTGGATGACATAAGGTCCTTCTCAATTGGGCTTAAATTTTCCTCTCGGATCAGCATGAGGGACGGGAAGATTTTCTTGAGTACCGTGTCTCTCACCTTCAAATCTCGACAGTGGGCACGTTTGTTGTAAGCACGTGCGATTCGCCCTTGATACACTTGGGTATGACACAAGGCAAGGAGCCTTTTCTTGTCTAGCAAGCTCAACTGCTCAAAACGGGATCTCTCTTACTTCGAGTAAGCCAGACTCCATGAGAAAGTAGAGCGACTGTACTTCAACTTCAACTGGAAGGACAGCCTTAGTTCCATACACAAGGGAGAATGGTGTTGCCCCTGTAGCGGTGTGGATCGATGTTTTGTAGGCCCATAAAGCGAATGGTAACATTTCGCTCCAATCTTGATAAGTGACAACCATCTTCTCAAGGATGTGGATGACCATTCTGTTGGCAGCTTCCATGGCCCCATTGGTTTGTGGCCGATAAGGTGACGAGCGATGGTGTTTGATTTTGTACTACTCACAGAAGGCCCTGATGCACTTGTTCGAGAAGTTTGTGCCATTATCAATGATAATATCCTTGAGTATGCCAAACCAGCAAACTATATTGCTCTTGATGAATTTCTCGACGTGATCGGTATTGATGTTTGTGTAGGATGTTGCCTCTACCCATTTGGTGAAGTACTGAATGGCAACAAGGATGAACTGATGTCCGTTTGATGCTTTTAGATTGACTTTTCTGACGACGTCGAGGCCTCAAGTAGCAAATGGCCATGGAGTGGTCATGTTGTGAAGATCTATAGCTGGAGCGTGTATCAGACTGGAGTACTCTTGACATTTGTAGCATTTCCAAACGTGTTTGCAACAATCAGATTCCATAGTAGTCCAGAAGTATCCTTGGCGTAAATTCTTTTTAGCGAGCATATGGCCATTGATGTGGGCACCGCATACTCCCTCGTGAATCTCCTTCATGATGTTTGTTGCCTCGCCTTCAATCAGGCATCGGAGTAGAATATTGTTATATGACCACTTATAAAGACACTCGTCGCAGATGACGTAGTTTGCTGCTAAACATTGAATGGTCCGTCTATCCTCCCTGGCCGTCCCCTCCGAGAAAGTGCGGGTCTCGAGGAAATTCTTGATATCTGAGAACCATGGCGGCTCATCATTAGCCTTTGTGGGTTCTTTAATCAATAGGCAAAAGGCTGGCTCGTTCCTCTATTCAATCATGATTGGCTTCATCTCGACACCATACGGGATTTCTACCATTGATGCCAAAGTTGCTAACGCGCCGACGAAGAGATTCCTTATCCACGAGACGTAAGAGAATGTGACATCCTCGAAGTAGGCTATCAAATCTTTGAGGTGTTCATGGTAAGGGATCAATTTCTCATCCTTTGTCTTCCAATCTCCATTTTTCTGGCATATGATTAATTATGAATTACCAAATACCCTAAGATGGGTTACCTTCAAGTCAAGTGTCGCTTGCAGTCCAGCAACACAGGCCTCATATTCAGCCATGTTGTTAGTACAAGGGAAATTGAGCTTGATAGAAACTGGTACGTGAGATCCTTTTGTCAAGATCAGAATGGCGCTAACTCCTTGACCTTCGGCATTCGCTGCCCCATCGAAGTGCATTACCTAGAATTCCTCCGTCTCTACTGTAACGTCCTCTGTCATGAATAGGATATCTGCATCTAGGAATTCAATTCTTAAAGGCTCAAAATCGAGTAAAGGATTCTCGGTAAGATGATCGACGAGTGCTTGCCCCTTGATTGATTTTTGAGTCACGTACGTGATATGGAATTCGGATAGTAAGAGCTATCAGCATGCCGTCCACCCAGTGAGAGCTGGCTTTCGAACAGGTACTTCAATGGATCCATGCGAGTGAGGAGTAGCACTGCTTGGGATAACAAGTAATGGCGGAGCCTTTGGGTGGCCCATACAAGAACCAAGCATGCTTTCTCCAGATGGGAATAACGCGTCTCGTAGTCAATAAATTTCTTGCTCAGATAATAGATGGCCTACTCTCTTCTTCATGTTTTGTCGTGCTGTCCTAGGACACATCCCATCGAAACTTTCATCATGGAGAGATACATTAGGAGTGATCTCCCCGACTAGGGTGGTACTAATACTGGAGGGTTGAGAAGGTATCCCTTAATTTTATCGAATGCCGCTTGACAGTCGTTGTTCCATTCAATGGGAGAATCTTTCCCTAGTAACTTGAAGATCGACATGCAGATTGAAGTGAGTTGTGTAATGAACCGACTGATATATTATATCCTGCCCAAGAATCCTTTGACCTCTTTCTCAGTAGATGGTGGTGGCATTTTCATGGTGGCCTTTACTTTGATTGGGTCAACCTTGATACCTCTCCTACTAACAATGAAGCCCAATTAGTATCCCCAACATGGCACCAAATGCATATTTCTGAGGATTCAGACATAACCTATATTTTCTCAGCTTCTCAAACAGCCTTTCGAGGTTTATCAAATGATCACTTCACTCTGGTGACTTGACTATCATGTCGTCGATGTATACCTCGATTTCTCGATGCATCATGTCGTGGAATAGTACAGTCATAGCTCTCTGGTATGTTGCACCGACATTCTTCAACCCGAACGGCATAATACGGTAGCAAAAAGTTCCCCAGGGAGTGATGAATGATGTCTTCTCTCGGTCTGCCTCTGCCATCTTGATTTGATTATATCCAGAGAATCCGTCCATGAATGATACATCCTGTGCTTAGCAGTGTTATCTGATGAGCAGTGAAATATGGTGATATTTCACCCCTAAATACCTACATTTAGCTATACAATGAAGGCTATCTGATGAGAATTACTAGATTTGAAGTGTTTCAGGTAAATACTAGCCAAGTGCAGAAAACAGCCCAAGAATTCTAAAAATAATGTCAAAACACTGCAACTTTGGGTCATCGAGAACTTGATGTACCTTGCAGCTCAATTTGAACCATCCAGACGGCTGAATTATGAAATTGTCAAAACACAAACACTGTAGATATTTCTGTCAACTTTCTAACGCCGTAAGACTCATGTCAATCCGAGTTCGGAGTAGAAAGCTATGGCCAAAATACCAAAGCAGTGTCGGATGTAAAAGTGGGCTGAAATTCACGAAAATCTGGGAGGTCGATGCATCGACCCTTTTGCTCGATTAATTGAGGGGCAACAGTAGTCTAACACGGAATTGACTCTTTAAAGCAGATTTTTAGAGATTCTTTGCAGGGTTGATGCATCGACCCTGACTTTTCGAGTTGGGACACTTCTGCGACTTGGATACTATTTAAAGCCAAATCAAACACTTCGAGAGAATTTTTAGAAGAATTTCAAGGGATTAATTAATTTTTAGAGAGTTAGTTTCAGTTTTTCTTTTTCATAGTCAGACGTAGAGATAGAGAGTTTTTATTATTCTTTTTGAGAGCTTTGTTCCTTTAACTTTTCAGTATTCATTCCTTCAGTTTATTATTTTTATTCAGTTGATTTCTACATTAATTTCGTTTCTGAAGATCATCGTACTTGTGGATCAAATAATTTTCTATTAAAGTTTGAGGTATTTTTATTTAATTAAATTGATGTTATTTTCTCTTCCTTATTTATTTATGTCATTTAATTACAGCATGTGTGGCTAAATTCTTAAGGATGGGGATCTAATGATTCCCATCTGAGGGATGTACTTTTAATAATATAAATTTAGGATTAAAATATGAGATCTTATTTTATGGTTGTTATGTTATCACGAACGGATGAAATCCCCGCCACTAACTGGGATCGAGTGTGCCGAGCCATGCCCTGGATCTCAGATCTGTGACAGTAATTTTATCCCAATCATTATTATGGTCTTTTTGCTTTCATCGTGTGGATTTAATTACGATTATGATTCGGGATCGAGTGTGCCGAGCCATGCCCTGGATCTTGGATCTGTAATGGTAAGTTTATCATAATTACTCCCTAATCTGAAATCAAGTGTGTCGACCCATGCCCTTGATTTCAGATCTATGGTGGTATTCTTGTTGGAATTTTCACCCAGTTTGGGGATGATATTTATTTGCATCTGAGATCAAGTGTGCCGAGCCATGCCCTTGATCCCAAATATATATATGAAAATCATCTCTGAAGTTAAGTCCTGATTGCAGGGATGCAACATGGAACCTATCAGGGTTTTGACTATTTATCCTCCATAAAAGATGTTTTTCTTCAATGGTATATCTCATAGTTTAATCCTCAAATTTGTATTATGGGAAGAACAGACCAAAGATGGGAGGATTTAGTATCTTCATCTTTATCTTCATCTTTACCTTTATTTTTGAATTATCAATTAAGTTTTAGTTTGTAGTCAGTAATTGTCATCTCACAAAACTAGATCATAATATTGGTAGGGCACTGTTGGATCTCAGTAGATTTTTGGAATTACTGTCTTGTCTTTTTAGATCTTTCAAAAATAGTCCTCGTGGGAACGATCTCGTACTCTGCACCCACTATATACAATCTGATTCATGCGCTTGCGAGTAAAACATTACAATTAAAAAATCACATCATTATCGACCAAGATGTCGTCGATGTGTGGTAACGAGAAATCATCCTTCGGGCTCGCTTTGTTCAAGTTTCTGAAATCAATGCACATACGGACCTTTCCATCCTTCTTCGGCACTGGAATGATATTGGCTAGTCACTGAGGGTATTTGGAGACCATGAGGAATCCTGCATCATATTGGTTGATGACCTCATCCTTGACTTTCAGCATCCACTCGAGTAAGAGTCGTCTCAACTTCAGCTTGACTGGCTTGATATCAGGGTAGAGTGGTAACTCATGCTCGACCGAATCGGTGTCCAAACCAGGCATATCCTTGTATGACCATGCAAAGACGTCTTGATATGACCGAAGGAAATTGATCATGCTTTTTCTTTCCTCGGGAGACAATGATGTTCCGATCTTGGTGATTCTTGGAATCTTCTCAGTCCCTAGATTGACATCCTCAGTTTCCTCAGCAATAGGGGTAGGACCATGCTTAAAGTCGGCAAACCATTCAAGGAGTTCATTGGGGGGCTCCTCAGTAAAGATTTCCTCATCCAAACTCATGACTCCAACCTCTTCTTGTATTTCTACAGTAAAGGGGTCGATTTCACGTGGGACGGGATTTTCGATTAAGGCATCATTTTCTTTGATTTTATTTGAAATTTTGAAAGACAAACTTTTTGGATTTTGCATTTTTTCTATGTTTTTGGGATTTTTATTTTCTTCATAAATGGGCTCTTAGCAGAGCGAGTCCCTATATATACACGGTATGGCCTGCCAAGGGCTTATCTCACTTTTTATAGGTTATTTTCTTTAGAAAACGGGTGCCATATTTCAAGCCACTTGCCACTTTCAGAGTTTCGGGCATAAACACCTAATTACGTACCTGTGATGCGACTCCTTTTACCGTTTTGGATGGAGGAGGCTGCTTGATGGGATTCTTTGGAGTCAGCCTCCAGCATGTCGATCATGGATTCGTCTAAGATTCTGTCCTCAAACATCAATAAAGACTTTTGGTGGTTCACCACGAGGGGATATTATGCAGGTATGAAACATTGCTCCTCAAATAGGGACAGAGCGGCCAGGTCTATTTCCAAGTTGGGAGGGATGATCTGAGGATAGTTAAGGTGGACAGGGGGTGCTGGCTTGTGCGGGGTTAACTGCGCAGCCCCATCCCTATCTATTTTTATGATCCCTACACTTACAAAAGTATTTCGAATATGAGGTCTGGGACGGGGCTTATCTTCTAAGTTGATTCCCCGGGCTCTAGCAGCTGCTGTGGCTCGGGCTTTTTCTTTGGCCTCTCGGATCTCTTCTTCTATGGGCTTGTAACCTAACTCAAATTAGACCTGTTCTCCACCTTTAGCCTTGACTGGCTCTCTCCTACCTTGTAACCGAGGACCCAATCCCCTTCCTTTCTGATAGCCCCACTTTTGGAGCATGGCCACTATCCCTATTATTCTGCCCCCAGTTTTTTGAGTGATGCTTTCCGAGGGATCCGGGACTACAGCTGATACCTCGTATTCAAAATTGTAGAGGTCGGTATCCTCAATTGTATGTGGCACCTCTAGCACTTTTGGGTTCTCAATGTTGTGGGTGGCCTTTTCCTTCTCATCGTGTCCCTCACCTATGATGGTGATAATTTTCTGCCTGGACACAAACTTGAGCTTCTGATACAACGTTGACAGTACCAAGGTCGCCCTAATAACAAATTGAAGGAGGATTTGATGTCCATTACTTGAAATAGTATGGAGAATGTCATTGGCCCAATTACTAGCTCAAGATCAACTTCTCCCATTATTTCCCTTCTCGTATTATTAAAACCTCTGGCGCTGGTTCTTGTTGGTCTCAATATGCACGGATCTACCCCTATTTTGGTGGCGGTTCTCAAAGGGCATACATTTAGAGCCGACCCATTATCTATTAATACCAAGGGGATTATCATGTTTCCACATTCTATAATTATATTGAGGGATTTAGAATGACTATTTCCCTCCTCTTGTAAATCCGCATTCGAAAAGGAGATGGCATTGGGAGCCATCACTTGTCCAATTATCTGCCTGACTTCATCTGGGCTCACCTGAAGAGACACATGCGCATTCTTTAACGCCCCCATTAGTGCTTGAAAATGATGTGGGGATGTCATCAATAAGTCCCAGACCGTGATGTGGGTCAGCATCCTTTTCAACTGGGTTTCCAATATGTGTTCTTTGCTCATTTTCTCGAATGAGTTCACTGCACCTATATCTTTCTTCCCCTTTGGTTGGGCTTGTGCTGCTGCTGATGCCTCTAGCTGCCTAGAGATCTTCTCAGATCTGGTAACAAAATCCGCTACCTCTTCTCTGCTACTGTCGGCGTTAACATTCGTCTATTAATAAATGAGTGGGACCTGATGAGGATTGTAAGTTAATCCTGAAATCTGAAATTGAGTGGCTACCGATATCTGATGCGCTTGTACTGATGACTCAGGAAGGGTGGGTAAAACCTGGTTCAACTCGGTGATGGATGGGCGGGTGTCGAAAGTAGGTTAGGTTGCGGTGATGAGGTTTGCTGGTGGTTGTGTCAGGGGTAATGGGGTAGGGGTGGACCATTGATAATTAATAGGTGGTGGTTGGGTATAGGGGACCTGATGGGCTATTGGTTAATTGGTGGGGGTGGCAGTGTAGAGTTGATAGGCGTTAATTTGTAGAGTCAATAGGAGTGGGTAATGGGAAATAAGCCCTAAGATCTAAGGGTTCTATTTGTGGTGTGGGGTTGGAAAAGTACTCTGCCAAATTCAAGGGTTCAATCACCCCAATACTTCTATCTGCCCAGTCTCTCTGTAATGGGGCCATAAAAGTTTCCTAACTGTAAATGTAATATGACGAGTCAAACTCAAATTCTCCATCACCTTCTTCGATCATACCGACCATGGGTCTCGGACCTGCCCCTCCGGGAGGGTGTGGGGCAGCAATACTTGGTGTATGTTAGCATGCTGGGTGGCTTGAGGAAGTGTCGGGGGGATGATTTTACCGGTCTCATTTAAATCTTGTATTACGTGCTTTAATGGGAAGCAGCGATCGGTTTGGTGACCCGGATGTTGATGAAAATTACAGTGAGTGTTGGGTCATAGTTCCTTGGGATGGGACTTGGACGAGGTTGTGGTTGAAGGGTTGTGACTAATCTCTTTTCTATTAATACAGGTAAAAGTACATTCAGTGATTGCCCTAAAAGTACTAGAGCTGGCTGGGCAGTTTTCAATTAAAACGGGATCATATTAGTGTTGGGTCGGGTGTTGGAAATATTCTGAACATTGGCTCCTGCTCTTTTCTCATTTCTCTGTTCAGAAAACCTTCTGACCTTGCTGGCTCCACCAGGTACGTTCTTGCTCAGACGACCTTCCCTGATAGCAGACTTGAGGTGTGCAATGGGATTGCCAATGTTGTTGTATTTATCAAAAATCGGCATTTTAAATTTTGGGGGCAGTGGGACCTCAGCAAATAAACACTAGTCTGAGAAGTCCGTGGCATGGATTTCGGCTCCACCCATTTCAACAGCTATTTCTGAATTTTGTCTAGCTACTTTTTCAACTGCTCTGACTCCTTAGACAAGGGGGATACCCTTTCAGCAATCGATCAGGATTCACTCTGTGCTACCAGGGGATTGGTTATTATGGGAGGAGGATTAATGTTGGCCAATGTCGTGGAATAAGCCCCACTGCTCCTGATCTCGTCCTCTTCATACTGTTGGTCTGCATAGGGTGAAGTGAGGGCGAGATTCTCATGTTGTTGTTGCATAGACTGAATGGGGATGGACTGAATGGGGATCGGATGAGACCATTGAATGTGAAGGAAATTTTATGGAGTGATGGGATGAGTGGAAGTTAGATTTTGGGGTGGGTCCTGATGGGGCCATTGGGAATGGGGAATGGCTTGAAGATAGCTTTGGGGTGTAGGGGCATGGATAAATTGGGGTTGATGTAGGGCATGGGTTTGAACTGGGTATGAGGGTTGTGGGTGAGTAAAATTTTGGAGGAATTGTGAAAGGTATGGGTGCGAGGCTCCAAAGTTTGGGCCTTGTTGGGTTTGGGCGTAGGGTAAAGAGCTCTGATGGGTTTGGGCCAAAAAACATTGGGAAGGTTGAGCCATGAAGCATTGGGAGGGTTGGGCCATGAGGCTTAGGCTTGGTGGGTCTGGCCCATTGGGCCTTGGATGGTATGGATGATGGGGGGTTGATGGGGGTCATGGGGAAATGAGGCATGGAGGCTTGATAGGGTATGGAATGGATTTAGGGATGTGTGGTGTGGATGAGAGGTGTTGTCTTGGGAGGCTTTCCAACTAGTGTAGGCATGGACCATCTCCTCCATTATGGCCATTGGAGAGGGATTGGATGGAGATGGTCTATCTAAGGGATGATGGGGTATGGATGGGATGAAAGTGGTGCGGAAATTAAACATGGCCCTGGTAAATTTGGGCATGACCTGGGTAAATTGTGGGATAGGGGGTGGGCTGGAGAAATTAGGTGGGGCATTGATGAATGTGGGTGAATTGGGTATATATTGGGATGATGAGGGATGGGGTATGGATGTGGGGGATGAGAGAGAAAAGCTGGTCATGGCCCTGGTAAAAATGGGCATGACCTGGGTAGATGGAGAGATGTATGGGGGATTGGTAAAATCAGATGCGGCATGGGTAGATGCGGGTGAATTGGGTATGTGTTGGGAAAATGGGAAATGGGGCATGGTAGTGAAGGCGAGAAATTGGGTTGGGTTTTGAACGGGTGTGGATGGAATATGGGATGGGTTAGGAATGGCCAAGGACGGGAGAACGGCATGGCTTGGGAAAATGATGGGGAATGGGGGATTGGATTTTGGATATTTTGAGAGGTGGCAGATGGGAAGATAGGTGCACCAAAAGGCCCACTGATGGTGAATGGGGATTGGGTAAGGGGGATGGATGTGAAAACTTCTTCCACGTGGGAATGAATTCGGGAATGTGGCGGGGATAAGTTGGGATCGGCGTATGCCGGATCCATTGCCCACGACATGGCTTGGTGGCAGGTGGGGTATGGGTGCCTCGGATGGGTCCGTAAAGTTTCCTCCTTCTTCCCATACGGGATGACGGAGGTGAAGGCAATTCCATTATGCCGGCACCATAAATCCCTATTTTAGTTTTTTTGATTATTTAATTTTTTGGAATTTTTTATAAATGAAATGATTTAAGGATTTTGGGGCCTTTGAATTCCCGTCTCGGGTGGCTTTCGTACCCTAAATAAGTCTCGCGGCAAGACCTCGATGTGCTTCAGAAGAATCAAAGGGAAGCCCTTTGATCTATTGAAGGCATGAAGATCGATGCAAACAATCCGATCCCCTGGAGCGGGTAAAAAAGAACTCACCTTTCTTTGACCGATGGGGGCGTATTGGGTGTCAGATAATACGGAACCTAAAGAGAGGTGCTAAATCACTAATTGGGGAATTCGGGATGGTGAGATAGGCCACGGATTCGGGTTGCACTACCTAAAACAGGCTTGGCGCAAGTACTAGATGCGCCAAGAAAAATTGCTCAGATTCTAAGCTTGGCGCATGTATTAGTTGCGCCAGAGCAAAACTGGGTAATTTTGGCTTGGCGCATGAATTAGTTGTGCCAGGCAAGACAATGGGGTCAAACAGGTTTGACAGCAGAAACAATAGCCCGAAATGAGTCTCTTTTTTGGGTTTTTCTAGAAGTTATGCTTCCAGGGACAACTTGCTTAATTGCAGCGGGTCTCTCCTCACCGAACCTAAGGGATACAAGGCCGATCCAGGTCCACTAATGCTCTCTCCCACGGGTTTTAAGCTTTGTAACGAGATAGGTTACCCACCCGATATACCTCCAGCGCAAGCGCTGTCTCAGATACTAGGTGGGCTGGTACTTTTCTGAATTATCACCACTAGGGGATGCCGCCGTACTAAGAATCGGGTGTTTGTATCTTTGCCTAGAAAAACCCAACACTTGAAAATCTAACCCTGTAAAATTCAATTAAGTCCCCTTTCTTGGTTCAATTTTAATTTTTAATTTTTAGAGAAGTTTTCTTTAAAGTCCAAAAATGGGTGGTGATGGTCCTGTGCCGCCTCTACGGGCCAGCGTCTACTGATAGTATATGATCGCGAGAAAGTAAATGCGCACGTAGTCCGGCTAAATGGATAAGGCGTGTAAATGACGAAAAAATTAAAGAAATATAAAGACAAAGAGCAAGTAGGCTCGCCAATCAACTAAGGCATGCAAATGACGGGAAGAGTAAGGAATTTTAAAGAGGATGCGCAAGTTGGCCCGCCAATCAACTAAGGCTCATAAATGTCGTAAAAGTAGGGGTGAGAAAATTAACGAAATCATAGGGGTGAGTAAAAAAAATAAAAAAATAAACAGTAATAAGGTTAGTGAAATGAAATAAAAAGGTCAAAATTCAAGGGGAAGCTCTACTAGCTACTTCCCAGCAGAGTCGCCATCTATGCAACCGTGGGAATTGTGACGATCCCGTCGCGACGATGCGCACTCGTAAAAAATTTTGAGTCGCCACCAGGAGCTTTTGGTGTCCCGGGAAACCTAAATCAATATTAAATGCATTGAAGTACCAAATATGACTCTGATTCACCGGTCTATGCTAAAGGTTCTTGGGTAGGGGCTTTGGTTATCGATCAGGAAGGTGTTAGGCACCCGATCAACCCGCTTAATGCGGTCTCTACTTATGGCCGAAATAAAAATAATATAAAAGAATAAAAAATGTCCTTCCTCTTTCCCTAGGGCACCAAAATCTTATTTGTATCCCTCCACTCCTACCGAAATTTTGGCAGTGTAACGGCACAAATGCGAGGATAGAGGAAGAACAAAGAAGGTAGAGGAGTAGTGGGGAGAGCCGGAGCTCTCGGACCCTTGTTGCACCATTGTGAATCCTTGTGTAGACGTGCTTTAGTGAGCTTCAATTGGCTTGTATGGTTAGAACAAGGATTCTAACTCTTAGGGCTTGATTGCTAAGAGGTAGAGAATGAAGACTAGAGGATGGCTCTCACCCAAACTAGGAGATTTTTGAGGAAAGGTAAGGTCTAAAGAAGGTTTGGGAATTATAGAATTTGTATGCAAAAGGGGGCACCAAAGGGAGAGGGAGCTTCTTTCTTAATCTTCTCTCTTAGAAAAATTTTCAAGCCCTTTCAAAGGGAGGGGTACCTCTCTATTTATTAGAAAAGGAGAAGTTAGGAGGATGCTTAGAGGCTAAATTGGTTTATCAATTAGGTAATCTAGCATCTAAGGTTTTTTAGGTTTTTAAGAGCTTGGAATAGTGTGAAGGTTACTCCAATGGTGGATGATAGGATAGTGTTTCAAATCACTTGAGGGTTGCAAATAAGATAAGGAAGGGTGCAACAAAACAAGTGAAACACACCCAAGGCATCAAGATGGTTAACAAGTCAAACCCCAAAGATGAAATTCGAGTAAAAATCCTAGTGTTACTGTAGCTAAACCTGGCGCAACTAATAAATGCACCAGACAAAGGTACAGTAAAACAGTGCATGGGAAGTTGCAAGGTCGCGGGGGGACCCACTTAAACCTAGAGCAACTAATACTTGCGCCAAGCCATTTTTTCCCAGAAATGGCTTGGCACATGTATTACATGTGCCAAATTCATATGGATCCTCCACCCAGAACTCTGATTTTGCCGAAAAATTCAGAACGCAATATCTTTCGATATACAGCTCCGAATGAGTTGATTCTTGGCTTGTCGGAAACCTGACGACTTCTACTTTTCAATGGTATATGATTCAATTGCAATAGAAGATTTCAGCTAGTCCCGGTGCACCACTCTTCGACCATTGCTTAGGAAGGTTAAGTTTAGGGTTTGAAAGGGGTTCTAAAGATTCGGGATGGGTTCTAAGGGATTGGGATGAGCTCTAAGGGATCCAGGGTGATTCCTAAGGTTACGATACCTACCATTGGAAGCTCGGAATTGCGCCTCTCTCGAAATGTGTTTCGATCGGGCCTTGAGCCAAATCTAAGTATCTACAGAGATTTTACATAGTTTGGGAAATGAATTAAGAAACTAAAATTCCTGAATATGAACATAGAGCGGTGCTCCTGCTCACGCCACCGGATCGCGAGGCATGATAGCCGAGGGAAGGGCCGAGGGGCATGACCGGTACCCATTTTAGAAGGGTAGCTGTCTTTGCTCCTACCCAATTATTGAAGGCGTCAACACTATAAATTCATTGACTGCATTAAATCAGATGATGGAGATCGATTTGCCTTATAAAATCAACATCTGGCTGTTTGATGGTTCGCCATGATCTTGAGATTAATTATATTGGAAGAATGGAACGAAAAATGATCTCCATCATTTGATTTAAAGCAGTTAATGGTTTAATAAAAACAAATATGAGTTGAGAAGGAATCTCCAATTGCAAATGAAGGTACCGTTCTTTTAAAATTGTGTGCAGTAAAAATGAAATTTGTGTGTGCGGGTAATGGCTCCCTATGATGTATTTTAGAAGGATACTTTTCTTTGCACCTATTTTCTTTGCACCTACCTAATTACTGAGGGCACCAACATTGTAAATCTATTGTATTAACTCAGATGATGGGGATCGACTTTCATCCCAATCTTCAACATGATTAATCTTGGCACCACCATGGGTGTAGCATCAGATCATCAATTTTGTATTTCATGTGGCACAGATCCCAAAATGTAATCCTAAAATCAAGTTTAAGCACGATGTCTCCCATATGATTTTTGAGTCAATTTTTTGGGACCTGCGCAATGTGGAATACAAAAATGACGGTTTGATGGTACGCCCATGGTGTCAACTTCAATTGTGTTGAAGATTGGGATGACTGGGATGAAAATCAATCTCCATCATCCAATGATTCCGATTCACTATTGTCAATGGGTTTACAGTGTAGGCTCCCTTAGTACTTTGGTAGGCCCGAACAGAGCTTCCCATTCTACCATTGAATCAAGTTTGTAATTAGTTAGTGGGCAGCCGATCACAACACAATCTCGTTTCATCAATAGGCATCAACTTTGGGACCTGCATAGATTTTTAACCTCTCCAAAATTCGAGTAGGTATACTTACAACTAAGGCTGTCAATAGGGCCTGGCTGGGTCGCATGCTCGGCCCTAAAATCTTAGGGCTAGGGCTGGAAAATAAGGTATAAAACAGGGTAGGGGTAGGCCCTCGAAACCAAAAGCCTGTTGTCCGTCGGGCCGATTAAGGGCTTGACAATTTAACGCTTGTAAACCCAGCCTGACTTGTGGATCTCTCTTAATTATATATATTGTCACGACCCAAAATTCTATCCAATCTTAAGGGCCTAGAATTACATGTTATGACACTGCACGCTTGTTATAGTGATGAGCGGACATACATACAAGTCATAAAGTGCCTTCTACAATGAGATCGAGAAGTTTGAAAGAACAACTTATAATAATTAGCTCAAGAGTAAAAGAAAAATACGTAAATGACCATTGATAAAGTAAAATTATTAGCCACGCATCTATGATAGAAAATAATTAAAGTTTTACGTAGGGTAAAATCACCTCATACGTAAACACATACGATATATGAATGAGCAAAATCAAATAATAACAAGCCTCTCAAGTAATATAATCATGTTTAGAACTAAAGAAACTCTCAAGGCTCATAATAATCCACTGGATCTACTCTTTCATCCAGGTGGTAGCCGATGTCTTCATCCTCATAAGCCGCCTCAGGTATAGATGCATCCACGTCGTTCATAGTAGAGTAATCAGTGTTCTCACCTAAAACTGTTAGATTTAGTGGAGTGAGTTTACTTAGTCACGTAAAATCAGTGGGTTGCACAATCGATCCATCATAGCCTACCCAAGTGATCGTCTGTGCAACCGCGTGAGTGAAAGTGATCTATAAAATAAAATCAAACAACTATATGTGATTACAATAATATCTATGAACTCATAACATACCAATCGAAACTGAAAGACTTAGCGTAGAATGAAATATATCTAATGCATCAATTCCTTATTTATGTTCTTATCTGTCTGGTCAACTTATCCTACGTGTTATTTCTTATATCTTATCATAGCTCCATATGCCTACACAACGTACTTTACATCTCACTTAACTTACATAGATGACATGTGTCAGTGCCGCTGTTCGAGCCTACAACACGAGGTCTACGTGTAGAAAATCACCTAACCTCTGTATCCTATCATATATCACTATCCAGCCCCGATGAGATTGCATGCATTTAAAGCAATGCCCCATTATGTTCGTGACATTGTCATATCATAATGTCTTGAGACTGTCTTGGCTATAGACATTAGATCTTGTTGTAGCACACAAGACATGGGACATGTAGAAACTTATTTTATATTTTATTGGCCTTCACAGTGTATCTTATCTTATCTCATGTATCATTTCTCATCCTTTATTCATGACTTATTTTAGAGTGACCCACGGTACGATAGGCTTCACTAAATCACACTTTCCAACGAATGCGTTCCGTAGTAACTTATATGTACTTCATACGTCAGCCCATACTCCCATAGAGGTATTACATCCGTATATGGATGCCTACATTATAAATTTTACGTGACCGTAAAGGAAATCCCACCATGACGAAGGCTTAGAAGTTGTTTGTCTTACCTTATTTTTTAATCCTATGATATATATGCCCTAGCGCATTCCTACGATGATGGATATGATGCGTACTGATGAAAATACGTAATGCAATATGTATCATATACCACCCAAGAACGTATCTTGATAATTGAAATACACGAATGATGATGAACATATACGAGTACAATTTAATAAATTAGTAGTCAAACAAGAAGTATAGCAGTTTGACTTTAAGCATCACGTATAAAGTCTTGAATTATAAATATATGGTACGATGCAGAACGGGAAGTATAGTATAACATAAAAATTTATATGTAGAGGAAGTAATTACCACACTGGAGGTATAAGCATTGAAATAGTGGTAATCGTTAATGGACTTACTTTGCTATTTGTCTCATTAACTTAGATACTCGTGACGTTCAAGTTGAAAGATGAGCATTTACACCTAAGTATTTTTGTTCCATGATTGAGTTCGAATACTCTTACTCTGACGTTATGACAGCCCGGATTTTCGACACCTCGAAACTCGTGCCATCAGTATGATCATCTTGACCATGCCCCTTGGCTAAGCACGGAACACTAGTATATCAAGCAATATAAATGGACTGAAAATGATAACAATGATTGCAGAAATAATTTACTCTTTAAATACTGATCAAAAGACGGTACTACCTTCATGCCCCTGCACGAATGGAGAACCGATCCGAACCATCGATGATCGTCGATCATCACAGATGGTTCGCCCCAAAAGAATAATCTCATAATTTAATTACATTGTTTAACAAAAACAAGGCTTGACATACCAAGCCGTACCAAACAAGCTCACAAAAACTCTCAAAGATGCACAACGGAGTCCTCTAGAAGAAGTCCTCAGGAGGTGGCTCTAACTCGTCACCAGGCACAAGGTCCGAGTCACCAGGGTCAACGTCCCCTGAAGCCTCAGCAGCTGCTAATAACGGACCTGCGACGTATAGTCTAAAGGGTGAGCTACATCCTAGCTCAATAGGGAACAAAACACAGTGAACATATAGATTAAAACCTCACATATATTCCATGATATGCTTATGCATGATGTATCTATGCAGTTGCTGAGAAAAACAGTTGAAAAGGAATCACATTTTGCTGGTAGTTTACACATGTCTTTTAATTTATCATGAATGGCACTGAATAGGCCTAAAGCAAAACTTAACCTTTCAACTTAAGTAATCCCCGAGCAATATAGCATCGAGCCCCGTTGAGATACCCTTCATCGTCATCTATATAGACAGTTTTTAAACGTATTCCCTGGGAATACAAATAGTACCCAAGCCCCTTTCCCCTGGGGATCGATGGTTGGGTTTCAACTTATCTCAATTCAACACCCCTGGGGTGTGCTTCTTGTCTGAGATAAGCCTCATCAGCTTACGATTTCGCCGCAGACGGTCCACGGATATCACCTTGCGCCACGTCGTGGGTATCCCGCCACGTCGGTGGGGTATCCTATCAAACCTCAAATAACGAAAATATCAGGTGCTTTACATATAGTTATTTACTGTGTAAGTGTGGTATCTTATATTAGTTAGACCTTATCAGACATTATTCAATCTTAGATGCATCCCTGGGATGTATCTATTCACTTGCATCACAACTGATGCTCTTATTACTTCACTTTCCTCATCCCCTAGGGATGGCTCATTATTAGATGCTATTATTGATGTCACATACACACACTTTTCACAAAACTTTAAGCAATAAAACAGTTTTCAGTTTGATTCTATATCACTACATACATGCTCTTGCAAATTAAAGTACATGTTCAAGGTGTTCCCTACCTCAAGTCTCTGATAAGTCACGCATCAAGGTCCCACGTGGCTCCTTGTGCCCAAGTTCACACGTACCACCTATGGTACAACATAACACATGCAACACATCATTAAAGATGTAACAAGGAAGGTCCAAGACCCTCCAAGAATCTCCAAGTCAAACTCAAAAGTCAACAAAAATTGGCACAGTCGATTAATCGAACTCCAAGGTCGATCAATCGAATCTGGTTCGATTAATCGACTCCCAAAATCGATTAATCGAAATTCAAAGTCGATTAATCGATTCGCAAAATCGATTAATCGAGATTCCCATTCGATTAATCGAATCCCCATTCGATTAATCGAAATTCTCTACTCCATCCATTCGATTCTCAATTCGAGTAATCGAATTCCCAAAATCGATTAATCGATCCCAATTTGATTAATCAAAATTCGAAATCGATTAATCGAAATCCCATTTCGATTAGTAGATTTCCCCAGGTTCTCTTTCCTCCATCCACTGGAGTCCACTGGAGGTTCTCAGTCGATTAATCGACTCCAAAATCGATTAATCGAAAATCAAAGTCAATTAATCGAAACTCAGTTCGATTAATCGAATTCGGGCTCTTTGACTTTTCAACTTCCTGGCGAAAATCGATTAATCGAATTGGCCAGATTCAGCCACTTTTTGGGCTGCTCTTCCCAATCTTTTCCTACTCTTTTTTCTTTATTTTTCTAAGCCTTTATCCTATAATTTAAACCATTCTTAACTACAATGAACTCACATAACTTATGCATTGAATTTACAAGGATTTTACCTTCAATCAATTCCAAATTGATTAGATCTAATGGTTGGAAAGGCTAGGGTTCCAACTTTTGGCTCTAACGGAAATCCCTCGCTTCGAATCCGGCCTTAAATGCTCGAATCCCCCCTTCCAATCAGCTGCAATAACTCCTCTCTCTCTCTCTTTCTCTTCTTTACTCTCCTTCAACAACAAAAACAATTGATTTTAAGGTTATTAAACCCTTTTATCTCTCCTCTAGCTTGTGTGTTGAGCACATAACCAGAATAGGTGTATGTGACTCTGAATTTCGTCACGTTCCACACATTCACTTAATTTCTCACATCTCATCCGTTCATCATATCCTACATCATCTAGTGAACTCCTACATGGTCAAACCTATGACCAGTCGGGCACAGATCCCGAGGTCACTGTTTAACGCGAAATTTTCAGGATATTACAGACGTAGTTATATCTATGTAACTTATGGACTAACTTGTATTGAATAGAGCCTTGTTTTGGGCCCTAAGAGGCACTCACATCCTTAATAGGATTGTAGGAGTCTTAATAAAGGTAACGGTCATTATCATTGTGTCCGAGAGACTAAAAAATTATAAGTTCACGTCCTCAATCGCCTAAATCGAATGTCTACGTTAAAATATATCATTAATCCAATTTTAGTTTTAAAAGAAAAATATAGTCTGAGAACTATCAATCTTGACTAGTTTAAGTCCCATCTCGGCCTATCAAGGTTTCAGAAGAAAGAAGAAGTAGAAAAAGAATCAATCTCGACTGATCGAAGTTTCATCTCGACATGTCGAAATTTTAGAAGAAATTAGAGGCATAGTTGATCTCGACTGGTCAAGTTCCATCTCGACATGTCGAGATTCCAGAGGGAAACAAAAGAGAGTCAATCTCAATTGGTTGAGTTCCATCTCGACCTGTCGAGATTAGAGAACAGAAAGAAGAAAACATAAAGAAAACCAATCGGTCGAATTTGGATTTTGACCTGTCGAGCTCAAAAAGGAAAATTTGATGAAAGGGCAACCTCGACTGGTCGAATTGGATTTCGATCGGTCGAGATTACCCAAAAGAGGATGAAAAAGCCTTATCCAAACTCGACTGGTTGAGTTTGTATCTCGACCCGTCGATTTTCATAGAGAAGATAAATCTTGGTTGGTCGAGATTGAATCTCGATCTGTTGAGATTAGTTATTTAGGAACAAGTCGAGTTTGGCAGCAAATCAGAGATTTCCTTCTCTCTCAATTATAATTAGGGTTGTTTTAGGGTTTTCATTTTAAGTAAGCTAAATAATCTATGATGGATTGAGGGGCACCCAACCGTTGAAGCGTGAACAATGATTTTACGATAGTTCGGGTTGACGTGGATCGATGGTCGGAGCGTCGATTTTGCTCGAGTATTCTCGCAAATAACTTCCTTTACAACAGAATATGTCGTAGTGATGAGGAACCTCGTTGGTGGGTGATTGAGCTCTAGAAAAGAATGTTCGGATCACCGCTATGATGGTGGTCCAACTCATGGTTTTGCTAGGGTTGTGGATCTCGTTTAAGGAAGAAGAAGACGGTGAATGCGGGTGGTGATTGGATTGCATTTTTACAGCGAAAGAATAATGCGAAATTGAGAGAGCCCAAGAGGGAGAGAGAAAATTTTCTTTCTCTCAAGACTCGTTTGTATATATATATAAGAGGTAGGTAGAGAGAGAGTCCAGTTAGAAAAATTGACTTGCCAATAAGGTAGGAGTCCATAAAGACTCTAATTGATTGCAAATCAATCCTATTAATGATGAGATTTAATTGTCCTGGTTGCTTAAGACAATAGGTCTCTTCGGATTCGATTATCATCTTTGGTGCAAATCAAATCTTATTTCAAAAATTTCTTTATTTTAATTGTGTAGGCTATGATAAGTGCCCCGCCTATCTATCACCATAACACAAGTCAAAAGGAACTCGAGTCATAACACATACTAAATATACTAATATAAGAATATAAAATACATTATACTATTACAGTCAAATTATTAAATAGCACTCAATATTATCGTTAAATTTATCAAACATTGTAAGAGTATTTTAATAATTTAAATATTTATAAAGAGAGATCTTTGGATTTTTTTTTTCATTCAGAACATTTTTCTCTATCTCTAATGAAAAAATTTATCATGAAGAAAAATTTATAAGAAGTTTTTAAAAAATAATCATAACTAATAAAGCCCGAAGCCCGACCTGAGCTCGATCCAACTGACCTAAGTTAGGGCTAGAGTTGAACAAATCAAAACCTGCTTAAGCTAGGGTCGGGCTAGGGACTCGGCTTGGTCCTTAGGATCGCGCTAGATTTTGTGGAGGCCTGCCCGTTGACAGCCCTACTACATACAACTTTCTAAAAGGAGACTAAGATTACTAACCATACACGGGCCATCTAGAGAATAAAACCTCCAATACCATTAATTCCGTCCGATACAAAAGAAACCCATATCGGTGCCGCCAAACAACACCAAAACTGCGAGCTTTAAATAGATAGACGATGACGACTACTTTATGAAAAACTTCCACGTGGCAAAGTGGTTCCATCCATTTCCACCGTCCAGCTAAGCATCCACTAGTAGTTATCTTGCGCTGGCGCATCGCTCACCGTATCAAAGCAGTTCCCGCTTCCCGGTTCTAATCCTTAACACCCCCTGTCTTTGCCTTGCGGATATTATTATTTTCAACTTTTCCTTTTCTTTGTTTTAAAATAATCAATAATTTATTTAATTTTTTCCTTAAAATACGAAAAACCTAAACTATTTATACACTTCACTTCTTCCAACTCTCGTCAAACTAAAACAGAGATGATGGGTTTCCGCAAAACCCTTAACACCATTTTAGGCTTCGAAGACCACCGGAATCTGACACACTGTCACCGGAATCCCGACGGATTAAGTTTAATCGCCTGTGACTTTAAGAACTGCGTCAATGTCCTACCGTCCTCCGCTGTCAAACAGGCCGAAAAACCGCCGGAAAAGAAGTCTCTGGCGGTCAGAGGGGGCTTCTACGACGAAGGCTTGAGGTCGTGCACGGAGAGTCTAGGGTTTGAGAGTTCCGACGAGATCGAAAATAACGACGATGTACGACAACCGTCGATATCAACGGTGAGATCGAAGCTGAGGTTCAAGAGATCTGAAGTGAAGTATCCACCGCCGTTGACTTCGCTGCTCAGGAACGGAAACCCTAACTTCTTCTTGAAGCCGGTAAGGAAGGATGGTCGGTTTTTGCTCACGGAGGTGAGGATCGAACGGCCAGAGATTCTTCGTGCTAAGCGTGAAGATGGACGGCTGAGATTGCAGCTCGTGGGGCCACGATGTCAAGTCATAGAAGTCAAAGAACTGAAAGAACAAGTTAAAAAAGAAGATGAGGAAGAAAAGAGCCTTCGGCGATGGGAGGTTCCTAGAAGGTGTCACGTGAGGAACAGCTATATTCCTTTGTGGAACGACACTCCGTGTGTAACGAGCACGTGATGGGAGGTTTCCAATTTTCTGCTAAGTTTAGGTGAGAGAGATTTGTGGGTATCTAAAAGGGGCTCCAGATTTGGATAGGGTGGTCAGATTTTTGCTAAATTTAGCGGTTCTGTTACTAGAAATGACTAAAAGGAATCCTTCTTTACGAGTGTGTCACCATCCCAAGGAGATTCGATTTCGATGGCGGCACAGCCCAAAAAGGTTATGGAGAGGGGCCTTCGGGTTTAACAGATAAGGGACCATGATTTTTTGTATTGAAATTAGTTGCAAATGTTTTTTTTTTTTTTTTTTTTATATATAAGAAGGGAGAAGTTTCATTAAGGACTAAAACCAGGCATGATAATATTATAGATATGACGAGGAGCACCTTTCATCCAGATCTTATTACAATCATTGGATAGACCAATTTTAGTTAAAGCATGAGCGGCACTATTAGTCGACCGTTTGATATGAGAACACCCTCTCAATGGAAACAAATTAAAAGCCTCTCTAATATCTTCAAAAGCGAACATGAGGTCCAAATCATCCAGCTGAACAACAACACCATTAATGACAAGGATTGAATCTCCTTCAAACAAGATATTATGGAACTCCCACTAATGAGCTAATCAAGTAGCTTGGAGAAAAGTTTGAGACTCAAATTGATCTGCAAAAGATAAGCCTTTTAAATTTTTTGCTATAGATACCATGACTTGTTCATCATGATCCTGAATGATTACACTGATTCTAGCTGCCTTAGAAGAGGAGGACCATGCACGATCAAAATTCACTTTAAAAGCATTAGATGGGGGCGGAGATCAATTCCCAATAGAGGGTAGGTGATTATATGTAAGGGTCAAAGGCTTTCCATAGCCAAATCGAATTCTCTCAGGTAATTTTTTGCTTCTGCCAAGATATTTAGGAGGTTCTTTTCGTTCAAGACTGCCCAAGCTATAATGAAGGAACGATCTAACTGTGATTTTTCACATTCTTGATAGAACACCATAGCCCAATCCTTAAAGGACAGATGTTTATAAACGGTTCCACGCGCACCCAACGAAGATAGAAACCAACAATAGTTGGATATGTGACAATCACGAAAAGCATAGGTTGTGTTTTCAATTTTATCACAACACAGATCAGAAACCGGGGATATACAACTCCATTTTTTATGTAGAGCAGATCGAATAGGTAAAATATTTTGATAAACTCTCCAAGCAAATATCTTTACCTTGCTTGGTAATCGTGAACCTCATAGATCCTTCCAGAAATTTTGGTCAGTCAAAGAGCTTGTTGAAGCGGTTCCAGTAAAGTTACGATGTAAATTCAGTGCTACCTTGTATGCGCTACTCACCGAGAACTTTCCCTTCTTATCATAGGCCCACACAGTCTTATCATCTCTTTTAGTCGCTGGGAGTTGGATAGAAAGTATAATCTCAACATCCTCCACTAGAAAACAGTTTCTAATCAAAACTTCATTCCAGCAATTCTAGTTTTCCAAAATTAAATCGGCCACCATGGTTGGGCTATCTTGCCTTTTAGGAGAGAACACCCGGAATGTTGATGCTCTTGGGATCCATCTGTCATTCCAAATATTGATAGATAAGTCATTCCCCACTCTCTAGATTAGCCCATTAGTAATAACATTCTTGGCCGACATAACATTTTTCCACATATACAAAGCATTTTCAGGAATTCTAGCCTCCAAATAGAAGAATTTGGAAAATATTTAGCTTTAAAGTGTGACATCCCCGATTTTTCCCATGCGGAACTCTAGGAAAGACTGGGTAGTCAGGTAACAATCCGATTTTCCCCTATGCGAAATCCTAGAAAAATCGAATTGTCTGATACTATTTGTCACGTACCCACTATGACGGCCCAACTCTCTCTAAGAGGGATTTGGAGAAAATCGGATCGTCGGTACTCAGTACATCCACACATAAATAGAACAATCAAAGAAAATATCATATGACACTAACAGAATCCATCTCTATGCAAGGCATAAAACAAAAATAATACAGTGAACCAGCGGTGATGGTCGACCGTCACCTAAACAGTGGTGTACCAACATATATACACAAAAAGAATCCTATATTGTACCATATCCAAAATCTATCTTCCATTGTCTCTACAAATAAAACTCCTCAGGCGAAAGATCTTCTTCTGCCTCAGGATTGTAGTTTGGATCGCTCTCTAATCCAGGATCCTTATGTAAATCCACTCCTGTGAGATAAATGTTGGGATGGGCTAGTAGCTAAGCTCAGTAGATAAAAATCAATGTCAATTCACATTTTATCAAATGAAACAGAGCATCAATGACTAAGATTCAAACGCATTTTCAGGTAAAATACAATCATTCAATGTTTTCCATTTCAAAACTCATATTCAATATTCAAATTGACATAAAGTTCTAACTTCAAATCTTTCAGATTCAAAGTTCGATAATATTTATTCATTTCATATTTCACTTGCATACTTTTAGTTCATTCATGCATACCTTAAATCATAACTTAAAAAACTCCAACACAAGTATAGCGTTGTAGAGCCAATTTCCGATGGATTCCCCCTAACCATCTTTGTTCAATGAACACTCTTCAGAATGATCTTTGCAGTCTAATAGTGTACGGTATAAACTGTCGTACTGGTCCATTGTTAGTGGATATTGGTTCTTGATCATCAACTTATTCAACTGACGGTAATCAATGCATAACCACATCGAGCCGTCCTACTTCTTAACGAATGGAACCGTTGCTTCCCACGGGGATACACTAGGTCTGATGAATCATTTGTTCAACAACTCTTGCAACTGGTCCTTCAGCTCCTTTAACTTTGCAGGTGTCATGCGATATGGTGCCTTGATATCTGTTTAGTGCCTGAGGTGAGATCAATTGCGAACTCCACTTCCCTATCCGGTGGCAGTCCAGGGAGGCCCTCGGGAAATACATCCGGGAACTCGGATACAACGGAAAAATTGGTGACATTGATTTTCTCTTCCCATTGGTTCTGTACGAATGCGAGATATCCTTGGCATCCATTCCTCATCAGACGTTCTGCTCGAATGGCGGAAATAAACGGAGTGACGCTGACCTTAATACCATGAAATAGAAAGGGCATTCCCTTTGAAGGGTTAAAAATAACTACCTTTCGGAGGCAATCGACGCTCGCATAATAAACGAACAGTCAATCCATACCAAGGATTACATTTAATCCTTGCATATCTAACAAAGTTAGACCAGCCACATTCTCGTGGTCTTCGATTGGGATGACGACTGATCGGCAAACTGTGTCCGTATTTATTAAGTTTCCCGTAGGGACTGACACTGCAAAATAAAGTCCAGTGGTTTACGAGTGATACTCAATTCGGCAGAGAATTGAGAAGTCACAAAAGAGTGAGTAGACCCCGGGTCTATCAAAACTCATGCCTGGTGCTGACAAATGTCGCATCGTTGGTGCATATATAAGGTACCTAAGGTTCATGTAGTTCAATCAATCAAATGATGCACTAATGGTGTAGTGAGCATATTAAAAAAATTTCAATTTAATTTAATTTTTTTTTTTTTAAGAATACGCACTAGCTGAAGGTAAAGATAAATATCTTTGCATCGCAAAGTAATTCATACCTTGAATTACATCATTGGTAGCCTGGGCATCTTGTGTCATGATGGCATAGGTACCACCTTGAACCGTAGGTCATGAGGGCCTATGAGTCGTTACCGATGTTGTCGGCCCTTTCTTCATCTCAAGACAATGCCTAATCCGATGTCCTTGCTTGCCACATTTAAAGCACACACCTGTTGTCCACCAACATACCTTTGTTTTATGCGGTCTTCTACACCGTGTGCAGTTCTCAATCGGCGTGGATGAAGCATCGCGTGAAGTTGGTGGTCCTCTTGATGTTCCAGTAGCGATGCGATTTGAAGGACGAAACTACCTAGTGGGTGCCGACATAGCCGGACTTAAGTATGTTGTACGAGCAGGTAGGCTTGGTGTTGGCACCGTTAGCCTCGGTTTCTTACTTGCCTGCTCAGAGGCATAAGACTGCGCTCGACTATTTCTACTTCTGTTATGTTGCTTTCTTCTTTTATACATGCTCTAATATCTTGCTCGGCAATCAAAGCCAAGTTTATAACCTCTACAAAGGTCCTCAGCCTAAACAACGAAAGTCTCTCTTTAATATTGGGCCTCCAATCACGCTCGAACTTCTTAGCTTTCATCAGTTCCATGGCGACATGTAGGGGTGCAAACATAGAAAGCCTTGTGAACTCGGCTTCATACTCACGTACGGTCATCCGACCTTGTTCCAATGTCACGAACTTAACTTCCCACCGATCCCTTACTGCATCAGGGAGGTTAAACTCTTCCACAAATTGAGCCCAGGTCCAAGGGGCATCCGATATCTCTTGTAATCCGTTCCTCTTTGCAAACTTCCACCATACATCTACTACTCCTACCAAATGAAAGGCGGCTCAGTTCACCTTCTCTCCTTTGGTTCTCGGAATCACCCGAAGAAGTTTCTCCATTTGATTCAACCACTCTTCCGCTTCGAGTGGATCCGCTTGACCGTGGAAGTTCGGAGGATTCATTCTCCTGAACTCCTGGAACCTAGATGATGGGTGCCTTCCTGCAAGTTGGGTCATTGTGTTGACCATTGTCTCTAATAACTGCCTAGTAAGCCCATCATTGCTTCCTCCTCCTAATGGGACATTATTAGAATCTGTGGCAATTCCTTCACCACTAGACGTGCCTTCATCACATGCGGTGCCTTTAAAGTGGACCGTCCTCTGTCTACCACGTGGGGCCATACTGATTTATCATTGATCAAATAAGAGTCTTGATCAGTATTGATTATGAAACAATCTGACCCATCATCCTATAGAATCCAAACCTAAAGCCATAACTCTGATATTCAATTGTGACACATGGTGTCACAGTTGACCCGCTTTGACATCGTACACAAAATCTAGTACTCTCTGATACCAACTGTGACATCCCCGATTTTTTCCACACGAAACTCTGGGAAAGACGGGGTAGTCAGGTGATAATCCCATTTTCCCCTATGCGAAATCCTAGGAAAATCGGATCGTCCGATACTTTCTGTCACGTACCCACTATGACGGCCCAATTCTCTCTAAGCGAAATTTAGAGAAAACCAGATTGTTGGGTACTAAGTACATCTACACATAAACAGAACAATCGAAGCAGATATCATATGACACTAATAGGATCCATCTCTATACAAGGCATAAAACAAAAATAACACAGTGAACCACTGGTGACCGTCGACTGTCACCTAAACAATGGTCTACCAACATATATACAAAAAAAGAATCTTATACTATACCAAATCCAAAATCTATCTCCCAATGTCTCTACAAATAAAACTCCTCAGGTGGAAGGTCTTCTTCTATCGTAGGACTATAGCCTGAATCATTCTATAATCCAGGATCCTGATCTAAATCCACACTTGTGAAAAATGTCGGGATGTGCTAACAGTTTAAGCTCAGTAGAGAAAAATCAATGCCAATTCACATTTTATCAAACGAAAACATAGCATCAATGACTAAGATTGAATCGTATTTTCAGGTAAAATACAATCATTCAATGTTTTCCATTTCAAAACTCATATTCAATATTCAAATTGACATATAAAGTTCTAAATTCAAGTTTTTCAGATTCAAAGTTCGATAATGTTTATTCATTTCATATTTCACTTGCAATCTCTTAGTTCATTCATTCATGCATGCCTTAAATCATAACTTAAGAAACTCCAACGCAATTATAGCGTTGTTAAGCCAATTTCTGATGGATTCCCCCTAACCATCTTTGTTCAATGAACACTCTTCAAAATGACCTTTGTAGTCCAATAGTGTATAGTATAAATCGTCGTACCTGTCTAACGTGTATGGTATAAACCACTGTACCGGTCCAATGTGTACCGGTCTAATGTGATAACTGAGCTGAAGACTTTTTGCTCAGTGCATCTGCTAGCACATTGGCTTTTCCAGGATGGTACTGAATGGAGCAATCATAATCTTTAAGGAACTCCAACCATCTCCTCTGCCTTATATTCAAATCTTTCTGTGTAAAAAGATACTTGAGACTCTTGCGGCCGGTGAATATTTCAAACACCTCATCGTAGAGGTACTGCCTCCAAATCTTCAGTTCGAAAATGATTGTTGCTAGTTCAAGATCATGAGTTGGATAGTTTTTCTTATGGTCTTTGAGTTGTCCCGATCCGTAAGCAATAAACTTCTCGTTTTGGTTAAGCACATAGACCAATCCGTTGTGCGATGCGTCGTTGAACACTACAAAACCTCCACTACCTAAAGATATGGCAGGCACTGGTGTAGTGGTCAACTTTTTCTTGAGCTCCTGAAAGCTCTTTTCACATGACTCGATCCACTGAAACTCAACATTCTTCCTTGTGAGCTGCGTGAGCGGCCCCGAAATCTTAGAGAAACCTTATACAAATCTACAGTAATAACCCGCCAAACCAAGGAAACGATGAATCTCAGTCACTATCTTCGGTTGCTCCCATTTTATAATAGTCTCGATCTTGATTGGATCGACTGTAATGCCCGCTTCAGAGACGACATGTCCCAAGAAGCTAACTTGTTCTAGCCAGAACTCACATTTGCTTAGCTTCACATACAACTGATGATTGCAAAGTGTTTGGAGGACAATTCATAAATGTTGCTCATGCTCTTCTCTCATCTTCGAATAGATGAGGATGTCATCTACAAATACAACCACACATTTATCGAGATGTGGTCTGAACACTCTATTCATCAGATCCATAAATGATGATGGCGTATTCGTCAACCCAAATGACATCAGCAGAAACTCGTAGTGGTCATATCTTGTGCGGAAAGCAGTTTTCGAAATGTCATCGACTTTGTTTTTCAACTGATGATAGTGGATATCAGTCCTTGATCGTTAACTTATTCAACTGACGATAATCAATGTACAACTGCATCGAGTTGTCCTTCTTAACGAATAGAGTCGGTGCTCACCATGGGGATACACTAGGTCTGATGAATCCTTTGTTCAACAACTTTTGCAACTGGTCCTTCAGCTCCTTTAACTCTGCAGGTGTCATGCAAAATAGTGCCTTTGATATCAGTTCGGTGCCTGGGACGAGATCAATTGCGAACTCCACTTCCCTGTTCGGTGGCAGTCTAGGGAGGTCCTAGGGAAATACATCCGAGAACTCGGATACAACAGAAAAAATCGGTGACGTCGATTTTCTCTTCCTGTTGACTCTGCACGAATGCCAGATATCCTTGGCATCCATTCCTCATCAGACATTCTGCTCAAATGGTGAAAATAAACGGAGCGACACTAGCCTTAATATTGTGAAATCAAAAGGACTTTCCCTTTAGAGGGCGAAAAGTAACTACCTTTCGGAGGCAATCGACGCTCGCATAATACGTGGACAACCAATTCATACCAAGATTATATTGAATCCTTGCATATCTAATAAAATCATATCAGCCACAGTCTCGTGGTCTTCGATTGGGATGACGACTGATCAATAAATTGTCGTATTTACTAAGTTACCCATAGGGATTGACACTGCCAAAACGAAGTCCAGTGGTTCAGGAGTGATACTCAATTCAGCAGTGAATTGAGAAGTCACAAAAGAGTGTAGACCCTGGGTCTATCAACACTCATACCTTGTGTTGAAAAATGTCGCATCATTGGTGCATATATAAGGTAACTAAGGTTCATGTAGTACAATCGATCAAATGATGCACTAATGGTTTAGTGAGCATATAAAAAAAAAATTTTGTTAAATTTTTTTATTTTTTTTCAAGAATACCCACTAGCTAAAGGTAAAGATAAATATCTTTGAATCGCAAAGTAATTCATTTTGAATTACATCATTGGTAGCCTGGGCATCTTGTGTCGTGACGGCATAGTAAGGCCCTGAACCGTAGGTCATGTGGGGGCCTTTGAGTTGTTGCCGATGTTGTCGGCCCTTTCTTCATCTCAGGACAATCCCTGATCTGATGTTCTTGCTTGCCACATTTAAAGCATGCACCTGCTGTTCACCAGCATTCCTTTGTTTTATGTGGTCTTCTACACCGTGTGTTGTGCTCAATCGAAGTGGATGAAGCGACGTGTGAAGTTGGTGGTCCTCTTAATGACCAAGTAGTGATGGGATTTGAAGGATGGAACTGCCTAGTGGGTGTGAGCAGGTAGGCTTGGCGTTGGCACTGTTAGCCTCAGTTTCTTACTTGCCTCTTAGAGGCATAAGACTGCGCCCGACTATTTCTACTTCTGTTTTGTTGCTCTCTTCTTTTATACATGTTCTCAATATCTTGCTCAGCAATCAAAGCCAAGTCCATAACCTCTCCAAAGGTCCTCAGCCTAAAAAATGAAAGTCTCTCTTTAATATTGGGCCTCAGACCACGCTCGAACTTCTTAGCTTTCATCTGTTCCGTGGCAACATGCAGAGGTGCAAACCTAGAAAGCCTTGTGAACTTGGCTTCATACTCTCGGTCATCTGATCTTGTTCCAATGTCAAGAATTTTATTTCCCACTGATCCCTTACTGCACCAGGGAAGATTGCTCATTAAACTCTGCAACAAACTAATCACAGGTCCAAGGGACATCCAGTCCTCTCTGCAGACTTCCACCATGCGTCTGTTGCTCCTGCCAAATGAAAGGCAGCCCAATTCACCTTCTCTTCTTTGGTGCCCAGAAACTAGAAGAAGTTTCTCCATTTGATTCAACCACTCTTCCGCTTTGAGTGGACCCGCTTGACCATGGAAGTTCGGAGGATTCATTCTCCTGAACTCCTGGAATCCAGATGGTGGGCGTCTTCCTGCAAGCTAGGTCAGTGTGTTGACCATTGCCTCTAATAACTTAAGCCCATCATTGCTTCCTCCTCTTAATGGGACATTATTAGCACCGGTGGTGATTCCTTCACCATCAGACGTGCCTTCATCACACGGGGTGCCTCTAGAGCGAACCGTCCTTGGTCTGTCACGCGGGGCCATATTGATCTGTCATGGATCAAACAAGAGTCTTGATCAGTATTGATTGTGAAACAATCTGGCCCATCATCCTATAGAATCCAAACCTAAAGCCATAGCTCTGATATCCAACTGTGACACATGGTGTCACAGTTGACCCACTCCGACATCGTACACAAAATCTAGTACTCTAATACCAACTGTGACATCCCCGATTTTTCCCACGTGAAACTTTGTGAAAGTGACTTGGTTGTTATTGTGTATTATAATTATATTAAATTTAAGTCTTAACCTATTGCAAGGGCACAATGAAAATTATAGCATAGCATAGGATCATTCTCACGAGGAAGTTCATTATCTTATTAATTCCTAATTCTAACTTCTATCTAAATCCTTATCTTAAAAACTTCTATTTAGCTTTAAGATTTTCGAATCTACTGGAGCAATATGAATAAAAGAATGGTTTTCTAATTTAAAGTGCATAAAAATAAATCCTAATCCTCATTCTTCAGATTAAGGTCGTCAATCTCAATCTTCAACTTTCGGATATTTATAAAAATAAATAATACCGTTACACCATATTTCTAGTCTCCTAGCATTAGTTGTCAATCAAGTCTAAGATCTAATTAACACAAATTTAATCTAATCAACAATTAATCATAAATTTGGGTGTCAATCAAACTCTAGCAAACTGAAGATGAAAAAGTAAAAACCGTTACACTAATCTGCAAATTCTAACCTGAGTCATCAATTCAAATTAAAACTTGGAGATGTTTATAAAATAAAGAAAATCTAATCTAGAAAGCAAAGTAAAATATATCCTTCACCCCTCAGCCGTAGTTGTCAATTGCTCCAGAGAAATTACAGATATCTACACTAATCTTCAGCACTCAATTGCAATCGTCAATTTCTCTTGAGAAACCTCTGATATCTAATCTACTCTAACTATTATACACTACTGATCGAAAGAAAATCCAACCTCAGGCATCAATTGATGCTGAAATTCCTCGATGCTTATTCCTATACTGAGCCCTCTTATTTATAGATCATAAGGGGTTAGTTTACAGAAATCTAGTTCTAATAAAAAAAACTACTAAAAATAAAAGTATCCTAATATAACTCTAATTACTAATTTCATCTTTTCTTGCTTCCTTTAGTTGATGCGCTTCTAGAGTGTTCTTTATTGAGCAGTAGTAGTCCTTCGGATTTAAATCTTAATCAATCTTCTCAGATCCGTGGTTCATCAAACTTCTAATTGTAGGAGTCTTCTAATTCAGGATATAGCAGTGATAGTTCTCACGTGATCAGCAACAACAACAATAGTAGGAAAGCTTCTATTCTTAGAAAATCGTAAATAGCGATTTCTTCTTTCGTAGCTTCTTCTCTGGAAAATCGTTAATTAAGACTTTCTATTTTCTGTAGGCTTCCTCATAGTTGATGATTCTCTGGATTACGCTTTATCGCTTTTCTCTTTTTGTCTCTTTTTAAGAATCTTAAATTATAATTTTCTGGCTTTCAGTAGCGGCAAATTGTCTTTTTCGCTCAATCTTTTTTCTTATTGCTTTTGGAGTTTATTTTGACAAAGATTAATATTTAGGCTCTGATTTACTGCTTATCTTTAATATCTACATATCATTATCTCGTTAGTACCAAACTAAGTCCTAGCACCACTAAGTTAAGGGTGATAAAATGGTAAATTATATGATGGATCAAAAAGACCAGGTAGTCAGGTGACAATCCCATTTCCCCCTATGAGAGTTCCTAGGAAAATTGAATCGTCCGATACTTTCTGTCACGTACCCACTATGACAGCCCAATTCTCTCTAAGTGAAATTTAGAGAAAATCGGATCGTCGGGTGCTCAGTACATCCACACATAAGAACAATGAAAGTAGATATCATATGACATTAATATGATCCATCTCTATACAAGGCATAAAACAAAAATAACACAGTGAACCACTGGTGACGGCCGATTGTCACCTAAATAGTGGTCTACCAACATATATACACAAAAAGAATCCTAATCTAAGGTTTCCTAGGATTTTGAGAGCTTGGAAATGTGGGCAATGGGTTTCAATGGCAGAGGATAGACTTGGGTTTCAAATGACTAGGGGTTTGCAAATAGATTAAATGAGGGTGCAACAGTCCTAGTGAAACCCACCATAAACATTGGGATGATCAACAAGTCAAACCTCAAAAGTCATTTTCGAGCAAAATCTAAAAGTTATTGTAGCTAAGCCTGGTGTGTGTATTACACACGCTAGGCATAGATACAATGCTTGAGAAGTTCAGAGCACGCTGTGGGGCTCATTTGGCTTAGCGTGTGTATTATACACGCTAGGCCAATTTTGTGAAAAAAGGCCTAGCATGTATAATATACACGCTAGGCAACATTTCCTCAAAAATAATATACACGCTAGGTGTTGTGACTCTCAGTGTGCTTGTTTTATTTGTTGGTGGTAAAAACAATTTAAAATCAAAGAAAGAGTAAAATAGGAGATGGAATCAGCATAACTGAGAAATCCTAGACCTGCAAGATACAGGGTCCATTTGTAGCAAGTTTTGATAAGTAAGAGTTTGTCCCACAGGGAAAGGTGATCTACAGCTCCAAAGGAGCCATCTCTAGTAGTCCCTCTAGATCTGACTACAGATCTGGTAGTCCTAAAAGGAGGGGAGTTTAAGGTCACTTATTCTAAGTATTCTAAGATAGCTTAATGAGTTAACTACAGAAAGGGTTGAGAAGATGGATGGATTGTGGAAAATAAATATAAAAGGGTGAGAAGTAGGTTGTTGAGTCTAGATCAGAGGAGTTTTGTAACTCAGATTCAGATCTGATGTTATGGAAATCCTGTCCAATGGCTACATTATCACCAAAGAGGAGGAAGAATTCAACTCATCCCTGTGCCATGATCTAATCCCTTAAGATTATAACCTGCCCACTTAAATGGTCACAGGCTGTCCCATAGGGGAACCACAGTCCAGAGATGGGTCAAAACAAATTAATCATTATAGGCACTACTTCATCCAAGCTACAAGCTCAGGGAATCCATAGGGAACTCAACCTCTAAAGCCCTGTGTGTGGGGCTAAGGCTGTATAGGACCATGATAGCCCAGACACATAGAACCAGCAAGAGATTGAGTACCACCTTAGATCTAGCTGTCCATTGCTTGAGTGGGGCTGCAATGGTCCAGTCACAAGCCTACAATCTCCATAACCAGATTAGATCTAACATCTGATGGCGGGTCAATACAAATATATGGGGAGTCTCAGACAATATCGTACTGTGCTGTGGCTCGAGGAAGAAGGATCCATCTTGGATCGGCGGATTGGATTCACCCTAAGGCTATAGCCTGTCCACTTAAATGGTCACAGACTATCCCAGAGGCTATCCTCCTCACGGAGCCCAAGACAAAATAAGTTAATTGCTGCTACCACTATGGTCACAAGGCTACCAGCTCAGGCTCCCATGAGAATTTCAGATCTAGTGGGTCCTGTGGTGGGGCTAAGGCTGTATAGGTCCGTAATAGCCTAGACACACAGGTCACTTGGATCTGAGTGGATCCTTAGAATTAGTCCTCCATTGCTTTGAAACACAGCTAAAGCAATGGCGGATCACAAGGCAGCAGCCTTGCACAGAACAACTCACAAATACATAAATCCCATAAGAGTACAAATCCTATTACAAAAACTCCATTAATCTAACCTCAATAGACATACAAAGGCCTGGCCAGCAAGTGCTGAGCCATGGAGAGAAGAAAAAGAAGAAAAAGAAAACTACTTACAGTTACAGGAAGAACGAGAACGGAAAAGAAAATTACAAAATCTGAGATAGGAGTTCCTCTTCTAAATTCTAACTCCAAGTCTCCCTCCAGATCTCCCTAAACCAAAACCAGGCTTAGGTTTATATAGCAGTGGTGTGGCGGCGCATTAGGGTTAGTAAACCCTAATTTTAACAATGCCACATGGTCGAATAATGATCCTTGGATGCCTCGGGGCGCGTGCATAGATATTTGAGCATGGGAGTGCGTGCCCTAATCCTTGGAAATCCATAGAAAGTCCTCTGCAGAATGATGGAAGTTGGAGTTCAGAGCTTTCGCTAGGTTGCAGTCGATTCCCAGATTTGTCGCGTGGTAGCTCTAGTCTTCGCGTGGTTGAGTTTAATATTAAAGCTTCAGACGTCGCTTGGTTGCAGCTTCTTGATGCTTTGAGCAGTCGCGAGGTAGACAGTTAAGCTCTCGCTGGGTTGGGCTTCATGCAGTTGGATTGATAATTGTGAATAGCGTGGGAACTGTGTGAGCTTTCCACTTCACTTCGCTAGGCTAATTCTGGCTTTCACGAGACTGCTTTCTTTCTGAACAACATGAGAACTGTGCTAGAAGTTCACTTCTTAATGGATCTTTGCGAGGATCCTCGCGAGGCGTTGAGGCTTTAATCATGATGTGTTCTCTTGATATTTGCATCCATGGCCTCTTGCATCTTTGTAGGCGGGATTCAAGCTCTCTCTCACTGACAACAGGTGAACCATGAGAGTGAGAGGGTCTTCTTGAATCGTGGGAGTTTGTCTGAGTCAAGGCTTCTGAAGCTCTTCTCTCACTCTACTGCGCGAGAACTTGTTTGTGAAATCTTGGGACTTCGTAAGGCTGAAAGTGTATTTTTCAATCCTCTGGAGCTTTGTCTTGTGAGGCTCTTCTATGGTCTGGATTCATGGTTCATTCTTCTAAGAGACTTCTGGTGCCAAAACAGGCTCCTTAGCAGGATTCATGGCCTTATTGCCCTGCTGTTTATTACCTACAGAAAACACTTAACAAGCATTTATTAGATGGCTAAGGGTCTAATCAAAGGCTAAGTTAAGGGGTGAAAAGTGGTACTTTTCAGGTCTTAACACACCCCCAAACCTAATCTTTGCTAGTCCCTTAGCAAAGCTACACTAAATCAACTATAGAATTTAAATGCCACTTTCATAGGGAGCACAGATACATTTAGCATATGTACCAAGCCTTTTAAACCCCTAGGTGATCCCTAGTGGAGGAGTGAAGTCTCCTGAGGGTTTTCAGTGAAGACACCCACAAACTTCTCAATGAAGCAGTGAACAAAAGTGCAATTTATCAGATGAGCAGTCAAGGAACAGAGTTAGTTCACCTTTGCATTAGTAGAAAAATAAGAAATCTAAACACATTGGCTACACAAACATTTAAACAGTATAAGCTTCTCATGAAAGCACAGCATTTCCAATCAGTTTACACCAAAGACACTACACAGGAGTGTCAACACTGAGCTCATCACTGGATCAAAATTTAGGTTATAGGTCACTGTTAAGTAGTGAAAAATACCATTTTTCACCCCTAAACATGAGCCTTGAAAGACCCTTGAGAAGACTAAATAAGTGCTTTAGTGTGCATTTTACAGCTAACCAATCAGACAGGTCCAAATCCGAAAAGCATCTCAAAAGTGCCAAAAAAAGATGACAATCCATGTCAGTCCAAAGGAAGGAAGTGAAGAAACAGCCTCAGCAATGGCTAAAGAGGGTCTAAAAGAGCAGATAAAGACCTGAAGCAAGATAGAGTTCAATTTGCAAAGAACTTCTACTATTCGCAAAGAAGAATGGGAGCCTAGAGTTCAATTCGCAAAGAACTTCTACTATTCGCAAAGAACCTTGAACTTTGCGAAAAGGAGAAAACACACTTCGAAGAGAAGATTGAACTTTGCGAAAAGAAGAAAACACAATTCGAAGAGAAGATTGAACTTTGCGAAAAGAAGAAAACACAATTCGAAGAGCATCTGAACTCCTCGAAAAGAAGATTGAACTTTGCGAACAGAGCTTCAGAAGTCATTGAACTTTACGAAAAGGCCCCTGAACTCTGCGAAAAGGTATTCTGGAGATTCGCAGCTTTAACAAGGGCAATTGATGTCTACGACGTGCCCCAATGCATTGAAAAGCCCAGAGACATTCCGGAAGGTTCCAATCAAGATCCGAAGGCATATTCCAACCCATGTGAGCGCCCAAAGTTAAATTACCTGGCGGGAACTTCTAGAAACTCTAACAAACTTTCAAAATGCATAACAGAATTGATGCTTCTGTTTCCTGATTGGCTGAACCAGATCAAGCAGTTCTGATTGGCCAGAACAGATCTGGATCCTGGTGCTCGACTCCTATTGGTTGATACAGATCTATCCAATTCTGATTGGTTGATACACATCTGAGCTGGACTTAGGGAAAACTATAAATAGACGAACCATTTGCCCAATTTGGGTATCCAGATTTTAGAGTTTTCATCTCTGCTTCTCATTCCTCATTGATAGCTTATCTCGAACCCCCAGTAATCCCTTCTTGTAGTTTACCTTTGAGAGCCATTGTGAGTGATTTGTACTTCCAAGTTCGGATTCAAGATCAGAATCGAGGGCTCCGAGAAGCTCGTAAGAACTGAGGGCTCTCTAAGAAGCCGTGCTCGTAATTGTAACGCTGGATTTTAAAAGGTTGTAATTTGTGTCTTCTCCATTGGAGTCATGTCGAGGGTTCAATGTTCACCTTAGTGCATTAGACTTCTTTAGATTCACTCATCCGCATCCAACTTCCTTAATTCATCATCCATGCGAATTAGCGTTGGTAACCTAATTCAAGCGGCATTTACTGATGATGTTCATATCAACTAAAGAATAGGCCACAACTATTGGATGATCGTGACCATTGGATGAGATCATAGCCATAAGTCTAAACCTATTCCTTAATTCGATTTATTTCTCTTACATCTGTCTGGTAGCAGATGAAGATTGAATCTGCTCGTTGAACTACTGATTCTCCATTAAAATTCGAGGCTAAAGTACATGAAGCTATTATTTCGCATTTGTCTTATTTTAAACATCTCCCCAACTCGGATCCGGATCATGTAGTTAGTTCTTTTCTTTATTTGCTTATAGTTAAATGTGACACAATCCAACACTCTCTTTATCTATTCTTTTTTAGATAATTATAGAGCCGTATCCGTAGCACGATCTAGAGGTTTATCTCTCATTTTAGACAAACTTCTCGTGGGACGATCTTGAAATACTTACTTTTAAAACTTGCTACAATTGGCCCCGATCTTGCAGCCGTGTTAGCCCCAATGTGTGATATCCCTTTCATAAGTTAACATCCATATAACCTAGCATTCTTTAATTCTTTAATTTTTGATTCATAATGCACACAATTATGGCACACTTGGAGCGACAACAAGTTTTTGGCGCCGTTGCCGGGGAAGTTTGTTCTAAAATAGATAGACCTAAGTTTTTCTATTTTGTAGATTTGTTTTTTATTTTTATTTTTGCTTTAAACCCGCACTTTGCATTCCAAGTGCTTGATTAAATGTCTGTTTTGTATAGAAAACTGTTTTTCTTTGCGAAGAATTTTTTATTTTTTTATTTTTCGAGTTTTATTCTTTGCCTTCTAGTTATTTGAATAAATGTCGCCACTCTTTTGTCTTTTTGTCAAATTTGGGCGTGCTTTGAGTTTTTCATTTATTTTCATTTATTTATCAGTCATTTATTAATTTTGTTGTTATTTTTATGCCAGTATAGGCATGTAAAAGGAAAGGAATGTTCTTAAATAGGCAGTTTGTGCACCAAACTCTCTCTCGAGTTGTATGTTTGGCGGAGAACCCTCAATCGAGATTCTCCGTTAAATTGAAGTTGAAAGACTCTAAGAAACCAACATACATCAGGACATCTCTTTGAAATGGGTGAAGAACGAGAGATTGTTAAGAGACTACTTTGCCTAGTGCTTATAATTCCCCATTTTGCATTCAATTTCCCACGTGGAGGGAAATTATGAAATTAAGTCCTCCACCATCCAAATGTTGCCTTCATTCCATGGATTGAGTAAGGAAGACCCTTACAAACACATTGATGAATTTCTAGCTTTATGCACAACATTTAACATAGGATCGGTCCGGAGGCAACCAAGCTTAGGCTCTTTCCTTTTCATTAAAGGACAAAGCTAGAGCATGGTTATCTATGTTAGCACCAAACAAAGATCACATCATGGAATGATTTGCAATGTCAATTTTGTCAAAATATTTCCCAATGACTAAAACCAGCCAACCGAGACAAAGCATCATCTCTTTCTCCCAAAACTCAATGAAACTTTCCATGAAGCATGGGAAAGGTTTAAAGAATCATAAGGCAATGCCCTCACCATCAAATTCCTAAATGGCGGTGGTTCAAAGCTTCTATCAAGGCTGATCGGAAGGGCAAGAACATGGTGGATGCCTCTTGTGGAGGTACCTACTTAAAAGCAGTTGAAGAGGTTTGGGACCTCTTTGAGGTGATTGGAGAAAATTCAACCCAGCAGGAATCTCGCCAAGGACACCGAGAGAATCCAGCTAGGATGAATAATCTCCAATTCACAAGAGGGAAAGTTTATGAAGTCAATGAGCCGGAAAGGAAAGTGGATAATTTGACCACAAAATTTGATAGACGATGGACTCATTTAAAGCTCCAAATGGGTCAAGAGTAGAGGAGGCATGTCCGATATGCGTCCCCCACTCATTCCATTGATCAATGTCCTTCGCATCACAATTTCCGAAACTCATGATGGGAACAAGCTCATGCGCTCGAGTCTTATGGGCAGATGCAATCGAATGACTACCCATGGAGATCTCATCCTAATCTCGGGTGGAATCGGAAATTACCAGCATGATGGCCCAAAAATCAATTACCTTTCAAACACCTTTCAGCCATATCGGTAATTTTTATAATAAATCAAATTTCTTGACCTAACCAACAACAAGCCATCGTGATGCACAGCCCCTCCCTCCTAGATCCACGACCTTTGAAGAAGCGGTCTTGAGTTCACTTCAAAATCTTGGAACTACATCTCGGGGCTGTGAACCTTCACAGTCGAGCATTAAAAATTGAAGAAACTACGGGCCAACTCTCAAATTCATTGGCTAAGAGAAGAGGGTAAACTACCCGGACCAACTGTGAACAATCCTAAGGGGTTCATGGTTGGAGAATCCTCAAATAGCCATGAGGAAATCAAAGGCTGTGACTACTTTGAGAAGTGGAAAATAATAAACAACACGATTGGGTAGTGAAGAGGAAAAAGATGAAGAACAAGTGCGGGAACAACAATTTGGATAGCAATATGGTACATTGATTTACATCGAAAATTCAAAAAAATGAAAAAGCAGGAAAAATAACAAAATTGTTGAAAAAAGGAGGAGGAGAAATTTGTTCCTCACCTCCCATTTCCCCATGCAATGAAGTCGGTTTCTCCTTTTGACAAAGGAAACAAAAAATTGAGGAAATGATGGAGACATTCAAGCAAGTTAAAATTAATCTACCTCGCTTGATGCAATCAAAGCGAGTCCCTCGCTTATGCAAAATTTCTCAAAGTGTGCACCCACAAAAGGCAATCTAGGATACATTTATCCAAGAAGGCCTTTCTTTGTGAGAAAATCAACCAAGTGCTATCAATTGCAACACCACCTAAGATGCAAGACCACAGGAATCCCCACAATCCCTGCATCATTGGGGAGCACACCATTGAGAAAGCCTTGCTAGATCTGGGTGCTAGTGTCAACTGCTTCCCTATTACATCTATGAGAAGCTAGGTTTGGGAGAATTGAAACCCACTCAAGTGGTGTTGCAAATGAATGATACAGATCCGAAGGAAACCTATGGGGTTGATTGAAGATGTTTTGGTAGGAGTAGACAAGTTTTCTACCTCGACTTTTGGTGTTGGACATGGAACCAACCAAAAGTACCACGCCATCTGTCATTAGGAAGACCATTCACAGCTCTGACTAATGCATGCATTCAATGCAGTGCAGCATCATGGAGGTGTCTTTTGGAAATATGAAAGTTAAATTGAATGTGTATTATCTTGTTACTCAACCTCAATTCTCTGAGGAATGTTTCCATGTTGACATCATTGATGATTTGGTGGAGGAGTCTTTACAAACATTTCGCAAGGTAAAGACTCCACCACAATTTAAAAATGATTGGGGATCACCGAGAAAGAAGGAAAAGGAGATCAAATTCAGCGGAGTGCTTTGTGCAAGGCACTCACCATCAGTCATCAAGTTCTCTCTCTTGGAGACCTGCTCCTCTCCCTCTTGCACAAGTTACCAAGGAAGCTTCAACTCACTGAACTGGAAGAATTGAGGATGGATGCCTACACTAGCTCCAGTTGGCCTGTGAAAAGGTTAAATCATTCCATGATAGGAGCCTCATGAGAAAAGAGTTCATACCGGGTCCAAGGTATGGTTATAATTTCTCTTGTCTTTTAGGCATCTTTGTTTTTCTCCATTTGCATCCACTTTTCCCATCTGGACTCTTTGAGATCATTTTTCTTTTTAGGAATCATGTAGGATAATGAGTAGTGGATCATAGGCTGTTTTGAATATTCAATGGACTCAGATTTTATTTTCCTTGAGATTTCTTCATCATAAATGGGTCTCGGTTGTGTGTGAACCTGTTTTAATATATGCTCCCATGCTTCATTATTTTTTTTCATACACATCATCAACAAAGGGTCAATCTTATGAATCTTGCTTTTCATCTTTGTATTCACCTAATCATTTTTAATCACTTAGATTCATAAGTATCTCAGCTTTTGGGTTTGTTTCTTTGGGCTTAGGATACATCATTTGGCATTAGATTTTCTATTTTAGGAATTTTAGTTTCAAATTACTTTTAGATCATTGATTTTTTTCTTTCTTAGGTTAATGTGTCCTCGTTTCTTGATTTTCGTCATTTTTTATAGTTAGTTTATAACTTTGTTTTCCTATTTTGCATTCACAAATTCAGTTTTTGTATCAACACTTTTCTTTTTCTTTTTTAACTTTGTATTCAGTCCCTTACCTTGGTTTTACTGTTTCTCAGTTATTAGCACAAGTTTCCTTTCATTTGCATTGTAATCCTTCTATTTGTTAGATTTTATTTAGCAGTTCTAGCATTGTTTTGTTGATTTTTCTTGCATTTGTATATCATGTTTTCCATTTCCTTGCTCATATCTTCATTTTACATTTTTATTTCTGCATATAGTTTAGATTTTTTCTGTTCTTAGTTTTTCTTTCTTCTTTTACCCTGCTGCCCCTAGTCTCTCATTGTCTAGAACATTGAGGACAATGTTCATCTTAGGTTTGGGGGTATGGCAAACAGGTCCTGCCCATGGGATAATTAGCATAAGGGCATCACAATCACCAAAGTAATCAGGAAATGAATCAATTTACTTAAGAATCATGACAATGTGGAAATTTTAAAATTTTCTTTGCAAGAATTTAGACATTCTAAACCCTACAATATTCCACATTTCCATGATGTTAACACCAGGAAAATACACTTGTATTAGCACATAGCAAGTCTATAGGAAGAGAAAAAGGTAAAGATATACTTAAAAGCTCAAGGAAAAACCATAACCCGGTGAGAATTGAGCCTATATGTTTTACATCTCTGTTGAAGAGTAGACCGAGGCAACCTTTTACGATTCAAAGGACTGGCTGAGGCATTAGATCCACTAGAAATTAGGAAACTCCAAATCAAAACAAGCAACGACATTCATGAAACTGAGGAAAAGATCAAGGCCTTCTTTGGACAGCTTGAGCTTAACAGAACCAACCAAGAAAGATCGCCCTTGTTTGTACCCCAATTGAGCTATAAATCGTACAATGCTTCATCAAAACACCCATTTTCTTGCACGAACCAATGGAACCAATTCACCTTCCCTCACCTTGAGAATTCAGAGTTAAAGGAGAAAGAAGTAAAGATGGAACATTTATGGCAAATATCAAAATAAATGAAGAAGAAATACCTCAAAATGGGCAAGATGGTGGACCGAGAAAGTAAAAAGAAAACAATGTGAAAAGAAGCAAGCAAAAAAGGCAAAAGGAGAACTTTATGTTGAAAATTCAAGATCAAAGGAAGAAGAATGAGTACTTTGAACACGAGAATCTCAAAAGAAGCTAAACTCAAGAAGGTGGAGTCATGAACCACCTCCTTCAATTCTCGACTTCTCAAAAATCCAAACACTGCTCAACCTTCCTATCCTCAAACCTCACTCCATGAGCCATACAACAAACCCAGCCTAAAATTCCTTCCGATCCAAAGTTGAGTGAATGTCATGTGGAGATAAGCGGTTTCCCAATCTATGGTGAGGAGATGTCAAGGATGCCAAGACGAGAATCATGCCTATGCTCATGCTTACAAATCCATTTGGGAGATGTAAGTGCTCTTGAGCTTGAGTGAAACTGAACCCTTCAACAAAAATCTTGATGAGAGTACACCCTGGTAAGTGTTTGGGTTGGAACTTGAGCACATTAAGTAAGACTTATAACGTAATTTTTATTCAAATGATGAACTATCACGACACATTTGCATGATTTCTATGGCTGCTCACAGATTGGAAAGAGTGAAACATTCATAAGGTTTATAAATGTTGAAATCCCCTTGCAAACAATAAACCTAAATTTCTGTTTAAACATTGATTCAAGAGTAACTAATTTTGATCTTTGATTGCTCATGGGATGACAGTGCACTAATGCCAACTGTCCCATGGAGAAGTTTGTGGGTACCTTCACTGAAAACCCTCAGGAGACTTCACTCCTCCTCTAGGGATCACCTAGGGGTTTAAAAGGCTTGTTGCATATGCTAAATGCACCTGTGCTTCCTACAAAAGTGGCTCTTTATTTTGCTTTTACGTTTCTTTGCTCAGGGACTAGCAAAGCTTAGGTTTGGGGGTGTGTTAAGTAGTGAAAAATACCATTTTTCACCCCTAAACATGAGCCTTGAAAGACCCTTGAGAAGACTAAATAAGTGCTTTACTGTGCATTTTACAGCTAACCAATCAGACAGGTCCAAATCCGAAAAGCATCTCAAAAGTGCCAAAAAAGATGACAATCCATGTCAGTCCAAAGGAAGGAAGTGAAGAAACAGCCTCAGCAATGGCTAAAGAGGGTCTAAAAGAGCAGATAAAGACCTGAAGCAAGATAGAGTTCAATTCGCAAAGAACTTCTACTATTCGCAAAGAAGAATGGGAGCCTAGAGTTCAATTCGCAAAGAACTTCTACTATTCGCAAAGAACCTTGAACTTTGCGAAAAGAAGAAAACACATCAAGAGAAGATTGAACTTTGCGAAAGAAGAAAACACAATTCAAGAGAAGATTGAACCTGCGAAAAGAAGAAAACACAATTCAAGAGCATCCAACTCCTCGAAAAGAAGATTGAACTTTAATCGAGCTTGAAGTCATTGAACTTTACAAAAGGCCCCAGAACTCTGCGAAAAGGTATTACGGAGATTCGCGGCTTTAACAAGGGCAATTCGATGTCTGTTACCACGTGCCCCAATGCATTGAAAAGCCCGGAGACATTTTAGGAAGGTTCCAATCAAGATCCAAGGCATATTCCAACCCATGTGGCGCCCAAAGTTAAATTACTGGGGAACTTCAGAAACTCTAACAAACTTTCAAAATGCATAACAATTGATGCTTCATTTCACGATTGGTGAACGGATCAGCCGATTAGCCAAAACAGATCTGGATCCCGGTGCTCGACTCCTATTGGTTGATACTGAGATCTATCCAATTACGATTGGTTGATACACATCTGGACTTAGGAAAACTATAAATAGACAAACCATTTGCCCAATTTGGGTATCCAGATTTTAGAGTTTTCATCTCTGTTTCCCTCATTCCGCCGAGATAGCTTATCCGAACCCCCGTAATCCCTTCTTGTAGTTTACCTTTGAGAGCCATTGTGAGTGATTTGTACTTCCAAGTTCGGATTCAAGGCAGTAAATCGAGGGCTCTGAGAAGCTCAGATAAGTCCGAGGGCTCTCTAAGAAGTGCTCTGTAATTGTAACGTTGGATTTTAAAAGGTTCATTTGTGTCTTCTCCATTGGAGTCATGTCGAGGGTTCGAATGTTCACCTTAGTGCATTAGACTTCTTTAGATTCACTCATCCGCATCCAACTTCCCTTAATTCATCATCCCCTGTAATTAGCGTTGGTAACCTAATTCAAGCAGATTCTGATGATGTTCATGTTACGAACTAAAGAATAGGCCACAACTATTGGATGATCTGTGACCATTGGATGAGATCATAGCCATAAGTCTAAACCTATTCCTTAATTGGATTTATTTCTCTTACATACTGTCTTTGGTAGCAGATGAAGATTGAATCTGCTCTGTTGAACTCTGATTCTCCATTAAAATTGAGGCTAAAGTACATGAAGCTATTATTTCTGCATTTGTCTTATTTTAAACATCTCCCCAACTCGGATCTGGATCATGTAGTTAGTTCTTTTCTTTATTTGCTTATAGTTAAATGTGACACAATCCAACACTCTCTTTTATCTATTCTTTTTTTAGATAATTATAGAGCCAGATCTGGTAGCACAGATATGGAGGTTTATCTCTCATTTTAGACAAACTTCTCTGTGGACGATCTTGAAATACTTACTTTTAAAACTTGCTACAATTGGCCCTGATCTTGCAGGCCAGTGTTAGCCCCAATGTGCTGATATCCCTTTCATAAGTTAACATCCATATAACCTAGCATTCTTTAATTCTTTAATTTTTGATTCATAATGCACACAATTATGGCACACTTGGGGCGACAACAAGTTTTTGACCTAATGCATTCAAGATCAGACCAAAAACTCTCCAGGGAATACTCTCATAAAGAAAAACTATTGAGGGTTTCATTTTCTCTCAAGCTCCAGAGCAGTTACATCCCCCAAATGGGTCTGTAAGCATGAGCATAGGCATAGCTTTGAAGTTCTGGCATCATTGAGAGATCCTCACCATAGATTGGATAACTCTTAATCTTCACATGACAGCTCACTCAACTTTAGATCATAAGGGCATTTAACTAGGCTGTAATGTGGCTTATGGAGTGGGGTTGAAAGAATGGAAGGTTGAAAAGGGGTTCAAAATTGAGAAATCAGTAGGTGATGGAGGTGCTTCATGACTTCACCTTCTTTAATTCAGTTCCTTTCATCTTCTTTGAGGTTTTCAGATTTGAAGTGATCAATTTCTCTTCTTGATTTTGATTTTTCCAATGAAAGTTCCCTCTTGACTCCTCTCTTACTCCTCTTCATTATTGTTTTTTTTGTTTCTTTTTGATGCATTTTTCTTCTTTTTATTTTGTTTTTGCTTTTCTGAAATGCCACCATTTTCTCAGTTACCATACTGCCAGAATTTGAGGTACTTCTTCTTTATTCACCTAATGTTGACCATAGCTAGTCCATCTTCAACTCTTTCTCCTTTATCTTCTGAATTCTCAGAGTGAGGGTAAGGTTAAATCAGATACATAGGTTCAGGTACAAGTGCTCAGGTGTATTTTTGAAGAAATTTAGGATTTAAAGTTCAAAGGGGGTATGGGCAAGGGCGGTTGCTTAAGGTCAGTCTATTTAGGCTCAAACTGTCCAAAAGAAGGCCTTGATCCTTTCCTAAGTCTCATGAGTGTTGTCAGCTGTTTCAACTTGGAGTTGCCCAACTTCTAGTGAGCATAGTGACTCAGCCAGTCCTTAGAGTTAAAAGAAATTGCCTTAGTCACTCCTCACGGAAAAAATTTGGTATAGGCCCAAACCTCACTGGTTATGTCTTCCTTTGAATTCTTAAGTATGTCCTTACCTTTTTCTCTCTCTAGTGATTCACAAGTAAGTTTCCTTGGTGATCTCATCATGGAAATGTGAAATATTACAAGCTTATAATGCCTAAAGTCTGGAAACAATTTTAAATTTCATTATTTTTCATGATTCTCTAGTGAACATGGTTCCATTTTCATATTACTCACAAGATTCTGCTGCACTTAGGTTAACTATTCCATTGGTAGGATCTGCCTGCCACACCCCCAAACCTATGAGGAGCAGTGTCCTTACTGGTTCAAAGTTGGGTGTGCAGCAAATTTATTAATGGCAAGAGGAAAGGAAATAGCATGGAGCAAAACAGACACAAGACACAGAAGAAGAGCAATGACAAAAGAAGAAGATCCATTATATAAGAGAGAAATGTACAAAAGGAAAAACAAAAGGAGAAAAAGAAAATGCAGAAACAGTAAAAATCCTAGGTATAAGCTAATCAGAGCCTGAATCAAAACCGGTCCTAACCCATCTTCTTGGCATGCTCTTGAAGGAGAGTCTCTTCCTCTTTCTTCTTTTGTGCCCACTCTTCCTTCCGTTGGGCATCAGTTTTGGGCAAGGTTGGTGCTCTGACCCTCATTTTTTGGGTCTTTGGTTCAGGGGGGGTCACTGAAGATTTGTCTTTGGTTTGCTCAGGTGATTTGATAGGACCTTTTCCTTTAGGACTCTTCCCTTTGGGGCCCTTCCCTTTGGAGGTTGGCTCTTGCTGAGTCTGAGGGGGAATAAGAGGAGATTTAGCTTTTTCTGGCTCAGGAGGGATAAGCGGGCTCTTGCCTTTATCTTTTAGTGGTGGTGCCTCCTCAGACTGGGCAGATTGTTCTTTTCCAATTTTGATAGAGGCAGCTGTGTGAGTAGTCCTCTTAGCTGCAACTTTCCTTCTCTGAGGATAAGTTTTCTCAGCAGGGTCAGAAGAAGGAGGAGCAACAGGATTTTTAGAACTTGGATGCACAGGTGGGGCAGAGTCAGAATCAGAATCAAAGGGAAAGAGAATAGTGGGGTCCAATCCAAGGGCTGCAGTAGCCTGTCTGCGTTCTTCTTTAGAAAGCAATCGACCATGGGGGTCATCCTGAGCAGAAGCTCTGGTGGCCTTTGGTGGTAGGGATGGAGGAGTAGGCTTTTTCCCTTTTTGGGCAGCAGTGGCTCTTTTGGAGGGAGTGGGTTTCTTGGAAGGAGTCCTCTTTCTCTTGGGTGCAGGAGATTTAGCAGGGGGAGGCACTGTAGCAGGAGGTGGTGGAGGTTCTTGAGTAGGGGGTGGAGGAGGTGGAGGTGGAGATGTAGATGTAGGAGCAGGGGGGATGGAAGAAGATGGTCCAGGGTGTGTGGAAGGTGGAGCCTCAGGGGGTGCTGTAGCAAGAGGGGTGGCTTCAATTGGTTGGCCTGTCAGAGATGCAATCCTTTTTTGCAAAATTTCAATCTGTTTTTCAGCATAAAGGAGTTTGGCATTAGAAAGCCCCTTAGTGAGCCTGTGGATCTCCTCGGCATTGTGCAATTTCTTTTCAAACATCCGGGCTCTCTTCTGTTCCAGCTGGGCATTGCCCTTCTCCATCTCTGCATTTAGTTTATAGTAAGTAGCAGCAGCCTTCGCCGCATTGAGGGTCTCCAAAATACTCTCCCATCCCTTGGAAATATCTCGCAGCTGCTCTCTGTGAGCAAGCTTCAAGTCACTCATTTTCTGCAGCAAGGGGTACTCAATGGCTTGTCGAAGTTGGGCCATGCCTCGGAGAACATCCCTCTTGATGTAGGCATTGTCCTGCATGACATAGAGGAGGGTGAAGTAAGGAGGGGTGTAGTAGGAATGCCTTGGTAAAATAGGTAGAAAGGGAGTGGAAGAAGTAGAAGGGGAATGGTCCTGTGGGGGTAAAGTGGGGGCTGCAGTGGTGAAGTCTAGATGAGGGAGGGGGGGAGAAGGTTCTGTGTTAGTTTGTGTGGAGTGGTTAGTGGCATGGGGAGGGTAGGATAAGAGGGGGATGGAAGACATGGGTGCAAAGTAAATGAAGGGGTCCAAGGTTGGTGGTTCGGGTAAGGGAAAAATGGAATGGTGAAGGGTTGGAAAGTAATGGTGGGGTGAAAATGTGGGGTGTTAATGGGAAAGGTGGATGGGAAGGAATGGGGTCTGCATTTGGGTGGAGGTGTGGGTAAATCAGGGTGGAGGTAATATGAGTGGGGGAAGGATAGGTAGAGTGGGGAAGGAATGGTGGGGTATGGTGTCTTGGAAGGGGAGGGTTGGAGTTAAGTTAATGGGGGGAAAGTCTAGTTGGACTGTGGAGGCAAAAGTGGAAGGGGACTGGATTAGTGGGGTAGAAGGTGGTTGTGTAGAGGTGGGTGGTTTTGTCAATGTTTGAAGGGTGGATTGGATGTTGGTGATGTCAGTCTGCATTTGGTCTTGGGTATGTGTTGTGTTGGATAGTTGGGTCTGAATGTCATGTATGAGGGAAAGGATATGGGTAAGTGTGTCTGAGTTTGGCTGGGGTGGGGTTTGAGAAGAAGAGGCAACAGGTTGGAAAGGGGAAGTAGGGGCATGGTGGAATGTTGTAGGAGGAGATGGAGGGTGAGTGGTGAGGTGGGGAAGGAAGTGGGGAATCTGGGAGAGGGATATCATGTGTTGGCAGGGTGTCAAGCAAGGTAGTCATGAAGGCTTGATAGCCTGAAGTAGTGGCGAGGTTAAAGTCAAGATCTGTGAGTGGAGATGTAGTTGGGAGGGGTTGGACTAAGGGTTGGTTAATATGTGGTGTGTCTGTGGGAATGATAGGGGTGGTTGGGGTAGGTAAAGATATGGCAGGGGTTGTGTGAGAGGTTTACTTTTTAAGATAGGTTATCAAGGGAGGGCTGTCAGGGTTTAATTCAGATGGTGGGGGAATTGGGGGTGTGTATTGAGGCAATGTGGGAGAAGGTAGGGGGATGTCATGGGGGTCAACACTTTCCTCCCAGGAACGAGTCACAAGGAATTCTGGAGCGGGTATGGAAAAGGCAGATAAAAGAGGGAAAGGGAGAGATGAAAGAGGCAAAGAAATGGATAGAGGGGTAGGTGTGGTGGATGGAGGTAATGCTGCAGAAGCAGAAGTGACCAGAGCTTGCACCACCTTCTTGGGAGCAGAAGCTTTAGCCACCTTTTTGGGAGCAGGGGTGGTCTTCGCAGTAGTAGTCCCCTCTCCTTTCTCAGAAGCAGTCTGAGCTTTCTTCTTCTTGCTGGGATCCATCAGACTCCTGCTGATCCCCCATTGTCGCTTTGCGAAAGTGGTAGGGGGAAGGTCAACATTTAACTCCCCCACTGGTATCTTGTACCCTCCCCTCAAGAATAATTTGGTGATGAGCTTTGCATAGGGGAGAGTGTGGAGCTTCGTTTTGTGCCCTATCTTTACCATAATATCCCTCATGGCCTCAAACATCAACCTGACAGCATGAAATCCGTGGCCCCGAGAGAAGGAATAGAGAGCATCAGCACTTGGGGTCCTCCTCTCCTGCTAATGGGCGACACAATAGATGTTCTTTTGAAGAACTTGATCAATGAACAGGAGTTTGGGGTCCAGATCTCTTCTCCTGATGGAATCCCCTGTGGCCTTCAATAGGGGCACACAGAGGGGGGCCATATCCACAGTTGGGGTTAAAGACAGCAAGGATACCCATTACTTCAGCAATCAACTCAGGGTTGAGCAACATTTCAAAATTGTCAACTAACACTAGGAGGCCTGGCTGTCCACGATGGTCTGATCTAGCCCTAATGTGCTGGTAAAAGAGTTGTACTAGTCTAGGGTAGGCTAGTGCAGGGGTAGCTTGCAGCAGTGGGGTCAAACCAGCTTTACGGATAAACTCAATGGCAGGGGCTGACAGAGGCTTCATTTTAAAGAAAGAGAGGTCAAAAACGGCTTCAGGCTCTAAGGGAATGGGAGTCAGGAGCTCAGAGGGTGTAGAGTAGTCAGGTGTTAGCGTAGCCACATCCTGAATCGCTTCCTTCCCTTTTTGTGGCGCCTCAGAGGGCTTGGCTTTCTTGGGAGTGGGCTTAATGGGAGCCATATCCCTTGCTCTTTTCACAGGTGCGCTCTTAGGGGCCATGGAACTTCTCCACTGAGAGTGTGTAGTTGGAAAAAATGAAAAGTAAAAGTTGAGAGCTGAGACTTACCCTAAAAGTTAGGGTTCTGTTCAATCTGATGCACAAAAGATTGTGAGAGCTCTTAATAGGGGGCAACTGGTGGAAGAGGCTTTAGGAACAAATCCCCAAAATGAGAAGGTGAATGATGGATTGTAAACTGGATGCTGGAGGAGAGAGATTAATCGGAGTCAGAGCTAGGGTTTTGCTAGCTGGAGAAGAAAGAGAAAACATAAAAGGAAAGCAACGTGGGGTTGGATTATATAAATCACGGGGCTCGGCGCGCTTTGAAAATATCAGCTCGCTAGATAGAAATGAATGGGTCATGAGATTGGAGTTTCATTTGGGTTGCGCAAGAGAGTCTACACAATTGTATTGGATCTCACGACAGTTTAGCAGGTTGACATCTTATGAACTGCGCGAGAAGAAACCACGCCTATTTTTCAGAACCTCGCGACAGCTAAAACAGTGACAAGGATCACACACCCATTAGTCTGTCATTTTCCTTTGTTTTGTGGGTGGATTCTCTCACATTCTCTGTTCCAGAGACACCCACGGTCATTCTAAAAGGGATTCCCTCAGGCGTTCCCAACATTTAAGCATGTAAGTACTCCAAAAGCATTTAATCAAAACATCATATTCAAACAGCATTCTTATTATCAAAATAGTACAATCATCATTCATTTAGTCAAAATCATCAATTCAAAGGGAATAAGAACCAAAGCAGGCAGAATAATTCTCAGGTCATGTACATTCAGACTCCGATGAGATCACTAAAAATTTCTATAAACAAAAAAAAAATGAACCATACTAAAATACATAACGTACACAATGCACAATTCTGTGAATCAAGTCAATGAAAGATCCCCTTGCCCCTCCAGGTTTGAGGATCCTTCACCAATCAAAAATTGGCCCTTGGGATTAACCACTGGTTGACTGGGCAACCTCCCCTCCTCTCTTTTAGCTAAGGCATTCGCTAGCTGGCCAATCTGCTCTTCCATCTTCTTTATGCTCTGACCATGAGAACTCACAGTCTGAGCCACGGACCCCAAGTTTTGCAGTGAGTTCAAGACCTGGTCCTCAAAAGAAGTATTTCTGGGTTGAGATGGGGGTAGGACCAATTGATTTTGTTACTGATAGGGCTGCTGCTGGTGTTGGAAATTAGACCTAGGGGCATATCCTTGATTGAACTGCTGCTGTGGCCTTTGAGGTAAGGCCAACATCTACTTGGGCTGCATATAGTTGTCTTGCCTCCACCTCAGATTTGGGTGGTCTCTCCATTGGTAACCAGCATTTTGGTGCTGGTATCCATATGGCTGTCTGTTGTAGCCACCAGATTGTTGCTGGCCATAAGATTGTGCAGCAGCATCATGTTCCAAAACTAATTCAGGATACTGCCCTGCAGATGGACATTCCTCTACTGTGTGCTGTGGGGGCTGGCATATCAGACATGCCTCCACCACTTGATCAGCCCTTCTGGGTTGCATCACAGTCAGTAATTTGTCAAACTTCCTGAGAGGTTAGCCATCTGTAGCTGCAGGTCATTATTCTCAAACACCTCATAAACTTTTCCTCTTGACAAAGCAGGCCCCACTTTTGACTCAGATTCCTGACTAGTTCTTGCCAGGGATGGTTTTTGAAAGGCATTTTCACTAATTACCTCAAACAATTCCCATGCCTCATTAGCAGTCTTGTGCATGTAGGTTCCACCACAAGAGGCATCAACCATATCTCTATTTTTCTCATCAATCCCATTGTAGAAGCTTTATACAAGCTGCCAGTCTGGGATCTTGTGGTGGGGGCATTGTTTGAGAATTTCCTTAAACCTATCCCAGGCTTGATTAAAGTCCTCAGTTGGGGATTGGGCAAAAGCAAGAATCTCCTTCCTCAACTTGCTAGTTTTGGTCTTAGGGAAGAACTTTGTCAGGAACTTGGTCTGTAGGTCTTTCCAAGATGCAATGCTGTTGTTGGGAAGAGTGGCCAGCCAAGTACTAGCCCTATCCTTCAGAGAGAAGGGGAAGAGCCTGAGCCTAGTAGCCTCAGGTCCCAAACCAGCGATATTGAAAGTGGTGTACAAGGCCAAAAATTGGTCAATATGCTTATAAGGGTCCTCCTTGTTGAGCCCATGAAAAGATGGCAGCATCTGGATGATTGAAGTTTTAATCTCATAATTCCCTTGAACATCAGGGAATTGAATACTAAATGGAGAGTTATAGTCATCCGGAGCATTCAACTCCGTGAGAGTTCTGGGTTGTTCTTCACCCATTGCTACTGTCTCAGATTCAACTGGGGGCTCTACTGTGGTGTGCCTGTTCCTTCTAAGCCTTCTACCCCTTTTTAGCTCAGGGTTGAACGGCTCTAAAGTAGGACTAAGAGATCTCCTACCTAGCATGCAAACACACCACTAGCTGGGACAACTCCTTGCATGCACATTGCACTTGATTCAAAGAATTTTTTAACAAATTTACAGCTAATTTAAGAAGACATACATTTACAACTATATTAAACAACTGCTATGTAATTTTAAAAGAAACTAGACTGAGTGTTAAAGGTTGGAGAATTGCAAACATAGGCAGCTAATCTCCAAATGCAGTCCAATGTCCTTCTCTGATGTTGTCTAGATCTGCAAGAAAGATTCAAAATTATATCAGCAGTATCAATTATTCACATTTACAAAGAATACTAAAAATACAAAAACTAAGGGTCTACAAATAGATCATCTTTCCTCAGCAACGGCGCCAAAAACTTGTTGTGACTCTCAGTGTGCTTGTTTTATTTGTTGGTGGTAAAAATAATTTAAAATCAAAGAAAGAGTAAAATAGGGGATGGAATCAGCACAACTGAGAAATCCTAGACCTGCAAGATACAGGGTCCATTTGTAGCAAGTTTTGATAAGTAAGAGTTTGTTTCACAGGGAAAGGTGATCTACAGCTCCAAAGGAGCCATCTCTAGTAGTCCCTCTAGATCTGACTACAGATCTGGCAGTCCTAAAAGGAGGGAAGTTTAAGGTCACTTATTCTAAGTATTCTAAGATAGCCTAATGAGTTAACTACAGAAGGGGTTGAGAAGATGGATGGATTGTGGAAAATAAATATAAAAGGGTGAGAAGTAGGTTATTAAGTCTAGATCAGAGGAGTTTTGTAACTCAGATTCAGATCTGATGTTATGGAAATCCTGTCCAATGGCTACATTATCACCAAAGAGGAGGAAGAATTCAACTCATCCCTGTGCCATGATCTAATCCCTTAAGGTTATAACCTGTCCACTTAAATGGTCACAGACTATCCCATAGGGGAACCACAGTCCAGAGATGGGTCAAAACAAATTAATCATTGTAGGCACTACTTCATCCAGGCTACAAGGTCAGGGAATCCATAGGGAACCTCAACCTCTAAAGCCCTATGTGTGGGGCTAAGGGTGTATAGGACCATGATAGCCCAGACACATAGATCTAGCTGTCCATTGCTTGAGTGGGGCTGCAATGGTCCAGTCACAAGCCTACAATCTCTATAACCAGATCAGATCTAACATTTGATGGTGGGTCTATACAAATATATGGGGAGTCTGCCTCTGCACAATCTCCTACCAGCTAATACTCGGCTCGGGGAAGAAGGATCCATCTTGGATCGGCGGATTGGATTCACCCTAAGACTATAGCCTATCCACTTAAATGGTCACAGACTATCCCAGAGGCTATCCTCCTCACGGAGCCCAAGATAAAACAAGTTAATTGCTGCTACCACCATGGTCACAAGGCTACCAGCTCAGGCTCCCATGAGAATTTCAGATCTAGTGGGTCATGTGGTGGGGCTAAGGCTGTATAGGACCGTGATAGCCCAGACACACAGGTCACTTGGATCTGAGTGGATCCTTTGAATTAGTCCTCCATTGCTTTGAAACACAGCCAAAGAAATGGCGGATCACAAGGCAGCAGCCTTGCACAGAACAGCTCACAAATACACAAATCCCATAAGAGTACAAATCCTATTATAAAAACTCCATTAATCTAACCTCAATAGACATACTAAGGCATGGCCAGTGAGTGCTGAGCTATGGAGAGAAGAAAAAGAGGAAAAAGAAAACTACTTACAGTTACAGGAAGAACAAGAACGGAAAAGAAAATTTCAAAATCTGAGATAGGAGTTCCTCTTCTAAATTCTAACTCCAAGTCTCACTCCAGATCTCCCTAAACCTAAACCAGGCTTAGGTTTATATAGCAGTGGTGTGGCGGCGCATTAGGGTTAGTAAACCCTAATTTTAACGATGCCACGTGGCCGAATAATGATCCTTGGATGCCTCAGGGCACGTGCACGGAGATTTGAGCGTGGGAGTGCGTGCCCTAATCCTTGGAAATCCTCAGAAAGTCCTCTGCAGAATGATGGAAGTTGGAGTTGAGAGCTTCGCCAGGTTGCAGTCGATTCCCAGACTTGTCGCGTGGTAGCTCTAGTCTTCGCGTGGTTGAGTTTAACATTAACGCTTCAGACGTCGCATGGTTGCAGCTTCTTGATGCTTTGAGCAGTCGCGAGGTAGACAGTTAAGCTCTTACTGGGTTGGGCTTCGCGCAATTTGATTGATAATTGTGAATAGCGTGAGAACTACATGAGCTTTCCACTTCACTTCGCGAGGCTAATTCTGGCTTTTGCGAGACTGCTTTCTTTCTGAACAGCGTGAGAACTATGCGAGAAGTTCACTTCTTAATGGATCTTCGCAAGGATCCTCGCGAGGCATTGAGGCTTTTCTGAACTGTGCGACAGGTTCTCTTGATATTTGCATCCCGCGGTTACTGCGCAATAGTTGCGTGAGGTAAGATTCTGAAGCTCTCTCTCCTCAGCTGTTCTGAGCGAACCACGCGAGGGTGAGAGGGGTCTTCTTGAACTGTGCGGGAGCTGTGCGAGTCAAGGCTTCTGAAGCTCTTTTGTCACTCTACTGCGCGAGAACTTGTTTGTGAAATCTTGGGACTTCGCGAGGACTGTGTGAAGTGTATTTTTTTGAATCCTCTGGAGCTTTATCAGCTGCGCGAGGCTCTTCTATGGTCTGGATTCATGGTTCATTCTTCTGAGGGACTTCTGGTGCCAAAACAGGCTCCTTAGCAGGATTCATGGCCTTATTGCCCTGCTATTTATTACCTACAGAAAACACTTAACAAGCATTTATTAGATGGCTAAGGGTCTAATCAAAGGCTAAGTTAAGGGGTGAAAAGTGGTACTTTTCAGGTCTTAACACTAGGCAACATTCCCTCAAAAATGTCTTAGCCTGTGTATTATGCACGCTAGGCATAGCCACAGTGCTTGAGAGGCTCTCGAGAGGCTCAGAGCCTACTTAAGGGTCCACCTCCCTTGGAGAAGTAGAGCCGATTCAAGCCCGGAATTTTGGATCACCATAACTTTTGATGTATACCTCGGATCATGGGGATTCTTTGCTTGTTGGAAAGCCAAGGAAGTCCTCTTTCCAATGGTATATGATTTAGTTTTAGTCGGGGCCCAACAAGTCTCAGCACACATTTCTCTAACCACAGTTTGGGAGAGTTCGAAACTAGTCTGGGAAAGGTTCTAAGGGTTAGGGTAGGGTTCTAAAGGTTTCAGGATGATTCATAAGGGTTTGGGAGATGCTATCGAAAGCTCAGGGTGGTGCTCCTTTCTCGAAGTATGTTTCGATTGGGCCCAGGGACAAATTTGGGTGTTTACAGATGCCCCTCTTTGGTATTTGATCACTAATGATCGAATGCCAAAGAAAGAGACATCCGAAGAGGCCCAAGTCAACACTGATGGGTCCACCATATTTAAAGTGAACCTCGAACATCAGATGGTAACATGGTGAGTAAATGGAATCCCTGTATGTTAGAAAAAATGTCAGCTCCTCAAAGCTATCGGTCTCCAAGCACTTAGCGACATTACTAGGGATGACCAAGATAGAGTGAGTTGTAAAAACCCAATATGCTTGGAAAAACATCCGCTCCTCGATATAATTGATGGTGTTTGATGTTCAAGTTTCATTCTGAATAAAACAGCCCTGCAAGCGGGGGGGATCGACCCATACCTAATGTTTGGCGCGATATAAAAACGCGAAGACCAACAGTTTGTGCCAAATCATATGAGGCATCGATTACCCCATTTGATTGGCTACAGGTACCCTTGCGTGAGGCAGGGTTTGCAGTGTTTGAGAGAACCCATTGACCCCAAAGTTGTTTTAGCACAACTACCCAAGCGAAGCGAATTGAGGTCGCAATGCTTTTTGGGAGTGTGTGCCATTTTTTTGGCGACTCACACACACACACACATATATATATATATATTTGGTATTTTTATGTATTTTGTATTTATTATTTATTACTTATTATTTATTATATATATATATTGTTTTTGATTTTTGTTCGAGGTTTTGAGGATGCTCAAAGCCCTTAAACCTTTTATTTTTGCACAATCCTTGAGCGGGCCGAATGAAAGTTGACGTGCTTCTCGGGACGTGTGCCAAAAAAGGAGAAAACCTCTATGTGCAAGGGAGGTTCTAGGCCGAGCGGGATTATGCCTAGTGTGTATATTATACACGCTAGGCCAAATTTGGCACGATTAAGACTAGCATGTGTATTATACACGCTAGGCCAAAAACTAAGCTTAGCGTATATAATATACACGCTAAGCCACACTAGGGTTTAAAACACCCAGGCCCGAGTGAAAAAGGGTATTTTTCAAAATTCTCTTTACCCCCCTCTCCAAAACTGAACCAGGAGACACCTCTTGTGTTCTATTGATTTGATTCGAACCCCGACTTCAGGCCAGTCCTCAACATTTCCGATTCAAACGTGCATCCCACGCCGGATCAAGGGTTCACTTTTTCTTAACCAAGGTAATCATTTTAACCCCGATTTTTCCTTGAATTTTCTGGTTTTTTAATCCAATGTGGCTAGGATTTCTCATATTTAGATGATAAATGAATGATTTTTCTTGTGAATGCGATCATTTATGCACTATTCGATTGATTTTATCGGTATTGATGTGATTTGAATGGTACCCTAATATTTCCCTCCCTTTGGTTTATCTCTTTTACCTCCAATGTGGTTTGGGTTCTTGGATCTAGATGATTTCGTTTGTATGCATGATTCTTTTTGTGAAGATTGCCTACGTTTGCATGAATTTGGTTTGAAAATAAAGTGTGCTTCTTGATTTTTTATTGAAATAAAGTGCATATATATTATTTTTTTTGTTGAAAATAGAGTGCCCCTCTCTTTTTTTTGTTTTATTATTTTTTATTTTTGTTTTGTTTTTGTTATATATATATATATATATATATATATAAAATTTCTTTTTCCTTCTCTTTTTTGGAATGCACCCCCCACCATAATATATGTGCATTTGTGGGGGGGAGGGGGTTGAAATTTTTGAAAGGACAAAAGAAATTATTTTTTGGGATCGCTGGAAATGCATGGGCTGTTTTGAGGTCGTCCCCTAGCAGCCTTTCTGATCTTGACACAAAATGGTGAGGATTTTCTTATTTTGGTTTGCAAAACATTTTTTTTTGAATGAGACATACCTACCTTCCCTGTGCCTGTAGTACTTGATTTCCATTGTGATATTCTCCTAACATGTGCTACTTAATCCCTTCTCAGGATGTTGAGTGAAGAGGAGCAGGACTAGGAGGGTGGTCCTGAGGTGATTTACGGTGCCCGAGGTGAGTAGCTTATTTCGGTGCAGTGTTCCTCTCGGATCTGGTATGAGATGCAAGGTGAAGTGGCTTGTTAGGATGTTTTAAGTGCTTGCCGCTAACTTTATTGGAAACAGTGATAAGAATGGGGTTAGTGAAAATAATTCAAAGGTGGATTGAAAACTACAGAGCAGCAAGCCTAAAAATACACAGACCTGCAAGATACAGGGCCTATTGTAGCAAGTTTTTAATAAGTAAGAGTTTGTCCCACAGGGAAAATTAATCAAAGGCTCAAGGGAGCCATCTTTAGTAGGCCCTCCAGATCTGACTACAGATCTGGCAATCCTAAATGGAAGGGGATTTAAGGTCACTATTGTCTACATCCTAAGGTAACCAAATGCCTAAACTATAGAAATGGTTGAGAAGAGTGATGGAGTATGAGAAAATAAACATAAAAAGGGTGAGAAGTAAGCTATTAGGTACATATCTGATGGGTTTTATAACTTAGACTCAGATCTACTGCTATAGAAGTCCTGTCCAATGGCTACATTATCACCAAAGAGGAGAAAGGATCCAACTCACCCCTATGCCATGATCCAATCCTTTATGGCTGTAACTTGTCCACTTAAATGGTCACAGACTATCCAATAGGGGAACCACAGTCCAGAGGTGGGTCAGAACAAGTTTATCATTATAGACACTACTTCATCCAGGCTACCAGCTCAAGAATCCATAGGAACCTCAACCTCTAAAGTTCTGTGTGTGGGGCTAGGCCTGCAATGTGCACTAGCCTGGACACACAGGACCAACAAGAGTTTGAGTACTAGCCTTAGGTCTAGTTGCTCACTGCTTTAGAAAGTTAGTAGTGATCCAGTCACAAGCCTACAATCTCTACAGCCAGATCAAATCTGCCATCTGATGGTGGGTTTATATAAATACAGGGGACTCTATCTCTGCACAATCTCTCACAAGGCTACAAGCACAAGTGCAGAGAAGAAGAATCTGTCTTAGATTTATGGATTGGCCTCACCCTAGGGCTATAACCTGTCCACTTAAATGGTCATAGACTATCCATAGAGGCTATCCTCCTCATAGAGGTCAGAGACAGAACAAGAATATTATTGCCACCACTATGTTCACAAGGCTACCAGCTTAGGCTCTCATGGGGATTCAGATTTAGTGGATCCTGTGGTGGGGCATAAGCCTGCAATGTGCCTAGTGTTGTTGCTTCTTTGTGTGCTTGATTTATTTGTGTTTTGAAAACAGGTTTTCAACTGCTAAGTTATAATAAATTTAAAATATTAAAGAGAGTAAAGAAATATCAGCACAGATAGAAGTGAATTAGCCTGCAAGATCAGGGCCAATTGTAGCAAGTTTTAAAAGTAAGTGAGTAAAAGATCGTCCACAGAGAATTTGTCTAAAATGCAAGATAAACCTCTAGATCTGAGCTACCAGATCTGGCCTCTTATCCTATCTAGAAAGCACATAAGATGGGAGGTTGAATTTGTCACATTAACTAAAAAGTTAAAAGTAAAAGTTAAACTAAATGATCCAGATCCGAGTGGGGGGAACGTTTGAAGTAAACTTATAAAAAATGGAGAAGTAATATCTAACTTTGATTTGGTCCTTGAAATCTAATGAGAATGACTGACTCAAGCGAGAGATGATCCAATCTTCATATGGCTACAAGCGATGTAGAAATAAATCTAATTCAAGGATTAGGTTTAAGCTTATGGCTATAGTGCCACTTTAATGGCCACAAACCATCCAATAGTCTTGAATCCAAATCCTTAATCTAGAACAAGAAACATCACTACAAATGCCGTGAGAGACTAGGTTACAAACACTAACTCTCAGAGGATTAGTGAATCAACGGAAATTGCATGAAAAATAGTAAATCTAAAGGAGTCTAATGTAATAAGGAGATCAGAGGGAACCCTTAATCATGAGTCCAATGGAGAATGCACGGTTTACAGCAACCTTTTCAAATTCACCATTACAATTACAGAGCACAGCTTAAACAACTCTCAGATTTGTAGTCTTGAATACAACTCTCTTTTGAATTACAGAAGTATCTCACAGCTCTCAATTGCAAGTAAAAGTGAGGCTATTACAGGGATTTCAGACAAACTATCTGATTTGGAAATGGGAGAATAGGAATGAAACTCAAAATTTGGATGCCCAAATTGGGCAAATGGTTCGTCTATTTATAGTTTTCCCTAAGTCCAGCTAAGATGTGTATCAACCAATCAGAAGTGCTCAGATCTGTATTGACCAATGGTAGTCGAGCACGAGGATCCAGATTTGTTCTGGCCAATCAGAATTCCTCGATCTAGTTCAGCCAATCAGGTGAAAAAGGCATCAATTCTGTTATGCATTTTGAAAGTCTGTTAGAGTTTCTAGAAGTTCCCGCCAAGTTATTTCATCTCTGGGTGCTCACGTGGGGTGGAATATGCCTTCGCTTCATGCTTAGAATCCTCTAGGATGTCCCTAGGTTTTTAAATGCATTGGGACGCGTGAAACAGACTACTGAATTGCCCTTGGAAAAGTTGGGAATCTCCAGAATACCTTTTCGCATAGCTTAGGGGGCTTTTCGCAAGGTGTTGTAACTCCTGAAGCTCTTATCGCAATGTTCTGGTTCTGTTCGAATTGAGTTTTCTTCTTTTCGAAAAGGTCAATCATCTCTTCAAAGAGTTCAGATGCTCTTGAGCTAAGCACAGTTTTAGTTCTTTTCGCGAGTTCGGGTTCTTTCAGCGATTCGAGTTCTTTCTTGAAAAGTACTCTGTAGTGCATTTTCATTAATTCCTCCATACTTCTTTTCTGGGTTGAGACTAGGTCTTTGCCTCTTCAATTCAGACCTTTCAACAGCTAGTGAGGTTGTTTCTTCTCTTTCTTCCTTTGGATTGACATGGATTGTCATCTTTTTGGCACTTTTACGCTGCTTTTATGGTTAAGCCTGTCTTTATTGTTAGCTGCAACACAAGCACTTAAAACACTTATTTAGTTCTCTCAAAGGTCTATCAAGACTCAAGTTAAGGGGTGAAAAATGGTATTTTTCAGTTCTCAACACACCCCCAAACCTAAGCTTTGCTAGTCCTTGAGCAAAGACAAAATTAAAAACAAAGTAAAACGCCACTTTTATAGGGAGCACAATTGCATTTAGCATATGCAACAAGCCTTTTAAACCCCTAGGTGATCCCTAGTGGAGGAGTGAAGTCTCCTGAGGGTTTTCAGTGAAGGTACCCACAAACTTCTCCAATAAATCAGTTAAGATCAATGCAGTTTTGTTAAAATAAACTTTCATCCAATCAGATTATTCACACCTGTATCAGTCAAGCTATAAGAGGATTCTCAAGAAAACATCAGTTCAAAACTGAAATTCTGCTGTAATTCCTTTTACCATTCACTCAATTTGTGTCAAAAAGTTATTTACAAGAAAAATTAATGAACAACTTGCCTTCTATTTGAGAATCCAGCTTTGATGTTACCCCAAATAAGTCGATTTCAAACCCAACTCTCACCAGGTTTTCACTCAACATGCAAGTAAGAGGGTTGTACTATTTCACACGGCTCAAGAGCGATTCTGACCTAAATAGCATAGGCATTGCTTTTTGGTTCTGAATTCATTGCTCTTTTCACCATAGATTACACAAATCCTTATCTCCATGTGACAGCTCAATCAATCATTGATCAGTAAGGACTTTAACTTGGGTTGTAATGTGCCTTATGGGTGAAATTTATCAAGAATAAAGGGGTGGAATGGCGTTCAAAATTGGGAAGTCAGTCAAGGTAAGGAGGTGGTATGGACACCTTCTTTATTTCAGCACAATTTCATCTTCTTCTTTGAATTTTCAGAGCCAAAGTGGCCATCTTTTTCTCTTTCTTTTTCAAACTTCCAATGAAATGACTTCTCTTTTTTTTTTTTTTTTTTTTTTCAAAATGACATTGACTGGAATGTCACACTTCTTCTGCTGATACATCATTGCCTTCAGTTATTTTTCTTTTTACCAAACTGATACCCAACTCTCCTTTCTTCAGCTTCCTTTCCTTTACCTTCTGAATTCTCAGAGTGAGGGTTAGGCTAAATGAGGTTGATGAGGTTTCAAAGAAATCTTAGATTTATAAAGCTCAAATGGTGTGTATCAAGGGCAGTTTTAAACGGTGGGGATTTTTGAAGTTCAAACTGTCCAAAAGGAGGCCTTACATCATGTCTTTAATATCATGATTGCTGTCAAACTATTTTAACTGGGATATATGTAACTTCTAGTAATAACAAGCAGGTTCAAACAGTCCCTAGAGCAGAAAAAATTGCCAATTCATACCTCCAAAGAATACATTTCAGCAGGCCCAAATCTCACTGGATATGGTTTTCTATCAAATTCCTGAAGTATATCATCACTGTTTTCTCTCTTTTTAGGTTTACTAAAACATCAATTTTCTTTTAGAAATTTTCTGACATTCACTTCATGAAAGTATTAGAATTACACTAGAAATCAATTTAAAAATATTTTTAACTTCCTTATTTTTCAAAATAGCAGGTGTGAGTATACTTCATTTTCAAAAATTCTACTGATCATAAGCTGCATTGATGTTAACTCAATTATTGACATTTCTGCCACACCCCCAAACCTAAGGGGAGCAGGGTCCGCACTGGTCCAAAGCAAAGAAAAGAAGCAATCAAGAGAAAAAAAAAATATAATGACAAAAAGAAAGAACAGAAATGCACAGTAATTTCACAAGAAAAAACTAGAATTTTATATTACAAACTCATAACACAGATAAGTACAATGTGATTTAATAACTGGGGTCAAAATCTGTATCATAAGTTGGTTCAATGGGATCAGAACTGGAGTCACTGTCAGAGTCAGAACTGAAATCAGTATTGGAGTCTGAACTTGATTGAGCTTTCTCCTGGATTGTGTTTTGCAGCTCAGTGTATTCCTCTGATTTGATCTTTTTGGTGAGGCCAATGTACTTGCCAAGTCTAGTGGTCTTTAGTTTTTCTTGGTCAAGCTATGCTTGCAACATGGTCACCTTGTGCTGCTCACTCCGAACCATCTGAAATGTTTGACCCAGCAAGTCCTTCATTTTCTCTCTCTCAAATTTCATAAATAACTCCAACTTCCGAATTTGATTTTCATAAGGGGTTCGAATGTAGGCTTGTAAATCAGCTAACCCCTTTAGAACATCTCGACAGATATAAGGATTTTCTTCCATGGCTCTTCTGAGGGTGGCAAATCTGGGAAGGGGAATGGAATGGTAGGGGACCAAAGGTGTCCCATGTGGGAGGGAGAAGAAGTGTCCGGAAGGAGGACTTGAGTTGATGCAGTGGCTTGAGAAAGTGAGGAGTGGTGAAGGGATGCAACCGGAGGGACTTGAGGTTCATTTGGGTTGCATGGGCGAGTGGTGGTGGGCGATCAACCTATACTACCTCTGGTTGATTTGGGTAGCATGGGAATCAGATGATGCAGGGGTAATGGTGGTTGTGTGGGATGTGGAGGCTAAGGTTTGGAGAAGGTCATTGGTCACAGGTGGTTTTACATGTTGATTTGGAGTTGCTTGGATGGATTGGAGGTAGGCAAGTATTTGGTTAATAGATGCAGTGGGGAGAGGTGGGCATAGCGAGGATGTACAACTGAAGTGGAGGGTGGAGGTGCAATGGCTGTAAAGGGAGAAGTAGGTAAGTGAGTGAAATGATGAGGGTCAGGTATAGGGATAGGTTCAAGCCCCATGGTTTCAAAAATAGATCCCATTAAGGAAGAATAAGCCTCTGTAGTGAAAGGCTCAGGTTCAGGTGTATGGGATACTTGTGTGTGGGATGAATGGCAGGTGAATTTGAGGGGCTTTGGAGCAGAGGAGTGCAGGGAGATGGGGCAATAAAGTCTGCAGCTAAAACATGGGCATTGGTGGGAGAAATTGGTGGTGTGAGTATGGTTGGAGTGGTTGGTGTAGAGGGGGAATCTATAATTGGAATAATGGAGGGTATGGGAGATGGGACAGCTGGGATAGGTGAAGTGGCAGGGGCTGGAATAGGGGAGGAGGGTGAAAGGCCAACTTCCTCAAGAATTGGTGCAGCTGAAGAGCTGGTCACCATGGGAAGGATAGTTTCTTCAAAAATGGGTGCAAATTTAAAGAGTCGGTCACCACAGTGGTCCGCAGAGTCGCTTGAAGTGGTGCAGCTAAAGAGCTGGTCACCATAGGTTCTGGCAAAACCAGTTCTAAGGGAACCGCAAGGGCAGGTTCAGGTGCAGGTTCATTACCAGCTGCAGGTGCAGGTGCAGGTTCACCTTCCTCTCTCATTCTTCTCAGCATGGCTTGGCTTGTAGTCCAAGCCTTTTTCCTAAAATTGTGAGGAGCAATGACTTCAAATGGCTCCTGATTATCAATGTCAAACTTGGCTCTGAGGAGGGCTGTGATCAATCTAACAAATGGGAGGCCAGCTAATTTATGCTCCTTTTTCAACTTGGCACTAATATCAGCCATGGCTTCAAAAATTAACATAGGGGCATTGAAAAACTGCCCCTTAGAAAAATGAAAGAGAGCCTCAAGAATTGGTGTTCTCCTCTCTTGACTGTGCCCGGTGACATAAAAACTTCCCCTCAAAATGGAGTCCATCAATAGAAATTGGGGGGCTAGGTCTCTCCTCATGATGGACTGTCCAGTGCCCACAATTCCTTGGGTTAAATGTGCCATTTCTCTAAAGGAGGCTATTTGGGCAATGGACTAGAAGGATCAAATTGGAAGGGTATCCCCCAAGCATTCCCTATGTCTTCAAATGTGACAGTAAGATCGCAATCATCAATAAAGATAACCAGGGTAGGGACATCAGCATCTCTTTCAGTGACCTTGATTAGGTTTTGGTACCATAACTTCACCATTCGTGGGTAAATTTTCTCTGGCAAGGGGGTAAGGATATTGCTTAGTGAGGCATCTTTTATGTATTTTAATGATAATAGGCAAGCCGGTTTGTTGTGAAAAAAGTTTAAATCCACAATCATTTCGAGAATTAGCGAGCTTCAATGAATGGATTTGGTAGTACCAAATGTATGAGCGGAGAGAAGCTCAGCTCGGGGCTAGCGAGAGGATGGGTTCCTCATGTCGAACTTTCTTTCCTTTCTCCACCCTATCCGCTTTATCCATAGATAGTTTTCTTTTGGCTGAAGTTTTGGCTTTTCCTTTTGGGGTAGGTTTGCTAACTTTCTTAGCAGAGGATTTTGGGAACATGGGAGCCAATGATTTCTCCGCTTTTCCCATTCTAAATTGATGTATGAAAATGCCCACAACAGATGCTGACACAAAATCAAAATTTTCAAATGACAAACAGAGAGAATGTGCAGAGAAATACCAAGATCAAGGGTTTTTGATTGAACGAGTTGTTTACTTGCAGAAATCCCCCAGACTAGAAGCTAAAATCCTTCTCTGAAAACTCAAATGATCGAACAAAGGTGAAGAAAAGTGTAGCAAGAATCCCAAATCGCGCAGGGGAAGAAAGAAATAGGGTTTCTGTGGAACAGGTCGCTCTTCAGAAAGCTTTCGAATATGAAACCCCTATTTCGAAAGGGTTTAAATATACTCAGAGTTAATTTCGCAAAGTTCTTTTTAAGTTTTCGAAAAGTTCCAAAATAGACCTTTTGACAACTGCGAATGGCATCAGTACCATTCGAAAAGTTAATAGCTTCAGAAACATCTTTTCGAAAAGAAACTAGCTTCAGAAATATCTTTTTGAAAAGACACTAGCTTCAGAAAAATCCTTTCGAAAAGAAACTAGCTTCAGAAATATCTTTTCGAAAAGATACTAGCTTCAGAAAAATCTTTTCGAAAAGAAACTAGCTTTAGAAATATCTTTTCGAAAAGAAAATAGCTTCAGAACCAACTATTCGAAAAGCAAATCCTTGCTTTCGAGCGATTAGATTACAAATCCGAGTCTTTTGAAAAGTAAATTGAACTTTGCGAAAAGAGAATTATTACTTCAATTAGCGAGCATATTTAAACCATGCGAAAAGAGACAAATCATGAATAAAAATAGAAAAAAAGAAACTAAGCAAAAACTATGAAATAAAAACATAATGTACAGTTATCTACCCTCAGATTTTTTGAGGTTCGTGATGACAGATGGGCAGCACAGGCTCCTGGGTATTTTCAATGCATGGTTTGAGCCTCTGACCATTTACTTTCAGGATTCTTTCATTACTTGGATCAAGGATGTTAACAGTTCCCGAAGGAGCTGTCTGAATGACAGTGTATGGCCCTTCTCATCTGGATCTCAGCTTTCCTAGAAAAAACTTGAGTTTTGAGTTAAATAACCATGCCTTAGAGCCAGCTGTGAACTCTTTTCTCAATAAATTTTTATCATGGAAAGTTTTGACTTTCTCTTTGTAAAATCTTGAATTTGTGTATGCATCCATTCTTAGCTCCTCCAACTCAGCAAGTTGCAGTTTCCTGTGATTACTAGCAATAGTTAGATCTATGTTTAATGTTTTAATGGCCCAAAAGGCTTTATATTCTAACTCTACTGGTAAATGGCATGCTTTGCCATAAACCAACCTGAATGGGGACATGCCAATCGGGGTTTTATAGGCTGTCCTGTATGCCCACAATGCATCATTTAGCTTAAAGGACCAATCCTTTCTGTCCTTCTTCACAGTCTTTTCCAAAATATGTTTGACTTCTCTATTGAAAATCTCCACTTGTCCACTGGTTTGTGGATGATATGGAGTGGCTACTCTATGAGTCACAAAGTATTTTTTCAATAAAGTTTCAAAATGTTTATTATAAAAATGGCTTCCCCCATCACTGATAATGGCTCTGGGAAAACCAAACCTGGAAAAAATGTGATCCTTAAGAAATTTAAGAACCACTTTGTGATCGTTTGTTTTAGTGGCTGTGGCTTCAATCCATTTGGATACATAATCCACAGCTACTAAAATGAAATTATACCCATTGGAAGGAGGAAAGGGACCCATGAAGTCTATCCCCCAAACATCAAACAACTCAACTACCAAAATATCAGAAGGCATTGAGTTTCTCTTGGAAATCTTGCCTAATTTCCATTCTGCAAGACTTACAATGTCAGAGGGCATCTTTGAAAAGTGTAGGCCAATAAAATCCACACTTCAAAACCTTTGCAACAGTTTTGTTTCCACTAAAATGACCTCCACAGGCCTGTTCATGACACATAGAAAGTATTCTATGAAATTCTTGGTCAGGGACACATTTTCTTATTATTTGGTCTGCACAACTCTTAAATAGATAAGGATCTTCCCAGATGAAATGTTTAATCTTTGAGAAGAAAAGATCTTTATCCATTTTATTCCAATGTTGAGGAATTCTTCCAGTAGCCAAAAAGTTGACTATGTTTGCAAACCAAGGAGTGTGTACACTAATGGAAAAAAGTTGCTCATCAGGGAAAGATTCATTGATAGGTAGCCTATTAATCTCAGCAGTTAAAATTCTAGACAGGTGATCAGCCACCACATTCTCCACCCCCTTTTTATCTTTGATCTGTAAATCAAATTCCTGTAATAGGAGAATCCACCTGATTAATCTTGGTTTGGTATCCTTCTTAGACAGAAGGTATTTCAAGGCAGAGTGGTCAGTGAACACCACTATTTGTGAACCCAAGACATATGACCTGAATTTCTCTAAAGAAAAAAATTCCCGGACTCTTTCTCGGTTGTTGTGTAATTGAGCGGCATCAATCATTGATCTCTGGCATAAGCTATGACATGAGGCGCTTTTCTTTCTCTCTGTCCAAGGGCGGCTCCCAAAGCATGTCGATGCATCACACATCAGTTCAAAAGGTAGTGAATAATCTGGGCGCAATATTGGAGATGAAATCAACAGTTTTTAAGAATTCAAAAGACTTCAAGCATTCATTATTGAAAACAAAAGGGACATCTTAGCACGACAAATGACAAAGAGGTTTGGTTATTTCTTTGAAGTCCTTAATGAACTTTCAGAAATCCATGTCCCGGAAAACTTCGATTTGTTTAATGAGTTTTGGGAGGTGGTAAATGTGCAATTAAATCAATTTTGCTCATCACCTCAATGCCCTTGTGGAAACCACATGGCCAAGGACAATGCCTTGGTGACCATGAAATGGCGCTTTTCGACTCAAAACTAGATTGGTTTCTTCACATCTCTGTAATACCAATTTGAGATGATGCAAACTGGTAAAAGCTCTCAATCATCCATAAAATCTCCATAAATTGGTCAATCATATCAGAGAAAATGGAATACATGCATCTTTGAAAAGTAGCAGGAGCATTACAAAGACCAAAAGGCATTCTCCTATAGGCAAAAGTGCCAAAAGGGCAAGTGAATGTGGTCTTTTCCTGATCTTGAGGCTACACAGAATCGGTTGTAACGAGTAACCATCAAGAAAACGATAATAAGCTTTCCTCACTAGCTTATCTAAAATCGATCAATGAATGGGAGGAAATGGTCTTTTACGGTCATTGCATTTAATTTTCACGTAATCAATACGGACTCTCCACCCAGTTGTTTGTCCGTTGACATAAGCTCACCGAATCTAAGGTTACCACAGTGATCCCAGATTTCTTAGGTACCACACGTAGGTGCCACCCAAGTTTGAATCTGAAATGGGGTAAATGACCCTGCATCCAACAACAACAACCTCTTTCATGACCACTTCTTGCATATGAGGTTCAGCCTCCTTTGCATTTCCTAGAAGGCTTTGCATCTTCTTCCAAATGGATTTTGTGCATGCAAGCAATTTGGTGATTCCTCCTAAATCAGCAATAGTCCGATAATTGCCCTTCTATGTTCTTTCAAAACAGTCAACAGTTCTTCCTCTTGCTCCTTTGTGAGGGAGGAAGAAATAATTGCAGGCAATGATTTATGATTTCCTAAAAACACATATTTCAAAATTTCTGGCAGCTGCTTTAGTTCTAAATCAGGTGGGCTGAGAAAAGAAGGTAACAAAGGTACCTTAGATGTTTGTGGAAGGGGGCGAGTAGCAGGTTTCCAAGAAGAGAAACTTGCTGATTGATTATGAGTTCCTTACACAACATTTATTTCCTCGGAAGTTGAGATACAAACTGTTTCTTCCTCAGAATTTCCCCAAGCATCTTTAACATCTGTGGTGAAATCTTCACACTGCAGAAACTGTTGTAAAGTCCCTTCTACCAGTTCATCCAATAGATCAACATGAAAACATTCTTCAGAGCTGAATTGAGGCTGTGTAAAGGCATTGAGTTTCTCTTGGAAATGCTGCCTAATTTCTGACAGTTCTACTCCCACCAATACATCTTCAAAATTTATCTACTCCCACCAATACATCTTCAATCATCCCAACTGGCTTCCTTTCAGATCTGTTTGCTAGTTGTAACACCACATGAGTGGGTTTTAATTTTCCCAAACCTAGTTTCTCATATACAGAATATGGAAGTAGGTTGACACTAGCACCCAGATCTAATAAAGCCTTTTCAATGGTATGTTCCCCAATAATGCAAGGGATTGTGGGGATTCCAGGATCTTGAAGTTTAGGAGGTGTGGCAATGGATAACACCTGATTAACTCTTTCCACAGTAAAGACCTTCTTGGATAACTATATCCTAGACTGTCTTTTGTGAGTGCAAACATCTTTAAAAAATTTTGCATATGCTGGAATTTGTTTGATTGCCTCAAGCAAAGGTAGATTTATCTTGACTTGCTTGAAAGTCTTCATCATTTCATCTATTTTTTTGTTCCCTTTATCAAAAGGGGATACAGATTTCATTGCATGAGGAAATGGTAAATGAGGAACTAGTCCTTCATCTACAGATTTGGAAGCATTTTCAGAATCTTTTTGGATTTTTTGTTTTTCATTTTTTTGATTTTTTTGAGGTCCATCAATTTACTTCTTGCTATCATTATCTTGCTATATCTTCATCATATTCCTCATTTTTTTCTTCTTCAGTACCCACTTTGTTATTTATGATTCTTCCACTTCTCAAAGTGGTGACAGTTTTTACTTCTTCATGTGAATTAGAAGCTTCTCCAACCATGAACTGTCCTTTGGGATTGTTCAAAGGTTGGCTCGGTAACTTTCCTTCCTCTCTTTTTGCCAAAGTATTTGAAAATTTGTCCCAATGTTTCTTCAATCTTCTTTATGCTCTGGTGTGAAAATTCACGGTCTGAGTTAAAGATCTAAATTGGAGTGAATTTAGGACTTGATCTTCAAAGAAGGGACACGGAAGGGGTTTGAGCTGGGCGATTCTTGCCAGGTTGTTGTGGAATGAAATTTGAAAATTTGGTTTGGCATAAAATTCTGATAAAAATTTGTGCAGTTTTGAAAGGCATTTGGTTCTTTGGTTTGTTCTTCTTTGTTGGGATTGATAATTCCTTGATTCCACCTCAAATTGGGGTGCCCTCTCCATGGATATTCATTTGTTGCATATGTCCAAATGATTGGCGACATGAGCTTGTTCCACCATTAAATCTAGGAGGCGTAGTGCGGCGGAGGACATTGGTCAATTGAATGAGTAGGGGACTGGCATATCAGACATGCCTCCTCTACTCTTGCAACATTTGGATTTTTAAGTGAGTCCATCAATCTATCAAACTTTGTGGTTAAATTGTCCATCTTCCTTTCCAACTCATTCACCTCATAAATCTTCCCTTTGGTGGGTTGCTGATTGTTCAACCTAGCAGGATTTTCAATATCTCTTGACAGAGATTCCTGTTGAGTTGAGTTTTCACCAATTACTTCAAATAAGTCCCAAACCTCCTCAACTGTTTTTTGCAAGTAAGTGCCTCCACAGGAGGCATCCACCATATTTTTGCCTTTTTGATCAATTCCTTGATAGAAGCTTTGAACCAGCTGCCATCTGGGACTTTCATGATGGGGACATTGCCTTAAAAGTTCCTTAAATCGTTCCCATGCTTCATGGAAAGTTTCAGTTGAGTTTTGTGAGAAAGAAATGATACTTTGTCTCAATTGGCTTGTTTTAGACATTGGGAAATATTTGGCTAAAAATTGACACTGCAAATCATTCCAAGAAGTGATACTAATTGGTGCTAACATAGATAACCATGCTCTTGCTTTATCCTTTAATGAAAAAGGAAAGAGCCTAAGCTTGGTTGCTTCTTGACCAAGTCCAGCTATGTTGAATGTGGTGCAAAGAGCCAAGAATTCATCCACATGTTTGTATGGATCTTCCTTACTCAACCCATGGAAGGAAGGAAGCATTTGGATAGTCGATAATTTGATCTCATAATTTCCTTCAACAGTAGGAAATTGAATGCAAAAGGGAGAATTATAAGCACCAGGTGCAAAGTAATCCCTCAAAAGTCGAGGTTCTTCACCCATGGTAGCAGAATTCTGTATTGTTTGTTTGGTTCGTAGTAGCCTTTCAACTTCTAAATTCAGTGGGACAATCTCAGGGCAGAGAGTCCTCCTACCAAACATACAACTCAGAACAAAAAATCTGATTATTCACAGCAAACCTTCAGAATTCCTTTTTAAGTAGTTTCCCTTCTTCAAAAATTGGACATGAATAACTGCACAGTTATAAACAATAGAATAGTTTAGTACTAATAAAAATTAAAGTGAAAACTTAGGTCTACCTATTTTAGAACAAATTCCCCGGCAACGGCGCCAAAAACTTGTTGTTGCTTCTTTGTGTGCTTGATTTATTTGTGTTTTGAAAACAGGTTTTCAACTGCTAAGTTATAATGAATTTAAAATATTAAAAAGAGTAAAGAAATATCAACACAGATAGAAGTGAATTAGCCTGCAAGATCAGGGCCAATTGTAGCAAGTTTTAAAAGTAAGTGAGTAAAAGATCGTCCACAGAGAATTTGTCTAAAATGCAAGATAAATCTCCAGATCTGAGCTACCAGATCTGGCCTCTTATCCTATCTAGAAAGCACATAAGATGGGAGGTTGAATTTGTCACATTAACTAAAAAGTTAAAAGTAAAAGTTAAACTAAATGATCCAGATCCGAGTGGGGGGAATGTTTGAAGTAAACTTATAAAAAATGGAGAAGTAATATCTAACTTTGATTTGGTCCTTGAAATCTAATGAGAATGACTGCAGCTCAACTGAGAGATGATCCAATCTTCATATGGCTACAAGCGCAGATGTAAGAGAAATAAATCTAATTCAAGGATTAGGTTTAAGCTTATGGCTATGGTCTGTCCACTTTAATGGCCACAAACCATCCAATAGTCTTGAATCCAAATCCTTAATCTAGAACAAGAAACATCACTACAAATGCCGTGAGAGACTAGGTTACAAACACTAACTCTCACAGGATTAGTGAATCAAGGGAAATTGCATGAAAAACAGTAAATCTAAAGGAGTCTAATGTAATAAGGAGATCAGAGGGAGCCCTTAATCATGAGTCCAATGGAGAATGCACGGTTTACAGCAACCTTTTCAAATTCACCATTACAATTACAGAGCACAGCTTAAACAGCTCTCAGATTTGTAGTCTTGAATACAACTCTCTTTTGAATTACAGAAGTATCTCACAGCTCTCAATTGCAAGTAAAAGTGAGGCTATTACAGGGATTTCAGACAAACTATCTGATTTGGAAATGGGGGAATAGGAATGAAACTCAAAATCTGGATGCCCAAATTGGGCAAATGGTTCGTCTATTTATAGTTTTCCCTAAGTCCAGCTCAGATGTGTATCAACCAATCAGAAGTGCTCAGATCTGTATTGACCAATGGTAGTCGAGCACGAGGATCCAGATCTGTTCTGGCCAATCAGAATTCCTCGATCTGGTTCAGCCAATCAGGTGAAAAAGGCATCAATTCTGTTATGCATTTTGAAAGTCTGTTAGAGTTTCTAGAAGTTCCCGCCAAGTTATTTCATCTCTGGGTGCTCACGTGGGGTGGAATATGCCTTCGCTTCATGCTTAGAATCCTCTGGAATGTCCCTAGGTTTTTAAATGCATTGGGACGCATGAAACAGATTACTGAATTGCCCTTGCAAAAGCTGGGAATCTCTAGAATACCTTTTCGCATAGCTTAGGGGACTTTTCGCAAGGTGTTGTAACTCCACAAGCTCTTTTGCAATGTTCGGTTACTGAATTGAGTTTTCTTCTTTTGAAAAGGTCAATCATCTCTTGAAGAGTTCGGATGCTCTTGAAAGCTAAGCCTGAGTTTTAGTTCTTTTCGCGAGTTCGGGTTCTTCTGAGCGATTCAGTTCTTTCTTTGCGAAAAGTACTCTGTAGTGTATTTTTCTGTTCGAATTGCTCCATACTTCTTTTCTGGGTTGAGACCATGTCTTTGCCTCTTCAATTCAGACCTTTCAACAGCTAGTGAGGTTGTTTCTTCTCTTTCTTCCTTTGGATTGACATGGATTGTCATCTTTTTGGCACTTTTACGCTGCTTTTATGGTTAAGCCTGTCTTTATTGTTAGCTGCAACACAAGCACTTAAAACACTTATTTAGTTCTCTCAAAGGTCTATCAAGACTCAAGTTAAGGGGTGAAAAATGGTATTTTTCAGTTCTCAACACCTAGCCTGGACACACAGGTCACTTGGATCTAAATAAATCCTTAAAAGCAATCCTCCATTGCTTACAATGCAATATAGCAATGGAGGATCTCAAGGCAGTAGCCTTGTACAGAACCACTCTCAAAACACCAATCCCATATAAGTATAACATCCTATTATAAAACACCATTAAAATTGTTCCCAATAAACATACAAAGGCATAGCCAGCAAGTGCTAGACTATGGAGAGAAGTAAAGGGAAAAAGGAGCTGCCTAAACCCTAACATTAGTCTACTACAATTCTACAGCTGATTCAAGGAGTACAGAAGATCCCTAAACCTAAACTAGGCTTAGGCTTATATAGCAGTCAGCTGTGGGAGCATTAAGACTAGGAAAATCCTAATTTTATTAATGCAATCATGGATCATTTCTGTTCCTTGGATGCCTCAGGGCGTGTGCATGGAGATTGGAGTATTGGAGTGTATGCCCTAGTTGCTGGAAGTTCCCAGATTGCCCCTGCAGAAGTGGAGAGAAGTTAAGATCTCGAGCCTCACTAGGTAGCAAGGATTTCCAGGTGTTGTTGCGTGATAGAATGGGTGTCGTGGGATTGATTTGACTTGAAGCTCTTGCAGTCGCGGGATTGCTCTGGTTGTCGCGGGACTGCGCTTTCCATTTGATTGGCCCGGGAATCGAGCGCGTGGTTAGTTCCTTGGTGAATCACGCGGGGATCCTGGCGAAGAAGCAAGGTGCATAGGCCTCTAGATTGCGTGAGCAGTTCCCTGAAGGTCTGTATCCCGCGGCCACTGCATGACAACTATGCGCAGGAATGCCTGGAGCTCTCTCTCCTCAGTGAATCGCGCGAAGATTAAAGGCTCCTTTCTTGAGCTGTGTGAGATTGCGCGAGACCTTCCAACTGAGCCTCGCGAGAACTGCATGAAGTATGCTTTTTAATCCCTTCTGCCTTTAATCTGGGCGAGAACAACGTGACCAGTTGGTGTGCTACCTTCAGAAGCCCGCGACAACTGCGCGGAGCATTCTTTCTGATTCTATTGAACCTTGCGACATCTATGCGAGGCTGATTTCTTAGCTTGTTGCTGCTTTGCTGTGCCTATGCTGTAGCCAATTCTCTGTCTAGGTCTAACTTTCTTTCTCCTGAGGTACTTCTGGGGCAAAAGTAAGCTTCTTGGCATGGTTAGGGCCTTATCTGCAACTGCTTTATATTACCTGCAAAAATGGGCTTAATACACATTTATTAAATGACTAAGGGTCTAACAGAGATTAAGTTAAGGGGTGAAAAGTGGTACTTTTCAGGTCTTAACACACTCCCAAACCTAATCTTTGCTAGTCCCTTAGCAAAGCTTTAACTAATTAAATGCCACTTTCGTAGGGATCATGGGTACATTTAGCATATGTACCAAGCCTTTTAAACCCCTAGGTGATTCCTAGTGGAGGAGTGAAGTCTCCTGAGGATTTTTAGTGAAGTTACCCACAAACTTCTCAAGGAAAATAGTTAACAGTGGTGCAGTCACTGGCAAAACAAATTTTAATGAATAAAGCATCAATCCACTTTCCTTTGGAATTCAGAGAAAATTGTAGCGGTAAGGCAGGCCATTTAAAACTCAGAATTAGCATGTGTTTGCATCACCACCATTCCTTTTACATTAGAAATTCAATGTGTAAGAATCAGTACCAAGCTTGCCTTAAATTCAAAAATTAGGTTGGATACAATTCCAATGAGGTTAAAATTCAGACCCAATTCTCACTAGGGCTATCTCTCAATATTGACAATCTGAGGGTGTTCACATTCAAAACAGCTCAAGAGCAGTTACAGACCCCAAATGGGCCTGCAAGCATGAGCATAGGCAAAGCTTCTAATTTCTGACATCCTCATGACTTTTTACCATAGATTGGACAACTCCTCATCTCCACATGACAACTTATTTCACTTTGGATCTACAAGGTCTTTTTGAATGGGTTGTACTGTGGCTTATGGGTGAGGGAAATAGAGAATCAAAGGGTAAAAAGGGAATCAAAATTGAGAAATTAGCAAGGTAAGGAGTGATTCATGACTTCACATCCTTCAATTCAACAAAACTTTATCTTACTTGATATATTCCAGAATCAAAGTGGCCAGCTTCTCCTCTTCTTTTCAATTTTCAGATGATGTTCTTCTCTAGACTTCTCTTTCTTTTTCTCTTTTTATTTTTATTCAATATTTTTATGATTTTTTATGATGAACTGCCACACAAATACCATTGATACACTGATGTTCATAAGTTGCTTTTCTTCACCTTCCACCAAATGTTGGACCACTCTCACTGTCTTTAACTCTTCCTTTACCTTCTGAATTCTCAGAGTGAGGGTGAGGTTGAATCAGGTCAAGAGGTTAAGGTGCAAGTACTCTGATGTTTGGTAAAGAAGAATAGGACTTTCTAAGGCTCAAAGAGTGTATACCAAAGGGTAGTTTTAAAAGGTTGGGTTTTCAGGCTCAAACTATCCAAATGAGGGCCTTGGATCATTTCCTTAGTGTCATGAATGCTGTCAATCAGTTTTGATTTGGAGGTGCCTAACTTCTAGTGAAAAACTCAATCAGTCCTTAGAGCATAAATAATGCCAAAAACACTCTTTAAAAGAAAATGATGGGCCCAAATCGCACTAGGTATGGTCCTCAAATTAACCCATGGGGTGTATTTTCACCTGTTTCTCTCCTCTTAGGTTCACTAAGTACTAAGTGAAAAATTTTCTGTAAACCAGTCCCAGCCCATCTTTTGTGCATGTTTTCTAAGTGCAGCTTTGTCCTTTTTCTTCCTTGCTTGATTCTCAGTTGGACTCTTTTTCTTTGGCTGCCTTGGTTTCTTTGGTTAGGCTGGTGGTGTCTTCATGGTTGGAGCCTTTGGTGCCCTCACCCTCATTTTTCTGGTTTTGGGTTCAAGAGGGATCATAGGGGATTTTCCTTTGTCTTGCTCAGTGGGGACTACTGAGGACTTCCCTTTATCTGTCTGGCCAGGAGGTATTGCATCCTCAGATTGGGCAGCTGGCTCTTTGCCAATTTTAATAGAGGCTGCTGTGGAAGCAATCCTCTTAGCAGTGACTTTCCTCTATTTAGGATAAGTTTGCTCAATAGGATGTGCACCAGGAGTTGGGGTAGGTTGAGGCTTCTCAGTAGGGGGTGCAGTAGGAGACTTCCCTTTATCTGGCTGGGCAAGTGGTTATGCCTCCGCAGACTGGGCAGCTGGGGTTTTAGAAAGTTGAGGCTTAGGTTCTGGCATGAGTACAGAGAGTGGGGTGGGCTGTTGAGCTGCAGTTCTGGTAGTAGCCAATGCGGCTTCTTCCAAAGAGGCTACTGGATTTTGACATTGAGGAGGTCAGTTTCATGGATTTCCTTTTGGAGTCGGAAGATCTCCTGGGCATTGTTGAGTCTCTTTTCAAACATCCTCGCCTTCATCCTCTCCACATTGGTATTGGCCTTCTCCAGCTCCAAATTCATCTGATGATAAGCAGCCATCGTTTTTGTCTTCTCATAGGCCCCCAATATGTTCGTCCAGCCAAGGGAAATACTCAGTAGTTGCTTTCTGTGGGCTTCCTCAATTTCATTAAGCTGCTACAGCAGGGGGGTCTCTATGGATTGCCTAAGTTGGGCCATGCCTCTTAAGACATCCCTCCTAAGGTAGGGATTGTCTCTCATGGCATGGAGGATGGTGAGGTAGGGAGCGATGTAAAAGGAGTGTTTGGGTACGATAGGAAGAGAAGAAGTGGAAGGAGCCGAATGTGATTGGTCCTGGGTGGGGGGGGGTGGTGTTATTAGTGGGTAAGTCTAGTTGTGGGGGGACGGTAACAGGTTGTGGGTCTATTTGGATGGCTCTATCAGTGAATGTTGGAGGGGGTAGTATAAGAGGTGGGATTGAAGGCATGAGGGAGAAAGAAAATGAGGTAGACTCACTAGGAGTAGGGGATGATGGGGGAGGGAAAAAGGGAATGGTGAAAGGTATGAAAGAGAATGGTTGGGTTGGGGGGTCAGGGCTGGGAGGGGAAAGGACCAGGGGTGTTTGGGTGGATTGTTGAGGGATGGGTGGGTTTGTCAATGTCTGAAGGGTGAATTTGATGGAAGTGATTTCAGTCTGCATCTGGTCCTGTATGTGTGTTGTGGTGGATAGTTGAGATTGGATGTCTTGGATGAGGGAGAGGATGAGTGTCAGTGTATCTGGGTTGGGAGGTTGAGATTGTGTAGAAGATGGCACAGGTTGAAAAGGTGAAGAAGGGGCATGATGGAAAGTGGAAGGAGGAGGAGATTGGGATTCTGGTGAGTGATGTGGTGATGTAATTGGGGAGTCCGGGAGGGGGGTGTAGTGGGTGGGCATGGTGTCAAGGAAACTAGCCATAAAGGCTTGGAATCCTGTGGTTGTGTTAAGGTTGAGGTCTATGTCTGTGAATGGGGATGTAGTAGGCATGGCTGGAGTGGTGTCTTGGTCAATGTGAGGTGTGTCAGTGGGGATAAAAGGGATTGTGGGTAGTATCAGGGAGATGGTGGGTGGTGTGTCAGTGGTTTTTCATTTCTTGTAGAAATCAGTGGAGGGCTGTCAGGTTTTTGGGAAGATGGTGGGGGTATTGGGGTTGTGTATTGAGGTAGGGTAGGGGATGGTGAGGGGCTGGCATGGGGGGTGGTGTCCTCCCAGGTACTAATCACAGGAAAAAGGGGTGTAGGGGAGGAAGGGAGAGATGCTGATGGTTGAATGGGAGGGCATGTTGTCAGGATAGGGGATACTAGAGTAAAAGGTGGGGGGGAAGTGGAGGACTGCTGCAGCAGTGGTGGTTGTTGGGGATTTCTAGTGTGCTGACTTATGATGTAAAAATCAGGAGAAAACAGAGATGGATTCAACACATTTGAGAAATCCTAGACCTGCAAGATACAGGGTCCACTGTAGCAAGTTTTAAAAGTAAGTAAGGGAATGTCCACAGGGAGGCTGGTTAGAAATAAGATAAATCTCCATATCTGTGAGAGATCTAGCACCCTAGCTATTTCTACTTGAGTTAAAAGACAGGGGAGAGTTTTGAAATGAGTTGTCACTTAAATTAAACTACAAATAAAATGCAGATTGCTTTAGATCGAATCTGAAGCCTCAGATCTTGCAGATGGAATGGTTTAAAAACTCAGAAAATGGAGAAGAACAGCTTGGAGATTGTCTTCACTGCAATCAGGTTGAATTAAGCATATTACAGGGGTTCAAGAGCACACAAGTCCCTTAGCTGGCCACAGGCACTGTCCATAAGCACAGCTGTAGGGTATAAATTTCACTTCAAATCACAGGATCCACCTGGCCTTAAGGCTATGATCTGTCCACTTTAATGGTCATAGACCATCCTATAGGCTTTATCGAATCCATGGATTATAGTAGATAAATCCAATTAAGGCGGCCTGGGCTTAGATTCACCTTAAGGTTATGATCTGTCCACTTTAATGGTCATAGACCATCCTTGAGATCTCCTACAAAGCCAAAGCCTCAATTAGAATAGGTAAAACCACTACAGATGCTGTAATTTTCAGGTCATAGACATAGGAAATTACAGGGATATCAGATCCAGGGAATTCAGATGGCATCCAAGAGGTCTACCAGTTAAGTGGGTGAGCTGATCAAGCAACTCCTCTACACAAATCCGATCGAGCACCAAAGGGCATCAAAAGAGCTTTAGATCTAATTAAAACATTAAAAACAACATTTACATTACAAACAAGGTCACTCTTACAATGAAATGTTCTCAGATCTGCTGTCTGTGCAGCAATTAACCCCAGCAGCACTCTTAACCTTACTCAATTACAGATCTAACTCACTCCTTGATGCTCCTAGGGATTTAGCCAACCATAGTTGGGCTAAAGGAGGGAAATGGAATCTCGCTACAAGCTCTGATCTCTAGAAAATTTCTCAAAATTTTGATCCCCCCCCAATGGTAATTTAGCTTTCTCCTCTATTTTTCCTGCCAAAAATCCCTTCTAGAAGGTTGTCAGAGTTTGTTAGAGTTCTGTTAAAGCACATGGGTCGGTTAGGGCTTTCTAGGGCATCTTCTCGAACGTCATGTCGGCCACCAAAGTGCCTCGGTTTGGTGCGACAGGTCACCACGTCTCAGCGTGTGCATAACATAATTTCTGAGAAGTTCAGCACATGATTTCGACAGGTTGGAGAAGCTTCCGGCAGGTTCAAAGTGAGCTTGTAGTTCCTTTCGATAGGTTCCCTAGTCTCTTCGATAGGTCCCGATAGGTTGGCTCCCATTCCTATCGAAAGGCTTAAGCATCCTTCGATAGGTTCAGTTTTAACATCTTCATTTCGATAGGTTCAGGGAGCCTTTGACAGGTTGGAATCGAGCATTTTAGTCCTTTCGCAAGGCTCTCAGATCCGTTCGATAGGTTCCTTTGACACTTCAGGCAAGTTTTCGACAGGATGGTTTCATCTTTCCTTTCTTTGCTCGATAGGTTCTGAGATCCTATCGAACTCCTCAATCCATGCGACTTAATCCTTCTTCTGCCTTCAGATCCTATCGAACGCTTCTCCAACTGCATGAATTCTTTCCTTTTTCTCCTCAGCTCCTATCTAAGTCTTCCGGCATCCTCTCGATAGGATATTTTGGACTTATCTTCACTTCTTTCTCCTTATTCTGTTGCTGGGTCTGCATGGTGCTGAGAGGTGACTTCTTTGTGGGCATTTTTAAGTGGTTGGCTGTATTATTACCATATTTCCCTGCTATCTACAAAATGCACTCAACAGAGGCTTATTAGTGTGCTTACAGGTCCATGAAAGGTCAGGTTAAAGGGTGCAAAGTGGCATTTTTCACCACTTAACACACCCCCAAACCTAAGCTTTGCTAGTCCCTCAGCAAAGGAGAATTCAGAGAAAAATAAAATGTCACTTTCGTAGGGAGCCCGGATGCATTTAGCATATGCATTAAGCCTTTTAAACCCCTAGGTGATCCCTAGTGGAAGAGTGAAGTCTCCTAAGGGTTTTTAGTGAAGGTACCCACAAACTTCTCCAATACAACTTAGTTAATAGTAGTGCAACCTGTTAAAGCAAAATTTAAGCAAATCAAATAAATTCAAATCATGCCCATTCATTAAGGGAATTTAAACAGAAAAAACATCCATTTGGAAATATGAAAGTCTGCTGAAATCTCTCCATCATCACTCAGTTTGTGTCTAGGCATTTCTTCTGAAACTTCATGCATAACTCACCATCAATTTGAGGATCCTGCTTAGATACTTCCCCCATCAACTGGATTTCAGACCCAAATCTCACCAGGGCTGTTCACTCATTAGTACAGAGAAGAGGGGTAAATCATATCACTCAGCTCAAGAGCAGTTACAGCCCTCAAATAGGACTGCAAGCAGGAGCATAGGCATTGCTCTAATTTATGATATTTTCTAATTCTTTGCACCATAGATCAAACAAATCCTCATCTCCACATGACAGTTCAATCCATTTCAGATCAGTAAGGACTTTTTATTGGGTTGTAATGTGGCTTAGGGATGAGGTTTATAAAGAATGAAAGGGTGGAATGGGATTCAAAATTGAGAAATCAGTAAATGTAAAGAGGTGGTCTAGACAACACCTTCTTCATTTCAGTACAATTCCATCTATTTCTTGAATTTTTAGAGCTAAAGTGGCCAGCTTCTTCTCTCCCTTTCAATCTTTCAATGAAATGACTTCTCTTTCTCAATCTTTTGCCATTTTTTTTTTCGGAATACCACAAGTACCACCAACTGTATTTTTCTTTCTTTCAACTAGATTTAACACCTCGCTCCTCTAACCTTGCTTCTCTTTCCTCTTCCTGATTTCTCAGATTGGGGGTGAAATGAAATAGGTCAAGAGGTTTTGGGTTTATAATTTCTGGTTTTCATCAAAGAGAATTGGGGCTTTTAAGGCTCAAGTGGTGTGCATCAAGGGTAGTTCAACGGTGAGGAATTTTAGGCCCAAACTGTCCAAGAGATGGCCTTACTTCATGTCTTCCATGTTCTGAGTGCTGTCAAGTTGTTTCAACTCAGATTTGCCTAACTTCTAGTGATTAAAATTAGATCCCATCAGTCCTTAGAGCAGAAAAAATTGCCAAGCTCTTCAAAGAAATTTTTTCATTTTTCAGGCCCAATTCTCACTGGGTATGGCCTTCCATCCAATTTCTGGAGAATATCTTCACAGCCTCTTCTCATTGCTGGTTTATCACACATCAAAGACTTCCTGCAAAAATTCTTAACATTTTTTTTATGAAAATGTTAAAACTTCATCTTACTTCAGTTGCAAATGGTTGCAAATGTTAGAATTTTATTAATCAACAATTATGAGGTGAATTCATTCTCTTTTCGATTATTCCTTTTTAACTTGGCTGCACTAAAATTAACTAATTTATTGCCATACATGCCACACCCCCAAACTTAAACTAAACAGTGTCCTCACTGCTTTAAGATAAAGCAATCAAGAGGGAGATAGGGTAAGAAGATATCTATATAATATCACAACAAAAATGTCAAATATAAACAAGAGACAGATGAAACAGAAATAAAAGAAAAATTGAAACAACACATGGCCACATTCATATACAGCTTGGTGCCAGCTACCACTTAGATGCAGGGGCTTTGCCCTTAGATTTGGATTGCTTAGGTTTTTTAGCGCGTGCCTCCTCAAACTGGGCAGCAAGCTTTTTGCCTTTAGGATCAACCGCAGGTGAAGGATCAGAATCCGAATCGGAAGGGAAAAGAGCCGTGGGGTCTAGTCCTAGAGCCACAGCAGCCTTTCGTCTTTCATCCCTAGTGAGTAGGGTGCCATGGGGGTCAGACTGAGGGGAGGACCTGGGGGGCGCAACTTCCTCGGATGGGGTAACAGGTTGTTTCCCTTTTTTGATAGCGGTAGCAGAAGTAGCAGATCTCTTGGCGGTGGTGGTTCTTTTGGAGTAAGTCCTCTTCCATTTAGGAGGGGTAGGTTTGTCAGGAGGAGGTACTTGATGGGAGGGAGGGGGGCCTCGCTGTGGGGTGGGAGGGGGTTGCGAGGCAGGAGGTGCCTGGAGAGGCAGGAGGGGTAACATCCATAGGTGTGGGTCATGAAGGAATAGTTGTAGGGGGACATGGGAGGGAGGAGGAAAAGCAGGAGGTGCTGTAGCAAGAGGGGTAGGCTCAAAGGGTTGTTAAGACAACAAGGAAGCAACCTTTTTCTCCAAAATATCAATCTTCTTGGTAGCATAGAGGAGGTTAGGATATGAGAGCTCCTTGGTGGCCTTGATGATCTCCTGAGCATTAGCTAACTTTTTCTTGAGGAGCTCAGAATTCTTCTTCTCATATTTGGCAATGAGACTCTCAGCCGCCGCCAGTTTTGCTGACTCATATAGAACCAAGATTTCAGACCATCCTTGAGAGATATCGCGGAGCTGGATTCGGTGTTCTAATTCGATGTTGGCAATCCTCTCCTCATAAGGGGCCTCAAGGGAAGCCCGAAGTGCAGCCATACCTCTCAAGATATCCCTGTGGATACAGGAGGGTGAGGTAGGGAGGAATGTACATGGATTGGTGAAGGACAAGAGGTAAAGATGGGGTGGAGTGGATGAAGAGGAGGGGGTGGAAAGAATCAGATCCTCCCATGGATCAGTTTGGGTGGAAGCATCCTGGAAAATAGGGGGAAAGACAAAGGGAAATGGGTGGGGGGTATCTCAGCAACTGCCAAAACAGGGGCAGTTGGGGATGAAGGCATAACAGGTGCTGGGGGGGGGAAGGTGGGGGTAAAGATGGAGCGGCTAACTCCACAAAAAGAATATCAGTAGGGATGGGGGAGGGCACAGATGAAAAGGGAGGAGAGAAATTTAAATGGGAGGGATCAGGGGAGATTGGAGAAGCGGGAAAAGGATGGGAGACTGAAGTGGGGGGGGGTGAGGGTGGATTGAATTGATTGGAGACATGAGCTCATGAGGGATTGGTGGTCAGTGTTAGTGGCCACTTGGGCCTAAATGGATTGAAGGAGGGAGAGGATTTGGGTGAAAGTATTAGGTAGGGTGGAAGTAGAGGGGATGGGTGAATGAATGGGATGGAAAGGAGAGGAGGTGGCATGAGTAAAGTGAGGAAGAGTGGTGTGAGGAGAGTCAGGAAGTGGGGTGTACTCATGAGCAACATCCTCCACAATTGAAGAAATGAGGGCAGAGAAACTAGTAGAAGTGAATTGGTCCACACCCCGTGTATGTGTATGAAGTGGTGGAGGGGGGAAATTAGGAAGGGGTTGGAGGGAGGGTGAGGAAGACATGGGGGGGATAGGCTCGGTGAAGGTGGGGAGTTTCAGGATCCCAGGTGTAGGTGATGGTGTAGGTAAGGTGGATGGAAAAGTGGGTGATGTAGGAGGAATGGTGGATGGGGGAAAGTCAGCAGCATGATCTGCTGCCGAGGTAGTGGGCACATCCTTCCCTGCTGCAACTGGTTTGGTCTTTCGAATCAAGGTTAAACTTGTAGACCATTCTCTCTTTCCAAAAACCTTGTAAGCCATTTTCTCCAATGGCTCAACCTCCTTGATCTTATACTTTCCAGCTTTGAGCAGACATGTGATGAGTCTACTGAAGGGTAGGCCTCCCTTTGCAAAAGCCTGTCTTTTTAGCACCTTGTCATTAATGTCCACCATAGTTTCAAAAATCAGCTTAGGTCCATTCACGAACTGCCCTTTGGAATAATAAAATAAGCCATCCACTAATGGGGACCTTCTCTCCTGCAAATGTCCTGTAACATAGACATTTTTCCTTAAGATGGTACCCATGAATCTGAGGCTAGGATGGAGGTCTCTTCTCATCAGGGATTCTCCAAAACCCACAATCCCATTGGTTAGCTGCTTGGCCATATCCTTAAATGTAGCTCCAACAGGTGCTCCCTCAGCACGGTTAGAGTCAAATTGGTATGGGACCCCCAAAGCCATCCCTATGTTTATGTGATCGATAGTCAGTTGCCAATCATCAATCGAAATTTCAAATACATCATCTGTCCCCTGTGCCACCTTCTTCAGATTTTGGTACCATAACTTCACCAGCCTGGGATACACTGATTCCTTCAATGGCGACAGTAGGGGCAACAAGCCTTCTTTCTCCAAATAGCTAAGTGTTTCCTAGCACTCTCCAATGTTGGCAAAATATGCCAGGTCAAATTCAGTCTCAGGGATAAGGTTTAACTTGTCAACAAATTCATTGGGGGTGGTTAGTATAGCCGGGAGCTCTACAGCAGTGGGCCTGTCAGGGGTAGCACTCTCTAAGGGTGTTTCTACCACAGGTTCTTGGATTTCAACAACTTTGGATTTCTTAGCTTTAGGACTCTTTTTGGGTGTCCCCTCAGCGAGCTTCCTCTTTACAAGTGGTTTGGTAGCAGGTAGCGCTTTCTTGGAGGATTTAGGGGTGGATGCAGTTGATTTTCGACGTATGCTGGCTAGTGTTTCCTTAGGCTCATCCATTACAATCTCAGGGAGTAATTTCTCACCAACTTGGAATGGGAAAACTTAGAAAGGCAACACAGTGATGGTAGGAAGGCAACTCACCTCCAGGTACCTAGGGTTTCACAAAGCTAGCGATGTATCGCTCCAATTTCTCTAAAATCAGAGGCAAAATGCTCCTTTACGCAGGCTGAATGTAATGACAAGATGGCACACTAAATAGCAGAAGATTTCATAAGGATTTAGTAGAGAAAGAGGGAGGCGAAAAATGCGGAAGAGCGCTAGGGTTTTTTTAGAGGGAACGAGTGAAGCACAAATGACCTATAGACGGGTATAAATAGGTTAAAATGCGATTTCGATAAGATGAATGGAATGATTTTGATAGGTTCAAGCGTCCTATCGAAAGCTTAGAAATTAAAGCTTTCAAAAGGGATGAATTTTAAGGATTTCAATAGGTGAGACCATCCTATCAATAGGTTTAAACGTCAGAGACAACATCTTTTCGATAGGTGTCTGATATGTACTCAGCACCTATCGAAATCTTTGTTTGCCCTTATTTATCCTATCGAGCAGTTGGTTTTACCTGTCGAAATATCTAGTTCCTATCGAAACCATTTGATATCCTATCAAAAATCACCATAAAACCTAACGAAATGTGGATTAGACCTATCGAAGGCTTCAAAACCTAGGTAAAGTTGCCTTTCTGGGCACCCTTAGCTTCAGCACTTATCAGGCTCTGTTGCTGTGTGGCCCTATGATTGGATTCTTATGTGGATAAGCTCCCCTTATCTTAGGGCAGCTGGCAAATTTGAAAAGATGATCCACTAGTGAATATGGCATATTTATTTCAAAAGAATTCTACTTGAGATGCAAAGTAAAAATAAATTTAAACAGAAGCAAAATATGGTACATATGATACATACTCAACTGCAGGTGCTAATCTGGAGGATCTGGAAGGTTAACGGTCTCCCCATGTTCCTTGAACTTTTCATCCTTCTTGGATCCATTCCTCAGCAATTGTTCATCCCCCGGTCGCAATTTAGTCTCTATAGGCCACTCATTGTTCTGCAGCAGCTGTTGAGGATTCTCATGCAGAGCCTCCTCTAGCCCTGCAATGGAAAAACAGGTTTCATCAAAAGGGGGTTGAGAGCTGGTCGACATACATGACTTTACTTTCATGTTGCCAAAAGAGACCTCCATGATTTCAGATCTGCATTGAATGCAGGCATTGGCAGTGGCCAAGAAGGGCCTGCCCAGAATCACAAGGATAGATGAAATGTCTTTACTTGGCTCCATATCTAGCACCACAAAGTCAGCAGGGTAAAAAAACTTGTCAACTCCCACCAGGACATCTTTAATGACTCCCATAGGCTTCCTTTCGAACGTGTCGGCCAGTTGCAAAACCACAGGTGTGGGCTTCAAGTCTCCCAGGCCCAATTTTTCATAGACTGCATAGGGCAGCAAGTTCACACTGGCTCCTAAGTCTAATATGGCCTTCTCAATTTTATGATCCCCAATGATGCAGGAGATAGTAGGCACTCCAGGGTCTTGAAGTTTGGTGGGGGTTGCAATAGACAGAATGTGTTTTACATTCTCTGCTGAAAAGACTTTCTTGGACAAGTATGTCCTAGACTGTCTTTTATGGGTGCATAACTCCTTTAGAAATTTGGCATAGGCTGGGACTTGTTTGATGGCATCTAATAAAGGCAGATTGATCTTTACTTGTTTGAAAGTCTCCATCATTTCCTCAATTTTGCCCTGCCCTTTGTCAAAAGGGGAGGGTCCTTGCAATGCCTTGGGAAATGGCAAGTGTGGGGGTGTTCCCTCACTTGCAGCCTTAGCCAAAGGGGCTTCCTTCTTTTTTATTTTTTCTTTTCCTTGAGGATCCATATCATCCTCTTTATTGACACTGGGTTGTTCCTGCAGGTCCACCACTGGTGGCCTCTGTTGTATTCTTGGAAAACTCCTTCCATTTTCTTCATTCAAACTTCTCACAGGCTCACAACCCACTTGATTGTCCACTAGCCTACCACTCCTCAAAGTTGTCACAGATTTGGCTTCCTCATAGGTGGAGAAAACTTCACCCACTAGAAACTATCTTCGTGGATTCTCCTATGGTTGGCTAGGTAACCTTCCTCCTTCTCTCCTAGTCAGGGTATCAGACAGCTGACCAAGCTGGTCCTCTATCTTTTTGATGCTCTGGTTGTGAGAATGCACAGTTTGGGTTAAGGTGTTCAAGTTCTGCAATAAAGCTAGAACTTGTTCCTCAAAAGATGGTGTTCTCACAGCTGGAGTAGGTGCAGCTTGCTGCACAGGAGGAGCTACAGGTTGGGCCATGGTTTGCTGATATTGATGTCATGGGGCATAACCTTCTCGATAGGGCTGAGCATTTCTATAGGGCATGGGCTGCTGGGGCTGCTGCTGCTGTTGGCTGGGGTATCCATCTTGTCTCCACCTCAAATTGGGGTGGTTTCTCCATTGGTACCTAGCAGCAGGCTGCTGCCCATAGGCTTGAGTTGTAGCCACATGCTCTGTTACAAACTCAGGAAATTGGGCAGCTGATGGGCATTCATCTAAGGAGTGAATAGGGGACTGGCATATAGCACATGCCTCCTCCACTCTAGCAGCCACAGGTGACTGCATTGCTCCCATCAGCCTATTAAATTTCAGAGTTAAACTGTCCACTTTCCTTTCCAACTCACTTGGCACACTCACTTCATATATCTTTCCTCTTGAGGTGTTCACTTCATCAATTTAGGAGGCTCTAGATCTCTTGCTAAGGTTTCCCTTTACATAGAGTTTTAACTGATGATGTCAAAGAGTTCCCATGCCTCCTCAGCAGTTTTATGAAGATAAGTGCCTCCACAAAAGGCATCTATCATGTCCCTGCTCTTTGAATCAATTCCCTGGTAAAAGGTTTGAACTAGTTGCCATTCAGGGGTTTGATGGTGGGGGCATTTCTTGAGGAGTTCTTTAAATCTCTCCCAGGATTGATGAAAGTCTTCAGTTAGATCTTGGGTGAAAGAGATGATTTCCTTCCTCAACTGACTGGTCTTTGACATAGGAAAGAATTTGGCTAAAAACTGACATTGGAGATCACTCCAGGACTGTATACTGTTAGGTGGAAGCAGAGATAACCAGGTCCTGGCTCTGTCCATTAATGAAAAAGGAAAGAGTCTCATCCTGGTGGCCTCCTCCCCCAAACTTGTGATGTTGAAGGTGGTGCACAGTCCTAAAAATTCATCTATATGCTTATAGGGATCCTCCTTGGTCAGGCCATGAAATGAGGGCAACATTTGAATGATGGACGATTTGATCTCATAGTTTCCTTGAGCAGCAGGGAATTGAATGCAGAAGGGGGAATTGTAGATCCCCGGTGCATTGAATTCCTTGAGAGTTCGAGGCTGCTGCTGCTCACCCATTTTGACATATTCAAATTCAACAGCTGTGGATGTAGTTGGTCTGGTTCTGAGAAGTTTTTCAACCTTTAGATTTAGGGGAATAATCTCAGGTTGAAGAGTTCTCCTACCAAACATACAATACCCACAACTGAATGCAGAGTAAATCCTCACACAACAAATAGGAATACACAATTGATTAACTAATCTAAAAATTCAACAGATCTAAAAATAAACAGGGGAGAAGGGATGCAAACTATAAAGAAGCCTTCAGCACAGCTCTCCTCTCATTCTGTACTCAGATCTGGTGAACTGGACATAAAAATTACTAAAAAAATAAAAATAAAAAAAATAACAAAACTCACAAATGCAGTTAGTAAAATAAAACAAAAACTACAAATCTATGATCAAAACTTAGATCTATCAATTTCTAAATTGCCTCCTCGGCAACGACGCCAAAAACTTGTTGGGGATTTCTAGTGTGCTGATTTATGATGTAAAAATCAGGAGAAAACAGAGATGGATTCAGCACATCTGAGAAATCCTAGACCTGCAAGATACAGGGTCCTTTGTAGCAAGTTTTAAAAGTAAGTAAGAGAATGTCCACATGGAGGCTGGTTAGAAATAAGATAAATCTCTAGATCTGTGAGAGATCTGACACCCTAGCTATTTCTACTTTAGTTAAAAGACAGGGGAGAGTTTTGAAATGAGTTGTCACTTAAACTAAACTACAAATAAAATGCAGATTGTTTTGGATCGAATCTGGAGCCTCAGATCTTGTAGATGGAATGGTTTAGAAACTCAAAAAATGGAGAAGAACAGCTTGGAGATTGTCTTCACTACAATCAGGTTGAGCTAAGCATATTACAGGGGTTCAAGAGCACACAAGTCCCTTAGCTGGCCACAGGCACTGTCCGTAAGCACAGCTGTAGGGTATAAATTCTACTTCAAATCACAGGTTCCACCTAGCCTTAAGGCTATGATCTGTCCACTTTAATGGTCACAGACCATCCTATAGGCTTTATCGAATCCATGGATTATAGTAGATAAATCCAATTAAGGCCTGGGCTCAGATTCACCTTAAGGTTATGATCTGTCCACTTTAATGGTCACAGACCATCCTAGAGATCTCCTACAAAGCTAGAGCCTCAATTAGAATAGCTAAAACCACTACAGATGCTGCAATTTTCAGGTCACAGACGCAGGAAATTATAGGGATATCAGACCCAGGAAATTCAGATGACATCCAAGAGGTCTACCAATTAAGTGGGTGAGCTGATCAAGCAACTCCTCTACACAAATCCGATCAAGCACCAAAAGGCATCAAAAGAGCTTTAGATCTAATTAAAACATTGAAAACAACATTTACATTGCAAACAAGGTCACTCTTACAATGGAATGCTCTCAGATCTGCAGTCTGTGCAGTAATTAACCCTAACAACACTCTTAACCTTACCCAATTACAGATCTAACTCACTCCTTGCTGCTCCTAAGGATTTAGCCAACCATAGTTGGGCTAAAGGAGGGAAATTGAATCTTGCTACAAGCTCTGATCTTTGGAAAATTGCTCAGAATTTCGATCCCCCCCATTGGTAATTGGGGGTCTTAATATATAGCTTTCTCCTCTATTTTTCCCGCCAAAAATCCCTTCTAGAAGGTTGTCAGAGTTTGTTAGAGTTCTGTTAAAGCACATGGGCCGGTTAGGGCTTTCTAGGGCATCTTCTCGAACGTCGCACTGATAACCAAAATGCCTCCGTTTGCGTGCGACAGGTCACCAAGTCTCAGCGTGTGCATAGCATAGTTTCTGAGAAGTTCAACACATGATTTCAACAGGTTGGAGAAGCTTCCGATAGGTTCAAAGTGAGCTTGTAGTTCCTTTCGATAGGTTCCCTGGTCTCTTCGATAGGTCCTGATAAGATGAATTCTCTCTTTGAAGCTTCAGGGTCCTTTTCGACAGGTTCATCTCTGTGTGCCGTCATCCCGATAGGTTGGCTCCCAATCCTATCGAAAGGCTTAACCATCCTTCGATAGGTTCAATTTTAACATCTTCATTTCGATAGGTTCAGGGAGCCTTCGACAGGTTGGAATCGAGCATTTTAGTCCTTTCGCTAGGCTCTCAGATTCGTTCGATAGGTTCCTTTGACACTTCAGGCAAGTTTTTGACAGGATGGTTTCATCTTTCCTTTCTTTGCTCGATAGGTTCTGAGATCCTATCGAACTCCTCAATCCCTGCAACTTAATCCTTCTTCTGCACGAATTCTTTCCGTTTTCTCCTCAGCTCCTATCGAAGTCTTCCGGCATCCTCTTGATAGGATGTTTTAGACTTGTCTTCACTTCTTTCTCCTTATTCTGTTGCTGGGTCTGCATGGTGCTGAGAGGTGACTTCTTTATGAGCATTTTTAAGTGGTTGGCTGCATTATTACCAGATTTCCCTGCTATCTACAAAATGCACTCAACAGAGGCTTATCAGTGTGCTTGCAGGTCCATGAAAGGTTAGGTGAAAGGGTGTAAAGTGGCATTTTTCACCACTTAACAGTGGTGACAGGCTCTAAAATCTCCTCTGTAGTAACAGGGGTGGGCCTTGTAATAGCTGCCTCTTCTGTTTGCTTGGGGGGGGGCCTGAGCCTCACCTTTCTTCTTTTTCTGGGTCTCCATCAGGCTCCTGCTAATTCCCCATTGCCTCTTAGCAAAAGTTGTAGGGGCAAGGGTGGTAGTCTCCTCTCCTTTTGCTATCTTGTACCCCCCCTTTAGAAGCAGCTTGGTGATGGCTCTGGCATAGGGGAGTGTGTGTGGCTTCTTGTTCTGCCCTAATTTCTCCACCAAATCCTTCATTACTTCAAAAATTAACTAGGCTGCGTGGAAGCCATGGCCCAGAGAGAAGGAGTAGACAACATCAGCAATAGGAGCCCTCCTCTCCTGCTGATGGCCTGAGCAGTAGATATTTTTTCTCAGGACCTGGTCAATGAAAAGGAGGTTTGGCTCTAATTCTCTTCTTCAGATGGAATCTCCTGAGGCCTTTAATCCTCTAGTCCCTTGCAATTGTATCAATTGAGGCACTCAGGGGAGGGCCATATCCACAGCTAATATCAAATGCAGCTGGGATGCCCAATACCTCTGCAATCAGCTTGGGGCTAACTAACATTTCAAAATCATCAATCAACACAAGGAAACCTACTTGTCTATCTTTGTCCTTGGTGACCTTGATGTGCTGGTAAAAGAGTTGCACTAGCCTAGGGTAGGTTAGTGCTGGAATTCCTCTCATTAAGGGTGTGAGGCCAGCCTTGCTCATAAATTGAACGGCAGGGGCAGAGAGAGGCTCCTTCTCAAAGAAGGGCAGGTCGAAAGCTGTCTCAGGCTCCAAGGGGATTGAAGCCATGAGCTAAGAGGGTGTAGAAAAGTCAGGGGTTGGCTCCTCCACCTCCTCAACCACTTCCTTCCCTTTTTTCGGTGCCTTTGAAGTCTTAACCTTCTTAGGAGTGGTCTCAACAGGGGCCTTATCCTTGCCCCTTTTCCTTGGTGCACTCTTAGGAGCCATTACAAACTCTACTTTTGAATATGAGAAAGGGGGACTGAGATCTGAGTGCTTACCCTTAAATCGTAGGGTTTGGTTTAATTTGACGCACGGTGCACCACAAGGTCTCTGAGCAGAGGGCAACTGATGGGGATGAAGTTGGGAACAAATCTATAAATTCTTGGTGTGAATGATGGGTTGTAGGATGGACGCTGGAGGAGAGAGGTAGAAGAGCGCCGAAAACTAGGGTTTCGCTGGATGAAGAAGGAAGAGAGTACTAGAAAGGGAGACAAGCGCGGGGTTAAAATACTTGTCGCTAAGCTTGGCGCGCTTTGGAAATATCTGGTCACGGGATTGGAAATGAAACCTGGTGAAGGTGTAATTGCAACTTGGATTGCGAGAGAGTCTCCCAGGCTTACCTTGGAGCGCGTGACAGCTTGTGAAGAATTCTATGTAAATTGCGCGAGAGTCTCCCAGGCGTCCTTTGGATTGCGCGAGAGGCTCCCAGGTTCACTTTGAATCTTGCGATAGCCTGTTGAATCTCGCGATAGCCTTTTGAATCTCGCGACAGCTAGTGAAGTATCCTATTTGAATTGCGCGAGAGTTTCTCAGGCATCCTTTTGGATTGCGCGAGAGGCTCCTAGGCCTCCTTTTGGACTGCACGATAATAAAGTATTAAACAGAGAGCGTGTGCTCTTCCATCTGCCATTTTGATTTGTGTTGTGGCTGGATCCTAGGCATAATTCACCACCAGGGGTACCCCCAGACACATTAAAATCAAACATTCAAGCATAGACAACAAAAATAATCATCCAGCGTCATGCATTCAAGCAAAAACCATCAATTCAAGAGCAGTAATCATCAAACCAAGCATAAAGAGAAACCAGACCAGACATATGCAAACTCAAGGGAGGCTGCTAAAATTTCCTCTAAAATTTGAACAAAATAAAGCAATACAAATCAAACAAAACCAAAGTACATATGATACAATATTGACACACCTGTGAATCAGTTTAATGAAGGGTCCCCTTGAAAGTGAATGGTGTCCACAGGTTCAACAGGTTTTTCTAAACAAGGCTTAAGCCTCTGACCATTCACCTTCAACATTTTCCCAAACTTGGGATCCTTGATTTCCACAACACCAGATTGAGAAACATTCATGACAATATAGGGACCTTCCCATCTGGATTTTAGTTTGCCTGGAAAAAATTTAAGTTTGGAGTAAAACAACCAAACCTTATCACCAGCCATGAAGCTCTTTCTTAACAAACCCTTGTCAAAGAAAGCCTTGGACCTTTCCTTGTAGATCCGGGCATTGGCATATGCATCCATCCTCAGCTCTTCCAGTTCTAACAGCTGCAGCAACTTGTGAGGACTAGTAGAAGTTAGGTCTAGATTTAAATTTTTTATGGCCCAATAGGCCCTGTGTTCTAACTCTACTGGGAGATGGCAAGCCTTGCCATAAATCAGTCTGAATGGGGACATCCCAATGGGAGTCTTATAGGCAGTGTTATAAGCCCATAATGCATCATTTAGCGTGTCAGCCCAGTCCTTTATGTCAGTCCTCACTGTCTTCTCAAGGATGTGCTTGATCTCCCTATTTGAAATTTTAACTTGCCCACTGGTTTGTGGGTGGTAGGGAGTAGCAATCCTATGGGTGACAGAATATTTCTTGAGCAAGCTCTCAAAATTTCTGTTGCAGAAATGGCTACCCCCATCACTGATAATGGCTCTAGGGGTGCCAAATCTTGAGAAGATATTCTGCTTTACAAACTTGAGGACAACCAGATTATCATTGGTTCTTGTGGCAATAGCTTATACCCATTTTGAAACATAATTCACTGCCACTAAGATGAAATGATAACCATTAGAAGGAGGAAAGGGGCCCATAAAGTCAATACTCCAGACATCAAATAGTTCCACAACAAGGAGGGGCTGCAAAGGCATTGAGTTTCTTTTGGACAACCCTCCTAATTTCTGACATCTTTCACAGGTCCTGCAGTGTGTATTGGCATCTCTGAATAAAGAAGGTCAATAGAACCCACACTGCAAGATTTTGTCAGCTATTTTTCTTCCACTAAAGTGGCCTCCACAGGCATTTTCATGGCACATGACTAGAATACTGGGGACATCACTTTCTGGAACACATTTTCAGATGATTTGGTCTGCACAGTATTTGTATAAGCAAGGTTCCTCCTAGAAAAAGAACTTGACCTATGAGAAAAATAGATCTTTGTCCATTTTGGTCTAATATGCAGGAATCTTGCCTATAACTAGATAATTTACAATGTGTGCATACCAAGGAACCAAGGATTGGATGGCAAATAATTGCTCATCCGGGAAAACATCATTTGTAGGATCATCAACATATTTTTCCAACACAATTCTGGACAAGTGATCAGCCACCACATTTTCCACACCCTTTTTGTCATTGATTTCAATGTCAAACTCCTGTAACAGGAGTATCCATCTAATCAGCCCGGGCTTAGCATCTTTTTTGGACAATAGATACTTCGATGCTGAGTGGTTTGTGAAGATTACAGTTTTAGACCCAAGTAGGTAGGGTCTAAATTTGTCAACAGCAAAAACCACTGCCAAAAGCTCTTTCTCAGTTGTGGTGTAATTCAGCTGAGCTTCAGCAAGTGATTTGGTGAGATAGGCAATGACCACTGGCAGCTTATCTTTCCTTTGGCCCAAAACAACACCTATTGCCAAGTCAGATGCATCACACATCAGCTCAAAGGGGAGTGCATAGTCAGGTGTTTGGAGTACAAGGGCAGAGGTGAGGCATATCTCCAAAGTTTCAAAAGCCTTAAGACATTCAGCAGAAAAATCAAAGGGCACATCCTGGTAGAGCAAGTGGCACAATGGTTTAGCAATTTTGTTGAAGTCTTTAATGAACCTCTTGTAGAATCTTGCATGTCCAAGGAAAGATCTGATTTGTTTGACTATTCTTGGAGGGGGAAAATTTGTAATGAGGTCAACTTTGGCCTTATCTACCTCAATCCCTTCTCTAGAGACTATATGGCCCAACACAATACCTTGTGTTACCATAAAGTGGCTCTTTTCCCAACTTAAGACCAGATTGGTCTCCTCACATCTTTGTAAGAACAGGTGGAGGTGTTGTAGAAATTGGCCAAAGCTGTCCCCATATATAGAGAAATCATCCATAAAAATTTCCAAGAACTTGTCAATCATATCAGAGAATATGACATACATACACCTCTGAAAGGTGGCTGGGGCATTACACAGCCCAGAAGGCATCCTTTGATAAGCAAAGGTGCCAAAAGGGCAAGTAAATGTAATTTTCTCTTGGTCATGAGGGTGCACAGGGATCTGGTTGTACCCTGAGTACCCATCAAGAAAGCAGTAGAAAGCTTTTCCAGCCAACTTATCCAGAATTTGATCAATGAAGGGGAGAGGGAAGTGGTCTTTTTTGGTCTTAGAGTTGATCTTCCGATAATCAATGCAAACCCTCCAACCAGTGGTCTCCCTGGCTGGTCTCAACTTTCCAGACTCAGTTGTAACAACTGTTATGCCAGATTTCTTGCGCACGACTTCGATAGGTGCCACCCATTCAGAATTAGAAATGGCGTAAATTACCCCAGCATCTAACAATTTGATGATCTCTTTGAGAATCACTTCTTGCATGTGAGGATTCAATTTCCTCTGTATTTCTCTGGAGGGTACTGAGCCCTCCTCTAAATGGATCCTGTGCATATAGAATTATGCATCTATCCTTCTTAGATCCGCAATGGTCCAGCTAATTGCCTTTTTGTGCTTCCTCAAGACTGTTAGTAATTCTTCCTCTTGCTCATTGGTAAGAGAGGAGGAGATAATTACAGAAAGTTTTTCACCTTTCTCAAGGAAGGCATATTTCAATGTTTCTGAAAGCTTCTTGAAATCCAGATTAGGGGCTTGTTGGGTGGATGGCAGGATTGGTGCTTTGTTGGTTTGAGGAAGAGGCAGCAATATAGGTTTCCAAATGGAATGCTACACTAAGCCCACAGAAGACTTCAATGTGGTCATGTCTTCTGGCATAACAGCTGGGCTTCCTTCCTCTACCATGTCCCAAACTTCAATTAAACTTGTGGCAATGTTGCCCCACTCCAGCAGAGTGGGCAATTCTTCTTCAACAACTTCCTCTAGTACATCCACTGCAAAGCTTTCCTCATTGTCCAGCTGAGGGTACTTTGCACTATTGTACACATTAAGTTCAACCATCATATGTTCAAAAGTTACCTCCATGATCCCTGACCTGCATTGAATGCAAGCATTGGCAGTGGCCAAGAATGGCCTGCCCAAAATAACAGGTATAGGGGTTGTACTCTTGTTGCAGCCCATGTCCAAAACAAGGAAGTCTGCAGGGTAGAAGAACTTGTCCACCCCTACTAAGACATCCTCAACCACTCCCATAGGTCTCCTTTCAGACCTGTCAGCCATTAACAGCACAATGGGAGTGGGTTTTAGCTCTCCCAAACCTAGCTGCTGATACACACTATATGGCAGCAGGTTTACACTAGCTCCAAGGTCTAGAAGGGTCCTTCCAATTGTGTGGTCTCCAATTATGCAGGGAATAGTGGGTATCCCCAAGTCTTGCAACTTCTCTGGTATTGTCATGTTTAATACATAATTAACGGTATCAGTTGCAAAGACCTTTTTGGATAAATGGCCTCTAGCTTTTCTTTTCTGGGTACAAAGGTCTTTCAGAAATTTGGCATAGGCTGGGACCTATCTAATTGCATCAAGCAGGAGTAAATTGATTTTTACTTGCTTAAAGGTCTCCATCATTTCCTCTATCTGTGCATTCCCCTTATCAAAAGGGGCAGGGCCACTCAAAGCTTGAGAAAATGGAAACTGAGGTACTACTGGTTCCTCAGCTGCTAGCCTATGACTAAACTTTTGTTTTTTTCATTTTTCATCTTTTATTTCCTGCTGAGACTCAACTACAACCTCTTTATTCTTCCCTTGTTGCAGGGTAGCAGGCAACTCTTGGCTCTGTGGTCGAACAAATTCTTTTTCACTTTCATTCAAAAATTCTTTGGAGATGACCTCTCCTTGTTCCTTCCCAACTTGGTTGTCTACCATCCTGTCAGACCTTAGGGTTGTGATGGCATTAGCTACCTAAAAACTTGAGGAACCTTCTCCAATCGAATATTGGCCCTTAGGGTTGGCCACTGGCTGGCTTGGCAACCTGCCCTCTTCTCTTTTGGCCAAGGCATTGGATATTTGGCCTAGCTGCTCTTCCATTTTCTTTATGCTTTGACTGTGAGAAGTCACAGTCTGAGTAAAAATTCCAAGGCTTTACAATGAGGTCAAAACCTGATCCTCGAAGAAGCATTTCGGGGCTGAGGTGGGGGAACTACCAACTTATTTTACTGCTAGGGCAGCTGCTGATGCTGGGAATTTGACCTTGGGGCATATCCCTAGTTAAATTACTGCTGTGGCTTTTGAGGTAAGGCCAACATCTATTGTGGCTACATGTAATTGTCTTATCTCCACCTCAAATTTGGGTGGTCTCTCCACTGGTAACCAGCATTTTGGTACTGGTATCCAAATGGCTGTTTGTTGTAGCCAACAAATTATTGCTGGCCAAATGATTGGGCAGCAACAGCTTGTTCCATCACATACTCAAGATATTGCCTTGCAGATGGGCACTCTTCCACTGTGTGTTGTGGAGATTGGCATATCAGACATGCCTCCATCACCTATGCAGCCAATCTGGGTTGCACCACAGTTAATAATTTATCAAACTTATCAGAAAGATTAGCCATCTGCATTTTTAGGTCATTATTCCCAGTTACTTCATAAATCTTTTCTTTGGAAGTTTCAGCAAGTCCCATTTTAGGAGAAGGCTCTTGAGCAGTTCTTGATAAAGACATCGTTTGGAAAGCATTTTCACTGATGATCTCGAACAAGTCCCATACTTCATCAGCTATTTTGTGTATGTAAGTTCCACCATAAGAGGCATCTACCATGTCTCTGCTTTTCTCATCAATCCCATTATAGAAGCTCTGGACAAGCTGCCAGCCAGGGATCTTGTGGTGGGGACATTGTTTGAGCATCTCCTTGAATCTGTCCCATGCTTGATTAAAATTTTCAGTTGGAGATTGGGCAAAAGCAATTATTGCTTTCCTCAACTGGTTGGTTTTTATCTCTGGGAAGAATTTGGTCAAAAATCTTGTCTGGAGGTCTTTCCAAGAAGTGATGTTGTTGTTTCGAAGAGTAGCTAACCAGGTGTTGGCCCTGTCCTTTAGGGAGAAAGGAAAGAGCCTTAATCTAGTGGCTTCTGGTCCCAAACCAGCAATGGAGAATGTTGTGCACAGGGCCAAGAATTGGTCAATGTGTTTGTAGGGGTCTTCCTTGCTAAGCCCATGGAAAGAGGGAAGCATTTGGATGATTGAGGTTTTAATTTCATAGTTTCCCTGAACATCTGGGAATTGAATGCTAAATGGGGAATTATAATCATCAGGAGCATTCAATTCCTTCAATGTTTTGGGTTGCTCTTCACCCATGACTGCTGTCTCAGTTTCAGTAAGGAGCCCAACTGTGGTGTGTGTAGGCCTTCTTGGTCTTCTGCCCCTTTCTATCTCAGGGTTAGGAGGCTTTAATATTGGACTGAGGGATCTCCTTCCTAACATGCACACACATCAACAGTAGGGAAGACTACTTGCAGACACATTGCAATTAACAAAATTACAACTATCCTAATCAACTGCTATGGAATTTTCAAAGGAGAAATAGATTGAGTTTTTTTTTAGGGTTAGAGAAGTGCAAACAGAGGTAGCTAGACTCCCAGTGTAGTTCAACTTTCCTTCTCTGCTACTATCCGGATCTGCAAGGAAATTTTCAAATGTAAATCAGCAGTATCAATTATTCACAAGTGTTAAGACCTGAAAAGTACCACTTTTCACCCCTTAACTTAGCTTTGATTAGACCCTTAGCCATCTAATAAATGTTTGTTAAGTGTTTTCTGTAGGTAATAAACAGCAGGGCAATAAGGCCATGAATCCTACTAAGGAGCCTATTTTCACACCAGAAGTCCCTCAGAAGAATGAACCATGAATCCAGACCATAGAAGAGCCTCGCGCAACTAACAAAGCTCCAGAGGATACCAAAAAATACATTTCGCGCAGTCCTCGCGAAGTCCCAAAACTTCACAAACAAGTTCTCACGCAGTAGACTAACAGAAGAGCTTCAGAAGCCATGAGTCACAGCTCTCATGAAGTTTAGAAGTTAAAGGTCGCACAGCTCCTGCGCAGTTCAAGAAGACCCCTCTCACCCTCGTGCGGTTCGCTCAGAACAAGCTGAGGAGAGAAAGCTTCAGAATCCTGCCTCGCGCAATAGCCGCGAGATGCAAATATTAAGAGAACCTGTCGCGCAGTTCAGAAAAGCCTCAACGCCTCGCGAAGATCCATTAAGAAGTGAACTTCTCGCGCTGTCCAGAAAGAAACCAGTCTCGCGAAAGCCAGAATTAGCCTCGTGAAGTGAAGTGGAAAGCTCGCGCTGTTCCCACACTATTCACAATTATCAATCCAACTACGTGAAGCCCAACCCAGCAAGAGCTTAACTGTCTACCTCGCGATTGCTCAAAGCATCAAGAAGCTGCAACCACGCGACGTCTAGAGCTTTAATGTTAAACTCAACCACGCGAAGACTAGAGCTACCATGCGATAAGTATGGGAATCGACTACAACCTGGTGAAGCTCTGAACTCCAACTTCCATCATTCTACAGAGGACTTTCTAGGGATTTCCAAGGATTAGGGCACGCACTCCCACGCTTAAATCTCTATGCGCGTGCCTCGAGGCATCCAAGGATCATTATTCGGCCACTTGGCATCGTTAAAATTAGGGTTTCCTAACCCTAATGCGCCACCACACCACTGCTATATAAACCTAAGCCTAGTTTAAGTTTAGGGGGATCTGAAGGGAGCCTTGGAGTAAGAATTTAGAAGAGGAACTCCTATCTCAGATTTTGTAATTTTCTTTTTTGTTCTTGTTCTTCCTGTATCAGTAAGTAGTTTTCTTTTTTTCTTTTTCTTCTATCCATGGCTCAGCACTTGCTGGCCATGCCTTTGTACGTCTATTGAGGTTAGATTAATGGAGTTTTTGTAATAGGATTTGTACTCTTATGGGATCTGTTTATTTGTGAGCTGTTCTATGAAAAGCTGCTGCCTTGTGATCCGCCATTGCTTTGGCTATGTTTCAAAGCAATGGAGGACTGATTCTAAGGATCCACTCAGATCCAAGTGACCTGTGTGTCTGGGCTACCACGATCCTATACAGCCTTAGCCCCACCATAGGACCCACTAGATCTGAAATTCTCATGGGAGCCTGAGCTGGTAGCCTTGTGACCATGGTGGTAGCAGCAATTAACTTGTTTTGTCTTGGGCTCCGTGAGGAGGATAGCCTCTGGGATAGTCTGTGACCATTTAAGTGGACAGGCTATAGCCTTAGGGTGAATCCAATCCGTCGATCCAAGATGGATCCTTCTTCCCCGAGCTTGAGCTGTTAAGCCTGGTAGGAGATTGTGCAGAGGCAGGCTCCCCATATATTTGTATAGACCCGCCATCAGATGTTAGATCTGATCTGGTTATGGAGATTATAGGCTTGTGACTGGACCATTGCAGCTCCACTCAAGCAATGGACAGCTAGATCTAAGGTGGTACTCAATCTCTTACTGGTTCTATGTGTCTGGGCTATCATGGTCCTATACAGCCTTAGCCCCACACATAGGGCTTTAGAGGTTGAGGTTCCCTATGGATTCCTTGAGCTTGTAGCCTGGATGAAGTAGTGCCTACAATGATTAATTTGTTTTGACCCATCTCTGGACTGTGGTTCCCCTATGGGATAGTCTGTGACCATTTAAGTGGACAAGTTATAACCTTAAGGGATTGGATCATGGCACAGGGATGAGTTGAATTCTTCCTCCTCTTTGGTGATAATGTAGCCATTGGATAGGATTTCCATAACATCAGATCTGAATCTGAGTTACAAAACTCCTATGATCTAGACTCAATAACCTACTTCTCACCCTTTTATATTTATTTTCCACAATCCATCCATCTTCTCAACCCTTTCTGTAGTTAACTCATTAGGCTATCTTAGAATACTTAGAATAAGTGACCTTAAACTCCCCTCCTTTTAGGACTGCCAGATCTGTAGCCTAAAAATACATAGACCTGCAAGATACAGGGCCTGTTGTAGCAAGTTTTTAATAAGTAAGAGTTTGTCCCACAGGGAAAATTGAGCTACAGCTCCAAGGGAGCCATCTTTAGTAGGCCCTCCAGATCTGACTACAGATCTGGCAATCCTAAATGGAAGGGGATTTAAGGTCACTATTGTCTACATCCTAAGATAACCTAATGCCTAAACTGCAGAAATGGTTGAGAAGAGTGATGGAGTATGAGAAAATAAATATAAAAAGGGTGAGAAGTAAGCCATTAAGTACAGATCTGATGGGTTTTATAACTCAGACTCAGATCTACTGCTGTAGAAGTCCTGTCCAATGGCTACATTATCACCAAAGAGGAGAAAGGATCCAACTCACCCTTGTGCTATGATCCAATCCCTTATGGCTATAACCTATCCACTTAAATGGTCACAGACTATCCAATAGGGGAACCACAGTCCAGAGATGGGTCAGAACAAGTTTGTCATTATATGCACTACTTCATCCAGGCTACCAGCTCAAGAATCCATAGGACCCTCAACCTCTAAAGTTCTGTGTGTGGGGCTAGGTCTACAATGTGCACTAGCTTGGACACACAAGACTAGCAAGAGTTTGAGTACTAGCCTTAGGTCTAGTTGCTCACTACTTTAGAAAGTCAGTAGTGATCCAGTCACAAGCCTATAATCTCTATAGCCAGATCAGATTTGCCATCTGATGGTGGGTCTATACAAATACAGGGGAGTCTGTCTCTGCACACTCTCTCACAAGGCTACAAGCACAAGTGCAGAGAAGAAGAATCTGTCTTAGATTTGTGGATTGGCCTCACCCTAGGGCTATAACCTGTCCACCTAAATGGTCACAGACTATCCACAGAGGCTATCCTCCTCACAAAGGTCTGAGACAGAACAAGAAGATTATTGCCACCGCCATGTTCACAAGGCTACCAGCTCAGGTTCCCATGGGAATTCAAATTTAGTGGATCCTGTGGTGGGGCATAGGCTTGAAATGTGCCTAGCCTGGACACACAGGTCACTTGGATCTAAATAAATCCTTAAAAATAATCCTCCAATGCTTACAATGCAACATAGCAATGGAGGATCTCAAGGCACTAGCCATGTAGAAAACTACTCTCAAAACACCAATCCCATATAAGTATAACATCTTATTATGAAATACCATTAAAACTGTTCCCAATAAACATACAAAGGCAGGGCCAGCAAGTGCTGAACTATGGGGAGAAGTAAAGGGAAAAAGGAGCTGCCTAAACCCTAACCTTAACCTACCACAATTCTACAGCTGATTCAAGGAGTACAGAAGATCCCTAAACCTAAACTAGACTTAGGCTTATATAGCAGTTAGCTGTGGGAGAATTAGGGTTAGGAAAACCCTAATTTTATCAATGCAATCGTGGCTCATTTCTGTTCCTTGGATACCTCGGGGCGTGTGCACGAAGATTGGAGCATTGGAGTGCATGCCCTAGTTGCTAGAAGTTCCCAAATTGCCCCTGTAAAAGTGGGGAGAAGTTAAGATCCCGAGTCTCGCTAGGTAGCAAGGATTTCCAAGTCTTGTCACGTGATAGAATGGTCGTCGCGGGATTGATTTGACTTGAAGCTCTTGTAGTCGCAGGATTGATAATTTGGTCATCGCGGGATTACTCTTGTTGTAGCGAGACTGCACTTTACATTTGAATGGCGCGGGAATCGCGCGTGCAGTTCGTTCCTTGGTGAATCGTGCGGGCCGGATCCTCGTGAAGAAGCAAGGTACATAGGCCTCTGGATCGCGCCAGTAGTTCCCTGAAGGTCTGTATCCCACGGCCACTGCGCGACAACTGCGTGCAGGAATGCCTGGAGCTCTCTCTCCTCAGTGAATCGCGTGAAGATTAAAGGCTCCTTTCTTGAGCTGCGCGAGACTGCGCAAGACCTTCCAACTGAGCCTCATGAGAACTGCGTGAAGTATGCTTTTTAATCCCTTCTCTCTTCAATTTGTGTGAGAACAACGCGACCAGTTGGTGTGCTGCCTTTAGAAACCTGCGACAGCTGCGCGGAGCATTCTTTCTGATTTAATTGAACCTTGCGACATCTGCACGAGGCTCATTTCTTAGCTTGTTGCTGCTTTGCTGTGCCTATGCTACAGCCAGTTCTCTATCTGGGTCTAACTTCCTTTCTCCTGAGGCACTTCTGGGGGAAAAGTAAGCTTCTTGGCATGGTTAGGGCCTTATCTATATTTGCTTTTTATTACCTGTAAAAATGGGCTTAACACACATTTATTAAATGACTAAGGGTCTAACAGAGATTAAGTTAAGGGGTGAAAAGTGGTACTTTTTAGGTCTTAACACAGCCCGCAGTGGGTTAGTTCATCAATAGTACATTCACATTTCTAACTTTGGGATTGTCGGCAAGGTAAGAAGTAATCTTTTACGGCTTCCCTTTGTGCAAGCTTTATTTTTTCGGGTTTTAACACCTTTATCATTTTGCTGCAGTCTTTGCCTTTGATCATGTTTCCCGGAGGTTGGTTCGACCTCCAGCGCCTTTATGGCTTCCTCCCTTAGGTCGTGAAGTTCCTCTTCGCTTAAATCGACATTGGGGACTTTCTTTCATGCCCTGCAATTAGGGGTGATTCGGCTTACATGAAGGCCTTGGTGGAACGTTTTCAGCCCGAGACCATGACATTCCATATGTCCGTGGGCGAGATGACTATCACCCTAGTGGACTTCTTGATGATCATAGGGATCAGGTTAGGGGTAATTCCAATGGTTGCCCTTCGCGTACCGGATCGAGAAGTGGTTGTTTAGTTGATCGGGGATTACCCCTCCTCTCGAGATATGACCGACTTTGATATCAAGCTCTCCTGACTAGCTGACTTGTGTGATGAAAATGAACTGATGGATCCCAATCAGCCAGACATGGATGTTGTCATTAAGACTAGGCGGGCATTGATGTTGGCTCGTATCTCGCTCCTCTTTCTTCTAGGAAAAACTCTTCATGCCAATTCCAATGGTGACTGGGTCTCGTTGTCCCTGCTCAGTCTTATGGGGAATTGGGAGAATGTGCATCGGTATGACTGGGGCGGTGCGGGGTATGCCGTACTGATGGCCAGCTTGGCTCGAGCCTCGGTTAGGGATTTGGGTTCCGTTCTTGGTTTGTGGCTAGTGATAGAGGTAACGCTTGGCTCTTCTACTCCTCTTGGTTTATCATTTATTTTGCCACTGACACATCTTTCATGCTTGCTTCTTCTTTCAGGTTTAGGGATATTTACGCTTTCAATCGGGCCGCCCCTCCTCTTCTCAGACGAGCATATATATCCTCTTATGAGTAATTGGCATAAGAGTCATTGAAAGGACATGAGAATGAAGCATTTGCAGTTGGGCCTAAGGTCCCAATTTGATTTGATGATCCTAGAGCAGGTACTGACACTTTCTTTTTCTTCTTTTTTAAATTTTGATGGTATTTGTTTGACTAATAGGACTCTCTTTATCTTGGCAGATCACCTTTGATCCTTACGTTGGTTCTCCCTTTTGGGATCGAACCTCTGTGGGCCAGTCCCACCTATTTTTTGACCATCAGATTATCTTCTTTTATGGCGCTTGGGTCAGAGCGTACTATTTGGAGGAGAGAGTGGTGTGTCAATACCGAGACTATTTTGTTGTACCGCAGGGCCTTCTGAGGATATCATGAATCCGGGAGGTACGATTGAGGAGCTCGCGGATAGACTCCTGCATCTTGGGGTTCCTACTGATGATCTCTTTGTGCCTGAAGGGCATCAGATGTGGTACGAGTCTCTTCCTTACCGGTGCATCCTCCCGCGCTTCGTGCTTGGTGCCAACTTTTTGGCCTTTGGCGGCCCACTATCTCAGGTATTCCTTTTCTTCCTCTATGCAGGTTCCTAATAGTTTGGGTTTAATTTTGATTTGACTGACTGGACCTCTGCCTCTTTCTACAGTTTGACGAGGGGGGGGGATGATTCTGATGTACCAGCAGTCCTGATCAGGCTCCAGGTGTTAGACCTTCCGACCCTTTTGGTGCGGGGGCTTCTGACAGTTCAACAATAGAGACTCAGGGGACCTTTAGAAGCCTTGACGATGCCTTCCTCTTGAGTTTGTGTGCCGATGTAGCTGAGTGAGTCCATCTATCTACTAAAGCTATCCGGGTTCCTCCTCCTGAATTGGTTCTCGGGGTAAATTTTCACTTTTGTATGTTTTCTCAGAGATATGCTTTCTCTTGTATTACGGCTCATGTAGCTAACCTCTCTTTCTCTTTCTTTGTTGCAGGATTATGAGTCTGCGGTCAATTAGGTAGAGTACTATCGCCATATCGTTGGCCTTCGGGATGTGGAGGTGGTAAGTGTTACACCGACCGGCTCTGATTATTGCCTTGCCATCCTTGACTTTCGACTGATCTTGACTGATGATTTTCTGTATGACTTGTAGCGCACTCATGAAAAGGAGTCGCGCTTGCTGCTTAGCCGACTTTCCCAGGCGTGGTCTCGAGTGGGGAACGTGCGAACCTACCAGTGTACTTCGCGTCGACAGAAGAAGAAGGCCAAAGGTACCGATTAGGATCAACTTTTTCTGTTTATGCTCTTATAGACATTTGAGACTATCGAATATTATCTTTCATTCTGGGAATTTGAATGTAATGGATAATTTGAACACATGTTGGATGATTTAATTTCTGTTTTAAGTGAATGTTGTTGCTTTTCGCTTTTGCTTGTTCTATCTCTTCCCTCTGGATGTGATGCGCTTGATAATTTGCAGGGATGGGCCCCAAATTGGGAAATTGGTCCTTAGGTTGTATTTAACCATTACCAAACTCTGTGTGCTTATGTGGGTGCACTACAAAAAATATGTTTATTGGAGACAGCTTTTGGCCGTCTCTAAAGATGTCTAAGTCGTCTCCAATAGTATTGGAGATGGCTTCCATGTAGTCTCTGATAGCCCCGTCTCCAATGTCTTTAGAGATCAAACATTGGAGATGACTTTTAGCTGTCCCCAATATTTAAGCTTATTAGAGACCGTCATAAGCCGTCTCCATTGCCATATCAACACATGTTGGAGACAGGGCTTTCAGCTATCCCCAATAACAATCTTCTACTATTGGAGACGGCTTCAAGCTGTCGCCAATAAGTTTTCTTTTGTTATTGGAGATGACTTCTAGTTGTCTCTAATAAGTTTTACTTTATTATTAGAGGCAACTTTTGGCCGTTTCTAATGAAAAATTTTATTTTTTGTAATGCTGTTTTTTTTTTCTAGGCATCATATTGCCGAACAATACGCATCCATAACCTGTAAATAATATAAAAGAAATAATTATTCTATTTTATATTTAGCACAAGAACGACACGGTGATTTTCGTACCGAGAGGAATATTCCTGCAAATAATATAAAAAACTAATTATTCTATTTTATATTTAGCACAAGAACGACAATTTTGGGCAATCGTTTTACTGTCCAGCATTACACATCCATAACCTGTCAATAATATAAAAAAGTAATTATTCTATTTTATATTTAGCATAGGAAGAACGAAAATTTATTTCATATTAAAAGATGGTAAAATTTTATAGTTCATTAATTTCACTAAAATAAAATAAAAAAATTCAACATTTCGATTTTATTCAAAATCATGACATGTGCAGCCCCATGGGCAATCATACAATCTCACTCCATCTCTCGGAAGCGCAAACCTCCATCACGGGACCGCCCTTCTATAGGCTGCCTAGTGAGGATTTGCACTGGGCCTCGCCCTCATGAATGAATTTTGTCGTCCGCCATGGGCTTTAGTCTCTGGTTATATGTAGGGCTAGGGAAAATCATAACACTCAACTTTCTCCCAGTGTGCCCATTGTACATGGTTTCAAAGCCACGCATGTGATATCCACATTTATGAAGGGCTTTGCTGATGTTGTCCACCTGAAAGTTAAAAAGTGTGAGATGGTTCTCGGTTTGGCACTACGTGAAAAAGCTAAAAAAACCACTGCCTTAAACAGTGGTTTTTTCAAAAAACCACTGCCCTAAATAGTTGTAAAAAAAACAGTGGTTTTTTTTTACCACTATACAAGACAGTAGTTTATGAACTTCAACAATGACTGCTCTTAACAGTCATAGAAAAAACCACTGCTTTTGACAGTGGTTTTTTTATGTAAATATTTTTTTTTAAAAAAATTACGTCAATGATTTTTAATGCAATTTTTTTAAAAAATAATATTTTTTTATGCCTTTTTTAATGCTTTTTTTTATTGCAATTTTTTTATGCTCTTTTTAATGTAATTTTTAAAAAAAAAATTTTAATGCAATTGTTTTAATGCTTTTTTTTAATGCAATTTTTTTAATGTTTTTTTCATGATTTTTTTTAATGCAATTTTTTTAATGCTTTAAAAAAAATTATATAAAGAAAAAAAATTATTAATCTCATATTTCAACACATCCATTCAACTCAAATGCAAATCATTCAATGCCATTAATAAAAAAAATAAATTCCCAATTCTTTTATTCAAACAAAAGATTACATCAACCTATGATCCAACGTCTCAAATCAGCCAAACATTTTAAACTCTGCACGCCCAATCCTTTTATTCAAATAAAAAGAAGAAAAAAAGAAAGAGAATTAACAATCTATGGACCCCATGGCCCATTTTCAAAATAAAAGAAAAAAAAAATTAAATTTGCTTCGCCTCTCCTGCCAAGTGTCCCCGACCCCTAGTGATCCATTTGAGGTGAGCTAAAATCGAAAAGGTTCGCCTGAAATCAAAAGGAGAACATCATTAAAGTCTAGGTCATGGTGCATTTGGTGCATTAACTCATGCAATTCATTGAACCATGATGCTATGTTCCAAAGCAAAGACATTACTGTTCCTATGCAAATTCAAACTATGATTACAGAAATTTTTTCTAAAGTAGAATGAATCTCTACCTCATTACTCTGCCACAAGATCCAAGGTCCAGAGTAGGCTGTCACAAAACATTCCACAAAGTGTCCTCCAGCTGGACCCAAGCTTCCAAGAGAGTACCTGTTGAAGTCAAGTTTAATAAATGCCATACATGGAAAATCAACTCACTCACTATAATCCGAAACAAAGACTACTATTGCTCAAAAGAAAATATCAATTGGAAGAAGAATAAGAAGAATATAGTTCAAATGTATCTAATGAATCATATTTATTCCCACTCAAAACAAAAAATTAACACATCAAATACATGAAAATTTGGCCCGACCCATTGGCAGCCCTAATTACACATCAAATACATGAAAATGTACCTTCTGAGGGGAAATACCAAGTAAAGTGCCCAGTTCCTCAAAGCTGCACAAAAATGAATTTAAGAGATTAAGAAAGCATAACAGATTCCATTGCCATGTAAAGAAAAATTCATCAATAGCAGATCACAAACCTTATGCTTGTGTAAAGTTTGCTAGCACTCAGAAGATTATGTTCAATCATGGCACGATCCAACACCGTGAAATTATCCGGTAAAAGAGCTTTCTGTTGGAAAAATACTGTATAAGAGTTCATACTATTGGTCCATCCAAACAGAAAGGTTATTAAACCAAGGAAGCATGACATCTTATAACCTAGTGTACTTTCAGTTCTTCAGCAAAAGCATAAATTTCTGGTTTTGTCAAAATCCTCTCCAGATACACCTGGTAAGTGTGTTATCTCACTCAGACAGGTGAGCTCCCATTTATCCTATATGATGGATAGACATGTAAGTAAATATGGGTACTCTTTGGATTGCAGTTCCACAGTTTTGGTACGAGTGAAACACACCACTGATTTGGAAAATAACTAGCATGCCCAAGATATCACAAGAAATGCAATTCAAATATCTTTTAGCAATGGTGAATGAGACTTAAATCCTTTGACAAGATCTGGCCCAGAATTTTAAGAAGAATGATAATGGATGGAGCAAAGAAATTACATGGCTTTATCAACGACCACAAGCATTCTATTGATTTGTTACTACAGATTTTGGAAACCCATCGACACTAGTCATTTTACATATTAGTTACACCAAATTAAAAAGGAAGATGATGTAATCCCTGAATTAGCCCAAGAATTAGCAATATTGTGTCCCATATTTTTTTCATCCTAATTTAGTAAAAAATAGCATTCTGTAAAAAGGGAGGAAATCAGTAAAAATGGTAGAATCAAGAGGCATCAACTAGATTAGGAAAAAAAATTGTGCTCAGTAATTGGTACCTATATCGCTTGGATCCAGGCGCATCTCTCTGCAGTAATGTTTGGCCAACACTCAACATGTGATTTATTGGGGGCATTAAAATCATTGGAGGTCATAGAGGTTGCAAGAAAATTATAAACCAAGAAAAGCATATAGATTTACAGTTGCCCATCTGCTTCATAAGACACTACGGATTTGTACTTGATAAGGGATTATGGCATAATTCTTAGCATCACCAATGTTGGAGTTTCACCCCAACACCACCTATGAACTAGTGTTGGTGATCACTGATCTGGACCGGCCAGTCAATGGGCCACCTCTTGGATGTCTCATAGCCCAAAAGTTAGTCAGATCAGAAGATTCTAATCATTCTGTCTATGAATTAACATTGCCATAATTTCATTGACTGTCCAAAATAAGGTGCAGGTCGGGCAGCTATAAGCAGCAACAGTAATTAGCTATGGCCCTCATCCAAGAAGCAGCACATAATTGGATGGCCAGACTCAATGAGAACAAGTATTACTTGAGGATTGAGTTAAGACCAGTGACACCAACTCTGGTGATGCTAAGAACCACGCAGCGATTCCTTGTATTTGATTCTTTAAAGGATGGTGTTTTCCACACAACGCTTCAGTTCCTCATATTTGATTTACCTAAAAGATGATCTTCCGTTCTCCTTTGAAGATCATTGATAGTAGATATGTGCTCCACCGGAATAACCAGATAATGCCTGTAGATTTATCAAAGTGCAAAAGAACTAGTAAGAAAATAAATCTTACAAAAAAAGAGTCGGGGCGTATGGTTAAGGGTACATCCATAGTTTGTCATCCCATATCGCCTAATAAAACAGATGAGATGAACCTGAAAAATCTGTAGCTCCATGCTATGTGCACTAACGAAATGTAACAAGCTGGCTAGCAATTAATATGTCACCAATAGCTTCAAAAATGGAAGATATAAACAACAATGTGATCAAAAGTACTTACTGGTTGGCTCCATCCTTTATCTGTCCTGCTTTGAGGACTTGACCGAATAAACAAACACAATCATAATTCAATAGTAATAAATGACCATTTATTTAGGGGAGCTAAAACTTGCAGACGAGATTTGTGCATGCCCTATTTACTTTTCTAAACAAACCCAATCATAATTCACATCTTATATTCCCATGCCCTATTTACTTTTCAGCTTACACATTGAGTATGTCTTATACGCTGTATATCCTTCTCAACAATAATCAACTCCTTTTAGAAATGAGCAACGAGTCAACCGTTCATTGTAGACAACTCCTTTTAGAAATGTGTTAACAGTTTTCCAAGTACTTGATTCGATAAGATAATGATATTAAAATAGCACAAAATGCAGGTATTTAAGCAATGAGAAAGCAAATTCAAAGCAACCACTGTTGAACATCCAAAGTGACTAGCGCATGATCTAGTTCAACAAATCTAATCAATGGATGTGTTGCAGAAAGTAGCATTTGTTGACAGAGTGCGCTTTCTAATGGATTTCCATAAAATTCCCTCCATCAAAAGTTTATCTTACACCTGAACACAAAGTGCATGTGCTGTAAAAATAATACTTTTTATTAACCAAAAAGGGCCTTCTAAGGAAGTCTCTTAGAAGCCCGCTGATCAAAAATTTCTCCCCACGTCCGGACACATAACACACCTATGCTTTACGAGATCAGATCATTCTAGATTATGACAGCCATTTATTTCAATCCATTTGTATGTGCAAAAGTCATTGGATGATCTTAGCAAAAACAAAGTGAATAAAAAAGGCTGAAGAGCTGTGTCCTCACCATTTAAAAAAAAAACTACATATTTCACAGATATTAGGTTATAAATCAATTATCATAAACTTCTTCATAATCGGTGTACCTTGCCAAGTTGATCAACATGTTGACAATGACGAAACAACGAAGAAAAAACAAAGAGAAAAAACAAAGAGAAAGACAACCACAAAAAAACGAAGAGTTGTTTAGAGAATAAGCAAGTTTACTTGTGCCTAGATAATAATTAGCTGTTACCAACGTTTTTTATAGTAAGATAAGTGGGAAATCTATTTGAGAAGATGTAAAGTTGTTTTCTTTGATTCCTCAGTTTCCTTCTGATATTCATGAAGTTTTGTTACTATATCATTCACATGTAATATGTGGCATTTCCAAATATTTTGCCTTGGTACCTGGTCTAGTAAAAAATACAATATTATGTATTGGAAGTTTGTAACATCTAACATCAGGTACCCTTGAGGCATTTAAGAAAGCAAAAATTTGGTTGGACCACTTTTAGATATGCTTTTTTTAGGAGAGTGCATAAACAAACTAATTTCACCCACTAGAGGAGCTAGATCTGGTTGGGCAATCCTCATGTTGGTTAGTTTACAAATTTTTCTCTGTTAAGCATCAAGACCATTAAGAAGCTCTCTTTTGTCATGTACAAGATGATGGGAAACTCACAAACGTTAATGAATCTTTTTCTTACCCTACGCAACTTTCCACATTCCTGAAACAGTAATAGTACATAGCGCAACAATGAGACTCAACATCACTGGATTTTAATTGTGATAATAAACTACTATATATGAAAATAAATTTCTATATTTGAAAATAATCATACATGACCTGAATGAGCTGAGCTGACCTGATCTGGTTTAAATCCCCATAATCATATATGATGCAGTGCACGATGGGGCAATTTTGAAGTTGTTTTAATGGCTGGATTATGGACTGCAATAGTGGATGAAAGGGCTGGAAACCAAAGACCAAAGACCAGTGATTGATCCTTCTAGCAGATAACAGAAATGTCCCCTTCTCTACAGCAACCAAAGTCTAAACTATAATTGCCAACATATAAAATGGGATTGTAGTAACTAGTAACTACATAACTACGTTAATGATTGGATTAATGGAAGCTCACCTTTGGCATAAGATAAAACCCTCACCGTCCCACTTTTTGGGCCATGTGATGGACTTTTGAGGGCAATCAAAGTTATCCAAGTGGCTAAACAACATATGAAATCACCCAGCCAAAAAAAAATAATCCCATCAAGTGTTCAAACTACTAAATCTGGGAAGGTCAGAATGAACCCTCACTACGTCAAAATGGCTAAATAACAACTTTTGGCAATATCAAAAGTATCATTGCCCTAGCAGTAGTATAATAAGCCACAACCAAAATCAATTGTTTATTATGCTAAGACAGTCGTTTAATTTGTTTAACCCTAATCCCACACTAATATATATTGTGAAACCAAAAGTTTCAATTTCATTTCCTTTTTAACTCTCTTCCAAAGAACGCGGAGACCGGCTCCTCCCCTCTCTCTCGCTCCATCTCCCTCTTCGAAACCCTAGACTGCCTCTCCCCTCTCTCTCGTTCCATCTCCCTCTTCGAAGCCCTAGCCTCCATCTTACTCTTCGAAGACCTTGGCGACGAAAACAAAGACGACAAGTGAGTTTTTCGTATTTTCTCATATTTTTTTTGCATTTTTCGTTGATTATTTTACCAATTTCTGCAAATTTTCCTCCATTTTATCAATTTTAACGCAATTTTTGTGTATTTTTCTCAAATTGCTGTGTATTTTTCTCATCTATTTTTTTGCTGTGTATTTTTCTCAAATTGCTATGTATTTTTTTCATATGTTTTTTTGCTGTGTATTTTTCTCAATTTCTATGTATTTTTCTCAAATTGCTTTTATAGAATCAAATGATTCAACGTTGAATCATCTGATTGGCATATAGTGATTGCAATGTACGATGATAACGGCAAGCGAGGGTTTTAGATCTTGTGCATGATTTGATTGAGTTTGCTTCAGATTAATCAATTTTAACGCAAAATAGGGTTTGTGATTTTCTTATTTTCTGCTTCAGACTAATCTGCTTTATCGGTTCTTAAGATCAGATTAATATTTCTTCTTTGTTGTTCTTGATTTTTTCCATGATTCAATCTGCTAAAGCTAGGTAGTATTGCTTCCTCATGGAATGCAAGGGAAGTTAGAATTTAGGAAAGCAGGAATCCCTTGCCGAACTTCCATCTCTTTTCCAATATATATCGTCTAAGGCGGTGGCAGGCTTTGATAATGTCAAAGACAATGGTGATAGAGTGTATCAGTTTCAAACAACTGCTTCATCAGATCCCCCATTGGCTAAAGTAAGTCTCTTCATAGATTTTCTTTTTACAAGGTTTTGGCTCCACTTGATTTAATTAACATAAGGTATTGATCTAATCATTCTCAAATGACCTTGGTCAAGTTAGCACACCGTAAATAAGCACTTTCGGAGATCACTTCACTGATTTTAGAAAACTGGCTATAAGATATTTTTCATTATATAAAAGAAAGCCTCCATTTGTGCATGATTTGTGGAGTATTGATAACATTGGTAGGTTGGTAAACTTGTTTTGCAGGCCTCATATCTATACTGATGATTGCCTACCAAAATGGGGTTCAAGGGTTGGCTGGCCCCCAAAAGGAACAAAAAGTTCCCTTCAATTCTGGCTCTAGACGTCAGAATTTCCCGATTTTGGCATCTATACACTTATTGGGAACATTTTCGGTATTTGAAAATGCAATGGAAGTCCTAGGCGCTATATGTATTTTCCCTTTCGGCCTATGTATTGCATTGTATTTTCGAGAAAATTAAAAAAACTGTCAATCTTGTTGAATTTGTCCCACATCAGCTGTGGGCTGACCCTTCTTGGGCTCTTTATAGCTTTGGCAAACCTAACCTTACAAGCCGATTTTGTGAGATTGAGTTATCCCCGTTAGATTTCTTAGCATGGTATAACTACCAATTTTAGAGCATGCTTTTTGTGAATTCATTTGTGATTAATTTTGTTCTTGTTGGTATCCATTTCCATTTTATGTGGAACATACACTGCCAACAAAATTTATGTGAAGAAAACTTGCAAAAGCTTTTACATAAAAATGTCGCATTGAGAACTCCATTGATGACCACCCCTTGAGATATGGAAAATTGTTCTGCAATTATTGATGATAAAAAAAAAAGATTGTACATTAAAACCAGTGCCAAATTTACTTTATTTCAAATTAAGAATCATAAGATCTTGGTTTTAGTATAATTTATTCATTCATTTTGTTTGCTATTGTTCCATTAGTCAGGTGTAGGGTAACTTGGTTTTAAGTATAGTTTATTCATTCATTTTGTTTATTCATTCATCTTGGTTTTAGTATAATTTACATAAAAATGTCAAAGATGAAGCTGGGATTGCTGAATTTGATAGGGATAAAAGTGGTAGAAGGGCGAAGGAGTTTCGGTGGGAATGGAAGGATGGGAATGAGGAAAGTGGAAACTTCGTTCCAGTTACGTATTGCTATCAATGTTGCGCGTGTAATTTATTAGTCGACTATCTGTTCAATGAATTCTACCAACTCTTACTTACCAAGCTATACGTTTTAGAAGTGAAGTTGAGCTGGTAAGCTTTGTAGGAATTCTGGTTTGTTTTGATTTGCATTTCCCGTAGACATTTCTTTTCATGATCCATGTGAATAATGATCATGAACATGAGTTGCTCAAATCTCTCCTCTTGGGATTGAGCAACTTTTGAATGTGTTATGAACTTTCCAAAGGAAACTGGTGCATTTCTCTCCTCACCATATCCTCCTCTTTTGGATGCGTTATATAATATATCAATTTTAAATGAAAGAGTATCAAAAGCATAGATAAGCATTTTTGGATAATGCACCAGCAAAATGAATGGAATTCTGTGTCTGATAAGGATAGATCAGAAAACCAAACCAACTTAGGTATTGATATTATCCTTGTTATATGTATTCCATATGCTTTTTGGTTTTTGTTGATATATTTGAAACCTTGGATAGATTTGAGGAGAGTTGGGTAGTAAAATAGTTGCAATTCTTGGTCTAATAATAATCTTATAGGGCGTTACCTTATCTCTTTGGTTCTTTGTTGATATATTTGAAACCTCGGATAGATTTGAGGAGAGTTGGGTAGTAAAATAGTTGCAATTCTTGGTCTAATAATAATTTTATAGGTTCCACTGTCAGTCGGAGCCTATAAATTTCCTCAGCTGACATAATAAGTACTAAACAAATTTAGTAGTATCTGATCCCTCAAATGCGGCTATTATAAAGTATACTATTTTTTGCCTCGCACAAATTCATACCACCCCTTACTTTTACGTATTGAAAGCTAACCCCATGGGTGATTAGGCACAACCATTTAATAATTCCATGAAACACCATCTTTAGCATAGGGTTTCAAAGATAAATCAGCACTTTATAAATACAGCCTATATTAGTGAAAGATTAACACCACTGAAACCAGAAATCCGAACATGACCTGAATGGCATCACTCCTTAATATTTCTTCAAGTCCTCAACCACTTCAGTCAATTAACCTGCCCGACATTTTAGAGTGACAACCAGACATAGGTTCAGTTCATTAAGAGAACATGACATGAACCTGTAGAGCTGTTGGCTACTACTTCACTGAAACTGCCTAGACGGGAAGAGTTGTGAACTAGATTTCTGTCAAAAGATGTTTAGTCCAGTAGCTGCCTTTTTCCATTCTGTTTACGTAATTTTCAGAGAGAAAAGGTGTACTTTGCTGCCCAATTTGTCACTGAATTGGCTGAGTTCAGCTCAATGCACAACATTTTAGATAGAAGAGAATCAAAATAGTAGCTGAACCAGTTCAGTTAATGAACTTACCCAACAGTTTATGCAGGGATTTATTTTGTATATTTTCTCTAATGATATGCTGTTGTCTATACAGAAATTGAGCAGGGATATTAAGGACATGTTTCAAATGATGGACACGACAAATAGTGGAAAGATTACTCTAGAGGAGCTGAAAGTCGGTTTGGTGAAGATTGGATAGCAGCTCTCTATTCCTGATGTTCAAATGTTAATGGAAGCTGTAAGTATCTTGGGCCCGAAATTGATATTTCTCCATGTAAGAAGCTTGTAATCCTTGCCTTGTTAAGCTTGTACAAAGATTTAGATTTTGGAATTAGAATCATATGATTTTCAAATAAGGGTCTTATATTGAATAAGCTAATTGCCAACTGATGCTATTATAACATCATTAGCAATAGCTAATAGCAACGGATGCTAGAATAACTAGGGCTGTCAACGGTTTGGGTCGGGCAGAAATTTTGGCAGCACAATGAATAAATGGGATATGCCGACCTGAAAACCCTACCCGGTAAAGACCCTCTATTTTCCATTATTTATATATATAAAATACTGGGATGGGTTGGGTTGACCTGACCGGTCCCAACCCGAAGGTTGGAGTCTTACATGCTCAATCTGCTCAACAATCCAAGCATTTAGTAGGCCAGCCACATCTTGTTAGCACTATTGCACATAAATGTCACTGATATGATTTTCCTAAGCATCGGATGAATTGCATGCTATTGGGCAGTCAATAAGGTCTGTGGAAAAGTCCACCTGTCAAAGTGTTGGAATCATTCGATGAATTTTATTGTTAGGAAATGATCCATCGAAAGAAAATCTTTGCTATGCCCCTGGTTCTACTTGCACTTTGGGATGGAATAAACATGCAAGGTGAGCGTTGTCGCTAATTGCACGAAGCAATAACAGTAACACCATCTAAGCTGTCTGATTTGAAGACCATGATGGAAAGATCTTTGATGACAAGCATAGAACACAATCTCTAATGGTTGACTTCATGCCAATTTTTTGCCTCAAAGCAAATCTTGCATGCAAGTTTTAACTAGAAGGTATGGGCAACTTGGAGTTTGTGTTAGCTATATTCTTCTCATTAATTTGTTTTCCATTTATTTATATTTTTGGCAATTTATGGTCTCTGTCATATATATTGTATGGCATGAGATAGGCATTGGTGTTTTTGTAGTTGCTTGTGCTTTTGGTACAAATCATTTGTGACTTCTGCTTATCGAGGTAATTCTGGTTGACCTCTGCAATCCAGCTTGGTGTTGTTTTGTGTGTGTGTGTGGGGGGGGGGTGGGGGGGTGGAGTGGGGGGCCCTGTAGTTGCTTGTGCAGTGTTTAATTAACTTCACTTTCTTGTTGAGGCTTTATTTTTGGAGTACCCCTTTCTTGGATAGTAGCATTTATGAGACTGTTTGGTCATATCTAATAGTTTTTGTAGATTGTTTTCAAAAGCAATGATACAATGGTCATTACTCTTCTCCAAGTTCTATTCGACTCCACATATGAAAAACAATCTTTTACTGTATAAAATTTGGTATATTCATAGTATGGCTGTGCAAATTTTCTGCTTACCATGCCACTTCCATGTTGGAATCTCAATTCCTGGATTATTTGTGCTAAAACTAGCTTGTTTGTGCTTTCTACTGCTACTTGGACTCCCACACTGCATCGTGCACTCTCTTACTGCTTGCCTCTATGGGTAACTAAACATTGGTACTCTTTTTGTTTGTTGTTTTGTTCTTGAAACCTTTCCATTATGTTGGCTGTTTGAGGTAAAAGAAGGTACAATAGGTGTGACATGCAGGCAGTATTTTTCTTGTATGTGTCTGTGGGGCTATTCACTTGTATACTCGCCATGATTCTAAGTAAAGCCATGATTCTAAGTTATAGTTTATTTACTTAGAACTCATAGCTAAATGGAATTTAAGTGGCACTTCCCTTCAGATTTGTGTTGGAGAACTTTATTCACTGGTATCACTACAAAATAAATGACTTATACTGGCGGCTAGGTTTTTTTTTGTTTTTGATTATACTCGCGGCTACAATTAATCGACTGCAAGAAGGAAGAGATTTTCTATGTATATATCATGGCGGCGAATGCTTTTTTTTTCATCGACTTCTTTGTAATGCATAAAGTAGTTTCCTTATGTAATGCCAAAACTACAGTTATTTTATTTTCATGAAAATAAAGCCAATAGATATTTGTTAGCAAGCCACAGATAGCTACATATCTTCCTCAGTTTCTTATCTAATTTATTGATATTATCATCCTCCAAGTTTTTGTCATAGTTGGGAACATGGAGGGTAGAAAGTTAAACATATACTCTCTCATCTCTTCCAATTAGATAGGACACTACAGTAATTCTTAGTCATATTGAGATACTTTAGTTATGTTGTCTTTGTGGACTTATGATGTACAAAAATGTAGTAGAGTAGGTTTCTAGTGGTTGACTTTTACATTAGTATTAGTATCAATATTTAATTGATCACCAACCTGACCAATATCATGAATTAATCTTTTTTGGGTACTTTTGTCCTTGTTAATGAGAAAATTTACATTTTTTTTTATACGAAAATTTGCATATTAGAAATGAAAATAAAAGAAATAATGAGTTGCAAGTAACAAGAATCAAATAGGAGCCAAGACTCATAATGCAGAGCCTGATTTATGTCTTCCCTATGGCAAGGGCAAGTTAAATTCATTGGTTAGAAGCTTTTAATAAAAATGGAAATTTTGAGCTTCATCAAAAAGTAAGAAGTGCTACGCTTAAGTTTAAGGATTAATGGGGCGTCACCAGCAACTATCAAGCTTATAAAGCACTTAATATAAAATAAATTCCACCCAAACCTTTAGTGTCAGTGTTTTTAGGCCCTGACATGCGTGGAATGCAACCTTTGACAACATTCAATGGGTAAAAGGCGCCTCATAACTTGATGATATAGATCAGTAGAGAAAATTTCTAAACATATTACTACAATAAAAAACAGAAAAGGTTCTTTAATGTTAAGATTAGAAAAGGGTCTGCAAAATTATAAATTATAATATAACAAACAACCGAATCATGTTTTTTCGAGAGTTAAGAGTACTGTCTCTGATTGAACATAACAGTCAAATTTTATAGTAGTTCCTCCCTTGAGTAAAAATAAATAGCTTGTATGAACTATATACATCTTATAGTAGTTCCTCCCTTGAGTAACAGATGTCTAGTATTTCTTCCTAAATATGTTATGAAAGGAGCAAAATTTGAACTTCTAAGTAATGACTGCATGATGAACTTTAAGACCAGACTTTGTACTCCATGAGCTACCCACTGGCCATATGATCTTATAAATACCCTTCTATTTAAAAAAATTAAAAGGGATAAACTCTAAGTTGGAACAAGCAAGTCTAGTGACCTCCTCCAACTCATCTCAATCAAGTTGCTGAAGAAAATTATGATTTGTAAGTTAAACTTCTATTTGGAAGAACCATTCTAAATTTAAACTTCTATTTGGAAAATTATGAACAAGTAAGTCTAATATAAACTTCTATTTGGAAGAACCATTCTAAATAGAATGGTTCTTCCAAATAGAAGTAATCTAAATTAAAAACAAAGAAATTTTTTGGTGTTTAAATATGGTAGAAGGTTCCATGCGGACCAGTTTTGAATTTCTTTTACCAAGTTTCACTAAGATTGACTTCTTTATACAGCCCAATCTATCTTATGAACTTACCTTGATAAGCGTCTCCGTGATCATAGGTCTTACGTGGATTCTTCATATGGAAAAAGGCCTAAATTTTTTTCTTCTATGAGTAGAAAAACCTAACATTTCCCCTCATCATGAACAGAAAAACCTAACACAATCAGTGCGCCAATTAAACCTAAATACTCTCAAACGCACCATGTGAAAAATGCCATGTTATTATTTTATTGGAACACATCCTCTAACCTGTTGGTAAAAAGTTTGATGATATTTGCACCATGGCAGTTTGACTACATATAATTTGTACCTTAGTAGCTTCATGTTCTTGACAGGCTCATATTTTACAGTAAAGGAGGAAGCCCTCATCTCACTAAAGGAGGCAACTTCATGTTCTTGATAGATTCATGATGGATCGGATAAGAGTTGGATGAAAAATCTTAGGTATATCACTACATCATTCTTTCTATGTCAAATAATTTCAGTTTAAATAGTTTAAAATGCTGATTAGGAAAGCAAATCATATTTTATATGGATGATGTAGGAATACTAAAAAGTACAATGAAGGCGTGAAAGAAATCATCAAAATGGGGTCAACAAAGTAAGCTTGTTGTTTACTTGTTTATTGCTATTACTATTGGAACAGCCCTGCTGGAAAACTGATATTGTATGGCTGACCATTCATTTTCAGGGTGGCTTTGAGATGATGTTTAAAAAATTGAGAGTTAAGAGTAAGGTTTTAGTTAATTGCAACTAGTTGAATTTTTAAAAAACTAAAACAAGAATTGAGCTGCTTAATCATTTGCTTATAGGCAATGCGTCACATTAGACAAATAGCCCTTGAGACGAGTGGTGAGGTGGTGTATGGCTTGGGCAGACAGCTTGCTGTTCTGCGTAAGTAGGTAATCTATGCAATTCTTTTTTTGTTAAGACCTTTTCTTTTTGTGTATGACATTTATCTCAGATTTTTAGTTTTTGGTTCTTGGGGTTCTGTTTTAAGGTTTTGAAACAGAACCTAGCACCTGATGCCAAAAAAGCTGCAGGTAGGAGCAATAACACCACAAAATTTGTTAGCATTGCTGCCAAACATTCACGAGTGTCTGGAGAGTAGCGATTGGGCTACCTGTAAGGCAGTTGCTGATACTCTTTGTGCATTGGCATCTCATTCAAGTCATTTGATTGTCGATGGGACAGCTTCAACAATATCTGCACTCGAGACTTGCCGCTTTGATAAGGTACCTTTCTGGCTTCATCGTTTCTGAAATGAATAAGTATAGGTTGTCCAATGATGCAATGAATATATGCATTTATACACTAGACAGTAGATTAAAATAGTTACTATTACAGTACATGTCAGATGATGCGTATTAGATTTTGGATGGCCGACACAGAAGTACTCTTTATCAACCATACCACTTGATAAATTTTATATATTTAATATATATGTATATATGCATGTCATAATTTTGTGTTATAAAAATTACTTTTTTTAAAAGAAAAATTTCTGTACGTTCTTCTCATTTATCTCTCATTGTATTCAACAATTTAGTTTTTGTAACCAAAAGGGTTCACACTTCACAGTTCACACCTATATTCCATTACCTGTTATTTATGTTCTCTGGTTAGCATGTTTAATTTTGGTATTATTTGATGTTTGTTAAGGAGTGCAGCTTCTTGTTCATTTAGCAGTCTTACTTTTGTTTAACTGTTCAATGTATATATATTTACTATTTTTTTTGTTCAGGTGAAACCAGTTAGGGACAGCATGACAGAAGCATTGCAGCTCTGGAAGAAGATTGCAGGAAAGGGAGGAGATGGAATTTGAGAAGATTCCAAACCAGTGTCTCAGGGCCAGTGCACCATTTGAATCATCTTCTCAATTAGATTCTTTTAGTCTTCAAATATGTTTGTTTGCTCCTCCTGCCTCCTGTTGAAGTGGTTAATTTGGTTTATATATACTACTGCATATGGTAAAAGTTTGGAGACTCAGTTTGTGGAGAAGTAAGACCTAAAAAGTTCGAGTCCCAGTGAGAGAAGATTGGACACCTCTGTGAAAGAATCAAATTTGCCATTATGGAAGCTGGTGCAGTTGAAGTTCTCACTGATAAGATCTCTCAATATTTATTCCAAGCTACATAGGTAATTCACATTATCTTATTATATTTTGTTTCTCATTTTTTAAGCAGAAAGCTATAATTTTCATTGATTGGGTACATGGCAATTTGTGTTGTTCACAGTTTTAGCTGTTTCTTCATTTTCACTAGAGTAAATATATTTTTCATGATTCAGTACTTGGCTATTGTGCTTATTTCATTACTTGGCTATGTTGATGCTGATATATCTGTAATATCTCGAAAAATTGAGCGTTTAATTTTGACCTCGGGATCCATGCCCGATTGATTGTAGGTTTGACCAAGTGATGGTCAAACATTGAATACATGGAGTGATGAATTGACATAGTACGAATGTCACCGAAGTATGGTGTATAGTGTGAGTTAGTGGTCACATACACCTATCTCTGGTGTATGTGTTTAACACACAAGCAGGAGAGAGGATATAAGGGTTTAATAACCCTATTCCCCTTTTGTTTGGTTGTTGAAAAGTTAAGAAGAGAGAGAGAGAGAGAGAAGGTAACTAATTGCCAAGGAGTTATTGTGGTTGGATTGGGGGAAAGTGGAGCATTGATTGCCGGATTCAACACATTTGGCACCGTTGAAACAAAAGCTGGAGCCCTAGCCATTCCAACCTAGATATTAATCAATTTGAGATTGATTGAAGGTGAGTTTTAAATTGAAGTTAATGCATAGAGTGTAGAACATTAAATTCAGTCAAGTAGGGTTAAAAAGGATAGATTAAAGGCTTAGAAAAGAAAGGGAAAAGATTTGGAAGAACAGCCCAACAGGGGGCTGAATCTGGCAAAATCGATTAATCAAAGTAGAGGTTCGATTAATTGATTTTGGCCCAGAAGTTGAAAAGCCAAGTAAGCCCGATTTCAATTAATCGAATTGGATTTCGATTAATAGAATTGGATTTTGATTAATCGATTTGGATGTTCGATTAATCGATTTGGGAATCGACTAATCGACTGGATACCTCCAGTGACTGGAAAAACAAGACCTGGGGAAATCGACTAATCGAGTTGGGAAATCGATTAATCGACTTTGGATTTTGATTAATCGATTTAAGATCGACTAATTGATTTCAGACTTTCTACCACTCAATTTGAGAATCGACCTTACTATGTTGGAGATTTCGATTAATTAATTTGGGATCGAATAATCAAATTTGAATCTCGATTAATCGATTTTGGGAATCGATTAATCGATTTGGACTTCGATTAATCGATTTTGGGAATCGATTAATCAAGTTTGGTAGTTTTGCTTGATTTTATAGTTTTACTTTGAGATTCATGGAGGGTCTAGGACCTTCTTCATTACATCTTTAGTGATGTATTGCATGTGTTATGATGTACCATAGGTGGTACGTGTGAAAGCGAGCACAAGGAGCCGCGTGGGACCTTGATGCTTGGACCTTCAGAGAATTGAGGTAGGGAACACCTTGAACATGTATTTTAATTGCAAGAGCATGTATGTAGTGATATGTTTATTAGAAATTGAAAATGTTTTAACTATGAAAAGCTTTGTGAAAATGGGTGTGTGTGACACCAAGAATGTGATAAAGGCATCTGTGTGATGCGAGTAACTAAGATCAAGAAATCTAATGAAAATGAGACATCCCCAAGGGATGAGAAAGTAATAAAGGCATCAGTGTGATGTGAGTAAGTTATACATCCCAGGGATGTATATATGATTGAATAATTACTGTTGAGGCCTAACTGATATAAGATAGCACTTTACACGGTGAATAACTATATGTAAAGCACATATTATTTTTGTTATTTGAGGTTTGTTTAGAATACCCCACCGATGTGGCGGGATACCCACGACTGACGCGACAGGATATCTGTGACCGGTATGGCGGCCAATCCGTACACCAGTGCGGAGGTCTATCCATATATAGTAAGCACATCCCAGGGATGTTGAGTGAGATTTAATCCCGCCGCATAGTGAAAAGGGGCTTGGGTAGTATTCCCAGGGAACACAATATTTACAACTGTCTATTTAGGCGACGATGGTGGGTATTCCATCGGGGCTCGATGCTATATTGCTCGAGGATTACTTAAGTTGAAGATTTAAGTTTTGCTTTAGGCCTGTTCAATGTCATTCATGATAAATCAACAGTAAAGTAAGACATGCCAAGTACCAGTAAACTTGAATGCAAATCATCAGCTTTTAAACTATTTTTCTAGCAAATGCATAGACTCATCATGCTTAGAATATCATGGAATATATGTGAGATTTTAATTTATATGTTCATTGTGTTTGTTCCCTATTGAGCTAGGATGTAGCTCACCCCTTTAGACTATACGTTGCAGGTCCATTGATAGTAGCTGCGGCTTCAGGAGACATTGATCCTGGTGATTCGGATTACATGCCTGAAGACGAGTTGGAGCCTCCTCCCGAGGACTTCTTCTAGGAGACTCTGCTGTGTACTTTGACAGAGGGTAGTTTTGAGAGCAGATTTGTACGGCTTGGTATGTCAAGCCTTTATTTTATTAAAACAATGTAATTAAATTGATTTATTTCTTTTGGCGAACCATCCGGGGTGAACTGTTTATCATTGATGGTTCGGATCGGTTCCCTGTTCATGCAGTGGCATGAAAGTAGAACTGTCTTTTGTTTATGCCAGATGGGCATGCTATTTTTCCGCTTTATGAAATTAATTGCTTTATCTCTTTATAATCGCTTGTTATACCAATGTTCCCTGCATAGTTTTAGGGCACGGTCTGGAGGATCGTGTTGATGGCATGGGTTTTGGGGTGACGAAATCTGGGTTGTCACAGTTGGTATCAAAGCCTTTTCTTTTAGAAATTCTAACAATTATTCTTTTGTCAGAGCATAGGGACTTTTGCTAATGAAAACTTTGTTTTCACGTGCAGACCATTATGTCTTCTAGAGGAAGGGGCCAACCCAGGGGCGGCCATAGTAGAAGCTTGCATAGTCGAGATGATTTTATCTCGGACGTGAATAGAGAGCCTATAGGACATGGAGGGGCTTCTGGCAGTGGTGACCAAGGAAGCCAAGATCAGGGAGAGAATCGAGATCGAGATCATCAAGATCAAGATCAGAGAGAGTAGGAAAGAGTTAGAGAAAGGAATGAGGATAGAGAGGAGCGTCAGAGGATGATGCACACCATGGAGACCATGGCAGCTGCTATGGCTCAACAGGCAGCATCTTTGGCAGCTCATACAGCTCATGAGCAGCATCAGCCACCGACACCTTCAGTGACTCCGACACCGCCAGTGTCTTCAGCTTTTATCGAGTTTAGGAGGATGAGACCTCGTAGCTTTTCAGGACAGGCAGACACTATGGCAGATGAAAACTGGTTAAGTGAGATGGAAAAGGTGTTCAGTGTGCTCATTTGTACGGAGGACGAGAGCGTTTGTTGGGCAGCCTACATGTTAGACGGGGAGGCTGGGCCTTGTTGGAAGTCCGTTTCATGGACTAGGGCTCAGGAGACCCCAGACATGCCTTGGACATGGGACGAGTTCGTCGAGGAATTTAACAAGCAGTATTTCCCAGAAGTGGAGAGGAACCAAATGGAGGTTCAATTTCTATAGCATACTCAAGGGAAGATGACTGTTAGAGACTATGGAGTGGAGTTCATGCGACTCGCTCGCTTTACACCAAACTACGTCATCACAGAGATGATGAAAGCAAAGAGGTTTCAGCAAGGTTTGAAGCCGGACGTGAGGGGAGGAGTAGCACCATTCCAACTGAGGACCTATGGTGAGGTCATGAGCAAAGCGCTCGTAGTGGAGGAAGAAAATAATAATAAATATCGTCAGAGAGAGCAACAAGGAAGGTGGAATACAGATCAGAGCAGAACAGGGAATTATGAACCGGTGATCAAAAAGTTGAGGTTCATACCAAACAATCAGAAACCACCATTCCAGGGAGGCTATGGAAGACCGGCGTAGTAGAGCAACCAACAGAAATTTCCATTGCTTGCGTCGGGGAGGCCGATGAGATACGAGAGCCCTGCTATCACTACCGGAGCGACAGTTACACAGGGGTTCTCGCGAGCAGCTTCTTCCACACCACGTGAGACTTGTGCCAAGTGTGGCAAGTCTCATAGAATAGCTGACTGTAGGCAAGGAACTCGAGGTTGCTTCCGATGTGGCAAGGTGGGCCACTTGATCAATGAGTGCCCTGAGATGAATAAAGGGAGGACAGGTTCAGCACCTATTCCACGACCAATACAAGCGAGGAAGCTGATCGTCCAAGGAAGAGCCTACGCAGTCACATCTCAAGAGGCTCAGAATACAAATGACGTGATTCAAGGTGAGCTTCTTTTTAAATAAAGAATTTTAATTCTTGAAATTTTTAGATAGAGAAGGCGCATCTATATTTAGGAGATATAAGAAAAACTTGCATGTGACAAATTCTAGTATGATAATAAACACGATATATATGTATATGTATGATTAGGTACATTACAAATTTATAAGAAGGGAAGCAACGTGACATACGAAGCTCGAGTGTTGATAGACCCGGGGTCTACCTACTCATTTGTTACCCCTCGCTTCACTAAGAGGATGAAAGTCGACCCAGAGGAGTTAGACTTCGTTTTAACCGTGACTGTTCCTACTGGGAAAGCGGTTGATACCGAAAAAGGTTGCAACTCCGTGATCGTGAGGGTCATGGATGGAGATGTCTTTGAGCTACCGACGAACCTAATTCTGTTAGGCATGCAAGGATTCGACGTGATCCTTGTCATGGATTGGCTGTCGACTCACTGTGCGACGGTAGATTGCAAGAATAAGGTCGTCATCTTCAGACCCAATACGAGGAGATCATTTAGATTTTGAGGAAAGAGGTTGACACACATGCCACTGATCTCGGCAGTCAGGGCCGAGCAATTGATCAGAAAAGGGTGTAGTGGATACTTGGCATTTTTGAAGGAGCATAAAGAGGAGAAGAATGTTATCTCTGAGATAGCAGTTGTACGAGACTTCGCCGATGTATTTTCGGAGGAGTTACCCGGATTACCTCCAGAGAGAGGAGTAGAATTCGCCATCGACTTAGCACCAGGAATGGAGCCTGTGTCTAAAGCACCATATAGAATGGCTCTTGCTGAGTTAAAGGAATTGAAAGAGCAGCTGCAAGAGTTAATGGACAAGGGGTTTGCTAGGCCGAGCGTGTCTCCATGGGGAGCACCGGTCTTGTTTGTAAAGAAGAAAGATGGGTCAATACATTTGTGCATTGACTATCGGCATTGAACAAACTTACCATTAAGAATCGATACCCTTTGCCTAGGATAGATGACCTGTTTGATCAACTGCAAGGAGTGAAGTACTTTTCCAAGATCGATCTGAGATCTAGATACCATCAGTTGAGAGTCAAGGCAGAGGATATTTAGAAGACGGCATTCAGGACTCGATACGGACACTATGAGTTCCTAGTGATGCCGTTTGGGCTGACAAATGCCCCGGCGTCATTCATGGATTTGATGAATAGGGTGTTTAAACCACACCTAGACTCTTGTATCGTAGTATTTGTTGACGACATCCTGATCTATTCAAAATCAGAGGAAGAGCACGAGAAGCACTTGAGAATAGCCCTACAGACTCTATGTGAACACCAATTGTATGCCAAGCTCAGCAAATGTGAGTTTTAGTTAGAAGAAGTTAGCTTTTTGAGACATGTCATCTCAAAGCTTGGTGTCACTGTAGATCCAGCAAAGATCGAAGCAGTAGTGAATTGGGATCAACCAAAGACCGTGACCGACATCTGCAGTTTCCTTGGATTAGCGAGTTACTATCGACTTTTTGTTGAGGGTTTTTCAAAAATATCAGGACCACTCACGAGACTTACACAGAAAGATGCAAGGTTTGAATGGAGTGAGGCATGCGAGAAGAGTTTTCAAGAACTCAAGAAGAGACTCACTTCAGCTCTAGTGTTAGCTATTCCTTCAGGCAGTGGAGGGTTTGTAGTGTATAGCGATGCTTCATATACGGGTTTGGGCTGTGTGCTTAATCAACACAAAAAGGT